>BSWB01000006.1:68190000-69440000 GCA_033239125.1 Fagopyrum homotropicum | reverse complement strand
ACTTAACCGATTAAGGTTGTGACACTCATAATCGAGGTAGAGGTTGTTGAGGCTTCACTACCACCTAGAAAAGACAAGTCTAAACTAAGTTAAAGCAAATCTTTAACTTTGGATTAAAGTAAAAGCAAGGTTCGTAAACTGAAGTAAATCACGGGTAGTTCTTGAGAATCACGGCCGTGGAAACCTAAGAACAGGCCGTGATTTAGGGTGTCGACGATATTTCTCTAACTCTCAGGGTCCAATCAATTAACAATCGATCTATCATTATCTAAGCCACAACTATCAACCCTTCACCTTAGAATTGCTAAAGGGTTTTAGCCAATAATCATCATTATGATATCAATAATTAAATATAAAAGGGAGAAAAGGTAAAACCTTGAAATCTCAATAATAAACACAAAACCAATGTCAATAAAACATAAACGTAACTTGCGTTCAATAGATGTAGGATAGAATAAGAATCTCTCACAAATCTCAAGGAACAAAGAAGAACGGGATGTCAATCCGCCTTCAAATGAAACCCTAAAATCTTCCAACTTTGCAAAAAGGGAAGTGCGTCCTTCCCCAAATCTTCCCTCCAAATAGCAAGACCTCCAAGTCTGCCTCTCTAAGTATCCTTTGGAGAATTTAACTCCAAGTCCCGGGGCTGTCACCGTCCTTCGGAGAAATTGACTCCTTCTAGTCTCCCCTCGGAGAAATTCGCTCCCTTCAAATGTTGAAGGCTATCGAATATATGTAGGGATAAATCTAGGGTTTTTAAGATAAAACCCTAAATATTTGGGCTGAAAAGAAGTCGAATCCGCTGGTATCAGAAGATACTCTGGGCCGCGTCATAAGGTATTAGAAAATACTTTGGCGCGTCAGACGGTATCAGAGAATACTTTGGGCCGCGTCCGACGGTATCAGAGAATACTTTGGGCCGCGTCCGACGGTATCAGAAAATACTTTGGGCCGCGTTCGAAGGTATCAGAGAATACTTTGGCGCGTCCTAAATTCCTTTTATGCTCCTTTTTGTCCCGCTTCAAGGCTTAATCCTTAAATATGCTATTTTGCTCCATAATTCGCCAAATTACCTACAAATGCAATAAAACTCTGTGTAGACCTCTATTCTTGCAAAGTAGGTGAATATAACCATAAATGCCATGAATGTATGGCTATGCATGCAAAATAAAAAGAAAATCTATATCAATACATGCCTAAAAATAGGTCATAATTCATGTCATCAAAATACCCCATACTTGCCTCTTGCTTGTCCCCAAGCAAGGTTCAAACTTAAAATACAAGATGATATGGATTATGAATATGCAAAAATAAAGAAAAACCACAATATTTTGGTTGTGCTTCTATTCATAGATCACCCTCAAATAGTTGCTTCATAACTAATGATAATCATCATATGGTCAAAAGGAAATATAGCATGGAAAGGATAATCATAATTTGTAAGAAAATCATAACATGCATCATAACTTGCAATATATCAAAATCAATCATGAGGAATCCAATTTAGACCACAAAGCCAAACACATTCCAATGATCTTAAGGACTTTCAAGTAAGGTCAAGAATGCGGAAAGGAGGGAAACTTATAAGGGATGTGGTGCATGAATCCGGGAAAAGGAATAACCCAACTCTTCTACTTTTTCTTTTGATTTTGCAACACCATCAACTTAGAGCTTTGCTCTTTTCTTTTTCACATTATTATTTTTTTTTTCGACTTTACTTTTGGAAATATGGACAGCGGTGCACAAAAAACCGAAGCCTAGGAGATTGGCGTTTCTCATTTTTGCGAGATGCCTCAAACCCTTGATGCACATACCATAATCCGTTAGGAATATCGCTCAATCCGACTTTGGCAAGACACAAACACCCGGCTATGTGAATGGTGCCGAGTTACTCATCGTCATGATTGACTTCCCCAAACCTACAAATTTTTTTCTATTCTTTGAATGCAAAATTTTGCTTTCATGGCCCTCCCACGTCAAACATGCCAAAAATCAACTCTTCCTAATTCCCGGATAGGTAAAGGAGGCAATTATTTTCATTGAGGGGCTAAGTGATCAAAGAAAGAAGTAAGAAAATCGAAGTGCCTTAATCATTTCAATAAGAAGTGTAAGAACTTATATGCGGTTTCAACCTTCAACACTCAACATGATTTAGAATGAAAGCGAATTATCAAACATGCATGAAGTTCTAACAAAGTATTCAAATCCCACATATGTCATAAATCAATTCAAGCATATCAAAATTATCATAGCTATTCCACAAAATAAATGTTATCATAGAGATCATATCCATCCTAGAAGCACAAAACTTTTAAAAATTTTCAAAATTTTCAAAATCATATGATGCAAGACATAAAACATGTAAATGGTATTGCAAATACCTCCACCCCATACTTAAAACTCACATTGTCCCCAATGTGAAGAGATGGAAAAGGATACTCACAATGTAAGATGGCGAATCAGGCAAGGCGAATCATCAATCGGGCGGTGGTGGAAATCTTTAGAAGCTCAATAGGGAATTCTGAATATTCCAATCATTATCAAAGAACGAAGAAGGGGAACGTCTTTCCGCCGAAAATTTTTCCAAAAAAAAAAAAAAAATTTTTTTTTTTTTTTTCCGGGTCGGGAATTTCCACGGTCAAAACCACGGCCGTGGAACTTTCTGTTGCTCTCGACACGAGTCCAAGTTTCGTCAATCTTTTCGACTTTTCTCATCTTCTCTTGTTTATTCCTTATTCCTGACATCCAAAAAACACAAACATACCAGAAGGTATCGAAGAAAAACAAGCAAAAACAACTACTCTAATCTAAGAAAGAAAAGGGAAAAGGATTCATTACCTTGAGTTGCCTCCCAAGAAGCGCTTGGTTTAACGTCGCTAGCTGGACCTATGTCCATAGATGACTCAATGCACCTTGAACATCTTGGATTGCTCTTCAAATCCATCATTAAACTCTTCCAAAAAATCTCCGGTTCCTAATTTCACCGGCAAGTGGTAAGATCTCCCACGTACAAGCTTGTACGGTTTGATTCTTACCGGAATCCTCCTAGCTTTCCTATGCTTTAATGGGACATAATTCAGCCTTGCATCCCATCCTTTCCTAGATCGAGAAATCAGTTTCTCGAGAATCCTCTTAGCTTCCCCATCTCCAACTTGGGGATGATGTATGGTCTTCGTCATGTGAATGACCCCATACTTGAACAAAAAACACTTATTGGCATTGGCGTTGAAGCTCTTGCCAAATTTACTCCTTGTAGTCCAAGGAGCATCTACTTCCAGCAGCTTAAAGGAAGGTTTCATCTTCACCTTAGGAGGTTCTTTTGGAAGAGACCTCCAACTCTCCGGTGCATTCCTAAAAAAATCAGAAATTTTAATAGGAATTTCAAATGAAGTAAGAGAATGTACCTTGTTAAGTTCTTCAAGGCTTGAGACAAGTTTCATGTTGGGATGATGATCCACACATGAAATATCTCCCAACTCAGCTGGATCTTCTTCAACCTTGGCCACAGTTTCGGTAATTTGGACAAGGTTCTCCACTTCTTCCTCTTTATCCAGCACAATCGACTCTTTTTCAATCTTGACCACAATATTAGCAATTGGGTCTAGGTGTTCCGCTTCTTCCTCCAGTCGAGCAATTTCAGCAAGGATCAATTTTCTTTCAAGGTCGTCGAGATCCTTCATTGATTGCTTGATCTTTGATTCAAGTTGATCTTCAAGAGGTTGTTCATATACCTCGCGAGCGGTATAGAGCTCCTCCCAGATTTCAAGCTCCTTCTTAATAGCTTTCTCTCTTTCATTTTGTTCACTGAAAAAAACTGAAAAATAATCCAGCAAATGTCTATTCTCCTTCCATTTAGCTACCTCTTTCTTTCTCCATCTCTCTCTTTCCAAGGATTTGTTCCCCGGCAACGGCGCCAAAAACTTGTTCGCCCAAAAAGGTGTGCAAATAAGCTTTAAATTTATAAAACTAGAATAAAAGCAAGCGAACCCGCAGTGTACGGATCGGCGTAGATTAGCAAGTATTCCAGAGTATCGAACACAGGGATTCGGGGGGAACAAATTCAGTTGTAAAGTTGTCAAGCAAGTAAAAGGGTAAAGCTTTGCAAATATATTGGCAAAAAAGCAACCCTAAAGATCCAGGTATCTAATTGTGGCAATCGATTCAAGATATACTAAATGATATAAAGACAGAGTTGAGATATGCAAAGGTATGCTAATGTAAGGTAATCGTACGGTGAAGTTCCAAAAACCTTATATGACTCACCTATAAGAAACTCTCTATACAGGTTGTTGAGGCTTCAATATAGAAAGATTCTAAAGGCAAGAATTAATGTCAAATACCCAAACTTATAATCCAAAGGTCAAAACTAACTTAACCGATTAAGGTTGTGACACTCATAATCGAGGTAGAGGTTGTTGAGGCTTCACTACCACCTAGAAAAGACAAGTCTAAACTAAGTTAAAGCAAATCAAAGTAAAAGCAAGGTTCGTAAACTGAAGTAAATCACAGGTAGTTCTTGAGAATCACGGCCGTGGAAACCTAAGAACAGGCCGTGATTTAGGGTGTCGACGATATTTCTCTAACTCTCAGGGTCCAATCAATTAACAATCGATCTATCATTATCTAAGCCATAACTATCAACCCTTCACCTTAGAATTGCTAAAGGGTTTTAGCCAATAATCATCATTATGATATCAATAATTAAATATAAAAGGGAGAAAAGGTAAAACCTTGAAATCTCAATAATAAACACAAAACCAATGTCAATAAAACTCAAACGTAACTTGCGTTCAATAGATGTAGGATAGAATAAGAATCTCTCACAAATCTCAAGGAACAAAGAAGAACGGGATGTCAATCCGCCTTCAAATGAAACCCTAAAATCTTCCAACTTTGCAAAAAGGGAAGTGCGTCCTTCTCCAAATCTTCCCTCCAAATAGCAAGACCTCCAAGTCTGCCTCTCTAAGTATCCTTTGGAGAATTTAACTCCAAGTCCCGGGGCTGTCACCGTCCTTCGGAGAAATTGACTCCTTCTAGTCTCCCCTTGGAGAAATTCGCTCCCTTCAAATGTTGAAGGCTATCGAATATATGTAGGGATAAATCTAGGGTTTTTAAGATAAAACCCTAAATATTTGGGCTGAAAAGAAGTCGAATCCGCTGGTATCAGAAGATACTCTGGGCCGCGTCATAAGGTATCAGAAAATACTTTGGCGCGTCAGACGGTATCAGAGAATACTTTGGGCCGCGTCCGACGGTATCAGAGAATACTTTGGGCCGCGTCCGACGGTATCAGAAAATATTTTGGGCCGCGTCCGATGGTATCAGAAAAAACTTTGGGCCGCGTTCGAAGGTATCAGAGAATATTTTGGCGCGTCCTAAATTCCTTTTATGCTCCTTTTTGTCCCGCTTCAAGGCTTAATCCTTAAATATGCTATTTTGCTTCATAATTCGCCAAATTACCTACAAATGCAATAAAATTCTGTGTAGACCTCTATTCTTGCAAAGTAGGTGAATATAACCATAAATGCCATGAATGTATGGCTATGCATGCAAAATAAAAGGAAAATCTATATAAATACATGCCTAAAAATAGGTCATAATTCATGTCATCAAAATACCCCATACTTGCCTCTTGCTTGTCCCCAAGCAAGGTTCAAACTTAAAATACAAGATGATATGGATTATGAATATGCAAAAATAAAGAAAAACTACAATATTTTGGTTGTGCTTCTATTCATAGATCACCCTCAAATAGTTGCTTCATAACTAATGATAATCATCATATGGTCAAAAGGAAATATAGCATGGAAAGGATAATCATAATTTGTAAGAAAATCATAACATGCATCATAACTTGCAATATATCAAAATCAATCATGAGGAATCCAATTTAGACCACAAAGCCAAACACATTCCAATGATCTTAAGGACTTTCAAGTAAGGTCAAGAATGCGGAAAGGAGGGAAACTTATAAGGGATGTGGTGCATGAATCCGGGAAAAGGAATAACCCAACTCTTCTACTTTTTCTTTTGATTTTGCAACACCATCAACTTAGAGCTTTGCTCTTTTCTTTTTCACATTATTATTTTTTTTTTCGACTTTACTTTTGGAAATATGGACAGCGGTGCACAAAAAACCGAAGCCTAGGAGATTGGCGTTTCTCATTTTTGCGAGATGCCTCAAACCCTTGATGCACATACCATAATCCGTTAGGAATATCGCTCAATCCGACTTTGGCAAGACACAAACACCCGGCTATGTGAATGGTGCCGAGTTACTCATCGTCATGATTGACTTCCCCAAACCTACAAATTTTTTTCTATTCTTTGAATGCAAAATTTTGCTTTCATGGCCCTCCCACATCAAACATGCCAAAAATCAACTCTTCCTAATTCCCGGATAGGTAAAGGAGGCAATTATTTTCATTGAGGGGCTAAGTGATCAAAGAAAGAAGTAAGAAAATCGAAGTGCCTTAATCATTTCAATAAGAAGTGTAAGAACTTATATGCGGTTTCAACCTTCAACACTCAACATGATTTAGAATGAAAGCGAATTATCAAACATGCATGAAGTTCTAACAAAGTATTCAAATCCCACATATGTCATAAATTAATTCAAGCATATCAAAATTATCATATCTATTCCACAAAATAAATGTTATCATAGAGATCATATCCATCCTAGAAGCATAAAACTTTTAAAAATTTTCAAAATTTTCAAAATCATATGATGCAAGACATAAAACATGTACATGGTATTGCAAATACCTCCACCCCATACTTAAAACTCACATTGTCCCCAATGTGAAGAGATGGAAAAGGATACTCACAATGTAAGATGGCGAATCAGGCAAGGCGAATCATCAATCGGGCGGTGGTGGAAATCTTTAGAAGCTCAATAGGGAATTCTGAATATTCCAATCATTGTCAAAGAACGAAGAAGGGGAACGTCTTTCCGCCGAAAATTTTTCCAAAAAAAAAAAAAAATTTTTTTTTTTTTTCCGGGTCGGGAATTTCCACGGCCAAAACCACGGCCGTGGAACTTTCTGTTGCTCTCGACACGAGTCCAAGTTTCGTCAATCTTTTCGACTTTTCTCATCTTCTCTTGTTTATTCCTTATTCCTGACATCCAAAAAACACAAACATACCGGAAGGTATCGAAGAAAAACAAGCAAAAACAACTACTCTAATCTAAGAAAGAAAAGGGAAAAGGATTCATTACCTTGGGTTGCCTCCCAAGAAGCGCTTGGTTTAACGTCGCTAGCTGGACCTATGTCCATAGATGACTCAATGCACCTTGAACATCTTGGATTGCTCTTCAAATCCATCATTAAATTCTTCCAAAAAATCTCCGGTTCCTAATTTCACTAGCAAGTGGTAAGATCTCCCACGTACAAGCTTGTACGGTTTGATTCTTACCGGAATCCTCCTAGCTTTCCTATGCTTTAATGGGACATAATTCAGCCTTGCATCCCATCCTTTCCTAGATCGAGAAATCAGTTTCTCGAGAATCCTCTTAGCTTCCCCATCTCCAACTTGGGGATGATGTATGGTCTTCGTCATGTGAATGACCCCATACTTGAACAAAAAACACTTATTGGCATTGGCGTTGAAGCTCTTGCCAAATTTACTCCTTGTAGTCCAATGAGCATCTACTTCCAGCAGCTTAAAGGGAGGTTTCATCTTCACCTTAGGAGGTTCTTTTGGAAGAGACCTCCAACTCTCCGGTGCATTCCTAAAAAAATCAGAAATTTTAATAGGAATTTCAAATGAAGTAAGAGAATGTACCTTGTTAAGTTCTTCAAGGCTTGAGACAAGTTTCATGTTGGGATGATGATCCACACATGAAATATCTCCCAACTCAGCTGGATCTTCTTCAACCTTGGCCACAGTTTCGGTAATTTGGACAAGGTTCTCCACTTCTTCCTCTTTATCCAGCACAATCGACTCTTTTTCAATCTTGACCACAATATTAGCAATTGGGTCTAGGTGTTCCGCTTCTTCCTCCAGTCGAGCAATTTCAGCAAGGATCAATTTTCTTTCAAGGTCGTCGAGATCCTTCATTGATTGCTTGATCTTTGATTCAAGTTGATCTTCAAGAGGTTGTTCATATACCTCGCGAGCGGTATAGAGCTCCTCCCAGATTTCAAGCTCCTTCTTAATAGCTTTCTCTCTTTCATTTTGTTCACTGAAAAAAACTGAAAAATAATCCAGCAAATGTCTATTCTCCTTCCATTTAGCTACCTCTTTCTTTCTCCATCTCTCTCTTTCCAAGGATTTGTTCCCCGGCAACGGCGCCAAAAACTTGTTCGCCCAAAAAGGTGTGCAAATAAGCTTTAAATTTATAAAACTAGAATAAAAGCAAGCGAACCCGCAGTGTACGGATCGGCGTAGATTAGCAAGTATTCCAGAGTATCGAACACAGGGATTCGGGGGGAACAAATTCAGTTGTAAAGTTGTCAAGCAAGTAAAAGGGTAAAGCTTTGCAAATATATTGGCAAAAAAGCAACCCTAAAGATCCAGGTATCTAATTGTGGCAATCGATTCAAGATATACTAAATGATATAAAGACAGAGTTGAGATATGCAAAGGTATGCTAATGTAAGGTAATCGTACGGTGAAGTTCCAAAAACCTTATATGACTCACCTATAAGAAACTCTCTATACAGGTTGTTGAGGCTTCAATATAGAAAGATTCTAAAGGCAAGAATTAATGTCAAATACCCAAACTTGTAATCCAAAGGTCAAAACTAACTTAACCGATTAAGGTTGTGACACTCATAATCGAGGTAGAGGTTGTTGAGGCTTCACTACCACCTAGAAAAGACAAGTCTAAACTAAGTTAAAGCAAATCAAAGTAAAAGCAAGGTTCGTAAACTGAAGTAAATCACAGGTAGTTCTTGAGAATCACGGCCGTGGAAACCTAAGAACAGGCCGTGATTTAGGGTGTCGACGATATTTCTCTAACTCTCAGGGTCCAATCAATTAACAATCGATCTATCATTATCTAAGGCACAACTATCAACCCTTCACCTTAGAATTGCTAAAGGGTTTTAGCCAATAATCATCATTATGATATCAATAATTAAATATAAAAGGGAGAAAAGGTAAAACCTTGAAATCTCAATAATAAACACAAAACCAATGTCAATAAAACTCAAACGTAACTTGCGTTCAATAGATGTAGGATAGAATAAGAATCTCTCACAAATCTCAAGGAACAAAGAAGAACGGGATGTCAATCCGCCTTCAAATGAAACCCTAAAATCTTCCAACTTTGCAAAAAGGGAAGTGCGTCCTTCTCCAAATCTTCTCTCCAAATAGCAAGACCTCCAAGTCTGCCTCTCTAAGTATCCTTTGGAGAATTTAACTCCAAGTCCCGGGGCTGTCACCGTCCTTCGGAGAAATTGACTCCTTCTAGTCTCCCCTCGGAGAAATTCGCTCCCTTCAAATGTTGAAGGCTATCGAATATATGTAGGAATAAATCTAGGGTTTTTAAGATAAAACCCTAAATATTTGGGCTGAAAAGAAGTCGAATCCGCTGGTATCAGAAGATACTCTGGGCCGCGTCATAAGGTATCAGAAAATACTTTGGCGCGTCAGACGGTATCAGAGAATACTTTGGGCCGCGTCCGACGGTATCAGAGAATACTTTGGGCCGCGTTCGAAGGTATCAGAGAATACTTTGGCGCGTCCTAAATTCCTTTTATGCTCCTTTTTGTCCCGCTTCAAGGTTTAATCCTTAAATATGCTATTTTGCTCCATAATTCGCCAAATTACCTACAAATGCAATAAAACTCTGTGTAGACCTCTATTCTTGCAAAGTAGGTGAATATAACCATAAATGCCATGAATGTATGGCTATGCATGCAAAATAAAAGGAAAATCTATATAAATACATGCCTAAAAATAGGTCATAATTCATGTCATCACCGGCCACTCTAGTCCTACGGGGTTTTCTAGTAACTGTCATTCAAGGTCCAAGGAAGGATTCCTCATTGGTAGCCTCCGGGTGAATCTCTGTTGGGTTTGTACTCTGCTCAACTTGGGCAACAGACGGTTCCACCGAGTCCATATTTTCATGTTGTTCCTGAACACTCTAAGAACACCTTTCCACACCATGTCCATAAATACCACATCTATGGCAGATAGAGTTCAAACCTTCATACTCCACATGAACCCTAGATTCTCCTATCAAGATAGTTCTTATCAATGGTCTGTCGAGTTCTAATTCAATGCAAACCCGAGCGAATTTACCTCTAGTAGCGTACAATGTGTGGAGATCAACCTTGAGGGGAGTTCCAAGAGCGGATGCAAGACCGTATAGAACCCCTTCATCATACAGTTGCATGGGCAGTTCGGATAACCGAGCCCATGCAAAGATGGTGCGCAAATTATCCATATACGGATCAAACTCTGCAGTCCAAGGACGGATTGTGATATAGTGACCGAAGATCTTCCACGGTCCTTCAGTAAGTGCTCTCATGAAATCCTCTTCTTGATCGAACCAAACAGCGTAGAAACCATTCGGAAGATCAAGAATAGTCATCAACCCCGAGGGTTTCCATAATTGGTACAATCTTCGTTCTAGTAACCGAAACACCACATTCCGCCTGAGGACCTTAACAATGACAGCGCTTTTCCATTTTTCTGACAATTGTTCAACTACATCATCATCAATTTCGGCCACTGCAAGACCTCTAACACCCTCAGGATAGGAGATCCGCATTCTCCGTGATTCAATGAGCTCATCGCAGCACAGCGGGGCAGTAGATGGAGTAACTTTACCTACAGCAGCAGCGTAGGACTTGGTGTCTGGAGGTTTATCTGGTGGAATCACTAGAGAGGATGGAGGAATAGCCGCCGCTGGGTTAGGAGGCATTTCACGTGAAAAGAGAGAGAGTTTGGTTAGAGGCAATCCCGTTGGGAATCGTTGTTTGTAATGTGCTCCAACATGCCTTTGCTGAATGCATTAACAATCCCTTTTCTCTATCGATTGTAGTTATTGGGTCTGGGCCCAGCCACCTAATTATATTAAAAGCCAAATTAATATCTAAAATGAGATGATGTAATATAAAAGTCCCGGCAATTTCATCTTGAACAAAAATTGATGTCTAATATCTTCTGGTATTTGAAACCCAATTCGCTATTATAGCAATAATCGGAAGCGTACCATAACTATATACCCTTAAACACCAATGTTGTACCCTAAATGTTGTACGTTCTCTATTGTATGGGAATATGAAAACTCAACGGACACAACGCACAAGGTCTGCAACATACCGTAACTACATATCCAACAAACACAAACATTAAATTCACCGATATATACACCGAAAAAAAAAACCCGACGCGCGTAGCTTCAACTAGTATATATAAAAGCGGAGAACCTCTTAGGAATAGTCAAAAGTTTACCCTTCTTTCTGCTAAAAATTACAAAAAAAACTCATCCCGTCTTCTATTCTTCTCGGCCCGTGTTTGCTTCCATCGTTGACGTTCGCTTACTCACCCATTTTTCTCTCCTTAACCTCCTCCAAGGAGTCTCCGCTCAACCTTAACCTCCTCTGCGCTTTCCGCTCCTTTTCCGATGACACCACCAAGTAGAGCTGTCAAACGGGGCTAACAGGTCGGGTTCGGGTCGGGTTATAACAAGCTCGGGTTGGAATTGGGTCGGGTAAAAAGTAGGCTTGGTTTTTAAACGGGTTGTTTCGGGTCGGGTCGGTTTGGGTCGGGTACCAAATGTTCGGGTTAAAACGGGTTATCGGGTAGCATCGGTTCTTTTCGTGGTGCCAAACGGGGTTGGCGGGTCGATTTCGGGTTGGGTCAAACGGGTCCGCGGGTCGAGTTCGGGTCGGGTCAAACGGGGTCGGGTTGAAATCGAGTCGGGTATAAATAGGTTTGTTTTTGTTAGCGGGTTGTTTCGGATCGGGTCAATTTGGGTCGGGTACTAGTTATTCGGGATGGAACGAGTTATCGGGTAGACTTGGTTCTTGGGCCATAACAAATCGGTTTAGTTGGTTCTCGGGTCACTTTGGGCCGGATTATTTTTTATTTTTAATGTTTCGTGAGGTGCAAATTAAGGCGGGTCAAGTTCGGTTTGCTCAAAGATGATATGATTTCTAACATCTTTATTCAGATCGGTTTTGGATGGTGCAATTTTCGAGTTAAATCAAAATTACCTAGTTATGTGAATATTTTGGTCTAATAAAATATGGAATCCGCAAATGATTTTAGTTGGATCGGATAATTATTAGCCAATATGATTAGTATGGGCGGTAAAACCAATTTAATCCGCCAATCCGGTCTGAAAATTTCGTTGACTCGATCCGAAAAACCCCGATATTTTAGTATCCGTTTTGATCCGGTTAGAATCCGATACGGGAGATCTTCCTGGATCAACGGATCGGATACGGATCAAGGTTTTAGGCATCCGAATATCCACGGATATCCGAATAATCATGGATATTTGAATAATCATGGATATCCGCCTATCCGGACACTCATGGATCAGTGGCTCACCGGATATCCATGGATAATCGAATATCCAAATATCCGTGGATCATCGGATTCATCGCCTCACCAGATCGTCTTAGGCATCCGATTACCCGTTTTGTTTTATGAAGGATAAATCAACATTGTATGTACTAATATTTATATTTTAAAAAATATATGTATTTAATGGGAAAATATTTGAGTTAGCCAAAACAATGAATTAATAATGTTAATTTGTTACAACTTAATAACTTATGCACACTTGGTTACTTTATAAGTTCATAATAATCTTTTACTATAAGAGGGTATGATTTTAAAATATTAATTCTTATAAATATGATTATAATTTGGTCTTAATAATAATTTTTTAATAGAAGTTGGTCTCATTTAAATGAACGAATGTCTATAATAATCTTTAATTATAAGTTGGTCTCGTACTCTCGTTTTCATATATAGTTATAAAATGTAAAGATATAGATACCTATTGTTTTAAAACCTTTTTTTTTTTCTTATTTTAACGTACTTTAATATTCTATTTTTTTTATCATTTGTATACTTATCATTTTTACTTTGATTTGTTTTGTGCCTTTTAATTGTTTTTTCATTACATTTTGTGATAAACAAAGTAGCAAATATATATCCGGATCAAACGGATATTCAGATCAATCGGATATCGGATCCGGCTAAATCATTTTTGCATATTCAGATCAAGAGGATATCCGGATCAATTGGGTCAAACAAAAGTCATTCGGATCATCCGGATATCCGTGGATAATAATCCGATCCGATCCAACCAAATCATTTCGCATACTATATTTTGGATTCCAGATCAACCGGACATCCGGATAATTATCCGATCCGATCATGGGAAAAATGCCGGATATCCAACCAAATACGAATCGAATGGATATCCGAATTTAAAACCGGGAGATATTTAACACGAGTGATCATTACAATTATCTCGATAATTATTGCTAGTGAAGAAAGATAATTTATGAAAATATAAGAAATTTACTGGTACTAAAAAGGAAAGAGAATATTGAAAAACAAAACACATTTATTAGTATTTTGATATAAGCCGTTTATCTTCTTCCTTTGTTAATCACTAACATTTATAGATGCTTTTATATTGATATTTTTAATTAATCTAATTTAATATTCATTAAAATGTCTTTATTATTATTATTATTATAATGGCATTCAAAATTATATTCTACTTCATTTAGCTAATTGTCGAGCAAGGGTTAATATTAACAAAAAATATTTCATTACATTATTTTTATCTTAAGAAATTAAAGTAATCTATGTTTATTCAATTAATCAAAGTAATTTAATAAAAACAAAATATAATATTAGGGTGTGAGAACAAATGTAACTAATATTGAATGGATTAAAAAGTAATAAAATTATCTTTCTTATTCTCTAACCTTAATTTACCGGGAGATCTCAATATTTACAATTATATTTCTTATTTTATAACCTTAATTTGCATTTTGCTTAAAGATCTTGACATTTAAATTTTATGAATATAAAAAAATAATGCTATTAAATAGGAAATACAATAATAAACACATTTATTTAGTATTTTTAAATCCATTCAATATTGGTTACAATTATTCTCTGTTTTACATTTTTATATTATTTTGATAAAATAAACATAAATTACTTTGATTTATTAAGATAAAAATAATTTATTGAATATATTCTTTGTTAATATTAACCTTTGATCGACAATTATCTAAATGAAGTAAAATGATATTTTAAATGTCATTAAAATAATAATACAAAAAGTTTAATTATTACACAATTAGATTAAATAAAAATATCGGTACAAAACATCCATAAATGTTAGTGACTAGCAAAGGAGGAGACAATACTTATATGGAAATATTAGATTTTTATTTTATCAATATTTGCTTTCCTTTTAGTACTATTAAATTTCTTAAATTTTTATAAATTATCTTTCTTAATCACTAGTCATAATTATCAAGATGATCTCAGTTATTACTGGCCATAATTATCTACATGATCTCAACCTTCAAATTATCAATTTAACTCAAAACTCAAATTCTATTAATTCAAATTGAATAATTTTATATATTGTAAGAGAAAAATAAAAGATGAAAACTT
This sequence comes from Fagopyrum homotropicum, assembly GCA_033239125.1. Taxonomy (NCBI): domain Eukaryota; kingdom Viridiplantae; phylum Streptophyta; class Magnoliopsida; order Caryophyllales; family Polygonaceae; genus Fagopyrum; species Fagopyrum homotropicum. The sequence continues at coordinate 69,425,378 of BSWB01000006.1, read as the reverse complement.
AACATATTCTATACATATCATGAACTTATGATACATGTAAGAGTAATGAACTTATGATACATGTAAGAGTATTATTGTTTTAAAATTTTAGGTTTAAATGTGTAATTTTATTTTTTGTTATCAATTTACTCCGAATTAACATGTCATATGGGCTTGGACTACTTCATAGTTTATAGTTCATACTATCACATCATTTACTTCACATTATCAAGGTTATCTAGGGTCGGGTTGTTTTGGGCTAGCGGCTCATTTCAAGTCGGGTTACTTTGGACTAACAGGTCATTTCGGGTTGGGTCACTTCAGGCTATCCAGTCATTTCGGTCGGGTTACTTCGAGCAATCGGGTCATTTCGGGTCGGGTTACTTCGGGCTATCGGGTCATTTTGGGTCGGGTTACTTCGGGCTATCGGGTCATTTCGGGTGGGGTTACTTCGGGTTGTCGGGTCGTTATCGGGTTATTCTACTCGGGTTTTATCGGGTCCGGGTTATTTTCGGGTTCGACCGTTCGGGTTATTTATTATTTCGGGCTAAATCAATATCAAGCGGGTCGGTTCCGGGTATTTTCTTTTTTTCAAAATTTTTGGGGCCAGGTCAGATTCGGGCTCGGGTTTGTCGGGTCGGTTTCACGGGTCGGGTCAACTTTTGACAGCCTACCAAGCCTCGTCCACCATCCAACTGTCTGGTGATGTAGTATTTGCTTGTTTATTCGATTTTTAGCAGCTGCCAACCTCGATTTCCATTTACAATAGTTAACAGCTTTGTCATCCTCCTTCTATTTGATTTCTCCATCTCTTCTTATCTTAAAGTTATTGCAATATGTTATATGAAATAAACTCTGCTCAATTTACCTTGACAACAATGTTTTTTGCTACGTGCTTGAAAATTCTTCATTATGGTGTATAACTTTAGATTTGGGTGTGATTTTAGGTTTGTATATGCCTGCTTAATGAGGCCTACAGAATGGGAGATTTAACCCTCTTTAAACTTAGGGTTTGTATAAATGATTTAAGATGCACCCTATCTATTTGACAAAATGCCTAAGCGAACAAGGCATCTTGAATTGGAAGTAATTAATTATTTCGTGTGTAAGCTCTACTGCCTACGACAAACTCTTAATTTTAGTTTATGTCCGGTCATTATGGCATGTTGTCTGTGTGTCACCTACGGTTTCTTGTTTCGAACAATGCTCTGAATTAAGCATCTGTTTTATTGCTCTTTGAATTGGATATCAAGCTGATGGGTTTTTTTTTACAATTGTTGTAGCCAGATTCAGTTTTTTCCTTTGCTTGACTCCACCCTCGGAATTAAGTAGCTAATGTTTTGTGCTTATCTTCACTTCAATGGTTTCAGATGTAACAAACATAGTTTATAAGTATACATCATTTTGACATCCTTTGTTGTAGAGAAAATAATTGGAGTAGTTAAGAGTTTATTCGGATTAGGGCTGCTTAAAAAAGAAAAAAAAACACATTAGGAATTCACTGGAATTTGAAAGATGGAATAGATAGATTTAGTTTTTCCCTTGAATGAATTTTCAAGGATACCTGTAGTTCCTTCGATCTTTTATCTGTGTTTATGCTTTCTGCGTAGAGATAATTACATGTTTTAGTGGTGTTGATTAATTAGCTTGTCCGTTTATTTGTTGAATTACACATCACTTGTAGCCGGCAATTTCTCCGCTCTCTTACCTGCGATCATTACATCTCCATTTCAAAGTTTGCAGTTTTACTTGTTATGTTGCCATGTTGGTAAGGTTTTTGTGTAAATCATCCTTCGATCTTTTATCTGTGTTTATGCTTTCTGCGTAGAGCTAATTAGATGTTTTAGTGGTGCTGATTAATTAGCTTGTCCATCTATTTGTTGAATTACACATCACTTGTAGCCGGCAATTTCCCCGCTCTCTTACCTGCGATCATGAGATTTCAAAGTTTGCAGTTTTACTGTTATGTTGGTAAGGTTTTTGTGTAAATCATCGTAGGATAACTATGGATGATGCTAAACCTCAGTATAATTAAAGTTTTGCCAGTGTCTCATTGAGTGCTGCCTTATCTTACGAAGAGTTGCAAATTTTTTCATAATCCTCGTGGGAATTGAATGTACAACAATTCCTTCTTTTGTGGACGCTCTTCCTTTCCATCATTAAATAGCCATGTTCCCGAGTTCTATATTTTTCCGAACCTTGTTATTATTAGAGATTGTGTTTGTCTGGCTTTTTTTTTTTATCAGGTTTTCCCTTGGCGCCAATTTTACTTCTCTTTTAAATTAGGCATTAAGCTTGAAAAAAGGGGAAATTTCTACTTACCTCTTTTAAACTGGATATTAAACTGATTGTGTTTCACAATTTCTATAGCAAGATTCCGTTTTTTCCCCTTCCCTTGACACCAAGCTGAGAGTTAAGTACCTTCTGTTTTGCTTCTCTTTTGAATTAGCCATTAAGCTGATAATGTTTTACAGGTACATTGCCCAAATTCATTTTTTTAAACTTTCCTTGACGCCTTTCTTGTTTTGTGTCAGCTGTGTCACACTCTGATTTATAGTATATAGGCAACTATGTTTTTTGATATGCTATATCATTACAAGTATTATGACAGTAGGCTACAAAAGACTACAGGTGTTTTCTTCCCCTGATTTGAATAATGGCTGATTCAAATAGTTTCTATTTTCATAGGGTTCTTCTGCATAAATACTATCATGAGTTGGCATCAATTGCATAGTTGGAAATTTATCCATAGTAGTAGGCTTATTTTACTAATCACGCCAAGTTGAGAGTTAAGTAGCTTCTGTTTTGCTTCTCTGTTGAATTAGCCATTAAGTTGAGGGTATTTTACCTTGCCCAGATTCATTTTTTTTTAACTTTCCTAAGTTACAACCATGGAAGAGTTATATGTAATGAAGTTATTGTTTTTTTAGCTACATGGTCCCCATAGTTTATGCTCATTGCCTATATTCATGTTTTCTATTTCTTTTTACTTTCAGCATCTTCTTTATATAATGGCTACATGTACGTTTGATATGCTTTCTTGCGGGGTATGGTTTCTTGTAGGGTATGGTTCTACAAGCATGCACAAGTCATTCACGGGGGGTGCATTGACCGTTCTCTCATGTCCAACGGATTGTGTTAGAGCACCATCCTTCAAATTACAAGTACTTCAATGCAAGTGTGTTTGTTCTTGCTACCAATCAGTAAAGCTCATCTTAATTGGTTTTCCCAACTATTTTTACTATTTATTGACTGTGCGGACATGCCACCATGATCGATACTTTATTTAGTGTAATTAACAACACTATTGGATTACTTATGCTCATATTACTGCCATAATAAGATAAGCATATTGCAAGCTCTTACATTGCGCATGTACATTATTAATCTATCTTAATCCCTAATTTTTTTCAAATTTAAAAATTGTCTAAGATTACATAAATCTCATCTAAACGTTTAATGTTGCGTCCGCGCGCGAAGGCAACTAGTCTTCTATATATAAAAAGGGAGGGATGGCCAAATGAATACTTAATTTCCCATTTAACCATACACAATACCTCTAAGGGGCGTGTTATATATACAATTTTCAATTTACTTAGTACTAAATGTGAACGCTTTGCATTGACGTTTAATTTGAGCGCATCCAGTTGGCGCAAGCGTTTAACATCTAACGCAAGAACAAAGCGATAGAGCTATTTTAAATATTTTTTTTAGCGCTTTTAGAAGGCGCCGGCGCTCAAACCCTATTTTTTTCTTCAATTATTTTTAAACCTAATTTAGGTTTGTAGCGTGAGCGCCTTTCGCCTGCGCTCAAATGTATAATTTTTTTAAAAAAAAATCCGAGCACATTCGGCAAGCGCTGACGTCAATATTTGAGCGCTTTCGTCAGGCGTCAAGCGCCATCCTGATAAGCGCCAAATTTTGATACCTCGTAGCTGTTAATCTGTTATTCGCTCTTTCATGCTCTTAGGTCAGCAACTTGTTGCTTTCATTAGGGATGATCGGTGAACTTTCCATTGTTTAACATGCCTGGTTTTGCAGGTGTTAGGACTCGCCAACTGACCTAATCCCACCCATACAAAAATGCAATTTCCCGCCTTAACCCAATGACAACACATTTGAGAACCCTCAACCTTTCCGATGATCAGTCGCTTCGCATCCACCAATCTCCGATCCCAAATCTCAATTTCTCAAACTCCTCTCTTGGGGCCCTGCATCCATGCCTTTTCATCTCGTACTCTCTCCCCAACCGCCGCCAACTGGAACACCACCCACACCTTCGTCCTCTCCAACCCTACTCTCTCTCTCCTCGAGAGATGCACCTCCATGTCCCATCTCAGGCAAATTCAGTGCCAGATGACCACCACTTCCCTCATTCTCGACGGTTTAGCTTCCAGTCGATTGGTCGCCTTCTGTGCCCTCTCCGACGTCGGTGATCTCACTCACTGTTACAAGCTTCTGAGATTCGTCCCCAATCTTAAGCCTTTCTCGTGGAACGCTGCGCTTAAACGGTGTTCGGAGAGTGAAACACCTGTCGATGCTATTCTTTTGTACAGGGAGATGTTGATTCGTGGCGAATGTAGGCCAGATTATTTTACCTATCCATTATTGTTTAAAGCCTGTGCTCGTTTGTCGCTAGATGCTCTTGGATTTCAGGCTTTGGGGCATGCGTTGAAGATGGGTTTCGGTTCAGATGTTTTTGTTGTCAATGGGATGCTTCATATGCTGGTTTCCTGTGGGGGCTTGGCAGAAGCGCGTAACGTGTTTGATGAAAGTCCTGTGAGAGATTTAGTTACCTGGAATACTTTGATAAATGGATATGCCCGTGGTGGCATGGCAAGAGAGGCGCTGGATCTCTACGATGAGATGGTGGATGATGGAGTTATGCCAGATGAGGTGACTATGATTGGGCTGGTTTCGGCGTGTGCGCAGTTAGCAGATTTGTCAATGGGGAGAAAATTTCACCTCTCTATCCAGAGCAATAAAGTAAGCTTGACAGTTCGTCTCTGCAATGCACTGATGGACATGTATGCTAAGTGTGGGGATCTTGCGGCTGCACAGCTCTTGTTTGACGATATGGGGAAGAAAACAATGGTGTCTTGGACAACAATGATAGTGGGATATGCCAAGTTTGGATTTACTGATACCGCAAGGAAAATATTTGATGAGATGCCTGAGAAAGATGTTATTCCTTGGAATGCTATGATTGGAGCTTATGCTCAAGCTGGGCAGGGTAAGGAGGCACTAGCTCTCTTTAGCCAAATGCAAGCTGCCAATGTTAGGCCTGACCAGGTGACCATGGTTAATTGCTTGTCTGCATGTTCACAGCTTGGGCTACTTGATTTTGGAATATGGATCAATAGATATATTGAAACAAATAAATTATTTATAAATGTTGCCTTAGGCACTGCTTTAGTTGACATGTATGTAAAGTGTGCTAATATAGAGAAGGCGCTGACAGTCTTTCATCAGATGCCTGCCAGAAACTGCTTGACTTGGACAGTTATGATCGCAGGTCTGGCCCTGCATGGAAATGCACATGAAGCCATATCATACTTCTCAAAAATGGTTGAAACCAGATTAGTACCAGACGAGGTTACATACCTTGGTGTCCTATCAGCTTGCTGTCACGGAGGACTTGTTGATGAAGGCCGTGCCTATTTTTCTGAAATGAGCTCCAAGTATAATCTTACACCGAAGCTTAAGCATTACTCGTGCATGGTGGACCTACTAGGCAGGGCAGGTCTACTATATGAAGCAGAAGCACTGATAGAGAGTATGCCAATAGAGGCAGATGCTGTGGTGTGGGGTGCATTGTTTTTCGGGTGTCGTATGCATGGTAATGTGTTGATGGGGGAGAAAGCTGCTCTGAAACTTCTAGAGTTGGATCCAGGGGATAGTGGAATATATGTTCTGCTTGCGAATATGTATGGTGATGCAGATATGTGGGAGGAGGCAAGGAAAGTTAGGAACATGATGAGACAGAGAGGCGTTGAAAAAACTCCTGGCTGTAGCGCGATAGAGGTTAATGGAATTGTTAATGAATTCATCGTGAGAGATAAATCTCACCCTAGATCAGCAGATATTTATGGATGTTTGATTCAATTAACAAAACAGATGGAGCATTGGAGCTTATTGGAAACATGTAGGATGGGATTCTTTGTATAGTCCCTAAACTGAAGATACCAATAATAGCTTGTTTGTGAGTGATATTGATGGTATACGTTGCAATAACTTATTTCCGGTGCTCCTAATATAATGTAGAAGCAATGGTGTTGTGGAATTATTGGCGGGTTAAATTTCATTTTCAGTGCTGGAGTTATGTACCTGTGCGAGATAAAGAGGCAATCTTCAGTAGTAACATCATATATAGTACTATTTGTGTGAGAGTGCATCTTTGATTGTGAATGATCCATGGGCTAGATGGTGGAAGAATAACCGAGAAACCAAATGGTATCTGGGAGAGATTGATGTAATACCTAGGAATGTCATATCTTCTTTCATATTCTACAATTGAACAATGCAAAACTATATAGCTATGGTTCTGTACTTGTATATAGATTTGACAAGGTCGCATGTCCGAACTATTTTGTTTTAAACAGCGATTTTATAATTTCTATAAATGCCATGAGGTCATAAATATTTTCTAAAAAAATGAGATTAAAAATGTCAGAAGTGGGATTTGAACCCATGCCCTCTTACGAAGACCAGAACTTGAGTCTGGCGCCTTAGACCACTCGGCCATCCTGACATCTTGTTTGTATAACAAACCAGAGTGAAATATTATAGATGAATCCACTTTCTCACTCTGTGGCAGCCTTTTCTCTTGAATTACTGACTTTTCGTTACATGTTTATTTTCTGCTTCGGGTTCGCGTTGGTTGAAAATTTGATCTAATTATATTTGTAAGATAAGGTTTATTCTTTTGTTAGAAATCTCTTAATTATTGTCATTCGTTTTGTAATTCTAATTTTTTGTGTTATGAGTTTCTTAGTTCATTGATGTAACTTGAGCTTTATATTTTGTTTCAGTAAACTTAAAATAGGAAAGTATAAACTCAAAGCTGACATAACCTATACAAAAAAGAGAAAAGCAAGTCAACAAACAAACATTGCTTTATCCAAACAAATATACAAAACAATATCATTAAACATGAATCACAGCTCAAACTAGTTTAATTTCATGTGACTGGTTTAAGTACGGAGCATAGGTTCTGATGTAGAATTATGCAACGTTGTCAAATTTTAATTTATTTAATTTTATACTTTTTTCTAACAAATATTTTTTCGATCAATTTTTTTGTTTTGTTAATTTAAATTACTATACTAATGGTTCGTACATTTTTATAGTTCACATAATGCATGAACTACTAATATAAAATGTTTAAAGTAATATCTAATCCCAGTCTTTTTTCTCTCTTTGGTACTTCTCCAATAGGGAGGGAAAGTTCGATGTCCCAATCGAAATCACTAAGTATTTCGCTTCTTCCTCCTCCTTTCTGTTTGGAATTCTTTCTGAACACTCTCTGATTGCAAATTCGAGTCCACCTTCTTTTCGTTTTTGCTTTGAAAATTTGGATGTTCTTTATTTAACAGTTTACTATATTACCTCAATACATTAATGTATTCTTTCAAAAATTTTTATTCTTCTTTATCCGCTCATTCCTCTTACTTTTTATTATTCCTTCTATTCAGCTCCTACCCTACCAAGTCCGATCGGGGGTTAACTTTTCGTTATCAATTGCTTTCTTACTTCAAAATGGTGTGTCATAGGCTTGAAGTATCACCGCCTACGAGTATGAATTTTCCGTTCGAACTAATAGTATAAAAGTTTTAATCTTTTTCCCTTCAAGTTTTTTTCTTCTTTTTCTAACGAACACTATATTCATTCAAATGTTTTGTACATTTTGTTCATTTTTTTGTTTTGTTAATTTATATTATATTGTATTAATGGTTTATACATTTTTTTTATAAGTTCAAGATATTGCAGGAACTAATAATGTAAAATATTTGAACTAATAGAACTCTCGATTTGAACTAATAGTATAAAAATTTTGAACTAACAAATATTATAATAAAACTATACTAATAACTGTAACTATTAAAATTTGAACTTTTATAATTTTAGTTCAAAATTTGTGTATCATTAGTTCAAAAACTGTGTTTTGTTTGTTTAAACATGTACAAGCAAAAAAGTGCACAAAAACATAAGTAATAAATTGAACAACACAATACATGAACTAATTATAAAAATTATTAGAACTGATAATATACAATTTGAACAAATTGAACTAAAATTATAAAAGTAGATAGTAATTGTTATAGTTTTTCTCAAGAAAATACAAAAATATCACCGCATTCACAATTTTTGAAACATATTTTCAAAAGGACCAAATTGCCCCTATTCCTTTTAAAAATTATAAAATTATCATCGCATCTCTTATAAATTGCCCCTATTATAGAAGAAATTACACAAAGCTATCAATTATATTCTTAGTTTCGCCCCAAATGAGCTCTTATTTTTCACTTTTTAGTTAATCGTCCGTATACAAGTTCCATTACCAACCCATCACTTTTGTCAAAAAGCCGTTTGAGGAGCCTACCACACTAGTCTTTGTAATTGGATTTATTAGGCAAACACAAGCCCTAAATCTATTTTCAATTCGATTTCTTCAAAATGGTTTATGTTTAAGGTTCAAATGTGTAAAAGCCAAATGATTATTAAAATTTCATAGTTGTTGGTGATCATTCCTTGTCTAAAGTTAGTAGGTAGAAATTGAAGATATAAGAGATAGTTCTTGACTATATATATATATATATATATATATATATATATATATATATATATATATATATATATATATATATATATATCATACTATAATTGTTGACCATGGAGATTTTCTCAAATCGTTCTACAATTTTAATTCTATAACTTTTGACATTGTGTTATCTATCATAATTTGGTTTATCTATCATAATTTGGTTTATGTTACATGTTCAAAAGTCAAGTTAAATGTTTTCAAATAACATTTTTGAGAATATAATACGCTAAAGTAAATAGGGAGGATGTACGAAAGATGTTTGAAGAAATGAATAAGTTGAATCTTTGTTGTAGGGCTTGTAGGATGTTTAGATACTTTGATAATGGAAAAGTTGAGGTGCATATTGTTTGATCAAATGTTTGTTAAGAATATTGTTTGCGGACAAGTTTAGTTTAGGTTTATTCTCCAATGAATTGATGATTAAGTAAAGGGGAGTATTTTGACGAACCGAATGCGAGTAGCTTATTTTATGTATCAGCCTTATCAAGAGAGGAAGTAAGTTTTTTTTTTATCTCATGTCTACTAACCTTGGTTAGAACTGAAGTAGAGCTTCCATCATGTGGACATAGAGTTTATTTAGTGTTATTGGGGTCAAAGATAAGATGAAAGTAGTGAAGTAGTCAAGTTGAGTTCAAGTGTTAAGGGTCTTAGGGTCAAAAGTAAAAAGGACCCACAACCATTAAATCAAATAACAATTGTTCACATATAAATTGTTCAACTATATTCGTAATTGTTCACATATGTTAAGTGTTCGACTATATTATAATCTGTTCAACTATATGACCAATTGTTCAGTTATATTCGAAATTGTTCAACTATATATTTAAACGGTCAACCAAACGTGATGTTGGTAGGCCAAAATGAGTAGGTTAAAATGACAAATTGTATCAGGGACATCAAATCTTTGTAACTCGAAACTTCCTTCTAGGCATTGTCATTTTGCACTTTTCTTCATAAAATATACTTCTTCATGAACCATATCACTTGAACTTTGTAGCGCTTGATTTCTCTTTTAGGGATAAGCTTTTTGCTTCACGTTAGACCAAATCAATATTTATTTGTTGCAGCATATTTGGCCGGAACTTTTTGTCCTTTTCACCTGTTTGCTCAAAAGTGTGTGTGCAGATAAGCTTTAAATTTATGCAAAGAATTAAAGAAAAAGCGAACATGTAGTGTATGGATCAATCGTAGTATAAACAAATATTTCAGGGTCGATCTCAGGGACTTGGTGAATTCAAATCGATAAAAGCAATCTAGCTAAGACAATATGCAAATAGTAATGATCAAAAGTAAAGGTATGTGTAATAATTGGGAAATAGAGATTCTAGAGATCAAGATATCCAATTGTGGTTTTCAATTAAGACTTCTAAAAGAAATATGGACAGAGTTGGGATTGCAAGAAAATATGTTCTAAAACGGGATAATATACGGTGAAGTTCCACTACCCACTTATCCCAACCCAAAGGCTCTAAATAAAGGATGTTGAGTCTCGATAGAATAAAGATCTAAGGGAAGGATTATACTCTCAAACCAACCATTGGGCCTAAGGGAATCAGGTTGGTAAAGGACTGGCACACTCAACCTTTAGAGGGTTTTGAATCCTCTATTATCTAGAAATCATCATCGTTGGTAACCAAATAAGGAAATCACCGGGTAAATCTCTTCCCACGCTCGGATATAGCTTAGGAAGGTTCAACAAGGCTAGGGTTTAAACAATCTTTAACTTTGCTTTAAGGATAAAGCATCAAAGGTACGACGGAGGGAAAATCGGTCTATTATTTATGGAAAAATCGGTCGATCTCCTCAAGAACAACCCGATTTTTCTTCTCTGCAAAGGTAAAACTCAACTCTCAAGGTCCAATCTCAACGTAAGGTTCATTCTATCATCATCTTAACCACAATCTTCAACCAATCACCCTATAATCACAAGGATTTTAGTCAATAACACACATTGTTAGAATCAAGAAAATGATTAAATCAAAAAAATAAAGAAAACTATGAATCTTGAAATAAAATAAACAAATCCTTGAACAAAGGTTCGCTATATCTGAAAACCAAAATAAAAACCCAAAATAAAATCCAAACTTGGGTTCACAATGACAAAAAAGAATAAAAACTAGAAAAACCTCAAGAACTTCAATCTTCAATTCAGTTTCTCCTAGGGTTTCTTTAATGCTTCATGAGTATACTTCACTTGTTATTGGATTAATGGTGGTAGGAGGTGTCAATTCCTATCCCGCCGTCGATGTCCTCGTCGTTGGGATTCGTTTCAATGTTGAAGGCTATAAAATATTTATAGGAATAAATATAGGGTTTAGATAAGCATGAACATTGCTTAAAGATAAATAATTTTAAAAGATAAATAATATTAAAGATAAATAATCTTAAAGATAAACCCTAGTTAAAAAATAAACTGCTGCTTAAAGATAAACCCTAAATTTTTGGGCCGAAAAAAGAAATTGAGCCCGTTGGTATCAGAGTCTACTCTGGTGCGTATCAGAGCCCACTTCGTAGTAATAGAGTTCGCTGTGCGTAGTATCAGAATCCACTCCAACGCGATATCAGAGTTCGCTCTGTGTAGTATCAGAATCTACTCCAACGCGGTATCATAGTTCACAATGCGGTATTAGAGCTCACTTTGGCGGTATCAGAGTCCACTCCGGCTGGTATCAGAATCTATTCTAGCGGTATCAGAGTTCACTCCAGCGTGTTCCTTGCTTGCTTTTATCCTTCATCATATTATTTCATGATCTAATCTTTAAATGTGCCATTCCGCTCCATAATTCGCCAATTTACCAACAAATGCAACAATAATCCGTGTAGACACCTTTTCTAGAAAAGTATGTAGATATAAGCTTAAATATCATGGATTTATGTGTTATGCATGCAAAATAAAGGAAAAATCTACATAAATGAATGCCTAAATACAGGTCATAATTCATGTCATCAAAAAACAAAGAAAAGGCAAAGAAAAAAACTTAAGTTATAAGATGATATGAATAATGAATATGCAAAAACCAAAGAAAAACCACAATATTTTTTTGTTGTGCTTCTATTCATAGATCATCCTCAAAGGATTGCTTCATAGCCAATAACAATCATTATATGATAAAAAAAGAAATACATCATGAAAAAGATAGTTACAAGAAAATTATAACATGCATAATAACTTGTATTATATTAAAATCAATCATGAGTAATTCAAATCAAATCACCAAGTCAAAACACATGTGCAATAAGGTCTTAAGTACTTAACAAGTATAGAGGCCAAGAAACGTGTTATGGGTGATATATATATATATATATACACAGGATATGTGGTGCAAATCCGGAAAACAAAAACTCCACAACATCAACAACAACACATCCACAAAATAAGCAAGCTTTACTTCATAATTTTTTTTCTTTTTACTTTTCACTTGAGAATATGGACAAATGTGCACAGTAACTGAAACCTTAGAAATCAACAAGCCTCATTTTTACGAGGTGTCTCAAACCGGATGCACATACCAAGACTTGTTAGGATTATCGATCAATCAGACTTTGACAAGACACAAACACTCGTCTATGTGAATGGTGCCGAGTTACTCATCATCATGATCAACATCCCAAACCTATTTTTCTATATAACACACTTCACTTTTCTTTTCAACTACAACTTCACAACGCTTTCACTAACATGCTTCCTAATTTCCGGATAGGTAAAAGGAAAGGAAAAACAATATAAGAGTACTAAGCATAATCAAAATGAAGGAAGAAAAGATAATCGAATTGCCTTAATCATTTCAAAAGATGTGTAAGAACTTATCATGTGGTTTCAACCTTCAACACTCAACATGTTTTGGAATGAAAGCAAATTATCATTCATGCATGAAATTTTAACAAAGTATTCAAATCCCACATATGTCATAAATCAATTCAAACATATGAGAATCATCACAACTATTCCACAAAACAATTATCATCATAGAGATCATATCCATCCTAGAAGCACAAATTTTTTTAAAATTTATGATGTTTTTTGTAATATCCGGAAATTTTATTTCCCTTTAATTCCGAGTCAAACCGGATTTTGGTCCGTTAACCTTTTCTCATTCTAGAATGTGTTGCACACTATCAAAATTCTATCATTTTATGTAACCTTAATTCACATAAAATGATAAAATACATATCAAACCCTAGTTTAGGTCATGACATGTCCTTGACAAAGTCATGACGTTCTTTTGATGAGACCAAGATGAGACTATGACAACATTTGACGAGATCAAGACGAGACCAGAACAAGCTTTTGACAAGGCCTTGACAAACTCTCAGCTCATCCCTTCCCTTGCTTACATGCCCAGCCCGCAACCTCCTTTCCTACAACCCGTACAACCTCTACTCTCTAGCCCAGGAACGCTTAGCCCATAAAGACAGCATCCCGGCCTCCTTCTCTCGCTCCACGTCAGCCAGAAGATCAATGCTCCACGATCTGCAAACGGCTGTTATCTCTTTCTCCTATCCTCACGATCCTTCTTCAATGCGCCTTCCTCTTTTAATCGATCTTGCTTTAACTGTTATACGCTCGACTCCCCCTCTTCTGTCCATATTCAGTGAACCAAAGGAGTGCAGATCTACACCTTCCTCGTCCAAGTACCAAGGGCCCAAGGCAGTGGCTATCACCTTGATCAGTGCCAGGTTGATCGAGCTTCCCTTCGCGCCAGCACATAGCGGACGTGTGCTTGCCACCGTCCCGACATCGAGAAGTCAACAAGGACCCTCCTGCATCGACCTAACGTCACCCAGTTCGCAAGTAAGCTGTAAGAGCCTAGTTGCTGAGAGTGTGAGTAGAGGGCCAAAGTTTAGCCTGGACCGCCCCTGCGTGACCCAGAGGGCGCCTAGCCTGGACCACCCCTGCGGCTCACAAGGTCAGCCCCTACGGCTCTGTGTGCTGCAGCCGTCTTCTTTGACCTTTTGACCCGTGCTTTATCCTTTTACCTCCTATATATATACTTCTTCTTCCCCTCTTTGATGAGGGTTACCATTCTAAGACTTCTTTCTCTCTCCATACACACACTCCTTCTCTCTTCTCCTTGGATCACCTTGCTTGATCTTCTTTGAGTTTCTGTGTGAGATAGTGAGTTTTTGCTTGGCTTTGATGATGTTTATGGTTGCTGAGCCTTGTGAGCCAGCTTGAGGATGTTTGGTGATGTTGTGAGCTTTTGGATCTTCAGCTTGGTAAGCTTTTATGGCTTTCATCTCCTTCTTCTTCTTCTTCTTCTTTGCATCTTCTTGTCTCTTTTCCTTCCTTTCCTTAGCTAGTATAGACTCTTTAGGATTGGATCTTGTTCCAGCCATGATTGGCTTATGTTGATGTATATATATGTATCTTATGTATGTATGTTGTTGTTGGAGTGAAAAAAGTGAAGGAATCGAAGGAAGGAGTGAAGAAGGAGCTAAGGGGGTGTCTTCTGCACACCAGCCGCCCCTGCACCACCTTGTAGCCGCCCCTGCGCCGGCTAGTGATCCGCCCCTGCGCCACCTCCTAGCCGCCCCTGCGGCCACCTGTACCAGCTTGGTGTTTCACTTTGTTCTGCAGGTGTGCGTTGCTTATAGGCTATCCTTAGGGTGCCTTTGTTCCCTCCTTTCCTAGTGTGAGAGTATAGGATCATGCTAGATGTATGAGGTTGAGTTTGGTTGAGGTTATGATCAGTTTATGCCTTGTATGGCTTTTGAGGTTCTTTAGGCTATGAGTGAGGTTGAGGTTGATCCTTTGAATCCCTTTGGGTCTAGGTGTGACCCTTGTGTTGTTAGGAGTTTGATATATCTCTTTATGCCTTGTTTATAGCCTGTGTTGTCCCTCCAGTGTAGAGGTTATCGTGGTTGAGTTGTGATCGAGGTTGAGGTAAGTCCGTAGGACTTACTTAGCTGCCATCCTTATATAGGGTGTTTGCATGAGTGGTGTGTGTTATGTATGTTTGCTATGATAGCATGTGATGTCGTATATACCGACCTATGTTTTATTGTTTACCCCGTATGCGTGGCTGTGATAACCTTTCCCTTTCATCCTGCCGTGGAGTTTGGGAGGTTCTCTTGAGTCAGGCCAGACCGGTTTACAAGAAAGGCGCAATCCACTCTCATAGGGTACACGGATTGTGTGACCGATACTAGTACGGCTGGCTAGCAGGCTCAGAGGCGAGGATGTATCGGTCCTCGTGTCACATAATTTCATATATATTATATCTATATGATTTGAATGAATGACCATTATATGAAGATGATTTAATGGGTAAATGATTGAAAGAATGCTGATGTGTTTATCTTTACTTACTTGTGATTGTGCTTATGTATTACTCTATATATGTGTATGGATAGCTAATGGTTTATTACCATGTTATAGATGCCTCACAAGATAGGCATGTTGCTGGGTGATCTAGCAGAGTGGCAGGCCGAGGACGTCTCGTACATAGGTTATTGTGGGCTTTTGGTCTGTTTATCTTTTCCCTTCTGCATGAGGTTGATCTTCTGTTACCTCCTGTGTGAGGTGTTGTGTTTTGTACTCGGCTGTGTTGTCTTACCTTTGGTTGTACAGTTTTATACCGCTTTATGTATTTGTTTTATATTTGTCGGTGCCATATTGTAAGGTCCAGTGAACTTGTTGTCAGGCTAAGGTCAGGATCCATTGTGAGATCCTAGCCCAATGTAGCACTCCGAGTCCCGCGGATTCGGGGTGTTACATAAGCCTTCCCTAAACTCTAGTGTAGCACGGCCTAATCTCGACCCTGAACGGCTCTCTCTCAGATCCACAACCCCGCACTGCACCCTCGTGAATCCAGTCAGAAGAGGAGAGCCTACCAGCCGTACCCACGAGATCATTCTTGCCTAGTCAGATCCCTTGCCTAGTCGGATGTGACTGTAGACGCAAGTAAGAACTCTTCCTTCCTTGGCCATCTAATTCTGAAAGTAGAACATGGAGTCACTTTTTCCATTGTACTCTAGTACTAATAGTGGGCAAAGAAGACGCAGTTGGACAACCTACTCAGTCATAGAAGGAGATCAGAGCTTGGTGCCGGACTGCAGTGCTCTACCTCGCTTCCAATCCTAGGTAAGCAAGCTCTTGCCTTGGCCTTTGGACTCATCATGTTATAGGACTGAGTTCTTGATGCAAGAGTAGGTTAGAATATATTGTGATTTTGTTGGTGAGCTTAGAACCTTAGACTAGTGGGTAAGTTTGATTAGAAGAGTGCTGACTTTGAGCCTCTATTTCTATACCTTAGAAACATAATCCACAGTTCAGTTTTTTATATGTTATAGAGTGCAATGAAGGTCCAAAGTGGAATGGTCGAGTAGTTAGGAAAAATACTCAATTTTTGGCGAAGTATGAAATTACTGGATGTTAGAACTAACTTTGGAGATTTATATAGAGAGTTTGAGTTAGTGTTTTAGAGAGATCTTTGGCCTTATGATTAGTATGCATATCATAGAAGACTTGGATAATTTTCTTAGAATTTTTATATTTTTATTTGGGCTTCATATTTGGAGCCAAAGTTGGATCCTAGTGACTTTTTGGAAGGTTAGGAAAATGTGTAGTTTTCTAGTTTCTACCCAAACTCACTCTTAAGAGTTAGAATATGATTTTTGTCCCAAATACGAGTTTAAGCGTATATTATGAGATTGTTGGAAGTTACGGGACTAAGGGTAAAATGGTCATTTTACCTTAGATGTGTATTTTAGTAACTTCTCTTCTGATAGGATCTTACATCTTAGAAGTCATAGACTTCTAAGTATATTGGAAATGTGTTGATCCACTTTCCTCCTATGATAGGCAATTGAATTTCTATGGTTACAGATCGAGTTGTGTTTAAGAGAGTCGAGACCTGATTCAGGTAAGTCCTTTGGGCTTACTTAGCTAGCTTCTAGATATGATTGTGAATAATGATAGTGGTGTTTGAATGATGTGTTTATAGTTGTACTTAGTATTAATTATTTACCGACCTATATATTTGGCCTAAGAGTAACGGGCGGTGACATTCTGCTCAGTTAGCCCGAGGGTGCTAGGGTTTCTTTAGGGACTAGTCCATACTTGGTTTGTAGTGATGCTACTGGCGGAGGTGTGCTAGACCTGCACCAAGTTGGATAAGAAACGGAGGTGAGAAATCTTAAGATTTCTCGTGCCACAAATTTAAAACGGAATAAAGTGAATCACTTAAACTATCAAATAATAACCGGTTTGTGTGCCAACATGATGATTGTTTTATTTTATCTTGGGTGTGTTTGTGCTATTCTTATTCTGCTTATATCTAGTTAGTTAGCTAAGTGTTGTATTGTTGTTTAGACGTGCCACAAGTTAGAGCAGTTGCCGAGTGATCCGGAAGGTAGTGGTCAGCCGGGGTGTCGTACTTCATAGGACGGGTGTTAGTGACATTTTCTTGTTCTTAGATTGTAAGATATTATTGTTGCTGGCCGTTAGTGTTTCTGGTCACATTCATGACATGATCAAACGTATTTTATGATTTCTGGTTTTCCTTATCTGTGCCTTGTTGTAAGATCTAGTTAAGTTGTTGTCAAACTAAGGTCGGGACCCACTGTGAGGTCCTAACCAGTAGCTCCCCGAGTTTCGAGAACTTGGGGTGTTACATTTTTCAAAATCATATATGATGCAAGGCATAAAATATGCAAAAAGGTATTGCAAATACCTCCACCCCATACTTAAAACTCACATGGTCCCCAATGTGAAGAAAAGAAAAAGCAGAGAAGGATACTCATAATGTAAGATTGCAAATCAGGCAAAGCGAATCACTCCTTGGGCGGTGGTGGCAGGAATCTGTTGAAGCACGGATAGAGAACTCCGAATACTATAATCGGCATCGGAGAATGTTGTTGAACGAAAAAGGGTAACATGCATCGGCCATCTCCAAAGAAAATCGCCGTATATTTCCGAAAATTAAAATAAAATTGGACGATTCTTTTTAAAAAAATTTCTGAAAAAATCGGCCGATTTTTTTGAGGGGGCGATTTGTTTGTTGGCCCGATTTTTTTTTGTTTTTCGTCCACTTACACTAAAAATCGACCAATTTTTTCAAGGGGGTCGATTTGCTTGCAACATAGAAAAAATTGGGTGAATTAAATAAATTAATTCCTAGAAATCGACCGATTTTCCTGTAGGTTGGTCGATTTATCGGTCTTCCGTTCTTAATTCTTTTCTAAGTACATTCCTTCATCCCTTATTCAGCAAAATTCCGATCCTATGTCCATTATTGATAATCTTTGAGAAAATACATAGTTTATGTCATCAAAGACACAAGAAAAACCCGGAGTGTACCAACGACAAACAAAAAAAAAATCTAATCTAACTAAGAAAAAGGGAAAAGACATAGAAACACTTTGGGTTGCCTCCCAAGAAGCGCTTCATTTAAGGTCTCTAGCTGGACCTTTGTTCATGGGGATTCTTCAATGTACCTCGAGCACCTTGAATCACTTGTTGACTTCGCATAATTGCTCATCCCCTGTCTTCTTCAAGACAAGATTGAGCAAAAAGTCTTCCCAAAAAGTTCCGGCTCCTAATTTCACCAGCAAATGGTAAGACCTCCCATGAGAAAGCTTGTATGATTTGGTTCTTACCGGAATCTTTCTAGCTTTCCCATGCTTCCATGGAAAATCATCAAGCTTTGAATCCCTTTCCGGGATCTAGAAATTAGCTTTTCATGTATCCTCTTAGCTTCTCCATTCAAAATCTTCTTTTGACCACTAGCTTGAGGATGTTATTGGGTCTTTATCACACAGTTAACCCCATACTTGAACAAAGAACACTTGTTGGCCTTCGCGGTGAAGCGCTTGCCAATATCAATCATGATGGATTGTTGATCATGGTATGTGCATCCGATTTGCTTCCACTTGTTTGTCATTTCGAGGTCTTGAAGATGCGTTTCAAGGTCTTGAGGTTGTTCTCCGGTATCCTGAATTTGTTCTTGCATGTTCTTATCTTGAGCATTAGGGTCTTCTTCTCAATCAGAATTTTGATCTCCATGTCGATTCAGATTGAGATATTGTGTACAAGCCTTACATAGTTCATTAACCTTGAAGTTTAGGTTTGGTGCTCCACGTACCAAATCCTTTGAAATAAGTTTCTTCATCGTATGCATGCTTACGTGACCAACTCGCTATGCCAAAGCCTTGGATTGTCCGTCAAGGCCTTGAGACACGCCAATCTTGTTTCTAAAACTTGGTTAGTGGTCATAGAATATACATTGTTGCATCTAGGAGCTATAAGCACGACGCCACTAGATAATTTATCTTGAACTTCACATTTTTCTAAATCAAAGATCACTTTGTTTCCTTTGTCACATATTTGAGAGATGCAAAGCAGATTATATTTTAAGCCGTCAACACATAAACATCATCAATGAAGTTAGATGAATTATAACGTATTTTATCAATACCAATGATGTTACACTTCCCTTTATCACCAAGAGTAATGGTTCCACATGATTGCTTCTTTAAGTCTGAAAACATTGAGATTTTTCCACTCATATGTCTTGAGCAACCACTATCTAATATCCATTTATGCTCCTTAACTATCCTGCAAAATAACAAACTTTAACCTTTCCGGGTAGTCCAAATGGCATTTTTTGGTCCATACTCAATTTCAATCATGTTTGGTGGTTTAGTACCTTTAGTAACCCATATTTTCTTAACCTGCTTCCTTAGACATAGAGGATAAGTGTTTCTGATGATGTAGGGATCATTTCTTCTATATGGGCAAGTTAATTTTACATGTCCCTTTTTACAATAATAGAAATATGTGGGCATATGTGAACTTTCTTTAGCTTTAACAAAAGTGGTAGCCATTTTTCTTGTAAAATTCATGTGATAACCAATACCACTCTTGTTAAGCGAGGATTGTTATTCACCCATTATTCTTTAGAGATTAGCTTTCAAACGAGTAAATTGAATAAGTGCAGCCTTTTGGTCAATACACGTCACAGTTAGATCAATCTTCTCTTTCTCTAGATTAATATAATCTTGATGTAGAGAAAATATGTTTTCCTTAAGAATCGCATTTTTCGATTCGAAGTCATCAAGGTATAACTTTTCAGTGTTGAGATTTTCAACTTCCAGAGACAATTCACTTACTCGTTTCTCTTGTTTGATAAGCCTTTCTCTTAAGGTACTTATCCTAACTCTATTTTCTTTATCACATATGATAATATCTTTATACAATTTGGCAAGTTCTAGATTAGACTGAGATATAAGGATACTTACCACTCCATCAACGTAGAGGTTTACGTCATGTTCTTTGTCATCCATTAAGCATAAGTTTGCTTGATCATTTTCGTCATCTGACTCATATGTTGAATCTGAGTCACTCCATGATGCTACCATAACCTTCTTTTTTCGATCATTCTTCCTAAAGTTGATCCTCTTCTTTTGTGGACAATCTTTTACAAGATGATCTACTTCACCACATTCAAAACAAGTCAATACTTTAGTTTTCTTATTAGGGTTAGAAAACTTACATTTGGGTCTTGATGATCGTGGATATTCTTTGTTTGTAAATTTCTTCTTCATTTGAAGAACCATCTTTCTCCTCATCATCACTCTCTTCATCATCTGATGGAATGATATCCTTCTTGGATCTTAAAGCAAGGTTCTTTGCGTTTGACGATGACTCTCCATCTTCTTCACCAAGAACCATTTCACGGGTGATCAGTTTTCCAAGTAGGTCGTTGAGAGGTAATGTTGTGAGATTCTGAGCTTCTTCAACGGCGGTCACTTTTGGTCTCCACTTAGCTTTAGGCAAGCTTCTTAGGATTTTCCTTACTTTTTCTTTATTTGTGAAGACCTTTCCAAGTGAATCAAGATTGTTCACTATCTCAGTGAATCTTGTGAACATCTCTTTGACCGTCTCGTTTGAAGTCGTCTTGAATAATTCATTTTGCCTGAGGAAGATGCTTATCTTTGTCTCCTTGACTTGACTTTTCCTTCATTCGTAACTATTAACTTGTGCCATATTTCCTTTGCAATCTTGCATGATGAGAAACCATTAAATTCATTAGCATCTAATCCACAATAGAGCAAGTTCATGGCCTTGTAGCTCTTTGACACACTATCCAAGTCCGTTTGAGTGAAGTCAGCTTCCTTCTTTTCAACTTGGACTCCTTCAAACGTGGTGGTTGGAATTTTTGGACCAGTTTGAATAATGCTCCATAGTTCCATGTCCTGATCAATAGTAAACATTTGCATTAGTGCTCTCCAATGGGCAAAGTTGTTACTGCAGAAGAGGGGTGGTCGAGATGTGGATCTTCCTTGAGCGAATCCTCCATCACTTACAAATTTCATGATTATTCTCACTGATGGTTAAATCAATATACGTGAGTCTAGCTCTGATACCAATTGAAGAACCGAGTATTGCTTTCCCATGTTTCAAATCTTATCTTTTGAACACTTGTTTATGTCTTGCCAAAATCGGATTGAGCGATAGTCCTAACGAGTCATGGTATGTGCATCCAGTTTGAGGCACCTCATACAAATGAGGCTTACTGATCTCAAGACTTCGGTTTTTGTGCACCTCTGTCCATGTTCTCAAGTGAAAGTAAAAAATGAAAAAAAAATTATGAAGTAAAGTTTGCTTATTTTCGGTGGTTACGAAGTTGTTAAAATTGTGGAGTTTATTCCTTTTTCCCGGATTTTTCACCACATATCCTATACATCTCCACCCTTAACACATTTCTTTGACCTCTTTACGTTCGAAGCTCTTGAGACCTTTATGCACGTGTTTAAGACTTAATGATTTAGATTTGTTTTCTCATTGATTGTTTTGACATCTTTACCTTACCTTTCATATATGCTTTTGAGTAAAGTGTTATTATCTTTCCATGCTATAATTTTATTGATACATACATTGTCTTCCTATAGCTTGAAACATCACTTTGAGGGTGATCCATAATTAGAAGTACATTCCAAAAAGAGTTTTTCTTCTTTTTTTTAGCATTACATAATCCATGACATCTTGTATGCTAGATTTGAACCTTGCTTGAGGACAAACAAGAGAAAAATATGGGGTATTTTGATGACATGAATTATGTGCTATCATATTCAGACATATTGCGAGTATTTCACTTCAATTTTACGTACTTTTAACGAGAATCAGTAGCCTTTAAGTCCATATTCATGTAAATTTCGAGGATAGAGGTCTACACGAGTTATTGATGTAATTGCAGGCAAAATGATGGAGTTTGGAAGCGGAAATTGATCAATGCTAGACTAAGTAGCATGATGGATCATTAAGGAGTCTAAAAGATAGGAAAAGATATGACAAGATACCATAAAGAAGGATAGAAGACGGAGCTAGAAGATTACACGCTGCAGAGAGGAAAAATCGGTTCAACATATAAAAAAAATCGACCGATTTTCTTAAAGATCACCCGATTTCTATCTAAATCATCCGATCTTTAGAAAGAAGTCTTCAAAAGATAAGATTTGAAACCCTAGCTTTCTTCTATAAATAAAGAACGTCTTGCAACTCTAAAAGGCATCCAAAAACACTCACTTGGAAATCAAGAAGCCCTAGGAAGCAGCAAGGAAGGAAGGAGAAACACATTCGAGATTCAAGATTCAAGATTGAAGAAATTAGTGAAGTTCTATGAGTTTTCTAGTTTTTTAGTTTTCTTTGCCTCTTGTTAAGTATTTCTTGCTTTAATTCACGTTTCTTTACTTTCTTTATTTTCTTGATTCAATTACTTTCTTGATTTTAATCATGTGTGTTGCTAGCTAAAACCCTGGCGATTCTAGGGTGATTGGTTAAATATTGTGGTTTAGATGATGATAGAAATGAGCCTCACGTTGAGATTGGATACTGAGAGTTTTTTTTACCCTTCTAGAGAAGAAAATTCACCCTATTCTTGATAGAAAATCGGCCAATTTTCATACATGAACAACCAAATTTTCCTTCTATCGTACCTTTAAAGTTTTATCCTTGAGCCTTAGTTAAAGATTGCTTAAACCCTAGCCTTTTTGAACCTTTCTAACCTATATCCAAGCTTGGGAAGATACTTACCCAGTGATTCCCTTTCTTGGTTGCCAACGATGATGAGTTCTAGGTAATAGAGGACTCAAAACCCTCTATTAGGTTTGAGTGTGCCATCCCCATGCCTTTTTGAGTTAACTCGAGACTTACCCGGTGATTTTTAGTTCTATTCCCTTAGGTTTAGTGGTTGGTTTGCGGTTATAGTTCCTTTCCTTGGATCTGTATCCAATAAAGGACTCAAAACCCTTTATTAGGAGCCTTTGTTTGGGATAGTGGATAGTGATCCCTCCCCCGTGATCTATCCCACCTTAGAAACACCTTTGCTTTGCAATCACAACTCTGTCCATAGATCTTAAGAATTCTTGAATCGAAAACCACAATTGGATACCTTGATCTTTAGAATTTGCGCTTTCCCTATTCTTGCATACAATCTTGTTATTTGTCTTTTATTTGCAATCTATCTAAACTAGGTTTCTTTATCGCTTGATTTCACCATAGTCCATGTGTTCGACCTTGGAATACTTGCTATTACTGCGATTTATCCGTACACTGCGGGTTCGCTAATTGCTTTTTATTCTTTGTATAAATTTAAAGCTATTTTCCATCATAGACACACACGTTTTGAAGCGAACAATCGTGCACTAGTTGTTTGGTGGGCATTTCCCACATGTCGCTTCTAATCTCAAATCTTTCTCTTCTTTTGTTGACTCCGTGTTGTAGTTTCTCAATCATAGTGATCTTCTCTTCTGCTCTGACCTCAAGCAGTATGCAATCTTGACACTTTTGATGCCTAAAATACGTAAAAGCCAACGTAGATACCGATATACAAAAACTGAATGAATTCCGTATAAAATGACATATATGTGACAGAAAAGAGGGCATGGTACGCATGAAAACAAGGTTTAAAAAATGTCACAATTGACACTCATTAGGTAGGAGGCGGGGGTAACAGCAATGGAATTGGATGGAGGTTTGAAAAGGTGGTCCGCCGCAACGTTGTCTTTGTAACACCCCCAAAAGCGGGCTAGGCGTCACAATGCCGAGGGACCCGGACCGGCGGGTCCACTAAGGCTTTTGGATGAAATAATAAAAAGGACAAACGATTTTCTTTGAATTTATTCTAGTATTTTAGTTTTCTTTGCCATTTGAACACAAGATCCGGATATTATATATGCTTTTGGTTAGTTTTGATATCGAAAAACCTTTTGTTAAGGATTTCTTGCTTTAATTCACGTTTCTTTACTTTCTTTATTTTCTTGATTCAATTACTTTCTCGATTTTAATCATGTGTGTTGTTGGCTAAAACCCTTGCGATTCTAGGGTGATTGGTTGAAGATTGTGGTTTAGATGATAATAGAATGAGCCTCACGTCGAGATTGGATCTTGAGAGTTGTTTTTACCTTTGCAAAGACAAATTGGTAAAAAATCGGCCAATTTTCATACATGAACAACCAAATTTTCCTTCTGTACTACCTTTGAAGTTTTATCCTTGAGCTTGGTTAAAGATTGCTTAAACCCTAGCCTTTTTGAACCTTTCTAACCTATATCCAAGCTTGGAAAGAGACTTACCCGGTGATTTCCTTTCTTGGTTGTCAACGATGATAAGTTCTAGGTAATAGAGGATTAAACACCCTCTATTAAGTTTGAGTATGCCATCCCCTTTCCTTTTATGAGTTAGCCTGAGACTTACCCGGTGATGTTTAGTTCTATTCCATTAGGTTGAGTGGTTGATTTTCTGTTATAGTTCGTTTTCTTAGATCTCTAGCCAATAAAGGACTCAAAACCCTTTATTAGGAGCCTTGGGTTTGGTATAGTGGATAGTGAGACCTCCCCCGTGATCTATCCCACCTTAGAAACACCTTTCCTTTGCAATCACAACTCTGTCCATAGATCTTTAGAAGTCTTGAATCTAAAACCACAATTAGATACCTTGATCTCTAGAATATGCACTTTCCCTATTCTTGCATACACTCTTGTTATTTGTCTTTTATTTGCAATCTGTCTAAACTAGATTTCTTTGCGCTTGATTTCACCATAGTCCTTGTGTTCGACCGTGGAATACTTGCTATTACTGCGATTGATCCGTAAACTGCAGGTTCGCTAATTGCTTTTTATTCTTGGTATAAATTTAAAGCTATTTTCCTTCATACACACATACGTTTTGAAGCGAACAGTCGTGCACTAGTTGTTTTGTTGGTATTTCCCACATGTCGCTTCTAATCCCAAATCTTTCTCTTCTTTTGCGGACTTTGTGTTGTAGTACCTCAATCATATTGATCTTCTCTTCTTCTGACCTCAAGTAGGATGCAATCTTGACACTTTTAATGCCTTAAATGCCTAAAATACGTAAAAGCCAACGTAGATACCGAAATACAAAAAGTGGATGATTTCCGTATAAAATGACATATATGCGATAGAAAAGAGGGAATGGTATTCATGAAAACAAGGTTTAAAAAAGTCACAATTGACACTCATTAGGTGGGAGGCGGGGGTAACAACATTGGAATTGGATGGAGGTTTGAAAAGTTGGTCCGCCGCAACTTTGTCTTTGTAACACCCCCAAAATTCGGGCTAGGCATCACAATGCCAGGGGACCCGGACCGGGGGTCCCCTAAGGCTTTTATATGAAATAATAAAAAGTACAAACGATTTTCTTTGAGTTTATTCTAGTATTTTAGTATTCTTTGCCTTTTGAACACAAGATCCGAATATTATGTATGCTTTTGGTTAGTTTTGAAATTGAAAAACCTGTTGTTAAGGATTAATTGTTTTAATTCACGTTTCTTTACTTTCTTTATTTTCTTGATTCAATTACTTTCTCGATTTTAATCATGGGTGTTGTTGGCTAAAACTCTTGCGATTCTAGGGTGATTGGTTGCAGATTGTGGTGTAGATGATGATGCTGATAGAATGAGCCTCACATCGAGATTGGATCTTGAGAGTTGTTTTTACCCTTGCAAAGAAGAAAAATCGTCATGTTCTTGGTAAAAAATCGGCCAATTTTCATAAATGAACAACCAAATTTTCCTTCTGTACTACCTTTGAAGTTTTATCCTTGAGCCTTGGTTAAATATTGCTTAAACCTTATCCTTTTCGAACCTTTCTAACCTATATCCAAGCTTGAGAAGAGACTTACCCGGTGATTTCCTTTCTTGGTTGTCAACGATGATAAGTTCTAGGTAATTGAGGATTAAACACCCTCTATTGGGTTTGAGTGTTCCATCGCCTTGCCTTTGTGAGTTAACTTGAGACTTACCCGGTGGTGTTTAGTTTTATTCCCTTAGGTTGAGTGGTTGATTTTCTGTTATAGTTCATTTTCTTAGATCTCTAGCCAATAAAGGACTCAAAACCCTTTATTAGGAGCCTTTGGTTTGGGATAGTGGATAGTGAGACCTCCCCGTGATCTATCCCACCTTGGAAACACCTTTCCTTTGCAATCACAACTCTGTTCATAGATCTTTAGAAGTCTTGAATCGAAAACCACAATTGGATACCTTGATCTCTAGAATTTGTGCTTTCCCTATTCTTGCATACAATCTTGTTGTTTGTCTTTTATTTGCAATCTGTCAAAACTAGATTTCTTTATCACTTGATTTCACCATAGTCCTTGTATTCGACCTTGGAATACTTGCTATTACTGCGATTGATCCGTACACTGTGGGTTCGCTAATTGTTTTTTATTCTTGGTATAAATTTAAAGCTATTTTCCTTCATGCACACACACGTTTTGAAGCGAACAGTCGTGCACTAGTTGTTTGGTGGGCATTTCCCACATGTCGCTTCTAATCTCAAATCTTTCTCTTCTTTTGCGGACTTCGTGTTGTAGTTCCTCAATCATATTGATCTTCTCTTTTTCTCTGACCTCAAGCAGGATGCAATCTTGACACTTTTGATGCCTTAAATGCCTAAAATACGTAAAAGCCAACGTAAATACCGAAATACAAAAAGTGGATGATTTTCGTATAAAATGACATATATGAGATAGAAAAGAGGGCATGGTATGCATGAAAAAAAGGTTTAAAAAAAGTCACAATTGACACTCATTAGGTGGGAGGCGGGGGTTACAGAAATGGAATTGGATGGAGGTTTGAAAAGTTGGTCCGCCGCAACGTTGTCTTTGTAACACCCCCAAAATCAGGCTAGGCATCACAATGCCGAGGGACCCGGACTGGGGGTCCCCTAAGGCTTTTGGATAAAATAATAAAAAGGAAAAACGATTTTCTTTGAGTTTATTCTAGTATTTCAGTTTTCTTTGCCTTTTGAACCCAAGATTTGGATATTATATATGCTTTTGGTTAGTTTTGAAATTGAAAAACATGTTGTTAAGGATTTATTGCTTTAATTCACGTTTCTTTACTTTCTTTATTTTCTTGATTCAGTTACATTCTCGAATTTAATCATGTGTGTTGTTTGCTAAAACCCTTACGATTCTAGGGTGATTGGTTGAAGATTGTGGTTTAGATGATGATGATAGAATGAGCCTCACGTCGAGATTGGATCTTGAGAGTTGTTTTTACCCTTGCAAAGAAGAAAAATCGCCCTGCTCTTGGTAAAAAATCGGCCAATTTTCATACATGAACAACCAAATTTTCCTTCGGTACTACATTTGAAGTTTTATCCTTGAGCCTTGGTTAAAGATTGCTTAAATCCTAGCCTTTTTGAACCTTTGTTACCTATATCCAAACTTGGGAAGAGACTTATCCGGTGATATCTTTTCTTGGTTGTCAACGATGATAAGTTCTAGGTAATAGAGGATTAAACACCCTCTATTAGGTTTGAGTGTGCCATCCCTTTGCCTTTGTGAGTTAACCTGATACTTACCCGGTGATGTTTAGTTCTATTCCCTTAGGTTGAGTGGTTGGTTTTCTGTTATAGTTCCTTTTCTTTGATCTTTAGCCAATAAAGGAATCAAAACCCTTTATTAGAAGCCTTGAGTTTGGGATATTAGATAGTGCGACTTCCCTCGTGATCTATCCCACCTAAGAAACACCTTTTTTTTTGCAATCATAGCTCTGTCCATAAATCTTTAGAAGTCTTGAATCAAAAATCACAATTGAATACCTTGATCTCTAGAATCTGCGCTTTCCCTATTCTTGCATACAATCTTGTTATTTTTCTTTTATTTGCAATCTGTCTATACTAGATTTCTTTATCGCTTAATTTCACCATACTCCTTGTGTTCGACCCTGGAATACTTGCTATTACTGCGATTGATCCCTACATTGCGGTTTCGCTAATTGCTTTTTATTCTTGCTATAAATGTAAAGCTATTTTCCTTCATACACACATAAGTTTGGAAGCGAATAGTCGTGCATTAGCTGTTAGGTGGGCATTTCCCACATGTCGCTTTTAATCTCAAATCTTTCACTTCTTTTGCGGACTTCGTGTTGTAGTTCCTCAACCATATTGATCTTCTCTTCTGCTCTGACCTCAAGCAGGATACAATCTTGACACTTTTTGATGTGATCCGGGGAACCGATGCAAATGGCTTCACTATAATGTAATGTTCTTATCTTCTTATTCCGAAGTTTGTTTGAGGTGATTCAAGATGGTTTAGAACAAAAACTTCGATCTCTACAACTAATGCTTTAGTGTTTCTCTAATGAAAAATTAAACATGCTCAAAATAGAAGTTGTTCAACACATAATACCCCCAAATCCTCTTCAGTAGACCCTTCAGTATTTTGGAAATAGAGAATGCTACATTTATCCAATGAAGGTCCATAAATACTTGTTGGAAAGCTGATTTGAAGGTTTACAATATTTATGAAGATTACAAGTGCAGATTCTTCCAAGAGAGGGGTTGTAAATGCAGTTCTTTCAGAAGTCGGATTTATGGACACAATGTGAAGAGTCCAAAACCAATGCCTCATTATGTGGATCTTTAAGGACTATAATTTATTATGACTTTTGTCCTTGTTTTGATCTTTTACCTAGCCTTATTTTCCCTATTTAAAGGCTTGTTTGGTTCATAAAAAAATAAGTGAGAGTTGATAATATTTGGAAAACAATTTGATTACTTGGTTTTTGGTGAGATGCCGAAACCTCCTCCTTGGTGAGATGTCGGGTGGGTTGCCTTTGTGAGATGCGAGGGCGAAGGCCTTAGTTTTCATAGGTGAGAGGCTTGTGAGAGTTGATGCGAGTATTGTAGAGTAGATGGTGAGATGCTTGAAGCTCTAGCAATACATATCTTGTACTTTATTTTCACTTATCACAAATCCAAAACACATGTGTATGTTTTCTTTAGTTTTCCGTTTGTCTTGCATCGTTGGATCCTTTGGATGGGGTGTATCATTTGGTATCAGAGCCCAACGGTGCGAGTTCCTCAAGCTTTCGGGGATGACGATCATCAACGACAATGGAAACGGTGGTAATCGAATCGACCAACGTTTGGATAGGATTGAAGCCCTAATGGCTGAGATATGGAGAAAGTTTCCTCCCCTTCCATTGAACCCTCATGACCAAATCCAAGGAGGTATCAACCATGCAAAGCGGAATGAGCAAAGCAACCACCGTCGAGAACAAAATATTAATAGTCGTGCCCATGGGAACCCGGATCGTATTCAAGAATCTCGACATGATGGTGTCAAAGTCGAGAGAAGTAGTTACCATGGTGATAAATCCGACAATCACTTTCCCAATGATGGCATGACGGATTCGAGGACGAATCCTTTTCAAGGAAAGGGGATGATGTGATCCTCATCGGAAAAGAAATCATCGTCAATATGCCGGAACCAATAGTTTTGCCACCAACCGTCCAAGTCAAAGCTCAACCGGCACCTATCAAAATCATTACTTATGTGTTGGAGGTCATGCCTAAAACTGAGCTAAAACCTATTGAAATTAAACCGAAAAAGCTTGCTCCGAGCATGCCCAATGCAAGCCAATTTTCACTCTCTCCGGCTAAGCTGTCAGGTTTGCGCACTCTCAGTAAATCGACTATAACTGAGGAAATACTTGGAATTAAAATACCCATGAGTACTACTTTGAAAGGTATTTTCAATATCTACAACTTTCTAGTTTACTCAAAGTCTAGATTCCAAGAAGAAGAGGGTGAAAATGACCCTACATTGCAGCAAGTACGGTACTTGTATGGATTGTTGGACAAGATCATGCATGGAGTCATGAAAGATGGTTATACAAAACATATGCACGTCCAACCCATACATATTTCATGCAGCATACCATGCTCATATTATTCATATATTATGCATGAATTTATGTATTAATCATGTGAAAGTCAACATGTCAACATTCAATCAAACATTGAAGGCATCTTCACACACATACATTGAATGGAGGCCAAGTTAGTTCAATGGTCTTCTTCTCCTTCAGTATGGACGTCAAAGACTTGATTAGACCATCCTTGATGTGTTGTCCAAGTGAAGAGAATAGGATCCAAGAGTCATCTTTGAATAAAGGCCAAATGTGGCCATTTATGTGTTTGAATTTCCTACAAAAACTCTTGAATTTCTTGCATTTCCTTTTGATAAATCTTTGATATTTCTAGCACTTAATTAGGGAGTTTCTAGGCCAAGTTTTGTGGCTATATAAAGTCTTGTATCCTCCCATTGTAATACAAGTACAAGTTAATGAAGTAAGTTAGCCTTTGTGCTTTCAAAGTTGTTGTTTGCTTTAAAACAAAACCCAAATTCTAGGTGAGACGCTTAGTTTTCAAACATCTAGGTGAGATGCTTAGGGTGTTCTAAGGTAAGAGGCCGAGGAACGAAGGTTCGAACCCCAAAGTGAGATTCTGAGGGTAGTTCGTTCGAGTTGAGGGATTCTCAAAGTGAGAGGCCGAGGCAATTTGCTCTTCATATCCAAAAACACAAAATAAAAAAACGAGTTTCATTTCACCGATTCCAATCGAGTGTGAACTTGTGTCGGTGGATCCTCGTGTTCGAATCGATTTCGATCACATCTAGTGGTATCAGAGCCCAACGGTGCGAGTTCGATAACATCAAGTGGTATCAGAGCCCAACGGTGCGAGTTCCTCAAGCTTTCGGGGATGACGATCATCAACGATAATAGAAACGGTGGTAATCGAATCGACCAACGTTTGGATAGGATTGAATCCCTAATGGCTGAGATATGGAGAAGGTTTCCTCCCCTTCCATTGAACCCTCATGACCAAATCCAAGGAGGTAGCAACCATGCAAAGCAGAATGAGCAAAGCAACCACCGTTGAGAACAAAATATTAATAGTCGTGCCCATGGGAACCCGGATCGTATTCAAGGATCTCGACATGATGGCGTCGAAGTTGAGAGAAGTAATTACCATGGTGATAAATCCGACAATCACTTTCCCAATGATGGCATGACGGATTCGAGGACGAATCCTTTTCAAGGAAAAGGGGATGATGTGATCCTAACCGGAAAAGAAATCATCGTCAATATATCGGAACCAATAGTTTTGCCACCAACCGTCAAAGTCAAAGCTCAACCGGCACCTATCAAAATCAATACTCATGTGCTGGAGGTCATGCCTAACTGAGCCAAAACCTATTGAAATCAAACCGAAAAAGCTTGCTCCGAGCATGCCCAATGCAAGCCAATTTTCACTCTCTCCGGCTAAGCTGTTAGGTTTGCGCACTCTCAGTAAATCGACTATAACTGAGGAAATACTTGGAATTAAAATACTCATGAATACTACTTGGAAAAGTATTTTCAATATCTACAACTTTCTAGTTTATTCAAAATCGAGACTCCAAGAGGATGAGGGTGAACATGACCCTACATTACAGCAAGTACGGTACTTGTATGGATTGTTGGACAAGATCATGCATGGAGGCATGAAAGATGGTTATACAAAACATATGCACGTCCCACCCATACATATTTCATGCAGCATACCATGCTCATATTATTCATATATTATGCATGAATTTATGTATTAATCATGTGAAGGTCAACATGTCAACATTCAATCAAACATTGAAGGCATCTTCACACACATACATTGAATGGAGGCCAAGTTAGTTCAATGGTCTTCTTCTCCTTCAATATGGACGTCAAAGACTTGATTAGACCATCCTTGATGTGTTGTCCAAGTGAAGAGAATAGGATCCAAGATTCATCTTTGAATAAAGGCCAAATGTGGTCATTTATGTGTTTGAATTTCCTAGAAAAACTCTTGAATTTCTTGCATTTCCTTTTGATAAATCTTTGATATTTCTAGCACTTAATTAGGGAGTTTCTAGGCCAAGTTTTGTGGCTATATAAAGCCTTGTATCCTCCCATTGTAAGACAAGTACAAGTTAATGAAGTAAGTTAGCATTTGTGCTTTCAAAGTTGTTTGCTTTAAAACAAAACCCGAATTCTAGGTGAGATGCTTAGTTTTCAAACATGTTGGTGAGATGCTTAGGTGGTTCTAAGGTGAGAGGCCGAGGAACGAAGGTTCGAACCCCAAAGTGAGATTCCGAGGGTAGTTCGTTCGAGTTGAAGGATTCCCAAAGTGAGAGGCCGAGGGAATTTGCTCTTCATATCCAAAAAACACAAAATCAAAAAAAAAAAAAGAGTTTCATTTCACCGATTCCAATCGAGTGTGAACTTGTGCCGGTGGATCCTCGTGTTCGAATCGAGTTCGATCATTTGGTATCAGAGCCTTATTCGATGCAATTCAATAAGAGGCATGAAGATTCGAGGACGAATATTTTTAAAAGGTGGAGAGGATGATGTGATCCGGGAAACCAATGCAAATGGCTTCACTTTAATTCGACCCTTCAGTATTTTGGTCATAACGAATGCTACGTTTATCCAATGAGGGTCCGTAAATACTTGTTGGAAATCTGATTCCAAGGGCTACAATATTGATGAAGACTTCAAGAGCAGATTCGTCCAAGAGATGGGTCTCAATTTCAGTTCTACCAACAGCCGGATTTATGGTCAAGATGTGAAGAGTCCAAAACCAATGCCTCATTATGTGGATCTTTAAGGCCTATATTTTTATTATGAATTTTGGCCTAATTTTTTTATCTTTTAGCTAGCCTTATTTTCCCTATTTAAAGGCTTGATTGGTTCATAGAAAAATAACTGAGAGTTGATAATATTTGGAAAACAATTTGGTTACTTGGTTTTTGGTGAGATGCCGAAACCTCCTCCTTGGTGAGATGCCGGGTGGGTTGCCTTTGTGAGATGTAAGGGCGAAGTCATTAGTTCTCATAGGTGAGAGGCTTGTGAAAGTTGATGCGAGTATTGTAGAGTGGATGGTGAGATGCTTAAAGCTCTAGCAATACATATCTTGTACTTTATTTTCAATTATCACAAATCCAAAACACATGTGTATGTTTTCTTTAGTTTTTCGTTTGTCTTGCATCGTTGGATCCTTTGGATGGGGCGTATCAGGCGGCCTGCTCTTCAGCCTCGTGTAAACGTGGAGATGTGCAGATTGTTGAGATTCCGCCATTTACTCAGTCATAACTCCTCAATCGATAACTTCCTTTTTCAACGTATCCTCTCCTTGCTTATGTCCAAATTTGCAACTAACCGTCGCCTTCCTTCTGCTGCCCACGTTTCTCCACTCTCCCTTCCTAACTCTTCTACGTACAGAACTACATCTCAAATACACCAGGGACACTCTCAGACAAAGCCAGACGCTCCTTGATGTGAGATCTAGAAGGTAGCAAGGTTGCTGCACACGTACAGACGCTTGGGACATAGGTCCTACACACAACCCTTCTACACAAGTGAGTCGAAAGGATACTATCCCTATCCCCTCCCTTCTGCACTGTCTGATATCGATGATGGAATGCTCTCATTCACATGCAGAAGGCTCGTGTACACTACATCAGAGGGCTCGAACCAACCAGGCAACTTCCACCGTCCATCTCCAATTCTGAGAAGGGCAGTAAGGTGAGGCAAATTTCCGCTTACCCTTGTCTTCAACTTAGGTCTAGTCTAGAGGCCAGAACTGATTGTCTTTCTGTCATCAAGGATTCAGCAGCCAAGGCGGTGTAAAGGGCGCTAGATTACTACGTTCCTCCACAACTGCAGACTCGTGGGTAAGTGCTCTCGACCCCCTACACTGCTATTAATTGGATAATCAATTGGGCGTTTATGGCTAGGTTAAACTTGAGAGATCAGTTGTTACTTAGGACTGGAACATGGGTGGTGTTGGAGGATAGTAGTTGCTAAGTTAAGGTGTCCGAAATAGTTGTACCCATGAACTGCTGTAAATGAATTTTTATTTGCTTCAGTTTTGAAATTGGAAACCGCCCATCTTGTAGACCAATGTTAAGGAGTTACATTGAAGATACACCGTTGAAATTTTCATAGATCATAGATGGATATATTTAGTTTATTATGTTAAAATTTGAGAACAAATGAATGGTCGGATTGGAAGTTATAAGGTTCCAAAGTCGGGTAGTTGAGCTGTTTTCCAGCAGTGAAATTTTGGCTAAATATAGGAAATTTGTAAGTGTTATAACCAACTTTAAGTTTTTTTGTAGAAGTGATGGTTGTACAGTTTTAAGAAATTCTTGATCCTATGAGTAGATTGGATATTCATAGATGACCTAAGGAATTGTTTCGGAATTTTTTATAAATTCATTCGAGTTTCATATTTGAAGCCGAAGTTGGACCTTGATGACCTTTCGGAAAGTAGGAAAATGTGTTATTTGCTAGTTTGTTACCAAACTCATCTTTAGGAGTTAGAATATGGCACTTTAGTCTCAAATAAGAGTTTAAGCATAAATTATGGAATTTTTGGAAGTTTCGGGATCAAGGGTAAAATAGTCATTTTACCACAAATTAGTACTGTAATCAATTTTGTTCTATTAAGATCTCCTATCTTAGAGGTCTTAAGCTTCTAATTACCTAGGAAGTGTGCTGACACACTTACCTCCTTTGACAAGCAACTGAGTGTTACGGTTACAGATCGAGTTGTGTTTATAGAGAGTCGAGACTTGAATCAGGTAAGTCCTTTGGGCTTACTTAGCTGACTTCTAGATATGAGTGTGGATAATGATAGTGGTGTTTGAATGAAATGTTTATAGTTATATTTTAGTAGTAATTATCTACCGACTTACACTTTGGCCTAAGAGTAACGGGCGGTGGCATTCTGCTCAGTTAGCTTGAGGGCGTTGGGGGTTTCTTTAGGGACTAGTCCACACTCGGTTTGTAGTGATGCTACCGGCGGAGGTAAGATAGACCTACACCTAGTTGGATAAGGAACAAAAGCGAGAATTGTTAAGAGTTCTCGTGCCACAACTGTAAAACTGCATAAGGTGAATCACTTAAGTAATAGATAATAACTAGTTGTGTGCCAGCATGATGTTTGTTTATGTTATTTTGAGTGTGCTTTTGATATTATTATTTCTGCTTATATTTGGATAGTTAGCTAACAGTTGTTTTGTTTTGTAGACGTACCACAAGTTAGAGTAGATGCCGAATGATCCGGATGGTAGTGGTCAGCCGAGGTGTCGTACTCATTAGGGCGAGTTGTAGTTTCCTTTTTGTTGGTCTTATAGTTATGACCCTTGTGTTTTTTTATGAGTTTGTGATACCTTGTGTTTTCCGGCTGTTAGTATTTCTGGTCACATTCATAACTTTGTTAAAACTTAATTTATGATTTCTGGTTTTTCCTTATCTATGCCTTGTTGTAAGATCTTGTTAAGCTGTTGTCAAACTAAGGTCGGGACCCACTGTGAGGTCCTAACCAGTAACTCCCCGAGTTCTGAAAACTTGGGGTGTTACATCTCAGGGTCATGAAGTTGAGTTTCAAGGCCTTGAAATTGACTTCCAACAGTGTTGTTGTTTGTCGTTTCAAGATCTTGAAGATGCGTTTCAAGGTCTTGAGATTTTTCTGCGGTATCCTGAATTTGTTCTTGCATGTTCTTTTCTTGAGCCTTAGGGTCTTCTTCTCCATCAGAATTTTGATCTACGTGTTGATTTAGATTCATATAACCTTACTTGGTTTGAATCAACCTCTTGTTTGTTTACCTTGTGTACAAGCCTTACATAATTCATCAACCTTGAAGTTTAAGTTTGGTAAACCACGTACCAAGTCCTTTGAAAGAAGTTTCATCATCGTATGCATGCTTATGTGACCAAGTCGTCGATGTCAAAGCCTTGGATCATCATTCAAGGCCTTGAGACACATTAATCTTGTTCTTGAAACTTGGTTAGTGCTCATTGAATATACATTGTTACATCTAGGAGCTGTAAGCACGACATCACCCGATAAATTATCTTGAACTTCACATTTATCCGAATCAAAAATCACTTTGTTGCCTTTATCACATATTTGAGAGATGCTAAGCAAATTATACTTTAAACCGTCAACAAGATAAACATCATCAATAAAGTTAGATGAGTTATAACCAATTTTACCAATGTCAATGATGTTACACTTCCCTTTATCACCAAGAATAATGGTTTTAGATGATTGCTTCTTTAAATCTGAAAATAGTGAGCTTTTTCCACTCATGTGTCTTGAGCAACCACTATCTAATATCCATTTATGCTCCTTAACCTTGGTGATATCCTGCAAAACAACAAACTTCAACCTTTTCGGGTAGACCAAATGACATATTTTGGTCCATATTCAGGTTCAATCATGTTTGGTGGTCTAGTACCTTTAGGAACCCATATTTTCTTAACTTGTTTCCTTAATTATAGATGATAAGTGTTTCTAATGATGTAGGGATCATTTCTTCTATATGGGCATGTTGATTTTGCATATCCCTTTTTACACCAATAGAAACATGTGGGCCTGTGTGAACTTCCTTTAGCTTTAACAAAAGTGGTAGTTGTATTTCTAGGAAAATTCATGTGATAACCGATACCACTCTTGTTAAGAGAGGATTGTTGTTCACCCATCATCCTTTCGAGATTGACTTTCGAACGAGTGAATTGAATAAGTGCAGCCTTTTGGTGTCTACACATCACATTTAGATCAACCTTCTCTTTCTCTAGGTTGATATAATATTTATGTAGAGAAGAGACATTGTCCTTAAGAATCGCATTTTCCAATTCAAAGGCCTTGATATTGTCATAAAGGTCGAACTTTTCGGTGTTGAGATTTTCAACTTCCAAAGACAATTTACTTACTCGTTTCTCTTGTTTGAGAAGCTTTTCTCTTAAGGCACTTATTCTTACCCTATGTTTTTTATTATCACAAATGATAATATCTTTAAGAAATTGTGTGAGTTCTAGGTTGGATTGCGAAATAATAGTACTTACTACACCATCAACATAGAGGTTTGGATAATCTTCTTGATCTTCCATTAAGCGCAAGTTTGCTTCATCACTTTCGTATTCTGACTCATTTGTTGAATCTGAGTCACTCCACGATGCTTCCATAGCCTTCTTCTTTCGATCATTCTTCCAAAAGTTGTTCCTCTTCTTTTGTGGACAATCCTTTACGAGATGATATGTTTCACCACATTCAAAACAAGTCAATACTTTAGTTTCTTATTAGGGTCAGAATACTTACCTCTATGTCTTGATGATCATGGATATTCTTTGTTATTTGCAAATTGCTTGTTCATTTGAAGAATTCTTGCAAGACCTCTTGAAATCATGGCGAATGGATTTCCTCCTCATCATCACTCTCTTCATCATCCGATGGCATCTTGTCCTTCTTGGATCTTAAGATAATATTCTTTGTGTTTGATGGTAACTCTCCATCTTCTTCACCAAGAACGAATTCATGGGCGATTAGCTTTCTAAGAAGGTTGTCGAGAGGTACCGTTATGAGATTTTGAGCTTCTTCGACGGTGGTCACTTTTGGGCCCCGCTTAGCTTTAGGCAAGCTTCTTAGTACTTTCCTTACTTTTTCTTCATTTGTGACGACCTTTCCAAGTGAAACGAGATTGTTCACAATCTCAGTGAATCATGTGAACATCTCTTTCACCGTCCCGTTTGAGTTCATCTTGAATAACTCATATTGCTTGAGGAAGATGCTTATCTTTGTCTCCTTGAGTTGACTTGTTCTTTCGTACGTATTAAATTGTCCCATATTTCCTTTGCGCTCTTGCACAATGAGATATGGTTGATTTCATTTGCATCAAATCCACAATAGAGCAAGTTCATGGCCTTGTAGTTCTTTGATACACTATCCAAGTCCGTTTGAGTGAAGTCAGCTTCCTTCTTTTCGACTTGGACTCCTTCAACCGTGGTGGTTGGGATTTTAGGGTCAGTTTGAATGAGGCTCCATAGTTCCATGCCCTGATCAATAATAAATATTTGCATTAGTGCTCTCAAATGGGCAAACTTGTTACCGCATAAGAGGGGTGATCGAGATGTGGATCTTCCTTGAACGAATCCTCCATCACCTACAGAGTTCATGATTAGTCTCACTGATGTTTAAATCAATATACATGGGTCTAGCTCTGATACCAATTGAAGAACCGAATAGGTGATTAATAAGGATATAAATACTCTACAAGGGGGGCTGAATAGAGTATCGCAATATCGTATATCAAGGCTTTTAAACTAATCTCAAGGTCTTGAAGTCGATCTGTGCGCTTAGTGACAAAAGTGGTTCTCAAGGCTTTGAAGTGGATTCCAAGACCTTGACTTCA
Organism: Fagopyrum homotropicum; assembly: GCA_033239125.1. Taxonomy (NCBI): domain Eukaryota; kingdom Viridiplantae; phylum Streptophyta; class Magnoliopsida; order Caryophyllales; family Polygonaceae; genus Fagopyrum; species Fagopyrum homotropicum. The sequence continues at coordinate 69,387,047 of BSWB01000006.1, read as the reverse complement.
AAACCTGGAAAATATGGTTAGTCACAATATAAGCGATAGAAAGTGCTGAATAGAAAAGATCGACATGACAATATGTTTACGAAGTTCGGCCCTAACAGCTTACTCTCGCCTAGGTTTTCTGACCCTAGGATTCTAACTATCTATTATCTGCTTTTTGTGAGTCCTAGATACAACCTAGAAGAACTTCCCTTCTTCTCTCAATGTAGCCTCAATGCTACGATCTAGTGAACTCTATTTTAGCAATAATAGACTAGTTACTTCGTAGAGTAACACACTCGAGTATAACACTCTCTAGATATTCCAATGGAGCTCTTGTGTTTATCTTCACTCAAAGGAAGTATACGAATGTAAACTTAAAGAGGAAGAAAAATTTTTGGAACAATGAAGATGTTTGATCGCTTGAAGACTTGGTTTCTTATCCGTGTTAGCTCGTTTTTTCTTCTTCAATCGCTATCTTCATTTATAGTCTTCTATGGAGATCTTCTTATCCGTTGTAAGTAGCCATTGTAAGTTGTAACATTTATATTTCTCCATAGAAAATGTTGCTTGGTTGAACGGGATCTTTGTTGTGAAGTAGCCGTTGCAAGATCTTCATCTTCAACTCAATCCCTAGATCTTCTCTTGATGGACGTTGAGGATCTTCACCGTATCCTCTCTCTTGATGTTCGTTGAGAATCTTCACCATATCTTCTAGTTAAGCCTTTTTGGAAGATCTTCTTATCAAGTCGTTGGAAGTATAGCCAGGATCTTCTCTTCTTGAAAGTCCTTTGGAGATCTTTATTTCAGCCGATAGCTTCTCTCTTCAAAAAGCCGTTGGGATCTTCTTATCTTCACTCGAACCAAAAGATCTTCTTTGACGTTGGAGATACTCTTATTGGATAATTGGACTTTCAAGATCTTCTCCTAGATTCATTCTTTTGGTTGTTGTAGATGTGTGTGTCTTGTAGTAAAACCCTTAGTCGAGTCCTTCATTTGTTATGCTTTTCAAGGCCTGCACATATTTGAACAAATAAACCAAGACATGCAATCTAGAACTATAATCGGTATTTGTTATTTTATAAAATCGCATATATATGTAAAGTCTTCCATCATTCACATAAAACAATTCATAATCAAGGTGGAGTTATCATGATGGTTTATGGTTGTCTCCCTATAAACGCTTCTTTTAGGTCTTTTAGTTGAACCTAACTTCTTTAGTTTAGAGGAGTTAAGATTTTTCTTATGATGTCATTTGGATGAGTGTTTTCCTATATTCTTCAAATGGTCTGAAAACTCCACCTTGATTAAGTTATAAAGGTTTTGATGATGGAAGACTTAAACACAAATGAAGTAGTTTGATACACTAATTAATGAATTGATTATATATCGAGTTGCTTGGTTTTGTATAGTGGTTTGGATTAAATGAAGTGCGGGTTTTTGCAAGAAACTTTAAAAAGACCTTGGAAGACCGGAGTTTAGAGGCCTTGAAATGAATTCTAAGGGCATGAAGAAGTCAAGGGCGACGTTCAAAGATTTCAAATCACTAAGAAGATCTTCTACGAGAGATTTGCTCAAAGAAGAAGATATGATCAAGTGAAGATCTCAACCGGCCATTAAAGAAGATCTTACAAAGATCCTCAACCGAGAAGCACGAAGATTTTCTCCTCTGGAATTGAATATTGTTACAACAAATATGAGAAGATCAAGGAGCGAGAGATCAACGTGTTCTCAGAAGATAAAGATCCACAACGTCTATCTCATCTCAACCAAGAAGCGATCTTCATGGAGAAGAAGAGTGATCTCCAAACGGTCATCTTTCCAACGGCTATAAGACCTCTCCATAGAAGATTATAAATGAAGATGGCGATTGAAGAACAAGGACACAAGCTAACACGGAAACATCATTAGTCTTCAAGCGATCCAAGAACATCTTCATTCGATCAAATAATTTTTCTTTCTCTCTTTCTCTAAAAAGCTTTATCCCCTAGAGAGAGATAAAAATCGAGAGCTCCATTGGCATATCTTAAGAGTGTTAGGAAGGTTCTTCCTCAGACAATACGAGCTATTCAAGATGAATCCAAATGAAATAGTCAAGGAAATGTTCACAAGATTCACTGAGATCATGAACAACTTGGACTCACTAGGAAAGATCTTCACAAATGAAGAAAAAGTTAAAAAGGTTCTAAGGAGCTTACCTAAAGCTAAGTGGGGACCCAAGATGATTGTCATCGAAGAAGCTCAGAATCTCTCAACTCTTCCTCTTGATGACCTCCTTGGAAAACTCATCACACATGAAATGGTTCTTGGTGAAGAAGATGGAGAGCTCCCATCAAACTCCAAGAATTTGGCATTAAAATCAAGAAAGGATGAATTACCATCAGACGAGGAAGATAGTGATGATGATGAAGAAGAAGATGCAATTGCCATGATCTCTAAGGGTCTCGCGAGAATTCTCAAGTTAAAGAAATAATCTGCAAACAATAGAGAATATCCACGAACATCAAAACCCTGAGGTAAGCTTTGATACCAATGATAGAATTATGGGCGATCTAGATCGAGGAGAAACTTCAACTACTTCTTGATCGTTCAAATTGGATCAAACATAGAACTTGAGCGGAGGAAGCTTAGAAATGGATGCGGAAGCATTTGGTTGATCCTTCAAAAGGATCCTCGATTGTGAAGGCTTGAATCAAAAGACTAGATCCAAGATAGAATTTTAAGAGGATGGAAGAAGAAGTGATGCCTAAACTATGTAAGAGGTTTTCCTTCTCAACACTTGGATTCAACTTAGACATATCTTACAAATGAGTCAAGCCATCCTTATATAGTGGATGGAGGCTAAACCAAAGGTTGGAAAATAAATGATGGAATTAAAAGCCGAAATTAAGTTCCGGAAATGAAAAGCCTAAAATATGAAAGGTCGGTATTTAAGTCACGGAATTAAGTTCTGGAATTAAAGTTCCGAATATAAAAAGACCTATTATTAAATAGCCGAATAATAATAAATGTCTTCAAAATGGTGTCGGGTCCTTCTAGCCGGAAACATGGATGGCATTGCCATCCGGGGCGTATCATTCTCCTCCTCTTAAATGTGAAACGTCCTCGTTTGCACAGTCGAAATAAAGAAAGAAGTATATTTGGGAACGTGACCCTTGAAATTCAGCACCGGATGCACATTTTTAGAGTCGGGCGGCTTGGACTTGTAGTCTTTCAAAAGGGCGGTGGGGCCGTCAAGCTTTTTGACTATGCCGACAAGGTGCCGGCAAGAGCACCGATGTTTGATTGATTTCAGTTGATGACGCCGATACTCTTTAAAATTGTGAATCAAGCCTTGAGTGGGTAGGAAGTCTTCCGACATGACAAGGAAAAACTCTGGATCGGGAGGCTCAAACTTGTTGTACATGTGGATGGTCTCTCCGGTGAGTTTGTCTACCATGCCATCTAAGCTTGTGACATTGTACATCGAGGGCATGCCGGAAAGAAGCAAGGGTAAGCTGGTAAATAAGTTATTAGACAAAACAAAATCAAACCTCGGTTCAGCCGGCTGGAATTTGTAGTCCAACAACATATTGGTGTCATTGTCATAGTTGATGGCTTCTTCACCCTTGATGATGTTGACTTTGTTGAAGTTGGCTTCTTTTTTGTCGGTGACGACTTCAACATTGTTGATGACGGTTTCTTCCTTGGCCTCTTCTAATGGACCATCACACAACGGTTCTTCTTGATGGGAAACTGTCATTAGGGCAAGTATTGTCGCCCTTATAACTTCTATCTCACGCTTTAGAGCGGCATTTTCTTTAGCTAATACGGCAGCACGTTGTTGGCGTTTGTAATATCCGGAATTTTTATTCCATTTAATTCCGAATCAAATCGGACTTCGAGCCGTTGACGGTTTCCCATTCTATCTAGTATTTCTTTCTTCACAAATTTTATCATTTTATGTAGAATTTAATTCACATAAAATGATAGAATTATATCAAACCCTAATTCTTATAATTATTTATCATTTTATGTAAAATTTAATTCACATAAAATGAGAATTTTATCAAACCCTAATTCTTATAATTATTTATCGTTTTATGTAGAACTTAATTCACATAAAATGATAGAATTATATCAAACCCTAATTATTATAATTAATTCTTAACGACGACTTGAGACTAGATCATGACAAGACGAGATCATGACAAGGCTGAGACGAGATCATGACAAGGGTGAGACGAGATCATAACAAGGCTGAGACGAGACCATGACAAGGTCATGACACGTTTTGACAAGGCTGTGACAAGGCCAGGACAACCTCATTCACTCTTTCAGCCCACTTTTGCTACTTAGTTTCAGCCTAGTTTTCTAGCCCTGCTCCAGCCCAGCTTGTCCTCGCAACTGCACAGGCCCAGCAGCACTTCGAGCCCAGCCTCCGCTTCCTCCCTTGTGCAGGCCCAACCTTGCTGCGTTTCACTCCAGTCCACCTGGAAGAGCAACCGTTCAGACGTTACAAGATTTGTAACTCTCGTACTGAACGCCTCCTCTTAATCCCCTTCTGTTTCCGCCTTTCGCACGAGACCTCCCCTTCTGCATACGTTCAGCAGTGTCCTCAGGCGCAAAAACTCACTAGGAAAGGAGCCAGCAAGTGGAGGAACCCTTCAGCACAGCTACAACCCTGGGCGTTAGCCTCCTCGACAGAAACAAGGGCGCTGCATCGACCCCGTGTGCGCGTGATCAACCAGGTAAATGCCCTCCCTTGCCCCCTTCTATTTCCTCGCCTATTACTTACCTCTCACACTGGATCTTCTCTTACACACATTCAGCAACCGCCTAGGACTCAGCAGTGTGCAGCAACATAGCCCACAACAGCCTCAGTCGGTTCCCCCTCTTGTAGTGACATTCAGGAACATTTCAACCGGCTGTCACCAATGGCGAGCTTTCCCTACACCCTTGACAGCAGTAGCTACCCTCTGCAACCCTCCTTTGGTAAGAGAGCAAACCCTTCTCCCTTCTCTCTTCCCCAGTTCAGCCTTGGCTTCTAGATGTATGTAGACATGTGTTGCATAGGTTTAAAATTGTGTTAGTGTTGCTGTGAAGAGAGATCAAAATAGGGAAGTAGAAGGGTAGTAAGAAAGCTTTGTTGAGGCCTCCTAGAATGTCCAAACTAGGATCACTGGATGACAATGAAAGTAGGTCAGTTTACCCCTAGAAATGGAAGAGAAAAACTCGTTTTAAGCCTTAGTTTTGTAAGTGAGAAATGGTCACTGTTGTGGACCAATGTTACAGAGATTGGTTGAAGATCCACCGTTGAATTTTTAATAGATAACAGGTAGATATATTTAGTTTACGGTGATAAAATTTGAGAAGAAATGAACGGTCGGATTGAAAGTTATAGGGTCTCAAAGTAGAGTAGTTGAGCTGTTTTTCCAGCATTGAATTTTGACTAAGTATAGGACATTTTTAGTGTTGTAGCCAACTTCAAAGATTTTTGTAGAAGTAATGGTTGAACAGTTTTAAGAAATTCTTGCGCCTATGAGTAGATTACATATCATAGATAATTTAGAAATTTATTTCAGAATTTTTATAAGTTTATTTTAATTTCATATTTGAAGCTGTAGTTGGACCTTAGTGACTTTTCGGGAAATAGAAAAATGGGTAGTTTCTCTAGTTGTTACCTAAAATCATCCTAGGGAGTAGAATATGGTTAGTTAGCCTTAAATAAGAATTTAAGTAAGTATTCCGGGTTTTTGGAAGTTCCGGGACCAAGGGTAAAATAGTCATTTTACCTTAAATAAGCATTGTAATAACTTCTGCAAATAGAATCTTACATCTTAGGAGTTTTAGACTTCTAAGTACCCAGGGAAATGTGTTGACCCACGTGCCTCCTTTGACAGGCAACTGAGTTTATGCAGTTACCGATTGAGTGGTGGTTAACAAAGAGTCAAGATTTGATTATTGTAAGTCCACGGACTTACTTAGCTGGCTTCTTGCATGTGTGTGATGTGTATGAGTGGTGTTTGATAGTTAAGATAAATAATGAAACCGGAATGGGCTGACTTTAGTATATTGTATAATTGACTCAAGTGTATAAGAACGGGTCGTGACATCACCTGCCTAACTCTTGCGAGAGTCTAGGAGGTTCCGTGCGACCAGCCCAGTCAGGTAGACAGTCAAATGCATTAGTACCATTCCGCGTTGGTAAACGGGGACAGGGGCGAGGTTTGGGAATCCCTCGTATCACAAAATAAGTATCATCGGTAATGACATATCACTTAATTAAAGATAACAAAAAGGAACGAGTGTTGCATGTTGATTGTGTATGTTGTGTGTTTGTGCTTTTACCTTTATACGTATGCATAGATTGTTAGCTAACGGTTTTATACCGCTTGTAGATGCCTTGCAGATTAGGGAGGCGATCGAGTGATCTGGAGGTAATGGGCAGCCGGGGTTCCGTGCATTATAGGACGGGACTATTATATTTTATTTCATGACTGTTGAGACTGATGTTGGTATTTTGGTTTTGAGACATGGTTGTATTGTTTTCAGATTTGGATTTTCATTTCGCTCATGATATAAAACTCTATATTTTGCCTTTTTATTTGTGTCATGTTGTAAGGTCCGATGAAGTTGTTGTCAGGCTAAGGGCCGGGACCCATTGTGAGGTCCCAGCTCGTAGCATTTCGAGTCCTCTAGGATTCGGGGTGTTACAGCGTTCATGTGGATACCATCGATACTCATGGAAGGTCTCTTTGGGCCTTGGTGGATTTGAAGGAGGCAACCTCTCCTCATCCTCAAAATATTCTCTCCGTCGGTACCTCCGGATGGTTTATTTGGCCTTAGGTGGATATGGAGGAGGTAACCATTCCTCATCCTCATCATAAGAATCATAATCATCATAAAACATGATGAATGATGAAGAAACACTTGAAGATCTTCGAAGAACACCGAAGAAAACTTGAAGATCTGCGAAGAACACCGAAGAATACTTGAAGATCTTCAAAGAACACCGAAGAACACTTATAGATCTTCAAAGAACACTGAATAAATTTGATCAAGAAAAAATTTTTGTAAAGAAACTTGACCTCGATCCCGAGCTCTGATACCAATGATAGAAATATAGGCGATCTAGATCGAGGAGAAACTTCAACTACTTCTTCTTGATCGTTCGAGTTGGATCTAACTTAGAACTTGAGCGGCGGAAGCTTAGAAATGGATGCGGAAGCGTACGGTCGATCCGATCTAGGTAGATCGAATCATCCACGAAGTGGAGTAGAGTATAGTTGATCCTTCCAAAAGTAAAGAACTTGACCTCAATCCCTTTCTATGATACCAATGATAGAATTATGGGCGATCTAGATCGAGGAGAAACTTTAACTACTTCTTCTTGATCGTTCGAATCCGATCAAGCATAGAACTTGAGCGGCGGAAGCTTAGAAATGGATGCGGAAGCGTTTGGTTGATCCTTCAAAAGGATCCTCGAGTGTGAAGGCTTGAATCAAAGACTAGATCCAATATAGAACTTTAAGAGAATGGAAGAATAAGTGATGCATAAACCAAGTAAGAGGGTTTTCCTTCTTAACACTTGGATTCAACTTAGACATATCTTACAAATGAGCCAAGCCATCCTTATATAGTGGAAGGAGGCTAAACCAAAGGTTGGAAAATAAATGATGGAATTAAAAGCCGAAATTAAGTTCCGGAAATGAAAAGCCTAAAATATGAAAGTTCGGAATTTAAGTCACGGAATTAAAGTTCCGAATATAAAAAGACTTATTATTAAATAGCCGAATAATAATAAATGTCTTCAAAATGGTGTCGGGTCCTTCTAGCCGGAAACATGGATGGCATCGCCATCTGGGGGCGTATCACTGACTTGTTTTGAATGTTGTGAAATAGATCATCTTGTGAAGGATTGTCCACAAAAGAAGAGGACCAACTTCAAGAAAAATGATCGAAAGAAGAAAGCTATGGTAGCTTCATGGAGTGATTCAGAATCATCAAATGAATTAGAAGACGAAAAAGAACAAGCAAACTTGTGTCTCATGGCCGATCATGAAGAAGATTCAAATCTATATGTTGACAATGTGGTAAGTACAATTATGTCTCAACCGGAATCTGACCTGAAACAATTCCTTAAAAATATTATTATATGTGACAAGGAACATAGAATAAGGATAAATTCTTTAAAAGAAAAGCTCCTTGAACAAGAAAACCAACTAAGTGAGATGTCTCTGGAAATTGAAAATCTTAACACGGAAAAAGTGGACCTTAATGACAATATCAAGGCCTTGGAATCGGAAAATGTGATTCTCAAGGACAACCTCTCCTCTCTTCATCGAAACTATATCGATCTAGAGAAATAGAAAGTTGATCTAACTTTGACGTTTCAAGACCAAAAGGCTGCACTTGTTAAGTTTACTCGTTCAAAAGCTAATCTTGAGAGAATGATGGGTGAACAACAGTCCCCCCTAACAAAAATGGTATAGGTTATCATAGGATCTTTCCTAGAAAACCTACTACCACTTTTGTCAAAGCCAAAAGAAGTATTCATATGCCTACTTGCTTTTACTGTTGTAAAAAGGGTCATGTTAAATCTACATGTCCATATAGAAGAAATGATCCTTATATTATTAGAAACACCTATCCTTTATATTTAAGGAAACAACTCAAACAAATCTGGGTTCCTAAAGGTACTAGACCACCAAACATGATCGAACCTGAATATGGACTAAAATATGTTATTTGGTCGACTCAAAAAGGTTGATGTTTGTTGTTTTGCAGGATATCACCAAGGTAAAGGAGCATAAATGGATATTAGATAGTGGTTGCTCAAGACACATGAGTGGAAAAAGCTCTTTATTCTCGGATTTAAAGAAGCAATCATCTAGAACCATTACGCTTGGTGATAAAGGAAAGTGTGACATTATTGACATTGGTAAAATATGTTATAATTCATCTAACTTCATTGATGATGTATATTTGGTTGACGGTTTGAAGTATAATCTGCTTAGCATCTCTCAAATATGTAATAAAGGCAACAAAGTATTGTTTGATTCAAAAAAATGTGAATCCTAGATGTAACAATGTTTATTCTACGAGTACTAACCAAGTTTCAGGAACTAAGCTAAAATGTCTAAAGGCCTTGACTGATGATCCAAGGCTTTGGCATAGAAGACTTGGTCACGTTAGTATGCACACAATGCAGAAGCTACTTACAAAAGATTTGGTATGTGGGTTGTAAAACCTAAACTTCAAGGTAGATGAACTATGTAAGGCTTGTACACAAGGTAAACAAACAAGAGGTTCATTTAAACCTAAGAAAGTTGTAAGTTCTTCTCGACCCATTGAACTCTTACATATGGATCTTTGTGGACCTATGCGTGTCAAATCTCCCAGAGGCAAGCAGTTATCCTTGTAATGGTGGATGATTTCTCTCATTTCACATGGATTTCTTTCCTACGAGAAAAATCTGAAGCATTATTTGAGTTTTCAAAATTATGTAAGGAGTTACAAACTTTGAGAAACCTACCAATCGTTTCTATAAGAAGTGATCATGGTAGAGAATTTGATCAACTAAAGTTTGATCCTTTTGTGTAAAATATGGTATTTCACATAACTTTTCAGCTCCTAGAACTTCTCAACAGAATGGAGTTGTGGAACGTAAGAACCGCACTCTTCAGAATATGTCTAGGACGATGCTTTTAGAAAATAGTTTACCAAAAAGTTTTTGGGCTGAAGCAGTAAACACTGCAAATTATATTTTGAATAGATGTTTAATTCACCCTATTTTGAAAAAGACTCCTTATGAACTCTTTAAAGGAAGAAAACCAAATATTTCATATTTCAAACCTTTTGGATGTACTTGCTTTGTTCATAACAATGGCAAAGATAACTTTGAGAAATTTTATGCACGTAGTGATGAAACAATATTCACTGGATATGCTTCAGATTGCAAAGCCTATCGTGTCTATAACAAACGTACCAAAATTGTTGAGGAAAGTATCCATGTTATTTTTTATGAAAGCAATGATGGTACTTTGAGTGAGAGTTTTGCAGATCTAAATATAAATCAACGAGAAGATCACAATTCGGATGAAGATGAAGATCCTAAAGATCAAAAAAATAATATGCAAGAAAAGATTCAAGATACCGAAGAAAACCCTCAAAGCTTTGAATCACACCTTCAAGACCTTGAAACAAAAAACTACGATGTCAGAACTCCGGTTCAAGGGCTTGAAACTCAACTTCAAGGCCTTGAGATAGGATTCAAGGGCAATATATCAACGGTACCTGAATCTAGTCAAGCATATGAGGCTCAACCTTCAAGATATGCTCAATCTTACACACGAAGAAAATTTCAACACTCTTCATACCATCCACAAGAGAATGTGATCTCAGATCCAAACGTTGGAGTTCAAACTCGATCTAAAGTGAATAATCTATGTGCTTTCTCCGTGTTCGTGTCTCTTATCCAGCCACAAAATTATGTTTAAGCTCTTCAAAAACCCAATTGAATCATTGTCATGCAAAACGAACTAAATGAGTTTGAGAAAAACAAGGTTTGGACTCTTACTTCAAGACCAAAGCATCAATCTGTCATCGGCACGAAATGAGTTTTTCGAAATAAGTTGGATGAAAGTGGCAAAGTCATACGAAATAAAGCACGACTTGTAGCACACTGTTATAACCAAGAAGAAGGTATTGTTTATGAGGAGACTTTTGCTCCAATTTCCAGGTTAGAAGCCATACATATGCTACTTGCATTTGCATCTTTTATGAGCATAAAACTTTTTCAAATGGATGTAAAATGTGCTTTTCTAAACGGCTTCTTGGAAGAAGAAGTCTACGTTGCTCAACTTCTTGGTTTTGAAAATGATGAATTTCCGGATCACGTTTTTAAATTGGACAAAGCTCTTTATGGTCTTAAGCAAGCTCCTCGAGCTTGGTGTGAAAGATTGTCCAAATATCTTCTTGAAAACAAATACAAAAGAGGTTTGATTGATAAAACTTTATTTATCAAAACCAGAGGCAACGATATATTAGTAGTACAAATCTATGTTGATGATATATCATTCGATGCTACTAATGATTCCCTTTGCAAGGAATTTTCAGATATTATGTGTAGGGAATTTGAAATGAGCTTAATGGGTGAGCTAAATTTCTTTCTTGGACTTCAAGTTACACAAGTAAAGAAAGGAATTTTTCTCAATCAAAGTAAGTATACTAATAACTTGCTTAAGAAGTACAAAATGGATCAATCTAAGGTCGCAAAGACTCCTATGAGTTCAACACTTTCGCTTGACCATGACAAGGATGGCAAAGGTGTGGTACAAAAGGAGTATCGAGGTATGATCGGTTCATTGTTGTATTTAACTGCTAGTCGACCTGACATTATGTTTAGCGTGTGCATGTGTGCAAGATTTCAAGTTGATCCTAAAGAGTCACACTTGATAGCTGTGAAAAGAATTTTTTGGTATCTCAATGGCACTAAGGATCTAGGGTTATGGTACCCACGTCAAAGCTCGTTTCACCTTGTTGGCTATTCGGATGCAAACTTTGCAGTTTATAAGCTCGATAGGAAAAGCACTTTTGGATGTTGCCAATTCTTAGGGTCATCCCTAATCAGTTTGCACTCCAAGAAACAAAATTTTGTCGCCCTATTCACAACCGAAGCTGAATACCTCTCTAGTAAAATAAATAGAACAAGTTCATTTAGTTGTCTTCATGATATCAACTTTGTACTCTTTGTGCTCAAGTCTTATGCTAGGAGAAGCCCACTTGGAAGAACTAAAAGATAATACATATAACATTAATGTAAGGTAAGTGATTATCTTCTTTGATATCAATTATTAACTTGAGTTGTTTTGATGCCTTAGAAACTAAAGTAGGATCATAATCCATCTCAAAGTCGAATGATGTCACATATCAGTAGGTTAATGATCCACATATCAGTAATTCAATGACTCATATATTATATACTACATTAATAATAACGAATCTTATGATCTTAACCAAAATGCCAAAAAAATGTATGATTTGTCTAAACTACAACTCTTTTATTTATACAAGCTCTCAAACCGTCGACTCTACTTGATAAACAATGTGGGAAAGTTTAAGTTACAAATTTATCTTTAAATATGAGAAGATTTGATATTATCTAATAAATAGTCTGTAAAAAGTATTACATATTTATTTTAATTAAGTTTGAATGAAATTTTATTAATTTTATCAAAACATTCGTGTGTTGTTTTAGTATATAATTGTCTTATTTTAAAAAAATGATTAATAAAAAAATTAAATGACTTTAATTTGAATTAGAAATTGTTTGAAGAAAAATTACGTCTCCAATTTGGATTAGAAATTGTTTAAAAAACGATTTTATGAATTCAATAATAATGAAAGTTCCTAAAAATATATTTGTAAAATAAATAGACCACATCAACTTTAAATTATTCTTGGTTTACACTTTTTAAAAATTACTTCAGTTTTAATAATCATAATAGACTAGTTAGCACTCTTAATTTCCTTTTTTAAAAAAAATTATATATATTGTTATGTGAAAACAAACTTATTTTTTTGTTAGAGATAAATTGAATTTTATGAACCGTTTACTAGATAATATAAATCAACTTTAAATTATTTTTTAAAGACAATACAGAATAAAAAATAATAGTTGAAGTTAAGGAAGAAATATCGTAAAGTCTACAGAATAAATAGTTGAAACGCGTCGGTAGTCTTATTTGTCAACTTTCTTTTTATACAACATTAGTTCAATTCGTTCAACTTCCCTTTTTTCAAATTCAAGGGGATATATATATATATATATATATATATATATATATATATATATATATATATATATATATATATATATATATATATATATATATATATATATGTGTGTGTGTGTGGAGGCCAGTTTCGGTGAGGGGACCCTTATGGATAGAAATTAGGAAATCTATAAGTGGCATGGCACGTCACCGATTTTTTATTTTGTATTTTTTCATAAAGAAAGGAAAACAAAAAAAATGTGACGTTGCATGCCACGTGTCACCACCACAAAATGAACAGTTAGTAATAAAAATATGGTGTTCATGGTTGTAAAAAAAAACGTTGTTCATTTTTTTACATGTATGTGTTCATTGTTCTTACAACTATGGTGTTTATGGTTTTTAAAGTAAGTGTTCATGGTTTTTAAAATACATGTTCATGATTTTTAAAGTACGTGCTCATGGTTTTTAAAATACGTGTTCATGATTTTTAAAGTAAGTGTTCATTTTTAAAGAAGTCATTGTTCATATTTATTAATAAATGTTCATTTTTTACCAACACTAATTGTTCATGTTTTAACACTAAATGTTCATTTTTGTATTTTTGTAAAAATTTTCTTTTGTGTTTAAAATCGTGTAAAAAAAATATGATATTCATTATTTTACAAGTGTGTGTTCATTTTTTTTACAATTAGTGTTCATATTTTTCAGAGTAAGTGTTCATATTTTTCATAGTAAGTGTTCATTTTTTTTAAGAGTCAATGTTCATAATTTTATTAATGATTGTTCATTTTTTGTTATAGGTAGTGTTCATATTTTTAATACTAATTGTTCATTTTGTGGTGGTGCCACGTGGCATCACCACGGCTCTCCTAATTTCTATCCACAAGGGTTCTTCTCATTTGAACCAAAATCTATATATCTATATATATATATATATATATATATATATATATTAGTTTATTTTTTTGGTAATGGTATATGCTAGTTTATAACCGTGTTGAAACTTGTGTATATTAATGATATAATTTTAAAAATACCGTGAACAGATATAATTAGTTTGATTTAAAGATATACAAAAAGCTATCTTATTATTTGCAATAATATAGATATCAATAAAATTGTATATATCATAGTGAACTGATACTAAAACTAACAATGTATCACCGATACTTGATTGTGTTGAACTCTTTAGAATCAAATGATTATGAAAACACATTAAGGAGACTCAACAATGAATAAAATATTTTCAAGATGAAGTGATTGAATTTTTACATGGAATGAATAAAAATAATTATGCTTAAAGGAACGTGAGAGATTAATAAATCCATCACAATTAGGTGATTCAAATATATAGCGGAAAGTAAAGTAGGGTTGCAATAGAGATTCTCCAACAAGTTTTCTATTAGAAAATAGCTTGTTTAACAAGTTTTATTTTTGTGATTATCCCACAAAACTAGTATAATACCCGCACCTTGTGCGGGTTTTGAAAAAAATGAGAAAGAATATTGTGAAATATATTTTTTTACGTGCTTTTGTTTTGTATACTTCTCTAATCTAATCGACTTACCAACATTACTTTATTAAGGATAAATTTACTAAATGAGATTATACTATGGACATACTTAATAGAATAATATTATATATATATATATATATATATATATATATATATATATATATATATATATATATATATATATATATAACAACATTTTTGTTTTTTTCCGATTATGTAATGAGTTTAGGGATTTTTTCTTGGTCAATGGGTTACAATTTAATTTTACAATTTTTTTGTATTTAACAACTCTTTTGTTTTTTTGGATTATAATGCTTATTGGTGTATTAAAATTTTTATTTTAATTAATTATTTTTCGACTATAAATCTATTAGTTAATTAGTTAATTTTATTTTTAATTATTAAAATTACAAAAGATTTATGTGATCTACAAGCTAAGAAACTTAACATAATTAAACAAAAATTTAATTAATATAACGCGGTCTATATCTACAAGCTAAAAAAATTTTAAAAAAAAATTAATTTAATTCAAAATTAACTTCAAAGTCCGATAACTATTATCTAAAAATAACTTATTTGTTGATGGGTGGAAGAAAATCAATAAATAAATAAAATTAACATAAAAAAGGTGTACACGTCAATTTTTTTTTTTAATAACTTGAAAATAGATCAGATATACAGAGTTACGGTTAAAAATCAAATCAAGGGATGAAACAATAGAAAAATGATTGTTAATTATACAATTTCAAAAAAAATTGTGGGAGCTCCATTTCGAAATACTACTCTCACAACGCACCACGTAAACTGTCATGTATACTGCTCTAGTAGTAGATATAGACTCGCCCATAACGTAAAATTTTTAGTTCCAAAATAAAATTTTTTCGACAAATTTGTAAAACATAAAAAGTTCTAAGGGAACCATGAAAAAAATCACATGGAACGCTCGGAAAAAAAAATTCGTTCGAATAAAAATCCTAACAGAAAATATAACTAAAATGGAAATGAAATCGAAACCAATTTAATTAAAATCCATAATAAAAAGATATAACAACAATGGAAATCAATTTACCGTCAAAATGGAAATCAATTTTGTTGATTAAATGGAAGTTTTTTATTTAAAAAACTATCAAAAAAATCCAATGGAATCATGTAAAAATTTATTATATAATTATAGGTATTTTTCAAAAAATAATTGTTTGCTTAAAATCTGATGGAATATTTCGAAAATAAAATTCAATTAAAAATTAATTTAATTAAAACTCGCACAAAACGTAAAGTTGTAGTTTCAAAAAAATAAATTTTGTTCGACAAATTTGTAAAACATAAAAGTTCTAAGCGAACCATGGAAAAATCTGATGTAACGTTCGAAAAAAAAATCCATCAAATAAAAATCCTAACCGAAAATATAATTAAAAGGGAAATCAAAATCGCAATATCTTTTAATATATTTTTATAAATATTTATTTATTAAAAAAATGATTTGGTTGTTAAGCTGATTTGATTGTTAAAGCTAATTCGATTAATTTTTTTATTATTATTAAAAAATTGATTTAGTTTCTATAAAATTATTATTTTAATAACAAAGATTTTATGGTTTAAAAATTAGTGTAAAAAATAAAGATTTATTAGCTTTAATTGTGGGAGCTCAATTTCAAAAATCCTGTGTCCACAGCGCGCCACGTCATCAACTCGTGCTCTGTTTTAGTAAGTATAATAGATTTACTTTTTCTTTTTTTTTTTATTAAAGTAGAGTTTTTCCGGTAAGATTGTTATTGATCAAATCTTAAGTTAATCGGCACAATTATTTGTCGGAATCTAGTTTTAGTAAAAAAAATTTATTGATTAATGATTTAAAAAAAAATTATTTCGAAGAAAATGGTACCCTCAACACCGGCTTCGGTGAATATATATATATATATATATATATATATATATATATATATATATATATATATTTGAAAAACAAATTCCTGAGAAGGATCGGAAAGCAAACAAGTTCCGTATTTGAATTCGTTTTCACTAGCTGGACTTTACAAGGATAAATAAAATCCTTAATTCTCAACAAAAAAAATGGACACGAATCGACCTAAAAACATATAGAAGATTATTTTATGTAAAGCTATTTCATACACATACACTATTTACGATAAAAACAAGCATTTCTGACAAAAAAAAAAAAAAAAAAAAAAAAAAAGCCTATTGATTGAATGAAATTATAAAAAAAGGGTTAAAAATGGTACTAATAAAGCACTGAATCAACGGCGGGATTGATTAAGGCGGCGGAGAAGGGATAGAAGAAGGTAGCAACCGCCGCGAATCATAGAGAACATCTCGGCGGTTTGCAGGGCGGCGTCTTGGAGGAGATCTTCCATCTTAGCCGTGAAACTGCTGAGCCTCCTCATCGGAGGTATAAGAAGCATCACCGGGACCGCGGAGAAGGCGGCACCCAGCACGATCTGCAGCATTATAAAGTCACCGGATGGATGGATTTACTCTTCTCCGCGTTACAATTACAAAGGCTGTCAGGAATGAGATATTGGGATCAGACGTGGCTGCAAATGGATCCCGATATTCGTATTTAATAATATATTACGACTTGGCCCCACTTGTTGCTTATCAAATAAATTAGTTGCTTCACCTACCCGTCAATTGTTTGTTTATAAGCCTCGACGTACCTGCCCGCTTTTCTGCTCTTCGTTCATTTCTTAGATCACCCTTCCAGTTCCATATCACATCACTTTATTCAGGAGCACAACCTCCCTCTTCATCCTTCTCTCCTCTACACATTTTTTATTCTCATATATATCTATATTCTATGGTATACCATATTTTCCTTCTCAATTTAATTCAATCCATGATTTTTTTTAATAAAATATGAAATATTAATGCACACTATACGGATCTATCGTAGTAAGGGCTTATATTCCGGAGTCGATCTCAGGGAATCGGTGAGAACAATCACAACAAAGCAATCTAACTTCAGAAGCATGCAATGATACTAATCAAAAGCAAAAGACAAGATGTATAGCGATATGGCAAAATGCAGATTCTAAAAATCATAGTATTCAGTTGTGGTTTCGACTCAAGATTTCTAATGGTAACGTGGATAAAGCTGAGGTTTGCTGAGGGAAGGTGTTTCAATGATGGGATAGATCACCGGGTAAGTCTCACTACCAACTTTCCCAAACCAAAGCTCCTATCACCGAGTAAGTCTCAAGGAACTAAGGAAAGGTAAAAGCACTACCTAAGCGTACAAAACTAACCATCACCGGGTAAGTCTCAAGTTAACTCTCAAAGGTAGGATGAAGACTCACTCAAACCCTAATAAAGGATAAACCTTTATTACCTAACACTCATCATCATCGGTATACAAGCAAAGGAATCACCAAGTAAGTCTCATCCTAGACTTGCGTGTAAACCAGGAAAGGTGCAATAAGGATAGGATTTGGCAAACTATAACCTAAACTCAAGATAGGTAATGCAGTGGACGATCTTGTGTTGTTCTATATCGATCTCGGTCAAGATGCTCAACGAACATCCCGAGACGGGTCTCGGTTTAGGGTTAACTCGAGCTTTCAGGGTCCACTCAGAATGAGGTCTATTATGTCATTGTCTACACCACAACCTTCCACTAATCACCTTAGAATCGCAGGGGTGTTTAGCCAAAAATCATCATTATCAAAGCAATATCAAATATATCAAGAATATCAAGAAAAGGAGAATAATCAACAACAAAGATGTCTCAATTATCAAAGCAAACAACAAATCAATAGTATCCAATAATGCGTTCCCAAAGAGATGATAACAAACTCACAAGCAATTCCCAAGAAAATCCTTACAATCTAAGGTTCCTTGAACCCTAAGAAATCCTTCCTTCAATCTTTTTCCCTTCAATATACATCTTCCTAGCCGTAATTCTGTCTCCAACCAGCTGTCCCTTACTTCACATTCACCTTCCATTCTTATAGAAGAATTTTAGGTCAAATTATATTTTATTTTCTTGGTTTTGAGCCGTCGACCTCGATCCAAGCCTAGTGGGCCATCTCAGTCGAGATGCATCACTGCGTTGATTCGAGATCAGCAGTTGTCTACGTGCATGCCTTTGTATCTTCATCTGAATCTTTCTTTCCTTCTTCCAGCATAGTTCATGCCTTTCTTCTTGTTCTTCCTAATGCTCCTAAATGTAGCTCTTTAGCTTCCTTAGCTCCTTATGCTCCATTTCAACCCAAAACGTGTCATATTCCCTACAATTGCAATCAAATGTGGTGTAGACCTTAATTCTTGCAAAGTAACCGAATAATGACATAAACACTATAGATACATGTACATGCATGCAGAATTATGATGAGAAAACATTAAAACCATATCCTAAATATAGACAATAATTCATGCTATCAAAATACCCCATACTTGCCTCTTGCTTGTCCCCAAGCAAGGTTCAAATCTTAGACACAAGATAGAATGAATTATAATCATTTAAGAACTCAGCGAAAATCCTTCCAAACTTTTGGTTGTGTGCTTCTTTCCATAGATTACCCTTAGGGAATGCTTCATAGCTAATAAGAATCTATATGAATAAAACAAGTCATAGATATAGGAAAGCTAGTCATATTTACTTGAAATCATAGGATGTATAGCAAATCATACTCATCAAAATCAATCATGAATAATCCAATTTAAACCACGAAGTCAAACAACACACTCATGGTCTCAAGGACTTTCACTCAAGGTCAAGAAGCGTGTTAAGGATGGAGCGTATAAAGGATATTGTGGTGCTAAATCCGGGAAAAGGATAAGAACTTCACAACTTTAAACTTCACTTCATCAACAAGATTTTCTTGCTTCTTTTCAGCATTTTGCTTTACTTTTAACTTTTTGAGAACATGGATAGAGGTGCACAATATCCGAAGTCTTGCAGATCAACTATTCTCAATTTCTCGAGATGCCTCAAAACTTGATGCACATACCATGACCCATTAGGACTATCAACCAATCGGACTTTGGCAAGACACAAACACTTGACTATGTGAATGGTGCCGAGTTACTCATCCTCATGACTAACGTCCCCAAACCTATTCTTTACTAACACTTCTTCTCCTTTCAACTTCATCTTTCACTTTCTTTTCACTTTCTTGCTTCCAATTTCCCGGATAGGTAAAGGGAGGCAAATGTATTTCAATAAGGGGATAAAAACATGATCAAGAAGAGGAAGAAATGAATTTCCTCAATCATTCCAATAAGGATGTGAGAGAACTCATAATCCATTGTCAACTTTCAAACTCAACATGAATTGGATAAAATAACTTACTAAACATGCTTCAAATTTCGAACAAAGCAATCATACCTTAGATATATCGTAGATCATTTCAAGCACATAAAGATCATAAAAAACTATTCAGCAAACAATGTTCATCATTGGGATCATATCCAGATCAGAAGCACAAAATTTCAAAATTCAAGTTTTCGAAACCCACCTCGGTCGAGATGACTTATAGGCAAACGAGGTATTGGACCGAGGCAATCTCCTGCTATGGTCACCTTGTTCGGCCATAGGTCATTTTGGTCGAGACGAAAAAAAATTTTCAAAACAATTTTGTATGTTTTTTCGATCAAAAATCCTGTTGCAATGTATGTAATGTATAAGATTGCCTTTAAGCACATAAAGGAAGCAGTGGAAATAGTCATAAGTAGATAAGTTGGTTATTACAGACCATAGTATCTCAAAGCATCCCATACTTAGGACACATCGTTCCGATGGGTAAAAGAAGTCTAGAGAAAAACACTTACAATGTCATAGTGCAGAACCGCAAAATGAGAAAAGATAAAGCAATAGCAGCTCCGTGGAAGGTCTGATCAAGCGTCCGGAGGAGGAGGAGGGTGGAACGGGTACAAGGATGGATCGAATAGATGACCCATCAGATGTTGGAACTGCAACTCCATCATCTAGCACTGATAGTGGTGGATCTTATGCATCTCTCGCCTCATGGCGTTGACCTCTCCTGTCTGTCTGTAGAGCCGCCCTTCCATATCCATACGTATAGAACGGAAAAACTACTCCATGTGATGGGTGAGTCCTTCAATCCTCCTATGGGCCTCAGGATCATGACGGCGGCGGTGACACTGTCGGTGTTGTGGCATCTCTGATGCAAGAGTCTCCGGTGAAGGGTGGTCGTCCTCCGTCTCCTTATCTCCATCCACCAGCTCAATCACCGGGGCACTCGGACCAGCAGTGGCCCTCCTAGTGTCCATAAGTACTCCAACCTCCCCATCGTCACTGTTTGTGCCGAACTCTGCAGCAATCTCGGGTCCTGCACAAATGACCTCCAAATCCTCGACCAGTTGGTCGGGTCAGTGATAGTGAATTGTGGAGACCAAGGAATCCCCTTCGGAGTTTTGGTCTCCCAAGGCATGACCACGTATGGTGGACCACAACCTCGAGGGATTAAAATCCGTCGGGTGATAACCTCCTAAACCCCAAGGGTTTGGCCTCAGTGGCCCAAGTGAATGCAAATAGATCGATGTTCATAGCTCCGGCGATGTACGTAACTAACCCTCCGAAGCAGATGTTGCCCTTCTTCTTGTATTTGACCTTGTGTGCATCTATTCTACCAACATGGTGGCAAAGTCTGGGACTCTACCTGTAGCCATGCAGAAAAGAGAGAGAAACTCACCATGTCGGATCTTCTGGGGCGTCTTAGTCCGGGCAAGCAGCATCTCGCTCAGAATCCTGTGAGTGATCTGAAAAGATATATGATAGACGAGCTTCTCTTTAGAGTCGCCCGAATGCCAATAATCTGCACTCGAAGTAATGTGCGCAATGTTGCCTCATAAGGCATTCGCCTCTCACCTAGAGGGAAAGTCAGTGATAGTCGGTGTGGGGAATTCAAAGAGTGTCCCAAAGTTCTCCACTGTAAAGGCATACCGCTTGTTCATCAGTCTGAACTTTACTCCTTTGTGTTCCGGCACATGAGTGACGGAACTGATAAACTCAAGAGTCAGCTCTACATAAGCCGGTGTGTAGATGGCCATAAACTGCTCAAGGCCAACAAGAGAAATCATCCGATGCAGGTCCTCGACGACGTGGAGGCAGTTGAAATCCTCAACGTCGACGTAGCGGGGGAGATGATCGGTTGGGAGCATATCCGGTCATAGTCCATTTGGAACCGACCAAGGATGATCGGCACCGGTGGGTGTGTAGGAGGTGAAGAGGAGTGGTTACCATCATCAGGGCGGTCACGGATCGCCAATTGCCTGTCTGAACGACGCATTTTATCAATTTAGGGTTTGATCTCATGCTGTTCTTGAAGGTATCTTGGCCGAGATGACTGGTTTTCAACCGAGACGGACAACACTTCGATCGAACTCACAAATCTGAAACTTTCAGCCCCTAAATTCACTACAAAATTTTCCTAAGGGGTTCCTCATTCATTTCCAACACACCAAGCAGACAACAAACCCCAAATTCGAGCGGAATCTACCAAAATGCGAAAGAGGGGGTTTCGAACAAATTACCCGGTTTTAGCAGATTTCGGTAGCTTGAATTCGAGTTCAATGCTGGAGAAGTCGTTGTGGTGCCGTTCCCATCAAATTGGATCTAAGAATCATTAAAAACGGGCAAGAAACGAGATTTTTGAGGATTAGGGCAAACTTCGGTCGAGACGGTGTAGGGGGAGAAATGGTTTGAAGAAAGAGAAATCCGTTCTCCTTTTTATACCCTTCAGAAAATTCAACTGTATCTCGGTCGAGATGGTTGTCAGTGACCGAGATGGTTAACCGAGGTCACTCCCTGTTACTCTCATCTCGGTTGCTCAAAAAGTCGCCTCGGTCAAGATGATCTGATGGTGTCCGATATGGTCCTTACTTTTGTAACTTCCCCTAGATTCTCGAACTGTAGCTTCGTTCATATGGTTCTCTTTTGTTGTATTCCCTTGAGTAGTACCTAGTTCATGTTATCACGGACACATAAACACAAACTACACTAATCTAATATAGAAAGCAAGAAAGAAAGCAATACCTTGGGTTGCCTCCCAAGAAGCGCTTGTTTTAAGGTCACTAGCTGGACCTAACTCTAAATGTTCATTTGAGATGTATGGATGCAATCTCCTTGACTGGATTCCGGTATGTGCTTCTTCATCCGATGTCCGTCGACTTGAAAGGTTCCACAACGGTCACCCCATACTTCAACTGCACCATGAGAAAAAACATTTTTTTATAATAAAAGGTCCTGTCCATTTTGATTTCAGATTGTTTGAGAGGGGTGAGAGTGATAATTTAAGAGAAGAACAAATTCTCCTTCTTTGAGTCCTCTTTGAGTGATATGTTTTTTCGTGCCACTTCTTTGTCCGTTCTTTGTAAATTTTCGCAACTTTTGCCATCATCCGGCGAAGCGGTGGCTTCACTTTCCTATCATTGTCTTGTAAGGCCTTGGAGTGGTTGAGGCTAATGCTTGCGTCACTTGAAGTCGAAGAACCGATGACCTCGTTCGCTTCAAATGTATCTCGATCGAGACGTGATCCAAGGTGACTCCCTGTTGCTTTTACCTCGGTCACTCCAAAAGTTACCTCAGTCGAGGTGACTTGCCTGATATCCAGGCAGTTCATCGTCTCCTCTTTAGACTTCTCAAATACACCTGATGAATCTTCCTCTAAGGTTTCCAAGCTGTGTATATCTGCATCACAGAAATTATCTACACCTTTCTCTATCATACTAAAACTCAGAACTCTTTCAAGAGGATCTTTAATAAGGATAGAGCTAACCAATTCACGTGATTCCTCTTCATCATAGATGTTGTAGATGTCCTCCTCGAGGCTTTGGCCTTCCATTAAAGCTGACAACACGAATTCAACTTGTTCTTTCCCGATGTTGAAAGACAACTTGGCATTCTTGCAATCCACGTAGCAACCGGATGTTGTAAAAAATGGCCTCCCAAGGATGATTGAGACTAGATAATCTGCAGGAATGTCCAATACCCCAAAGTTTATGGGAATGTAGAACTTACCTAGCCTTACTGGGATGTCTTCTAACATGCCTACGGGTTGAGTAACTGATCGATCCGCCATGTATAGTGTCAACTTTACTGGTTTAGGTTCCCCTAAACCAGCTTTCTCACACAATACAAGTGGAATAATGCTCACACTCGCTCCTAGATCACATAGCACGTCATATGTGATATTTACAACTCCAATAGGAATATAGAACGACCCCGGATCTCTCAATTTGGGTGAAATCTTCTCTCTCATGATTTTGATGAGTTCCGATGATCTCGAGGACATCTTTATCACCAAAATCTTCCAGCTCCCTCTTGTTAGAGAGGATTTCCTTCAAGAACTTCCCATATGTGGGCATACCTAAAATTGCATCAATGAAAGGTATGTTAATAAGGAGTTTACTCATAAGGTCTAGAAACTTACCGAAGTGCTTGTCTAAACGTGCTCTCGCTCTAGACTGCGGGAACGGCAGTGGGGGCTTGTAAGTAGGAGAAGGTACATAGATTTCTTCTTTTTCTTTTACCTTGGTTGACCCAGAAGTATTTCGGTCGAGGTCCTTTCTGAGGTGACCCCCTGTTGTGTTTCCCTCGGTTGACCCAATGGTCACCTCGGCCGAGATGGGCTATTTTACAGCTTCGTTCGATCGAGGTTGTGGGTCAGTGGCCTTCATGCCACTCCTTGTCGTAATCGCCATGATTTGGCCTTTTGGAATATTCTCTGTGCGTCTTGGAAGTTTCCCTTGATCTATAGGAACTTCTCCAGCCTTGCTAAATACTTGATTTTCTAAGGCTTTTTGTGCCTTAGAAATCGAAGTGATTGTGCTCTCCAATCCACTCATCTTTCCTGTCAGCGCCTCAATCATAGCTTCCAATTTATCCTTTGGTGGCTGATATAAGCTTGATGGTGATTCCTGGCTCTTCAATGGAGTAGAAGAAGAAGATGGAGTTAGAGCATTTTCAGCATGGGCATAAGGATTACCAAAGCTGTTTTGATTAGATCTCCAATTATTGTAGTTCCGGTTGTTGTTGTTGTAGTTGTTGTTTCTATTCCCTTGGTAGTTTCCTCTTCCAACATACCCAACATCTTGCTCCTTGGTTTGTTGAGTTTTCGTCCTTAAGAGCTCCTTCAAAGCTTTCATCTCATTATTGAGGGCGTTCATTTGATCAACGCTAGAAGAGGTGAGGTTCAGCTCTTGAGGTCGTGTCTCAATACTCCGGTGAGAGTATTTCTCCATAATGAGAGTCTGTTTTTCAACAAAGTACCACGCTTCATCAACTGATTTATCCATGAATGTCCCAGCCGAGAGTGATTGAAGTTTGAATTGCGCTTCTACATCCAAATCCTTGAAGTAGATCACTAGCAAATCAATCTTTGGAATCCCATGATGTGATCAATCCAACAAAAGGTCTTTAAATCCTTTCCCATGACTTAAAGAGGCTTTCACTATTCCTCATCACAAATGCATTTATTTTAGCCCTCAACTCCGCTGTCTTTGATGGCAAAAAGAACTTGGTGAGAAACTCTACGGTCATCTCCTCCCATGTGTTCACTCTTCCAATTGGAAGTGATTGGTACCATGCAAGTGTTTTATCCTTCAAAGAAAAAAAAGAAAACGCGCAGTTTATAATTGTTGTTATCACATTTAAAAGGCCTCAAAGTTTCCATCAAAATCTCATAGTTTTGTAAGTGTTGATGTGGTGATTCTCTCTCCATTCCTCCAAAACGATTCTGCTGAATCATTGTGATGACTTGAGGTCTAAATTCATAATCCCTTTCAGTTGGATCACCTAAGTTGACGCCGGGATGACACATTTGTTGAACGGGATCCAGACGTTGCCCAAGTGTTTGTAGGATACCCACAAATGGGTCAGCTGGCTCCACTCTTAGTGGAGGCGGGGTGGTGGCACATAAGCGGGTGCCGGTGGAATCATCACGACTCTAGCATCCTCATCTCCTCGTTGAATTAACTCTCTTAGTTCATTCTTCTCGGCCTGAAATTGCTCGTTTTGAGCATTTGTTTCAACTCTCTCTCTCATGAGAGCCTCATCTTGAAGTCTTATTTGATCTTGAGCATTGGCCAACTCAGATCGAAGATCTTCTACTCCTTTATTATTGGCAGCAACCATCTTCTTAGCTTCTTTCAACCTTCTCTTGTAGGTCTTTTATGGTTCAAGATCGTAAGAAAAATTTCTTTACCAGTTCTAGTTCTTCGCATAAACCTAAGGAAAGGTTATACAACAACACTCAGATAGAATAATCAGTAGAAAAGCAAGAAGCTTCTAAGTTACAACCGTACATTGGAATTGGTCTTAACCAACTCCTTGGCAATGACGCCACAAAAGTGTTCGTTCCAAAAGGTGTGTGCAGCCAAGCTTTAAATTTATATTCGAATAATAAACCTAACGATAAGAGAACCCACAGTGTAAGAATCTATCGTAGTAAGGGCTTATATTCTGGAGTCGATCTCAGGGAATCGGTGAGAACAATCACAGCAAAGCAATCTAACTTCAGATGCATGCAATGGTACTAATCAAAAGCAAAAGACAAGATGTATAACAAGATGGGAAAATGAAGATTCTAAAGATCGTAGTACCAGTTGTGATTTGGACTCACGATTTCTAAAGGTAATGTGGACAAAACTGAGGTTTGTTGAGGGGAGGTGTTTCAACGATGGGATAGATCACCGGGTAAGTCTCACTACCCACTTTCCCAAACCAAAACTCCTATTACCGGGTAAGTCTCAAGGAACTAAGGAAAGGTAAAAGCACTCAAACCAACACCACTTACCTAAGGGTACAAAACTAACCATCACCGGGTAACTCTCAGGCTAGCTCTCACAGGTAGGATAAAGACACACTCAAACCCTAATAAAGGATAAACATTTATTAACTAACACTCATCATCATCGGTATACAAGCAAAGGAATCACCGGGTAAGTCTGATCCTAGGCTTGCGTGTAAACTAGAAAATGTGAAACAAGGATAGAATTTGGCAAACTATAACCTAAACTCAAGATAGGCAATGCAATGGACGATATCATGTTGTTCTATATCGATCTCGGTAGAGATGCTCAACGAACAACCCGAGACGGGTTTCGGTTTAGGGTTAACTCGAGCTTTCAGGGTCCACTCAGATCAAGGTCTATTTTGTCATTGTCTACAACACAACCTTCTACTAACCACCCTAGAATCGCAGGGGTGTTTAGCCAATAATCATCATTATCAAAGCAATATCAAATATATTAAGAATATCAAGAAAAAGAGAATAATCAACCAACAAAGATGCCTCAAATATCAAGGCGAACAACAAATCAATAGTATCCAATAATGTGTTCCCAAAGAGATGATAACAAACTCACAAGCAATTCCCAAGAAAATCCTTACAATCTAAGGTTCCTTGAACCCTAAGCAATCCTTCCTTCAATCTTCTTCCCTTCAATATCCGTCTACCTAGCCGTAATTCTGTCTTCAACCAGCCGTCCGTTACTTCACATTCACCTTCCATTTTTATAGAAGAATTTTAGGTCAAATTATATTTTATTTTCCTTGGGCTGTGAGCCATCAACCTCGATCCAGGCCTAGTGGGCCATCTAGGTCGAAATGCATCACTGTGTTGATCCGAGATCAGTAGTTGTCTACGTGTATGCCTTTGTATCTTCATCTGAATCTTTCTTTCCTTCTTCGAGCATAGTTCCTGCCTTTCTTCTTGTTTTTCATAATGCTCCTAAATGTAGCTCCTTAGCTTCCTTAGCTCCTTATGCTCCATTTCAACCCAAGACGTGTCATATTCCCTACAATTACAATCAAACGTGGTGTAGACCTCAATTCTTGCAAAGTAACCGAATAATGACATAAACACTATGAATACATGTACATGCGTGCCAAATTATGATGAGAAAACATTAAAACCATATCCAAAATATAGACAATAATTCATGCTATCAACACTCTTAGTGCGACGACACTTCGTACTGCCTTACCAAAATAATCCTTCCACACCTTAACCTTTCCCTAATTAAATATACATTATTAGTTTTTTTGAGGCCTTTTTAATAACAAAATTTTGGTAGAAAAGGGGCTAAGCTCTAAATAAAGAAACGAAAATTATATACATGCCATATGGGGAAAACTACCCCCGCAAAGTTTCTAACAAAGTACTCCTAGAACATGGGAGAGGATCATCAAAATAGTGCAAACCAAAATTAAGGGAGAAGACCTAAAAAGCAATCACATCGGCTGCTCTATTACCTTCCCGAAAGATGTGACTAGGTCGGAAATCCCTGTCTCTAGTAAGGGAGCCTTGTCACTTGGATACTAGGCTGAAAAAGGGTGCATCGAGTCCACACCCTTCCGAATCCGATCAAGGACAAGCATCAAATCCATCTCCACCATAATTTGCATGTTGCCTCTAGACCAAGCAGTATTGAGCCCATGAGCCACCCAAAGCTCTGATTCTAGAACAGTAGAGCACCATAGATTCGCCGGGAAACCAACAATTCATTCACCCTTATATCTCGCAACACTCCCCAATAGTGGCAAGACTGGCCAACCCGCGGACAACCCCATCAAAATAAACTTTGATCCATTATGTATCCGTTCGTAACCAAGAGACAAGGGTCTGCCGTTGGGGGGATAGAATATTGTCCAACACGACGCTTGTTGACGTCCATCATCTCTCTATAGCGTTACCAAAGAAACTCCCCCTTATTCATGGTTCGTTTACGGTCCCGGAAGATTCTTTCATTCCTCCAACGCCATATTCACCAAATGGTGATGGCAAAAAAAGAGCTCCGCACCACATGAGAACCTTCCACCTTTTTAGTAACAACATTCAAGAATAACCATTCGTCCCAACACAACTCGAAGAACGTCAAATGGAAGGAGACAGGGACCGACTCCACCTACAACAGGCGGGCATGGTTGTAGTCTCTAAGGAGATGAGTAAGGGTTTTTGGAGTGTTCGGGCATGAGTCACATACCAAAACATTGGAGATATGTCATCGAGCCTACTCAACATTGGTTAAAATCCTTCCCCAACTCAATTGCCAAATGGAAAAGCGTACCCTTTTCGGAGCGGCCAGCTTCTAAACTTTGGAAAATAAACCATGTTTAGCCCCATGTGACGACTCCTACATTGAACAAACATACTCGCATGCTGAGCAAGTGGAGAATTTCCTAGATTGGGTTAGGCGCCAATGGACACAATCGTGTTTCCCATCAACCTCCGATAGAATCCTAGCAGCAAGCCTCAAGAAGCACGAGTTCGAGACCCTTCTACACAAGAAGTGCTAGTCCCAACGAACATCAGGCTTTCATAAGTTACGGACTCGTAGGTGTAGCTCTGAATCCGACAATGGGGCGTGGAAATGGTACCTCGAAGCGTCATCAAAAGCCACGAATCCGATCATAACTTTGTGTTATTACCATTGATCACATTCCAACCACAGTTCGGCGTAATAATTGTGTTATAAGATCTCACAACTCCCCTTCAAACCTTTGAAGCTCCTAGTGCTATTATAAGAGAGTCAGACCACTCATGTTGGACTTTATACTTGTGAAGAATAATCTTTGCCCACAAATGGTCTCAACATTAAGAAAGGCGCCAACTGACTTTGCTAACTATGACCATATTAACCACTACCGCTTTCCGGAAGCCCAAAACACCATCAAAGCGAGAACGATAAATATCATCCCACTTGACTAAGTGTAATCATCGAGACTTGGGAGAACTACCCCACAAAAAGTCACCACATATCCGATCAAGTTTCTCTTAAAACAAAATGGGGAGTATCAAGGTTTGCATGTGATAAAGGAGAATAGTAGTGAGAACTGACTTGACAAGCGTAACTCTCCCAACAATACTCAGAGTATTTCTCTCCTAGTCCGCCAATTTGGACATAAAATTCTCAATAATGAGGTTATAGGTACAACTTATTACACCCGAATGAAATATTGGGACATCCCTTCCTTGTTATTGTTGGAGTTCTCATGGACGTTTGAGAGGGATTTATCATCTTTCGATTTGATGAAGAAACAATGAAGTTTACTCTTCCTAATATACCTAAATGCTCCTTGCTTGATGATGATATTTGTGCTATAATTGAAGTCATTAAGGATGATGATTGTATGATCATTGAGGATAGTCCCTCTTTAGATACTTTTCCTTCCAAGAAACCCCACAAGTTACTGCTATGGAATTGATGTTGAGAGAGGTGTTCAAAGGCCGGAACAAGATGAAAATTACAGTTCACGAGCTCAAAGAAACTGTGAAATATCTTGTGGAAAATCACTCCATCTTAGACACGAACTTAGAGAATTTCTTGATAGCCATGAATTTTTTGAATTTCAAGTTGTTGAGTTAGACAACACCTGCCAAGAGCTTATTGATCACATGGAACACATGGATATTACCATGGAAGTTGCTATTGAAAATATGGATGCTTAGGAGTTCGTCCTTGCAAAAGATGGAAAAGGGATAAATTTAAACTATTTATCTAAGTTAATTGAAAACAACCGCAAGTAGAAACGTCCAGTAAACGGTCAAGCAAACAGTCAACATGGCCATTTCACTACCCGGTCACAATCCGTTTCAAAATCATCAAAGAATTTTATTAAAAGTAATTGGAAAAGTCGTAACCAAGATTTAATTTTGAATGACTACCAGATGGCCACATACCGCCAAGACAACGGCCAACATGGCCCTTCAACAATCCATTCAAAGTGGTGTTTCCGAAAAGTCAAATCTAGACAACCATCAAACGACCAAAGAAGCCGTTTCATGACCGTTCACAAACGCCTTACCACTCCAGAAACCAAATTTCAAAATTTCGTATGTTACTCTACAATCAGACAATCCCACCATACCTCTTTCCTACCCTTCCTCACCTACATAGTCACCACTTTTTTGCATCACCCACTACGAACATGGAAGCTCCTCCTCCTTGATGAGTGTCAAATGTAACACTATTAAACATTAGATTCATGCATTTCATGCCCATTTTACTCTCTTATACATCTCTATTTGTATGGAAAGCGTTCACTTTTTGTATTTCGGTATCTATCTTGACATTTATGTGATTCTGGCATTTACGGCATCAATTATGCTAGAACTGCATCTCCTCGGAAGTGAGAGTTGAAGTGAAGACTTTACATGACTGATGTGTTGCAACACAAAGTCCCTTGTGATATAGGATAATCTCGAGCACTCATAAATGAAAGAGCATGTCCAAGATCTCCCATGGATGCAAAAGCACATCTGGACCATTATGGAAGCAAGATCACGTCCAGGATCTTCCATGAATGCATTAGCATACATAAAACCATCCATGGAAGAAGGATCACATCCCGAACCTCCTAACAAGAGGAGGAAGATAGAGGCAAGGAAAGGAAAGCTGATGTAACTATATAATCCAAGGCCTCGAAGAGAATAGAAGAACATTACCAAAAATAAGAGATGATTGAGATCCTTCTAAGGTAGAAGATCAAGAATGCATGATAACATGGTAAATCATGTTCTAACGATTCAAGAGAGGATAAGACTCATGGGAACCACAAGGATCGATCTTCCAACACAACCATACTTTGATGGAAGGATACCGGGCCCGCTCAACCTATCTCAGTCCAACCTCAGTTCTCTAAAGTTCAAAATACACATGTAATAATTTCCTCCACCTCTAGACATCCATGCCAACATGAGAGGATGCCATGCAACACTTCCTTTAGTTTACGTAGGCCATACACACGTGAGAGGTAGCTATACTGAGAGCTATGCAATCCATGCAAGCCATACGAGCCATACACGTTATCCCATGAGCCATGCCCTATCCATATGGGATCAGATCATTCTTGATACTCCTATACAATTTGTCCATACTAGCTCATCGCATAGGGTCCACAATCTCAAGATATACTCTTTTCGGGCCCGCTCATTGGGATCCATGACCCATTTGTCCAACGAGTGGACCAACTATACAAGTCTTCTTGATCATTGATGACATGAATTATATGCCATTATAATCATGCATATTGTGGATGTTTTATCTCAGTTTGCCTTACATTAAAAGAGATTTGTGTACATTTAAGGTTTATTTCATATATATTTTGGAAATAGAGGTCTACACAAGTTTTGGTTGAATTGTAGGTGAATTCGATGGAATTGGAAGCAAAAATGGAGCAAGGAGTAGCTAAGGTCAATGAGGAAGCATAAGGAACCTTTGAGGAGCCATGAGAAGCAAGGAAAGTGCGTGGAAAGGTCATACAAAGAAGATGGAAAAGAAGCCAAGAGACGAGCACTTTCTGTTGTGAAAAATTAGGTGATTTATTGCCTAGATCGGACGATTTTCCTGTAGGAAAATCGGACGAGTTATCTGCCAGAACGGCCGATTTTCACCTGTAACCGTCTAAAAATATTACGTTCGAAAGCCCAAAGACTTTTGGGCCAGAGAAGTGATATGTCTTGTAGCCCATTAGTGAATGGGGTTATGTTGGAACCCTAAGAACGAAAACGGAGGAGGTCGCACAGAGACAAGTTGACGGCATACGATAGAGATTGGAGATTCTTCGAGAGAAAGATTTGTGGAAGAGAGATAGAGTTGAAGATTCAAGAAAGATGTGAGATCCTTGATTATTGTTCGTTATTGTGATTTGTGAACACATATTATTGAGTGCTTTGCGATATTCTTTTGAAGTTTTGAAGGATTGATTACAGATTTTGGAGATTCACTAATTTTATGCAAATTTTGGTTTTTATTTGGTTTTCTTTATTCAATCTTGATTTTCATTCAAAAATAAAAATGATTGGCTAAAAACCCTGTTATTCTAGGGAGTATAGTTGATTATTGAGGCATAGATGATGATAGACTGAACTCATTTAACCATTTGGACCCTGAGATTTGAGATTTAACCTTTGCGTTTGCAAAAAATCGTTGTGTTCTTGAGAAAATTGGCCGATTTTCCCTATAACAGTCCGATTTTTCTCTTTGACGTCCTTAAAAGTTTTATCCTTTAACCAAAGTTAAACCTTGCCTAAATCCTACTCTTGCCTAGCCTTTTTAACCTCTATACAAGTGTAAGAAGAAACTTCATCATTGATTCTTTACTTGGTAACCAAAGTTTGCAAGATTCGGGTAATAGAGAGACTCAACATCCTCTATTAAGGTTTGAGTGTACCTTTCATCTTTACCTTCGAGAATCACATCCTTGGGTTTTGGTGGGTGGTTTGAGTGTTAATTCTTATCTTGAGTACTCTTCTTGATGAGACTCAACATCCTTCGGGTTGAGAGCTTCTAAGTTGGGATAAGAGAGTAGTGGAACTTCACCGTACATTATTCCTTTCTTCGAAACACATGACCTTGGCAACGCCAACTCTGTCCTTTGATCTTTAGAGTGTCGTGAATCAAAAGCCGCAGTCGGATACTTGAATCCTTGAAATCATTTGTCTCTTACATCTTTACAAAAGCTTTTACATCTTGCCAGATATTTTTGAACCGATTTTATTCTCACCAAATCCCTGAGTTCGACTCTGGAATTTCTTGTCTTACTACAGTTGATCCGTACACAGTGGGTTCGCTTTTGCCTAAGTTCTGGATATAAATTTAAGACTTAGTGACGCACACTTTTGAGAAAATATGTTTTTGGCGTCGTTGCCAGGGATTTGGTTTAGGCCAAATTCGGTTTTCGGTTGTCTGGCTTGGGAGCTTTTGCTCTTGTTATTTGATCTATCTACCTTAGTGATTTTGCAGATTTCTCTTTAGGTATATGCAAAGGTATCAATCTGAGAAAGACCTCGTTCCTTTTGACCCTGAACTGGAGAAGACTCTCAAGAAATGGTTAAGGGAGAAAAAGATGGATGAACACAATGAAAAGAGTCTTTACAAGGAGTTGGATGAAACTCGGGCTCTTCTTAATGAAAGTGAAAGAAGACTTCTTGAGGAGAAAGCTATAGCTTGTGTTGATAGAGAGCGAATGCAAATTCAAATAGATGAAATTCGGGCGATGGTATTACAAGCAAACTTGGAGAAAGGCGCCAAGGATAAACAAGATGAATCATCTAATGATGATATGCTTGAGCTAGAAGATATACCACCTAATCCACCGATTAATCCTCGTGTCCATGTCGATCCTCGTGTTCATATTAGAGAAGCGAGAGTTTCTCCTATCGTGGCTGAACCGCGAACTGTTGGGCAACGTATGGAAATCCGAGTCAACAACCGCGCCGTTTGGGCTTGAATATTGGAGATCTAGATGAGCATGACCATGGGTTTCGCCCTCAAAGTCATTACTATGATCCGCCAAAGTCAGTTTGGTGGAATAGAAATGGAATCTCCGCACCAACATTTGCATAATTATGAGTTTCTTATGGAGACTTTGAAGCCTCCAAGAACAGCCAACAACAACTATAAGTTGAGGCCTTTCTTTTTCTCTTTGAAGGACAAGGCCTTAGCTTGGTATCAATCTCTTCCAACTGGAAGAGTTAACACATGGGAAAAGATAAATTCGGAATTCCTCACCAAGTTCTTTCCGCCATCCAAGACGGTGGAATTGAGGTAAAATTAATGCCTTTGCTATGAAACCCAATGAAAGTTTGTTTAAATCTTGGGAAAGGTTCAAGGATCTTCTATTGGATTGCCCTCACCATGACATTTCAAAGTTGGAATTGTTGGAGATTTACTATAAAGGATTGGATGTGGAGACTCAATTCAAACTTCAATCCCTTTCTTGCGGAACTTTAATGGAAATGACGGATGATGATGCTTGGGACTTTATTGAGAAGCAAGCTCTAGTGATTGAGAAGTAATCCTATAGAAAGTTTGAAGATGAGAATCGAGATTCTGGAGAACCGGGAGCAAGATTGAATCCAGCAGCCCAAGCTTAAATCTTCTCCCTTAACAACGAGATTAAGAAGCTAAAGGAAGTTTTGAAGTCCAACATTCAGTCGAAAAAGGAGCAAGACGTTGGCTATCTAGGAAGAGAGAATAATCAGGGGAATAGGAATAACAACCGGAACAATCATTGGAATAACAACAACAACAACAGCAGCAGCAACAACAACAACGGGAACTTCAACAACAATTGGAGATCCAACCAACAAAATCCCGGTAATCCTTATTCCCATGTTTAAAATGCACTAACATCTCCTTCTTCTTCTACCTTTTTGAAAAGTCAGGGACAAGCTTCATCAAGTTCAAACTAGCCGGAGAAGGACAAGTTTGATGCGATGATGGAAACAATCTTGGGGAAAATACAAGGAATGGAGAATCACATCACTTCGATTTCTAAAGCACAAAAAGCTTTGGAATTAGGTGTTTAGCAAAGCTGGAGAAGTTCCTAGAGATCAAGGGAAGCTTCCCGGAAGGACGGAGGACAATCCGAAAGGGCGTGTGATGGCAATTACTACTAGGAGTGGTGTGACAACCACCGATCCTAAACCTCGAACGGATGAAAACGAGAAGCAACCAAAGTTTGTTGAAGTTCCAACCAAAAAGGAGAAAGAAAAGGAGAAGGACGATGTCTATGTTCCTCCTCCAGCTTATAAGCCACCACTACCATTCCCTCAATCTAGAGCGAGAGCGCGTCTAGACAAGCATTTCGGTAAGTTTATTGATCTCTTGAGCAAGCTGCATATTAACATACCTTTTATGGATGCAATTTTAGGTATCCCAGCTTATGGGAAGTTCCTAAAGAAGATCCTCTCCAACAAGAGGAAACTAGAAGATTTCGGTGAAGTTAAGATGAGTTCGGAGTCACCTGAACTTATCAAGACTATGACGGAGAAGATGTCACCTAAATTGCGAGATCCAGGATCTTTTTGCATACCTATTGGAGTAGGAGAAGTAACATACGGTGCACTTTGTGACCTTGGAGCAAGCATGAGCATCATTCCACTTGTTTTGTGCAAGAAGGTTGGTTTATGAGAGCCTAGATAAGTGAAGATGACACTCTATATGGCTGAGCGCTCCATCACTAGACCTGTTGGAATCATAGAGGACATTCCCGTAAAACTTGGTAAGTTTTATAGTCCTATAGATTTTATGATACTTGACATTCCTACAAATTATCCAATTCCCATCATACTTGGGAGACCATTCCTAGCGACCTCCAGATGCATGGTAGATTGTAAGAATGGGCAGCTATCATTCAACATAGAAGAAGAGAAAGTGGAGTTTGTACTCTCCTCCTTGATCAAAGAGCTAGTTGTAGGAGAGGATGTTTTTAATATCTTTGATGAAGAAGAGTCTAGAGAAGTGGTGAGTTCGATCTTGATCAAAGATCCACTTAAAAAGGCTCTAAGCATGAGCATCGTTAAGGAAGGGGTGGAACATGATTGTGATGATGAGATTCGAGCATTGGAAGATGTTGTAAGAGCCTAGTTGCTGAGAGCTGAGAGAGGGAGCAGAGGGGCTAGGATTATGCCTAAGCCGCCCCTATGTGACCCAGGGGGAGCCCCTGCGCCTTACCTGGTCCACCCCTGCGGCTCTGTGTGCTGCAACCGTCTTCTTTGACTGCTTTGACTCGTGCTTCACCCTTTTACCATCCTATTTATACTTCTTCTTCTCCTCTTTGATGGGGGTTTATTTCCAGATCTCTCTCTCTCTCCCCTTACGTAATTTCTCTTCTCTTCTCCTCCTTTGAATCATCTTGGTTGATCTTGTTAAAGTTGTGAGCTTTTGGTAAGAGATCTTGCTAGCTTTGGTTGGTTTGGGTGTTTCTAATGATGTTGTGCCTTATGGAGCCAGCTTGAGGGTGTTGTTGTTGCTGTGTGGCTTTTGGAGAGTTTGTTTGGTAAGTTCCATGGTTGCTCCTCTTCCTTCCTTCTTTTCTTCATCTTTTCTATCTTCTCCTTAGTCTAGCATGGCTTTCCTTAGGTTTTGATCCTATTCCAGCCAAGTTTGGCTTATGATGATGTACATATGTGTATGTTATGTTTATATGTTGTTGTTGGAGTGAAGAGAAGTAAAGGAACGAGAGTAGAAGTGAAAAAGGAGCTGAAGTGGTGTCCTCTGCACACCAGCCGCCCCTGCACCTGCCTTGTAGCCGCCCTTGCGCCGGCCTGTGGACCGCCCTTGTGCCACCAGAGAGCCGCCCCTACGCCTACCTGCACCAGCTTGGTGTTTTCTTTGGTTTTGCAGGTGTGTGTTGCTTCTAGGCCTTCCTTAGGGTGCCTTTGTTCCCTCCTTTCCTAGTATGAGGGCTTAGGATCATGCTAGATGTGTGAGGTTGAGTTTGATGATGTTTATGATCGGTTTATGCCTTGTATGGCTTTTGATGTTGTTAGGTTGTGAGTGAGGTTGAGGTTGATCCTTTGGATCCCTTTGGGTCTAGGTGTGATCCTTATATAGTTAGGAGTCTGATATATCTCCTTATACCTTGTTTATAGGTTGTGTTATCCCTCCAACGTAGAGGTGTGATCTTGGTTGAGTTATGATCGAGGTTGAGGTAAGTCCGTAGGACTTACTTAGCTACCATCCTTATATTGGGTGTTTGCATGAGTGGTGTGTGCCTTATATGGTTGTTATGATAGCATGTGACGTCGTATTTACCGACCTATGTTTTATTGACTGCCCCACTGCGTGGCTGTGATAACATTTCCCTTTCATTCCGCCGTGGAGTCTGGGAGGTTCTCTGATGTCAGGCCAGACCGGTTTACAGGAAGGGCGCAATCCACTCCCATAGGGTACACGGATTGTGTGACTGATACTAGTACGGCTGGCTAGCAGGCTCAGAGGCGAGGATGCATTGGTCCTCGTGTCACCTAGTTTCATATATATTATATCTATACGATTTGAGTGAATGACCATTATGTTGAGATGTTAAAATGGGTAAATGAGTGAAAGCATGTTGATATGTTTATCTTTCCTTATGTGTGTTTGTGCTTATGCATTACTCTATATATGTGTATGGATAGCTAATAGTTTATTACCATGTTGTAGATGCCCTACAGGATAGGCATGCTGCTGGGTGATCTAGCAGGGTGGCAGGCCGAGGACGTCTCGTACATTAGGATGTGTGGGCTTTTGAGTCTGTTATGTTTCCCTCCTGCGTGAGGATGATCTTTTGTTACCTCCTGTGTGAGGGTGTTAGGTTTCTTACTCGGCTATGATGTCTTATCTTTTGGGTTGTACAGTTTTATACAGCTTTATGTATTTGTTTTCATATCTGTCAGTGCCATGTTGTCAGGTCCAGTGAACTTGTTGTCAGGCTAGGGTCAGGATCTATTGTGAGATCCTAACCCAATGTGGCATCCTGAGTCCCGCGGAATCGGGGTGTTACAAATGTAGAGGAAGATCCAAAAGCAAGATTTGAAGAGCCGAAGAAAGCCCCGGAAGAAGCTGAAAAAATCGACCTACACAAAGGAAATCGGGTGATTTTTGAAGATGCAATTCGATTTTTGACAACAGAAAGAAAAATCGGATCAGAAATCAACCGATTTACTTCAGGGAAGTCGATTTTTTGCTCTTTCTCCGACTTCTAAATATTCAATTGCAAGTGTTCTTGGCTGTAGTAGCACACTTCCTCAACCTTCAAAGACCTCTCCAATGACAACCCTTGATCAAGATTCATCAATCAAAGTACCACCATCATTGGAGTTGAAACCACTCCCTACACATCTAAAGTACGCATTTCTTGGGGCTAACTCAACATAACCTATTATAGTTAGTGCGAACTTGAATGATGATGAACTTCAAAAGCTTATGAATGTTTTGAAATAACATAGGAAAGCTCTAGGCTATACCATTGATGACTTAGTAGTAATAAAACCTTCTGTTTGTATGCATAAGATCTTAATGGAAGAGGATTATAAGCCTTCACGCCAACCTCAACGACGGTTAAATCCGATCATGAAAGAGGTTGTGAATAAGGAGATCCTTAAATTGCTTGATGTAGGTATCATATTTTCTATTTTCGATAGCAAGTAGGTGAGTCCAGTTCAAGTAGTTCCAAAGAAGGGAGGAATGATTGTTGTTGCTAACAAGAACAACGAACTCATTCCTACGAGAACAGTTACGGGGTGGAGAATGTGCATTGATTACCGTAAGCTGAATGTTGCTACGAGGAAGGACCACTTCCCTCTCCCTTTCATTGACCAAATACTTGAAACGTTAGCACAACACTCTTACTTTTGTTATCTAGACGGATACAGTGGTTTCCTTCAAATTCCCATTCATCCGGACAATCAAGAGAAGACCACTTTCACGTGCCCTTGGGGTACGTTTGCCTACAAAAGGATGCCATTCGGTTTATGCAACACTCCAGACACCTTCCGAAGGTGTATGATGGCCATCTTTTCGGAATACATAGAAAACATCATGGAAGTATTCATGGACGACTTTTCGGTATATGGTTCTTCCTTTGATGATTGTCTTTTGAACCTTTCTTTAGTTCTTAAGAGATGCGAAGACACTAACCTAGTCTTGAATTGGGAAAAGTGTCACTTTATGGTCACTAAAGGAATAGTGTTAGGACATTTGATTTCGAACCGTGGAATAGAGGTTGATAGAGCTAAGATTGAAACTATAGAGAAGCTACCTCCTCCAGCTTCGGTGAAGGGAGTTAGAAGATTATTAGGACATGCCGGTTTCTATAGGACGTTTCTAAAGAATTTTTCTAAGATTTCAAAACCTTTGACTAATCTTTTGATGAAAGACATAACTTTCGAGTTTTCGAAAGAATGCTTGGATGCTTTCTACAGGATCAAGGAGGCTTTGATTTCAGCTCCTATCATCCAACCACCCGATTGGACGCTTCTGTTCGAGGTCATATGTGACGCAAGTGGTGTAGTAGTAGGAGCTGTACTTGGACAGAAGAAAGATGGTCGTACTCACGCCATCTACTACGCTAGCAAGACGCTAGACGAAGCTCAACTGAATTATGCTACCATAGAGAAGGAGCTTCTTGCCGTTGTTTACGCATTTGAAAATTTTCTTTCTTATCTTGTGGGTGCCAAGGTGATAGTCTATACAGATCATTCAGCAATTCGTTACCTATTCACTAAGAAGGATTCAA
This sequence comes from Fagopyrum homotropicum, assembly GCA_033239125.1. Taxonomy (NCBI): domain Eukaryota; kingdom Viridiplantae; phylum Streptophyta; class Magnoliopsida; order Caryophyllales; family Polygonaceae; genus Fagopyrum; species Fagopyrum homotropicum. The sequence continues at coordinate 69,347,806 of BSWB01000006.1, read as the reverse complement.
AGCCATGACTCCTAAGATGGATCTTACTTCTACAAGAATTCGATCTAGAGATCCGTGACAAGAAAGGTTCAGATTTTTCTCTCTGATGTTCCTTAAATGTTTTTGAGAAAAACATTTAAGGAACAATCCGATTTTCCCTAGATTTAAGATTTAACCTTTGCGTTTGCGAAAAATCGTTGTGTTCTTGAGAAAATCGGCCGATTTTCCCTAGAATAGTCCGATTTTTCTCTCTGATGTTCCTTAAATGTTTTATCCTTTAACCAAAGTTAAACCTTGCCTAAATCTTAGTCTTGCCTAGCCTTTTTAACCTATATCGAAGTGTAAGAAGAGACTTCATCATTGATTCTTTAATTGGTAACCAAAGTTTGCAAGATTCGGGTAATAGAGAGACTCAACATCCTCTATTAAGGTTCGAGTGTACCTTTCATCTTTACCTTCGAGAGTCACATCCTTGGGTTTTGGTGGGTGGTTTGAGTGTTAATCCTTATCTTGAGAACTCTTCTTGATGAGACTCAACATCCTTCGGGTTGAGAGCTTCTAAGTTGGGATAAGAGAGTAGTGAAACTTCACCGTACACTATTCCTTTCTTCGAAACACATGATCTTGACAACGCCAACTCTGTCCTTTGATCTTTAGAGTGTTTTCAATCGAAAGCCGAAGTCGGATACTTGAATCCTTGGAATTGTTTGTCTCTTACATCTTTACAAAAGCTTTTACATCTTGCCAGATATTTTTGAACCGATTTTGTTCTCACCAAATCCCTGAGTTCGATTATGAAATTTCTTGTCTTACTACAATTGATCCGTGCAGTGCGGGTTCGCTTTTTCTTAAGTTCTGGATATAAATTTAAGACTTAGTGACACACACTTTTGAGCGAACAATCATTAACTTCATCATGAACCATGGCCCATGAAGGCCATTTCGGACCCCTACCTTGCGTGTAGAAAGCGCGCCAAGGGAGGCTAAGTCTGGCCTTTTATTTTAATATTTTAGCCCATAAAGACATGTTTAGTTTTGGGTTATTCTTGCGGCTTTTTATTATATTTTCAGCCCAAGATTATTTTATTTATTTTGCAAATATTTAAATCTTCTAATAGGAAGGCTTAAAGATAGATTTGGAAATCATATCTTTAGAGATACTTGAGGACCAAGTCTTAGAAGATCTAATCTTATTAGAAGATAGATCTTATTTTATTATTTTCTTAGATCAAGATCCAATCTTATTCTAAGTAAGATACGATCCTACGAACTTGATTATGAGGCCAATTCAGCAAACACTAGAAGCCCACACGGCCGACGCTTCTCTTATATGTAGGAGGGTGTGCCACATGTATTTAGACATCTTGAAATAAATACATTTTGTTTAACACTTTGTGTTAACTTTGCGGTGTCTACCGTCGTCTTCCAGTCGGAGACCAAACCTAATTAAGAGACGTCTTGATCATAACCCGCTTGGACTTGTTGGAGTGTATTCTGCTTGTGATGGCGGAGCAGGGTGCTTCAACTAGCCACAAGCAAACCTCCAAGGTGCTCTAGGGTTTTCATGAACGCCTATTGTATTTTGGTTGTAGCGGAAGGATTCTACAAGACTTCACTGGTTGTTTATTAAGTACGATCGTGTCCTAGTGTGCTTCTAGGTTGCTTCTTAGGGTTCAACCTTGATCTATCCAACTATCATTCCATTCCACCACCGGATGATCTTCTTTTTTCATATCTTATTTTTTGTCGTCTTTTAGGTGTCGAAAGATCGGGCCATCTACACCGGCGAATACCCCGTATCACTCTGAATATGCTTTAATTGAAGATCCACGATTTGAAGCTACAAATGAGCGAAACAACCAAGGAAGCCGTAGGGTGGCCGTTTCACATATGTCATCACTGCTGAAGATTTTGTCAAAGCTCAACTTTGAACCGCATCCCATAACACTCTCTAAGACCTGGAGAAATGGCCTATCTACGGCCATCATGGCCATGGGTATGCCGTTTGGAAGCCGTTGGTTGTCCAATTTGATTGCCAATGAGAAAGAAATTAAATCTTCTGATTCTAAATTTGGAAGGATTATATTATGTGTAACCCTAGACTCAAATAATTCCCCCTATATTTTTATACGTTAACCACAAGTTTAGTGTTCGCCCTCAGACATGTGTGAATAATGAACGAATTTAGTCTTAAATTTATACTTGGAATAAAAGCCTGAACAATATGCGAACTTGTAGTGTACGGATCAATTGCAGCAAAAGCAAATATTCCAAGATCGATCTCAGGGACTATGGTGAAATCAAACGGTGACAAATCAATGATAGAATAGATCAATGCTAATTCTAAAGAATGAAAAAGACAAAAAGCAAATATAATGAATAATATGATAATCGGGACAATGCAGATTATAGAGATCAAAGTATCTAGTTGTGATTTTCGATTCAAGACCTCTAAAGAACTCGGACAAGGTTGAGATTGCTAAGGAAAGATGTTTCTAAGGTTGAAAAGATCACGGGGGAGGTCACACTATCCACTATCCCAAACCAAAACTCCTATCACCGGGTAAGTCTCAAGGATCTAAGGAAAGAAACTATAACTCAAACCAAAAACTCAACACAAGGGTCAAGAACTAATCTTTACCGGGTAAGTCTCAAGTAAAGCTCACTCGGGCAAAAAGAAGGCACACTCAAACCTAATAAAGGGTTTTGAATCCCTTATTACCTAGAACTCGTCATCTTTGGTAACCAAGAAAGGGTCAACAAGGCTAGGATTTGGGTAATCTATAGCCTAAGAATAAAGATATAACATAAATGGATCAACAGAAGAAATCTCGGATTGTTCTTGGTGAAATCTCGGCCGAGATTCTCAAGAACATACCGAGATTTGACTACTCCGAGGTTAAACCAACTCTTTAGGGTCCAATCTAACTTAAAGGCTCAGTCTATCATCATTTAAACCACAACTATCAACCAATCACCCTAGAACTATAGGGGTTTAGCCAACAACACACATTCAAATCAAGAAAGATAAAAAAAAGGATTCAAGAAAACCATAAACCAATAAAACTAAAAGAAAAGTAAGAAATACCTAGCAATATGTCTTCAATATCCAAAAGAAAAAGCCAAAGCAAAACAATAACAAAGATCCAATCATTTACAAAAGCTATGAAATTTAGAACTATCTTTCTCTCCAAGAATTTTCTCAAAAATCTCTCTCAAGTGTTGTGCTATCAATGTTGATGATCAGTCCTTTGTATCTTCGTGCTTGATGATGGTCTAGACGTCTTCTAGCTTGCTGCAACCATGTTTTACTTATTGGAAAAACTAGGGTTTTAAAACTTGGGCCATCGGCAATTTTGCACAAAATCTCGGATGACTACGATATTAATCTCGGCCGAGATTCTTCACAATCGGGCCGAGATTTCTAATCCGTAATGTGTCTTCTTAGCTCTTTTCTCCCATCCTTTGATGATGTCCTAGCTTCCTGTAACAGTCGGTTTCTGGCTGTCACCGCCCCCGCGGTGGCAGTGGCCGTCCTTGCGGTTGACTCCAGATCGAGCCCGATCTATTTTTATTTCCATTTTATTTCTTTCCTTAGCTAGAAGATCCGATCTTCTATCTTATGGACCGACTTTCCTTTGATCTTCTAACCCTAAAAATGACCTTCTTTATCTTTTACAACCGTTCCCTATAAATTCCGCCTTCTCTTCCGTTTCTCTCTTCTTGCTTACGCTTTCTTCAACCTCGAGCAAAGTTGCAACCTTTCCCTTGTGATCTTCTACACTTTGTGTAAGTCTTCATCCCCTTTGATCTCTTTGACGTTCATGAGCCAGATGCATGCTTCTTCCTTCTATTTATCTTTATCTTTTTGTTCTTCTTCCTCTTCTTCACAAGGATCAAGATCGAGTCTTGATCCTTATTGACCTTTCCGTTGTTGATACATTGATATTCACAGGCTCCCTTGGTTGAGATTTGAAGTGTGTGGAACAAAGATTCAAGCTTTGGTTGCTTGGTTGTGACGTGCTGTCAAAAAGGAGTCACGACAATCGCTTTTGTCAGTGCATTGCCCCCGCGCCTGATCTGTCCCGCCCCTGCAGATTTACCCAGAAACCGCCCCCGCGGTTTGACTTCCGTCTCTGCGGTTCTTTTGTAGTAGATCCCGTCTTTGGTGAACTGCTTCCTTTCCTTACTTCCTCATTCTTTTTCCTTAAGTCGAGTGTTGATGTTGTTCCTTGGAGTGTCTATAAGACTAGGGATGCCGTAGGGAGGCCATTTCACCTTCCACCGAGAAGGAAATTAAGTTTTCCGCTATATATTCATATGTTAGCCTTAGGGTTAGAGGGCGCTACACAAACCACACACACAAATACCATATAATCCACTGTCACACTCAGATGTTGATTCATTCTAAATTAGGCATCACTCAATTTTCTCTAAACCTTGGGCGTCAAGTAGTTGCTTAATTTGGTTTGAATGTTCTCCTTACCAACCAAACAATTGTGAGTTTATATCTTTCCTAATTTTATATATTGTCTTTGTTTTATACCTGATCATGTTTAGCTAAATTCCCTCATGATCTAAGAATTTGATATTGCTTGTTTTTTTAAACACTTTATTCCTACCTTTTATTTACCTTCGAAAGAAGTGATGCTTATAATTGATTCCGATAAAACAAATGAGAGCCACAAGCGAAGGGTGTTTTATTGAATTTATTGAAAGGAATTTGGTTTCTAACTGAAGAGTCAAAAGTGAAGGTTGTTCTTGGTCATTTCCGAATTTCTAAGTGTTTAATAGGTTATAGTTGCCGAATTTCTGGATTGAGAGCCATGCAATTTGAAAAACGCGGTCTTTATTTATCAACGTCAAATGGTATTTTAGATGGTAACCTAACAATTAACACATATCAAGAACATTATATATATATATATATATATATATATATATATATATATATATAAATTCATTAAAGTATAGTGAGAGTTCTTATTTACTTAGATCGTCTCCCTCTATTATTTACTTGACATAATTTTCTGTTAATTACATCCAAAACAAACACATTCATTATGAATTCGATATCCGAAAATACCAGATCCGATCACGTATCTTTGTGGAGCAAATTATTGTTACTTTCGGTAAAACTTCCACATTCAAATAGCAAGGTAAAACACTTAATTATAGTTATACAAAAAGATTGTGCTAATAGAGTAAAATGAGTAATATGATTGTACATCCATCCTTATATATACCACTATTAAATGTTTATCAAAAGTTTATAAAAAATAGTTTTAATATTTTGGTATAAATACCATAAGTGGTAAATACTAAATATGGTATAAATATAACATACATATAATATGATTCTCCGCAAATGTCATCATTTGTAAAAAAATATTTGTCTATTTTATTATTTAATTTTGTACTCGAATTAGAACATATTGCATATTAATATCTTCATGTATTATACACAATCTTTTTAAAATCAAATAATGAGATGAACCTAAGCTCGAGATGACGCGTGGTTTGATGTAAAGATGAGACAAATTTGATGGGGCCCAGTGGTAAGATGGCACATGACGTAACTCGCTTCTGTTTTAATATTATACTAGTGTATTAGCCGCACATTGTGCGGGTTCAGTTTTAATAAATATTTAATATTTAAAATTTTATATGTATATTTTTGTATAATAAAAATCCGTAAAATGATATTATAATTAATATTATGATTTTTAATTCTCTTTTAAGTATTTATCTCTTCTAATTAATTATATTTTAAATTGATTTGTTAATATATGTTTGTTGGTAAAAAAATTCGTAACAATTTAAAAACTATTTTTATAAAAATAATTTTTAAATATTTTTAAAAAAATTTAGAAATCAATTTTCAATCTATTATACTTACTAAAACAGAGCACGGGTTGATGACGTGGCGCGCTGTGGACGTAGGATTTTTGAAATTGAGCTCCCACAATTAAAGCCAATAAATCTTTATTGTTTACACTATTTTTTAAACCATAAAATCTTTTATTATTAAAATAATAATTTTATAGAAAAATAATTAATTAAAATAAAAATTTTAATACACCAATAAGCATTATAATCCAAAAAAAAACAAAAGAGTTGTTAAATACAAAAAAAAATTATAAAATTAAATTTTTAACCATTGACCAAGAAAAAAAATCCTCAAACTCATTACATAATCGGAAATAAACAAAAATGTGTTATATATATTAATAATATTATTATTCTATTAAGTATGTCCATAGTATAATCTCATTTAGTAAATTTATCCTTAATAAAGTAATGTTGGTAAGTCGATTAGATTAGAGAAGTATATAAAACAAAAGCACGTAAAAAAATCAATTTCACAATATTCTTTCTCATTTTTTTCAAAACCCGCACAAGGTGCGGGTATTATACTAGTTTATATTAAAATTTAGTACTCACTTTTTAAAATAATTTTTTAGGCTTCGAAAAATCTGACGTTGACACATGGCTAGAGTCTCCTGCTTTAATAGATATAAGATAAGATAAGATATAAGATAAGATAAGAGAAAATATTTTCTAAAATTAAATTTTAATTGTTTTATTGACATTTAATATACCAAAATTCAAATATATTTTAAACATATTTTAACTTTAACTAACGATTTTACTAAAATATTTTTTTTATAGATTTTAAATTTTAAAAACCACTTTTTTATAAAAATTTGGGGCTGAGAGAACCGTAATTTGACACGTGACAATAGAGACTCCTGCTTTAATATATAAGATTCCAGATTGTTGTAAAACGGTGTCGTATACTGATAATATGGCAATTGGAAATTTGGATTTTTGCATAAATAAATATCCCAGCATGCACGCAAACAGTAAACCGAAATTAACGTACTCTTTTGTAAGGAATGGCACCATCCTCTAATCCTAACCTCCAACCACCCAACAAAACAGTAGCAAAAGATCCAAGTTACTGGAATTCAATCATAAAGCACCAGGCCAAGCTCAAAAATGATGAATCTATTCTGAAAACATATACCCATATGGAATCTCTTAACGTGTCCCCTGATTCTGCTGTCTTGCCCTTAGTTCTCAAGGCTTGCTCGAATCTCAATGCCGTTGAAACAGGGAAGAGGGTTCACTTCAACATCAGGAATCACAAATTGATTGATGATGTAAGGGTTAGGACTGGGCTTGTTGATTTTTACTGTAACTGCGGGTTTCTTGAGGATGCTCGCCACCTATTCGATCAAATGCTTGAGAGGGATGTGGTTTTGTGGAATGCTATGATCAATGGCTACGTTTTGTGTCAATGTTACGAGGCAGCATTGAATTTGTTTAAACAAATGTTGATTGCCAAAGTGAAGCCTAGCTCAAGGACTTTGGTGGCTTTACTTTTGGCATGTAAACAGCTGCTGGAGTTCAGACTCGGACAAGAGATGCATTGTTACTGCTTGAGGAATGGAATGTTTGATTCAAGTTATCATATTGGATCTGCTTTGATTGGATTCTACATCATATTTGACATGAGAATTTCTCAAATGGTGTTTGACTCATTGGTTACGACAAACACAGTAAATTGGAATGCTATGATGAATGGATATATAGATGTAGGCGATCACTTACAAGCTAGTAGGCTCTTCCTCAGGATGCTTAATTTTGGTATGAAGTGTGATAATGTCACAATATTGGCGGTCTTGAAGGCATGTGCAGAGACCGGTTTTCTTGAATTGGCCATGCAAGTCCATCAGATGTCCATTAAGCTTGGATACCATGAGGACTTGTACATCATAAACGCTAATCTGAATACCTATAGTAAATGTGGCGACTTAGAATCATCACGCAAGCTGTTTGATTCCGCTCTCACACGTGATGTTGCTATCTGGAACTCAATGATTTCTGCTTACTCTGAGTTCAGCTGCTATAATAAAGCTTGGAGAGTCTTGTCTCAAATGCAATCCGAGGGAGTTAATATGAATGGAAATACTATCAGTATATTGCTCTCCATATGTGCAGAATCCGCCACTGAACTCGGTTTAGATAAATCATTACATGCTAAAGTAATCACAACTGGTCTTATTAAGAATCTTGCAGTATCAAATGCATTATTAAATATGTATTCTGAGTTCAATCATATAAAAGAGATGCTTGAGATTTTCAGAAAGATGGAAGATCCAGATGTCCTCTCCTACAACACTGCCATTTCGACATTAGCCAAAAACTGTTTAAGGTCTCAAGCTTGGGACCTTCTGTTGAAGATGATTGCTTCTGACACTCAACTGAACCCGCACACAATCATCTCTGTGCTTCCTACTTGTGAAGGAGAATCTGATCTACGCCGGGGACAATCATTACATGGGTATGCAATCAAGCATGATACTGAAATTAATCTGGAACTAAACACTGCACTGACAGAGATGTACATGAACTGTGGTGATGAGGAAACCGCAAGACTTCTATTTGAGAGGTATCCCGACAGAGATCTTATCTCATGGAATTCTTTGATTGCCTGTTACATAAAAAATGGCCTGGTGAACGAAGCTATAGCACTTTTTCACCAGATGATATCTGAGGAGGAACCAAATTCAGTTACAGTTATTAGCATACTCTCATCATGCACGCACGTCGCGTGTCTTCCGCTAGGAAAATGTCTGCACGCTTACTTGATCCGCAGGGAGTTCTTAGTCAACTCTGAACTCGGTATATCTAGCTCATTGCTGTCCATGTATGCAAGATGTGGAAGCATAGAAAGTGCAGAAATGATATTTAACTCCATGAATAAGAGAGGCCCTGCATCATGGAACGCTATGATAGCAGGATACGGTCAGAATGGTCGAGTTTCCGATGCTTTAGGTGCCTTGGCAGAAATGGTGGAAGAGGGTTTGAGACCAAATGGTAGGACTTTCTTGTCACTGTTATCCGCTTGCAGTCATGCAGGTATGATTGAACAGGGAATCCGGCTTTTCAAGTCAATGACTAATGTATTCAATATATCCCCTACGCTTTCTCATTACGGCTGTATGGTGGATCTACTCGGACGTGCAGGATATGTAAATGAAGCGAGAGAGATGGTGAATTCAATGAGCATTGAACCAGATGCCTCTATATGGAGAGCTCTGCTTACTGCTTGCAGGTTGCATCCGGACCTGGAACTAGTCAAAACCATATCCGAAAGGCTTCTGAAAGTAGAACCGAGCAATGCTGCAAACTATGTTGCGGTAGGGAACTTGTATGCTGCTGCTGGTATGTGGTCTGAAGTTGCAAGTTTGAGAATGCAACTCAAGGAAAAAGGTATGGGGAAAGATCCAGGGGTTAGTTGGATTTTCATTACAAACAAACTTCATTGTTTCACTTCTGGGGATCATTCACACCCAATGTCAGCCCAAATTTATGCAGTTTTGCAGATGTTGCTAACCTCAGTCAGTGATGCATAGTTGTTGATGGCCCTCTTATTTTTACACTAGTAACATTATTATTTACTGAAAAATAACATATACATGACATGAGTTTCTACAAAGGATTTGTTGGGTATTTTAAAATTAGGTTCAAGTCATGTTGAATAACCAATCGGGTGGAAGTTGAACCGGATAATTAATTGGTTTATGGGTTGGGCCAAGGATTTGTTGTTGTTGAAATTCGGGTCATCGGAGCATATTAAGATGGTTTACTCTAGATCATTTTTTGTCTTGTTAATTTTATATAATTGGGTTTGGGCAATTTTGGGTGCTACATATGACCTTTTTTAAGGGTGGGCATCCATGAATTTGTCCCGAAATATCGGTGAAAAATTGTAAAAAAAAACGCAGGTCCGATGATGACAAAATCGCAGGTTGACAACTAGTGAATTGAATAATTTCAAAAGCGGTGGTTTTCACTACCAATTTGGGTCTGATTGATAACAAGGGATTATCGTAGATGAATATGATGATAAAAATAGTAGATGATTCTAGGGATTTCAATAATCTCCCAAAAACATGTACTGAACGGACCCTTGGTAACCATAGCATGCTCATAAGGAATCAATTTCAAGTCCAAATGAAGATTTGACGATGGCATAAAAGAACACACTTCCAACGTGTCTCTAGCATCAGTCCACACCAAAGTTGCACGTCAATTGCTATACTGCAATTCAGCTGAAATAGTTTATTGATTTATTTGTTGAACTCGTTTTAAATATGAATATTTCCTGAAAAGAATTTAAAATATCAATTTATTTGTGTGTAGAGTGCAACACTTTGATTTGAAGTGCTATACCCCCACCCCACCGTCCAGACTCGAAAGAAGGCTGCCATGGCGCCAAGTATTAAACAAAACTTCACATCACTTTTGGGTTGGGCAGATTTGGACCTCATATTTATGTCTGATTTCCAAGCACCCAAACAGGACCCAAAAACTCTTCATTCTACACCATCAGTCCCACAAATTCATCCAACCTTCTATGACACCCACCAACTACTTGACAATATTCCCAAGTGAACCGGCTTTCTTTAGGTTCTCCTTAATTGGTTTGACATCCGTGTATTCAGCCCTCTCTTTGAATCGTTCTTCTTCTGGGGCGTTCATATTGAAGGCATGGTGGGGAGTTTGAGTGTTGTCCTTGATTCTGCCCGCTCATGTCCCTGCTTCTGCTTCTATGTGAATTTGATCAAGCCTAGAGGTGAAATGGCTATGTTTAGATCAAGCTCCCTGAGTAAGAGGCAGCTTGTTATCAGCCAAACACCGGTTTCTTCTTTGTTAGAGCTCGGAAGCTCCTTTGTTGGTTCTGAGAAAGTGCTTAACAGGGTTGTCAATAGGAGCTTAACAGGGAAGAAAAGGAGGAGTCCCAGGAGCAGTGTCGTAATTAGTGAACTTGCTGGACAGTACGAAGATAGCTTCGAAGATGTCAAAGCGGTATACTTGTGATTTTCTTCATTCATATGTCAAAAGTACAGAAGAAACAAGAATGATGCCTTGAAGGCTACTTACTGATCACATGTTCACCTATTATAATGCAGCAAACACTCAATTATTTCACTTACAAGGCTGTGAGGACTGTTCTGCATCAGCTCTATGAGATGAACCCGCCTCTATACACATGGTTTTACAAGTACCTTCATCTTCTTGTCTCTCAATGATTTCGTAATTACACCACTATGAATGAATCGTACTTGTTTGATAAGTGATTCACCTAATTCTGAAGGGATCTAAACCTTTATTGCATGGTGTAACAGTTTTACTGTGTCCAATAAGCCTGGGAACGGAAAACTTTTCATCAAACTCCTTGTGAAGGTAAAAGCATTTCTTCACCTGAAGAACAAGTTGTAGACCTTATAAATGCCGGATTCTTACACCAACTTATCTGCCTTTTCATTCACAGGAGCATCAAGAGCTTGCAGAAAGAGTCATGACAACCCGTCTTCATCTCTACGGAAAATGGCTTAAGGTATTCAATTTGAACTCCTTGCTACTGTCAAAATTTAGTTCCCTGCTGGATCTCATCTCATCTTATTAACAACAAAAACGTATAGCAATACCGTTTATGACACTCGTCTGTTCGTCTCATTAGAAATGCAACCATGCTGAAATATACAAGGAAATATCCGAAGAAAACCTGGAATTGATGCGCGAGAGGCTTATTGAAACCATTATATGGCCATCAGACGACACCAACACAAAAAAATTCGGTTGACATGCCAAAATAATCTCTACTCCAAAATTGATCACGCTGTTATCGTCAAATTCTATGTGTTAAGCTATATCTGCTTCTTCTCCTCTACCTCTACTCGTAATAAACAATACCATATATGTGCTCATATGAGAAAGATGTATATATAGCTAGGTCAACCTTTAGTTGGATACTTTCATGGACAACATCTTTTTGTCAACCTTCAGCTGAGTTTTGTTTCAACTAAAATGTTGGTTTGTTAAAACTTTTTTTGTTTAGGTAAAAGTAAATTCATAGAACATGAAACAACATAATCAGGTTCGTAGAGGCCTAGTTATATTAAATGAACAAAGTATATTTATATGTCCACGACTTGTGGTCTATTACCCAAAACAACACACACAAAGTACTCCAAAGTGGCATGCAATCCTTCTGCATATACATATTACCCTTGAAACCGATGAATCTGAAAAAATATCAAAAACGGTCACAACTACCGTCGGCAAAGCCATCACCAAACTAGAACCAAGCTTGGCGCACACGCAGGCACGCACACACATATATATAAATCAAAGTATGAAGCATGGTACAACTCCGGTAGAAACCAACTACTAAGATATAATCCTCACTTTAGCTCCTATGGGGAATGCCTCATGTAGCAAACTGTAGGCATGAGTCCTGATCAATCTCACGAGGATATATATCGGATTTCTGTTTTGGTCAACACCAAGGCATGAGTCCTGATCAATGTAACAGTAAAAAATCGATGACGGCCTAATCGAGAATTTTAAGAAATTAAATGGGTTTAACGGAATTAAAACCGTTTTAACAAGAGATACCTCTCGAGGTAACCCGCTCCTAGATGATATTACCCCCTGATGTTATTTGGAGCATTTGGGACCTTCAATTAATAAAAATGCAGTTTAGAAAAATGATCAGGACATCGGACATGTTCTAGAAATGAAATAACATGGAAAGACAAAATGACCAAAATAGTCGCTATTTTGTTTCTTAGCGGATAAGAAAGACACCTTAGGAATACACGTTTAATGAGAAAATTACGGAATAACTATCCACACAGTATTCCAGATTTATTATTCCAATTCCGAGAAGTTTGGAGAAAGGGCTCAAGCCACCTTCGGATCGGTAAAAGGATAATCATCAACTTTGCTAAAGATTAATGCTAGAGGATAATTATCAACTTTGCAAAGGATAACGCTAGAAGATAATCATCGACTTTGCTAAAGCATAATTCTAAAGGATAATTATCGATTTCACTAAAGGATAATGCTAAAGGATAATTATCGACTTCTCAATAAATAGCGGAAATTCATTCATTTTCTTTCACATTTTCTCGTAAAAGCTCTAAATTTTCTCAAGATTCAAATTCAGATCAACTCTTCTTTTGTAATCCGATTTCGAATCAATTTGAGTTTTCGGATTCCTTTCTTCGTCCTCTTCATGTTGGTACCGAGTTTCCGCTTTTCCGACAAAGTTAAGGCCAGGTCGACCATGTCCTTTCCTTGACCGGTTCCATCGCTTAGATTCTGGTGAATTTGATGATATCCAAGCGTAGCCTGCGTCGTTGTGATTTCAAATCTTCTTTCGTATCGTCAATCGGGTTAGTAACGAATAAGTTATGAATTTATTCGTTTTCCGTATTGTGATTTGGCCTAAATTGACCTTAGACTTGTCAAAATGGATAATTTTATTTTTCATTATGCTCATTACATTATTCTGGTGATTATGGACTTCTGTTTGAGGAGATTTGATGATAAGTGGGTTCAGAAATTTCGTGCGGGCAAAATATTATTCTGGTGAAATTTAATTAATTAAATTGGGATTCTAGAGAAGGTTATAAGTTAATTAAATTCAAAGGAATGAATTTAATTGGTGTTTGAATCGAGAAGTTTAATTCAAGGAATATGATATTCTCAACATGTGTTGTTGAAGGTTTCGGTGGGAAACGGACTCAATAGTTGATTTGCGAGGTTTTAGTGTTCTTACTTGTGAGGTAAGTGTATATAAATTACACTTTCTTAATATATATTAGGTATTTAATATGGGATTAGTTTTACGTATAAAATATATATATTTACATGTGAAATGTTATGAAAAGATGTGGTATAATTTTAAGCATGCATGAATGTGGTTTTTATGATGGTGTGATATTATGATTTCTTGCATGCCTTGTGGATTATGTGAATGAATTGTATGCTTAAAATGGTGTTGTGTTATATATGAATGTGAAGCATGCAAATGTGAGAATGTGATATATTTATATGAAATGTAATGTATGGATGAGAAGTATGGTTTGATGAGATGAAAGCATGAAACTGAGTTATGTTATGAAAGTGATACAGGATGGTAATTGATTAATTAGCCCAACTGGGTCCCACACCACCTAAGGACTATATAGAGGCAGCGCTCGATCTACGAGGGGCCTCAGAGGCAGCGCTCGATCTACGAGGGGCCTCGAAGATGTCCCGCACCACCGGGGGACGAGGTCGCTACCTAATCTACGGGGGCCTCAAAGGTCGCTACCTGATCTACAAGGGGCCTCAAGATGAGATAGATAGTCCGAGATCGCGACCTTATCCATAGGGGGTCTCAAGACAATATAACCGAGGTCGTTACCTGATCTACAGGGGGCCTACGATGGTATCGGGTTGGCCAACCTAAAGAGAAAAGAAAGAAAGAAAAGAAATACGAAAGCACATAAGAAAATATATCGTACGATCAGTTGGAGCTAGTTAGTTAATTATCACCTAGTCATCAATGCGATCGAGTCTAGCAGGATATATGTTATGTTATGATTATTTATATGTGATGGTATGTTATGCGATGCTTATATGAGATGATATGTTTATATGTGATGTGTCATAACATGCTTGAATGTCTATGTGAAATATATATGAATGGTTGTGGAAATAAATGTGAATGTGGATATGTATGTATGGACTTTAGAATGTGAGAAAGGGCATAAAGTGTTCTTTGGCGATGATATATTAGATACTTATATATATTGGGGAGCTTGATTTCTATACCCTTACTGAGCTTGTGGCTCATTGTTGTTCTATCCATATTTTTTTCAGCTACTCAGTCTCGATCTAATAAAGGTAAGGACGTCAGACCCAACACTTGAATTTGAGATCATACCATGTGGGATGTTATGGGATGCTGCCACCTAGGATATTTTATGTGGTTTATACATTTGTTTTTGTTAAACATGGTTTTATGACTTATGTTAGTATGCATATATGTTGTAAATTTGGTTGGTATCAGAGCACGGATATGATTCTTTGTCTTGGGTTATCGGAAGTTTTTTGAAATTTTTTTGAAAGTTTCTTTTCTTTTAGATGGCGAAGCACAACTATGAGGGGTCGATTGAGTCTATACATGCTCAGGGTATAAATGATCAGGAGCACCCTAAGGTGCCAGTTTATCCAGTTTCACTACCACCATTGGATATGGCTGGTATACCTAAGTTAGTGCAATATTTGAGAGAGGTTATACTACCACAAACACAGCCAATGCCTCAAGCGGGTATTATTCTTGTAGAGGTGGACAAGACTTTCGAGAAGATTCGTCGCTAAGGGGCAAAGCTGTTGAGGGGACCACTGATCCATTAGTAGTGGTTGAGGAACATTGATTCCATTCTAGATAGAGTTATTTGCCCTACTGAGAAACGGGTATAATATGTTATATCCTTGCTTGAAGGAGCAACTAGAGATTGGTGGGACACGGTCCCTAATGGCGTAGTATAACACTTGTGCTGGCATAGGATGAATTCTTAAGAGAGTTTGATGTGACATTAGTAATGGATTGGTCATCCACTCATATAACTTTGATTAATTGTTATACAAAGGAAGTCACCATGGAGGTAGATAGGTTCAGAAAGGTGAGATCTACTACAAAGTTGAGCATGTATAAGCTCTCATAGTTATGAGAGTAGAGATGGATGTGAGAGGATCTGAGTTGATAGCGAACATTCGGATAAGACCTTTGATTCTTGATGAGATTTCAGCTAGACAGGATGAGGATGCTACATTGAGGAGACTGAAAGCTAAAGTGGGAGATACATTGGTCCATATGAGATCTTAGAAAGATCGGACCACTTGCGTATGGGTTGGCGTTACCACCTGAGTTATCAAGATTGCATGACGTCGTTCACGTATCGGTGCTACGGAGGTATAGGTCAGATCCAAGTCATATCATTCCCGAACCTGAGATAGAAGTATCTGAGAACTTGTCCTACCCAGGAGAACCAGTCGAGGTTTTAGGCAGGCAAGTTCGGATATTGAGAAACAAGGAGATTCCAATGGTGAAGGTTAGATAGGGACATCATTCAGCTCGAGAGGCTACATGGGAGACCGAACTAGATATGAGAGCTAAATACCCCTATCTTTTTGAGTAAAAACCTCAAAATTTTATGACCCGGCCGTACATCCTATTGATATATCTACGAGTTTGGTTCTACGTCCTTTCTTAAATTTTGGGACGAAATTTCTTAAAGTGGGAGATATTTGTAAACAGTCAGAAATCGAAGATGACCTAATCGAGAATTTTAAGGAAGTGAACGGGTTTAACGGAATTAAAACCGTTTTAACAAGAGATACCTCTCGAGGTAACCCGCTCCTAGATGATATACCCCCGGTGTTATTTTGACCATTTGGGAGCTTCAATTAATAAAAAGCAGTTTAGAGAAATGATCTGGACACCAGACTTGTCCTAGATATGCAATAACATGGAAAGACAAAATGGCCAAAAGAGTCGCTATTTTGTTTCTTAACGGCTAAGAAAGACGGCTCAATAATACACGTTTTACGAGGAAATTGCGGAATAACTATCCACACAGTATTCCGGATTTATTATTCCAATTCCGAGAAGTTTGGAGAAAGAGCTCAAACCGCCTTCGGATCGGTAAAAAGGATAATCATCGACTTCGCTAAAGAATAATGCTAAAGGATAATTATCAACTTTGCAAAGGATAATGCTATAAGATAATTATCGACTTTGCTAAAGGATAATGCTAAAGGATAATTATCGAGGATAATGCTAAAGGATAATTATTGACTTTGCAAAAGGCTATTGCTAAAGGATAATTATCGACTTCTTTATAAATAGCGGAAATTCATTCATTTTCTTTCACAGTTCCTCGTAAAAGCTCTGATTTCTCTCAAGATTCAAATTCAGATCTACTCTTTGTTTGTAATCCGATTTCGAATCCGTTTTACTTTTTGGATTCCTTTCTTCGTCCTCTTCATGTTGGTACCAAGTTTCCGCTTTTCCGACAAAGTTAAGGCCAGGTCGTGCATGTCCTTTCATTGGCCGGTTCCGTCACTCACGTTCCGGTGAATTTGATGGTGTCCAAGCATAGCCTGCGTCGTTGTGATTCCGAATCATCTTTTGATCGTCAATCGGGTTAGTAACGAATGAGTTATGAATTTATTCATTTTCTATATTGCGATTTGGCCTTAGACTTGTAAAAATGGATAATTGGCAATTCCATTATGCTCGTTAAATTATTTTGGCGATTATGGGCTTCTATTTGAGGAGATTTGATGATAGGTGGGTTCAGAATTTCGTGCGGGCAAAATATTATTCTGGTGAAATTTAATTAATTAAATTGAGATTCTAGAGAAGGCTATAAGTTAATTAAATTCAAAGGAATGAATTTAATTGGTATTTGAATTGAGAAGTTTAATACAAGAAATATGATATTCATAAACAGGTGTTGTTGAATGTTTCGGTCTAACTATAGCTTAATTGTTTTGTGAGCGTATCCAAATACGAGAAAAGAGGATGGTTAGAGTGGGAAACGGCCTCAATAGTTGGTTTGCGATGTATTATTGTTCTTACTTGTGAGGTAAGTGTATATAAATTACACTTTCTTGATATATATATTAGGTATTTAATATGGGATTAGTTTTACCTATAAAATATGTATATTTACATGTGAAATGTTATGAAAAGATGTGGTATAATTTTAAGCATACACGAGTGTGGTTTTTATGATGGTGTGATATTATGATTTCTTGCATGCCTTGTGGATTATGTGAATGAATTGTATGCTTAAAATGGTGTCGTGTTGTATATGAACATGAAGCATGCAAATTTGAGAATGTGATATATTTATATGTAATGTAATGTATGCATGAGAAGTATGGTTTTGATGAGATGAAAGCATGAAACTGAGTTATGTTATGAAAGTGGTGATATGAGATGGTAATTGATTAACTAGCCCAACTGGGCCCCGCACAACCTAGGGACTATATAGAGGCAACGCTCGATCTACGAGGGGCCTCGGAGATGTCCTGCACCACCGGGTGACGAGGTCGCTACCTGATCTACACGGAGCCTCAGAGGTCGCTACCTGATCTACAGGGGCCTCAAGATGTGATAGATAGTCCGAGATCGCGACCTGATCCATAGGGGGTCTCAAGACAAGATAGCCGAGGTCGCTACCTGATCTACAAGGGACCTACGATTGTATCGGGTTGGCTAACCTAAAGAGAAAAGAAAGAAAGAAAAGAAATACGAAAGCACATGAGAAAATATATCGTACGATCAGTTATAGCTAGTTAGTTAATTATCATCAATGCATCGATGCGATCGAGTCTAGCATGATATATGTTATGTTATGATTATTTATATGTGATGGTATGATATGAGATGTTTATAGGGGATGATATGTTTAAATGTGATGTGTGACAACATGCTTGAATGTCTATGTGAAATGCGATATGAATGGTTGTGGAATTAAATGTGAATGTGGATATGTATGTGTGGACTTTAGAATGTGAGAAAGGGTATAGAGTGTTCTTTGGGAACGGGATATTAGATATTTATATATATTGGGAGCGTGATTTCTATACCCTTACTGAGCTAGTGGCTCATTGTTGTTATATCCACATATTTTTTCAGCTACTCAGACTCAGTCTAATCAAGACAAGGACGTCGGACCCATCACCTGGATTTGAGATCATAACCAGGTGGGCTGTTATTGGATGTTGTCGCATAGGATGTTTTGTGTGGTTTTTAACAGTTGTATTTTGTTAAAAATGGTTTTATTACATATTATAGTATGCATATATGTTTTAAATATGGTTGCAAGATAAAGTTTTAAAGTTTTACGTTTTTCGCTTATTGCTTTAAACAAGGTTAATTAATTGGTAATAAATTAGAAATGAAATAGATGTCACCATCAATCTCACGGAGATATATATCGGAGTTTTGTTTTGGTCAACACCAAGGCATTCTTGGAATATCAAAGGTAGTTGACCGTAGCCGCGTCTATACACGATCTTCTCGTCCAACTTCTTCCATGTATAATGTGTGTCAGCCAATCCAATATCTTTGATTTGATGGTGATATCTCAAGGAATCTTGAAATCTGCACCAACCTGCCTCCAAACCTCACGTGCACATGTCCAACCAAAGAATAAGTGGTCATGATACTCACTCTTACTTGTGCACCAGCTACAAGTAGGATAAATACCAAGGAAATGTAGCCTATCTCGGGTGGATAACCGGCCAATGATCGCCATCCATAGGATAAAGCAGTGCTTGGGCGTATTGCCTGGATCCCGAACTACTATGAAACATTCCACCTTCTCACCATGTGGTCTAAGTATCATATAAGCCTCAACCCCTCAAAATCTCTCCCCTTGATAACAAGTCTCAAGTATCTCTCTTAGTGGTGTCTTTTGGTCAGTAAAGGCAACCATCTTATCTCTAGCGCTAAGAATTGCCTTAACCACAGGCGAGTCCCAACGAGTGATAATCCACTACTCCGGATCAATGGTGTGCATGTACCTTTGGAAAATCCATTTGAGACAAAGACTATCACTCTTAGCATTAATATGTTAGTAGTCACTACAACAAAATTGAGTTTTCATAGCAATGAATAATAGCGTTTGTATCATAAATGCTATAAATAGTATTACTTAGATTTTTTATAGCGTTTCATTATTATATAAATACCATTAAAAATCAAACGTCGTTTTTTCCCTTTAGCGCGCCTCAAAATTTTCATTTTACTTTACCGCTACTGAAATAAACGCTATTAAATTTCATGGAAAGAAAATCTATAATTTTCCTTTTCTTCCCTTCTAACCTTACACAGCCTCCCTCGTAACTTCTAAATGTGTAGCGGCGAGAACAACTCAAGGGCTCCAACTTTTGCATTCATCCTCATTTTACAGGCGAGGCTTTGTTCACTTTCATCGTACTCTCCTTCTTCACTGTTTCTAGGCTCCAATCATGTACTAATTGTTACCGGCGAGACTCCTTTCTTCCTTTGAATCTAGGGCTTCATTCACTGCCGTCACCTATCCTGATTTCTACAATGATTTTTGAAGGTATGTTCCAAATTCTTTTTTCTTTTGTTCTAGAAATAGGGCTCCAATCAATATCGAATTATGGATGTTTCTATTGCGATTGTCGAGGTTCCCCCTTATTATATCAACCTGAATATGTACTGTGAAAACATCAGTTGCCATCACTTGCCTTTCAGGACTTGTAATTTATTATGTTCGTATCCTTGTGCGGTTAGGGTGCTTTTGGACTTCTATAGAGAAGAACCATGAGTTCTGAATTGTAGAAAGTCATCCATACATACTAAAATTCACTTGTAAGCTTGATTTACCATTTTTTTATATTTATTATACCTTTTTATGTAATTAGAGGTAGATGTTCATTTTAGCCATCTAAAATCTTGGCTTAATATGTTACGTAGAGTTTTATTCTTGTTTAAGGCTTCCTATTCCCAATTCTCATCTAGCTTTAGGTTCTATTAACCACTATTATGAAAACAAGCCATCTTAACCTTTTAGATTTGCAAGTTCACTGTATAGAGAAAAAGGAATAAAAAATTTATATTCATTATTGACTATTATATGCCAGTAAGCTAAAGGCTGTTTGGCTGTAAATTAATATTCGTATGTTGAGAAAAATAAAAAAAGGGTTTCCTCATGTTCCTAATCTCAAGAACTTCACTAGGGACATTAGAATTCGTTTTACTTAGACAATAAATAATTTTTTTTCTTTATTCTAAACTTGCAAATTCTTTTTAATATAATATTTGAAATTTGCAAATTCTTTAGATTTTGTTCCCAGCATAGGGCATGAGTTTTTGCAGGCATACATACTAGACCAACTAATAACAATACTCTATTATAACCTCTGCTGATTGCTTAATGCCTATGCACTTTATTTTTCTTCCTTCAATTGAATTAAGGAAGCAAGGCATTTGTTTGATTATATTCATCAATAAACTTGAGAACTTGTTGTTTTCAAGCTGGAGTTTTGTCTTTAGCATTCAACTTTCTACTGCTCAACTTTTATGGATTCATTTAACAGAAAGGCAGTGAGCATTTAGATTATCTTTTATTGTCTTTTCATCTTATGTAGTCTTCCAAGTTAATATATATGCAAAGTTGTGATGCGCTTAAGGTGTTCGATGAAATGGCTACACAAAATTTGCCTTATCCTTTTATGCAACTTTGAGTTGCTTGCTTGTTCTTGATATGAGACTTTCAGTCTGATTGAAAATTTTGGTTGATATGGCTTATGCTTGTTTTCATCTTACCATAATGACAAATAACACTGTACTTTGTGGTTTCACTATTGAGCTATTTTCCTTCCATTCTCGTACATGTGAAGTTGATATTGAATGTTCCATGCTATTTCGATTTGAGACCTGAGGATCAAGATCTAAAATTCTGATAATAATGCTTTATACTTGGCTTCAATGATTTGCCTCACATATATGCTTATACTTGCCTTATCCTTTTATGTGTAAGTACTAGTACTTACACATAAACTCTACGTGGCAAGACCTAAGGTCCGACAACCCTAAACCTCCCTCTGTCTTCGGCATACAGACTTTAGACCATGCAACACGTGGTCAACTCCATAAGAACTTCCTACAAAGGCTGGTAAGTTTGTCAAGCACCAAAATTAGGACTAGAAGAAGTGATAGCCAGAATCTCTCAATACCCTACAACACTACCCTGATAACCTCTAAACGCCATCAAACGACATGTCTCTTTTTCCATGACGAAAGGTGTCTCTCAATCTTGTCAATGAGAGGAGAGTAATTCCCTAGGTCAAAAATGGTAGGTGAAATTGGAACCCCCAAGTATCTGAAGGGAAACTCAATTGCCGCAAATCCTGTGAATTGGGTCAACTCAGACGCCTCCTCATCCGACATAGATTGTAAGAAGATAGAGGACTTGATAGGCTAACAACCAATCTTGAAATCATCTCAATCCTACGAAGACAGTCTAGCAAATTATCAACAAACGCTCTATCACCCCGGTAGAACAACACTACATTAGCAAAAAACATCAAATGACAAATCCTAAACTCCTTACAATGCTTATTGTAACACCCCAAATTTTGGCGCAGTTGCGATACTTTTTTTCCCCCCGCCTCTTATCGATATTTTATTAGCTTATATATTTTTATTAAAAGTATTTTACGACGTAAAATATCTTTTGGAGTATATTATTATTTTGGATACGTATGCATATATACGTATTTTTATTTTCGAAAAAAGTCGAGAAAGTTTTCCGATCCAAAAATCCTGTTCCGATTATTTTAATCGGGTTTATTTTAATGCCCAATGACCTTTTTATATATATATTTTTTTTCTACCGTGATGATGTGCCCAATCCTTCTTGACAATGACTGCCTTGCTGCCCATCTATTTGTTATAGCTGGCAACCTACACCGATCCTTTGACACCCTCCTCCTAGCTATCTGACCTTTAGGTGGCTCTCATTTTCCCATCTTGTCCTCTGGCCTCTGTACACACTCACTCAACTGCTCCTCACCATGGAACCACTCTCAATCCTTTTCTCCCTCATTCCTTATGTTTCCCATCTCCCGCACAATATCTCTCTTCCTCGCCCCACCGACAACAGTAGCCTTTCCGCCTCCTCATCCCTCGGTCTTCCCCCGTTTCTTTCTTCTGCAACCACTAGGGAGAAACGCCGTCACCTCGGAGCCACCACTACCACAGAGCTTCGCCCCTTCCCTTCTCGTTCTGTTTTTCCACTCCCACTGCTGCACATCGAACTCCGGCAACCTCCGCCGTCAACCACCATCAATGTCGCTAGAGATCGGAACTGCTCCGCCACCTGACGAGCCGACAACAGGTTGCCTCGCCCTTGCCGGAGACAGAAGGCCGAATGCCGGTTGCCTCGCCCTTGCCTTCTACCTTTCTTTCTCTCTTCACGAAATGATCAGCAAACTGGGAGCCTCACTGCTACATCGGACTCCCCTCCTTATTCAACCTCACCGACACCGGCTTTCTGCCGCCGTCTCCAGGCTGAGAGGAGCAACCAGAGCGCCCCAGCAGCGCCTTTCCCCTTCGTTCTCTCCGCCTCTGCTCCACCACCTCTCCTCCTCGTGGACCTCTTCTGAACTGCGTCCCCGCCGCCGGATTGAAGCCATGCCGGAGGAGTGCCAGCTCCTTTGCTTCGCCCTAGCCGGAGCCGTCTCTGGGGAGCCCTTTCCCGCCTCTCTGTTGCCGCCTCTACGTGCCTTCCCCAGCGAGAGGAGGATATATTTAAACAAAACCTTATCCCACAAATTAAAACCGGGCCCCTATTCTTGTATATTTAAAGTTTATGGCCCTATATTTTTACATTTGCAGTAATGACCCTAA
Source organism: Fagopyrum homotropicum (assembly GCA_033239125.1). NCBI lineage: Eukaryota > Viridiplantae > Streptophyta > Magnoliopsida > Caryophyllales > Polygonaceae > Fagopyrum > Fagopyrum homotropicum. Next base: position 69,324,516 of record BSWB01000006.1, on the reverse strand, counting down.
TTTCTGAAGTTTGCATTTGTGTCCCATATTTTTATATTGCAGTTTTGAACCTAGATTTTTGGAATGTGACTTTATGCCCTGCGTTGTGGTATTTTTGGATAATAGCCCAATGTTTATTTACGGTTTATGGGCCGCATTTACAAGATTGTATATTTTTCCCCAGAAAATGGTTTAGCGGTTTTGTTTCGTCGTCGACTTTGAAAACGAATTTTACATTAGGTTTATGATGTTATACAATTGCCTAGAATATATATTTACGGGTTTTAACTTGGATTTTAAAAGTGGGGTTTTCCTTAGATTTATATATGTTAATTATTCCATTCAAATTTAGTGTATAAGCTAAATTTGTTTAGATTTGATGTTAGGTTCGGAAGCGCCCAGATAAAGCCCCAACGAATCCATATCGACGTCCATAGATCGTCTTCCGTCTTTTGACGTCACGTGAGTACCCTCTCCCCCGAGCTTATGATCTTACTCGATTTAGTTATGTTTAGTAGTATCAAGCTAGGTTGGATCTAGCATAACCTAGTGAGAATACCAAGTTGTGGTTTGGACCTTAGGTGAGTTTTGAGGATTTATGATTGTTCTAAGGCTTGAGTTGGGTTGTTATCTTGTGAGGATTGTTAAGGATTTGTGCTTTATGGTTGATCTTGTGAATCTTGTGGCTTGAGGTTTCTGGTTACATGATCTTTGTGGAGACTAGGACATGAGTATCCTAGCCTAGCGCTTATGATCGGGGATATTATTGAGACTATGAGTGTTTTGTCCTAGCATGTGAGTTGTGTGACCTTGTTGAGGTTATTTGGGCTAGAAGTCTAAGGACTTCTAGCATGAGAGATAGATGTTGATGTTGTGCCTCATTTTGTCAAGTTGAGAGTATCTTCCTGTGGAAAGCAGAGTGCGGTATATTTTCGGGTTGAGCGTTTGTGACAGGTAAGTCTCCGGACTTACTTAGCTCGTATTCTACGTATTAGATTCGTTGCGTGTTTGGTGACGTGTGTTTTATTGTTTTCATTATAACAACTAAACCGAAAATAGATTACCAACCTTTATATATTATTTGGCCCAAGTGTATGATAAAGGGCGATGACAACTTGTCTAGCTCCCGCGAGAATTAGGAGGTTCTTGGCGATCATCCCGTGTCGGTAGACGGTCGGATGCATCAGTACCATTCCATGCCGGTAAGTAAGGACCGAAGCGAGTTTCGGTGACTCTCGTGTCACAACCTAAATTGAATTAGAACGGGATATGACTTAATAATAATAAGATAATAAACCGGACTTGTGTGCTTTAGAGTGTATTGGGTATTTATGATGACTGACTTGTGTTTGTGCCTTTCACCTTGATTCTAATGCCTCGAATATTAGCTAATGGTTTTATACTGATTGTTGTAGATTGCCTTGCAGGTTAGGAATGCGGCCGAGAGATCCGGAAGAGTGAGCAGCCGGGGTTCCGTACATTTTAGGAGGGGTTTGGTTGGAGTCGTGTTTGGGTATTAATGTTTCTTGTATATTGTTATGTATTTGATGTTCGAATCTTTGGAGTTGAGAACTCGGCTAAAGTTTGTCTTCTGTTTGTTTCTGGGGATCATATCATTTGCATAAAAATGTATTTCAGTTTTGCCTTTATTTGTGTCTTGTTATAAGATCCGGTGAAATTGTTGTCAGGGTAAGAGTCGGGACCCATTGTGAGGCCCCAACCCGTAGCGCTCCGAGTCCCGCGGATTCGGGGTGTTACACTTATGGAACCGGAATTCTGGCCCTGAGGCCTCCACCAAGATCATCCTTGGAAGAAATTCTATTCAGATAACAAACAAGACACGAACCCAATTTGTTCTCCATCATCTTGGGGTCACTCAATGCTTATGGACGCTCTATTACCAACCATTCGAATTCTTTAAAATATTTCTAGCCTACAGATTTGTTGAACTGTCCAGCTTACCATGTGTATAATATATAGGCAAGTAGAAGGTGAGAACCCTAACAACTATTTTTTTGGAAATTGTTAGATGGTTATGAATGACAGAAGATAGCTTGAATAAAGGGGTTGCATATTTGATGTCTTTAGGTTCTGAACTTATTTTTGAGCTTTATAGGAGGACTTTTTCTACCTATTTGATTCTCTAAAATAGAAGCAATTTCCACCCAACTGAATGGTCGATCAACACCATGGACTTTTTAATATTCAATGCAAACCCTCAAGAACGTCCTAGTTGACTCCTCAATCCAATTAAAATTCTTCTCTAAATCCTTACCAATCACTTTATAATTCCAAAACAACCACCATGTGTATTAGTCATTTTGCTAGTATTAAAAAAGAACAAACCAACACATGGACATGAACATTCATAAATAAATTTACATGTACAAACTAACTGTAAGCTCCCTCTAGTAACCTAGTACAAACATGTGAACACAACATTTTCTTACAAGGTATACATTTCAAACAAAAATATTATCTACATAATTCAAACAAAAAGATTGTCTGCACAAGCAATTCAATATTTATAAAAATATCACTATCACATAACAAATAAATTAGATTTCATGCTGTCACATATAAGAAATTAGATATCATAGTTTAGTTCTTCAAACATGTGAGCATTTCTGTCCCAAAGACATAATTTAGACTTCATATTATTGTCACATAACTAACAAATTAACACACTAATTAATTTAGTTCTCCATAATCAATATTCCAGTTCTCCAAACATCAATTCATGCTCACAACAGTTCATGGTCGCATGTAACACATTTTTACTCAGATAAACACCACCATATTGTCATATAACTAAGAATGTAGATAATCGTCATCAAAATTATTAAACTGTCATTTTCAGAAGCGTTTGAAGGCCCAATTTGATTGTATCCATAATATAGTTCATGGTCACAAGCTTCCTAGTACCCGAAAGCCCTAATTTTGTTGTAATAGAATCAAAACTAGTTCATGGTCACAAGCTTCTTTCATAACGACCACTCTACTGTCACATAACTAAGAATGTAGATATCTGTCACCCTAATTTTGTTATACCTATAACCAGTTCATGCTCATAAGCTTCTGTCATACCGAGAACCCTAAAACCCTAATTTCATTGTATTAGAACCAAAATAAAAAAAATTGAAGGTATTAGAAATGTGTTACATGCGAGCTCCTTGTTGGTGTTCATCTCCAGTCGCAGCAACTATCAACAACTGAAGTGAAGGAAGCATGATTCGGATAGATTGATGACAACAATGGAGAAGGATCATATACGACGAAGTTGAGGGTAGTGATTTGAGGCGAGTTGGGAGTCGGGAGGTAGTCGGTACATTTGTTGAAAGCTTTTAATTTTTTACCTGTGCAAAACCTTCAAAAATATATTAAACCTTTAAAATTTTTCATTAAATTGAGTACAAGTTGTTTTTTAGCTTTTAATAATATTTTTCATCATTTTATATTATAAAAAAAATTTTTATGTTACAAAACTAACTTTCTAATTTTCAACAAATAACATTTTTTTGTTTTATAAATAATCTCTATTAAATATTTACCAAAAAAACATATAAATTAAACTATTAATTATTTTGCAACTTAAAAATTTATAAATTAGAACTCGAATTTTGTTTAACAAAACAAAATTTTAACTATATAACTTTTTGAAATCTGTTATTTTATAATGTTTTTTTTTGTAATTATAACCACTTTTAAATAAATATTTCTAAACAAAAATAATAACAATTATATACTATTAATGAATCCCTTTTTGGTAATTGTATGTTTCCATCAGTTTCGATCAGCTCGTACTTCCCAAATGCTAAACAAGCTTTTTAAAACAAATCAGCTACTTGGATCAACTACTTATTTCAGCTTCAGCTTCAACTTCAGTTACAACTTCAGTCGTGATAAACTTGTAGTTCCCAATCGGACTCATGGTAGATGGATGAAGTTTATTAAAACAAATCAGTTTCGATCAGCTTGTTCCTGATGCCCTTTCTAGGAGACATTCTTTGATCACTACTATGGATTCTAAGATTTTAGGTTTCTATTATACTAAGCATATATATGTTGATGATATTGATTTTGGTGACATTTTTAGGAAATAGCTCTCTAAAATCCCATGATAAATTATATTTATTTGAAGGATTTTTGTTACGTATGGATAAATTGTGCATTCCTACATGTTCTCTTAGGCTTTTATTTGTTGAGAAAGCTGATATGGGAGGTTTAATGGGACATTTTGGAAGAGATAAGACATTTCATATGCTACATTCACACTTTTATTGGCATCGTATGCTTAAAGATGTAGAGAGCATGATTAAGAGATGTCTTGTGTGCTTAAAAGCTAAGGCTAGATTGAAGCCTCGTGGTTTTTATACCCCTCTTCCTACGCCTACATCACCATGGTTAGACATTAGTATGGAATTGTTGTAGTATTACCTAGGAGTAAGATGGGGAGTGATTTGATATTTTTGGTTGTAGATCGATTCTCCAAGATGACCCATTTTATTGCTTGTCATAAGACCAATGATGCTTATAATGTTGCTAACTTGTTCTTTAGGGAAGTTGTTAGATTGCATGGAGTACCTAGGACTATTGTGAGTGATAGAGATGGTAAGCTCCTTAGTTTAGTTTGGAAGACTCTTTGAGGAAAGCTAGGAACTAGGTTGTTATTTTTGACCTCTGGTCATCCTGAAACGGATGGTCAAAAGGAGGTTACTAATAGGACCTTAACTACCATATTACTGGCTGTTTTAAAGGATAATTTGAGTGCTAGTGAAGATTTCCTACCACATGTTGAATTTGTATATAATCGAACCATTCATTCTTCTATTAACCTAACGCCTTTTGAGTGTGTCTATGGGTTGGATCATTTGACCCATTTTGATCTTATATCGTTGCCTATAGAGGAGCAAGTAAATTTTAATGCAGGAAAATAGGTTGAATTCATCAAGGAGTTGCATGAGAAGACACGGTTGCGGTTGGAGGAGAAAGGAAAGCTAGTTGCGGCCAAGACTAATAAAAATCGCAAGGAATTGCTATTCAAGCTAAGAGATCTAGTTTGGTTGTGTAACACCCCAAATCCGCGGGACTTGGAGTGTCACATTGGGTTAGGATCTCACAATGGATCCTGACCCTAGCCTGACAACAAGTTCATTGGATCTTACAACAAGGCACATGTAGATTAAAATCAAATACATAAAGGCTGAGTATGATACATCAAAAGAGTTTACAAACTCATAGCCGAGTATAAAACAACAACATAAACCACAACCACAAAAGATCCCACATCCCACGCATCCTAATGTACAAAAGTCCTCGGCTTGTCACACCATCTGGCTCACTTTGCAGTATTCCTAACCTGCAGAACACTACAACATGATATGAAACCGTTAGCTACAGCAATGAAAAGCATGAAGGTAATAGCACAACCACACATCAACATCTCAAACATGCAATGCCACACACATTCATTTATTATCTTTCATTACGTTATTCCATTACTAATTCAACTTATTTTGTAACACGAGGAGCCTCAAGAACCCCGTCCCATCCAACGTAACACAAGAGTTTTGCATGGGGGTGACCTTCACTCGTCCCCTCTTGTGAGATCATCTTCAGGGCACCTCCTCCTAACCAGCAGGCGGAGACCGGCGGTTACCGCCCGTTATAATACACTTGGGCCAAATAAATGTAATGAATGGTCATCCTAGTCCGGTTTAGGTTATAAATGCACAATCATATGAACACACACAACCATCACAATCATACAATCCACAACTGTACGCTAAGTAAGTCCTATGGACTTACCTGATATACTCGTAACCTGTACCACGTCACAGCTTTCCCTTGGGGAAGTAATCAACGCCTGCAATAGCAAGGCACACACAATCACATACTACAAAGGTTAGGAGACTCGTCTCACTCACCACAACCAACCTATATCTCAAATCTAAACCTCAGATCCTCAACACATTCATAAATGCCTAAGGCATATCCTCAACATAACATCTCATCATACTCGTACACATACTAATCCTTAAAGCCATAACCGATATCCATAACATCATCATGATCCTCAAATCATTCTGACACCTAGCATGCATCTAATCAGTATTTCTCAATCTCAAATTTAATCCTAATTTAATTAATTAACCTTTACTTAATTAATTAAATTTCACCAGAATAACGTTTTGCCCGCAGGCCATTTCTAAGCACACCTATCATCAGATTTCATCAACAAACAACCCATAAACACCAGAATAATATAATGATCATAATGGAATTTCTAATTATCCAATTTGAAAAGCCTATGGTCGATTTAGGTCAAATCGTAGTACGGAAAACGAATAAATTTATAACTTATTCGTTACTAACCCGGTTGACGATTTGAAAGAAGATTCAGAATCACAACGACGTAGGTTACGTATGTACAACATCAAATTCACAAGAATCTGAGCGACGGAACTGTCCTAGTGACATATATGCTCGACCAGGTCTTCATCTGCTCGGAAATGCAGAAACTCGGTACCGATATGAAGAGAATGAAGAGAGGAATCCAAAAACTCAAACGGAATTGAAATCGGATTAGAAACGGAGAGTAGATCTGAGTTTGAAGTTTGAGAGAAATCAGAGCTTTTACGAGGAAACGTGAAAGGAAATGAATTAATAAATGATTTTCCGGTATTTATAGTGAAGTCGATAATTATCCTTTAGCAAAGTCGATAATTATCCTTTTATCGATCCAATGGCGGGTTGAACTCCCTTCTCCAAACTTCTCGAAATTGGAATAATAGATCTTGAATATTGTAGGAATAAGTATTGCACAATTGCCTCGAAAAACGTGTATTCCTAAACCGTCTTTCTTAGCCGTTAAGAAACGAAATAGCGACTCTTTTATCCGTTTTGCCTTTCCATGTTATTTCCTATATAGGACATGTTCGATGTCTTGATCATTTCTCTCAATTGCATTTTTATTAATTGGAGCTCCCAAATGCTTCAAATAATACCGGAGGGTAAAAATAATTACCCGGGGGAAAAAGTGAATTTCACCATAAGCCCAAAATTACGCCAGGAACATAATGGTGGGGCTTATACTCAACACTTACGCAATCTTCGCGAGTTATATGTCAATTACTATCACTGATTAAGTTAATCAACATTAATTAGAATTCGGAAATCCTAGCTATTACAGGTTGCATCTAAGGAAATAAAGGTTTCCAAAAAAGAGGAAATCAAAGCTTTCACCACGTGGAGATGAACCTTTTAAGGTGCTATGTAAGGTTCGCAATTACGCTTATGTATTGGAGCTTCCAAAGGAATGTGATGAGGGGCTATCCCCACACCTCTTATACATGGACCTATCACTAGATGAAGAACAAGAGTATTGAAGGAGAATGAGTCTACATCATCCACAGGTTCTACCATGGAAGGATCCATCACTAGATCAAGATCAAGATCCATCCAAGAAGATGTTTCTAGCTTATTGGCACCATGTGCATCTAAGAAGACTATTTGTGTCTAAGTCTTCTTTAATCACATTGATATCTATTGTTGAGGAGTCATACATGAGTGAAGACGATCAAGGAAGTAAAGGATAGCTAGTTAAGATCTCGGCCCCACCTAGCCGAGAATTTCGAGCATCTAGTCGAGATTTCGACAAATCCTAGTCGAGATTTGACTATTTATTAGCTAGTTATTTTTATACCTTTAAAGCTCTAAACATTCTAAATGTTTTATTTTTCTATCCTATATTTTGTAGTATTATGTTAGTCATTAATTTTAGAGAAATTCCGGTTGGTGCCCATAGGGTTTGGGAATTTCCGGATTTTGACGACCACTTTTCTGCAGTTCGGATGGTGCCCATCAGTTTATGTTCTTTTCTGGATTTTACCCATTCCATTATATATTTATAATTGATGTAAAAAAAAGTTTGTGCCATGAAAAATAAAAGGAAATTAAAAAGAATATAAAATAAAAGAAAATGGTAAACAAAATTAAAAACAAAAAGAAACTAAAAATAAAGATCTGTGCGAGAAGAACATACGACACTGACTGTAACAGTAGTTGTGGTCGTGTGAGTAGAAGATGAAGTTGCCGGAGAGTTACAATGATCACCTTCAGACCGGCGTTCTCTCTGTGGCGGTGTCGGAACCCGCGCAGGGGCTGTCCAAGGGGGCATAAATCCCGGTCGGGCCAACAACAACCATTGTCAACTTTGGTACTCCGATGGAGGCATCCATATGCCCCCGACAACCACCAGTTGAGGGGTGTGTGTGTTATGGTGTTGTGGTGAACCGATTGAATTGGTCTTCTATTATGCAACTGATATTTCTGAATCAAGAGAGTATTTTTATTAGACCCTTTTTCAACCAAATTGACCCAAAGAGGAAGAAGATAAAATGAAGCATTACAAATTACCTACAAGCGGCTCTTTACTTTGTCGTTTGTAAGACCGTCGACCTTCATAAGCTCCCGGATTTTCTTTGCGTTGCTACTACAAGAATGAAACAAATTAACATCAGAATCACTCAAGATAATTGACCAAACCTACAAGAATAATTGAAAATTGAAAACTTATATAACTCACCATGTGATCCACCGAGTTGTTGAAGAGCATTGAGAAACCTTAGATGCAAATCCGGCGGCCAACACCTCCTCGACTTTTTAGACCCTCCTTATTTTTCCTTCCCGGGAGCTCCGTCTCAGGCCTCGGTGGTGGTAGAGCACACAAAGGCTATTTGATGAGTAACCGTCGTAGAGATGAACTTGATCGTTTTCTCCTTCTTAAAAGGAATAAGAGCACCTTCTGGTTCTTCCCTTCCCTTCCCTTCTAATGCGTATCTTTTCTCTTAAGTTTCTTTTCTATTTAATTTTATTTGGTTTTTCTCTTTTATTTTGTTGTTTTTTTAGTTTCCTTTTATTTTTTCATAGGAAAAACGTTTTTGTAACAATAATTATAGATATATAACCGTTTGCTCCAAACGGTGTGTGTAAGCTTTAAATTTATAACCCTAGATGTAAGCTTAAAACAAGGATGCGAACCCGCAGTGTACGGGTCAATCGTAGTAAAAAATAAGAAATTCCAGGGGTCGATCACAAGGACTTAGTGAAACAACGCGGGTATAGGTTTGTCAATGCCACTACTAACCACAAAAGCGATTAAAACAATCAAAGATGATAAAAAGTCAATTAAGGAAATATGCAATTCTAGGGATTAAAGCATCTAGTTGTGGTTCCAACTCAAGATCTAAAGAAAAGCGGACAAAGCTGAGATTTTTGCAAAGGGAAGATGTTACTAAAGTGGAATAGATCACCGGGTAAGTCTCACTACTCACTAATCCCCAAACCGTAACTCCTATTACCGGGTAAGTCTCAAGGAACTAAGGAAAGGAACTATAACCTCAAACCAACACACCACCTAAGGGAATAGAATTAACCTTTACCGGGTAAGTCTCAGGCTAACTCACAAAGATGGAATAAAAGCACACTCAAACCCCAATAAAGGATAAACCTTTATTACCTACTCTTATGATCTTGGGTAAACAAACAAAGGAATTACCGGGTAAGTCTCATCCTAGGCTTGCATTGGACCAGGAAAGGTGTAATAAAAATAGGATTTGGCAACTCTAACACTTAACTCTCAGTTTCGGATTAGAAAGGGTCACCTCGGTCAGTCAAGTTCCACCCCGGCCGAGGTGTTCATCGACTGAGCGAGATGTTCTAGGGTTAAGGATAAAGACTCGAGCTTTCAAGGTCCTACTGTGATTAAGATTATTCAGTTATTGTTTTTTCCCACAACCTTCAGTCAATCACCCTAGAATCACACAAAGAAATTAGCCAATCATCATTATGAAAGCAATAATCAAATATAAGGGAAGAAAGAGAATAATTGAACAAGAAAACCTCAAGAGAAAGACTTCAATAACTGAATCAATTATCAATCAACAAGCGTTTCTTGGATCAAAATCCAATAAGACAATCAACAATGAAGGGAATCTAAGGCAATCTTACAAAACCCTTCACAAAGCTATAAAAGCTATCAACTTCCTTCCTTCAATCTTCCTTCAACCTTCAAAAAGGTTCTTCAAATCTTCCAGCTGTTATGATGTTTTTCAGCCCTCAGCCGTCTATTCGTTGGTATGCGAGATACGGATTTGTGGAAAATCCAACCCTTTTTATAGGAAAATTACTCTCCAAAGATAAGATATCTTAGAAAGATCTCTTCCCATAAAAATAGGTAAAATATATGGGCCAAATTATCTTCTTCCTTCTAGGAATCCAGCCTAAAAATATAAGATCCTCTTTCCAAAAATAAAAGATCTCAGCCAAGAATAATATCCTTGCCGCGTCCAAGGTGTTCGTCTCGGTCGAGTCAGCTCCTTTGGATCACCTTGGTCGAGGTGACTCTGTAGTCAACCGAGGTGAATCACAACTGAATGTGAAATCTCTCAAATCTGGTCCAAAGTGAATCTCTAATCCAATTCCATGATTCTTGGATTCTTCCTTAAGCTCCTGAATATAGCTCAAATGACTCCTTAGCTCCTTTTGCTCCTTTTTTATGCAAAACGTGCCATTTTACCTATGATTACAACGAAACTAGGTTTAGACCTTGATTCTTGCAAAGGTAGATGAAACGACAATATAATCACATAATATACATCCAAACATGCAGATTATTGAAGATAAAACGTCTAAACAGGCCCCAAAATATAGACAATAATTCATGCTATCAAAATACCCCATACTTAGCCCTTGCTTGTCCCCAAGCAAGTTCCGAATATAAAATACAAGATAGAATGGATTATTAGTCATGAAGATCAACGAAAAAGTCTTTCAAAAATATTTTAATGGTGTGCTACAATCATAGATCACTCTAAGAGAATGCTTCATGTAATTTAAAATCAAAATATGCTTAAAACATTTTATAAATATAAGAAAGTTGTTCATCTTTGCATAAAATCATAGAATGCATAATAAATCATAATTATCGAAATTAATCATGCATGATCCAGTTTAAACCACTAAGTCAATCAACAAGCTTGAGGTCTCAAGGGCTTCCCAAAAGAAAAGTCAAGAAACGTGTAGGGTAGGGATGTATAGAAGGTAATGTGGTGCTAGAATCCGGGAAAAGGATATCACTTTACTTTCACTTGACTTTCAACATCATCCACCAATAAGCTTTGCTTATTTCACACTTTTCCTTTTTTACCTTACTTTCTGGGATGCATGGACAGAGGTGCACAATAACCGAAGCCTAGGAAATCAACAATCATCAATTTCTTGAGATGCATCAAACCCTTGATGCACATACCATGACCCGTTAGGAATATCGCTCAATCCGACTTTGGTAAGACACAAACACCCTGCTATGTGAATGGTGCCGAGTTACTCATCATCATGATTGACTTCCCCAAACCTATTTATTACTTTCTAACACTTTCACTTCCAGCCAACTTCTCAACTTTTCTTTCACCTGCTTTTCACTTGCTTGCTTCCAAATTCCCGGATAGGTAAAGGGAGGCAAATATGTATATGAGGGGCTAAGCATGATCAAGAAGAAAAAGAGAAAAGAATGAACTGCCTTGGTCTTTCCAGGAAGAAAGTGAGAGAACTTATCATATGCTGTCAACCTTCAAACTCAACATAATTTGGATAAAAACAAAGTATTAAACATGCCAAAATTTCAAACAAAGCATTTACCAACTTAAACATATTATAAAACCTTTCGAAACATATAAAGATTTTAAAACCAGTTTGCAAACAAAATCTTTACTGAGGTCATATCCAGATAAGAAGCACAAAAATCGTTTCGAAATTCTTTTCAGTTAAACGCCTCGGTAGAGATGTTCTAGTCAACCGAGGTAAAGTACCTCGTTTGGCCAGAATTACTTCGGTCGAGGTCAAAAAATTTTTTTTTAAAGTTTTTTCTTTCCAGTTTTTGACGTTTTTCTCAATCAAATAACCTGTATGCATGTAGTCTTAGATAAGCAAAATAAAACATAAATATCCGATAGAGTCAAGTCATACATCCATAGTCAAATAATACATCCAATACCCCATACTTGGGACACATTGTCCCAATGGGTCAAAATAAGTCTAGAGAAATAAAATACTCACCGGACATAGCTGAGCTGCATAATAAATAAAGAAAGAAAATCCTGCAAGCTCTCAATAATCACGATCCGGTGGTGGTGGTGGTGGTACATATGGGTGCTGAGATGGGTCGAAAGGATAGCCCATGACATGCTGAAACTGAACCTCAGCCATCACGTGCTGGTAGTGTAGTCTCTCCTGCATCTCTCGGATCTCTAGGGACATGGCAGCATAGGAATCTATCATCTGATCCGTCAGATCATCGATCCGACGGTGAGCAAGTGGATCCCTCTGCCTATGTACCCTACGCCTAGCGGGACGTGTTGGTGCTGCAGCCGGTTCCTCCTCAGTCTCATCATCATCTAGATCAATGACCGGTGCGCTAGTCCCAGCTGTATCTGTGCCCGTATCTATAGGAACACCACCATCCTCAACAACAACATCATCATCATCCTCAGCTGGCCCCTGAGCTGCTGCAGCTGCTGCCTCTCTAGCATCCTCCATCAGTGGGATCCACGCAGTCTGCCAGTAATTTGGATCAAACACTGAGAACTGAGCTGACCATCTGATCTCCTGAGGTGCAGTCGGCTCCCATGGCATCGCCACATATGACGTAGTAAGTCCTCGGGGAACCAGTATCCTCCGAGTGATCATCTCCTGAAGTCCAAGCGGCTTGGCAGCCGCCACCATGGTACAAGCACTGAGGTCCATATCCATGTAACTCGCTATATGAGTCACAATACCTCCACAATAGATGTCGCCCTTCGCCTTTGCCTTGATCTTATGCAGATCCTCTGCCAATATCAATCCAAAATCTGGGACTCCTCCAGTCACCATGTAGTATAAACTCAGAAGCTCCCCTTGTCTGACCTTCTCGGGCGTCTCAGTACACGCCAGAAGAGTCTCACTGAAGATCCTGCTGCACATCGAACTCCGGCAACCTCCGCCGTCAACCACCATCAATGTCGCTAGAGATCGGAACTGCTCCGCCACCTGACGAGCCGACAACAGGTTGCCTCGCCCTTGCCGGAGACAGAAGGCCGAATGCCGGTTGCCTCGCCCTTGCCTTCTACCTTTCTTTCTCTCTTCACGAAATGAGCAGCAAACCGGGAGCCTCACTGCTACATCGGACTCCCCTCCTTATTCAACCTCACCGACACCGACTTTCTGCCGCCGTCTCTAGGCTGAGAGGAGCAACCAGAGCGCCCCAGCAGCGCCTTTCCCCTTCGTTCTCTCCGCCTCTGCTCCACCACCTCTCCTCCTCGTGGACCTCTTCTGAACTGCGTCCCCGCCGCCGGATTGAAGCCATGCCGGAGGAGTGCCAGCTCCTTTGCTTCGCCCTAGCCGGAGCCGCCTCTGGGGAGCCCTTTCCCGCCTCTCTGTTGCCGCCTCTACGTGCCTTCCCCAGCGAGAGGAGGATATATTTAAACAAAACCTTATCCCACAAATTAAAACCGGGCCCCTATTCTTGTATATTTAAAGTTTATGGCCCTATATTTTTACATTTGCAGTAATGACCCTAATTTCTGAAGTTTGCATTTGTGTCCCATATTTTTATATTGCAGTTTTGAACCTAGATTTTTGGAATGTGACTTTATGCCCTGCGTTGTGGTATTTTTGGATAATAGCCCAATGTTTATTTACGGTTTATGGGCCGCATTTACAAGATTGTATATTTTTCCCCAGAAAATGGTTTAGCGGTTTTGTTTCGTCGTCGACTTTGAAAACGAATTTTACATTAGGTTTATGATGTTATACAATTGCCTAGAATATATATTTACGGGTTTTAACTTGGATTTTAAAAGTGGGGTTTTCCTTAGATTTATATATGTTAATTATTCCATTCAAATTTAGTGTATAAGCTAAATTTGTTTAGATTTGATGTTAGGTTCGGAAGCGCCCAGATAAAGCCCCAACGAATCCATATCGACGTCCATAGATCGTCTTCCGTCTTTTGACGTCACGTGAGTACCCTCTCCCCCGAGCTTATGATCTTACTCGATTTAGTTATGTTTATTAGTATCAAGCTAGGTTGGATCTAGCATAACCTAGTGAGAATACCAAGTTGTGGTTTGGACCTTAGGTGAGTTTTGAGGATTTATGATTGTTCTAAGGCTTGAGTTGGGTTGTTATCTTGTGAGGATTGTTAAGGATTTGTGCTTTATGGTTGATCTTGTGAATCTTGTGGCTTGAGGTTTGTGGTTACATGATCTTTGAGATTGTGGAGACTAGGACATGAGTATCCTAGCCTAGCGCTTATGATCGGGGATATTATTGAGACTATGAGTGTTTTGTCCTAGCATGTGAGTTGTGTGACCTTGTTGAGGTCATTTGGGCTAGAAGTCTAAGGACTTCTAGCATGAGAGATAGATGTTGATGTTGTGCCTCATTTTGTCAAGTTGAGAGTATCTTCCTGTGGAAAGCAGAGTGCGGTATATTTTCGGGTTGAGCGTTTGTGACAGGTAAGTCTCCGGACTTACTTAGCTCGTATTCTACGTATTAGATTCGTTGCGTGTTTGGTGGCGTGTGTTTTATTGTTTTCATTATAACAACTAAACCGAAAATAGATTACCAACCTTTATATATTATTTGGCCCAAGTGTATGATAAAGGGCGATGACAACTTGTCTAGCTCCCGCGAGAATTAGGAGGTTCTTGGCGATCATCCCGTGTCGGTAGACGGTCGGATGCATCAGTACCATTCCATGCCGGTAAGTAAGGACCGAGGCGAGTTTCGGTGACTCTCGTGTCACAACCTAAATTGAATTAGAACGGGATATGACTTAATAATAATAAGATAATAAACCGGACTTGTGTGCTTTGGAGTGTATTGGGTATTTATGATGACTGACTTGTGTTTGTGCCTTTCACCTTGATTCTAATGCCTCGAATATTAGCTAATGGTTTTATACTGATTGTTGTAGATTGCCTTGCAGGTTAGGAATGCGGCCGAGAGATCCGGAAGAGTGAGCAGCCGGGGTTCCGTACATTTTAGGAGGGGTTTGGTTGGAGTCGTGTTTGGGTATTAATGTTTCTTGTATATTGTTATGTATTTGATGTTCGAATCTTTGGAGTTGAGAACTCGGCTAAAGTTTGTCTTCTGTTTGTTTCTGGGGATCATATCATTTGCATAAAAATGTATTTCAGTTTTGCCTTTATTTGTGTCTTGTTATAAGATCCGGTGAAATTGTTGTCAGGGTAAGAGTCGGGACCCATTGTGAGGCCCCAACCCGTAGCGCCCCGAGTCCCGCGGATTCGGGGTGTTACACTTATGGAACCGGAATTCTGGCCCTGAGGCCTCCACCAAGATCATCCTTGGAAGAAATTCTATTCAGATAACAAACAAGACACGAACCCAATTTGTTCTCCATCATCTTGGGGTCACTCAATGCTTATGGACGCTCTATTACCAACCATTCGAATTCTTTAAAATATTTCTAGCCTACAGATTTGTTGAACTGTCCAGCTTACCATGTGTATAATATATAGGCAAGTAGAAGGTGAGAACCCTAACAACTATTTTTTTGGAAATTGTTAGATGGTTATGAATGACAGAAGATAGCTTGAATAAAGGGGTTGCATATTTGATGTCTTTAGGTTCTGAACTTATTTTTGAGCTTTATAGGAGGACTTTTTCTACCTATTTGATTCTCTAAAATAGAAGCAATTTCCACCCAACTGAATGGTCGATCAACACCATGGACTTTTTGATATTCAATGCAAACCCTCAAGAACGTCCTAGTTGACTCCTCAATCCAATTAAAATTCTTCTCTAAATCCTTACCAATCACTTTATAATTCCAAAACAACCACCATGTGTATTAGTCATTTTGCTAGTATTAAAAAAGAACAAACCAACACATGGACATGAACATTCATAAATAAATTTACATGTACAAACTAACTGTAAGCTCCCTCTAGTAACCTAGTACAAACATGTGAACACAACATTTTCTTACAAGGTATACATTTCAAACAAAAATATTATCTACATAATTCAAACAAAAAGATTGTCTGCACAAGCAATTCAATATTTATAAAAATATCACTATCACATAACAAATAAATTAGATTTCATGCTGTCACATATAAGAAATTAGATATCATAGTTTAGTTCTTCAAACATGTGAGCATTTCTGTCCCAAAGACATAATTTAGACTTCATATTATTGTCACATAACTAACAAATTAACACACTAATTAATTTAGTTCTCCATAATCAATATTCCAGTTCTCCAAACATCAATTCATGCTCACAACAGTTCATGGTCGCATGTAACACATTTTTACTCAGATAAACACCACCATATTGTCATATAACTAAGAATGTAGATAATCGTCATCAAAATTATTAAACTGTCATTTTCAGAAGCGTTTGAAGGCCCAATTTGATTGTATCCATAATATAGTTCATGGTCACAAGCTTCCTAGTACCCGAAAGCCCTAATTTTGTTGTAATAGAATCAAAACTAGTTCATGGTCACAAGCTTCTTTCATAACGACCACTCTACTGTCACATAACTAAGAATGTAGATATCTGTCACCCTAATTTTGTTATACCTATAACCAGTTCATGCTCATAAGCTTCTGTCATACCGAGAACCCTAAAACCCTAATTTCATTGTATTAGAACCAAAATAAAAAAAATTGAAGGTATTAGAAATGTGTTACATGCGAGCTCCTTGTTGGTGTTCATCTCCAGTCGCAGCAACTATCAACAACTGAAGTGAAGGAAGCATGATTCGGATAGATTGATGACAACAATGGAGAAGGATCATATACGACGAAGTTGAGGGTAGTGATTTGAGGCGAGTTGGGAGTCGGGAGGTAGTCGGTACATTTGTTGAAAGCTTTTAATTTTTTACCTGTGCAAAACCTTCAACAATATATTAAACCTTTAAAATTTTTCATTAAATTGAGTACAAGTTGTTTTTTAGCTTTTAATAATATTTTTCATCATTTTATATTATAAAAAATTTTTTTATGTTACAAAACTAACTTTCTAATTTTCAACAAATAACATTTTTTTGTTTTATAAATAATCTCTATTAAATATTTACCAAAAAAACATATAAATTAAACTATTAATTATTTTGCAACTTAAAAATTTATAAATTAGAACTCGAATTTTGTTTAACAAAACAAAATTTTAACTATATAACTTTTTGAAATCTGTTATTTTATAATGTTTTTTTTTGTAATTATAACCACTTTTAAATAAATATTTCTAAACAAAAATAATAACAATTATATACTATTAATGAATCCCTTTTTGGTAATTGTATGTTTCCATCAGTTTCGATCAGCTCGTACTTCCCAAATGCTAAACAAGCTTTTTAAAACAAATCAGCTACTTGGATCAACTACTTATTTCAGCTTCAGCTTCAACTTCAGTTACAACTTCAGTCGTGATAAACTTGTAGTTCCCAATCGGACTCATGGTAGATGGATGAAGTTTATTAAAACAAATCAGTTTCGATCAGCTTGTTCCTGATGCCCTTTCTAGGAGACATTCTTTGATCACTACTATGGATTCTAAGATTTTAGGTTTCTATTATACTAAGCATATATATGTTGATGATATTGATTTTGGTGACATTTTTAGGAAATAGCTCTCTAAAATCCCATGATAAATTATATTTATTTGAAGGATTTTTGTTACGTATGGATAAATTGTGCATTCCTACATGTTCTCTTAGGCTTTTATTTGTTGAGAAAGCTGATATGGGAGGTTTAATGGGACATTTTGGAAGAGATAAGACATTTCATATGCTACATTCACACTTTTATTGGCATCGTATGCTTAAAGATGTAGAGAGCATGATTAAGAGATGTCTTGTGTGCTTAAAAGCTAAGGCTAGATTGAAGCCTCGTGGTTTGTATACCCCTCTTCCTACACCTACATCACCATGGTTAGACATTAGTATGGAATTGTTGTAGTATTACCTAGGAGTAAGATGGGGAGTGATTTGATATTTTTGGTTGTAGATCGATTCTCCAAGATGACCCATTTTATTGCTTGTCATAAGACCAATGATGCTTATAATGTTGCTAACTTGTTCTTTAGGGAAGTTGTTAGATTGCATGGAGTACCTAGGACTATTGTGAGTGATAGAGATGGTAAGCTCCTTAGTTTAGTTTGGAAGACTCTTTGAGGAAAGCTAGGAACTAGGTTGTTATTTTTGACCTCTGGTCATCCTGAAACGGATGGTCAAAAGGAGGTTACTAATAGGACCTTAACTACCATATTACTGGCTGTTTTAAAGGATAATTTGAGTGCTTGTGAAGATTTCCTACCACATGTTGAATTTGTATATAATTGAACCATTCATTCTTCTATTAACCTAACGCCTTTTGAGTGTGTCTATGGGTTGGATCATTGACCCATTTTGATCTTATATCGTTGCCTATAGAGGAGCAAGTAAATTTTAATGCAGGAAAATAGGTTGAATTCATCAAGGAGTTGCATGAGAAGACACGGTTGCGGTTGGAGGAGAAAGGAAAGCTAGTTGCGGCCAAGACTAATAAAAATCGCAAGGAATTGCTATTCAAGCTAAGAGATCTAGTTTGGTTGTGTAACACCCCAAATCCGCGGGACTTGGAGTGTCACATTGGGTTAGGATCTCACAATGGATCCTGACCCTAGCCTGACAACAAGTTCATTGGATCTTACAACAAGGCACATGTAGATTAAAATCAAATACATAAATGCTGAGTATGATACATCAAAAGAGTTTACAAACTCATAGCCGAGTATAAAACAACAACATAAACCGCAACCACAAAAGATCCCACATCCCACGCATCCTAATGTACAAAAGTCCTCGGCTTGTCACACCATCTGGCTCACTTTGCAGTATTCCTAACCTGCAGAACACTACAACATGATATGAAACCGTTAGCTACAGCAATGAAAAGCATGAAGGTAATAGCACAACCACACATCAACATCTCAAACATGCAATGCCACACACATTCATTTATTATCTTTCATTACGTTATTCCATTACTAATTCAACTTCTTTTGTAACACGAGGAGCCTCAAGAACCTCGTCCCATCCAACGTAACACAAGAGTTTTGCATGGGGGTGACCTTCACTCGTCCCCTCCTGTGAGATCATCTTCAGGGTACCTCCTCCTAACCAGCAGGCGGAGACCGGCGGTTACCGCCCGTTATAATACACTTGGGCCAAATAAATGTAATGAATGGTCATCCTAGTCCGGTTTAGGTTATAAATGCACAATCATATGAACACACACAACCATCACAATCATACAATCCACAACTGTACGCTAAGTAAGTCCTATGGACTTACCTGATATACTCGTAACCTGTACCACGTCACAGCTTTCCCTTGGGGAAGTAATCAACGCCTGCAATAGCAAGGCACACACAATCACATACTGCAAAGGTTAGGAGACTCGTCTCACTCACCACAACCAACCTATATCTCAAATCTAAACCTCAGATCCTCAACACATTCATAAATGCCTAAGGCATATCCTCAACATAACATCTCATCATACTCGTACACATACTAATCCTTAAAGCCATAACCGATATCCATAACATCATCATGATCCTCAAATCATTCTGACACCTAGCATGCATCTAATCAGTATTTCTCAATCTCAAATTTAATCCTAATTTAATTAATTAACCTTTACTTAATTAATTAAATTTCACCAGAATAACGTTTTGCCCGCAGGCCATTTCTAAGCACACCTATCATCAGATTTCATCAACAAACAACCCATAAACACCAGAATAATATAATGATCATAATGGAATTTCTAATTATCCAATTTGAAAAGCCTATGGTCGATTTAGGTCAAATCGTAGTACGGAAAACGAATAAATTTATAACTTATTCGTTACTAACCCGGTTGACGATTTGAAAGAAGATTCAGAATCACAACGACGTAGGTTACGCATGTACAACATCAAATTCACAAGAATCTGAGCGACGGAACTGTCCTAGTGACATATATGCTCGACCAGGTCTTCATCTGCTCGGAAATGCAGAAACTCGGTACCGATATGAAGAGAATGAAGAGAGGAATCCAAAAACTCAAACGGAATTGAAATCGGATTAGAAACGGAGAGTAGATCTGAGTTTGAAGTTTGAGAGAAATCAGAGCTTTTACGAGAAAACGTGAAAGGAAATGAATTAATAAATGCTTTTCCGGTATTTATAGTGAAGTCGATAATTATCCTTTAGCAAAGTCGATAATTATCCTTTAGCAAAGTCGATAATTATCCTTTTATCGATCCAATGGCGGGTTGAACTCCCTTCTCCAAACTTCTCGAAATTGGAATAATAGATCTTGAATACTGTAGGAATAAGTATTGCACAATTGCCTCGAAAAACGTGTATTCCTAAACCGTCTTTCTTAGCCGTTAAGAAACGAAATAACGACTCTTTTATCCGTTTTGCCTTTCCATGTTATTTCATATATAGGACATGTTCGATGTCTTGATCATTTCTCTCAACTGCATTTTTATTAATTGGAGCTCCCAAATGCTTCAAATAATACCGGAGGGTAAAAATAATTACCCGGGGGAAAAAGTGAATTTCACCATAAGCCCAAAATTACGCCAGGAACATAATGGTGGGGCTTATACTCAACACTTACGCAATCTTCGCGAGTTATATGTCAATTACTATCACTGATTAAGTTAATCAACATTAATTAGAATTCGGAAATCCTAGCTATTACAGGTTGCATCTAAGGAAATAAAGGTTTCCAAAAAAGAGGAAATCAAAGCTTTCACCACGTGGAGATGAACCTTTTAAGGTGCTATGTAAGGTTCGCAATTACGCTTATGTATTGGAGCTTCCAAAGGAATGTGATGAGGGGCTATCCCCACACCTCTTATACATGGACCTATCACTAGATGAAGAACAAGAGTATTGAAGGAGAATGAGTCTACATCATCCACAGGTTCTACCATGGAAGGATCCATCACTAGATCAAGATCAAGATCCATCCAAGAAGATGTTTCTAGCTTATTGGCACCATGTGCATCTAAGAAGACTATTTGTGTCTAAGTCTTCTTTAATCACATTGATATCTATTGTTGAGGAGTCATACATGAGTGAAGACGATCAAGGAAGTAAAGGATAGCTAGTTAAGATCTCGGCCCCACCTAGCCGAGAATTTCGAGCATCTAGTCGAGATTTCGACAAATCCTAGTCGAGATTTGACTATTTATTAGCTAGTTATTTTTATACCTTTAAAGCTCTAAACATTCTAAATGTTTTATTTTTCTATCCTATATTTTGTAGTATTATGTTAGTCATTAATTTTAGAGAAATTCCGGTTGGTGCCCATAGGGTTTGGGAATTTCCGGATTTTGACGACCACTTTTCTGCAGTTCGGATGGTGCCCATCAGTTTATGTTCTTTTCTGGATTTTACCCATTCCATTATATATTTATAATTGATGTAAAAAAAAGTTTGTGCCATGAAAAATAAAAGGAAATTAAAAAGAATATAAAATAAAAGAAAATGGTAAACAAAATTAAAAACAAAAAGAAACTAAAAATAAAGATCTGTGCGAGAAGAACATACGACACTGACTGTAACAGTAGTTGTGGTCGTGTGAGTAGAAGATGAAGTTGCCGGAGAGTTACAATGATCACCTTCAGACCGGCGTTCTCTCTGTGGCGGTGTCGGAACCCGCGCAGGGGCTGTCCAAGGGGGCATAAATCCCGGTCGGGCCAACAACAACCATTGTCAACTTTGGTACTCCGATGGAGGCATCCATATGCCCCCGACAACCACCAGTTGAGGGGTGTGTGTGTTATGGTGTTGTGGTGAACCGATTGAATTGGTCTTCTATTATGCAACTGATATTTCTGAATCAAGAGAGTATTTTTATTAGACCCTTTTTCAACCAAATTGACCCAAAGAGGAAGAAGATAAAATGAAGCATTACAAATTACCTACAAGCGGCTCTTTACTTTGTCGTTTGTAAGACCGTCGACCTTCATAAGCTCCCGGATTTTCTTTGCGTTGCTACTACAAGAATGAAACAAATTAACATCAGAATCACTCAAGATAATTGACCAAACCTACAAGAATAATTGAAAATTGAAAACTTATATAACTCACCATGTGATCCACCGAGTTGTTGAAGAGCATTGAGAAACCTTAGATGCAAATCCGGCGGCCAACACCTCCTCGACTTTTTAGACCCTCCTTATTTTTCCTTCCCGGGAGCTCCGTCTCAGGCCTCGGTGGTGGTAGAGCACACAAAGGCTATTTGATGAGTAACCGTCGTAGAGATGAACTTGATCGTTTTCTCCTTCTTAAAAGGAATAAGAGCACCTTCTGGTTCTTCCCTTCCCTTCCCTTCTAATGCGTATCTTTTCTCTTAAGTTTCTTTTCTATTTAATTTTATTTGGTTTTTCTCTTTTATTTTGTTGTTTTTTTAGTTTCCTTTTATTTTTTCATAGGAAAAACGTTTTTGTAACAATAATTATAGATATATAACCGTTTGCTCCAAACGGTGTGTGTAAGCTTTAAATTTATAACCCTAGATGTAAGCTTAAAACAAGGATGCGAACCCGCAGTGTACGGGTCAATCGTAGTAAAAAATAAGAAATTCCAGGGGTCGATCACAAGGACTTAGTGAAACAACGCGGGTATAGGTTTGTCAATGCCACTACTAACCACAAAAGCGATTAAAACAATCAAAGATGATAAAAAGTCAATTAAGGAAATATGCAATTCTAGGGATTAAAGCATCTAGTTGTGGTTCCAACTCAAGATCTAAAGAAAAGCGGACAAAGCTGAGATTTTTGCAAAGGGAAGATGTTACTAAAGTGGAATAGATCACCGGGTAAGTCTCACTACTCACTAATCCCCAAACCGTAACTCCTATTACCGGGTAAGTCTCAAGGAACTAAGGAAAGGAACTATAACCTCAAACCAACACACCACCTAAGGGAATAGAATTAACCTTTACCGGGTAAGTCTCAGGCTAACTCACAAAGATGGAATGAAAGCACACTCAAACCCCAATAAAGGATAAACCTTTATTACCTACTCTTATGATCTTGGGTAAACAAACAAAGGAATTACCGGGTAAGTCTCATCCTAGGCTTGCATTGGACCAGGAAAGGTGTAATAAAAATAGGATTTGGCAACTCTAACACTTAACTCTCAGTTTCGGATTAGAAAGGGTCACCTCGGTCAGTCAAGTTCCACCCCGGCCGAGGTGTTCATCGACTAAGCGAGATGTTCTAGGGTTAAGGATAAAGACTCGAGCTTTCAAGGTCCTACTGTGATTAAGATTATTCAGTTATTGTTTTTTCCCACAACCTTCAGTCAATCACCCTAGAATCACACAAAGAAATTAGCCAATCATCATTATGAAAGCAATAATCAAATATAAGGGAAGAAAGAGAATAATTGAACAAGAAAACCTCAAGAGAAAGACTTCAATAACTGAATCAATTATCAATCAACAAGCGTTTCTTGGATCAAAATCCAATAAGACAATCAACAATGAAGGGAATCTAAGGGAATCTTACAAAACCCTTCACAAAGCTATAAAAGCTATCAACTTCCTTCCTTCAATCTTCCTTCAACCTTCAAAAAGGTTCTTCAAATCTTCCAGCTGTTATGATGTTTTTCAGCCCTCAGCCGTCTATTCGTTGGTATGCGAGATACGGATTTGTGGAAAATCCAACCCTTTTTATAGGAAAATTACTCTCCAAAGATAAGATATCTTAGAAAGATCTCTTCCCATAAAAATAGGTAAAATATATGGGCCAAATTATCTTCTTCCTTCTAGGAATCCAGCCTAAAAATATAAGATCCTCTTTCCAAAAATAAAAGATCTCAGCCAAGAATAATATCCTTGCCGCGTCCAAGGTGTTCGTCTCGGTCGAGTCAGCTCCTTTGGATCACCTCGGTCGAGGTGACTCTGTAGTCAACCGAGGTGAATCACAACTGAATGTGAAATCTCTCAAATCTGGTCCAAAGTGAATCTCTAATCCAATTCCATGATTCTTGGATTCTTCATTAAGCTCCTGAATATAACTCAAATGACTCCTTAGCTCCTTTTGCTCCTTTTTTATGCAAAACGTGCCATTTTACCTATGATTACAACGAAACTAGGTTTAGACCTTGATTCTTGCAAAGGTAGATGAAACGACAATATAATCACATAATATACATCCAAACATGCAGATTATTGAAGATAAAACGTCTAAACAGGCCCCAAAATATAGACAATAATTCATGCTATCAAAATACCCCATACTTAGCCCTTGCTTGTCCCCAAGCAAGTTCCGAATATAAAATACAAGATAGAATGGATTATTAGTCATGAAGATCAACGAAAAAGTCTTTCAAAAATATTTTAATGGTGTGCTACAATCATAGATCACTCTAAGAGAATGCTTAATGTAATTTAAAATCAAAATATGCTTAAAACATTTTATAAATATAAGAAAGTTGTTCATCTTTGCATAAAATCATAGAATGCATAATAAATCATAATTATCGAAATTAATCATGCATGATCCAGTTTAAACCACTAAGTCAATCAACAAGCTTGAGGTCTCAAGGGCTTCCCAAAAGAAAAGTCAAGAAACGTGTAGGGTAGGGATGTATAGAAGGTAATGTGGTGCTAGAATCCGGGAAAAGGATATCACTTTACTTTCACTTGACTTTCAACATCATCCACCAATAAGCTTTGCTTATTTCACACTTTTCCTTTTTTACCTTACTTTCTGGGATGCATGGACAGAGGTGCACAATAACCGAAGCCTAGGAAATCAACAATCATCAATTTCTTGAGATGCATCAAACCCTTGATGCACATACCATGACCCGTTAGGAATATCGCTCAATCCGACTTTGGTAAGACACAAACACCCTGCTATGTGAATGGTGCCGAGTTACTCATCATCATGATTGACTTCCCCAAACCTATTTATTACTTTCTAACACTTTCACTTCCAGCCAACTTCTCAACTTTTCTTTCACCTGCTTTTCACTTGCTTGCTTCCAAATTCCCGGATAGGTAAAGGGAGGCAAATATGTATATGAGGGGCTAAGCATGATCAAGAAGAAAAAGAGAAAAGAATGAACTGCCTTGGTCTTTCCAGGAAGAAAGTGAGAGAACTTATCATATGCTGTCAACCTTCAAACTCAACATAATTTGGATAAAAACAAAGTATTAAACATGCCAAAATTTCAAACAAAGCATTTAGCAACTTAAACATATTATAAAACCTTTCGAAACATATAAAGATTTTAAAACCAGTTTGCAAACAAAATCTTTACTGAGGTCATATCCAGATAAGAAGCACAAAAATCGTTTCGAAATTCTTTTCAGTTAAATGCCTCGGTAGAGATGTTCTAGTCAACCGAGGTAAAGTACCTCGTTTGGCCAGAATTACTTCGGTCGAGGTCAAAAAAATTTTTTTTAAAGTTTTTTCTTTCCAGTTTTTGACGTTTTTCTCAATCAAATAACCTGTATGCATGTAGTCTTAGATAAGCAAAATAAAACATAAATATCCGATAGAGTCAAGTCATACATCCATAGTCAAATAATACATCCAATACCCCATACTTGGGACACATTGTCCCAATGGGTCAAAATAAGTCTAGAGAAATAAAATACTCACCGGACATAGCTGAGCTGCATAATAAATAAAGAAAGAAAATCCTGCAAGCTCTCAATAATCACGATCCGGTGGTGGTGGTGGTGGCACATATGGGTGCTGAGATGGGTCGAAAGGATAGCCCATGACATGCTGAAACTGAACCTCAGCCATCACGTGCTGGTAGTGTAGTCTCTCCTGCATCTCTCGGATCTCTAGGGACATGGCAGCATAGGAATCTATCATCTGATCCGTCAGATCATCGATCCGACGGTGAGCAAGTGGATCCCTCTGCCTATGTACCCTACGCCTAGCGGGACGTGTTGGTGCTGCAGCCGGTTCCTCCTCAGTCTCATCATCATCTAGATCAATGACCGGTGCGCTAGTCCCAACTGTATCTGTGCCCGTATCTATAGGAACACCACCATCCTCAACAACAACATCATCATAATCCTCAGCTGGCCCCTGAGCTGCTGCAGCTGCTGCCTCTCTAGCATCCTCCATCAGTGGGATCCACGCAGTCTGCTAGTAATTTGGATCAAACACTGAGAACTGAGCTGACCATCTGATCTCCTGAGGTGCAGTCGGCTCCCATGGCATCGCCACATATGGCGTAGTAAGTCCTCGGGGAACCAGTATCCTCCGAGTGATCATCTCCTGAAGTCCAAGCGGCTTGGCAGCCGCCACCATGGTACAAGCACTGAGGTCCATATCCATGTAACTCGCTATATGAGTCACAATACCTCCACAATAGATGTCGCCCTTCGCCTTTGCCTTGATCTTATGCAGATCCTCTGCCAATATCAATCCAAAATCTGGGACTCCTCCAGTCACCATGTAATATAAACTCAGAAGCTCCCCTTGTCTGACCTTCTCGGGCGTCTCAGTACACGCCAGAAGAGTCTCACTGAAGATCCTGTGGGCCAGTCTAAAAGCAAGATGAAATATAATCCGCTTCCTGGAGTTTCCAGGTCGCCATCTGTCTGCATGCTCAACCACGTGAGCAATCTGTCCCCAGAACTCTCGAGCTACAACTCGAGAGGGAAAATCAGCAACTGTAGGAATCAGGAAGCCAAAGATATCCCGCCAGTGATCTAAGGGAACCAAATAGTTCCGGTTCATCAACCGGTACTTTACGGCGTGCTCGGTAGGCAAGTAGGTAAAGGAGCTGACAAACTCCAGGGTCGGCTCTAAGTAGGCCGGAACTCTAATCTCTGTGAACTGCTCCAGCCCCACGGCAGAAATCATACGCCTCAAATCATCATCAACATGGAGGCAGTCAAAAGCTTAAATGTCCAGGAAGCGAGGTGCAATCACTGGACGGGCCGCTATGCGGTCATAATCGACCTGGTGTCTCTCGTGGATCACCGGTCTAGTACGGCGGGAAGAAGAAGAAGGAGAAGGAGAAGATATGTCCCTCAGGACCAACTGCCTGTCAGAACTCATAATTTCTGTGACCTGTCAGACCACCTCGGTTGCCCTGACAACTCTGTAGAACACCTCGGCCGAGGCACAGGCCGACTGGACCGAGGCGAAAAACTGCTCGATCAATTCCCTCAAAAATCCAGTTCTTTTCCCCCAAAATCACTACCAAAGGTTCCTATGGGGTACTTAATCCTTTTCTCAGCAAATGCAGGGGCAATCAAAGCCCAAATCGAAAGGAAACAGTGGAAAAGAGGAGGGTTAGGGTTTTTTCGATTTTTACCCCGATTCGGTCGATTTGGTTCGTTCTTTCTGCAGATTAGTGCTTGCAATACGACCCTCTACCCTTTCCTCTCAGTTTGGAAGCAAGAATCGTCGAAAATGAGCGAAGAACGGAGGAGCGAGGTGGAAAATGCGCCGCGGTCGAGAAGAGGGTAAAGAGAAGAGAGAGAAATCTTCAGCCCCTTTTATACCCTTTTCTGGAACTGCTGTTACCTCGGTCGAGATGGTCTCGACTGGACCGAGGTGTACGGACCGAGGTGAGTCTTCAGAAACCCTAATCGCCTCGGTTGCTCAAGGATCATCTCGGTCGAGGTGCTGTGACAGCAACAGAGATGTGTGTCAGTCAAACCCCGTCTTCTCATATTCTCGAACTTCTGTCCTTCCAGTTGTGCTCCTAGGTTATATTCCTTCCTTAGATGTCACCTGTTGTCTGTCTAGGACGCCAAAAACAAAACAAAGCAAAGCAAAAGCAAACTATCTAAAGCTAGACTAGAAAAAGGGAAAAGAAAGCAATACCTTGGGTTGCCTCCCAAGAAGCGCTTGATTTAAGGTCGCTAGTTGGACCGTACGGCTTCTCTCAAACGAGGTATAGCGGTGCAATCTCCTCAACCGGAACTTCCGGTTTGTATTTCTTAAGTCTATGACCATTGACCTTGAAGCTTCCACTCGTTTCTCCCCAAATCTCAATTGCACCATGAGGAAAAACATGTTTCACAACATAAGGTCCGGTCCATCTAGATTTCAACTTACCTGGAAAGAGGCGGAGGCGGGAGTTGAAGAGTAGAACTAAGTCTCCTTCTTTAAGCTCCTTTGGAATGATGCGCTTGTCATGCCATTTCTTCGTCCTTTCTTTATAGATTTTGGCATTCTCATAAGCGTTCAAACGCAGCTCCTCCAGCTCATTGATATCCAATAGCCGCTTCTCGCCGGCTTCCTTGATGTCGAAGTTCAACCATTTTATCGCCCAATATGCCTTGTGTTCTAACTCAACGGGAAAATGACAAGACTTCCCATATACCAAATTATAAGGGGTGGTACCAATGGGAGTCTTGAATGCGGTCCTGTAAGCCCAAAGAGCGTCGTCCAACTTCATGGACCAATCCTTCCTCGTCCTAGAGACGGTCTTCTCCAAGATTGCTTTAATTTCTCTATTCGAGATCTCGACCTGTCCACTAGTTTGAGGGTGATAAGGGGTTGCTACCTTGTGGGTCACCCCATACTTCGATAGAAGTGCCTTAAACTTCCGGTTGATGAAATGCGTCCCTCTATCGCCGATGATGATGCGTGGAGTCCCAAAACATGGAAAGATAGTCTTGTTAAAAAACTTCACGACCACCATGGCATCATTAGTGGGAGAAGCAATGGCTTCAACCCATCTAGAGATGTAATCAACTGCTAGAAGAATATAGAGGTTTCCTCCGGATGATGGGAAAGGTCCCATGAAATCTACTCCCCAAACATCAAAAATCTCAACCTCTTGTATGTTATTGAGTGGCATCTCATTCGTTCTAGATAAGTTCCCTATTCTTTGGCATGCATCACAAGAGACAACAAACGTTTGCACATCCTTAAATAATGTGGGCCAGAAGGAACCGGAATGTAATACCTTAGCGCATGTCTTGTTGGCGCTAGCATGCCCTCCACAAGGAAGTGAGTGAAAATGCCGTATGACGCTATTAACTTCATCTTCCGGAATGCATCTTCGAAGCATCCCATCCGGCCCGCGCTTGAATAGTAGCGGTTCATCCTAGTAGTAATGGCGTACGTCCTTGAAGAATTTCTTCCTTTGAGCGTACGTCAATCCGGGTGGTATTTTCTGGCAAACAAGATAATTAACAATATCAGCATACCAAGGTCCTTTATTATCAGAAATTTGGTGGAGAGAATGTTCCACCAACTGAGTATGAATGTCAGAGAAGGGAGTAAGAAGTTTGTTATTTTCAATAGTCTCAGTTGACATCATCTCGCTTTCGACCTCGGTCGAGGTCCGAAGAGGTTGACCAAGATGTTCTTCGGTCACCTCGCTTGGTCCAGAAAGTGCCTCGGTCGAGGTACTGCAACTGGAACCGAAACTGGAGATCTTCTTCTCCTGGATTAGTCTTTCAGTTTTAGCTCCTGGATCTTCTTCCAGTTCCTTTAAGCTCCGTATATCTGCATCACAAGAAGCATCTATACCTTCCTCCATTAAACTAAAACTAATAACTTTTTCAAGTGGATCATTAATAAGGATAGAGCTCACCAATTCTCTTGATTCTTCTTCATCATAGATGTTGAAGAAATCATCTCCTAGCTGCTCTCCCTTCATAGCCGCAAGTAATGCGAATTCCACTTCATCTCCACCAATATTGAACTTCAGCTTGGCGTTCTTACAATCCACATTGCAACCCGAAGTTGCTAGAAATGGCCTCCCGAGAATGATAGGAACAAGATAATCTGCGGGAATATCAAGCACAACAAAATCTATAGGTAAATAGAAGTTACCTAACTTAACCGGAACGTCTTCCAGAATGGCCACGGGATGGGTAATGGAGCGGTCCGCCATGTATAACCGTATCTTAACCGGCTTGGGCTCTCCAAGTCCGATCTTAACACATAGCTCCAGCGGAATGATGCTCACGCTGGCTCCTAGATCACATAAGGCTTCACAAGTGACATCCCCAACTTGAATGGGAATGCAAAATGAGCCGGGATCTCTTAACTTGGGTGACATCTTCTCCTTCATGATTTGAATAAGATCCGAGGATTTAGATGTCATCCTTACTTCACCAAAGTCTTCCAGCTTCATCTTCCTTGATAGAATCTCTTTCAAGAACTTTCCATAGGCGGGCATCCCTAGAATAGCATCAAGGAAAGGAATATTAATGTGTAGTTTATTCATCAAGTCAAGGAACTTACCAAAATGCTTGTCTAGATATGCTCTGGCCCTTAATTGGGGGAATGGAAGTGGTGGTTTATATGCAGGAGGTGGAATATAAACTTCAGTTTTCTCCTCCGCTTCCTGTGGCTCCACCTCGGTTGGCATCTCGGCCGAAGTGTTCTTCGACTGCACCTGGACCGAGGTGGTCTTCGTCTGTACTAGCATCGACCGAGGCACTGGATCTGCAGTCTTCAGTCCACTCCTCGACGTTATGGCCATAATCTGGCCCTTAGGGTTGCTTTCCGTCCTTGCTGGCAGCTTCCCTGGATCTCTTGGCGCTTCATTCGCCTTATTGAAGAATTGTTGTTCTAAGGCTTTTTGTGCCTTCGAAAATGAAGTCATGGATGTCTCCATAGAGCTTAGCTTGATTAAGATGGCCTCCAGCACTGCGTCTTTCTTTTCTGGCTGGGACGAACTCGATCCTTTCTCCTGGCTCTTTAATGGAGTAGAAGAAGAAGAGGAAGAGAGGAAAGTATTAGAGGAATCATTCGAATTGGAGTTAGAATGATGGTTACCCAAATTTTGGTTGTTTGCCCTCCAATTATTGCTGTTGGATCCTCTATTGTTGTTGTAGTTGTTGTTCCGGGAACCGTTGTTGTTAGGGTATCCATTGTTGTTCCTTGATCCTTGATCTTCCTTCTTGGTTTGAGCAACTAAGAGTTCCTTCAATGTTTCACGTCATTTTTCAAAGACGTGAGTTGATTGTTGTTAGGCGGAGCATCTTGAAAGTTGACTCTTTTAACTCCACCTTCAGCTCCTTGGTGGGAGTATTTTTCCATGTGCAAAGCTTGCTTCTCTATAAACTCCCAAGCTTCGTCAATCGGCATGTCCATGAACGTGCCGGCAGATAGTAGTTGAAGGTTGAACTGGGTGCTTCCGTTTAGTCCCTTGAAGTATATCTCCAACAACTCTATCTTTGGAATCCCATGATGTGGGCAATCCAAAAGAATGTCTTTAAACCTCTCCCATGACTTGGACAAGCTCTCCTTGTCCTTCATGATGAACGCATTAATCTTCCCTCTCATTTCAACGGTTTTAGATGGGGGAAAGAATTTAGTCAAGAAATCCGTCGTCATCTCCTCCCAAGTACTGATTTTTTCTGGAGGAAGAGATTGATACCAAGTAAGAGCTCTATCTTTCAAAGAGAAGTAGAAAGGCCTTAGCTTGTAGTTGTTGTTTTCCAGCCTTGAAGGTCTCAAGGTCTCCATCAAGATCTCATAGTTTTGTAGATGTTGATGTGGAGATTCCCTCTCTAGCCCTCCAAATTGGCATTGGTGAATCATGGAAAGAACTTGCGGTCGAAGCTCATAATCATGGTCTGCTGGATCACCTAGGTCGACTCGTGGACGCCTCAGTTGTTGATTAGGGTCCATCCTCTGCCCTAGGGTTTGTGGAATACCTGCAAAAAGAACATCTCGGACTGGCATCCGAGGTGGAAGTATCTCGGCCGGGGCGACAGGTACTGGATTCTGCCTCGGTCGAGGATCTGGAGCAGGGTCTTGCCTCGGTCGAGGATTTGGGTTCGGTCGAGGTAGGTACTGGTCTCGTAAAGCTGCCATATCTGCTTCGATCGCTTATGTCCTTGCGCGAGTTTCTTCCCTCTCTAGTCTCAGCTCTTATTTGCTGAGGCGTAGCTGTTCTAACGCCTCCTTCAATTATGCCTCAAGATCGCAATTGTCTTGGTCGGCCATCTTCGCTTCTTTCAAGCGTCTTTTGTATGTCTTTTCTGGTTCGGGATCGTAAGGAACGATTTCCTTCCCAGCGCGGGTTCTTCGCATAAACCTAAAAAGAACCTGCGAAAGTCACTCTAGTAGAGTGGTTAGTAGAAACAAGGGGCAAGTGCCCCGAAAGCAAACCGCAACCGGCTCGGTCTAGACCAAGTCCCCGGCAACGGCGCCAAAAACTTGTTCACTCCAAACGGTGTGTGCAAGCTTTAAATTTATAACCCTAGATGTAAGCTTAAAACAAGGATGCGAACCCGCAGTGTACGGGTCAATCGTAGTAAAAAGCAAGAAATTCCAGGGGTCGATCACAGGGACTTAGTGAAACAAAGCGGGTATAGGTTTGTCAATGCCACTACTAACCACAAAAGCGATTAAAACAATCAAAGATGATAAAAAGTCAATTAAGGAAATATGCAATTCTAGGGATTAAAGCATCTAGTTGTGATTCCAACTCAAGATCTAAAGATAAGCGGACAAAGCTGAGATTTTTGCAAAGGGAAGGTGTTACTAAAGTGGAATAGATCACCGGGTAAGTCTCACTACTCACTAATCCCCAAACCGTAACTCCTATTACCGGGTTAAGTCTCAAGGAACTAAGGAAAGGAACTATAACCTCAAACCAACACACCACCTAAGGGAATAGAATTAACCTTTACCGGGTAAATCTCAGGCTAACTCACAAAGATGGAATGAAAGCACACTCAAACCCCAATAAAGGATAAACCTTTATTACCTACTCTTATGATCTTGGGTAAACAAACAAATGAATTACCGGGTAAGTCTCATCCTAGGCTTGCATTGGACCAGGAAAGGTGTAATAAGAATAGGATTTGGCAACTCTAACACTTAACTCTCAGTTTCGGATTAGAAAGGGTCACCTCGGTCAGTCAAGTTCCACCCCGACCGAGGTGTTCATCGACTGAGCGAGATGTTCTAGGGTTAAGGATAAAGACTCGAGCTTTCAGGGTCCTACTGTGATTAAGATTATTCTATCAATTTTTTTCCCACAACCTTCAGCCAATCACCCTAGAATCACACAAAGAAATTAGTCAATCATCATTATGAAAGCAATAATCAAATATAAGGGAAGAAAGAGGATAATTGAACAAGAAAACCTCAAGAGAAAGGCTTCAATAAATGAATCAATTATCAATCAACAAGCGTTCCTTGGATCAAAATCCAATAAGACAATCAACAATGAAGGGAATCTAAGAGAATCTTACAAAACCCTTCACAAAGCTATAAAAGTTATCAACTTCCTTCCTTCAATCTTCCTTCAACCTTCAAAAAGGTTCTTCAAATCTTCCAGCTGTTATGATGTTTTCCAGCCCTCAGCCGTCTATTCGTAGGTATGCGAGATACGGATTTGTGGAAAATCCAACCCTTTTTATAGGAAAATTACTCTCCAAAGATAAGATATCTTATAAATATCTCTTCCCATAAAAATAGGTAAAATATATGGGCCAAATTATCTTCTTCCTTCCAGGAATCCAGCCTAAAAATATAAGATCCTCTTTCCAAAAATAAAAGATCTCAGCCAAGAATAATATCCTTGCCGCGTCCAAGGTGTTCGCCTCGGTCGAGTCAGCTCCTCTAGATCACCTCGGTCGAGGTGACTCTGTAGTCAACCGAGGTGAATCACAAGTGAATGTGAAATCTCTCAAATCTGGTCCAAAGTGAATCTCTAATCCAATTCCATGATTCTTGGATTCTTCCTTAAGCTCCTGAATGTAGCTCCAATGACTCCTTAGCTCCTTTTGCTCCTTTTTTATGCAAAACGTGCCATTTTACCTATGATTACAACGAAACTAGGTGTAGACCTCGATTCTCGCAAAGGTAGATGAAACGACAATATAATCACATAATATACATCCAAACATGCAGATTATTGAAGACAAAACGTCTAAACAGGTCCCAAAATATAGACAATAATTCATGCTATCAATAATGAAATGGGCTAAATCCGGAAAAGAACATAAATTGAAGGGTACCATCCGAACTACGAAAAAGTGGCGATCAAAATCCGGAAATCTCCAAACCACAGGGGTACAAACCGAAATTTCCCTTAATTTTATTAGGATTCTCAACTTTATAAACCCCTAGAAGGCCGAGAATTCAAGGAGTTGATTTTGATATTATTCGTTCCACATATATTGTGAGACACTCGTTGCTTCGTTTATAAAGTTTGCGCTTTATTCATTCATATTCAATCAAAAAGAGAGCCTTTCATTGAATAGTTGTGAGTCCTTGCTAGGTTGGTCTTGTATGATAATCTATTTAGAGGTTGGTGCTACTAGTCAAACTAGTCCCTCTTTTTGCTTGTCTCAATTTGAAGACTTGTGTAAGGTTGAAAAATGAAGAGTTAGGTAACTCTTTGTTGAGGGTTTTGATCCAATTGGACATTCTTTGCAAGTTTATATCTTAGTTCTATCTTCCTATATATTCCATCAAATTCATTCCACAATCATCTTCTTTATCTTACCATTCAATTCCATACAACTCATGTTCTTTTCTTTGACTTTTGTCAATTCTCAACCTTACCAGTAATAATCTCGCCCGAGATTTCCACCGAAATTTGCAAAGTTCGTCGCTTTCGTTGACTTTAATCTAGATCGAAAAATTGCGGCCTCAACCCCGATCATTACTTGAGCTAAAAAAGCTAGTTTACTAACTATTGCTTCGGGTGGGTTTTAAGATCATATCAACCTTATACAACCAAGTTTTAACACTTGGAGGCAACCTCAAATATCTCATTCGAAAGATCAAGTCAACATAACCCTTATTGAACCTTACTGAATAAGAGCAGGAATATTGAAATTCTTGGTAGAAATATCAGTTGGTAAATGACATTGAGTGATCTTCGGGATGGGTAGTTGTAGAGTTGTCAAAAGTTGACCCGATCCGTGAAACCGACATGACGAACCCGAACTAACCCCGAAAAGTTTGAAAAAAGAGAATACCCAGAACCGACCCGCTTGAAACTGATTTAACCCAAAGTAATAAATGGCCCGAGGTAACAAGACCCGAATGACCCGATTGCCCGCATAACCCGACCCGAAGCAACCCAATAGCCCGAAATGGCCCGCCTCGAGTGACTCGATAGCCCGAAGTAACGCGAACCGAAATAACCCGACATGAAGTAACCCGATAAGTCTATAATGGCATAATTCATACTATAAGTTTATATTATAATATTATAATGATATATTAGATACCTATTACATAATACATTCTATAAGTCGGATATCCAAATCTGGTTCATTATCATTTCGATCAACAAAGCACCCAAATATTTGTGGATAATTATTCAAACCGACTAAAATGGTTTTCACATAAATACATAATTCATACTATAATTTTTAAGAATGGACATTTTAAAGATAATTTTTATTTATTTATTATATTGTGTATATATACATAACTACTATTACATAATATGTACTATAACTATAAGTCTATAATGACATTCTTCAACTCCGACACGATAGATGTAAGGTAATGATGATTTGAACTCATTAAAATAACTTTTGATTTTAACTTATGGTTTACTAATTACTTATTAAAACTATTTTTTAACTTTAATTTTTCGATTTCCTATTCAAGTATTAAAGTATACATACATAAAACATAGTATAATGTATAAGTATATATGTTGAGGTTTTTTAAGTATTAACTTTTTAACCTTGTTGGAGAAAAAAAATATGTTAAAGTGTTAAAAATAAGTTTCTTTAAAAAAACATTGTATCAATTATAAGTTTTTCACTTTCATTTGGATCAAGTTATGTTATTAATTGACTATAATATATATTTTATTTTACACTTTATAACAAACAAAATAGGGGAAAAAACATATATGCATCAGTCACATTACATTTATGGATCAAATGGATTAGTCACATTAGATATATTCATCAAATGGATCAGTTGGATATCCGGATCCGGTTACAATCATTTTCAATCAAACAGATCAGGCTAAAATCATTCTGATCAAACAAATCACCCAAGTATTCGCGGATAATATCCCGATCCGACTAAAATCATTTTCACATACCATATTTTATAATATGGATCAAACATATCAACCAAATATCCACGGATTATTATCCGATTCGGTGAAAAAGTGATAAACGGTTACATTCGAATAAAGTGTTACTTTCAAATAAACTTTCAAAAAAACCTGAACAATTGAACAATTGATACCCGATCTAAACCGGTATTAACCTGAACAATTGATACCCGATCTAAACCGAACTAACCCGAAACAAACCGCTAAAAAATGAGATTGTTTTGACCCGGCCCGTTCGAACCCGAACATTTGATATCCAATCCAAACCGACCCGAAACAAACCACTACAAAGAGAGAGATTGTTTTGACCCGACCCGTTTGAACCCGAACATGTTCTGACTGACCCGAACTGATCTGTTGGCCCCGTTTGACACCGCTATCAAGAACCGAGCTAAACTGACCCGTTATGACCTGAGAACCGAGGCTACCCGATAACCCGTTATAACCAAAACAATCAATATCCGGCCTGGAACAATCCGGTTATAAATGAGGCCTTTTTTTACCAGACCCGTTTCAACCCGATCTTGTTGTGACCCGACCTGAACCCGACCCTTTGGCCCGTTTGACACCTCCGTAGTTGTACTCGACCCGTTCTTTAAGAGTAAGTCGGTAGGACAAATAGTTGTTGGTTTTGTAGTTCTGATCAAAGATATGAGTTGCCAACCATAGAATCGGACATGTATCTCGAAATATTATGGAAAATCAATTATTTCCAAAAATGATTTTGTTAACATTTTACCAAAATTTGGTGAGGGTGATAATATTAAAATGGCATGGTTTTTTGAGTGGCAGATAAAGTATACACTTTTCCTTTGTAAATAAGTGGGCAATCCAAGTGATCGAAGGGACCTCACAAAAGAAATATATTTAGCTTCCTTTTACACACTCGTCTCTTTCCTTCTGGCATGCCATCTCCATCCTGTTTCCCAGTTAGGGTTTTGGCCCCCTTCTTCTAAAATCTTGCCTTTCTTTAAATTCCTCTCTTTATATACGTATATGTATATAGATAGATAGATGCCTCTTGTTCCCCATTTTTCTTCACTGATAAAAATCTAATCTTTACCTTCAAATGCCCATCAATGGATTCTAAAGAGGAGATCCTCTAAAACAGGTATCTATGGATTCTTCTTCTTCTTCTGAAATTCAAACCAAGGTTGGAAAAAGTTAGCCTTCCATATTGCTTTTTATATTATGGTTCAGCTTTGATGTCCAAAGTACTTTTCAAACATCCTATTGGGTTGGTTTCTCTCCACAACAATACCCTTTTTCTTCTTCTTATACAATTATTCTTCTCTGCTATATATCTAACTGTCTGTCTCTGATTTGGACCCTTCACCTGTTCCATTTTTAATCTGCTCTCTCTCTCTCTCTATATATATATATAAACAGAAAAGAAAACAAGAAAGCAGTTCCACAATTAAGCTCTCAAATGGCGCCTTCAAGAAGAAGAAAAACAGGAAGAGCAACAGCCAATCCCACTGCAAGAATAATGACTAGAAGCATCTACAAGAAGCAGAATCAGCAGAAGACAGAAGCTACCAAGAAAGAGACGATGAGCTGCGGCGATGACAGTAGCCGTGAGATTTGCTCAACTCCAAAAGGGGACAAGTACATGATACCCAAGATTTCAACGTGTCCTCCTGCCCCTGTGAAGAAGAGGCTGCTCTTGAACTGCTTGTCGACTTCGAAGCCGTCGTCTTCAGCCAAGTTCTTTGCTCATCCTGATTTGAAGGTTTTCTTCTTGTTCGCCCCTCGAGATATCCATGCTTGACCCTAACTAGCATTTTAGTGTTTGTTTGGTGATCTATACTTACATCAAGTATGACCAAACAGATTAGGGTTTAATATATGACAGTTTTTTGGGCTAGGAGATTTTCGTAATTAATTAGGGCAAATGGTAGTCCTAATTAACTTCAATTAGACGGCTTTTGATTAGTATAAGCTTCTCTTATGTTTTCATTCTGCATGCCATAGTTTGAAAACATGTAAATCTTATGGTGTTGTTCATTTCTATCAAAAAATCTTCTCCTCCTTTGACTGCCTACCTGAATGATGAAGAAGAAGATAGAATTGAAGTTGAATAATTATGTGACAGAAAGAGTAACACCATAATAAGGTGAAGGCAAATGTTGTCACATCGGCCTTGAAGAATGAAAAATGGATCATTACTAATAAAGTAACATTTGAGATTATTGTTTTTGGTGCTTTGTTTGTTCGACTAGACAAAATCACATATTTTGATTTAATTGTCATTTACGTGTGGGACATATATGGAAATTATTATTATTACTTCTCCATGATTTATATTAGTAAATAGAAAAATGATTGAAATTGAGGGGAAGATGTCAGAGTCGGGTGGCCCCAAACCCAGCACTTGAATGGAATCCAATGAAGCGGACTCGTGCGGCTTGAGATTATTGTCTCTCTCACCACTGTATTATTTCTCATGGAACCAATCACCACCACCACCATTAATTATTATTATTATTATTATTATTATTATTATTATTATTATTATTATTATTATTATTATTATTATTATTACTACTGTTACTATTACTATTACTATTATTATATCGAAGGAAAACACATTACACGCCGGTGGAAGGGAGCCGACTAACCAGTTGGGCTCCGCAACCCTTTTGAATGGTAAACGCAATCCTAGTCAAAATAAAGCAAGTACTCCTACTATATATCCGGGTAGCTCTTTAGCAATCGAGCCCAATTTTCTAAGTAGCTCCACCGCGTCATCACCCAAATCACCAAACGTGGAAAAGGGAAAGGGAAGAAAATGATATTCCTTGGAGCTACAAACGTCCGCATACTTCTTTATCTTGTTATCAGCAGCGACCCTCACAGCTTTACCTGTGATGAAACTAGAAAGATCAGATGAAGAGAAAGGAGAAGTACCAGTGATGTCGACACATGTGTCTTTGCCCTCAAACCAATTATAGAAAAGGATGTCGGCGGGGCGCAACTCCCCACCACCACCATCAACCATACCAGTATTGACTTCCTTTCGAACAAAAATCCCAACCTTAAGACACTCATAAAAAATGACATCACGGACCATGTTATGCCGGTGCTTAATACCAACTTGCGCTGCACAAGCAAGAGCATGATCACCCCAAGCGTCCAGAATACCTTTCTCACAAGTTGGGCACTTGGAGCCCTCTCTAAACATCTCAATTCCAATGCGGTACTTAACAACGATCCGGAAGGTGGCCGGGTTCATAACCTGACCAAGACCAGAAACCGGGGCCGCTTTAAGCCACTACTGAGCCAAGGGTAACCTCAGGTTTTCAACTAAGGCCTTTTGCCTAATCGAAAGGTCAAAGTCTCTCAAAAAACACTTATACACGATATTGTAATAACCACCAGCCAATTTCTTCATAAAATGGGGGGCTGGGCGCATCACACTCATGTCCAAGTCGTAGTCTTTACAGAAATTGACCCAACTAGCAACAACAGTCTCAAAAGCACCACCATCGCCTAAAACACCAAAAAGACTCAAGATCTGTTCCTGCAAGCCACGGGTTTGAGATCTCGAAGCCAGGAAGGCAAAGTGTAGAGTATCAACACAAGAAAGAATGCCAAGCCCTCCATCACTAATCGGCAAAGTAGAAAGACGCCACTGAAGAGGGCAAAATCTAGCCCCTCCCGCGGTAACAATCTGCTCGACCGAACAACGTAAGGCGTGATCTTTGACCCTCATAGCCTCGGAAAAATGAGAGGGGGGAGTAGTCCGCATCGCGAAGTAAAGACATGACACACCAGAACAGGCCCGAAGAAGCAATAACTCGCACTCATAAGAGCCACCCGAGAACAAAAGGCCGGGTCAAGGCTAACAGCACCACCCAACAGCTTGACACCATCAAGCGGCCTAGCAATATGCTCAGGAAAGACACCGGACTCACAACTACGCGGATCAACCTTCGGCCAAAAGATTTCCCTTTTACCGATGTTAAGGTGAAGGCCTAAAGCGGGACCATCCACCTGATGATGTCAAGCACCTTACTAACCATCAAGGTATCACCAATCAATGTCCCATCATCAAGGTACCAAGCATTAAGCTTCAACCGGCAACTATCCGAAATTTTCCGGATAAGGGGGTGGAGAACCAAGGAGAAAAGCAGCGGGCCAAGAGGGTCCCCCTGTTGAATCCTTTGACAAGAATAAAGGACATGCTCCCCATAATAAAGACGAGCAGGGCGGGCATAGCAGATTTCAACCTAAGAAGAAATAACGGGGCAGACCTGTCGGACATGAGAAATCATAGAAGTGCGATCAACGAGATTAAAAGCATTCTTGAAATCGACCAGAAGCATGGAGAGACTATCATCCTCTCCCTGAGATTCCACCAACCGATTAACCGCATGTAAAACCGCTTCCCCACCACTAGAAACCCTAACCCCGAACTGAGCATCCTCAAAGTAAGGTCCAAGGGACTTACCAATAGTAGAAGAAACAACTTTAAAAACAAGACGCCTCCAAATAGAGCCAACAGCGATAGGACGGATACCGCCGCCCGATTTAAGGAGGGGTGTGAGCGGAGCACTCGCAATGTACTCACTAAGGAAGTCCGGGCAGCAACCCCTAAGGAAAAGGTTGACAACCCTAGAGATCGACTCAATAAACTCATCAACAATAGCAACAACACCTCCATCAAGGGCATCCAACAAGTGTTGGGCCCGCAAACCATCCCTACCACAAGAAGTGCCTTTAGGAAAACTCCTAATCCTATCAAGGACCAAACTCTTATTAACCTGAAGAGTATCTCCGAATCTCACCGGAGAAGGTATGAAAGGAGGCGGGGAAGGCGGGTGCATATCCAAGAGGCCACGGAGAGTGTCCTCAGACATGGGAGTAATACCCGAGGAGGTGAGGATACGAATGGCAGCCGCAAAGTGACCATCACTAACTTTCCTTTTACACTGCTTCATATTAACCTCAGCTTGGTAATCATTAGCATCCCTGGAGCGAGAATCCAACACAGAAGATAGAAGCTCCTCAATGAGACACATAATATATCCCGGTTCCTTCCACAACCGAGTGGCTCTAATAATAATTTCTGTCTGCAAACTCCGCTTCATACCCGACCGGTTTTCAGAACAAGACCTAGGCTTATACCGATGGAGGATACACCAAGGTAAAATAAGAAGACAGACCCAAACGGACATACAGGAGGGATTAGAAAGAACCCGATCAAGGGCGTCTTTAAGAACCCTAGCAAAACCCAACCTGCACTTCCACGGGATGTTCTTCACAGTAAGAACATCGGCCTTAAAAACCTTCTCCACCAAAGACACATCAAACCCGCGATTATTATTATTATTATTATTATTATTATTATTATTATTATTATTATTATTATTATTATTATTATTATTATTATTATTATTATTATTATTTATTGTTATTTATTATTATTATTATTATTATTTTTTTTTTTTTTTTAATTTATTTTTTTTTTAAAAAAACGGAAAGCGTTTGAACCATTAGACTGAGCGTAGAGGGTCAAAAGGAGAACAAAGTTTCGTAGACAAACTAACCTTAATGAATGACCACAAAGAAAGGAGAAAAGAGATACACAAAAGTACATGAAAAAAACGAAAGAAAATGTCATCAAGGAAAAACAGATTATTCAGACAAGAGGAGGCGATGAGCATAAACGTTCACAAATCCATGACTCTTCTTGACAAACACTCAAAACCGCCATCAAAAGATAACATCAGATTATTCAGACAAGAGGAGGCGAAAGAAAGATCGGCCGTAACTTGTAGTCAGCCGCAGGGGCGGCTGACCCTGCCGTTGGTGCGGCTTGCCGCAGGGGTGGCATACCTCACCGCGGGGTCGGTGAAGGCGAAAGGTTAGGGTCTTACATCAGATCCCCCTAAAAAGAAGTTTTGTCCAGAAACTTGCAACAACCCAAACGATCACATAACAACAACAGAAGCTGAACTCAACTCATATATTCCCACTCGGAGCATGTAACTCAAAGCGTCACAAAAGCATACGCAACTCAACAAAAGGAAAATAGAAACGCACAACTATGCTAAAGGTGCATCCAGCTCAGCGTAAAACTCCGGATAGTTCTGCTGGATACTATCCTCTGTCTCCCAAGTCGCCTCATCAGCTCCTCGCATCAACCACTGAATCTTCATCATCGGTATGTCCTTCGAACACAAGCGTCTCGTACTACACTCTGAGACAACTACCAGGTGCTCAACGAACGTGTGGTTTGGCTCGTCTCTAGATCCACATGACTGAGGATGTGTCTCGGGTCCGGTATGTACTCTTGTAACTGAGACACATGGAAGACGGGGTGAACACCCTCAAGCCTCGGTGGCAAGTCTGTATGCTGCCTCTCCAACTCACTCTAGAATCTCGAACGGTCCGACATATCTGGACTCAACTTCCCCTTGACACCGAAATGTTTGACACCTCGTGTCGAGGATACTCTCAACCAAACCCGAGTTCCAACTTTGAACTCCTGAGGTCTGCGCCTCTTATGTGCATAAGACTTTTGTCGACTCTGTGCTGCTAACATCCGCTCACAGATCACCGCTACTCAAGCCAGGTCATCCTTAATCTGCTCAGGTGCTACTCCACTAGCACTACTCGGCTCGCCCCAACACAACGGTGTATGACATCTCTGTCCGTATAAAGCCTCATAAGGAGCCATTCTGATCGATGCGTGCCAACTGTTGCTATACGAAAACTCCACTAAGGGAAGGTCATCTGGCCACACCTTTCCCTAGTCTAACACGTAGGCTCTCAACATGTCCTCCAGAGTCTAGATGGTCCGCTCGGACTGACCTTCGGTCTAAGGATGATAAGCAGTTGTGAACTGCAGACTCGTACCTAGGGCGACATGCACTTGCTGCCAGAACCTCGAGGTGAATTGTCCGTCTCTGTCAGAGACTATAGTCCTAGGTACTCCATGAAGTCTCATTATCTGTCTAGTGAACTCCTCTGTCAATTGACTCACCAACCCCGTCTCCTTGATCGGGATGAAGCATGCGGTCTTCGTCAGTTGGTCTACTATGACCCAAATAGCATCAAAATCACGACTTGGTCTCAAAGCGGTAACGAAATCCATAGAGATGTCCTCCCACTTCCACTGA
This sequence comes from Fagopyrum homotropicum, assembly GCA_033239125.1. Lineage (NCBI taxonomy): Eukaryota > Viridiplantae > Streptophyta > Magnoliopsida > Caryophyllales > Polygonaceae > Fagopyrum > Fagopyrum homotropicum. The sequence goes on along the minus strand of BSWB01000006.1, from coordinate 69,281,283 downwards.
GGGACGGGAAGTGGATGTAGCTTGCCTCTTGGTCGATGATGCTCGATGTTGACCTACTGACAAGTCGCACACTGAGCTACATATCTCGTGACGTCTGGCTTCATACCTCCCCACCAGAAAGAGCGTCTGATATCCTAATACATCTTACTCGCACCGGGGTACACTGAGTAAGGTGAAGAATGAGCCTCCTGTAGGATATTCAGTCTCAACTCTCGATCTGACGGCACACATACCCGCTCCTGGCGTCTCAAGATCCCATCAGCACCGACTGCAAACTGTGATACCTCTCCTTGAGACATCCGGTCTCGGATCTGCGTCAAAGCTTGGCAACTCTCCTGCTTTTGTCGGATTTCAACCAACACATCAGGTACTATCTCCAAGGTGGACAAATAGCTGTCGGAATCCGGGAAGTGGATATCCATCTCCACCCATGCAAGATCTCGTTGTAACTGCGGCTGAGTTGTTAGCCTAGCGATCGCCATATCTCGGGGAGTCTTCTTGCTAAGGGCATCAACTACCACATTCCCCGGGTGGTAAAAGATCTCAAGATCAAAGTCCTTGATCAAATCCAGCCATCTCCTATGGCGGTTATTTAACTCCCACTAAGTGAATATATACTTCAGACTCTTATGATCGGTGAATATCTGACATGTAGCTCCGTATAGATAATGCCTCTAAATCTTCAAGGCGTGAACCACAACAACCAACTGAAGATCATGGGTAGGGTAATTCTCCTCATATGTCTTCATCTGTCTCAACGCGTAAGCAATCACCTTACCCCTCTGCATTAGAACACATCCCAAGCCTAGCTTGGATGCGTCGCTGTAAACCACGAAGTCCTCATTGCCCTCTTGCTGAGCTAGAATAGAAGCGGAGCTCAGCCTCTTCTTCAGCTCCTCAAAGCTCTACAGGCACGTCTCGGACCATACGAACCTCGTAGACTTCCACATCAAGGAAGTGAGCGGTCGGGCAATAACTGAAAATCCCTCAACAAAACGCCGGTAGTAGCCCACTATTCCTAAGAAGCTACGTACCTCCTTGACATTCTTAGGAGGCAGTCAAGATGCTACTGACTCGATCTTCGCCGAATCTACTTTGATCCCTTTAGCTGAAACGATGTGACCAAGGAATGCTACCTCGGACATCCAAAACTCCCACTTAGAGAGCTTGGAATAAAGCTCCCTATCCTGTAAGACTTGAAGAACGATCCTCAAGTGTCCCGCATGCTCCTCTGCTGCGAGAGTATACCAGAATGTCATCTATAAAGACAACTAGAAACTGGTCTAGGAAGTCGATGAAGATGTTTTTCATCAACTCCATGAAAACTGCGGGCGCGTTTGTGAGCCCGAATGGCATCACTACAAACTCGTAGTGGTAATACTTGGTCCGAAATGCCGTCTTGGCTATGTCCTGCTCTCTCACCCTCAACTGGTGATATCAAGATCTCAGATCGATTCGTGAAAACACTGAAACTCCGTGCAGCTGATCCAAAAGATCGTCGATACGGGGAAATGTATACTTATTCTTGATTGTCAACTTATTCAGCTCTCGGTAGTCGATACATAACCTCATTGACCCATCCTTCTTCCTGACGAATAGTACTGGTGCGCCCCAAGGAGATACACTAGGGCGGATGAAGCCCTTCTCTACTAAATCCTTGAGTTGCTTCTTTAATCAAGCATATCGATAGGCGCCATACGGTAAGGAGCCTTAGAGATCAGTCTTGTATCGGGCTCTAGCTCAATGCCAAAGTCTACACTCCTTTATGGAGGTAAACCTGATGGCTCTCCAAAGACGTCAACAAACTCGTAAGCTACTAGAATCTCCTCCAAAGCTGGACTCGTAGTATCCTTCATGGCATAGCACCAAAAAGCCATGACTGATAAGTCTCGCAGCTTGCACTACACTGATGAATGTACCAGTCTTCCCGTGATCCCATCCTCTAAAGATCTCAACATAGTCTGCATCTGTAGTTACCATCACTGCCCTGTTGCCGATGTCCAAAACTGCTCGATGTCGATCCATCCAATCCATACCCAGAATAACTTCTTCATGTATTAAGTCCATAACGAAGAAGTCAGCTGGCCAGTCGCGACATTCCAATCTAATAGGACATTTGCGAACCTCTCGTGTACCTCTAATCTTACCCCCATCGGATAATCCTATAAATAAGGGTCTACTTTCTACGGTAACTAAGGTCAATATATCTACACATACATTAGATATAAAAGAATGTGTAGCACTGATATCAAAAAGAACTCTGACAGGAAAACAATTAATGTGAATGATACATGTGGTCGCTGGCGTTGTTGGCTCTACAACACTCCTCAGCTCATAAACTCTAGCTGATGCATCTCTGGTGTCTGCAGAACCATCAATTCGTCCTCTACGTCTCCCTTGTCCCGGAGTGGAAGCCTGAGGAGTGGTAGAACCAGGGACTCTTTGTTGCTGCTGTTGATACTGAGATCTTTGTCCACCTCTTGTAACACTAGCAAGTGAAGAACCCTGTTGAGATAGCGCCTTGCTTTGACGGAAAAACGCAGCTCTGTGCCTGGGCTTGCCACAAGAAAAAAAAGTCACTATAGACTTCTTGCAATCAGCTCAGATGTGACTAGCTCCTCCGTAGTTGTGACACTACCGTCCTTTATCAGAACTATGCGGAAACCCGAACGTCCCGGGGTCTTACTACTCCCAAATTTAGCTGCTCCAGCTCCAACACTGGCTAATCCAGTCTTTTGCCTCTTCTCATGACCTGCTGTCTGAGAAGCTCTCCCCTAACCCGGTCGGTCTCTCTCATATGCAAAAGCTCTATCTACCTAGTCCGTCAGAGAATCATAACGGAAACCAACAAGATAAGAGCGTGTCGACTCTCTCAGTCTCCGAGAGAATAGGTAAACATGCTGATCCTCAGGTGGTGCTGATGGACCCAACAAAGACAACTCATCCTGAAACTTGCTAATGATCTCAACAATAGGCAAATCCTCGAATCCAGCCTCGAGAAAATCCTGAAGACGGTCCCTCCTCATAGCTGCAGTGCAGTAGCGATCTTTGATAACCATCTTCATCTGCTCATAATTGGTGACCTTACTGCGAGCAGTCCTCCACCAAGAATGAGCCTGATCCTTCAGCAACGTCTGTGCTATGTCAACTCGACGTCCCTCTAGGCAACCGATCGCCTCCATAGCAGAATCCAACTCTCCCAGCCACAGCTCCACCTCCAATCCAGTCTTTCTTATGAAAGTGAGAACCTTCACCTAGTCAAAAGCCTTCAACCAACTATCGGGTTTTGGCTCCTTTGCCTCAGCCAGCGCTGTAACAACCTGAACAACTCTAGTAGGCTGGGCAACAACCCGTGTGACTCTCTGTGAAACCTCGGCTGATCTCCCAAGAACTGGTGGTGCTGGTGTTGGTCCTCCAGTCCGGATAGCCTCCTCAACTCTCTGCACATAGTCGCAATATGCAAAATCTCCTATGGACACTCGACCGGACACCGTTGATGACGCTCTTTATGCTCCGGACCTAGTAGCGGTCCCGTTCCCAACCTTAGGAACAACACTCTCAACAACCTCCTCAACAAACGACTCGGCGATAGGCGGATCAAGAACTGGGGTTTGGCCCCGACCTCTAGCTAGTGGAGGTCTTCCTGCACGTCCTCGTCCACGGACGGCAGGTGGAAGTGGTGGTCGACCCCTCCCTCGCCTCATAACAGATGTAGCCCTAGTACGCACCATCTGCTATAAGGATAGATATATAGAATATATATATAGATATAAGGCCACACTACAACTAAACTAGAAATCTAGAAAAAGAACATAAAGGTCAACATATAAGAACTACACTGCTGAGATCCGCGGAGGTAGTGGTGGTCGCCCGTACATCTATCCCAGACCGACAAGTTTAAAACCAAAACCCCTGTTGAAAACGTTAGAGCCCTTGCGGGTTCTATTTATTTATCCATCCGACCTGTAGAAGATTTCGAGTGTCATTGTTACCAACCTAGAGCTCTAATACCATATTGTAAAACCCCGAGTTCTGGGAACTCGAAGCGTTACGGGCTAGGACCTCACAATGGGTCTCGACCCTCAAAGTAGCAACAACACAACGGATCTTACAACAAGGCACAGACAAATGAAAACCAAAACTCAATATAAAACCAAAGCTTTAAACAAAAGAAATCATAAAAGACTCACAATCGAATTCAAAACAAAAGGGAAAACAACAACATAAACATAAACCCAATCCCATCCTATAATGTACGAGAACCCTGGCTGACCACACCGTCCGGATCACTCAACAACATCCTGAACCTGTTGTGCATCTACAACATCGGTATAAACCGTTAGCTAACATTCTAGATAACGGGAAGAACGTAAAGACACAAACAAACATAGGGTAAAGTAAACATATAACATGCTCACACTCAACCGGTTATTATCTTTATTAAGGTTATTCATTACTAATTCAACTTCTTTTTTCACACGAGAATCTGGGAACTCAAAGCGTTACGGGTTAGGACCTCACAAAATAAACTATTGGGCATTTTTAACTACATATTACGGATAAGTCTACCCAAAATTTTTTAATTTCTTTGTAGTTAGTTGATTATGTTTTTTTAACATTATATTTGTTCAATAAATGATTTAGCTTATTTGGAAACTAAAATTGTGTATTTTAAATTATAAATATTCCACTATGAATAAAATAATGTAAGTTTTAGTTTATCTTATAATAACAATGAAATTAAAATCTAATAATTATTTTTTCAGGTAGATCTTTGTAAGTATTTTAATTTGTGCCAAAACTTTTATTTAGCAAATTTGTGTCAGATTAAGTTTAGTTTAACTTATTGAATATAACATTATGGTAAAAAAAATCTTGAAAAAAACCGACAAATAAAAGAAGGTTCAGTTTTGTAACTAACTAGTTACTTGAATTATGAAATTGAAAAACTAGCCACTAACTTTTCATGTTTTGCTTTCTAACCACCTTTAAAAAAATAATTTCGGACAGTCACAAAATGCTTATTGACAGTCAACTCTTATTGATAGTTCAATTGTTGACATTAAAAATGTAAAACGGATTGTCAACAAAGGTAAAAATGTATATCAACAAGTATATTTTTTCATCCTTTTTTTCCGGACCGTCAACAAAGGTAAAAATGTATGTCAACAAGTATATAAATTTTATCATTTTTCTCCAGATTGTCAACAAGTGTAAAATGAATTATCAACAAGTGTAAAATGTATTGTCAACAAGTGTAAAATGTACTATTAACAAGTTCAAAATGGACCGTCAATAAATATATTATTTCATAATTCATTTTTGTATTGTCGACAAGTGTAATAAAATGTATTTTCAACAAGTGTAAAAACGAATGTCAATAAGTATAATTTTTTCGAAATGTCAAAAAATGTACCTAAAATGGATTGTCAACAAGTGTAAAATGGATTGTTAACAAGTACATTTTTCACAATTGTCAACAAGTGTAAAATAGATTGTCATCAAGTGTAAAATATATTATCAACAAGAGTAAAATGAGGATTTTTTGCCCCCTAAATAATAAAATAAACTGAAATAATTCTGAAATTAGGTACAGTAAAAACTATTTAGGCGAATAGGAAGTCATTTAAGTCCGGTGTAAACCTGCAAACTCGCCGTTTAAAACTATGGCTTCTTCGTAGAACTCGTAGTTTTAAATTGCGGGTGTGTCCATTTATTTTTGAAAAAATAAATAGGCAATGAAATAATTAAATGCACAAAAACACACTTGGGAGAGTTGAATTCAAGGCAACAATCTTATATTTGGTTCACCTAAATCATAAAATAATGGTGTTTTCCCCTAGAAACAACCAAATGAATTTATCTATCGTACATTTTAAATACATCCATTATTCATTTACGAGTTTTAATCGATAAACTATGGTATATATTTCAAACATTAGAAAAATAAGCTATGGTAAATTTTGAAATATTTTTTTTAATGTTTGAAATATATACCATACTTTTATCGATTAAAAACTCATAAATGAATAATGGATGTATTTTATATGTACTATTACTATAGATAAATTCATTTGGTTGATTCTAGGGCGAAAAACAGTGTTATTATATGAATTAGGTGAACTAAATATAAGATTTACATGCAAGGCAATGTGGCATAGTGGTTGAAAGTCTTTAATAGTTCCCTTACGCCTTGAGTTCACAAGTGTGTTTTTGTGCATTTAATTTTTTTCTTGCCTATTTTTTAAAAATAAATGAGGCACACCTGTAGGTTAAAACTGTAACTTCTTCATAAAACTCGTAGTTTTAAACTACGGGTTTGCACCAAACTTGATATGTAACGCCCCACTTTTTGGCGCGTTGCGTTATTTATTTTCTCGGATCTTATCGCTATTTTAAATAGCTTACATATTATATTACGAGTATTTTGACGTCGTAAGTTAAATCCCATGAGTATATATCGATATATTTATTACCGTATTTAAAGTATTATATAATCTCGTAAATAATTCACGAGAACGGGTTTTGTATTGCAAAGAATATTTTTACGAGTTTATATATATGTTTAATCAATATATATTTTTCCGTATTTATCCGTCGGGAAAGTTTGAAAATTTATTCGATCCGGAAATTTCATTACGGGTTTTCCTAATCGAGTTACTTTATTTTATTTTTATTTATTCGGTTACATTTGTTCCGTAATTTTTATTTTCGGAAAGTCGGAAAATTTCCGATACGGAAATTCCGTTCCTTGCGCTTTTTGGATCGAATATATATTTTGTTAGTTCTCTTTTATTTCCTCTTTCTTTATTTTCTTTTCCCATTTTTTTTTCTTTATTCTTCTCTTTCTCTCCCCTTGCGGGCTGATGAGCAACTCTTCTCCCCGACCTCTCAATGCCCGACTCCTCGTTTCATAGGTGACCCCTCGCTTCTACAGTGATCCCTCAAAACGCTCAGCCCATCCCCTCGCCCCAATTTCATACTCAACCTCAACATTTTCCCTCTACCCTTGTGCCTCTCTTCACGCAGCAGCAAGCAGCTCCCACCTCCTCTGGAATGCTTCCCAAACAAGGTCGCCCAAACAAGACTCTCTCTCGACAACAAGAAGCAGCGACCTCAACTCGAATCTCCTCCCGGACCTGCTCTCGCCCCGCTCTCTCCTCAAACCGCTGCCCTCAACTCGTCTCGCCTCGCCGGAGAAAAATGTGCAAGCCGACCTCAATCCCTTCCTTCTTCTCCGTCGGCTTTCGGAATCGGACAACTCAACAATGTCACTAAAACACCAGTGCAACCACTGGAGGGAGCCCATCGGAGTCGCCGTTGGCAGCCCCCGCCTTCTCCTCCGCCAAAGCCTCTGCCCTACTCCCGCCGATCGAGCCTCCGTAGAATCCCAAGCTGTTATAAAAAGGGGTTGAAAGCCCTCTTTAAAAATTAAATCAGGCAACCAGTGCCTTGACCTAGCCGGAGAATCCCTCCATCGCTGTTGCCACCATCGCAGTTGCCGGAGCTTCCCTGACCTGCCTTCGCCGTGCCGGAGACCCTTCCACCCTCTAGTGCAACATCTCACCGCAACAACATCAGGGTTTGGCAAAACCCTTTTAACATTTTACGATTGGGGCTCCCACATATTTGGTACAACTACACAAAGCTCTCAAAGTTAATTACATATTTTACCCTTACTTTGTATTTACAGATTTGGAACTAATTTCAGGAATTTCATAAGCTGCCCTGTGGGATTAATTACAAAAGATGGCCAAACATTTAATTTCTGATTATGACCCATATGTATGAAATGTATGAATTGTCCCGGAAATGTGTTAGCGGTTTTTAACCTTGCGTTTTAACTGCGGTTTTATGACCAAGGTTCGAGAATTTCATATTTTGTCCCAGAAGGATTATTTATGAGATTTTAACGTTGCATTTGAAAACGAGTTTCCTTATATATATATATATATTCCGTTCAAATTTAGCATATAAGTTAAATTTTTTTAGTTTTGGTGTTGGGTTCAGAAGCGCCCCGTTAAAGGCCCAACAAACCCATTCTCGACATCCGCGGTTCGTCTTCCGCCTTTGACCTCGTGTGAGTACCTCCTTCCTCGATCTAGTTATGTTTAGTGTTAGAATCATGCTAGGTTGGATCTGGCATAACTTAGACGGAATTTCAAGTGGTGGTGTGGACTTTAGGTGAGGATTTAAGGATGGTTTGAACATTCTAAGGATTGAGGTGTGTATGTTATCATGTGAGCTTTGTTGAGGTTGTGAGTATGTGTTGTTGAGATTGCGAGATTAGGATGGGAGTATCCTAGCATGTGGTTATAGTTGAGATCTCGTGAGTTTATGAGGGCTAGGAGTGTATCCTAGATTATGAGAGTGTAGGACCTAATGAGATCATAAAGGACTAGAAGTCTTAGGACTTCTAGCTTGGGTGAGTGGTTGTTGATTATTGTGCCTTGTCTTGAACAGGAATTGGTTATACTCCTTGGGAGGGTGATATCGGTTTAGCTTAGCGTTGAGACGAGGTAAGTCCTCGGACTTACTTAGCCGCTTTTATGCATTATTTGGATATGTGATGTGTTCGCTCCAAACGGTGTGTGCAAGCTTTAAATTTATAATCCTAGATGTAAGCTTAAAACAAGGATGTGAACCCGCAGTGTACGGGTCAATCGTAGTAAAAAGCAAGGAATTCCAGGGGTCGATCACAGGGACTTAGTGAAACAAAGTCCAATCACGGTATGCTTATGTAAATACTAACCACAAGAGCAATTAAAACAATCAAAGATGATAAAGAAGTCAATAAAGCAAACATGCAATTCTAGGGATTAAAGCATCTAGTTGTGGTTCCAACTCAAGATCTAAAGATAAGCGGACAAAGCTGAGGTTTTTGCATAGGGAAGGTGTTACTAAAGTGGAATAGATCACCGGGTAAGTCTCACTACTCACTAATCCTAAACCGTAACTCCTATTACCGGGTAAGTCTCAAGGAATTAAGATAAAGAACTATAACCTCAAACTAACACACCATCTAAGGGAATAGAATCAAACTTTACCGGGTAAGTCTCAGGCTAACTCACAAAGATGGGATGGAAGCACACTCAAACCCCAATAAAGGATAAACCTTTATTACCTACACTTACGATCTTAGGTAAACAAACTAAGGAATTACCGGGTAAGTCTCATCCTAGGCTTGCATTGAACCAGGAAAGGTGTAATAAGAATAGGATTTGGCAAATTCTAACACTTAACTCTCAGTTTCGGATCAGATAAGTCACCTCGGTCAGCCAAATTCCACCCCGGCCGAGATGTTCATCGACTGAGCGAGATGCTTAGGGTTAAGGTTAAAAACTCGAACTTTCAGGGTCCTACTGTGATCAAGATCATTCTATCATTGTTTTTCTCACAACCTTCAGCCAATCACCCTAGAATCACACAAGGAAATTAGCCACTCATCATCATGAAAGCAATAATCAAACATATGGGAAGAAGGTGAATATTTGAACAAGAAGAATTTAATGAAAAGACTTCAATAACTGAATCAAATATCACAACAAAAGCGTTCCTTGGATATAAATCCAACAAAGGAAGACAACAAGGAAGGGAATCTAAGATAATCTTACAAAAACCCTTCAAAAGCTATAAAAGCTACAATCTTCGATCTTCCTTCAACCTTCAAAAAGGTTCTTCAAATCTCCCGACTAGAGTATGGCTGCCGCGTGCTATCGGTGTAAGCGGGTTGTATGCAGGATATTGGATTTGTGGAAATCCAACCCTTTTTTATAGGAAAATAACTTTCCAAAGATAAGATATCTTAGAAAGATCTCTTCCCATAAAAATAGGTAAAATATATGATCTAGCATATCTTCTTCCTTCCAGGAGCCAAGCCCAAAAATATAAGATCTCTTTCCAAAGATAAAAGATCTCAGCCAAGAATAAAATATTCTCGCCGCGTCCCAGGTGTTCGCCTCAGTCGAGTCGAATTCTCTGGATCACCTCGGTCGAGGTGAATCTGTGGTCAACCGAGGTGAGTCACAACTGAATGTGAAATCTCTCAAATCTGGTCCAAAGTGAATCTTAAATCCATAGCTATGCTTCCTGGATGGTTCCTTATGTTCCTGAATGTAGCTCCAATGACTCCATAGCTTCTTTTGCTCCTTTTTGATGCAAAACGTGCCATTTTATCTACGATTACAACAAAACTAGGTATAGACCTCGATTCCCGCAAAGGTAGATGAAATGGTAATATAATCACATATTATACATACAAACATGCAGATTATGAAAGATAAAACGTCCAAACAAACCCCAAAATATAGACTATAATTCATGCTATCAAAATACCCCATACTTAGCCCTTGCTTGTCCCCAAGCAAGTTCCGCATATAAAAGACAAGATAGAATGGATTATAAGTCAAGAAAATCAATGAAAAGTCTTTCAAAATATTTTTATGGTGTGCTACAATCATAGATCACTCTAAGAGAATACTTCATGGAATTTAAAATCAATACATGATTAAAACATTTTATAATTATAAGAAAGTTGTTCATCTTTGCATAAAACCATAGAATGCGTAATAAGTCATAATTATCAAAATTAATCATGTATAATCCAGTTTAAACCACTAAGTCAATCAACAAGCTCAAGGTCTCAAGGGCTTCCCAAAAGAAAGGTCAAGAAACGTGTAGGGTAGGGATGTATGTAAGGTAATGTGGTGCTAGAATCCGGGAAAAGGATGAACTTCACTTTCACTTTGACTTGCAACATCTTCCACCAATAAGCTTTGCTTATTTCACACCTTTTCTTTTACTTTAATTTTTGGGATGCATGGACAGAGGTGCACAATAACCGAAGCCTAGGAAATCAGCAATCATCAATTTCTTGAGATGCATCAAACCCTTGATGCACATACCATGACCCGTTAGGAATATCGCTCAATCCGACTTTGGCAAGACACAAACACCCGGCTATGTGAATGGTGCCGAGTTACTCATCTTCATGATTGACTTCCCCAAACTTATTATTACTTTCTAACACTTTCACTTCCAGCCAACTTCTCATCTTTAACTTCACTTGCTTTCACCACTTCGCTTGCTTCCAAATTCCCGGATAGGTAAAGGGAGGCAAAATGTATATGAGGGGCTAAGCATGATCAAGAAGAAGAAGAGAGAAGAATGAATTGCCTTGGTCTTTCCAAGAAGAAAGTGAGAGAACTTATCTTGCGGTGTCAACCTTCAAATTCAACATAATTTGGATAAAAACAAAGTATTAAACATGCCAATAATTTTAAACAAAGCATTTAGCAACTTAAACATATTATAAAACCTTTCAAACACATAAAGAATTTAAAACCAGTCAGTAAGCAAAGTCTTCACTGAGATCATATCCAAATAAGAAGCACAAAAATCGTTTCGAAAACTCTCAGTTAACCCACCTCGGTCGAGGTGTTCTGAGGTCAACCGAGGTGAAACACCTCGTTTGGCCAGAACTCCACCGGCCGAGGTCCAAATGTTTTTTTTTTAAAACCAGTTTTCTTTCAGTTTCGTCGTTTTTCTTAATCAAATAACCTGTAAGTATGCATGTAATCTCGGATAAACACATAGATGCAAAAGTGAAGCATAAATATAAATATCCGGTCAAATAGAGTCATACATCAAATAACTGTCAAATACATCAAATAAACACCCCATACTTAGGACACACTGTCCCAGTGGGTCAAAATAAGTCTAAGGTAAAAGTACTCACCGGATAATAAGCTGAACTGCATAAAAATAAGAAAAGAAAATCCTGCAGCTCTCAGTAGTCACGATCCGGTGGTGGTGGTGGTGGCACATACGGATACTGGGACGGGTCAAATGAATAGCCCATGACGTGCTCAAACTGAATTTGGGCCATCATGTGCTGGTCATGCTGCCGCTCCTGCATCTCGCGGATATCCAGTGACAAAGCAGCATATGAATCAATAACCTGATCCGTCAAGTCGTCGATCTGACTGTGAGCCTCTGAGTCTCTGTGTCGGCGTGTCCTACGCCTAGCAGGTCTCACTAGAGAAGTAGTAGGTGCAGGCTCAGTATCCTCATCATCCAGATCTATAACTGGTGCGCTCGTCCCTGCAGTATCTGTCCCTGTATCCATCGGGACTCCACCCTCTCTCTCATCAACTGTCTCCTCATCATTTGCCTCCTCCTCAGATGGGGCAGCTGCTGCCTCTCTATAATCCTCCATCAGTGGAGCCCAAGCGGTCTGCCAATAATGAGGGTCAAAAACAGTAAACTGGGTAGACCACCTGATCCTCTGTGGTGCAGTCAGCTCCCACGGCATAGCCACGTACGGTGTAGTCAGACCTCGGGGGACCAGAATCCGCCGAGTGATCATCTCCTGCAGCCGCCATCATCGTGCAAGCGCTGAGATCCATGTCCTGATAACTAGCTATGTGGGTAACAATCCCTCCGCAGCAGATGTCTCCCTTCGCCTTGGCCTTGATCTTGTGCAGATCCTCTGCCAACATCAAGCCAAAGTCCGGGACACCCCCAATAACCATGCAGTATAAACTGAAAAGCTCTCCCTATCGGATCTTCTGGGGTGTCTCAGTACGCGCCAAAAGTGTCTCACTGAAGATCCGGTGGGCTAACCTAAAGGCTAAATGGAAGATGACCTTCTCCCTAGAATCTCCAGGGCGCCATCTGTCTGCGTGCTCAACCACGTGAGCAATCTGTCCCCAAAACTCCCTAGCTACAGATCGGGATGGGAAGTCAACAGCGGTGGGCTCAGGAAAACCAAAAATATCTCTCCAGTACTCTAGTGGCACTATGAAGTTCCGGTTCATCAACCGGTCCTTCACAGATCTCTTTGTGGGGAGGTAGGTGAAGGAGCTAACGAACTCTAAGGTTGGCTCCAAATAGGCTGGGGCTCGGATCTCAGTAAACTGATCCAGCCCTACTGTAGAAATCATCCTCCTAAGGTCTCCGTCTACTTGGAGGCAATCAAAAGCAGACACGTCCAGGAAGCGTGGTGCAATCACTGGACGGCCAGAAATACGCTCATAATCCACCCGGTGTCGCTCATGGATCACCGGGCGGTAAGGTCGCGAAGAAGAGGAAGAAGGGGAAGGTGAGGATCTATCCCTAAGGGCAAGGCGTCGGTCAGAACTCATTTTTAATTCAGTCACTGTCAGGTCACCTCGGTCGACTGACAACGCTCAAGAATCACCTCGGCCGAGGCACAGCTCAACTGGACCGAGGCGAAAAACTGGGTTCTAATTCCTTCTGAAAATTCAGTTCTTTTCCCCCAAAATCACTACAACTGCTTCCTATGGGGTACTTAAGCCTTTTCTCAGCAAATGCAAGGGCAACCAAAGCCCAAATCGAAGCAAAATCGGAGAGGTAGGGTTTCGGTTTTGTTTTACCTCGTTCGGCCGAATCGGTTCGATTCTCTTGCAGATCGATGATGTACTGGGATCTTCTAAGCCTTAATCGCAGTTTGGAAGCGAAAATCTTTGAAAACGAGCAAGAATCGAAGGAGGCGAGGTGAAACTGTCGCCGCGGTCGAGGAAGAGTGAAAGTGAAGAGAGAGAAAATAAATCCCCCTTTTATACCCTTTCTGGAACTGCTGTCACCTCGGTCGAGATGGTCTCGACTGGACCGAGGTGGTACGGACCGAGGTGGTTCTTCAGAAAACCCTAGTCGCCTCGGTTGCTCAAGAATCATCTCGGTCGAGGTGCTCTGAAAGCGACCGAGATGCCTCAGTCAAACTTCGTCTTCTCAAATTCTCGATCTTTTGTTCTTCCAGTTATGCTCCTTCCTTAGATGTCTCTTGTTATCTGTCTAGAACACCAAAAACAAAACAAAGCAAAGCGAAAGCAAACTATCTAAGCTAGACTAGAAAAAGGGAAAATAAAACAATACCTTGGGTTGCCTCCCAAGAAGCACTTGGTTTAAGGTCGCTAGCTGGACCATAATGCGTCTCTCATACGTGATCGGAGGTGCCTTCACCCCATACTTCACCTCCATCGTGGGGTGAAGTAAGTAAGTCTATCAAACGCACCAACAAGTGTAAATGCTCATCGGGGAATGAATCGTCTATGGGTGGGTCGTCCTTCTCGCGTGAAGATGCAGGTAGCCGGCTGAGGTGATCCGCAACAGAATTTTCGGATCCCTTCTTATCGCGGTTCTATAGATCAAACTCTTGAAGCAAGAGAATCCATCGAATAAGGCGTGGCTTGGCATCTTTCTTAGCCAACAAGTAACGGATGGCTGCATGGTCGGTGTAGACAATGACTTTCGCCCCTACTAAATAGGAACGAAACTTCTCGAAAGCATATACAACCGCCAATAATTCCTTTTCGGTGGTAGCGTAGTTGCGTTGTGCTACATCAAGCGTCTTACTATCATAGTAAATGGTGGTGGTCCGTCCATCCTTCTTCTGTCCAAGCACCGCTCCTACGGCTACATCACTAGCATCGCACATGATCTCAAAGGGCAAGGTCCAATCCGGAGGTTGGATAATGGGAGCGGAGATCAACGCTTCCTTAATCCTGTAAAAAGCATCAAGACACTCCTGCGAGAACTCAAAAACAACATCTTTATTCAAGAGGTTAGTTAGAGGTTTAGAAATCTTAGAGAAGTCCTTGATGAATCTCCTGTAGAAACCTGCATGCCCGAGAAAACTCCTAACACCTTTAACAAAACAAGGGGGAGGGAGTTTCTCAATAGTCTCGATCTTAGCGCGATCGACTTCAATGCCTCGATTAGAAACGAGGTGTCCTAGCACAATGCCTTCATTAACCATAAAATGACACTTCTCCCAATTCAAAACGAGATTAGTGTCTTCAAATCTTTTAAGCACTAGAGAAAGGTTAGATAGGCAATCATCAAAAGAGGAACCATATACAGAAAAATCATCCATAAATACCTCCATGATCTCCTCTATGTACTCGGAAAAGATAGCCATCATGCATCGCTGGAAGGTAGTGGGTGCATTGCACAATCCAAATGGCATCCTCCTATAAGCAAATGTCCCCCATGGACAAGTGAAAGTGGTCTTCTCCTGATCATCCGGATGGATAGGAATCTGGAAGAATCCACTATAGCCGTCTAAGTAGCAAAAGTGTGAATGCTGGGCCAACCGCTCGAGCATTTGATCAATAAAGGGAAGTGGAAAATGTTCCTTCCGTGTGGCCGTGTTCAGCTTCCTATAATCGATGCAAACCCTCCAGCCCGTAACGGTCCTAGTTGGGATCAACTCGTTGTTCTTATTCATCACAACGGTCATCCCTCCTTTCTTTGGAACTACATGCACCGGGCTAACCCACTTGCTGTCCGAGATAGGGTATATGATACCTGCATCCAACAACTTAAGAATTTCTTTCTTCACAACCTCTTTCATGATCGGATTTAACCGTCTTTGAGGTTCCCGTGAAGTCTTATGATCATCCTCCATTAGAATTCTATGCATGCAGAAAGAGGGCTTAATACCAATAAGATCATCTATAGTATAACCCAAAGCCTTTTGATGCTTTCTCAGGACATGCGTTAGTTTAGATAATTCAGTTTCGGAAAGGGAAGCACTAACAATGACAGGATAAGTGGAATCCGGTCCAAGAAAGACATACCTCAAGTGATTTGGGAGTTGTTTAAGCTCCACAACTGGGGGTGCTTTCTGAGGGGGATCCTTGCTTCCTTCTTCCAGTGGAGTAGATCCAGAAACCGGACTTTCGGAAGTCTCAGTTGGAATCGTCTCGCCATCGACCTCGGTCGAGACGCAGAGGCGTTGACCTAGATGTTCTTCAGTCGCCTCGCTCAGTCCAGAAAGTGCCTCGGTCGAGGTACTGCAACTGGAACTGAAACTGGAGATCTTCGTCTCCTGGATTAGCTTCTCAGTTTTAGCTCCTGGATCTTCTTTCAGTGCTTCTAAGCTCCGTATATCTGCGTCACAAGAAGCATCTATACCTTCCTCCATTAAACTGAAGCTAATAACTCTTTCAAGTGGATCGTTAGCAAGGATAGAGCTCACCAATTCTCTTGATTCTTCTTCATCGTAGATGTTGAAGATATCATCAGTTAGTTGCTTCCCTTTCATGGCTGCAAGTAAATCGAAATCCACCTCATCGCCGCCAATGTTGAATTTTAGCTTGGCGTTCTTGCAATCCACGTTGCAACCCGAAGTTGCTAGAAATGGTCTCCCGAGAATAATAGGGATAGGATAATCTGCGGGAATATCAAGTACAACAAAATCTATAGGTAAATAGAAGTTACCTAACTTGACCGGAACATCCTCCAAGATGCCCACGGGATGGGTGATGGAGCGATCCGCCATATATAGTCGAATCTTGACCGGCTTGGGCTCTCCAAGTCCGATCTTCGCACATAGCTCCAGCGGGATGATGCTCACGCTGGCTCCTAGATCACAAAGGGCTTCACAAGTAACATCCCCAACTTGAATGGGAATGCAAAATGAGCCGGGATCTCTCAATTTAGGTGGCATCTTCTCCTTCATGATTTGTATCAGCTCCGAGGATTTAGATGTCATCCTAACTTCACCAAAATCTTCCAGTTTCCTCTTCCTTGATAGGATCTCATTCAAGAACTTCCCATAGGCGGGCATTCCTAGAATAACATCAAGGAAAGGAATGTTAATGTGCAGTTTATTCATCAAGTCAAGGAACTTACCAAAGCGCTTGTCTAGATGTGCTCTGGCCCTTGACTGGGGGAATGGAAGTGGTGGTTTGTATGCAGGAGGTGGAACATAAACTTCAGTTTTCCCCTCCGCTTTCTGTGGCTCCACCTCGGTTGGCATCTCGGTGGAGGTGTTCTTTGACTGCATCTGGACCGAGGTGGTCTTCGTCGGTACTGGCACCGACCGAGGCACTGGATCTGCAGTTTTCAGTCCACTCCTCGTAGTTATGGCCATGATCTGGCCCTTAGGGTTGCTCTCCGTCCTTGCTGGAAGCTTCCCTGGATCTCTTGGCGCTTCATTCGCCCTACTTGCAAGTTGTTGTTCAAAGGCTTTTTGGGCCTTCGAAAATGAAGTCATAGAAGTCTCCATAGCGTTGAGCTTGATCAAGATAGCCTCCAGAACTGCGTCTTTCTTTTCTGGTTGAGACAAACTTGATCCTTGCCCCTAGCTCTTTAATGGAGTAGAAGAAGAAGAAGGGGAAGAAAGGAAAGGGTTAGAGGAATCGTTAGAGTTGGAGTTTGAATGATTGTTACCAGAATTTTGGTTGTTCGCCCTCCAGTTGTTGCTATTGGATCCTCTATTGTTGTTGTTCCGGGAACCGTTGTTGTTGTTACGGTATCCGTTGTTGTTGTTCCTTTGCCCTTGCTCTTCCTTCTTGGTTTGAGCAACCAAGAGTTCCTTCAATTGCTTCACGTCATTCTTCAAAGACGTGAGTTGATTGTTGTTGGGCTGAGTTTCTGGAAAGTTAACTCTTTTAACTCCACCTTCAGCTCCTTGGTGGGTGTACTTCTCCATATGCAAAGCTTGCTTCTCGATGAAGTCCCAAGCTTCGTCAATCGCCATGTCCATAAAGGTACCGGCGGAGAGTAGTTGGAGGTTGAATTGGGTGCTTCCGTCCAGTCCCTTGAAGTATATCTCCAGTAATTCTAACTTTGGAATCCCATGATGTGGGCAATCCAAAAGAATGTCCTTGAACCGCTCCCATGACTTGGACAAGCTCTCCTTGTCCTTCATAATGAAAGCGTTGATCTTCCCTCTCATTTCAGTGGTCTTTGAAGGGGGAAAGAATTTGGTCAGGAATTCCGTCGTCATCTCCTCCCATGTGCTAATTTTTCCTGGAGGAAGAGATTGATACCAAGTAAGAGCTCTATCTTTTAAAGAAAAGTAAAAAGGTCTTAGCTTGTAGTTGTTATTTTCAATCCTCGGAGGTCTCAAGGTCTCCATCAAGATCTCATAGTTTTGAAGATGTTAATGTGGTGATTCCTTCTCTAGCCCTCCGAACTGGCATTGGCGAATCATGGATAGAACTTGCGGTCGAAGTTCATAGTCATGGTCCGCTGGATCTCCTAGGTTAACTCCTGGACGCCTCAGTTGTTGATTGGGGTCCATCCTTTGACCTAGGGTTTGTGGGATTCCTGCAAGAAGAACATCTCGGACTGGCCTCCGAGGTGGAAGTGCATCGGCCGGGGCGTCAGGTACTGGGACCTGCCTCGGTCGAGGGTCAGCAACTGGGACCTGCATCGGTCGAGGATCAGCAACTGGATCTTCCCTCGGTCGAAGTTGATATTTGTCTCTCAAAGCGGCCATATCTGCTTCGATTGCTTCAGTCCTGGTGCGAGTTTCTTCTTTCTCTTGTCTTAGTTCTTCCCTGCTGAGGCGTAGCAGCTCTAGCGCCTCTTTTAATTCGGCCTCAAGATCGCGGTTGTCTTGTTGGGCCATCTTCGCTTCTCTTAAGCATCGCTTGTATGTCTTTTCTGGTTCGGGATCGTAAGGAACGATTTCCTTCCCAGTGCGGGTTCTTCGCATAAACCTAAGAAAGAACCTGCAAAAGTCACTCAACTAGAGTGGTTAGAAGACACGGGGGCAAGTACCCCAAAAGCAAACCGTAACCAGCTCGGTCTAGACCAAGTCCCCGGCAACGGCGCCAAAAACCTGTTTGCTCCAAACGGTGTGTGCAAGCTTTAAATTTATAACCCTAGATGTAAGCTTAAAACAAGAATGCGAACCCGCACTGTACGGGTCAATCGTAGTAAAAAGCAAGGAATTCCAGGGGTCGATCACAGGGACTTAGTGAAACAAAGTCCAATCACGGTATGATTATGTAAATACTAACCACAAGAGCAATTAAAATAATCAAAGATGATAAAGAAGTCAATAAAGCAAACATGTAATTCTAGGGATTAAAGCATCTAATTGTGGTTCCAACTCAAGATCTAAAGATAAGCGGACAAAGCTGAGGTTTTTGCATAGGGAAGGTGTTACTAAAGTGGAATAGATCACCGGGTAAGTCTCACTACTCACTAATCCTAAACCGTAACTCCTATTACCGGGTAAGTCTCAAGGAATTAAGATAAAGAACTATAACCTCAAACTAACACACCATCTAAGGGAATAGAATCAACCTTTACCGGGTAAGTCTCAGGCTAACTCACAAAGATGGGATGGAAGCAAACTCAAACCCCAATAAAGGATAAACCTTTATTACCTACACTTACGATCTTAGGTAAACAAACTAAGGAATTACCGGGTAAGTCTCATCCTAGGCTTGCATTGAACCAGGAAAGGTGTAATAAGAATAGGATTTGGCAAATTCTAACACTTAACTCTCAGTTTCGGATCAGATAAGTCACCTCGGTCAGCCAAATTCCACCCCGGCCGAGATGTTCATCGACTGAGCGAGATGCTTAGGGTTAAGGTTAAAGACTCGAACTTTCAGGGTCCTACTGTGATCAAGATCATTCTATCATTGTTTTTCCCACAACCTTCAGCCAATCACCCTAGAATCACACAAGGAAATTAGCCACTCATCATCATGAAAGCAATAATCAAATATATGGGAAGAAGGTGAATATTTGAACAAGAAGAATTTAGTGAAAAGACTTCAATAACTGAATCAAATATCACAACAAAAGCGTTCCTTGGATATAAATCCAACAAAGGAAGACAACAAGGAAGGGAATCTAAGATAATCTTACAAAAACCCTTCAAAAGCTATAAAAGCTACAATCTTCGATCTTCCTTCAACCTTCAAAAAGGTTCTTCAAATCTCCCGACTAGAGTATGGCTGCCGCGTGCTATCGGTGTAAGCGGGTTGTATGCAGGATATTGGATTTGTGGAAATCCAACCCTTTTTTATAGGAAAATAACTCTCCAACGATAAGATATCTTAGAAAGATCTCTTCCCATAAAAATAGGTAAAATATATGATCTAGCATATCTTCTTCCTTCCAGGAGCCAAGCCCAAAAATATAAGATCTCTTTCCAAAGATAAAAGATCTCAGCCAAGAATAAAATATTCTCGCCGCGTCCCAGGTGTTCGCCTCAGTCGAGTCGAATTCTCTGGATCACCTCGGTCGAGGTGAATCTGTGGTCAACCGAGGTGAGTCACAACTGAATGTGAAATCTCTCAAATCTGGTCCAAAGTGAATCTTAAATCCATAGCTATGCTTCTTGGATGGTTCCTTATGTTCCTGAATGTAGCTCCAATGACTCCATAGCTTCTTTTGCTCCTTTTTGATGCAAAACGTGCCATTTTATCTACGATTACAACAAAACTAGGTATAGACCTCGATTCCCGCAAAGGTAGATGAAATGGTAATATAATCACATATTATACATACAAACATGCAGATTATGAAAGATAAAACGTCCAAACAAACCCCAAAATATAGACTATAATTCATGCTATCAAAATACCCCATACTTAGCCCTTGCTTGTCCCCAAGCAAGTTCCGCATATAAAAGACAAGATAGAATGGATTATAAGTCAAGAAAATCAATGAAAAGTCTTTCAAAACATTTTTATGGTGTGCTACAATCATAGATCACTCTAAGAGAATACTTCATGGAATTTAAAATCAATACATGATTAAAACATTTTATAATTATAAGAAAGTTGTTCATCTTTGCATAAAACCATAGAATGCGTAATAAGTCATAATTATCAAAATTAATCATGTATAATCCAATTTAAACCACTAAGTCAATCAACAAGCTCAAGGTCTCAAGGGCTTCCCAAAAGAAAGGTCAATAAACGTGTAGGGTAGGGATGTATGTAAGGTAATGTGGTGCTAGAATCCGGGAAAAGGATGAACTTCACTTTCACTTTGACTTGCAACATCTTCCACCAATAAGCTTTGCTTATTTCACACCTTTTCTTTTACTTTACTTTTTGGGATGCATGGACAGAGGTGCACAGTAACCGAAGCCTAGTAAATCAGCAATCATCAATTTCTTGAGATGCATCAAACCCTTGATGCACATACCATGACCCGTTAGGAATATCGCTCAATCCGACTTTGGCAAGACACAAACACCCGGCTATGTGAATGGTGCCGAGTTACTCATCTTCATGATTGACTTCCCCGACAACGGCGCCAAAAACTTGTTCGCTCCAAACGGTGTGTGCAAGCTTTAAATTTATAACCCTAGATGTAAGCTTAAAACAAGGATGCGAACCCGCACTGTACGGGTCAATCGTAGTAAAAAGCAAGGAATTCCAGGGGTCGATCACAAGGACTTAGTGAAACAAAGTCCAATCACGGTATGCTTATGTAAATACTAACCACAAGAGCAATTAAAACAATCAAAGATGATAAAGAAGTCAATAAAGCAAACATGCAATTCTAGGGATTAAAGCATCTAGTTGTGGTTCCAACTCAAGATCTAAAGATAAGCGGACAAAGCTGAGGTTTTTGCATAGGGAAGGTGTTACTAAAGTGGAATAGATCACCGGGTAAGTCTCACTACTCACTAATCCTAAACCGTAACTCCTATTAGCGGGTAAGTCTCAAGGAATTAAGATAAAGAACTATAACCTCAAACTAACACACGATCTAAGGGAATAGAATCAACCTTTACCGGGTAAGTCTCAGGCTAACTCACAAAGATGGGATGGAAGCACACTCAAACCCCAATAAAGGATAAACCTTTATTACCTACACTTACGATCTTTTCCCATAAAAATAGGTAAAATATATGATCTAGCATATCTTCTTCCTTCCAGGAGCCAAGCCCAAAAATATAAGATCTCTTTCCAAAGATAAAAGATCTCAGCCAAGAATAAAATATTCTCGCCGCGTCCCAGGTGTTCGCCTCGGTCGAGTCGAATTCTCTGGATCACCTCGGTCGAGGTGAATCTGTGGTCAACCGAGGTGAGTCACAACTGAATGTGAAATCTCTCAAATCTGGTCCAAAGTGAATCTTAAATCCATAGCTATGCTTCCTGGATGGTTCCTTATGTTCCCAAATGTAGCTCCAATGACTCCATAGCTTCTTTTGCTCCTTTTTGATGCAAAACGTGCCATTTTACCTACGATTACAACAAAACTAGGTGTAGACCTCGATTCCCGCAAAGGTAGATGAAATGGTAATATAATCACATATTATACATACAAACATACAGATTATGAAAGATAAAACATCCAAACAAACCCCAAAATATAGACTATAATTCATGCTATCATGATGGTGGTGTGTGTTTAATTGCTTATGATCATAAAACCGGATTAGGACAACTTGGTTATATATATTGTTGGTACATTGTTTATTATTGTCGGGCGGTGACATCACTGCCTAGCTCCTGAGGGAGACTGGGAGGTTCTCTACGACCAGGCCATACATGATATACGGGCGGGCTTCTTCGCCACTCCACATGGTATACGGATTGAGCTCTGCATCACTCTTGTTGGTTACACGGGGACAGAGGCGAGAGTTATAAGACTCTCGTGTCACACTTAAAACGAATGAAACTAGTAATGGAATGACTTAAAAAGAGAAGATAAGAATCGGATTGTATGTGTATGAGCATGATGTGTGTTATGTGTACTTATGTGTGTGTTTGTGCCCTTGATATCTTTATAATGCCTAGAATGTGAACTAACGATTTTATACCAATTGTTGTAGTTGATGCGCAGGTTAGGATGTGGCCGAGTGATCCGGAGGAGTGGGCAACCGGGGTTCCGTACATCCTAGGTCGAGTTTTGGGGATTTGAGTGCTTATGTTGTTGTTTTTGTATTATGCTTATGTTTTAGTAAGGACGGCTGAAGTCTTTCCTTTCTTTTGTCTTTGCAGTTTCATAACATTGCATAAAATTGTATTTCGGTTTTGGCCTTTATTTGTGCCTTGTTGCAAGATCCGGTGAAATTGTTGTCAGGCTAAGGTTCGGGACCCATTGTGAGGTCTCCGCCCGTAGCATCCTGAGCCCCGTGGATTCGGGGTGTTACAAAGTGGTATCAGAGTCCTAGGTTGACAACAATGGCACTCACAATCTTCTAAAGGCCGAATAAAAATAAACAGAACCCTCAAGGGTTCTAAGTGTTAAAGAAATGAATTTCGTTTTCAAATCATGTTCATGAGTCAGTTGGGGTAGAATGTACGGGAGCACCACTTCCTCCACCGGAATTCGGCGACGTAGTTATTGATTATTATTATATTATGTATATATGTGTATATATGTAGGTATGTATATGTGGACTTAGGATGTTTTTGACTATACTTGTATGTTGAATTGAAAATTATTTATGGAGTGATTATGTTTATAGTAGTAGCATGGCGTTTATATCCTTATATATATATATATATATATATATATATATATATATATATATAAACATATGGGATGCCAATATCATATTAGTGATAGTGGACCTTATAGCTAAGATGATAGAAAGCTATCATCGCCCCCATGGACAACGCCTTTTGGCTTAGGATAGTATCATACGAAGATGATTATGCTCAAGTTATCGAGTTGAGCATCAAGTTTACGCAAGCACCCTGGTGATTTGCCGGACTCCTTTAAGAGGACGTCGAAGAAGAAGATTAGAGATGGCGTAACGAAGGACAAACAAGTGGAAGAGAACCTCGAGTTAACTTAAGCAAAACCGAGATGGAAGCTATACAAATACTAAAGCAATCCGAAGTGGTGGGAATGGTTTGGAGGAAGCGATGATGAGTAACAATGAAATGAAGTTGAGACAATGAACGTATGATTTTTCCAAGTGCGGTGTCGATGAACTAAAGATGCGAATCAAGTAAAGAGGATTACATTCTCGCTCGAGAATAAAAGTGGCGTTTTAAGTAAGACGAGTTTTCAATAGGCGCTCCTAAGTATGGGAGTCAAGAAGAAAAGAGTGGTCCAAGAATTTGGAAAGATTGACGAGAACCGGAAGTTAAGCTTACGGAGGTACCGGAGGGTGTAGTGACGATCTTTGCGAGATTCTAAGCGGGTGACTTATTCAGAAGTTTGAGAGTTACGAGGAGGATCACATGGTGGAAATTCACATAATGGAATTACCGTGGGAGTCAATCGATTTCCGTCATTGTGATGAGACTGAGCAACGCTAAGAAGGAGGAAGTGTATGAGGATGATGATCTTCAGAAGATGAAAGAGGAAACAAGGAGCTGGATCGAAGAACTTAAGTTATCAACCAAGAAGGATGCGAGTGGAGGCTAATTAATGTCAGAATATTGGAGGAGTGCATTTGCAAAATATTATGAAGAGCGGTAAAGCCTATAAAGGTGAGACACATGACACAAGAGAGCTGGGTAGGTATGGTTATCTTACATAAGTGGAAGGAAGAGAGGAGCGTAGAAAGAGCTAACGGAGTTGAAGCAGAGTAAAATGAGCTAGTGAAGTTAAGACAAAGTACCCCGAGAGGGTATCCTTTCAGGAGTATGGTAGCATGGAAGTATGATAGGAGGGTAAGTTGTTAACTTCGGAGAAGGTCAAATACAAGTTAATCGGTGACAACTAAGAACGCACAAGTGTGGGTTGTCTATTGATGTGTGTAGATAGGAAGAGTAAACAAGAATATAGGAACATATAGGAGCGGGAACAAGAGCTTGGAATATTCGTAGTGGATCAATGTCAATAGTAAGGAGGTACATCAATGGACGCGCATTTGTCTTAAATCAAAATATTGTTGACCGAGTCCAAGCAAGTAGTTATAACAAGACCTCTGAGGAGGAGATTGTAACGATCTTAAGCGACCTTCTTAGGTGATGGGATTGACATATGGAGGAACGCCACGGGTTATAACTTTTAAGGTTTGATCATGGTAAGGGGAGCTAGTGCATCAACCGTAAGATGAGGCTTCCTTTGTAGTTGTACATAGAATACCGAGAAATACATAAGGTGACCAACAATAGTAAGGGAAGACTGAAGTTTTGAAGTTCGAAGTCGATGTGAGATGTACAAGAAGTACATGAAAGATTGAGGTTAGAACCTCTACGGTCGATTGGACGTTATATAAGAAAAGGGAGTAAGTTCTACACCTACTCGAAGAAATGATGCAAGCTTTAGTAGAATATGAAGAAGGTAATACTAATATATAATAAGGCGTGATTAAGTCCTGCAATTAGGACCTTCACTACTTCACATAAAGTGAAACCTTAAAAATATTATTAGAGCAAGTCTCCCGAGTTCCGGAGGTGAAGGATCTCTGAAAGAAGACGGTGAACATTGCATCTAAAGAAATATTAAACCACGAAGTTCGATGGACGTCACCTCAACCACATCGGAGTGGACCACTTGACAAATGTTAAGACAAGATTGTGTCGATATCTTACGATATGTGATGGGAGAAGAAAAGCTGGAACCCGAGATAGAACGGATTCCAATGCATCGGGAGGTGGATTTACCATTAAGATGATTTGAAGTTCACGTTGGAAGTGTATCTTGAACTCTTGATTTGAAGTTCATGGTGGAAGTGTATCTTGAACTCTTGATTTGAAATTCATATTGAAATATATCTTGAACTCTTGTTTTGAAGTTCACGTTGGGATATATCTTGAATTCTTGATTTGAAGTTATTATAGAGGACACTAGTCTACGAAGCTTGAGACCGCTATCTCCGTTTGTACAATGATTACTATAAGTTGAGCATGATTACAATGAAGGATAAGTATCCCTTACAACGAATGGGGGACCTACTCGATCAGTTGCAAGGGTTGGTAGTTTCTTCTAAGATTAACTAAGATTTGATTGTCGCCGTTTGAGAATTTGAGACTCGTATATTGCAATTACGGCATTCCGGACCAACCACGGTCACTACGAGTTGTAGTTACTCCATATGGGCTTACTGATGCCCGGAGGATATATTTTGGGTCTACTCTTGAAAAAGAGAGAAGATGTTTTACAAGTTGTCTCGGGATGGCAAACCCCGAAATATGTGAAAGAAGTTACAAGTTTTTTTAGATGTGCCGAGCTTTACCAAATCTGTGAAGGGAGGAGTTGTATAACACCAATTATGGTAACCTATTACGGATGACAATGAAGTATTGAATGGGACGAAGATTTGATAATAGAGTTTTGAGAGTTAAAGAGGAGATTTATTAGTACAATTGTTTTGATTTGCTTTGAGGAATGATGGGTTTGAAGTATACAAGTTATTCTACAAGACAAGGTCCTGATCGAGTATTGTAGAGCGATGTAAAGTTAATAGCATACGTGTCTTTTTAATAGTAGTATGGAGTAAAGTTCTTCCTTCATTACTTGGGACTTGCAACAAGCATTGAGGAAATGTAACATCAAAGTTCGGTTTGACAAGAACCAAAGCCAACGGTGTAAATTGGAAGTTCGATCGTCTTTGTTAGAGACAAGTAAAGAAGAAACATGATGGAATTGATGTATTGAGAAAGACCCGAGAATGAAGTTGAGTTCCGATACATCAAATCTTTTTGAGATCTTAGCGCGAGTTAGGAAAGTGGTTTACCGGTTGGCGTGGCTGCCGAGAGTAGAGAGTGTTCACCCGGTGTTTCATGTGCTTCCAATCATGACGATTTGGTAGCAGACAAGGAACCCTGAGGCTAACGGGAAGACGGAGGATAATATCTTTGGTTGAAGTTACGCTGAGTTAGTAGCATCGATAGAATCGTTGGGTTAGACCTAGTTCTTCCCTTGGTTGAGTTATGTACATATGATATATTATGTGTAGTTGTGCCACGTGCGGAAATGTGTTTTATAACAAGTTATATCTTGCGGGGGTAGTCTGAGCAGTTTGTGTATATAGATTGTAAGGTCTCACCCTTCTTAGAGTGACAATTCATACCTCGTCCTTATAGGACCGAGAAGTTCGGCGTATGGCAAGTTTCGGGACGAAACTTGTTTTTAGGGGGATCTGATGTAACACCCCAATTTTTGTTGCATTATTTATTTTCTTGGATCTTATTGCTATTTTAAATAGCTTACATATTTTTTTTACGAGTATTTTGACGTCGTAAGTTAAATCCCACGAGTATATATCGATATATTTTATTACCGTATTTAAAGTATTATATAATCTCGTAAATAATTCACGAGAACAGGTTTTGTATTGCAAAGTATATTTTTACGAGTTTATATATATGTTTAATCCATATATATTTTTCCGTATTTTATCCGTCGTAAAAGTTTGAAAATTTTTTCAATCCGGAAATTTCATTACAAGTTTTAATAATCGAGTTACTTTATTTTATTTTTATTTATTCGGTTTACATTTGTTCCGAAATTTTTATTTTCGGAAAGTCGGAAAATTTCCGATACGAAAATCCTGTTCCGAGCGCTTTTTGGATCGAATATATATTTTGTTAGTTCTCTTTTATTTCCCCTTTCTTTATTTTCTTTTCCTATTTTTTTCTTTAATCTTATCTTTCTCTCCCTTTGTTGGCTGATGAGCAGCTCCTCTCCCCGACCTCTCAATGCCTGACTCCTCGTTTCACAAGTGACCCTTCGCACCCTGTAGTGATCCCTCAAAATGCTCAGCCCATCCCCTCGCCCCAATTTCACACTCAACCTCAGCATTTTCCTTCTACCCTTGTGCCTCTCTTCATGCAGCAGCAAGCAGCTCCCGCCTCCTCTGGAATGCTTGCCCAACAAGGTCGCCCAAGCTAGACTCTCTCTCAACAACAAGAAACAACGACCTCAACTCGAATCTCCTCCCGGAATTGCTCTCGCCCCGCTCTGTCCTCAAACCGCTGCCCTCAACTCGTCTCGCCTCGCCGGAGAAAAATGTGCAAGCCGACCTCTCTCACTTCCTTCTTCTCCATCGTGTTTCGAAATCGGACAACTCAGTAATGTCACTGAAACACCAGTGTAGCCACTGGAGGGAGCTCATCGGAGCCGCCGTTGGCAGCCTCCGCCTTCTCCTCCGTCGAAGCCTCTGCCCTACTCCCGCCGATCGAGCCTCCATAGAATCCCAAGATGCTATAAAAAGGGGTTGAAAGCCCTCTCCGAAAATTAAATCAGGCAACCACTGCCTTGACCTAGCCGGTGAATCCCTCCCTCGCTGTCGCCACCATCGTAGTCGCCGGAGCCTCCCTGACCTGCCTTCGCCGTGCCGGAGACCCTGCCACCCTCTAGTGCAACCTCTTGCCGCAGAAACATCAGGGTTCGGAAAAAGCCTTTTAACATTTTACGATCGGGTCTCCCACATATTTGGTATAATTACACAAAGCTCCCACAGTTAATTACATAGTTTACCCTTACTTTGTATTGACAGTTTTGGAATCAATTTTTGGAATTTCAGAAGCTTCCCTGTGGGATAAATTACAATAGATGGCCAAACATTTAATTTCAGATTATGACCCATATGTATGAAATTGTATAAATTTCCGCGAAAATGTGTTAGCGGTTTTTAACCTTGTGTTTTAATTGCGGTTTTATGACCAAGTTTCGAGAATTTCATATTTTGCCCCGGAAGAATTATTTATGAGATTTTAACGTTGCATTTGAAAACGAGTTTCCTTAGATATATATATATATATATATATATATATATATATATATATATATATATATATATATTTCGTTCAAATTTAGCATATAAGCTAAATTTGTTTAGTTTTGATGTTAGGTTCAGAAGCGCCACGTTAAAGGCCCAACAAACCGATTCTCGACATCCGCGGATCGTCTTTCACTATTGACCTCGTGTGAGTACCTCCTTCCTCAATCTAGTTATGTTTAGTGGTAGAATCATGCTAGGTTGGATCTGGCATAACTTAGACGGAATACCAAGTGGTGGTTTGGACTTTAGGTGAGGATTTAAGGATGGTTTGGACGTTCTAAGGATTGAGGTGTGTATGTTATCATGTGAGCTTTGTTGAGGTTGTGAGTATGTGTTGTTGAGATTGTGGGATTATGACGGGAGTATCCTAGCATGTGGTTATAGTTGAGATCTCGTGAGTTTATGAGGGCTAGGAGTGTATCCTAGATTATGAGAGTGTATGACCTAATAAGATCATATAGGACTAGAAGTCTTAGGACTTCTAGCTTGGGTGAGTGGTTGTTGATTATCGTGCCTTGTCTTGAGCAGGCTTTGATTTAATTCCTTGGAAGAGTGATATCGGTTTCGCTTAGCGTTGAGACGAGGTAAGTCCTCGGACTTACTTAGCCGCTTTTATGCATTATTTGGATATGTGATGGTGGTGTGTGTTTAATTGCTTATGATCATGAAACCGGATTAGGAAAACTTGGTTATATATATTGTTGGCACATTGTTTATTATTATCGGACGGTGACATCACTGCCCAGCTCCCGAGGGAGACTGAGAGGTTCTCTACGACCACGCCATACATGGTATACGGGCGGACTTCTTCAACACTCCACATGGTATACGGGTTGAGCTCCGCATCACTCCTGTTGGTTACACGGGGACAAAGGCATGAGTTAGAAGACTCTCGTGTCACACTTAAAACGAATGAAACTAGTAATGGAATGACTTCAAAAGAGAAGATAAGATTTGGATTATATGTGTATGCCCATGATGTGTGTTATGTGTACTTATGTGTATGTTTGTGCCCTTGCTATCTTTATAATGCCTAGAATGTGAGCTAACGATTTTATACCGATTGTTGTAGTTGATGTGCAGGTTAGGATGTGGCCGAGTGATATGTAGGAGTGGGCAACCGGGGTTTTGTATATCCTAGGTCGAGTTTGGCGGATTTGAGTCCTTGTGTTGATGTTTTTGTATTATGTTGATGTTGTTGTAAGGACGGCTGGAGTCTTTCCTTTCTTTTGTCTTTGGGGTTTCATAACATTGTGTTCGCCACTTAGAGTGCGTGCAAATAAGTCTTAAATTTATAAAACTAGAAATCAAGCAAGCGAACCCGCAGTGTACGGATCGATATAGTTGAGCAAGAATTCCAGAGTATCGAACACAGGGATTTGTGGGGTTAAATCCAATTTCAGATTGTCAAGCAGGTAAAGTGTATGAAGCTTTGTAAATTATTGGGAAAACAACAATCCTAAAGATCCAGGAATCTAGTCGTGGCAATCGATTCAAGATATACTAAAGATATAGGGACATAGTTGAGGTATGCAAAGGTATACGAATGTAGGATAATCGTACGGTGAAGTTCCAAAGACCTTATATGACCCACCTAAAAAACACTCTCTATAAAGGTTGTTGAGGCTTCAGTATAGAAAGGTTCGAAAGGTAAGAATTAATGTCAAATACCCAAACTTGTAACCCAAGGATCAAGACTAACTAAACCGATTAAGGTTGTAACACTCAGAATCGAGGTAGAGGTTGTTGAGGCTTCACTACCACCTAGAAAAGGCAAGCCAAGACTAAGTTAAAGCAAATCTTTAACTTTGGATTAAAGTAAAAGCAGGTTCGTAAACTAACACAAAATTACGGGTAGTTCTTGAATTCCACGGCCGTGGAAGCTCAAGAACAGACCGTGGATTAGGGTTGTCGGCGATTCTCTCTAACTCTCAGGGTCCAATCTGTTTACGAACGATCTATCATCATCTAAGCCACAACTATCAACCCTTCACCTTAGAATTGCTAAAGGGTTTTGGCCAACAACAGTCATATTGATATCAAATTCAAGATTTAAAAGATTGAAAGATGAAAACTTCCGAAAACCTTCAATAAACGTTAAGTCAATCTCAAATCCACAAATATCAATGATAATGCAACTCAGATTTGGAATAAACACAAACAAGTAACTATCTAGATAAGAACGAAGAACGGGATGTTAATCCGTCTTCTAATCAAACCTAGAATCAAAGGCGTAACTTCTGCCATGAACGATCTTCCAAATCTTCCAAGCCTTTGCAAAACTTCGTTGCAAAAAGGCAATCTCTGCACGTCCGATGATTCTCCAGGCACGTGCAACTCCGTAGACAAAATTCTAAGCGCAAGGCGTAAGCAAATGTGCGAACCCTAAGTGGGAGTCGTAAGCGGTAGCGAAGGTGTACGCGAAAGTCTAAGCGAAGGTGTACGCGAAAGTCTAAGCGAAGGTAAAGGAATCTCCTTCCTTCCGTCCTTATATAGGCCCAAATAAAATGTGTCTTCGGCCCATGTGCGTAGTGGATCTTGAGTTCCACGTTCAATTTTTATGGGTTTTTCTCAAAGCTTTTTCATGCAATGCAATATGAAACGTGTAACAATAATGAAACATGCAACGGTGTTCTCGATAGAAGCAAACAAAGTGAGTAAGAGTTATTACAAACGATTAGTCACACCCACCCCATACTTGGAACAAACATTGTCCCTAATGTTGAAAGAAAAGAAAAAGAAGAAAAGAAAGAAAGAAAAAGAACTCACAAAACGGTGGTGGAGCGGCTAAACTGTCGATCATCAAAGTCGTCACTACGGTGGAGGCGGTGGTGGAAATGGAGAGAAGTTGGGATCATAGTACCGCCCGAACTGCTGGCGGTAAACGTCTCTCATCATGTGGTCCAAATCGTCCACTCGTGCATCCCTAGCATCAGCACGGATCTCCAAAGCTCCAACCCTGCTGGAAAGGTCGGTAGCCCACTCTGGCAACTGCTCGTACCAGCCAGGCGGCTGGCTATACCACGCCGGTGCATATGAAGGTGTTGGTGTTGGCGGCGGCTGTGAATGCCAAGGCGGTGGAGCTCTCATCCACTCCGGCTGAGTGCCATACCAGGTAGGAGGATCTGCCATCCAAGTCGGCCTCTGGCTCACACTAGCACGGCGAGAGGATGATCCTGAAGCTCTAGTGGGGCGGGGAGAATGCCTAGGCAAGTCGGGAACTGCATCCGGCTGATCCGGGAATGTACCAAAGTCCTGCTCAGCTCCTCCTCCTCCCTCATAATCATCTCCACCTCCCATCTCCTCCTCTACAACTGGTGGTGGTGGAACGTAAGGAGGAGCTACCAATCTGTTCGCATGCATGGCAGCGAACGTTGCCTTCCAGTTATGACGTCCAGCCATAATGGAATGCTCAGGGAGCCACTCAATCCCTCTCCCGGTCCTACTCTCCCATGACATAGCAGCGTATGATGGACCTCTATGGGTGGGGAAGATGATGCCTCTAGTCATGAGGCTATGGAGTCCTAGGGGTACAACAGCGATACGTGTGCAAGCAGAAAAATCTACCCCTAGCTGTCGAGCAAGGTGGGTAACTATCCCACCATATCCAATGTTGCCAGCCCTCTTATTCTTTAGCTTGCTCATGGTAGCAGCTAAGAGGGTGGCGCAGTCAGCAGGTCTACCGTATAACATACAG
Organism: Fagopyrum homotropicum; assembly: GCA_033239125.1. NCBI lineage: Eukaryota > Viridiplantae > Streptophyta > Magnoliopsida > Caryophyllales > Polygonaceae > Fagopyrum > Fagopyrum homotropicum. Next base: position 69,249,157 of record BSWB01000006.1, on the reverse strand, counting down.
TAGAGAAGAAAGAGCTCATCTGTCTTGATCTTCTGAGGTGTCGCCGTCCTAGGGAAGAGACACTCAGAAAGTACCCTTTGAGCAATCTTCAAGGGTAGGTGATACATCAACCTAGCCTTGGTATCAGCTGGTTGCCAGCGGTCCTCGCTGGCGTAGATCATAGCGATCTCTTCCCAGAAATCCTTGGCGTAAACGCCACTGGGGATACGACGATTGAAGGTCTCTTGGAACCCAAAGAAGGTTCCAAACTCCCGGATGGAGAACTCATAATCTCTTTCCATCAGCCGGAAAGAGACAGTCCTATCTACATGACTGTGCTGGAAGGAGGCCACAATCTCCCTAGTGATCTCCTCATAAGCATCTTCTCGAATAGCCGAGAAGATGACAAGACCGGCTCTATCTAAGAGTCAAGTAAGATCGCCTATCACGTGTAGAGGCTCTAACTCCTCTAGCAGCAGGTACCTAGGCCCAATGACAGCTCTCTTCTCGATCCTTTCTAAGGCATCGAGATGATCCTAGGGCGAGGTGGTGATGGTGATGATGGTGATGATGGAGGTGAAGGGGATGAAGGGGGTAGTGCTCTAGAAGAGGAAGAGGGGTTGCCCTTCCTTTTCTTTTCTTATCCTTATCCTTATTCTTGTCCTTATTCCTACCGGACACTCTCCTCACAAAATCCATATTCTGGCAAAAACCACGGTCTGTTCTTGGCTTTCCACGGCCGTGGAACGTACAGTGACCGTGGTTCGTCTCGAAAATTCTCAAAACTCAGCAACAATTCACCAAACTTCAGCAACAATCAGTCCTAGACTAATTTCTTCCAATTTCAATCAGTTCTCCTACAAATTCTATCAAAAACAAAGCCGAATCGACAAAGAGAGAGAAAGAGCCAAAAACCTAGGTTTTCGGATTTTGGAATCCGAATTGTGGCTTCTCCGGTGATTTGCCGCTCGAATCGTTGCTTGGATCTTGTTGGTGATCGGATTTGCTTCAGTTTAGGTCAAAGAATCGTTAAAAACGATTAACGAACGAAGATTTGAGGGATGGGGAAGGATTTCGGCGATTTGGGCGTAATTTTGAGTGTTTGGTATGTGTTTTGTGAAGAAACGTGGTTTATATAGTGGCCGTAAAAATTTTTGAAAATCACGGTCTGTCAGGGAGTTCCACGGCCGTGGAAATGTACGGAACCGTGGTTTTGGTGATTTTTCTCAGGCTTTTGGAAATTACGGTCACTGTAGCTGTCACAACCGTGGTTTAGGCCGTGGAACTCTCTGTAATGCTCCAAAGTCCAAGTTTCGTCACTTTTCTTCAAGTTTTCTCTTCCCCTTTCCTTTTCCACTGTTCCTACATCCAAAAACATGAACATAACGGAAGGTATCGAAGGCAAAACAAAGCAAAAAGTCTAAACTATCTAATCTATGAATCAAAAACAAAAACGATAATGCAATACCTTGGGTTGCCTCCCAAGAAGCGCTTTGTTTAAGGTCCGTAGCTAGACCATATTCGCACTTATTCGAGTGCGGTAGGCGCGAACTCTTCAGCTTGGAGTTCCGGCGTATACTTCTTGAGTCGTTGGCCGTTCACCTTAAAGCTTTCGCCCTTTTCACCCCATACTTCAACTACGCCATGGGGAAAAATACGTTTAATTAGAAAAGGTCCGGTCCAACGGGATTTAAGCTTACCTGGAAAGAGACGAAGCCTTGAATTGAAGAGGAGAACTTGATCTCCTTCTTTGAAGTCCTTTGGAATAATATGCTTATCATGCCAATGCTTTGCTCTCTCCTTATAGATCTTGGCGTTCTCATAGGCGTTCAAGCGGAGTTCTTCAAGCTCATTGAGGTCCAAGAGACGCTTCTCTCCCGCTTCCTTCATGCTGAAGTTCAACCACTTGATGGCCCAAAACGCCTTGTGCTCCAACTCTATCGGTAAGTGACAAGACTTCCCATACATAAGGTTGTATGGTGTGGTTCCTATGGGAGTCTTGTACGCAGTCCGGTACGCCCACAATGCATCATCAAGCTTCAAGGACCAATCCTTCCTTGTCCTTGAAACTGTCTTCTCTAGGATTCCTTTGATCTCCCGGTTTGAGATCTCAACTTGTCCACTAGTTTGTGGATGATAAGGGGTGGCGATCTTGTGAGTCACCCCATACTTAGCTAGAAGAGCTTCAAAGCGCCGGGCAATGAAGTGAGAACCTCCATCACTAATGATAGTCCTAGGTGTCCCAAATCGTGGGAAGATGGTCTTGTTAAAGAATTAACCACTACCATGGCATCATTGGTGGGAGAGGCGATTGCTTCAACCCATCTAGAAACATAATCAACCGCTAAGAGTATGTATTGGTTTCCACAAGATGATGGGAACGGTCCCATGAAGTCTACTCCCCAAACGTCAAAAATTTCCACCTCTTGGATGTTATTGAGAGGCATCTCATTCCTCTTAGAGATATTTCCTGTTCTTTGACAAGCATCGCAGCAGGAAACAAAGGTTTGCACATCTTTAAATAAAGTAGGCCAATAAAATCCAAATTGCAATACCTTAGCGCTAGTTTTGTTCGAACTAGCGTGTCCTCCACAAGGTAGTGAATGACAATGGCGGATGACACTTTGCATCTCATCTTCCGGCACACATAACCGAATAATACCATCCGGACCTCTCTTAAAGAGGAGAGGTTCATTCCAAAAGTACTCCCGAACATCCTTAAAGAACTTCTTTCTTTGTGCGTAGGATAATCCGGGCGGTAGTTCCTGACAAACCAAATAGTTAACAAAATCAGCAAACCATGGTTCGTAACCTTTGGAGATCACATCGATGCACTCCTCTATAATGTGTAAGTGTTCGTCCAGGAAGGAGTCATCTATAGGTAAATGGTCGTCCTCTAGATGTGTTAGGTGACTCAAATGATCCGTAACAGAATTTTCCGAAGCCTTCTTATCGCGGATCTCTAGATCGAATTCTTGTAGGAGAAGAATCCATCTAATAAGCCTTGGCTTCGCATCCTTCTTTGCAAGGAGGTACCGGATCGCAGCATGATCCGTGTATACAATCACCTTTGCACCTACAAGATAAGAGCGAAATTTGTCAATTGCATAAACAATGGCTAAAAATTCCTTTTCGGTAGTGGCGTAGTTGAGCTGCGCTTCATCTAGCGTCTTGCTAGCATAATAGATAGCGTGGGTTCGTCCTTCTTTCTTTTGCCCAAGAACAGCTCCTATAGCTACGTCACTAGCATCACACATAACCTCAAAGGGAAGGTTCCAATCCGGAGGTTGGATAATCGGAGCGGAGATTAGAGCTTCCCGAATCATGTTAAACGCTTCTAGACATTCCTGCGAAAACTCAAAAACTGCATCCTTCATCAATAGATTAGTGAGTGGTTTCGATATTTTAGAGAAATCTTTTATGAAGCGCCTATAAAATCTAGCATGTCCTAGAAAACTTCTTATCCCTTTCACCGAAGTTGGGGGAGGAAGCTTTTCTATGGTCTCTATCTTAGCTTTATCCACCTCAATCCCTCTACTAGAGATTAAGTGTCCTAATACAATTCCTTCCTTTACCATAAATTGACACTTTTGCCAATTAAGAACTAGGTTAGTGTCTTCACACCTTTGTAATACAAGAGCAAGGTTAGAAAGGCAATTGTCAAAAGAGGAACCGTAAACGGAGAAGTCATCCATAAAGACCTCCATGATTTCCTCTATATATTCGGAGAAGATGGTCATCATGCACCTTTGAAAGGTGGATGGGGCGTTGCAAAGCCCGAACGGCATCCTCCTATAAGCAAACGTACCCCATGGGCACGTGAATGTGGTCTTCTTCTGATCATCCGGGTGTATCGGGATCTGAAAGAAACCACTATAACTGTCAAGATAACAAAAATGAGAATGTTGCGCTAACCTTTCAAGCATTTGATCGATGAAGGGCAATGGGAAGTGATCCTCCCTTATCACATTGTTCAGCTTGCGGTAGTCTATGCACATCCGCCAGCCTGTTACTGTTCGAGTAGGAATGAGTTCGTTATTTTTGTTGGTGATGACCGTCATTCCTCCCTTCTTCGGAACTACTTGGACGGGACTCACCCACTTGCTATCGGAGATAGGGTAGATGAAACCTGCGTCAAGCAATTTAAGAATTTCCTTCTTGACAACCTCCTTCATGGTTGGATTTAACCGCCTTTGAGGTTGTCGCGAAGTCCTAAAGTCCTCTTCCATTAATATTTTATGCATGCATAGGGAAGGTTTGATTCCTACTAAGTCCTCTATAGTATAACCTAAAGCTTTCCTATGTTTCTTAAGGACAACCATAAGCTTACTATGTTCATCTATGGTTAAATCGGAAATAACGATTACCGGATAGGTGGAATTAGGTCCTAGAAATGCGTACCTTAGATGTGTAGGAAGTTGTTTCAATTCCATTTCAATAGGAGTCTCCAATGGCTCTTGAGGAACATTTGATGGTTCCTTAGAAGCTTCTAAGGAAGTAGAAGGTGTTGGAGAAGAATCAAGAGAAGTTAAGGAAGAGGCATAATTTCCTTCATCCACGCCCAAAATTACGGTTTCTCTGCCTTCTCCACGGCCGTGATTTTGGGCGTGGAATGTAGTTACAGGTGCTCTGTTTCCTCCACGATCATGTAAGCCTCTGGAGTGCTCCACGCTTTTGTTGGTGAAATCCACGGCCGTGGAATATAATGTATAACCGTGGATTCTCACGTTTTCTGCCTCGTCGTGGAGTTTCTCGAACTCTTCTTCACCTACTTCTTTTTGTGCATCTAAGGCTTCAATTGCCTCATTGCACTCCTCATCATCCCCTACATCCATAATACTCATAGAAAACACTTTTTGTAATGGATCTTTGGAGAGAATAGAACTTATCTCCTCTCTAGATGGCTCTTCGTCTTGGATATTGAATATATCCTCGTCGAAGGCTGGTTCCTTCACTAGAGTGGAAAGAACGAACTCTACCTTCTCTTCTCCTAAGTCGAAGGCGAGTCTAGCATTCTTGCAATCGACTATGCAGCCGGAAGTTGCAAGAAATGGTCTTCCGAGTATGATTAGGACCGGACTATCTGCAGGAATGTCAAGCACAACAAAATCAATGGGAACAAAGAATTTACCTAGCTTGACCGGGACGTCTTCCACAATACCGACGGGACGAGTTATGGATCGATCCGCCATGTACAACATCATCTTCACCGGTTTAGGATCGCCTAAACCGATCTTCCTGCATAAGGCAAGCGGAATGATGCTCACGCTTGCTCCTAAGTCACATAATGCGTCGTATGTGACATCTCCCACTCCTATGGGAATACAAAATGACCCCGGATCCTTTAGCTTTGGGGGCATTTTCTCTTTCATGGTCTTGATGAGATCCGAAGAATCCGAACTTATCTTAACCTCTCCAAAATCTTCTAGCTTCCTCTTGTTGGAGAGGAGCTCCTTTAAGAACTTGCCATAAGCTGGCATACCTACAATGGCATCAATGAAAGGTATGTTAATATGCAATTTGCTCATGAGTTCTATAAATTTACCAAATTGTTTATCTAGACGCGCTCTCGCTCTAGATTGAGGGAATGGTAGGGGAGGTTTGTAAGCCGGAGGAGGAACGTAGACATCTTCTTTCTCCTTTCCCTTCTCTTTTTCTTTCTCAACGGGGACTTCAACAAACTTAGGCTGTGGGTCGGTAGTTGTTACTCCGCTCCTAGTTGTGATTGCCATCACCCTTCCCTTTGGGTTGTCCTCCGTTTTTCCCGGAAGTTTCCCTTGATTCCTAGGAACTTCCTCCGCATGAGTAAACATTTGGTTTTCTAAAACCTTTTGGGCTTTATCAACCTTAGTTATATGATCATCAACCTTGATGATGCGAGTCTCTAACCCTTGAAGCTTTCCCAAAATCGTCTCCAACATGGGATTGGGTTTCTCCTTCCTCGAAGTGCTTCCTCCATTAGATGTTTGCCCCTGGCTTTTCAAAGGAATGGAAGAAGAGGAAGGTGGAGTTAGTGAATTTCCTGAATTGGAAGAATAAGGATTATCGGAAATTTGTTGATTGGGACGCCAATTGTTGTTGTTTGAACCCCTATTGTTGTTCCAATTGTTGTTCCGGTTGTTGTTGTTGTTGTTCCAATTATTCCGGTTATTGTTGTTGTTGCGGTTTGTATTCTCACCACCGTTGTTGTTGCTGTTGTTGCCCAAATAGCCAACATCCTTTCCGTTTTGCTTTGGGAAGTTGGTCTTGATAGCTTCCTTCAACTCTTTAATCTCATTGTTGAGAGAAAAGATTTAGGTTTGAGCCTCATGTGCTAGCTTGGCTCCTTGCTCCGCACGATTCACCTCCACTTTCCGGTGAGAATACTTCTCTATGACCCTTGCTTGCTTCTCAATAAAGTCCCAATCGTCATCTTCCCTCATGTCCAGGAATGTACCACATGAGAGGGATTGGAGCTTGAATTGTGTCTCCACATCCAGCCCCTTATAATATATCTCCAAAAGTGCTAATTTGGATATGCCATGATGAGGGCAATCCAAGAGCAAATCCTGAAATCTTTCCCAAGATTGAAACAAACTCTCGTTAGATCTCATAGAAAATGCATTAATCTTACCTCTTAGTTCTGCCGTTTTGGATGGCGGAAAGAAACTTAGTGAGGAACTGCGCGGAAAGGTCTTCCCATGTGTCTAGTTTCCCACTAGGAAGAGCTTGGTACCAAGACAATGCCTTCCCCTTCTAGGAGAAGAAGAAAGGCTTGAGCTTATAGCTGTTGGTAGTCGCGTTCTTCGGCTTCATCGTCTCCATCGTGACCTCAAAATTTTGTAGGTGTTGGTGTGGAGATTCAGCGCTTGTTCCGCCAAATTGGTTTTGACGAACAAGGGTAATAACCTGCGGGTTGAAGCTAAACCCGGCATCATCAGCATCAAAGTTCACGCCCAAGCGGCGTGGTTGTTGTGTTGGATCCATCCTTTGGCCAAGAGTTCTTGGCGCATCATCCACACATTCGAACCTTGCATTCCTAGGTGGAACACGTCGATTGGCAGCTGGCCGTGGTACGAATGGATTCACATTATCGTCGGATCAATGTCCTCTAATGGTGGCATGGAAGAGTCATTATCATCAGCGGATGAATGACTTCTAACTGATCTTGAGGATCTTCTTGAGGATTTCCTGCTATCCTTTCTCTTAAGATCGCTTATTTCCATCCTTATCTGGAACATCATATCTGTTAGATCATCTTTTGATTGATGACGATCCATTTCCTCTCTACGAGTCTTCTCACTCCATTGGAGTTGAGCGTCCTTTTTCGCTAACTCCGTTTGGTAATCACGTTTTACTTCTTCAGCCATTTTCTTTACCTTGCGTTTTCTCTTCAAAGTCCGCTCAAGCTCTTGATCAAGGGGTAAGAGGTCTTCGGTGTTCCTAGACCTGCGCATACACTTGAAAAGATATCAAACAACAAGGGAAGAGCTCCCAAGCTCGACAACCGATAACCGAATTCGGCCTAGACCAAATCCCCGGCAACGGCGCCAAAAACTTGTTCGCCACTTAGCGTGCGTGCAAATAAGTCTTAAATTTATAAAACTAGAAATCAAGCAAGCGAACCCGCAGTGTACGGATCGATATAGTTGAGCAAGAATTCCAGAGTATCGAACACAGGGATTTGGGGGGTTAAATCCAATTTCAGATTGTCAAGTAGGTAAAGTGTATGAAGCTTTGTAAATTATTGGGAAAATAACAATCCTAAAGATCCAGGAATCTAGTCGTGGCAATCGATTCAAGATATACTAAAGATATAGAGACAGAGTTGAGGTATGCAAAGGTATACGAATGTAAGGTAATCGTACGGTGAAGTTCCAAAGACCTTATATGACCCACCTAAAAAACACTCTCTATAAAGGTTATTGAGGCTTCAGTATAGAAAGGTTCTAAAGGTAAAAATTAATGTCAAATACCCAAACTTGTAACCCAAGGATCAAGACTAACTAAACCGATTAAGGTTGTAACACTCAGAATCGAGGTAGAGGTTGTTGAGGCTTCACTACCACCTAGAAAAGGCAAGCCAAGACTAAGTTAAAGCAAATCTTTAACTTTGGATTAAAGTAAAAGCAGGTTCGTAAACTAACACAAAATTACGGGTAGTTCTTGAATTCCACGGCCGTGGAAGCTCAAGAACAGACCGTGGATTAGGGTTGTCGGCGATTCTCTCTAACTCTCAGGGTCCAATCTGTTTACGAATGATCTATCATCATCTAAGCCACAACTATCAACCCTTCACCTTAGAATTGCTAAAGGGTTTTAGCCAACAACAGTCATATTGATATCAAATTCAAGATTTAAAAGATTGAAAGATGAAAACTTCCGAAAACCTTCAATAAACCTTAAGTCAATCTCAAATCCACAAATATCAATGATAATGCAACTCAGATTTGGAATAAACACAAACAAGTAACTATCTAGATAAGAACGAAGAACGGGATGTCAATCCGTCTTCTAATCAAACCTAGAATCAAAGGCGTAACTTCCGCCACGAACGATCTTCCAAATCTTCCAAGCCTTTGCAAAACTTCGTTGCAAAAAGGCAATCTCTGCACGTCCGATGATTCTCCAGGCACGTGCAACTCCGTAGACAAAAGTCTAAGCGCAAGGCGTAAGCAAATGTGCGAACCCTAAGCGGGAGTAGTAAGCGGTAGCGAAGGTGTACGCGAAAGTCTAAGCGAAGGTGTACGCAAAATTCTAAGCGAAGGTGACGGAATCTCCTTCCTTCCGTCCTTATATAGGCCCAAATAAAATGTGTCTTCGGCCATGTGCGTAGTGGATCGTGGCTTAAAATATTGCGTAAAAGATCGTCAAGATCACGGTCGTGGAATGGTTCCACGCCCGTAATTTAGAGCGTGGAAGTTGGTCACAGTTGTCTTCAATCCTCCACGGTCGTGTAAGTTGCTGGAATGCACCACGCTTCTCTTGCCAAGGTTCCACGGCCGTGGAATAGAACGTGGAACCTAGTACGGCCGTATTTTAGAGCGTGGTTTAGAGGTAGTTCGTAATTCTCCTTAGTCTCGTGTTATTCTTCAAGTTATCACCTTCCTTAGCTCCTAGTGATGTCCTCAATCCTTGGACATGCTCAATCTAACTCCATTCTCTCTCAATCCGTTCGGAATTAGCTCTTAATTGCCTACAATCAACATAAAGCTCGTGTAGACCTCTATATCGACAATATAGACAAACTAGCTCACAAATGCATCAATGCTTAATCAATAAACACCAATATGGATGAAATGCACTTAGAAAACGTGCCTAAACTATCACAATATTTCATGCTAACACATTGCATAAAATTGTATTTCGGTTTTGGCCTTTATTTGTGCCTTGTTGCAAGATCCGATGAAATTGTTGTCAGGCTAAGGATCGGGACCCATTGTGAGGTCTCCACCCGTAGCATCCCGAGTCTCTCGTATTCGGGGTGTTACATGTTAATAGTTTTGTTCCGTTCCTAATTTCAGAATTATTTCAAATTTTCTTAATATTTAGGATAAAATCAGTAAAATGAAGTGTCAACAAGTGCAAAATAGATTGTCAACAAATACATTTTTTTGGATGGTCAACAAGTGTAGGTTGTATTGTCAAAAATGTAAAATAAATTACCAACAAGTTGAAAATGGCTTGTCATCAAGTGTAAAATGGATGGTCAACAAATATATTTTTAACAATTTTTTTGTATTGTCCATAAGTGTAAAATATATTGTCATCAAGTGTAAAATATATTGTCAACAAGTGTAAAATGGACTGTCAACAAGTGTAAAATGTATTGTCAACAAGTTGAAAATGAGGTGTCAAGTGTACGGATAGATTGTCAACAAATATATTTTTTTTCATTATTCTTTATATTGTCAACAAGTGTAAAATGGATTGTCATTAGTGTAAAATATATTGTCAATAAATGTAAAATGATTTGTCAACAAATGTAAAATGGATTGTCAAAAAGTACAATTTTTTCCCCGGATTGACTACAAGTGTGTAATGTATTGTCAACAAGTGAAAAATGGATTGTCAGCAAGTGTAAAATGTATTATCGGATATTTTTTATAAGTTTTTTTGTACTGTCAACAAATATAAAATTGATTGTCAACAAGTGTAACACAACCGACAACAATTGAAAATGGATCACAAACAATCAATTGGATGTCACTAATATTATGTTTTTCATCAAATCGTTATCAAACACCTTATACACATTACAAATCTAAACTCTTTACACATATTGTTACAACATCTTTCACCAACGATTACTATGACTTGATCTCCTAATTACTACTCTCAAGTCCTAATAATTTCCAACACTAAACCACACAAGGTCGACTAAAACTCTTGATTCTCCATACAATCATGCAAAAACGTTATTAAAAAAATCGATCAACGTTACAAAAGCAAATAAGAAAGCCTCATTAATGAACCCGAACAAGAAGAAAAACTCAAAAGATGAATGATATCGAAGAAAATGGAGGGAGATATTCGAAGAATATCATATTTCGAATGCAAAGTACATGCCTTGACGATGACGAGAAAGAAGAGGTTCTGAATATGATGGTGACAGCGAGACTGTTATAGAAAAAGACTTCTCAACAAGATAATCACCGAGGAAAGAAAAATAAGAAAATAATAAATGTTTATGAAAACTCCACCTTGATTATAAATGGTTTTACAGGTGTTGCTGATGGAAGACTTAAATACAAATGAAGTAGTTTGATACACTAACCAATGAATTATAACATTTCGAGATGTTTGGTTGGTTTGGATTAAGTGCAGGTTCTGTCGAAGATTTCAAAGGCCTTAAAATGGATTTCAAGGGCACAAGGAAGATAAGGATGCACAACGAAAAGATCTCAAAAGCCTTGAAGTGGATTCCAAGGAAACAAGGAAGACAAGGCTGCACAACGAAAAGATCTCAAATCACAAAGAAGATATTCCACGAGAGATTTGCTCAAACAAGAAGATTTGAGAAGATATGATCAAGTGAAGATCTCAACCGACCAACAAAGAAGATCTCACAAAGTTCCTTAACCGAAAAGCACGAAGATTTTCTCATCTGGATTTGAAGATTGTTACAACAATTAACGAGAAGATTAAGGAGCGGAGAGATCAACGTGTTCTCAGAAGATGAAGATCTACAACGTCTATCTCATCTCAACCAGGAAGCGATCTTCACGAAAAAGAAGAATTATCTTCGAACGGTCATCTCTTCAATGGCTAGAAGACCTCTCCTTAGAAGACTATAAATGAAGATGGCTTTTGAAGAACAGACACACAAGCTTGCACAGAAACATTCATAGTCTTCAAGCGATCTAAAGTTATCTTCATTCGATAAATAGTTTTTCTTTCTCTCTTTCTAAAAAACTTGATCCCCTAGAGAGAGATAAAACTCGAGAGCTCCATTGGCATATCTAAACAGTGTTATACTCGAGTGTGTGTTACTCTACGAAGTAAATAGGCTATTATAGCAAGGTGAAAAGTTGGAGCTAGATTGTAGCATTGGCTACAGTGAGAGAAGAAGGGGATTTCTTCTAGTTTGTATCTATGACTCTTTGAAGCTGATAATAGATAGTTAGATCGTAAGGCTATACCTTGGGACGAAGAGTAGGCTATTTAGAGCCGAACTTCGTAACCATATCCTTGTGTCGATCTTTTACATTCCGCACTATATCTTGTTTATTGTGACTAACTTTGTTTTGCAAGAGTTCAAAGTCAAGGCCCTTGAAAGTTGTTTCAAAGCCCTTGAAATCAAAGTTTCACAAAGAACTGAGATTGATATCAAGGCCCTTGAAATTGGTTTCAAGGCCTTGAGATTGGTTTTGCGAAAAGTTCTCATACTCTATTCAACCCCCTTCTAGAGTATCTTTATCCTTTATATTCACCTAACGGTTCTTCAATTGGTATCAGAGATAGACTCACGTATATTGATTTAACCATCAGTGAGACTAATCATGAATCCTGTAGATAATGGAGGATTTGCTCAAGGAAGATCCTCATCTTGACCACCACCCTTTTGTGGTAACAACTTTGCTCATTGGAGAGCACTCATGCGTATGTTCATTATTGACCAGGACATGAAGCTATGGAGCATCATTCAAAATGGACCTAAAGTTCTAATGACAACAATTGAAGATGTCCAAGTTCCAAAGAAGGAAGCTGACTTCACACAAGTTGACCTGGACAGTGTGTCAAAGAACTACAAAATAATGAACCTATTATACTACGGATTAGATGCCAACAAATTCAACCGCATCTCATCATGCAAGACTGCAAAGGAAATATGGGACAAGCTTGATGTCACTACGAAGGAACAAGTCAAGTCAAGGAAACAGAGATTAGCATCTTTCTTATACAATACGAGCTATTCAAGATGAATCCAAATGATATAGTCAAGGAGATATTCACAACATTCACTGAGATCGTGAACAATTTGGACTCACTGGGAAAGATCTTCACAAATGAAGAGAAAGTTAGGAAGGTTCTAAGGAGCTTACCTAAAGCTAAGTGGGGACCAAAGATGACTACCATCGAAGAAGCTCAGAATCTCTCAACTCTTCCTCTTGATGACCTCCTTGGAAAACTCATCACACATGAAATGGTTCTTGGTGAAGAAGATGGAGAGCTCCCATCCAACTCCAATAATTTGACATTAAAATCAAGAAAGGATGAATTACCATCAGACGAGGAAGATAGTGATGATGATGATAAAGAAGATGCAATTGCCATGATCTCTAAGGGTCTCGCGAGAATTCTCAAGTGAAAGAAGCAATCTGCTAACAATAGAGAATATCCACGAACAATAAAACCCCGAGGTAATTTTTCTAACTTTAGCAAGAAAACTAGAGTACTGACTTCTTTTAAATGTGGTGAAATAGATCATCTTGTGAAGGATTGTCCACAAAAGAAGAGGACCAACTTCAAGAAAAATAATCGAAAGAAGAAAGCTATGGTAGCTTCATGGAGTGATTTAGAATCATCAAATGAATCAGAAGACGAAAAAGAACAAGCAAACTTGTGTCTCATGGCCGATCATGAAGAATATTCAAATCTGTATGTTGACAATGTGGTAAGTACAATTATATCTCAACCTGAATTGGACCTGAGACAATTTCTTAAATATATTATCATATGTGACAAGGAACATAGAATAAGAATAAATTATTTAAAAGAAAAGCCGCTTGAACAAGAAAACCAACTAAGTGAGATGTCTCTAGAGATTGAAAATCTTAACACAGAAAAAGTGGACCTTCATGACAATATCAAGGCCTTGGAATTAGAAAATATGATTCTTAAGGACAACCTCTCTTCTCTTCATTGAAACTATATCGATCTAGAGAAAGAGAAAGTTGATCTAACTTTCATGTGTCAAGACCAGAAGGCTGCACTTGTTAAATTTACTCGTTCAAAAGCTAATCTTGAGAGAATAATGGGTGAACAACAGTCCTCCCTTAACAAAAATGGTGTAGGTTATAATAGGAGCTTTTTTAGAAAACCAACTACCACTTTTGTCAAAGTAAAAGGAAGTATTCATATGCCTACTTGCTTTTACTGTTGTAAAAAGGGTCATGTTAAATCTACATGTCCATATAGAAGAAATGATCCTTATATTATTAGAAACATCTATCCTCTATGTTTAAGGAAACAAGTCAAACAATTCTGGGTTCCTAAAGGCACTAGACCACCAAATATGATCGAACCTGAATATGAACCAAAATATGTCATTTGGTCGACCCGAAAAGGTTGATGTTTGCTTTTTTGCAGGATATCACCAAGGTAAAGGAGCATAAATGGATATTAGATAGTGGTTGCTCAAGACACATGAGTAGAAAAAACTCTTTATTCTCAGATTTAAAGAAGCAATCATCTGGAACCAAAACGCTTGGTGATAAAGGAAAGTGTGACATTATTGGCATTGGTAAAATATGTTATAATTCATCTAACTTCATTGATGATGTTTATTTGGTTGACGGTTTGAAGTATAATCTGCTTAGTATATCTCAAATATGTGATAAAGGCAACAAAGTTTTATTTGATTCAGAAAAATTTGGGGTTCAAGACAAAAACATGGGAGAAGTTGTGTTCACTGCTCCTAGATGTAAAAATGTTTAGTCTATGAGTACTAACCATGTTTCAGGAACTAAGCTAAAATGTCTAAAGGCCTTGACTGATGATCCAAGGCTTTGGCATATAAGACTTGGTCACGTAAGCATGCACACAATGCAGAAGCTACTTACAAAGGATTTGGTATGTGGTTTGCCAAACCTAAATTTCAAGCTAGATGAACTATGTATGGCTTGTACACAAGGTAAACAAACAAGAGGTTCATTCAAACAAAGAAAGTTGTAAGTTCTTCTCGACCGATCAAACTCTTACATATAGATCTTTGTGGACCTATGCATGTCAAATCTCCCAGAGGCAAGCAATACATCCTTGTTATTGTGGATGATTTCTCTCGTTTCACATGGATTTCTTTTCTACGAGAAAAATCTATCAATCGTTTCTATAAGAAGTGATCATGGTAGAGAATTTGATCAACTAAAGTTTGATTTATTTTGTGCAAAATATGGTATTTCACATAACTTTTCAGTTCCTAGAACGCCTCAACAGAATGGAGTTGTGGAACGTAAGAACCGCACTCTTGAGGATATGTCTAGGACAATGCTTTTAGAAAATAGTTTGCCAAAACGTTTTTGGGCTGAAGTTTTAAACACTGCAAATTATATTTTGAATAGATGTTTGATTTGCCCTATTTTGAAAAAGACTCCTTATGAACTTTTTAAAGGAAGAAAACCAAATGTTTCATATTTCAAACCCTTTGGATGTACATGTTTTATTCATAATAATGGCAAAGATAACCTTGGGAAATTTGATGCACGTAGTGATGAAGCAATATTCATTGGATATGCTTCAAGTAGCAAAGCTTATCGTGTCTATAACAAACGTACCAAAAGTGTTGAGGAAAGTATACATATTATTTTTTATGAAAGCAATGATGGTACTTTAAGTGAAAGTTTTACAAATCTAAATCTGAATCAACGAGAAGATCACAATTCGAATGAAGATGAAGATCCTAAAGATCAAAAAAAGAATATGCAAAAAAAGATTCAAGATACCGAAGAAAACCCTCAAAGCTTTGAATTTCACCTTCAAGACCTTGAAACATAAAACTGTGATGTCAGAACTCCGGTTCAAGGGCTTGAAACTCAACTTCAAGGCCGTGAGATAGGATCTAAGGGCAATATATCAACAATACCTGAATCTAGGCAAGCATATGAGGATCAACCGTCAGGATCTGCTCCATCTTATAAACGAAGAAAATTTCAACATTCTTCATACCATCCACAAGAGAATGTGATCTCAGATCCAAACGCTGGAGTTCAAACTCGATCCAAAGTGAATAATTTATGTGCTTTCTCAACGTTCGTGTCTCTTATCGAGCCAAAGAATTATGTTCAAACTCTTCAAGAACTCTATTGGATCATTGCCATGCAAAATGAACTAAATGAGTTTGAGAGAAATAAGGTATGGACTCTTACTTCAAGACCAAAGCATCAATCTGTCATCGGCACAAAATGGATCTTTCGAAATAAGTTGGATGAAAGTGGCAAAGTCATACGAAATAAAGCACGACTTGTAGCACAAGACTATAACCAAGAAGAAGTTACACAAGCAAAGAAAGGAATTTCTCTCAATCAAAGCAAGTATACTAAGTACTTGCTTAAGAAGTACAAAATGGATCAATCTAAGGTCGCAAAGACTCCTATGAGTTCAACACTTTTGCTTGACCATGACAAGGATGGCAAAAATGTGGTACAAAAGGAGTATCGAGGTATGATCGGTTCATTGTTGTATTTAACTGCTAGTCGACCTGACATTATGTTTAGCTTGTGCATGTGTGCAAGATTTCAAGCTGATCCTAAAGAGTCACACTTGATAGCTATGAAAAGAATTTTTCGGTATCTCAATGGCACTAAGGATCTAGGGTTATGGTACCCATGTCAAAGCTCGTTTCACCTTGTTGGCTATTCAGATGCAGGCTTCGCAGGTTATACGGTCGATAAAAAGTACTTATGAATGTTGCCAATTCTTAGGGTCATCTCTAATCAGTTGACACTCCAAGAAGCAAAATTCTGTCGCCCTATCCACAACCGAAGCTGAACATATAGCTGTAGGAGCCTGTTGTGCACAAATTCTATGGATTGCTCAACAACTTCGTGACCTTGGCTTTAACTTAATAGGTATTCCCATAAATTGTGATAATACTAGTGCTATTTCTATAACCAAAAATCTTGTGCAACATTCAAGGAATAAGCATATTGATGTAAGGTATCACTTCATACGTGATCATGTTGAAAAAGGTGACGTTTCGTTCTGTTTGATATCCACTAACTTGCAGCTTGCAGATATCTTTACCAACCCTCTTCCTGAGGAACAATTTAATTTTATTAGATTGGAGCTTGGTATGTTGAACAAGGAAGCATTAACGTAGGGGGAGTAAATCATTTTATTTGTTCCTACGAATGCAACCCAATTAATGTTTTCAAGGGCCTTGAAAGGCAATTCAAGGGCCTTAAAATACGTTTCAAAGGGTAAATTAAAATACGGATCAATTAGGAATTCATATCTTTTAGATATGCAATTATCTAATTTTTTTTAAAGAGTTTTCTTTAAAAGGGATTTCAAAAGGCTTTATTTTTAAATTCAAAGGATTTTGAAAAGTGGTTACTAAAATTTATGGAAAGAATTTTAATCAACAATGATTCTCCCAAGATCTTGAATTTCTCAATATCTTAGTGATCTTATGTTGATGTGACTTCTTCCCTTAAACACCACTTCTCTTCTTTCTATATCTCTTCCGCTTCATTTTCCCTTTGAAAATACGGTGCTTTACTCTTTCGTTGTTTCACAAACCCTCTTCATCTTTTTCTTAAAAATTCTCATGGCATCTAAGAGATCTTCAGTGGATGAGGCAACATCATCTGCCTCCAAGAGACAAAGAGTAGTTCAGATTTCATCTAACTCGGACTCAAATTAAAGCTCAGGGTCCGATTCAAGTTCAAGTACTCCAGGTCATCTGAACGACACAGAATTTTTTGCCAAGACGGGCCTTCCATTATACTGGTTTGGAAGTCAAACAGCCGTTATGAAATGGAAGACTGAGTTTGATGACCCAAGTGAATGCATGTGTGAACTCGTCAATAGAGAACTCTTCACATGTTTCTCTTTACCAGGGCTTGAAGTGATTCAAGCAAGTCATATCTGGTTTGTACTCAACCCAGGACAAGCCTCCTTCCCACGATTAACCAAGCTGTTCTACATAAACTTAACCGCAAGAAGAGAAAGGGGTTCTAGACTCAGTTGTCAAAGGTAAGAAAATCACCATTACTACTGAGATTATTGCTGATATTTTTGGTCTTCCTCACTATGATGTCTTTGATCATCCTACCCATGCTAGAACCTTTAATTAGCCAAAGAACAATGTTTTACCACAACCCACTACTACTTGTCTAACCCTTGAAGCCAGAATTATTTGTGCTATTTTGGATAGATGTGTGGTACCAAGGTTTACCAACAGGGATGTGGTAACCAACACATTTCTTGCGCTTGTGTATCATGTGATAAATGGGTTAAAGGTTAATCTTCCTGAAATTATTATGTACCATATGATCAATGTGTTAAATTCTCCCAGTGATTATCGCCTGGCTTATGGAAATTTGCTTTCAAAGATCTTCCAGCATTTTTCTATTGACTATTCTAATGAGGTGGAACACATTGTGTGTGGAGAATTGGATGAGATAATCTTTGACAGTTTAGGGATTAAGAGAACAAAAGTTTACTATAGAATAGTCTGGGTTCTAAAGGAGCAGCCAGCTTGGAATTATACCACATTGCAGCGTCTGGAAGCTGTAGAGAGTGTAGTGGACTCTCTGAGAACCGATCTTGTCTTTTTCCGAGCATCAGTGACTGACAAGATGGATGAAACACAAGATTTACTAGGTATTCTTAACCAGAAAATTAATCAATTGTTTCATGTCAATGTCATTTTTCTTACAGCTGTCAGTAGCATCAAGCCTTTATTAGAAGAAGATGGACAAGCTACCACGAAGGATGTTGAACAGGTCATGACCCAATGTCATAAAATTATCAAAGACCGTCCTATTAGCCAACCATCATCTGAGGATCCAAACATTCTGAATATTGAAGAGTTTGGGGTAGTCAAGAAATATGATAAGAATTCTGATCAGAGAAGAACAAGTCTTTCTCACAAAGAATGTGACCTCGATCATCAATGCTCAAAATCGATGGAGGAATATGTGTTTGAAGAAGCATTATGGGAAATGAAGTTCATCCAGATGGTACAAAGAAAACTGAAGCTCTCAGGATGTCATGACTGTCAAGGCCCTTGAGATTAATATCAAAGGCTTGCTTTTGAAAAACTTAATTTTTTTTGGGTTTTGTGGAAATACTCTTTTGGTTGTAATGTTTTATAACTCTCATGCTTTAACTATTTTTCTCCCTTGTTGAAAGACAAAGGGGGAGAAATGAATCTGATCCTGATCCGACATGCGATATTCTACATTCTGCAGTTTAGGTTTTGATATTCATATATATGCATTGCTAAACTAACAAATGTAGGTACGAAAAACATTTGTGTTGTCTTCCATCAAGGGGGAGATTGAAAACTCCACCTTGATTATAAAAGGTTTTACAGGTGTTGCTGATGGAAGACTTAAACACAAATGAAATAGTTTGATACACTAACCACTGAATTATTATATTTCGAGATGCTTGATTTGTTTGGATTAAGTGCAGGTTCTGTCGAAGATTTCAAAGGCCTTGAAATGGATTTCAAGGGCACAAGGAAGACAAGGATGCACAATGAAAAGATCTCAAAAGCCTTGAAGTGGATTCCAAGGAAACAAGGAAGACAAGGCTACACAACGAAAAGATCTCAAATCACAAAGAAAATCTTCCACGAGAGATTTGCTCAAACAAGAAGATTTGAGAAGATATGATCAAGTGAAGATCTCAACCGACCAACAAAGAAGATCTTACAAAGATCCTTAACCGAAAAGCACGAAGATTCTCTCATCTGGATTTGAAGATTGTTACAACAATCAACGAGAAGATTAAGGAGCCGAGAGATCAACGTGTTCTCAGAATATGAAGATCTACAACGTCTATCTCATCTCAACCAGGAAGCGATCTTCATGGGGAAGAAGAATTATCATCGAACGATCATCTCTCCAACGGATAGAAGACCTCTCCATAAAAGACTATAAATGAAGATGGCTTTTGAAGAACTGACACACAAGCCTATACAGAAACATTTATAGTCTTCAAGCGATCCAAAGTTATCTTCATTCGATAAATAGTTTTTCTTTCTCTCTTTCTAAAAAACTTGATCCCCTAGAGAGAGATAAAACTCGAGAGCTCCATTGACATATCTAAAGAGTGTTATACTCGAGTGTGTGTTACTCTACGAAGTAACTAGGCTATTATAGCAAGGTGAAGAGTTGGAGCTAGATCGTAGCATTGGCTACAGTGAGAGAAGAAGAGGTTTTCTTCTAGTTTGTATCTAGGACTCTTTGAAGCTGATAATAGATAGTTAGATCCTAAGGCTATACCTTGGGACGGAGAGTAGGCTATTTAGAGCTGAACTTCGTAAACATATCATTGTGTCGATCTTTTACATTACGCACTATATCTTGTTTAGTGTGACTAACTTTGTTTTGCAGGAGTTCTCATACTCTATTCAACCCCCCTTCTAGAGTATCTTTAACCTTTATATTCACCTAACGGTTCTTCAGTTTAAGTAGTGGTTAATTTTCAAAACTTTAAAAACGATAAATTTTTTAAATAGATAAATGGTCAATATTACAAATTAGGCCTTTTAGTAATATTGTTCTATTAAGTAGACCCATACCATAATTTTATTTAGTAAATATACCTCTAATAGAGTAATAATGTAAGTCAATTAGGGTGGTAACAAATTAGAGGGGTGCACAAAACAAAAACCCGTAAAAAAAAAAAAAAAAAAGCCTACTTTATCAAATTATTTCTAAATAAATTTAGTGGTTTATCCTACCAAATTTTTTAATAAAAATATACAATGTTCTGAATTGAATCATTTGTCACACGGTTGTAAGGAGTAACGTTTGGTTGATATGACTTTTTCTTATCTATTTTTATGGGGGCCACAGAAATGGAGAAAAAAGTATGGAAATATTCCATTCTGATTGAAACACCATTATTACTGCTCTACTATGGATTTTTAATTTCCTTCAATAATTATTTTAATGAAAAAAAGATATTTGGACTAGTCTTTTATTTTTTATTTTTTTTTTTTTTGTTGGAAATTTGGACTAGTCCTTTTACCTACCCTTAATTTGCTTTTCCTCTCCTTAATCTAAGAGAAAAGGAAATAAAGAATTCTTAACATTCGTCTTGCATGTTAACAAAATTTTCAAAATAAAGCCTTAATTTCCAAATTCTTAACATTCGTCTTGCAGGACCGGAATTTCAATCCAATCCAAATAGCCTTTTTCTTAAAAACAATAAATTACTTTTTTATCTGACCCGCATGACTAGTTCGTTCCGATCTTGGACCGAAATTGAGCTGGGACAAAAAATTCGCCATCTAAACCGGATCCGTTTCGAATGTAAGCCAAATTTTAAAAATCTGGCCGAATCCGATCCCAATAAAAACAGCATACACTTTAAATTTATCTCATTTCAATTTTCTTACACTACTATATCACATCAATAAACCAATAATTTAGATAAATTGGTACTTCCAGCCAATCTATTAAGCACTTGCCATTTTTTAGAATCCGTGGTCGCTCCCACATCTTTACCCAAAGCAATACTGTAATTGATTTGTTCTTCAACTCTTATGGATTAAAAATCAGCACTACAGTATTCATGCTCTACAATGATATTTATACAAATTATGTTTCGGATATTTAAAAAAATTTCAATAACAAATCGACTCAAGACACTTGACGTCATTTACTAGGTCACCGTTTTTCAGTTATACCTTGTCAACGTCTTTATCCGGGTAAGTTCTATAAACAAGCCATTAGATTATGTCCCTCACTCTTCCGTCTGGTTTGAGGAGGGTACGTTGGGTTAAAAAAATATGGGAGAATTTGATATATTAGGCTTTTTTTAATTTTTGTTTAAGAAATTGTACCCCAAATTTTTTACCACTTTCATTTAATAGTAGCTAAAAATTATTAACCCTTTTATTTAGAAGAAAAGAAATAAAGGATGTTTGTTATTTGTTATATAAGTATAAGTTTTAATTTTTAAGAGTGATTTTATCCGGCGCCGGCTCTACGCCGGCGCCGGCGCATTGCGAGTGCGCGCAAGGGCTCGCGCACTCGCAATGCGCAAGCGCGCGAGGGGGCGCGCGCGCATGCGCAAGGCGCCTGCGCGCATTGGGCCTGCGCGAGGCCCATGCGCGCGCCCAGCCCGCCTCCGCGCCTATTTAAGGAGGCGCGGAGGCCAGCCTCCCTTGCCCTTGTCTTCCCCGCTTCCGCTCCGCGTTCTTTGCCCTCGCGTTTCGCAGCCGTCGCGCACTTCCCTTGCCCTAGATTTTTTTTTCGCTTGTTTTCATCCATTTCTTATTTTTTTTCGATACGTGCAACAATGGAGGAAGATTCAGCTATCGAGAGATCTAGGAGTAGACCACTTGTGAATCGATTCCAGGTTAGTTAATATTGTTTTTTTATCGTTTATTTATTTTTTGCATTATACTTGAAACTAGTTAGTTTAGTTAGGTTCGGTTAGTTAGGAATAATTGAAATTGGATTAATTTCGATATTTAGTAGTATTGAAACTATTTAGTTTACTTAGGTTTGGCTAGTTAGGAATAATTGTAATTGGACTATTATCGATAGTTAGTATTATTGAAACTACTTAGTTTAGTTAGGTTCGGCTAGTTAGGAATAATTGTATGATAGTTAATGTAAATATATATATATATATATATATATATATATATATATATATATATATATATATATATATATATGTATATGATTATAATAATAACACAATTTTATATATAAATATATATATATACATTTATAATATATATGTATATAATAGAAAAATAAAAATTTGAGTTAAAAAAATATACAGCATATGTTGAGGACTGTCAGTGAGAAGAGGAAGAGGGCGAGTAGATTAGTCACAGCTTCCGCCCATCGAGAGGCTGTAGCTCGACGAGTTAGACTTGCATCGGCATCCGTTCAGGCACCTGTAGATGCAGCTGTAGAGGCATCCGTTGAGGCACCTGTGGATGCACCTGTGGATGCACCTACAGATGCAGAGCTTCATGCACCTGTAGATGCAGCTGGCGAGGAGGATGTCGTACCTATTTCACTTACTACTGATTACGACACGGAGGATTCTGCGCACAATATGTCTCATTTAGATGATATACTAGAGGATGAGCATGAGGAGATACGAGTTGAGGTAGAGCAGCAGCAGCAGGACATACCACAGCCGAGAGAGCCGGACGACTTACCTGAGCATGTACCTGATGAGGAGCAGGTAGAGGAGGACGTACCTCCTCCTTTATTGACATGCTATGCTGACCACAGAGCCAGCGTTATATGGGCCGGTATGGCTTCTCCCGTGATTAGAGTTGTTCGGAGGCTCGACGCATTCAGTAGATTACGTGAGTGGCGACGAGATGTAGATGACGCATTTTCATGATTTGGATTAGCTAGACGCAGCGGACTGACAGATTTGGAGGACGTACAGTTTGGCGGCGTCGATCATTGTCTGATTACGGCGTTTGTCGAGAGGTGGAACCCAGAGACAAACACATTTCACATGCCATGGGAGGAGATGGGAATAGCGCTACACGATGTTCAGATCATTATAGGACTACCAGTTGATGGAGATGCATTGGTGACTTCTGTCGATGATAGTGTACGACTTGATTGGCTAGTTCAGCGTCTTGGCTTATCACCAGCAGAGGCTAGACGTCAGACTTCACAGCTATTCTGCGATACTATTAGGCGTAGAGCCGCTGAGATGTTGGCCCTTCCAGAGCCTCCACATGACACTATTGCATCTGCATATCTGTTATTGTCCATATCGTCGACTTTGGTAGTCGACAAGTCTACCAACAGGATGCGAGGATGGCTTATTGATCTAGTACGAGATCATTTGAGGACAGACGCGTATGCTTGGGGCACCGGGACCCTTGCTTATCTTTACAGATGTTTGGGGGACGCCACCAGGAAGAGGGTGACGACGATGGCAGGATGTACTTCCCTGTTACAGGTGTGTTATCGTAAATATTTTTCTTAATATAACGTCACTTTATTAATAAGATTGAAATTAATAAAAGAATTTGTACAATTTTGGATTTACGCACATTTCCCGTCATTAGGATGTGCCGCTGTGGAGGATCCGGATATGCTAGGTCATGCACGGTGGTGTTCGAGACTTTCTGTCCCGAAGACTCCGTCTATTACCGTAGAGAGGTTACACTCCTTACGAGCTCAGTTGGACCAGATGAGGGCGGAGGATGTGTGCTTTACCCCGTATGATGAGCGGGTGCTTGATTTTGGCGTAGAGCATGGTGTTTCTCGGTATCGGGGTATCATACGGATATCCGACTTAGAGGAGGCGTATATGCCGGACCGCTTCTTGCGACAGTTTGGATACGTACAGACAGTGCCTCTACCCCGTATTCCTCCCATTCATGAGATTCGTCCGGCGACCGGACGTGGATCTAGGCTTTCATATCCTCTCTCATACGATCGTTGGGCATCCCGCCATCTGGAGGAGACCAGAGTTTCACTAGTTGGATTGATACCAGTTACCTCTCCTTGGCTCGTCGATGATGCGTACATGTCTTGGTATACGGTCCATTGTCATCCGTACGTCTTGCCGACGTCCATTGCACTCCAGTTACCTATAGACCGTCCCCCACTTGTTCCGGTTTCACATCAAAGAGTACGTTTGTTTTTAACATTTAAATTACTCTTTATTTTAATTTTCAATTATGCTAAAATTTTATTTTCTGTATTGCAGCGTCTTCACATTCTTATAGGAAATTTACGAGAGATGCAGGCTCGCGGTCTTCCGTATTCTGCAGAGGATATAGATCACATGATAGCGGAGGCAGTTAGACGTACGCCTCCTGTGGCTCCATCTCAGGTCCGGGCTACACAGCATCCTCCAGCTCCAGCACATTTGTAGTTGTAGTTCACTACCCTTATATTTATTTTGGATGGATATTACACTTGAGCGTATGTTTTTTTTATACTATTATGTTTATTTTGGATGGATAATATGTATTGTTTTTTACTTTTGATGTTTTCCTAAGTTTTTTTAGCGATTTTATTTCCCTTAAGTTTCAGTCAACTATTTCAAACTACTAAAACACAATGAGAACCATATATGAAACCGACTAAATCAATATTGTCAACAAGTACAATAAAAACGTCTAAAATACGATTTCAAGTAAGGTTTCTCAAAACGGCTAAAGATATCCTGCACTATTGTGTTCAACTCCCCATTCACGACGGAGATCCTCATAACGAGCTATCCTTTCAATGAACGGCGCATCCCATCCATCCACACTTGCATCATGGTTATTTTTTCAAGCGTCGCTCAACAACGGTAACGGAGCATCATCTTTTAACCATACCTACAAAAATAAAATTACAGAAAACGGTTAGTAAATATTAGGTCTAAATATACGTCCATTGAATGAAAGTAAATCGTCAACCTACCGGCACAAAGTGTGTGTTGTTATATATATAGGCTAACGAGCAAATGACCGTAGGGGCCTCTTGGTCGGGAACGGTGGCAATCATAGGCAGGAATGTCGCTGGAATGTTCCCTAGGACAACCAATGCAATCTTATAGTAGGTGGCGGCTGCACATGCGATCATCGGTATTTCCATCCAATTTGGTTCTGGACACGGAGACTTACTCGTCCAATAAACGTTTTGAATGACTTCGTCAACATGATTGAAGATTCTACACTACAATGATTAACAAGTAAGATTATGTAAAATCATGGATTATAATTAAAACTTTGATGTAACCGGAAGACTTAGTTACCTTGGAATAAAATTCCCTTCTCGCATTTAACTCCATAACCATATCTCGCCGTATTATCAAATAATCCTCATCCGAGAATCCCAAAACCGCGGAAATTGCTCTATATCCACAATGGCCGTCTCCTGGTACATCCCTTACTCTCAATACATAAGGCTCCATGAACTTTGGAAAATCTTCTTCCCTCAAACAAAATCCGGTCTTCGCGGGTTGCTTTCCTTTACGTCGTGCTCTACTCGTAGGAGTCAACTCCGGTGTAGAATCTACATCTTTAGCTTTCTTCCCTTTCGGACGCCCAGAACCACGTGTAGCAGAATGCTCAAAAGAGCTAGGCTCTCTTCTAGTTGATCTCGGGATTGGAGGTCGTCCCTTTGCATTGGCCTTCTGTGCCGGCTCCTTCATTGTCGTACCCCCGGGGTTTTCCATGTCATCCATAAAAGATGCAATCTTATCTTGCTCATCCGGGGTTAACATATTTGAGTCCATTCTTTCTCTAAACCTGTTCAGCGCCGCTTGATTCGGGTTCGAACGATCATCATCATCATCATCACCAATATCACCATCCAAAAAATCAACCGGATTCCAATGAACTTGCTTCCAATAAGGGTGTATCTGTGACAAATAGATAGGTCTACAAGCCCGGATCGCTAGTCTAAAGTCATGCACACACGGCACTCCATAAACCTCTCTCCAATAACTATCCCGACATCCTTCATCATCTCTTGTATGTCGAGCCTTGGTATAATTATTCCACAAGAGCGTGAAACACTCATTTGTTACGTAGTCACGGAGCAAGTCAAATATCGGTATACGCACCTGCAAAAAAAGGTTTATTAAATATCAAATAAATATTTAACATTACTTTCATCAATTAAACTATTGATATACTAACCTCTCGTGGAATCCTCTCCCGTGAGATCTCTAGAGAAGCTTGTAGCTTTTGGACTTGGTCCGTGACCATCAAATGTATGCTATCACAAACCAGCTGAAATCCTCCAACGCTAGAATCTAGTGTTTGCTTCAACAACTTGTGCGCGGACTCACACCTAAAAAGAAAATTTTATTACAAAAAACGAAGAAATGTTTAACAATGTAGTGAATGTTTAAATAACTTACGCATTTGTCGTTCGTGTGCCGAAATGATGATGTAGGTCAGTCCATGCTCGAACGATTGCCTCCTTGTACGGGTCAAGCCAAGTCGTCTCTAGATAGGTCATTAACCTCGGAGATGATTGCCAATAGTCTCTCATTTCCAACAAACGGCGTTGGTAGCTTCTAGGGGATCTTGACTCGAACAAGGCATGACAATGGGATATGAAGAGTGCTTCCGCTTCCTTATTGCGCAAAACAAGTGCCGCTCTGTTAACTATATTGCACTTTATGTGAAACGTGCACAATATATGCTTCACCTCGGGAAATACTACACCCAATGCGCTTATAAGACCAAGCTCACGATCAGTGGCAATCACCTCCGGCGTCTTTCCGTATAACAAATGCCGGACCCTCCTCAAAGCCCACTCGTAATGATCTCTATTCTCCTGTGCCATGAACACAAAAGCAATTGCGAATGTCTTCTTAGTGCTAGTGATGCCTACGATCTCCAACAATGGCATATTGTACCTAAAAGTAATACGAAACAAAGACTGAGTTACAATTTCTAAAGAAAATAAGAATGAGTGTATGAAATAAAATAAAAATGTGGCTTGAATTGAAGCTTACTTGTTGGTCTTATATGTCGAGTCCATCACAATAACATAGGGAAACATGTTGAGCAAATGCCTCGAGTCGGGATGTAAGATAAAGAAATCAATCACTTCATCGGAATCTTGACTTCTCCGAGTGTTTATATAGTATCCACATTCCGTCAACGTGTGAAGTGCTTGTTGTAATGGAGATCTTCCTTCGGCTTGTTCCATTCTAATCTTCAAACCGGTGTTGTAAACTTGACGGATGGAGGTGACATTGTCGGGATCCTCTAATTGTACGGATTTTAATATATGTCTCGGTTTTAAGCCAGAATTCAATTCACGCTCCACCTTTCGGGTCTGTTTCGGAGTCATACGTCCAACATATGCATGCCCTCTTAACACCGAAGGAATGATATGGTTGTGGATTCCACATACAACCCTCACCGTCCACTTTTCCTCTTCAATTTGGGTTCCTACAAGCTCAAACAAACACATACACTTCTTCGAGTTTTTTTTCCGGCTAGAACTTGGAACATGATCGGGATCTACGTCTTTTTCTTTTCTCGGTCCTCCGTGTCTATCACAACCCAATTGTAGGATACGAAAACCCCTTCTATCCAACCATGATTTTTTAATGACCAACACCATATTCATAGCGTTGGCCACATACCGAGCTCATCCCAAAAAGTCCTCTCTATCCGCAAAATATCCATGAAGCTCAAATTTTGAAGAATAATTGGTATCGAGAGAACGAGAGTAATCCATAAGAACCTAAATAAAAATAACATAGAATATTATTTTAAAAAAACACATCATTTTATTCTTACATTGCTAATTCTATGATTTCGATTCTCTATTCTAACATTGCTAATTCTATGATTCCGATTCTCTATTCTTGCATTGTTAATTCTATAATTCCGATTCTCTATTCTAAAATTGCTAATTCTATGATTTCGATTCTCTATTGTAACATTGCTAATTCTATAATTCCGATTCTCTATTCTAACATTGCAAATTCTATAATTCCGATTCTATATTCTAACATTGCAAATTCTATAATTCCGACAAAATAAAACGACATAACAGTAAAGTATAAAAATGAGTTTGTACACTTACTTCAAGTTTTGCGAGAATTTCTTCCGGATCACTATATTTTTCAATATCGAACGGCATCATCGAGCTTTCACCATCGGATTCTACATCAACTTCATCGGAATACGACGACATTTTAACGACTTTTTTCTTTACGTTTTCTAACTTGTGGATGAAGGTGAATGAGTCTCATATGTTATTATATAGGCTCCAAAAATCCCCAACGGCTATATTCCCCCAACGGCTACATCCCCAACGACTCTAATTCGAAAGTATAACGGGCAAGAGGACGCGCATGCACAGCGCGCATGCGCGTCCTCTTGCGCGCTGGCGGACTCCGCCTCTATGAAGGCGCGAGTCCGCCCGAATAGTAGCCCTGATTTTTAATTACTGAATTTGTTTTCTTTTATTATTTTTCTTGCTTTTTTTTTTTTTATTTTTTATTTTCTTTTTTATCTTGGACTGAATTTCTCATACCAGAATTTCTCATACTAGAATTTTCATACAAGAATTTTCATACCCGAAATTTCATACCAGAAATTATTATACCAAAAATTTCATACCAGAAATTTTATACCAGAAATTTCATACCAGATATTTCATAAGAAAAGTTTATACCAGAATTTTGTCATACCAGAATTTCATACCAGAATTTTTTTCACGCCAGAATTTTTTCATACCATAATTAATTTTTTCATACCAAAAGCTATTTTTTTAATCCTTTTTTATTTTTTTTATAATTTTCTGGTATGAGTTTCTGGTATGAAGAAACTCATACCAGAATTTTTTTTATTTCTTTTTGTCCTTTTTTATTTTTTATAATTACATACCAAAATCTTTTACATACCGGGATTTACATACCGAAAATTACGTACCGGAAACGACATACACATAATAAAAAAAATGATCAATATTTGACTGCACAAGAACATCAAGTAGCACGAACAACCCTAGATGCCGATACCCGCCGCCAATGAACGGAGTCTCACCAGAAGCTCATCGGCGTTCACTTTAACAATCCGAACCCGGGCGCACAGCCCTGATACCACACTTGTAGAATTTAGATCCATTGATTATGAATTTACAGTACAACGAAACATTTTATTGTAAATTTACACTATCTAACGAAGAACAAAATGCTCATCGAATCCGACCGACCCGAAAACTGAGATTATATCTCATCGAATCACAAACAAACCAAATGAAGTATTTCATCAGATTGAGATGCCATTTTCATACCATAATTATGAATTTATCTTTGATTCTTCAAGTCCAAGTGATGGAATGGATCTTTTAGATGATTACTGTTCATCCGAATCCTTACAACCTGATGAATTATAAAATAAGGATGAAATGCATAGAGCATAACACAAAAATTTCCATTATATGATATGTTTCAAGAGAAGAGACCGCCCCTTCACATTACCATATGGATTGATGACAAAGGCATGTTCACTACATTACCCACTATGATGTGTTCCTCAGTTAACAATGACCAACATGTAAAATAGGGAAACAAGTTCAAAGAAACATCACACAACTCTCTCCCCCTTCCAAAACTTCAACTAAAATAAAAGCTGGAAGAGTAAGACCTGTATGTATACCCATCTTCATAAAACCATCTTGAACCACAAAAGCAATATATATAAGCTCCTGTTCAGTTACCTTAGCCAGCAATGAGCGACAGAAGACTCTACTGTCTGCCTGATCCGCGTTACAAATCCAAATCAACTTTCCGTCTGCTAAACATCTCCCTGGCAACCCTTGGCCGAGATTGTAGACGAAAGACATACAAACCTCCGTTCATTGGCGACGGATCGTCGGGTCCTTAATGTAATCTTTGCAAGAGGACCTCAATCTCTGCGCAAACCTAGGGTTTAGCGACGGATCTGAAGGCTGGTAGTGGCTGTAGTTGTAGATCCCGCCAACGAACTCCTTATAGTGCTAGTTTTTCTTCTAGATCCAGCACCCACCATTGCAGTCATGGCTTCTCCTCCACCCATATCACTTTCTTCTTCATCTCACTTTCTTCGGCACTGGCTCTCCGGCAGCCCCACATTGAGGATGGTCCACCCATTTCACTTTATTCTTCATCTCACTTTCTTCGGCACTGGATCTGGAAGAAATGATAGGTGATATCCTTACAGAGGAATGAGGAGGCTACTAGAGGAGAACGAGATATTGAGGAAATGGAAGTAGAAGCCACAGATTCAGAGAAGGGAAAGAAGGGAAAGAGGAATGAGGCGCTACCAGAAGGAGAACGAGATAGTAAGGAAAGGGAAATTTGACGGCTTCGTTTGTGCGGTTAAAAAAACTGGGGTATATTTTCTTAATTGAAAATCCCAAAAAAGCCTACTTAGTTACTTGGTTTTTAAAAAGGCCTAGTTGCCTAATTTGCCCAAAAAATAATCCATCCCCAACAATCTCTATAAATTTTGATAATTCAAGATTAATTTTTAATCTCCATTCCATAGCAAACAGACTCTTCGTCTAACAAACTTAAGCAACACAACCATACTACTCTATGAATGAAGAGTTCCTGCATGATTCTAAACTATCAAACATCTACAACACATGATGTTAAAACAAGATTATGACTATTACATACCTTCTCCTATATGACCAAGATACATCTATTCATGTATAACTACTCAATCGATCATACAAAACATACCCATATATTTTTATATACCCTCAATGATACGAGGGACCTATGACCAATTTATAGGCAACAAAAGGATGATGCCCTTGGAACGTAAAGAGTTCAAATAAGGGTCTTTATTTGTCAATTGTGTGCAAATAAGGGGGTTTCAAATGTGTATAGAAAAGAAAAATCTAGAAAAATCCTATGCAAATGTTAAAAGTGCACACATAAGTGTTAAAAGTGAGCAAATAAGAGCAAAAAGTGCACAAATAGAAAATACTATAAAAATCTCGAAATAAGGGATGAAGTGCCTACGTAAGAACTGTTGGATTATAGTGTTAGTTAAAACGTATAGAAACGTCCTACCGAGAAATTCCCGTTCTGTGGAAAAAATAACAACAAGAATAACAAAATAAGTAACGGAGATTAAAATCACTACCTTCCTAGTTTCACTAGGACGGACTTTCAAAATATGTTTATTGATTACTTATCAAAGATTACATTGTAGTTCCCAACTACACTCTTGTCAATCAAAATAACCTAACGCAATAAACTTATAGTAATTAGTCCTCTTAATCAAGCCAACACCCGCAAAGGTTATCTCTTTCTCTCATCAAGCTTCTCTTGACATCCTCTCGTCCTCTTCCATAAGCTTGGTCTACTTCTTTCTTCGTATGTAAATAATTGTTCTTTGAAGTGACAACCCTAACGTTAGGGTTAACCCTTGTTTATATAGCCTTTACAAGATAAGGTTATACCCTAACATAATTAGGATAAACCCATAAATGAAACAAGGTTAATATAAACAAGATAAGATCTTTACAAGATATCTTTCCATAAATAAAATATATCCTAATCTTGTAAGATCTTCTCGCCTTGAACATGGCGCGGATTGTATTTATTAAAGAACAATAGCCTTTCAGTAATCATCTTGGAAACCTTTGGTTAACCATCGGTTTATAGTCATTTGCACTTGTATTAGTCTAGTTGTCGCTCCAAGGATGTTTGCTAGGTGATAGCATCGAAACATACGTGTTTTATGCTCTCTTATTCATGTTGTTTTACACATCTTTTGGCAAGATATATATGTGTTCACTCTGAGACGTGTGTGAATATGAATGATAAATTCTTAAATTTATAATTGTAATAAAAGCATGAACAATATGCGAACCCGCAGTGTACAGATCAATTGCAACAAAAGCAAATATCCCAAGGTCGATCTCAAGGACTATGGTGAAATCAATTGATAACAAATCCATGATAGAATAAATAAATGAAAGAGACAAAAAGCAATAAAGATGAATAATGCGATAATCGGGACAATGCATATTCTAGAGATCAAAGGATCTAGTTGTGGTTTTTGATTCAAGACTTCTAAAGAACAAGGACAAGATTGGGATCACTAAGAAAATGTGTTTCTAAGGTGGGAATGATCACGGGGGAGGTCTCTCAATCCAACTATCCCAAACCAAAGCTCTATCACCGTGTAAGTCCCAAGAATCTAAGGAAAGGAACAACAAATTCAAACCAACAACTCAACCTAAGGAAAAAAACGCTCTCTTCTCTCTCCTAGTAACACCGGAGAAAGGCCCTTGCTCCTCCCTCGCGCAGCCGTGGCTGCGCCCTACCCCCACCCCTCCCCAACCCCTTCCCTCCCAGTTTCCCCACCCCATGGCTGGTTCTCGGAGGCCCCGTCGTCGTAACATCAAGATTTCGGAGCTTTCCGGATCCACCCCAACCCCCTGCCCCAGAAACAACATCTGCCCTAGCCCAAACCAAGAAAAAACACCAGACCCTTTATCAGATGATCTCATTCGATCGAATAACCTCAGGCTCCATCCAAAGACCCCCGACCCACCGGTCCTCTCTTCTGAGCTGGCGTTCCCGCCGTTGAGCCCGCCTTCGTCGCATCCTCCAGCCTCGACTATCCCCAAGGCTGACTTGTGTCCACTGACCTACAACCAGTCCGAGTGTTTTCCCGAAGTGCCTCCGATACCTGCACACTCTCTGGCGACTACTGAGCCTCCCGCCTCCTCAGATCCCCCAACGGCTAGAATTGATATGGACCCCTCACCTCCCCATTCTGTTATGGGTGTTGATTCCGAGGAAGTTGTCCCACAAGCAAAATATACCCCATCGCCTTCTAGCCCCTCGAACTCCCCCCACGCCCCCATAATGCACGCGTGCATTAATAACCCTACTACACACGTAGTCCCTCCAGCTACCTACTGATAACACGATTTATAGCATAGTTTTAGGTGCACATTTAGGTAGAATTCTCGCTCAATCATGCATTATCTAGCACTAGTCCAATACGTTTTGTACTCAAAACATGTATTTTGTCGAGATAGACGTCTACACGGACTTGTGTGCGTTTTGTAGGTATCTCGGGAAAGTTTCGAGCTAAAACGGTGCGTTTGAGGGTCGCTCATTAAGAGGACACGTTTCCAAACTCATTAGAACGCAAGGCAAGGGCTAAGAAGGACTCAAGGAACCTTGCCAACACAGGCCATGCACCAAACCACAGCCTAATGATCCAAGGCGAAGTTTCTGCACAGAATCACGGTTCTCTGAAGAACCACGGCCGTGGAAATGACCGTGGATTTTGCCAGATTCTCGTGACAGCTGTGCCACGACTCTCATGGCCAGCTCATGAAGAAGTGGTTATAAAAGTGGTCCTTGATAGTTGTTAGGGGCAGCTGGGATTTGGGTAGTTTGAGAGCAGCTCACACATTCTCCATTGCTTTCACAAAATATATTCCAAGAGGAAGAAGGATTTTTCTAGGAAGGAAAGTGCAAAAGGAAGAAGAAAAGGAGCCATTGCCATTGAAGAGGAGAGGAGAAGACACACTTAGCTCTTGTATTTTCGGATTTATTTCTAGAAGTTTTTGAACTCTTAAACCTTCCTTTGGAAGGGTTGTAAGTCGTTCTAATTTCATCTTCAGATTTAGATTGTGTTTGAAGTTGACTTGTTCATCTTCTTTCTCTCATTTTCTTGCAATGGAGGTTATGAATCTATGCTTGTTTGTTTTGATTCCTAATATGAATGTTGTAGGCTAGATTGATGAGATTCTAGGGTAAGGAAAGGATGGTTATGGCTAGATCTATGATAGGATGAACTTAGATTTACCTTTGGATGATTTCTGTTTATGAACGTAGCTACTGTTAGGAATCACGGTTAGTTCTTGAAGAACCACGGCCGTGGTTTCTGTAGAACGAACCGTGGTTTTTCCTGGTTCGAAGGATCTTACCTTAAGTCCATAAAATCGTTGAAACCCTAAGTTTTTGCTGAGTTTAACCTACCCTAGGGTGTCCTAGTGTAGCGACTAAGTGTTAGGAGAGACTTACCCGGTAATCCTTGCCCTTAGAATCTAAAATAGCAAAACCTTAGGTAATGGTGAGCCTAATAAGCCGCCATTGGATTAAATGTGCTAGGATAGTTGATTAGGACTTCCCTTTCCGAGACTTACCCGGTGAGGATAGGTTAGATCCCTAATTAAACAATCCGGTTTGTGTTAAATTCCTACCCTTAGGTTCTTAGAGACTTAACCGGTAATGAGACCTTAGGTGTGGAGTAGTTGGATCATGAGACTTACCCGGTAATTGATCCCATTTTAGGAACACTTAATCCCAACACATCATAATCAATCCAAAGAATGAATAGATAACTTGAGATTTATGCCATAACCGGAATCTCCAACCCCTAGAATCCGTCTTCCCTTTCTCTTGATCAACATCTTGTTCGATTTGTTTATTTGTGCCAATTTTCCGATTTAGTTTGATTGATTGTTTGCATGCATTTGATCTTTGAAGTGATCACCCAAAAACAACCAAAACAATTGAGATTTTCTTCCATTATTTGCATCCTTTTCTTTAGACTTAGATCTTGCTAAATTCAATCACAACTTAATTCGATTTCACCTTAGTCTTTGTGTTCGACCTTGGAATACTTATCTTGCTACATACGTCCCGTACACTGCGGGTGCGCTAGAAGTAGGATAATTATAACGAGTATAAATTTAAGGCTTATTGCGTACACACTCTTTTTAGCGTAACAAGTTTTTGGCGCCGTTGCCGGGGACTAGGTCTAGATTGAGTCTATTTTGTGATTGTTTCTAGTGTAGATCTTTCTTGTTTCTTTTGATCTCTTTTTGGTTTTTGTCTTTGCTTTTCAGGACATCTATTTCTCTATAGGTGTATGCGAAGATCTCGTGGCAAGGATTTAGCTCCATTCGATCCCGAACCGGAGAAAACCCTTCGATCTAGATCTAAGAACATTCGAAAGGAGAAAGAGATGGCCGGTAGAAATCTTCAAGCTGAATTGGATGAAGCCTTAGAACAAATAAGGCTAAGAGATGAACTCTTGGAGGAAGAAAGGAGACTTGCCAATGAGAGGCAAGAGGAAACTAGAAGGGAGATTGAAGAGATTAGGCAAGCTCTTGTTCAAGGAGAGCTTAATCGCCGACAACCTCCACCACCTCCACCACAACCGCAGCCGGCGGCCAATGTTAGGGTTGTTCCCATTGCTATTGAGGAGCCGCAAACCCTAGGGAGGCGTATGGATCCGGCACAAAGAGCACACCGACCGGTTGTGAATT
Source organism: Fagopyrum homotropicum (assembly GCA_033239125.1). Classification (NCBI taxonomy): domain Eukaryota; kingdom Viridiplantae; phylum Streptophyta; class Magnoliopsida; order Caryophyllales; family Polygonaceae; genus Fagopyrum; species Fagopyrum homotropicum. Next base: position 69,214,031 of record BSWB01000006.1, on the reverse strand, counting down.
TAGGAGATCCCGCAGCCCATGATTACGAGCTCCGCCCTCAAGTTCTACAAATGATCCGGCATAACCAATTTGGAGGGATGGAAGGAGAGTCTCCTCACCAACATTTGATGAACTCTGAGATTCTGATGGAGACTCTTAGACCGCCGAGATTGGAGAGCAACAACCATAAGCTAAGGGCTTTCTCCTTCTCTCTTAAGGACAAGGCCTTAGCTTGGTATCAATCTATTCCACAAGGGAGAGTTGATACTTGGGAGGAGATGACAACCGAGTTCTTGACCAAATTTTTCCCACCATCCAAGACCACCGAGTTAAGAGGAAAGATCAATGCCTTTGTGATGAGGGATAGAGAAAGTTTGTTCAAGTCTTGGGAGAGATTCAAAGACCTTCTCCTAGATTGCCCACACCATGGTATACCGAAGATTGAGCTATTGGAGATCTACTTCAAGGGGCTTGATGAAGATAGCCAATTCAAGCTTCAATCTCTTTCCGGTGGGACATTTATGGAGAAACATGTAGATGATGCTTGGGAGTTTGTGGAGAAGCAAGCTCTAGTGATTGAGAAGTACTCTCATAGGAAGAGTGAAGGGAGAAAGGCGGGAGCATATGAGGTGAGCGAAGTTACCATGAGAAATTTCAAGCTTGACGCCATCAACAATGAGTTGAATTCCTTGAGAGAGTTGTGCACTACCACCTTGAAGAGCCAAGCAACTCCTCAAGCACCTCCACGAGCCAACTTGTCTTCCAAGGAGGAAGATGTGAATTATATGGTAAGGGGCAACTTCAACAATTACCAAGGCCCAAGAAATTTCAACAACAACCGGCAATTCAACAATTACCGGCCAAACCACAACCATCCCGGGTTTTCTTACTCTAATCCGGATGGAGCCTTGAACCCTCCCGCCTCCACAAGCACAACTCCACCACAAAGAGCTTCACAAGAACCTCCACCCGGTTTTACTCAACCTTCAAAGGATAGAACCGAAGTCATGTTTGAACAATTGCTAGGAAGGTTGAGTGGACTTGAGAGTACCGTTACTTCAATTTCTAAGGCTCAAAAGGTCTTGGAAGCACAAGTCTTTCAAAAGGCGGGTGAGGCACATAGAGATCCGGGAAAGCTTCCCGGAAGAACCGAAGATAACCCAAGAGGCCAAGTTTTGGCTATCACAACAAGGAGTGGGTTGAGTATGAAGGATCCTTTGCCCAAGGACCAAGCTAAGGGGAGTCAAGTAGTGGTAGAAGAGGGAAGAAAGCAAGATGATGGAGGCAAGAGCAAGGATGTAGAGCCAACCTATGTGGCACCGCCTCCATACAAGCCACCACTACCATTCCCACAATCAAGAGCAAGAGCTCGTTTGGACAATCACTTTGGTAAGTTCCTTGAACTAATGTCCAAGCTACATATTAACATTCCGTTCATGGATGCCATCTTAGGAATGCCGGCATACGGAAAATTCTTGAAAGAAATACTCTCCAACAAAAGGAAGTTGGAGGAGTATGGGGAGATTAGGATGACCAAGAGATCCTCGGAGTTAATCCAAACAATGAAGGAGGCAATGCCTCCCAAGCTAAGGGATCCGGGCTCTTTTTGTGTTCCGATTGGAGTAGGAGACGTGAAGTACGAAGCCCTTTGTGATCTTGGAGCAAGTGTAAGCATCATACCGCTTGCACTTAGTAACAAGGTCGGGTTAGGAGAGCCAAAACCGGTCAAGATGACCCTCTATATGGCGGACCGTTCTATCACTCATCCAGTTGGGATTCTTGAGGACATTCCGGTGCAATTGGGAGGATTCTATGTGCCTATTGACTTTGTAGTGTTGGACATTCCGGCGGATTACCCGGTTCCCATCATCCTAGGAAGACCTTTCTTAGCTACCTCCGGATGTTTAGTGGATTGCAAGAACGGGACTCTCTCCTTCAACATTGGAGAGGAGAACATCAAGTTCAAGCTGTCCACAATGATGAAAGGGCCAACCCTTGATGAAGATATCTTCAACATAGTCGAGCAAGAAGAATCTAGAGAAATGGTGAGCTCGATTTTGATCAAGGACCCCTTGGAAAAGGTTCTTACCTTGAGTATGATGGAGGAGGACATTGAGGAGGAATGCAATGAAGAGATCAAGGCCTTGGAGGCTTTGGAAGAAGAGCCAAGAGTTGGATTTGGGAGCCATGAAGAAATTGTGAACAGCTGCAAATTCCACGGTCGAGATTTAGGTTCCACGGCCGTCAAACTCTCTGGACAACTCCGAGAAGCAAGCTTGTCAAGAACCACGGCCGTGGAAGATGATCAAGCCGTGTTTCCAACCGTGGTTTTCCCTGGATCAGCTCTTGATGGCGATCAAGCTTCTAAGAGCAAGGGAGAGTCTTCTTTTGCCTTGGATTCATCTCATCCAATCTTATTTGGATCATCTTCAACCGATAAAGGTCCTCCCTCACTTGAACTCAAACCCCTCCCCTCTCATTTAAAGTATGCGTTCCTTGGTGATAATTCTACATATCCGGTGATTGTTAATGCATGCTTGAGTGATGATGAACTTGCTAAATTGCTGCATGAACTAAGATTGCATAGGAAGGCCATTGGTTATACTATTGATGATTTGGTTGGCATTAAGCCATCTTTGTGCATGCATAAGATAATGATGGAAGATAACCACAAACCCTCTATTGAACATCAAAGGAGATTGAATCCTATAATGAAAGAGGTGGTCAAGAAGGAAATCATTAAGTTGCTAGATGCGGGAATTATCTACCCTATCTCGGATAGTAAGTGGGTTAGCCCCGTTCATGTAGTACCTAAGAAGGGTGGAATGACGGTAGTAACTAATGAGAACAATGAACTAATACCAACTAGGACGGTCACGGGATGGAGAATGTGTATAGATTATAGGAAATTGAACATGGCCTCTAGGAAAGATCACTTTCCCCTCCCCTTCATTGACCAAATGCTAGAAAGATTAGCTCAACACTCTCACTTTTGCTATCTAGATGGGTATAGTGGATTCTTCCAAATCCCTATCCACCCCGATGACCAAGAGAAAACAACTTTTACATGTCCATGGGGTACATTTGCATATAGGAGAATGCCATTTGGGTTGTGTAATGCACCCGCCACCTTTCAAAGGTGTATGATGGCTATCTTTTCGGAATACATAGAAAATATCATGGAAGTATTCATGGATGATTTCTCTGTTTATGGTTCTTCTTTCGATGATTGCTTGGCTAATTTGTCATTAGTGTTGCAAAGATGTGAGGAAACGAATCTTGTCTTAAATTGGGAAAAATGCCACTTCATGGTAAGTGAAGGTATTGTGTTAGGACACTTGGTGTCTAACCGTGGCATTGAGGTTGATAGGGCTAAGATTGAAATAATAGAGAAGTTGCCACCACCTACCTCGGTGAAGGGGGTAAGGAGTTTCTTAGGGCATGCCGGATTTTACCGGAGGTTTATTCAAGATTTCTCTAAAATTTCTAAGCCTCTCACTAACTTACTAATGAAAGATGTTGATTTTGTTTTCTCCAAAGATTGTCTTGAAGCATTTTGTAGGTTGAAGAACGCCTTGATCTCCGCACCTATCATGCAACCTCCGGATTGGAGTCTACCATTTGAGATTATGTGCGATGCAAGTGATGTGGTCGTTGGGGCCGTTTTGGGGCAAAGGAAAGAAGGGCGCACTCATGCTATTTACTATGCTAGCAAGACGCTAGATGATGCCCAACTCAAATATGCTACTACCGAGAAGGAGTTGTTAGCGGTAGTGTATGCATTTGAGAAGTTCCGCTCGTATCTTGTTGGAGCGAAGGTCATAGTTTACACGGATCATGCGGCGATCCGTTATCTACTTACAAAGAAGGATGCCAACCCAAGGTTGATTCGGTGGATCCTTCTTCTTCAAGAGTTTGATTTGGAGATAAGAGATAAGAAGGGATCCGAGAACTCGGTGGCGGATCACCTTAGTAGACTCCCACCATTAAAGCTTGGGAAAGACAACATCCCGATAGATGACTCGTTCCGGGATGAACAATTGCAAATGGTGGAAGAATGCTTATTCCAAGTGGCTAGGGGAAGTGAGCCATGGTATGCCGACATTGTGAATTACTTGGTGTGTGAGGAAGTGCCTCCCGGATTATCATATTCACAAAGGAAGAAGTTCTTCAACGATGTAAGGCATTACTATTGGAGCGAGCCACTTCTATTCAAGAGAGGCCCGGATGGGGTGCTTAGGAGATGCATACCCGAAGACGAAATGGAAAGTGTGATCCGGCATTGTCACTCCTTACCATGTGGAGGCCATGCTAGCTCACACAAAACGTGTGCCAAGGTATTGCAATCCGGTTTTTATTGGCCTAACTTGTTTAGAGATGTGCAAGGTTTTGTAGCGGCATGTGATGCTTGCCAAAGAACGGGGAACATCTCAAGGAGGAATGAAATGCCCTTGAACAACATCCAAGAAGTTGAGATTTTTGATGTGTGGGGTGTAGACTTCATGGGACCATTCCCGTCTTCATGTGGCAATCTATTCATCCTATTGGCGGTGGACTACGTGTCAAGATGGGTAGAGGCAATCGCCTCTCCTACGAATGATGCCAAGGTGGTGGTGCGGTTCTTCAACCGAGTGATCTTCCCTAGGTTTGGAACACCAAGGGTAATCATTAGTGATGGAGGGAAGCACTTCACAAATAGGAACTTTGGAGCACTTTTGGCCAAGTATGGGGTGACTCATAAAGTGGCAACACCCTATCACCCCCAAACTAGTGGTCAAGTGGAGATCTCCAACCGAGAAATCAAGGCCATCCTCGAGAAGACGGTATCTAGAACAAGGAAGGATTGGGCCATGAAGCTCAATGACGCACTATGGGCATATAGAACCGCCTTCAAGACACCTATTGGCACCACTCCCTACAAATTGGTCTATGGCAAGTCTTGCCACCTTCCGGTGGAAATGGAGCATAGAGCTTATTGGGCCATTAAGTGGCTAAATTTTGACCTCAAGGAGGCGGGAGAGAAGAGATTGCTTGATATCAATGCCCTTGAGGAGCTCCGGTTGGAAGCTTATGAGAATGCCCGGATTTACAAGGAGAGGACCAAAAGGTGGCATGACAAGAGGATCATTCCAAAGGAGTTGAGTGAAGGAGATCTTGTCCTTCTCTTCAACTCGAGGCTAAGGCTTTTCCCCGGAAAGCTCAAATCGAGATGGACCGGGCCGTATGTGGTAAAGAAGATCTTTCCCCATGGAGCTATTGAGATAGGAGGGGAGCATTGTGGAGATTTCAAAGTGAATGGGCATCGCTTGAAGAAGTACATTCCGGGAGCCCCGATAGACATGATCGCCCCGCTTCACCTTGCATAAACGCTCCCGAGCTTGGTCAAGCTAATGACCTTAAAAGAGCGCTTGGTGGGAGGCAACCCATCGGTAACATTTTTCCTTCATTTTAGCTTAGATTTTTCTGTTTTTGTGTGCTTTGTGTGTTTTGTCTATTCTATGTGTGCTAGAACATTAGTGGCATTGGAAGCCTTTCTTGGAAATGATGATGATGAAACCCTCACTAATCATGGGTGGAGCGGACGCGGAACTTGGACGGCTAGCGGTGCCTAGCGCGGGTTTCAAAGCTTGAAGGATGCTTAGAGCTCCCTACCATGGTTGAAAGGATCATCCAACATCAATCCTCTTAGGAATTCCCAAATACCGAAGAAAACCATTTTACATTGTGAGAACCTTCTTTCACTCTCTTTACTTGAATACCACATTGGGGACAATGTGTTTCTAAGTATGGGGTGGGGTTTGCATGATCCTTTGCATGAAGAGCATCTAGGATAGTTTAATGTTTGCACATGTCTCGCATTGTACATACTTAAATCGAAAATTCCATAAAAATCAGAAAATTTAAAATTTTTTTGTGCTTTCTAGGTTTGGATATGATCCTAATGATGAAACTTGTCTTGTGATTGGCTATGAATGGCCTTATGAGTTGAATTGATAAATGCATATGTGGACTTGAACTACTTCTCTTGAATTCCATGAATGACTTGAGATCATGATGATTGCCTAGAATGGATTGAGTATTGAAAATCGAAATTACATGATAGTTCTTGCATACCATCTAGGAATGAATAAGGCATTTCATCTTTCTCTACTTCTCATCTTGATCATGATTGCTTGAGCACCTCAATTGATATAAAATTTGACCTCCTTTTAAACCCATCCGGGAATAGGAGCATGCTAGTGTGTTTGAATGTGTAAAAAGCAAGTGCGGGGTGAAGATGTAATGAAAAGAATGTCGTGAATGGAATGCTGAAATTATTGTGGAAGTGTAGCCAAAATAGGTTTGGGGGCGTTGGTTTAAATGACAAGTAACTCGGTACACTTCACATAATCGGGTGTTGGTGCCTTGCCAAAGTCAAATGAACCAATAGCCCTAACGAGCTTTGGTATGTGTGCCCGGTATGGATGCACCTCGAAAAAGAGAAAAAGCCCGAGGATGGCTAATCACCGAGGTTTCGGCTATTGTACACCAATGCCATTTTCTCAAAAATGAGTTAAAGAAAAAGAAAAGAAAGTAAGATAGGGAAAAATATGCACTTGGGGGAAGTTGATCGAGGACAAGGAAGTGAAGTTAGTTCCATTCCCGGATTAGCATCACATACCTAGAAAATTCCCCTCCCCAATTGAAACGTTTCTTAGCCTTTTATGTCACAAGCCCTTATGACCTACTTGCATGTTTGTAAGACTTAGTAATCTAGATTGGATAGACTCTTGATCTTCTTAACATCTCCGTCCTCCCAACTCATGCATATTTTTGAGTTAAGTACAATTGTCTTTCCATGACTTTATTGTTTGATACATAATTGCTTATTCAATTGCCATTGATCATGACTATGAAGGTGATCCAATAGTAGAAGCACAAAACCAAAAAGATTTTTGCCATTTTTCTGCATACATAAATCATGTCATCTCTTAGTCTATAGTTGGGAATTTGCTCGGGGACGAGCAAACCTTAAGTATGGGGTATTTTGATAACACGATTTATAGCATAGTTTTAGGTGCACATTTAGGTAGAATTCTCGCTCAATCATGCATTATCTAGCACTAGTCCAATACGTTTTGTACTCAAAACATGTATTTTGTCGAGATAGACGTCTACACGGACTTGTGTGCGTTTTGTAGGTATCTCGGGAAAGTTTCGAGCTAAAACGGTGCGTTTGAGGGTCGCTCATTAAGAGGACACGTTTCCAAACTCATTAGAACGCAAGGCAAGGGCTAAGAAGGACTCAAGGAACCTTGCCAACACAGGCCATGCACCAAACCACAGCCTAATGATCCAAGGCGAAGTTTCTGCACAGAATCACGGTTCTCTGAAGAACCACGGCCGTGGAAATGACCGTGGATTTTGCCAGATTCTCGTGACAGCTGTGCCACGACTCTCATGGCCAGCTCATGAAGAAGTGGTTATAAAAGTGGTCCTTGATAGTTGTTAGGGGCAGCTGGGATTTGGGTAGTTTGAGAGCAGCTCACACATTCTCCATTGCTTTCACAAAATATATTCCAAGAGGAAGAAGGATTTTTCTAGGAAGGAAAGTGCAAAAGGAAGAAGAAAAGGAGCCATTGCCATTGAAGAGGAGAGGAGAAGACACACTTAGCTCTTGTATTTTCGGATTTATTTCTAGAAGTTTTTGAACTCTTGAACCTTCCTTTGGAAGGGTTGTAAGTCGTTCTAATTTCATCTTCAGATTTAGATTGTGTTTGAAGTTCACTTGTTCATCTTCTTTCTCTCATTTTCTTGCAATGGAGGTTATGAATCTATGCTTGTTTGTTTTGATTCCTAATATGAATGTTGTAGGCTAGATTGATGAGATTCTAGGGTAAGGAAAGGATGGTTATGGCTAGATCTATGATAGGATGAACTTAGATTTACCTTTGGATGATTTTTGTTTATGAACGTAGCTACTGTTAGGAATCACGGTTAGTTCTTGAAGAACCACGGCCGTGGTTTCTATAGAACGAACCGTGGTTTTTCCTGGTTCGAAGGATCTTACCTTAAGTCCATAAAATCGTTGAAACCCTAAGTTTTTGCTGAGTTTAACCTACCCTAGGGTGTCCTAGTGTAGCGACTAAGTGTTAGGAGAGACTTACCCGGTAATCCTTGCCCTTAGAATCTAAAATAGCAAAACCTTAGGTAATGGTGAGCCTAATAAGCCGCCATTGGATTAAATGTGCTAGGATAGTTGATTAGGACTTCCCTTTCCGAGACTTACCCGGTGAGGATAGGTTAGATCCCTAATTAAACAATCCGGTTTGTGTTAAATTCCTACCCTTAGGTTCTTAGAGACTTAACCGGTAATGAGACCTTAGGTGTGGAGTAGTTGGATCATGAGACTTACCCGGTAATTGATCCCATTTTAGGAACACTTAATCCCAACACATCATAATCAATCCAAAGAATGAATAGATAACTTGAGATTTATGCCATAACCGGAATCTCCAACCCCTAGAATCCGTCTTCCCTTTCTCTTGATCAACATCTTGTTCGATTTGTTTATTTGTGCCAATTTTCCGATTTAGTTTGATTGATTGTTTGCATGCATTTGATCTTTGAAGTGATCACCCAAAAACAACCAAAACAATTGAGATTTTCTTCCATTATTTGCATCCTTTTCTTTAGACTTAGATCTTGCTAAATTCAATCACAACTTAATTCGATTTCACCTTAGTCTTTATGTTCGACCTTGGAATACTTATCTTGCTACATACGTCCCGTACACTGCGGGTGCGCTAGAAGTAGGATAATTATAACGAGTATAAATTTAAGGCTTATTGCGTACACACTCTTTTTAGCGTAACACCTACCGAGATATTGCCTCCAGAAGCACTGCTCGGAACCATGTCCCCCTCCCTTTCATTCCAGGGCTCAAATCTGGCCTTATCTCATTCTCAAACGACGATATTGAAGAAACGATGCAGAAGTGGAACCTTTCCCTAGTGGGATACCCCCTTGGCTGCCCTATTTCCTTCCAAAGATTATCCAAATTCATTTCGGAGAATTGGAACTCTATCTCCTTGCCTAAACTGATACGGAATGAGAATGGAATCTTCGTTTTCCACTTCTCTAATGAAGATGATCTTAATACTATCCTGCTCGGTAGCCCTTGGATTGCTAACGGTTCCACCACCATCCTGTTGAAAAGATGGACCATTGACCTCCCCCTGGATTATTCAAGCCTTCATTCTGTTCCGATTTGGGTCACTCTACATAACCTGAACTTTCGGTTTTGGTCCAAGACAATGCTGGCCAAGATAGGGTCCGCGCTGGGGACACCCATACTGACTGATGCTTGCTCTATCAACCAAGATCGGCTTGGATTTGCTCGAATTCTTGTTGAGATACATGCCTCCCGCCCCCTTCCCCGCGAGATCACACTCTCCGGACCTGAATGTGCCACCTTTGTTCAAAAAATCACATATGACTGGCTTCCTCCATGCTGTGACTCATGTTTCGTCTTTGGACACTACTGCTTGGCCCCTAAGCCGGCAGGTTTGGATGTTGTCACTAGCATCCCTCGGGGCTCAAAACCCTCCAGGATTATTACTCCGAACCTTAGCCCTAATCTACCCCCCATACTCCCCACCCCTGACCCCTCCCTAAGGATCGGCCATCTTCATAATGGGCCCAGCGCCTCTACGAGCCCATCTAACAATCAGATTGGCATCTCTTCTACAACCCTTGAGCATGCTCCCAACATAACAAAGCCCCTTGCGCATACTATCCCCAGCTTGTCTCGCACAAGTTGTCAAATTCCCCTTTCCCCTAATCCTCCCTTCCAAGCTCCCTCTCTCCCCATTCCTGCCTCTCTCACTCAAAACTCTTCCCCATGTACCTCCCCAAACGGCCTCCCAAACTCTTCATTGATCGCAAGTGCTATCAATGAGCCAAACACAATTGTTTAATGTTAGTACGAACATGTGCTTGGAACATCCGGGGCCTCAATGACCCTGTGAAACAAAAAGCTGTCCAATTGCTTGCTAAGAAGCACCACCTCGACCTGTTTGCAATCCTTGAAACGCGTCTTTGTTCGGATAATGAACAAAGAATCTCCACCTCTCTCTTCCCATCTTGGAACCACATCTCAAACTCCTCAATGGCTCACAACTATCGCATATGGGTGTGGTGGAACCCGGCTAAGATCAACGTATCCACCCCTTTAATCACAGATCAACTCATCCATTGCCTCATATCCAACCCTCTCCCAAACCCTAATCAGTCCACCATTGTTGAGATCTCCTTTATCTACGCTCACAATGCCTTGGAGGATAGAGCCGGACTTTGGAACTCAATTACTACCCTTTGTTTACTTAACTCCAACAGTCCATGGGCCCTGATGGGGGACTTTAATGTCACGTTATCCCCCGATGAAAAGCTATCCAACAACCAACACAACTTCTCACAAACGTCCAATGAGATCGAGACCTGTTTTGAGCAAAATGATCTCTCTGACCTCCCTTTCTCGGGATGCAAATACACCTGGAGCAACAAGCAAGTGGGTACTCGGATTTGGAGCAAGCTGGACCGCATCATTTCTAACAATGAATGGATCACTGTCTACCCAGACACTTATGCTCACTTTGGTAATGCGGATGTATCCGACCATTCCCCTGCTATGCTCTTCACTGATCACACTCTCCCCCAGAGAACCTTCCCATTCAGATTCAACAACTTGTGGGCCAAGCATGAGGCATTTATTGAGACTGTTAGATCTGCATGGGCTACTGATATTCACGGGAATTCCATGTTCAGACTCTCTAAGAAGTTGAAGATGCTCAAGCCCCTTCTCAAGAAATTCCCCAGTGCCAAGTTGGAGGAACTTCACACTAGCATCGCTGAAAGCCACAAGAAGCTTGAGGAAGTGCAATCTAAGCTGCAGGCTGGTCCCTTCAACTCCGACCTGCATGTGATGGATAGGAGTCTCTCCCTTACCCTCAAGGACTATCACTCTAAACTCCAACTCACGTTGGCCCAGCTCTCTAAGGAGAAATGGATCAAGCATAGAGACCAATGGTCGTCGTTCTTCTTTAAGAGTGTCAAGACGCGAAGAAGTGCTAACCTCATCACCGCTATTAAGGCTCCTAATGGGGAGATGGTTTATGATCCCGAGGTCATTGGTATTACGCTGGTAAACCACTTCAGGAATGCCTTAAACCCTCAAAGCCCCTCTCCCAGCAGGAACTTCCCACCCATAAGGCTACCCTCTCTCAATCAGAATGATATATGCTCCTTAAATGCGTCAGTCACGCGTGAAAAGATCAAGCAGGCCCTCTTCAGCATCGCAGATAATAAGGCGCCTGGGCCGGATGGCTTCAATTCCCTATTCTTCAAAGAGGCCTGGAGTATCATACACCATGACTTCACTCTTGCGATTCAGGACTTCTTCATCAATAAAAGATTGCTCAAGCAAGTTAACCATGCCTCCATCTCTTTGATTGCCAAACACGACAAACCCATTATTCCCTCGGACTTCAGACCTATCTCCTGCTGTAACACAATCTACAAGACCATATCCAAGATCCTTGCAAGACGGCTAAATCTTATACTCCCAAGCCTCATTAGCCCCAACCAAAGCGCCTTTGTTTCGAAGAGATCAATCGGGCATAATGTTCTACTTTGCCAAGAGATTCTCCACAAATATGGCAGGCAACACATTTCACCAAGAGTGGCTATGAAAGTGGACATCTCTAAAGCTTTCGACTCAGTGAGCCACGAGTTCATTCTACACTGCCTTCGTATGATGGACTTCCCTGAGGCATTCATACGTCTGACTTTAACTATGGAGTTCCTGTCCAGGTTTCCCCTCCTCTCTTTGCTATAGCTATGGAGTTCCTGTCCAGGTTAATCACTAAGAGAACCATCAACCCTGACTTTAACTATCACCCCAAGTGTTCCTCTCCTGCCATCTCTCATCTTCCATTCGCTGATGATCTCCTTCTCCTTTGCCGTGGGGATGCCAGATCCATCATGATCCTCATCGATGCTCTCGAGGAGTTTGGCGCTTGCTCTGGTCTTGTTATTAACCCTAATAAATCCCACATTTTCACTGGAGGCCTGAACCAAGCCGAGATCGATAATGTTGTTCATCTAACCGGCATGAGGCTTGGTTTTCTACCTTTCTTATACCTTGGGGTTCCTATTGGGAGCAAGCACCTGATGATTTGCGATTTTCTCCCTCTGATCCACAAGATCACTCGGCGTATTCACTCCTGGAGCGCCAAAACCCTCTCTTATGCCGGTCGTGCTCAACTCGTCAAAACTATTCTCTACGCGGCTAGCCAGTACTGGTGCTCCTAGCTTTTTCTCCCTGCTAATGTGATCGGCACAATCAATGGGCTTATGAGATCATACCTCTAGTCGGGTATCTCTAATAGCAGACGTGCTTTGGTGGCGTGGGAGTCTATCTGTACTCCTAAGATGGTTGGTGGGCTAGGCTTCCCTGATCTTGAAACCAAAAACAAGGTCGCCCTCTCCAGCCTCTTGTATGATCTGGATAGTGGTCACCCTAGTATTTAGAAGTCGTGGGTCGCCCATCACCTGTTCAGGCGGGGTGATTGCATTTGGAACTGCTCTCCTAGGGCTTCCAATTCCCCCTTTTGGAAGTTCCTCCTTGCTCTCAGGGATGAGCTCTCGAATCCTTCCCCAGGCTCCCCTAGGAATGGCCTCTTTGTCAACCCTGATGGCTCCTTTGCAAGGAAGAAGATCTATGCTTCTCACCGCTCCCCTGACAAAGCAATTTGGTTACCCTCTAACTCTCCCAAAACCTCTTACATCACTTGGTTAGCTTCCCTTAATCGCCTCCCTACACTTACCAAGATTAGGGCTTGGAACCTTACCAATGACGATACCTGTAAGCTTTGCAACTCTGCCCCTGAAGACGGTACACATCTATGGAACCACTGCAGTTATAGTATGCTGGTCTTGGACATTGTGTCGCGTTGGACGAAAACTCCCCACCCGGAACCCTACCTTGTTGACGTCTGGCTTTGGCTGTCCTCCTGGTCCAGAAAGAAGCCTCGCCCTCTAGATTGTGCTAGGATTGCTGCGATTGTTACCTTCCTCTATTACGTTTGGGTCGCCAGGAATAACCTGCTCTACAACCAGACCTTCACCACTCCTATTGAGTGTGCTGGGATGGTCATCCGCAGCGTAAAGATGCACTTCACCCATAACTGGAGGGATAGATCGGCCCTCACTCGGGACATGGCTATCACCCTCAACATTGCTCTTCATTCACCTTAAATTCTTATTGCTTGTGGGTTGTTCTCTCGTTTGATCATTATGTGTAGTTTTCTGTTTGTACTTGGTCGTGTATGTTGGTAGCCTTGTAACCTCCCCCTCATTTCTAATACAATTAACCTTTCAAAACAAAACAACTCAACCTAAGGGTCAAGAACTAACATTTACCGGGTAAGTCTCAGTTTAAGCTCACTCGGGCAAGAAGAAGACACACTCAAACCTAATAAAGGGTTTTGAATCCTTTATTACCTAGACTCGTCATCTTTGGTAACCAAGAAAGGGAATCACCGGGGAAGTCTCTTCCGAAACTTTAATAAAAGCCTTAGAAGTAACTAAGGGTATGAAAGGCTCAACTAAGGCTAGAATTTGGGCAATCTATAACCTAACCATAAAGATATAACAAAAACGGATCAATGGAAAAAATCTCGGGGCGTTCTAAGGGAAATTTCGGCCGAGATTCTCAAGAACAAACCGAGATTCGACTGCTCGAAGGTTAAACCAACTCTTCATGGTCCAATGTAACTTAAAGACTTAGTCTATCATCATCTAAACCACAACCATCAACCAATCACCCTAAAATAATAAGGGTTTTAGCCAACAATATACATTCAAATCAAGAAAGATATATGAGATATTCAATAAAACCATAAACTAAAAGAAAAGTTAGAAATACTTAGCAATCTGTCTTCAATATCCAAAAGCAAAAGGAATCGAATAACAAAGATACTATCTTTAATCCAAAAGCTATGAAATCTAAAACTAAGTCTTTCTCTCCAAGAATCTTCACAAATCTCTCACAAGTCTTTAATCCAATCATTTATCCAAAATCTATATGAATAGTTAGGGTTTAAAAGCTTGAGCCATGGGCCGTTTCTACACAAAATCTCGGATGAATTTCTTACTGATCTTGGCCGAGATTTTCATCTCTGAACCGAGATTTCTTCTCTGCGATGTACTTCTTTAGCTCGTTCCTTCCTTCCTTTGATGATGTTCCAATCCTCCTTTAGTGCTCCACCATGCTCCAACGTGATCTACCTTGAGGCCTTGTCCTCATGTGTTTCCTTTTGCTCCGCCAAATTACCTACAAATGCAACAAGAATTCGTGTAGACATCTATTCTAGCAAAGTACGCAAATATGAGCTCAAATGCTATGAATTCATGTCTATTCATGCAAAAGAAAGGGAAAACTACATATATGCAAGGCTATACTAATGTCATAACTCATATCATCAATATGCTTATAACGCAAAATGCGTTCATATTGTGGTTTCTATATCTACTTCCGGTTATTTCTGTATCTACTTCCGATGTGGAGTCAATCTTCCCTGAAGTCAGACATCACAAGGAAAAAATCTCATATGACTGAGGATCAACTACTCGAGAAGCTCAAATATCACTCTCAATTGAAACAAATAACTTCCCTATTAAGGAGCATAAAATCAAACATGACTATTTTTCCAAACGAGTTGGAACAATAGATGAAACGCCCACCCTACGGGCAAGCACACGGCTACCGCGGCCGTTTGCTTGGCCGTTCCAAATAGTTTGAATCAACCCAAATTCTTTGAAGTTCAACCCAAGAATTTGAAAAACTAAAGCCCAAACAACAACCATACGGCAGCCATACGGCCGCATACCAACCATATATTGACCGTTTCCCTTGACCGTTTGAGCCGCGGCGGTAGCTTTGCTTTCTAACCTAATTTTTTAACATGACACTGGGTTGTTCTGTATCAGTCTAGACCGAGAATTGTCCATTATATATCCCCTCGGACTTCTAGGGTTGGGGACACCTTGAGAGAACATATCTCATATAACTCTCATATACTTTCATATATTGTTTCTAGTTCGTGTTAGAAGTTAGACTTCACATCGGAACCTTGGTTGCGGTTAGACTTATTTTGCTATTATTTTACTTCGCGTTTGAATATGATGAGGCATCTAATTTCTCTCCTTTCTCTATGTCTGGCTAAGTCTCTTTCAATCCAAGGGGTTTGTTGAACCCTATGATGGTTCGATGGTGACTATTTATGTGAACTTCTTAATTGATATTAGCAGCTTTTATGTATCTTTCCAAAGTGCTTCGTTCCACCTTTTAATTACCTTCGAAAGAAGTGATGATTTTAACTTGTTTAGATAAAACAAGTGAAAGGGCCAAAAGTGAAGTTTGTTTTATTGGATTTACGGAAAAGAAATTGGTTTTGAGAGTAGTGTTTTATCAAAGCTTCGAGGATTTCTAATCATCGTAAAAATTCCGGTCTTTGTACCTTTCTAAACTGAAGGCCACAATGAATGTTTATTTTGGTCTTTTTGGATTTCTAAGTTTTTAATGGTTTTTCCTATACTCGCCGGACTTTTGGATTGAAAGCTACGCAAGTTGGAAAGAACGATCTTGGTTTGTCTACGCAAAGTATATTTTAGATGGTTACCTACATGTTGTTCATATACGTGGTTGCTATTTGATTCATCGTAGCAGGGATACTTATTTCCTTAGATCATACATCCTTATCATATCATCTCACACAATGTTACCAATTGTTCAATGCTTGTTCTTCTCTAATATTACAAACCTGTTTGTCTCTACCCCCCCGGTAGCTTAGTATATATGTTTATTTATTCCAACCAATACATACGTGGCTCTTGAGAATTCGATACCCAATTACACTATTTGATCTCGTATCCTTGTGGGGGAGGTTATTTGTACTTTGGTAAAACTTTCACGATCAAGTTTTTGGCTCTGTTACTAAGGACTATAGGTAGTTTGGTCATTTCCAATGAACTCATATCCTAAGTTTTCTTGTTACTTTGATTTACGTTTCCTTTTTGTCTTTATTCCACAATTTGGATTTCTGAAAGACGAGAGGATGGACGACATAAATCCACCACCTACTCTAGAACGAAGGTTGGATCCTAAACAATTTACCCCTATAAATACTTGGATATTCCCAAACAATAATGCTAAAGAATTCGTCCTGAAGGCTTCTATGATAGAACTAATTCGACAAAACACCTTCAGTGGTGAATCAAATGAAAGACCTCCCAAACACTTGAGGCATTTCTAAGACATAGCAACACCATCAGGTTCCGTAATGTTTCTAACGATGCCATAAGCATGACAACATTTGTATTCACTCTAGATGGCAAGGCTCGTAGATGGTTATACAAGGAACCAACAGGTAAGTACTTTACTTGGGAAGATTTTACTACTGAATTTCTAAGTTCTTTCTTTCCTCCAAGTTGAACTAAAAAACGCCGAGAAGTTCTTCTTCACTTTCGAATGGAAGACGGTAAAGATATTCATGAAGCTTGGAAAAGATTCACAAGACAAATAAATATTTGTCCAAATCATGGAAACACAAAAGATGCATTATTAGAATTCTTCTATAATGGCATAATTGATAGGACAAGAGACATGGTGGACGTCTCCAATCGTCACAAATTTCCTAAGTTGCCCATCGAGGAATCTTGAAACTTCTTAGTTAGATGGATTACCATGTGGGAAAGTACTTTTAACCAGGGAAGATTGAGAGATGAAAGCATGTGAAGAAAAAAGTAATCCTAATAATCTTGAACTTGTTGTTGTTACACTAATATGACTAACTTGTGTCAGATGTGGGGAGAAGAAGGACACAAGGCCCCTCAATGCCCAATTGTCATAGATCGGAAAGGCATATCTCCATTCACCAATAATACTATGGAGTTAATGATGGAAACCTTTCAAAAAAAGAGATGTAGGAAATGAGGGAGACTATGCAAGCACAAAGTGCTCCTATCAAATATTTAGAAGCTAATGCAGTTACCTTACGAAGTGGGAAGACCACCTTGTCGTTCAACTTTGATCACTCTTAAAACTTTCATTTTTGATCCATTTTAAAATCTGATTATACCATCGAGTCCCTTATCTTGTTCTCTTCAACGTGGTATCAAGTTATTTCCCATTTGCTAGCTTTTTGGTTAAGC
Source organism: Fagopyrum homotropicum (assembly GCA_033239125.1). Lineage (NCBI taxonomy): Eukaryota > Viridiplantae > Streptophyta > Magnoliopsida > Caryophyllales > Polygonaceae > Fagopyrum > Fagopyrum homotropicum. The sequence goes on along the minus strand of BSWB01000006.1, from coordinate 69,196,799 downwards.
CTTCGTTTATCGCTATCGGAACACCGACGGACCACCGCGAGCCACCGAACGTTGAGTTTGATACCGTGCTCTTATTTCTTGTAATGCCAGGAGTCCATAACTTCTTTCGGATCGTCAATCGGGTTAGTAACGAATAAGTTATGAATTTATTCGTTTTCCGTATTGCGGGTTAGTATAAATTGACCTTAGAGTTATCAAAATGGATAATTGGAAATTCCATTATGCTCGTTATATTATTCTGGAGATCATTGACTATTTGTTTGATAAGATCTGATGACAGGTGGGTTCAGAAACTACCTGTGGGCAAAACGTTATTCTGGTGAAATTTAATTAATTAATTAAAGGTTAATTAATTGATTTGGGATTCTAGAAAACTCTATAAGTTAATTAAATGCATAAGAATGAATTTAATTGATAATTGAAGCAAGAGGTTCTATATGAGGATATTTGATGAGGATGTTGTGAATAGTTATGACGTATATGATTTTTGAGGATCTTAGAGACTAGGAGTGCTACTAACCACTCTACTTGAGTGCTTTCACAGGATCTTTTTCTTAGGTTTATGCGAAGAACCCGTGCTGGGAAGGAAATCGTTCCTTACGATCCCGAACCAGAAAAGACATACAAATGATGCTTGAAAGAAGCTAAGATGGCCAATCAAGACAATCGTGATCTTGAGCCCGAATTGAAGAAGGCGCTGGAACAGCTACGCCTCAATAAGGAAGAATTGCAGCGAGAAAGAGAGTAGACTCGCACCAGAACTGCAGAGATCGAAGCAGATATGGCCGATCTACGAGCCCAGATTCTGCATCGACCAGATCCTCGACCGAGGCAGGACCCAATCCCAGTTGCCGCGGCCGAGATACATTCACCTCGGATGCCTGTCCGAGATGTTCTTTTTGCAGGAATTCCACAAACCCTAGGACAGAGGATGGACCCTAACCATCAAGTGAGGCGTCCAGGAGTCAACATATGTGATCCAGCGGAGCATGATTACAAACTTCGACCCCAAGTTCTATCCATGATCCGCCAATGCCAGTTTGGAGGTTTAGAGAGGGAGTCTCCGCATCAGTATTTGTAAAACTATGAGATCCTGATGGAGACCTTGAGACCTTCAAGGCTGGAAAACAACAACTACAAGCTAAGGCCTTTTTGCTTTTCTTTGAAGGACAGGGTGCTTACTTGGTATCAATCTCTTCCACCCGGAAAGATCAACACATGGGAAGAGATGACGACGGAGTTTTTAACAAAGTTCTTTCCCCCCTCCAAGACCGCTGAAATGAGAGGGAAGATTAATGCATTCATCATGAAGGACAAGGAAAGTTTGTCCAAGTCATGGGAAAGATTTAAAGATGTTCTATTGGATTGCCCACATCATGGGATTCCAAAGATAGAGTTGTTGGAGATATACTTCAAGGGATTGAATGGAGCTACTCAATTCAATCTTCAACTACTCTTCGCCGGCACATTCATGGACATGCCGATAGATGAAGCTTGGGAGTTCATTGAGAAGCAAGCTTTGCACATGGAGAAATATTTCCACCAAGGATCCGAAAATGGAGTTAAGAGAGTTTATTTCCAGGAAGCTCCATCAAATGATAATCAACTCATCTCCCTCAAGAACGATGTGAAGCAATTGAAGGACCTTTTGGTGGCTCACACGAAAAAGGAAGAAGGAGGATATTAAGGGAGAAACAACAACCAAGGGTCCGGGAACAACAATTACAACAATAATAGAGGCTCCAACAGCAACAATTGGAGATCTAATCATCAAAATTCAGGTAACCCTTATTCTAATTCAAATTCTAATAATTCTTTTAACCCCTCTTCTTCTTCTTCTACTCCATTGAGGATCCAGGAGCCTGGATTAAGTTCCTCCTAGCCAAAGAAGAAAGATGTAGTGCTGGAGGCCATCTTGATCAAGCTTAACGCTATGGAGACATCCATGACTTCATTTTCGAAGGCACAAAAAGCCTTAGAGCAACAATTCTTTAATAAGGTGAATAAAGCGCCAAGAGATCCAGGGAAGCTCCCAGCAAGGACAGAGAGCAACCCCAAAGGACAGATCATAGCAATAACGACGAGAAGTGGACTGAAAACTGCAAATCCAGTACCTCTGTCGGTGCCAGTGCAGACGAAGAACACCTCAGTCCAGGTACAGACAAGGAACACTTCGGTCGAGGTGCCACCCGAGGTGGAGTCCCAGAAAGCGAAGGACAAATCTGAAGTTTATGTCCCACCTCCTGCTTATAAACCACCACTTCCATTCTCTCAGTCAAGGGCCAAAGCACATCTAGACAAGCACTTTGGTAAGTTCCTTGACTTGATGAATAAACTACATATTAACATCCCTTTCCTTGATGCTATTCTATGGATGTCTGCCTATGGGAAGTTCTTAAAAGAGATTCTATCAAGGAAGAGGAAACTGGAAGATTTTGAAGAAGTAAGGATGACATCTAAATCGTCGGAGCTCATTCAAATCATGAAGGAGAAGATGCCACCCAAGTTAAGAGATCCCGGCTCATTTCGCATTCCCATTCAAGTTGGGGATGTAACTTGTGAGGCGTTGTGTGATCTAGGAGCCAGCGTGAGCATCATCCCGCTGGAGCTATGTATGAAGATCGGACTTGGAGAACCCAAGCCGGTGAAGATAAGGTTGTACATGGCGGACCGCTCCATTACTCATCCCGTGGGCATTTTGGAAGACGTTCCGGTTAAGTTAGGTAACTTCTATTTACCTATAGACTTTGTTGTACTTGATATACCCGCAGATTATCCCGTTCTTATCATTCTCGGGAGACCATTTCTAGCAACTTCGGGTTGCAATGTGGATTGTAAGAACACCAAGTTGAAATTCAACATTGGCGGTGATCAAGTGGAGTTTGCATTGCTTGCTGCAATGAAAGGAGAGCCGCTGGAAGATGGCATCTTCAACATCTATGATGAAGACGAATCAAGAGAATTGGTGAGCTATATCGTTATTAATGACCCTCTTGAAAGAGTTATTAGTTTTAGCTTAATAGAGGAAGGTATAGATGTTTCTTGTGATGCAGATATACGGAGCTTAAAGGCACTGGAAGAAGATCCATGAGCTAAGATTGAGAAACTAATCCAGGAGAGGAGAAATTCCAATTTCGGTCCCAGTTCCAGTACCTCGACCGATGCACTTTCTGGACCAAGCGAGGTGTTCTTATTTGAAGAACATCTCAGTCACCCACTTCGGACCTCGACCGAGGTCGCAAGCGAGATGTTGTCAACTGAAGACAACAAACTTCCTAAACCCTCTTATGAGACTCATTTACAGTTGGTGGAGCACTGGCTCCACCAAACTTCTGATAATAAAGAACCTTGGTATGTTGACATTGTTAATTATCTTGTTTGCCAGGAAATACCGCCCTGAATGACGTACGCTCAAAGGAAGAAATTCTTCAAGGATGTACGCGACTACTACTGGGATGAACCTCTAATGTTTAAGAGAGGTCCAGATGGGATGCTTCGACGATGCATTCCAAAGGATGAAGTTACTAGTGTTATACGGCAATGCCACTCACTTCCTTGTGGAGGACATGCTAGCGCTTACAAAACGTGCGTTAAGGTATTACGTTCTGGTTTCTTTTGGCCTACATAATTTAAGGATGTGCAAACATTTGTTTTTTCTTGTGATGCATGCCAAAGAACAGGGAACTTGTCTAGAAGAAACGAGATGCCACTTAACAATATCCAGGAGGTTGAGATTTTTGATGTATGGGGAGTTGATTTCATGCGACCTTTCCCGTCATCCACAAGGAACCTCTATATTCTCCTAGCTGTCGATTACGTCTCTAGATGGTTAGAAGCCATTGCTTCTCCCACTAATGATGCCATGGTGGTTGTGAAGTTCTTCAATCGGACTATCTTCCCACGTTTTGGGATACCACGCATCATCATCAGCGATGGAGGGACACATTTCATCAACCGGAAGTTTAAAGCACTTCTATCGAAGTATGGGGTAACCCAAAAGGTAGCAACCCCTTATCACCCTCAAACTAGTGGACAAGTCGAGATCTCGAATAGAGAAATCAAGGCAATTTTGGAGAAGACCGTCTCTAGGATGAGAAAGGATTGGTCCATGAAGTTGGACGACGCTCTTTGGGCATATAGGACCGCATTCAAGACTCCCATTGGTACCACCCCTTACAATTTGGTATATGGGAAGTCTTGCCACCTGCCCGTTGAGTTACAGCACAAGGCGTATTGGGCAATCAAGTGGTTGAATTTCGATATAAAGGAAGCCGGAGAGAAGAGGCTATTGGACATAAACGAGTTTTGAAGAGTTGCGCTTAAACGCCTGTGAGAATGCCAAGATCTACAAGGAAAGAACGAAGAGATGGCATGACAAGCATATCATTCCTAAGGAATTCAAAGAAGGAGATTTAGTTCTACTCTTCAACTCCCGCCTTTGCCTCTTTCTAGGTTAGTCGAAATCTAGATGGACAGGACCTTACTTGTGAAACATGTTTTCCCTTATGGTGCAGTTGAGATTTGAGGAGAAACAAGCGGAAGCTTCAAGGTCAATGGTCATAGGCTTAAGAAGTACCAACCGGAAGTCCAGGTTGACGAGATTGCACCACTATACCTTATTTAGGGATGCCGTACGGTCCAACTAGCGACCTTAAATCAAGCGCTTTTTGGGAGGCAACCCAATGTATTGCTTTCTTTTCCCTTTTTCTAGTTTAGTTTTAGATAGTTTGCTTTTGCTTTGCTTTGTTTTGTTTTTGTCGTCCTATACAGAAACCAGGTACTTTCTAAGGAAGGATTACAACTGAGGAGCAACATTGGAAGGACAGAAGTTCGAGAAATTGAGAAGACGGAGTTTAACTGAGACACATCTCGGTTGCTGTCACAGCACCTCGACTGAGATGATTCTTGAGCAACCGAGGCGACTAGGTCTGACAATCCAGTCAGCCACCTCGATCCAGTCGGAACCACCTCGACCGAGGTGACAACAGAATCGGCGAGGGGTATAAAAGGCGAAAGGATTTCTCTCTCCTCCCTCCCATTTTCCTTCTCGACCGCGGCGCTCCCTTACCTCGTTTCTTCGTTTCTCGATCGTTTTCCACGATTTTTGCTCCGATCTCGCAAGGAAAAGCAAGAGGATTATATTACAAGCAACAATCCGCAAGATAAACGCCACGAATCGGCCTAATTTTGGGTAAATTGTCGGAAACCCTAACTCCCCTTCTCCTTACTGATTTTAGAGATTATTGGCTTTGGTTGTAATATCCGGAATTTTTATTCCGTTTAGTTCCGGATCAATTCGGACTTCGAGCCATTGACGGTTCCCATTCTATCTAGTATTTCTTTCTTCACAAATTTTATCATTTTATGTAGAATTTAATTCACATAAAATGATAGAATTATATCAAACCCTAATTCTTAAAATTATTTATCATTTTATGTAAAATTTAATTCACATAAAATGATAGGATTATATCAAACCCTAGTTCTTATAATTAATCCTTAACGACGACTTTAGACGAGATCATGACAAGGCTGAGACGAGACTGTGACAAAGCTGTGACAAGACCATGACAAGAAATGACGAGATCGTGACAAACGTTTGACAAGGTCATGCATGGGCTTGGCAAAGCCATGACAAGTTATGACAACCTCAACCCACTTCTCTTAACCAATTCAACAGCCTCATTTTTGCCTTGCTTTAGCCCGCTTGGTGTTGCTGCACTTCAGCCCATCTGTCTATTGCTCCAGCCGACCTCGGACCTGCTGCTGCCCAAACCACCATGCCTTCAGCCAGCCAAGGAAAGACCCCAGCCTTGCGTGTCCATTGCTTCAGCCCGTGCAACCCATTTTGCAGCAGCCCAGTAGTGATGTGCAGCCTCTACACACGTTTGTACGTAGAAGGGACGTTACAAATCCCCTCATTAACGACCCCTGAATTTACGCAGCAGCCTCCACTTTGACGTCCGGATTCACGCTCGGAGGGATGACAGATCTCCCCGTTCCTGCGCAGCATTGTAACGGCCAGAACCTTAGAACTCTCCCCTAACACCCTAGCCTATACCTGAGTAGCAGTGTTCGATGTCCTCCTTCTGCCCAGGCGACAACCTCTTTCTGCACGCAGTGATGGTCTCACACATTGGAACCGAGCTTTGGATAAGCGCCACAACAGCCTTCTGTCGACCACAAGCAGGATCAGAAGGGGACCCTTTTACCTCCTTCTTCCCTTCTCGCTCGTCCAGCCAGATCCAAGAGTCGACCCACAAGTAAGCGACTTCACTATCCCTTCTGATCAAATACAGAAAAAATATCTAATCCTAATCCTTGTTGTTTCTCCCCTACGCCTCATGAATCACGCCTCAGTTGGAGCCAAGTGTTGTATGTGTCAACTGGGATCAGAAGAAGAAACGCAAGTACCCGAGGCACACCAGTCCGGCCAGAACAAGATCAAAACTTGCTTAAACAGTAAGCACAACAACTTGGGTAAACCTTCTATATAGGCGTAATTGAAGGGTTGAGTTATGATTTTATGTGTATGTATCGATTCATTAGAACTTGAATGGTGCATTGTTGTAGTTAGGTCTTGAACATGGGTTGTGTAGGTAGCGAGCAGCAGCTGAGTTGTGTTAACATAAATGGTAGAAACAAGGACTTTTGTAAATAATTTTGTTTATTATTTTTCTTCAGTTTTGGAAGTTGGGAATGAGCAATCTTGTAGATCAATGTTAAGGAGTTAGATTGAAGATCCACCGTTGAATTTTTGATAGGTCATTGATGGATATATGTAGTTTACTGGGTTAAAATTTGGGAAGAATCGGAGTTTTGGTTTGAGAGTTATGATGTTGCAAAGTTGACTCCTCATGCAGTTTTTATAAGTGTGCTGAATGTTGAGAAAAACAACATGTGATGCAGTTTTGTGAGATGGTTTAAAATAAGCTTTTGATCTCATTTGCTTCTGAATTTTGGATATATTATAGATAAGATTTTATAGTAGAACATATCAAAATTTGGGATAAATCCAGCGAGTAGTCTAGGAGTTATGGTTTTTTCAAATTTAAGACAGTGTGGTGTTTGTTAAGTGTTGTAACCAACTTTGGAAATTTTTGTAGAAGTGATGGTTGAACAGTTTTAAGAAATTCTTGCTCCTAGTAGTAGATGAGAGATATCATAGATGATCTAGGGAATTATTTCGAAATTTTTATAAGATTATTCGAATTTTATATTTGAAGCCGAAGTTGGACCTTAACGATCTTTTCGAAAATAGGGAAATGGGTAAATTGCCAATTTGTAACCAAACTCATCTTTAAGAGTTAGAATATGACTATTTAGTCTCAAATAAGAGTTTAGGCATGAATTAGGGAATTTTTGGAAGTTTCGAGAACAAGGGTAAAATAGTCATTTTACCATAAATTGGTACCGTATTAAATTTTGTTCTAATAGGATCTACTACCTTATAAGTCTTAGACTTCTAATTACCTAAAAAGTGTGCTGACACACTTGCCTCCTTTGACAGACAACCGAGTTATACAGTTACAGATTGAGTTGTGATTAAGAGAATCGAGATTTGATTCAGGTAAGTCCACGGACTTACTTAGCTGACTTCTTGTATGAGTGTAATGTGTATGAGTGGTGTTTGTTAGTTATAATAAATAATGAAACCGGATTAGGCCGCCTTTATTGTTTATGTAATTGACCCAAGTGTATGATAACGGGTCGTGACATCATTTGTCTAGCTCTTGCGAGAGTCTAGGAGGTTCCCTGCGACCAGCCCAGTCAGGTAGACGGTTAAATGCATTAGTACCATTCCGCATTGGTAAACGGGGATAGGGGCGAGGTTTGGGAATTCCTCGTGTCACAAAATAAGTATCATTAGTAAAAACCTATCACCTAATTAAAGATAATAAAAGGATTGAGTGTTGCATGTTGATTGTGTATATTGTGTGTTTGTGCTTTTACCTTTATACTTATGCATAGAATATTAGCTAACGGTTTTATACTGCTTGTAGATGCCTTGCAGGTTAAGACAGTTGTAGAGAGATCCGGAGGGAATGGTCAGCCGGGTCCACTTACTCATTTAGTTGGGGATGGGAATATCTTCTGTTCTTCATATATGTCGTTTTGGTACCATTGCTTTGTAAGGCTGATACATATTCTTCATGTATATATTGTTTAAAGTTTTCAAATGTTTTAAATACTTTTGTGCCTTGTTGTAAGATCCCAGTGAAATTGTTGTCAAACTAAGGTCGGGACCCATTGTGAGGTCCTAACCAGTAGCTCCCTGAGTTCTCAGAATTTGGGGTGTTACATTAGTTGCCATAGATTTGTGCTGAAAAGAGTATAAGTACCCCATAGGAAGCAATTGGTAGTGATTTTGGGGGAAAAGATTTGAAAATCAGAGAGGAGAAATCGAACAACACTTCGCCTCGGTCCAGTCAAGCTGTGTCTCGGCCGAGGTGTTCTTCACGCTGTCAGACCGACCGAGGTGACCTTGTCAAAACTATGAGTTCTCGTTCTGATCGTCAGCTGGTTCTGAGAGATGCTCCCAGTGGTTCTTCTCCTTCTCCTTCCTCCAGACCTTCTATCCCGGTGATCCATGAGCGTCACCAGGCAGATTTTGATCGTATATGCACGCGCCTTGTAATTGCCCCGTGCTTCTTAGATGTTCCAGCCTTCGAGTGCCTCCACGTGGTGGAGGACTTGAAGAAGATGATTTCCATGGTGGAGTTGGAGCAGTTTATGGAGATCCGAGCTCTAGATTACCTTGAGCCGACCCTGGAGTTTGTGAGTTCTGCCACTCACATGCCTGAAAGGAACAACATCAAGTACCGGTTGTTGAACCGGAACTACATGGTTCCTATGGATTAGTTCAGAGACATTTTTTGCTTCCCGACTCCTACAGTTCCCGACTTTCCTTCTCGAGCTGTGGCTCGACAGTTCTGGGGGCAGATTGCCCATGTGGTGGAGCACGCTGACAGATGGAGACCTGGAGACTCCAGGGAGCGCATCATCTTTCATTTAGCTTTCCGTCTAGCCCACTATATATTTAGTGAGAGCCTTCTGGTGCGTACTGAGACGCCCTAGAAGATTAGACAGAGAGAGTTGTTGAGTCTCTTCTGCATGGTGACTGGAGGCGTGCCTGATTTTGGAGGCATGTTAGCTGAGGACTTGCACCGGATCAAGGGCAAGGCGAAGGGAGATATTTGTTGTGGAGGATTGGTGACTCATATCGCTACAGTTATGGGTCTAGACTTGACTGCTTGTACACTGGTGGCGGTTGCAAAGCCGCTTGGACTTCAGGAGATGATCACGAGGAGGATTCTGGTTCCTCGTGGCCTTACCACACCGTATGTAGCGATGCCTTGGGAGCAGACTGCCCCTCAGGGGATCCCATGGTCAGACCAGTTTTCAGTCTTTGACCCACAGTATTGGTCTTCCGCTTGGCAGCCCTATATAGAGGATGCGAGAGATGTTGCACCAGCTCAGGTAGAGGAGGAGTATGATGAGGGCGGAGCTACCATGGAGGCAGGTATAGATACAGCCGGCCATAGTGTGCTAGTTGTCTATTTAGACGACGAGGCTACAGAGGAGGAGGCAGCTGCAACACCATCACGACCTGCCAGGCGTAGAGTCCACATACAAAGAGATCCCGTAGCTCATCGACGGATTGATGAGCTGACGGACCAAATGATCGACTGTTACGCCGCCTTGTCATTGGAGATGATGGAGCTCAGGGAGAGCCAACACTACCAGCAGAGGATGATGGAGATCCAGTTCCAACATACTATGGGTTATCCGTTTGACCCATCTCAGTATCCCTTCATCCCGTATCCACCACCACCACGAGCAGATCAGGACTAAAGCAGCATGGATTTTCTTATTTGTTTATTTTCGCAGCTCAACTATGTCCGGTGAGTTCTCTTGTTTTAGACTTATTTTGACCCATTGGGACAATGTGTCCCAAGTATGGGGTATTTATGTGTATGATTTGACATTGTGTATGCTTGTATGACTCGGTTCGGATATTTATGATTTTCTTTATGCTCTATGTGTTTATCTAAGATTACATGCATGCATACAGGATATTTGATTGAGAAAAATGTCAAAAACAAGTTTAAAAAAAAAAAATTTTTTTGACCTCGATTGGGATGATTCTGGCCAAACGAGGTACTTTACCTCGAATGACTTAGAACACCTCGACCGAGGCGGTTTAACTGAGAGATTTTTCGAAGCGTTTTGTGCTTCTTTTCTGGATATGACCTCAGTGATGATTTTGTTTGCAGATTGGTTTTGAAATTATTATATGTTTGAAAGGTTTTCTGATATGTTTAAGTTGCTAAATTCTTTGTTTAAAATTTTGGCATGTTTAATACTTTGTTTTTATCAAAATTATGTTGAATTTGAAGGTTGACACCACATGATGAGTTCTCTCACTTTCTTCCTGGGTTGATTAAGGCAATTCATTATCTTCTCTTCTTCTTCTTGATCATGCTTTAGCCCCTCATATACATAATTGTCTTCCTTTACCTATCCGGGAATTTGGAAGCAAGCGAAGAAAAGCAAGTGAAAGAAAAGTTGAGATGTTAGCTGGAAGTTTAGAAAGAAACAAATAGGTTTGGGAAAGGCAATCATGATGATGATTAACTCGGCACCATTCACATTGCCGGATGTTTGTGTCTTGCCAAAGTAGGATTGAGCGATATTCCTAACGTGTCATGGTATATGCATCAAGGGTTTGAGGCATCTCGAGAAATTGATGATTGCTAATCTCCTAGGCTTCAGTTATTGTGCACCTATGTCCATGCATCCCAAAAAGTAAAAGTAAAATAAGCAAAGCTTATTGTTGGAAGATGTTGAAGTTCAAAGGAAGTGAAGTAAGATCCTTTTCCCAGATTCTAGCACCACATTCCCTATATACAACCCACGCTCACACGTTTCTTGACCTTCTTTTGGAAGCCCTTGAGACCTCGAGCTTGTTGATTGACTTGGTGGTTTAAACTGGATTATACATGATTAATTTCGATAATTATGATTTATTATGCATTCTATGATTTTATTCAAAGATGAACAACTTTCCTATATTTATAAAATGTTTTGATCATGTTTTGATTTTAATTGCCATGAAGCATTCTCTTAGAGTGATCTACGAGTGGAGCACACCACCAAAAATGTTTTGAAATACTTTTTATTGATCTTTATGACCTATAATCCATTCTATCTTGTACTTAAAATTTTGAAATTGCTTGGGGACAAGCAAAGGACAAGTATTGGGTATTTTGGTAGCATGTATTATAATCTATATTTTGGGAGTTGTTTAGATATTTTATCTTCATAAATCTGCATGTATGGATGTATATTATGTGATTTCATTGTTGTTTCATCTATCTTTACGGGAATCGAGGTCTACACCAAGTTTCGTTGTAATCGTAGGTAAAATGGCACGTTTTGGATCGAAATGAAGCTAAGAAGAACTTAGGAAACATGGAATTAATGAAGAAGATTTACTTTGGACCAGATTTGAGAGATTTCACATTTAGTTGAGATTCACCTCGGTCACCTACAGCATCACCTCGACCAAGGTGATCTTGAGGAGCGTCCCGACTGAGGCGAACACCTTGGCGCCGGCGAGATCATATTTTTTTTGGATGAGATCTTTTATTTTTGGAAAGAAGATATCTTATATTTTTGGGCTGGATTTCTGAAAGGAAGATCTTATATTTGGGAGATCTATTTTAGAGATATAATATATTTTATAGGAAATTATCTTTTTTAGATATTATTATCTTTGGAAGATAATTCTCCTATATAAAGGGTTGGATTTTCCACAATTCAGCCATCTTTTGATCAGCAATATTCTCCACACAACAATTAGAAGATTTTCTGAAAGTTGAAGAAAGCTTTGAAGATTGAAGGAAGGAAGTTTCATAGTTTTGAGATAGCTTTTGAGGGAGTTTGTAAGACTTTCTTAAGATTCCCTTTGGTTTATTGTCTTGTTTGATTTGTGATTTAAGGAACGCTGATTTGTGAATTATTTGATTCAGTTATTAAAGCCTTGTTCTTAAGGTTTTTGTGTTCAAATATTCATTCCCTTCTCATATATTTGATCATTGTTATCATGATGATGAGTGGCTAAATTTCTTGTGCGATTCTAGGATGATTGGATGAAAGTTGTGGGAAAGACAATGATAGAATGAATTTAATCCCAGTAGGACCCTGAAAGCTCGACTCTTTAACCTTAACCCTTGAGTACCTCGCTCAGTCGATGAACATCTCGACCGGGGTGGAACTTGACTGAACGAGGTGACCTTTTCTGATCCGAAACTGAGAGTTAATTGTTCTAGTTTGCCAAATCCTATTCTTATTACACCTTTTCTGGTTCAATGCAAGCCTAGGATGAGACTTACCCGGTGATTCCTTAGTTTGTTTACCCATGATCATAAGTGTAGGTAATAAAGGTTTTATCCTTTATTGGGGTGTGAGTGTACCTTCATCCCATCTTTGTGAGTTAGCCTGAGGCTTACCCGGTAAAGGTTAATTCTATTCCCTTAGGTGGTGTGTTGGTTTGAGATTATAGTTCCTTTCCTTCATACCTTGAGACTTACCCGGTAATAGGAGATTTGGTTTGGGATAGTGAGTAGTGAGACTTATCCGGTAATCTATTCCCACTTTAGAAACACCTTCCCTTTCTAATATCTCAACTTTGTCCACATTATCTTTAGAGATCTTGAGTCGGAACCACAACTAGATGCTTTAATCCCTGGAATCCGCATTTTCCCCTTATTTGACCTTATTATCATCTTTTGATTGCTTTAATCGCTTTTGTGGTTATTAGTTGCATTGACAACCTATTCTTGCTTAGTTTCACCTAAGTCCCTGAGATCGACCCCCGGAATTCTTTATTTATAATTGATCCGTACACTGCGGGTTCGCATCCTTGTTTGAATCATACTAAAATTTTGGATATAAATTTAAAGCTTGCACACACCGTTTGGAGCGAACATGATCCAACGAAGATTGAGGTTATTGTAGCTTGGATGACTCTGACGAATGTCAAGGAAGTACGTAGCTTCCTTGGCTTAGCCGGATATTACCGTAGATTTGTGAAAGGGTTTTTTGTTATTGCCCAACCACTTACCAACCTATTGAGGAAGACTACCCTCTTTGTATGGTCCGAGCCGTGTACTCAGAGTTTTGAGGAGTTGAAGAGGAGATTGACTTCCGCTCGTATCTTAGCACAACCGGAGGGCACATAGGATTTTGTGGTTTATAGGGACGCTTCCAAGCTTGGCTTGGGATGTGTTCTAATGCAGCTAGGTAGAGTGATTGCCTATGCATCTAGACAATTGAAGACGTATGAGAAGAACTACACGTGTAATATCCGAAATTTTTTTTTATTCCGTTTAATTTCAAATCAAATCAGACTTCGAGCCGTTGACGGTTTCCCATTCTATCTAGTATTTTCTTCTTCACAAATTTTATTATTTTATGTAGAATTTAATTCACATAAAAAAGATAAAATTATATCAAGCTCTAATTCACATAATTATTTATTATTTTATGTAGAATTTAATTCACATAAAATGATAAAATTATATCAAGCTCTAATTTCTATAATTATTTATTATTTTATGTAGAATTTAATTCACATAAAATGATAGATTTATATCAAACCCTAGTTATTATAATTCATTCCTATCGATGACTTTAGACGAGATCATGACAAGCTGTGACGAGATCATGACTAAGGTGAGACGAGGCCATGACAAAGCCCGACAAATCTGTGACAAACTCATTCATGGGCCTGACAAGGCCATGACGAGTTTTGACAGATTTTTGACAAACTTTCAGCCCAATCTTAATTACTACCTTGTCTTCAGCCCATTACTCTCTTATTTGAATTCATTTATCCAGCCCCTTGCTATTCCCTTGCTGGCGGATTGGAGCGGCCAAGAAGCCCGGCCCAGGAGTGATTGGTCCAATGATGCTGCTGAGGTATGACAGATTCACGCCAGTTTTCACGCAGCTGCTTGATCTCCCTCTTTCCTTCTTCAATACAGTTACAGAAGCAGCTCCCTCTTTCCTCATTCACGTCCAGGTACAGGCATTGATAGCCTTCCCTTCCAGCGAGTTCTGTCCTAGATCTCACGCTAACCGCTCGACTACCTTCCTTCTCGCCCAGGCTCTGCACAGCCACCAAAACAGCTGCTCGCCTACGTTTTGCAAAGCCGGAACTTCTGCAACACCGACCTGCTGCTGTGTGCTCTTCGAACAGACGCCAGAAGAGGGGAGGGTCTCCTTCCATTCGTTGCAGAGAGTGATCGGTAAGCAGTTCCCTTTCTGTCCCATCTTTTCTTCCTTCTGAATCCAGTAATAAACCCTTATCCCGTAATCTGTAACAGCGTGACTTACCAAGGTTGAGTGCGGACTCCTCGTGTGGTGAGCGACACAGCCTTTAACCCATTGATGCGAGTGAGTTGATCTAATCTTTAATCGTAATACCTTGATGTTGTATAAGGAAGTAGGCTGTAATTACTCAGTAATAATAGAGAGCAATGTAGAGGCTTGTATAGGCGGGAATTTGAAGAAATTAAAGCAGAATTCGTGACATCTTCATGCCTTCGAGTCTCAGAATCGGGTAAGGCTTGTACCCCTTGCTACACTACACTTCAGCCTAGTCCTTTCCTTGCCTAACATGGACCAGTTTCGTCTTTAAACCTACTCAGAACAACTATAGGAGAGCTGTACAGATTCATGCGTTTTCTGAGTTTTCGGAAGTGGAAAACAGTCAACTTCGGGGCCAGATTTGAGTAAGTTATACTCATTCTTTGTTGCTGAATTTTGGATATGTTGTAGTCAGTAGTACATAGTAGATCATACTAAAATTTGGGAAGAATCGGAGTTACGGTTTGAGAGTTATGATGTTGCAAAGTTGATTCCTCATGCAGTTTTTATAACTATGCTGAGTGTTGGGAAAAACAGCATTTGTTGCTGTTTTGTGAGATAGTTTTGAATAGGCTTTTAATCTCTGTTAGACTTTAATTTTGGATATGATATAGTTGACATATTGTTGTAGAACATATTAAAATTTGAGAGGAATCCAGCGAGTGGTTTGGGATTTATGATTTTTCAAAGATTGAATCGTAAGCAGTTTTTCTGTTGTGCTGAAATTCGGTTTTGTGAGATAGTTTTAAATAGGATTTTGATCTTCTTTGCGGCTGAATTTTGGATATATTATAGATAAGATTTTATAGTAGAACATATCAAAATTTGGGATAAATCCAGCGAGTAGTTTAGGAGTTATGATTTTTCAAAGTTAAGACAGTATTCTGTTTGTTAAGTGTTGTAACCAACTTTAGAAATTTTTGTAGAAGTGATGGTTGAACAGTTTTAAGAAATTCTTGCTCCTAGGAGTAGATGAGATATCATAGATGATCTAGGGAATTATTTCGGAATTTTTATAAGATTATTCAAATTTTATATTTGAAGCTGTAGTTGGACTTTAGTGACTTTTCGGGAAATAGAAAATGGGTAGTTTTTCTAGTTGTTACCTAAAATCATCCTAGGGAGTAGAATATGGTTAGTTAGCCTCCAATTATAATTTAAGTACATATTTGGAGTTTTTGGAAGTTCCGGGATCAAGGGTAAAATAGTCATTTTACCATAAATTGGTATTGTATTAAATTCTGTTCTAATAGGATCTATTACCTTAGAAGTCTTAGACTTCTAATTACCTAGAAAGTCTGCTGACACACTTGCCTCCTTTGACAGGCAACCGAGTTATACGGTTACAGATTGAGTTGTGATTAAGAGAGTCGAGATCTGATTAAGGTAAGTCCACGGACTTACTTAGCTAGCTTCTTGTATGAGTGTAATGTGTATGAGTGGTGTTTGTTAGTTATGATAACCAACGAAACCGGATTAGGCCGACTTTATTATTTACGTAATTGACCCAAGTGTATGATAACGGGTCGTGACATCATCTGCCTAGCTCTTGCGAGAGTCTAGGAGGTTCCCTGCGACCAGCCCAGTCCGGTAGACGGTCAAATGCATTAGTACCATTCCACGTTGGTAAACGGGGACAAGGGCGAGGTTTGGGAATCCCTCGTGTCACAAAATAAGTATCATTAGTAATAACCTATCACCTAATTAAAGATAATAAAGGGATTGAGTGTTGCATGTTGATTGTGTATGTTATGTGTTTGTGCTTTTACCTTTATACTTATGCATAGATTGTTAGCTAACGGTTTTATACCGCTTGTAGATGTCTTGCAGGTTAAAACAGTTGTAGAGAGATCCGGAAGGAATGGTCAGCCGGGTCCACATACTTATTTAGTTGGGGACGGGATGTCTTCTATTCTTCTTATGTGTCGTTTTGGTACCTTTGCTTTGTAAGGCTGATACATATTCTTCATGTATATATTGTTTAAAGTTTTCAAATGTTTTAAATACTTTTGTGCCTTGTTGTAAGATCCAAGTTAAATTGTTGTCAAACTAAGGTCGGGACCCATTGTGAGGTCCTCACCAGTAACTCCCCGAGTTCTCAGAATTTGGGGTTTTACAACACGACTCATGATCAGGAGTTAACGGCGGTAGTTCATGCTTTGAAGATGTGGAGGCATTACTTGTACGGAGTTATTTAAATACCATTAGAGTCTGAAGTATATTTTCACCCAGCAGGAATTAAATAACCGTCAGAGGAGGTGGCTTGAGATGATCAAGGATTTTGACCTTGAGATCCTATATCGTCCAAGGAAGGCGAATGTTGTCGTTGACGCCCATAGTAGGAAAATGCCTCGAGAGAAGGAGATTGCATGACTGACGGTTCATCCTCAGTTGCAGAGAGATCTAGCGTGGCTAGAGCTGGTCATTCAGTTCCCTGATGAGGATGGTCATTTGTTTGCTTTAGAGGTTCTACCTGATCTATTGGGTGAGATCCAACAGAAACAACAGACATGTCCGACGTTGAGACGGATCCGAGATAGGATGTCTCGAGGTGAGGCTCCCCAATTCACCATTGGTGTTGATGGATTGATGAGATGCCGCGAGCGTGTCTGTGTACCTTTTGATAGAGAGATGAGGCATAGGTTTCTTAAGGAGGCTCACTTCACACCTTACTCAATGCACCGAAGTGCGAGTAAGACGTATCAGGATGTGAGACGTTCATTCTGGTGGGGGGGGCTGAAGCCCGAAGTAGCCCAATTTTTAGCCTAGTGTGTGACTTGTCAGCAGGTCAAGATAGAGCACTGTAGACCTGGAGGAGAGCTCCATCCACTTCCAGTGCCGTAGTGGAAATAGGAGGGTACCTCCATGGATTTTGTTACCGGCCTGAGGCCGAGCAGAAGTTTTGATGCCATCTAGGTTATGGTTGATAGATTGACAAAAACGACACGTTTCATCCCTATTCGGGAAACGTGGCCGGTGAGTCGGTTAGCTGAGGAGTTCACCACACAGATAGTGAGACTCCATGGAGTACCGAGGACCATTGTGTCTGATTAAGATAGACGTTTTACCTCATGGTTTTGGCAGCAGGTGCATACTGCCTTGGGTATGCGCCTTCACTTTACGACGACTTTTCATCCTCAGTCAGATGGTCAGTGAGAGAGGACCATTCAGGCCTTGGAGGATATGTTAGTTGTATGGCTCCTAATCAGATTAAGGATGATATTTCCCGAGTGGCATTGATTAGAGAGGATATTGGTTGTACAGAGGCGCCAAAATTTGTATGCAAACAAGAGACATCAACCTCTAGAGTTCAGAGTTGGAGCTCATGTCTGGCTAACAGTATCACCGATGCGAGGCGTTAGTCGTATTGACATAAAGGGGAAGTTGAGTCCTTCATATGTCAGTACTTTTGAGATTTTAGAGTGAGTCGGTGAGGTGGCATACCGTCTTGCGTTGCCACCTAGATTAGAAGGTGTTCACCATGTGTTTCATGTGTCTCAGCTGAGGGAGTGCATACCAGACCCGAGACACATTATCACTTATGAGGATTTAGTGGTTGAGCCAGATCACACGTTTATTGAGCATCTTGTTGCAGTCCTAGAGCGAGGTATGAGACGCTTGCATTCGAAGGAAATTCCTATGTTGAGGATACAGTGGTCGAGACGAGGACCTGATGAGGCTACATGGGAGTTAAGGATAGCGTCTAGAGGAACTATCCCGAGTTTTATGCATAGATAGCGGCATCTGTAGACTTGTTGAGCGAGTCTTAGTTGTATTTGGTGAGTTATGTGATGATGTGATTATTTGATATCATTTTCGTGCTAGAGTATGATTTGTATGATCTTGTAGATCTTGTTGTGCTAGCACGATTCCTGTTTATATGGTGGGAGAGGTTCTACCTCCTTACCCTTGAACGATGATTTTATGGTTGGAGATGTTTTGCCTCCATACCATCGAGTTATGAGTTGGATGCAGATGTTCTTCCTCCATGCTATGGATGTGATTCTAGTGTTTGGGACGTTCATCCTCCACCCTATTGTTATGGTTATAGTTTTTGGAGATGTTTTTCCTCCATGATTTGAGTTATGATTATGGTATGCCGGAGATGTTTTACCTCTTTGCCTTTGTGATGGGTTTAGATTGCTGGAGATGTTCTACCTCCATGCCTTTGGATGAGTTAGGTTTTGGAGATGTTATACCTTCGATAGAGTGAGTGTTTATACCTCGACATATGGGCCCGAGAGAATTTGGGGTTTGTTCAAGTTTTGGGACGAAACTTGTTTCTAGGGTGATCTGATGTAACAACCAGTGTTATTTGGAGCATTTAGGGCCTCTAATAAATAAAGTTGCAGTTGGGATAAATGATCAGAACATCGGATATGTCCTAGATATGAAATAATATATAAGGCAACAACGGCTAAAAGAGTTGCTACTCCGATTCTTAGTTGTTAAGAAATGCGACTTAAGAATGTCCTTTTACCAAGAAAGTTATGGAATAATTATCCCGATAATATTCCGAATTTTATATTCCAATTTGGTAAAGTTTAGAGATCGAAAAATACACCCGCGTTTCAATTATATGATGTGGATAAAAATTATATATAATATTATATATTGTTATATAATATATATATATATATATAAAGAAGAGGCGGTTGGTTGTACCTACCATTTCAGTTCAATTTGCTTTACAACAGTAAATGTATATATATATATAAAAGTTATAACAGTAAATGAATAGGGAGACTTGTTTGTATATATATTATATAAAAACAAATATAAAGAGGAGGTTGGCTACAGAATCCATCTCCATCCTCAAATCAAAGTTACAAGAAAGGAACCGAGAGCGAAGAATTACCCCGCCGTTCAACTTTGATCACTCTTAAACCTTTCATTTTTTATCCATTTTAAAATCCAATTATACCATCTAGTTCCTTATCTATTCTCTTCGACGTGGTACAAAGTTATTTCCCGTTTGCTAGCTTTTAGGTTAAGCCTCCGTTTAGCTATAGGAATGCCGACAGACCACCGTGAGCCGCCGAAAGTTGAGTTTGATACCGTGTTCTTACTCCCTGTATTGCCAGGAGCCCATAACTTCTTTCGGATCGTCAATCGGGTTAGTAACGAATAAGTTATGAATTTATTCATTTTCCGTATTGCGGGTAAGTATAAATTGACTTTAGGGTTATCAATATGGATAATTGGAAATTACATTATGCTCGTTTTATTATTCTGGAGATCACTAGTTATTTGATTGATGAGATCTGATGACAGGTGGGTTCATAAACTACCAGCCGGCAAAACGTTATTCTAGTGAAATTTAGTTAATTAATTAAAAGGTCAATTAATTAAATTGAGATTCTGGAGAACTCTATAAGTTAAATAATTCAAAGGAATGAATTTAATTAATAATTGAATAAAGAGGTTCTATATGAAGATTTTTATGAGGATGTTGTAAATAGTTATGACGTTTATGATCTTTGAGGATGTTAGAGACTAGGAGTGGAACCTTCTAGTATGTTGAATAGTTGTTGATGTATGTGCCTTGATTTATCAGGCGTGGAGTATATTCCCACGGGAATTTGAGAGGTTGATTGATAGTTGAGGTTACCTAGATACAGGTAAGTCCGTAGGACTTACTTACATGCATTCCTATATTGGATGTATGCGTGAGTGGTGATTGTTATGTGCTTTATAGCATGCGATATTGATTATTTCTGACGTATGATTGGCCCCCTTGATGCGGGCGGTGATAAACTTTCTCTTTCATCCTGAGGGAGTCTGAGAGGTTCTTTGAGGTCATGCCAGACCTGGTATATGGGCCGGGTACCTCACCTCCCCATACCATATGGCCTACTGGACGTGCGCCGGGATGGCTATTGTACCCAGTTGCGAGAATGTTATATTTATCGTGTCACAACCATAAATATGGTTTTGAGTGTATAACGTTATAAAGATAATTAAAACGGGAAATATGTGATACCATGCTTGGTGTTTACCATTATTCTGATGTGTGCATGTGCTTATGCATGATCTTATATATGAATTGTTAGCTAACGGTTTCATACCGTGTTGTAGATCCTTTGCAGGTTAGGAAGGTTGCAGAGTGATCTGGAGGAGTGATAAGCCGAGATCATCATTACATTTAGGTGTTATGGGGTTTTGGGATATGTATGTATACGTTGATGTTGTTTTACACTCGGTTGTGGGGTTTTGTATGTATTACGGTACTTGATGTTTTCTTTTTTTTATAAAGGATGTTTTATATTTATTTGTGTCTTGTTGTAAGATCTAGGAAACTTGTTGTAAGGCTAGGGTCCGGACCCATTATGAGGTCCTAACCTAGTAGCACTCCGAGTCCTACGGACTTGGGGTGTTACAGAACACATCCATCTTATATGAATAGTTTGGGAAGTTTTTTTGAATTAATTAATAAACTCTATGTGAACATTCCCCTTGCCGATACAATTAAGAACACGCCAACATATTCCAAGTTCATGAAGGACATTTTATCCAACAAAAGACTTGTCAAAAGCAAGAGAGCAATACCCCTTACCAAGGAGTGTGGTACTTTACTCATGGATAAGATGCCTACCAAAAGAGAAGATCTAGGAAGTTTTTGTGTCCCTCTCGACATCGAAGGACAACCTCAAAATTGTATATGCGATCTCAGAGCAAGTGTAAGTATAATCCCCTTGGATTTGTGCAACATACTAGATCTTAAATATATTCAGCCCATCAAGTTCACTCTTGTCATGAAAAATAGAGCTATAGTTAGATCTATAGGAATGATAATGTTTACGTAACACTTAACGGGTTTGATGTTGCTATTGATTTTGTTGTCATTGACATTAGTGTTGCTTCAATACATTTTATCCTTGGAAGACCTTTCTTAGCTACTATAGGAGCCCTTATTGATATGCGAGACGGAATCTTGATACTCCGTCTAGGAGATCAAACTGTAGAGTACAACCTCTCAACAATTCTTAAACAGTCTTCGATTAAGGACGATGTGAATTTCACCGATAAAGGAGGACCCCCCAGCAAACTTTGAGTCCACCTTGGCCGTTGAATGAACTCCAGAATTTAATTTTATAGTTTCTGCAAAATGTCGTAGCCTTAAACGGCCACCATACACTCATCAAGTGGCCACAAACGGCGTGACCTACATCACTTTTGGCTGTTCAATAGCCGTTTCACCTATTTCTCAGGCCGTTTCCCCCCTAAAACAATCTGGTGATTCCTGCAAGGCCATATATTTTAAAGAACCATCAGGTATACCTTCCTACCCACCTAAACTTGAACTCAAGCAACTCCATGCAAAACTCAGGTAAGAATTTCTCGACCCCGTCTCAACGTTTCCGGTATTCGTTAGTTCTTCATTATCCGAATTCAAGACTTCGTGTCTCCTCAAAGTACTAACTTTTTACCGAAATGTATTGGCATTTTCAATCGATGATCTTGCACGTATAAGTCCTTCACTATGCATGCATAAGATCCCTTTGGAAAAGAGGAAGCTTGACCCTCTAGGAAAACACAACAAAGACTTAACCCAACAATTAAAGAAGTCATCAAATAAGAAATCCTCAAACTGTTAATACATCCCATATCTGACAATCAATGGGTTAGCCCAGTGCATGTTGTGCCCAAGAAAGGAGGAATGATAGTTGTGAAGAACGACAAAGATGAACGGATCCCACAACGAACAGTCATGAGATGAAGGATGTGTACTGATTACTAACGCTTGAATAAAGCATCGTGGGAAGACCACTTCCCATTACCCTTCATCGATCATATGTTGGAAATGTTACCAAACCATTCTCACTTTTGTTGGCTAGATGGTTATAGTTGTTTCTTTTAGATTTCTATCCAGCCGAACAATCAGGAGAAGAACACCTTCACATGCCCATACGGAACGTTCGCTTACAAAAGCATGCCCTTTAGTTTGTGTAACTCCCCTACATATTTCCATAGATGCATGATGACAATTTCTCGGATCTGATAGAAAAATTATGGAAGGTTTCTACGTCTATGGTGGATCCTTCAATGAGTGCTTAGCTAATCTCACCAAAGTACCTGAGTAATGTGTTGAGTCACATCTCGTGCTAAATCAGGAGAAATGTCACTTTATGGTCAATGAAGGAATTTTGATCGGACATCTAGTCTCACAAAGAGAAATTGTAGTCGATAAAGCTAAAGTAGAGCTTATCGAAAAGCTACCGCCACCATCCTCTATGAAAGGAATAAGAAGTTTCCTTTGTCATGATGGTTTCTATCGACGTTTCATTCAAGATTTCTCTAAGATAACCAAACCATTGACTAACTTCTTCTTATATATGTTGCTTTGTAGTTCACACATCAATGCCAAGAAGCTTTCACACAGCTAAAGGAAGCACTAGTGACTTCCCCCATCATGCAAGTACCCGACTGAAATCTTCCTCTCTAAATCATGTGAGATGTCAGTGACTACGCGGGTGGTGTTCTCTAGGACAAAGGAAGGATAAGAAGCTTCATGTCATATACTACACCAACAAAACACTAGACCCTACACAAATGAACTATGCAACAACAAAAAAGGAGCTCATGGCCATTGTCTATGTCTTCGACAAATTCAGGTCTTATTTACTTGGTTTGAAAGATATTGTCTATACTGACCATGCTACTCTCAGGTACCTCATCAACAAGAAAGATACAAAACCAATGCTCATTCGATGGATACTGGTGCTTCAAAAGTACGACCACAAAGTGCAAGATAAGAAAGGAATTGAAAATCTAGTTGTTTTTCATCTCTCGTCTCATACTTTCTGCTCATACTGATCTTGCTAATGATCCCATCAATGATGAGTTCATGGATAATCAAATTTTAAAATTTGAGACGTGTTTCCAAATCTCCATAGTAGAGCATGAAATGCAACATTACGAGGCTAAAAACTATGGTCGTTGTCTTTTAGCTTTAGTCAAAGTAGATTACCTAACGTTACACTTAACCGTATTGTATAGTGTAAGTAAGGGTCGAACCCAAGAGAGTTTGGTCTAGTTTTGATTATATTCAATTACCGAATTGTAACCAATAAGGGGCAGGAGGGGGGGGGGTTGGATTGTAACAAAACAAGACAAAACCAAATAGAAATCAAGCAAAGATGGTGATAATAGATATGGAATGAAGAGCTACACTAGGTTGGATCTTAGCATGCACGCTACTTGGTTGGTTCTTTTTATAAGTTATTCACCAAAGTCTCATCTTGATCTTAGATATGTGTTGATCCAACCGGCAGTGACACAACTTAAGTAGATTATTGATCCGTAAACCTACAAGATAAAAGCACAAGTTAGAATTCTAGTAAAGATAAAGAGATATAAAGAATGAATAAACAAACCGTTAATCTTTTTTTATAGTTATATTCCTTTCCTTTAAGTAATTACAACCAGCTTTTACCTAAAGGTTTACTACTAGATTAAGGACCTGAACCCGGAATCGATTAATCCTAGTACTTTGCATGCATTAGACACTTAAGGTGATCAATCTAAGTGATAAAAGACATGCAAACATAAGATAAAGATCAAGAAAATATAACACAATTGGACTGAATAAAACTTATATTACAAAAGACTTACAACCAAATAGCAATGCAACTTCAATCAACCCAATGTAGCAAAGGAAGCTAGAAACTCATTACAAAAGGGTTCTTACTAATCTTTTGTTGCTTTTCTTCAACTCCAAAGTGTTACTAATACCTTCTTTTGCTTTTCTTCAACTCCGAGTGAGCTTGTTATTGTACTCACCCCCTGCATGAAACTTGGAGCCGGTAGCAACTTGCCAAAAATCCACCAAGTCCGGTGTTGGTGCTGACTCCCACCATTTGTCAAAAGGGTTCTTAGTAACTCCGAATGCCTCCTGCAGCTAAGAGAAGTTCACGGTGTACTTCCTCTTGTTTTATTTGAAGGTGAGGGCGACACAAACATGGTCTTCTTTCTCCATGGTGAACCTGGCAACGAACTGTCGGGTGAGCTCGTGGTATGTTGGGGAACTCTTCTTGAGGAAATCCCCAAGCCCAGCGTTGTCGCGGAAGGACTGAATGTTGTCCAACATGCCCAACTTCTCCAAAGTCAGAACATGCTAGAACCGAGTAGCAAAGATCACTCGGTCATGCACGATCTCGTATCTTGCCTTCTCGTTGTTGGTCATCTTGTACTTTCTTGTTGAATCCATTCTAGCATCAATTCAAGAAGAAGAATGAGATTTACGCAGGGGCGGGGAGGCGCAGGGGTGGGGCTTGCAGGCGCAAGGGCAGGTGAAAACTAGGGGGCGATTTCAATAACTTCGTTGGGGGTGGTGCTATGGTGTCTTCTCCTGGTGGCTGTTGTTGCTACGTTTGGTGGCCGGTGGTGGTGTTGGTGGACAATAGGGGGGGGGAGGAGATTGGTGTTGGAGGGTGAGTTAGGGTTTGTGTTTAGAGGGTTAGGGAAGGGTGCAACAACTTGTGGAGGAGAGAGGACAGTGGTGGTGGCGCAGGGGCGTGGTGCTGATGGCGCTGGGGCGTTGTAGTGGTGGTAGGGCGTTTCAGTGGTCGTGAGTGAGGGAGGATTGGAGCGCAGTGGGCGTGAGGGAGATTGGGGGCGCAAGGTTGTCGATAGAGAGAAAGGTAGGTGAGGAGGAGAGAGAGAAAGGTGGGTGGTATAGGTGTAGGTGTTGATTCCAATTTTTTGTCTTTTCTGGGTAAACCGGCAAGGGCAGGGGGTAGTCACCGCTGGAGCAGTGACAAGGGAGGGGAGACGCAAGCCCAGCGCCGGGGCGGCATTGGGAGCGTCTACCAAGTGAAAAGTCGTAGGGGCGGGGGTCTGTCACCGCGGGGGCGGTGGCAGCTTTGAGCTGGCGCATGCCCAACACCGGGGTGGGCTGGGAGTGCAATGTCACCACAAGGGCGGTGACATAGGGCCGCAGGGGCGGTTTTCTTGACAGAGCCTCCTCTTCTTATTCCCTCGGGTTGCCTCCTGAGGAGCGCCTTTGTTTTACGTCGTTGGATCGACGTAAGGACCTCACTTCTCTGCTTGGGCCTCCTCCAATACCATTTCATCGATTAGATCATTCGTCACTCTTTCATGGTATAGCTTGAGCTTTTGTCCATTGACTTTGAAGATCTTTTGTGTTTGTGGATCATACAGATCCATAACACCATATGGATGGACCTCGACTATCACAAAAGGACATGCCAACCTTGAGTGGAGCTTTCCTGCAGAAAGTTTCACATGTGATTGAAATAAAAGGACTTTGTTACCTGATTGGAAGTCCTTTCGGAGGATATTCCGGTCATGCCATGCCTTTGTCTTTTTCTTGTATGCTGTGGCATGGTCGTATGCATCGAGCCTTAAATCCTCAAGCTCTTGCAGTTGAAGCTTCCGGAATTCTCCTACTTCATTCACGTTCATATTGCAATTCTTCACTGTCTACCAAGCTTTGTGTTCTAGCTCCACCGGTAGGTGGCATGCCTTTCCAAACACAAGTCGGAATGGTGACATTCCAATGGCAGTCTTGTACGCCGTTCGGTATGCCCACATAACATCGGTTAGCCTTAAGCTCCAATCCTTCCTTCCGGGGAAAACCGTCTTTTCGAGAAGTGTCTTGATCTCCCGGTTTGATACTTCAGCTTGCCCATTGGTTTGTGGGTGGTATGTCGTGGACACTCGTTGATGGACATGGTACTTCTTGAGGAGGGCGGTGATCGTCTTGTTGCAAAAGTGAGTCCCCCTATCGCTTATCAAAGCTTTTGGGATGCCGAACCTTACAAAGATATTGTCCTTAAGAAAAGCTGCCACAACTTTGGAATCATCAATTTTGGTGGCCTTTGCTTTCACCCAATTGGAAACATAGTCCACCATAAGTAATATATAGATATTTCCAAAAGAGATAGGAAAAGGACCCATAAAATATATACCCCAAACATAAAAAATTTCACAAAATATAAGTTATTATTGAGGCATTTCATTCCTCCTAGAGACATTACCTACTCTTTAACACCTATCACACACCTTACAAAACATAAAAGCGTCTCGAAAGATGTGTGGCCAAAAGAACCCTGCATCCAAGACTTTTCTAGCAGTTTTATTTGCACCAAAATGTCCCCCATATGCTTCCAAATGACAGAAAGAGAGAACATATTGTACCTCATTATCATTGATGCAACGGCGTATTACTTGGTCACTACTTTCCAAAGGTATGGATCATCCCTAACGTAATGCCTTGCCTCGGCTTTCACCTTCTCTCTCTGTGCTTTGCTGAAGTCTGGAGGGTATTCACCTCTAACAAGAAAGTTAAAAATGTCAGCAAACCAAGGTTTAAAAGAATGCAACCTATACAATACCTCTGTCGTAATATCTGTAAGGACGTCCAGAGCGACGCACAGGGGCGGCGACAAGGGAGGCGCGGGGGCGTCAGACTAGCCGTAAGGGCGGTGTTGCACAAAGGCGGGGCTCTTGGTCCGCATGGGCAGTTACACAAAAGAGGGTTGTGTAAAAGGTATCGTCTAGGAAACTTCCTAGGATGGCCTTTCCTCTTGCTGGATCTTCTTCCTCTTTCACCAACCTACTCAGATGATCAGCCACAAGGTTTTCACTCCCTTTTTGTCGCGGATTTCTAAGTTGAACTCACTTAGTAGTAGAACCCAATGGATCAACCTTGGCTTGGCTTCCTTTTTGGTCATGAAGTAACGGAGTGCTGCATGGTCAGTAAATACAATTATCTTTAAACCAAGAAGGTACTGCCGGAATTTCTCCAATGCAAACACCACCGCCAACATTTCCTTTTTGGTGGTGGAGTAGTTCCTTTGGGCACCATTCAATATCATCGATGCGTAGTGGATTACCTGTGATGCTCTTCCATCCTTTTGTCCTAGGACGGCTCCTACGGCATAATCGCTAGCTTTGCCCATGATCTCAAAGGGTTTGTCCCAATTGGGAGATCGGGTGATGGGTACACTTGTGAGGCAAGCCTTCAAAGTGTCGAACGCCTTCTTGTAATCTTCATCAACTATGAATATTACATCTTTCTTCAGGAGCTCATACAGCGCCGGTAGAAGCCTTATCCAATTCTATTCCTTTGAATTACATCAATGTTAGCCTTATCCAATTCTATTCCTTTTGATGAGATAACATGTCCTAACACAATACCTTGTTCAACCATGAAGTGACATTTTTCAGAATTGAGAACTAGATTGGTTTCTACGCATTTTTGAAGAACAATTTTTAAATGTCCTAAACATGCATCGAAACTATATCTATGGACTATAAAATCGTTCATAAAAACCTCAATAAAGTTTTCAATATACTTGGAAAAATACTTATCATGTACCGTTGGAAGGTTCCAAGAGCATTACAAAGTCCAAATGGCATTCTACGGTATGCAAAAGTGCCAAAAGGACAAATGAAGGTCGCCTTCTCTAGGTCCTCCGGGGCGATGGCTATTTGGAAGTAGCCTGAGTATCCATCCAAGAAGCAATAGTATGGGTGACCTGCAAGACGCTCGAGCATTTGGTCAAGAAAAGGCAAAGGGAAATGGTCTTTCCGGGTTACCATGTTTAGTTTTGCGGTAGTCGATGCAAACTCTCCATCCGATTTGAGTTTTGCTTGGGGCCATCTCACCATATTGATTTTTCACCATGGCGATTCCTCCCTTTTTCGAATCGATTTGTGTTGGACTAACCCATTTGCTATCCGAAATTGGGAACATCATATCCGCTTGGAGGAGCTTCAGTACTTCCTTTTTGACCACATCATCATGGGCAGATTTAATCTTCTTTGTGGTTGCCTTGATGGTTTTGCCTCTTCCTCAAGGAGGACCCTATGCATACATGCAGAGAGACTAATCCCCTTAATGTCCGCAATGGTCTAACCAAGAGTCGTCTTGTGCTCCTTCAGGATCTTCACCAACTCTCTTCTTGATGAGGGGACAACTTGCTAGAAACGATTGATAATACGATTTATGACTTAGGTTTAGGTAATCATTTAGATAGATTCATCACTCATTCATGCATGGTTTAGCACAAATTCGCGACGTTTGCACTCAATTCACGTATTTTGTCGAGATAGACGTCTACACGGACTTGTGCGTTGCTTTGTAGGTATTTCGGGGGTCTTTTGGACATTAACCGATACATTAGAGGGCCAAGCCTCATGATGGTACACATCCAAAGCTTTGGAGGAGCATAATTAGAGCAACAAAGGACACAAAGACCACTATTGGTGCAAGCAATGGAGCAACTCATGGCTAGACGATCATAGCATGTTTCTGCTAAAGAAAATCGGACCAACTAGCAGCTA
Organism: Fagopyrum homotropicum; assembly: GCA_033239125.1. Classification (NCBI taxonomy): domain Eukaryota; kingdom Viridiplantae; phylum Streptophyta; class Magnoliopsida; order Caryophyllales; family Polygonaceae; genus Fagopyrum; species Fagopyrum homotropicum. Next base: position 69,168,050 of record BSWB01000006.1, on the reverse strand, counting down.
AATCGGCCGATTTAATCCTACTGGATCGATTTTTGGGCCTTTGACAGCTTAAGCCACGTGTCCCACGATCTCTTGTCCGGCCTTGCTCTTGGTGGAGAATATAAGTGGTCCTGCAGGTTGTTGCTGGGCATCTTTCCTCTCCTACACTCTCATTCACAGCTCATCAATTTGGGGGAAAGATTGGAGGAGAAGAAAAGCTCTCAAGGATTGAAGGAAGAAGAAGAACACCATTCTAAGAGTGATAGTGAGGTTTTGAGTGATTTTAGAGTCTTGGATTGAAGAACTATTGCAAGGGTTGTTAGGAACGTTTTGGATCTTCATTTTAGAGTTTGTAAGTCTTGCTACAACTTAGATTCAATTGAGATTTATTAGTTTTGCTTGCTTATCTTTCATTATCCATCTATGAACACCATGTATGCTTGTTTGATGATTTTGGATCTTGATATGCATACTATTGGCTAGTTTATTGTGATTCTGGAGTGATGGATTGATGGTTATGGCTTGGGTGATGATATGATGGACTTATATGTTAGTTTAGGATGAATTGATTGAACCAAACCTTAACCAGAGAGGAAAATCGACCTGTTCTACAGGTAAATCGGCCGATTTCCCTATGATCCACCCGATTTCCTTCTCTGTTGGTCTTTGATTGATGAATCTGTATGATTGGGGTGTTAGGTTGTTAAATCCTAGTGTTTATTAAGCCTAATTTAGCTTAGGATCACCTAATGCTATCAACCTAAGTGAAGGAAGGGATCTACCCGATGATTCCCGATCTTAGATATCTTAGAAGATGAATTCTAGGTAGTAGTGAGCCTCATAAGCCGCTATTGGATCGAGTGTGCTAGGATTATTGCTTGAGATTTCCCTATTCCGAGACTTACCCGGTAAGGAGAGGGTTACCCCTTAAGTAGTATCTAGTTTGTGTGGAATTCCTTATTCTAACCCCTTGAGACCAACCCGGTAATAGGAGTTTGATGCGGGATTAGTGAAGTGAGAGACCTACCCGGTAATTGCTTCCATTAGTGAAACATTCTTTCCCCAACACCGCAGCTTGTCCTTAGAATCCTTAGAACCTTGAGTCCGATGCCATAACCGGAAATGTTGACCTCTAGAATCTACTTTTCTCTCTTGATCATATACTTGTGCTTTGTGTTACTTGTTCGTTGCTAGCTTGAGTTGTTAGTTGTTTTATTATCTTGCTTGACTTGTGATCTTTGTTTGATCACCACAAAAACCAACAAAAACATTGTGTTTTTCCATTTTCTTTGTTTCTCATCTTATCTTGGTCTAGATTCACACTATCTTTGATCATTGTTTGACTCGATTTCACCTTAGTCTTTGTGTTCGACCTCGGAATACTATCCCTACTACAAACGTCCCGTACACTGCGGGTTCGTTAGGAGTTAGGATAATTATAACGAGTATAAATTTAAAGCTTATTGCATACACACATCACACATATCCTGAGCGTAACAACGATCACCGGGAAAGTGTCATTTTGCCCTAGAAAAGCGTACTTGAGATGTTGGGGAAGCTCTTTCAACTCTATCACCGGAGCCTGCACTACAGAAGGAGCAAGCTTTTCGCTTGGAGTTAGCAATGTGGGTCCAATGGCCAAAGGTGAGAGAGGGAGCCTTTTGTGCCCATCCAAGTGAGCTAGAACATCCTGCATATTAGATGTTAATGCATTATCTGGATTATAAATGTCAATATCATTTTCAATTATACTTTTTAATTCATCAATGTTTGAAATGTCAAAAACATCTTGAATTAATGGTTCAATCACATTAATAGCACAAAGAGGATGGTCATCGATGGAGTGTTTCATAGCATCATAGATATTAAACTCAACCACTTCTCCATCAAATTACATGGTCAATTTACCACTAACATAATCAATCTTAGTTCTAGCAGTTTTTAGGAAAGGTCTTCCCAACAAAATAGGTGTAGCATGTGAGTCGTGTTCCATATCCAATACGAAAAAATCAACAAGAAAAATCAGATTATCAATCATAACTAGCACATCTTCACTTATTCCTTTTGGATAAACATTAGACCTATCGGCTATTTAGACAACAATCCGAGTTTCAAGAAGTTGCCCAAGGCCAAGAGATTAGTAAATGAAATAGGGAAGCACATATATAGACGCACCTAAATCCAGCATCGCTTTGTCGGAGCGAGTATCGCCAATGACGCAAGGATTGCTTACCATGCCCGGATCACTACACTTCTTGGGCATTCGACATTGGAAGACTGCTGACACATGCTCACTCACTTGGACTTTTTGTTTTCCCTTCAGCATCTGGTTTTTCTTAATCGTGCAAAGTTCCTTCAAAAACCGAGCATACTTAGGGATACTCTTCACAAGTTACAAAAGCGGAATGTTTACCTCGCATTTGGAGTTTGTCTCAAAGAGATCCTTATCCTCAATCACCCTTCGCTCCTTGAGTGCTTCTGGAAAAGGAGCCGGAGGTTTTTCAACATACAACGAGGGAAAACTGGGACGGATGTAGGAAGTCTCTTCAGCAGAACCCTTTGTCGACTGTTCAGCAGGGGAGCCATCTTGCAGGCACAGGGGTGGCGTCTGTGCAGAGGGGGACGCAGATGTAGCCGCAGGGGCAGCTGTGGGGGTGTCATAACCGTCAGAGGGTATTTCTTTTGATTCCAAGGTTGGCTTTGGCTGGACTTGCCTCCCGCTCCTCAATGTTAGAGCACTAACATTCTCCTTAGGATTCACGACAGTCTGGGAGAGCAAGTTTCCCGAGGATCGAGCTTCGATCCTTGTGATGACTTCCTCCATTTGTCCAACCTGCTTCTCAAGGTTCTTGATGCTAGATTTTGTGGTTTGGACATGAGTAGCAAAGTGTTTAGTCAAAACCTGTAGCATATCTTCAAAGTATTGAGACTTACCTTGGCGGGGCTGCTGTTGGTTTTGTGTATCCCTCCACCGGTAGTTTTGTTGATCACGATAATTTGGCATGTAATTCAGTGTATACGGATCATTCCGTTGACGTTGTTGTTTCCGTTGACCATATCCTACAGCATTCACCCCAGCAGCTTCGTCTTGGACTTGTGAACACAAGTCCGTGGGGTGGAAAGGGTCGGCACAAACTCCACAAGCCTTGAGTTATTATGGAGTTCCCATCAAGTTTAATCTCTTAACCTTCTCCTTCAATCCAGCGATTTCAGTGGATATCTCAGGACGGCTGGGATGTACAACATGTACACCTCTTTTGGTAGAAGTCCTACCAAAGTTTAGTTCCTTCCGCCAATTCCTGCATTTTATCCAAAGCAATTTCAGGAGTAGTGTTCAAGATATTACCTCCACATGCGGCACCAACGATCCTCCTCTCATTGTCGAGCAAGCCATTGTACAAGTACAAGACTAGATCTTGAGTAGAGTAACCATCGAAAGGACATCTGGATCGTAATCTTGCAAAACGTTCGAAGTACTCATAAAGAGTTTCGTCCGCTTCTTGTTCTATGTTGCTTATCGCCTTCTTCAAGCTATTCGCCTTCTTCACAGGGAAGTACTTCTCCAAGAAGGCCTTGTGGAGGTTCTCCCATGTGTCAATGCTCCCGGGCGGAAGATGGTAATACCAATCGTCCGCCCCATCTTTGAGAGTGAAGCCAAACGCCCGCATTTTGATTTGTTCTCCGGTGACGTTTGCCGGCTTCATACTCATACACACGGTGTGGAACTTCCCAAGATTTTTGATTGGGTCTTCTCCACTCAACCCATGGAAAGATGGGAGCAAGTGGATCAACCCCGGTTTGAGCTCAAAATTGACTCCTTCCCCAATTGCCGGTATGGTGACCGCAAATGGGTGTTGAGTCAAATCGGGTTGCGTCAGTTGGGGGAGAGTTCGGTTGGCCATCTCTTCACGGGTTCATTGTTTCCTTTGTTGTCGATTGTGCGTTCTTTCGATTTCTGGATCAGAAGGAGAAAATTTTGAGTTAGTAGCACGGGTTTGAACCATAAAAATGGTCCAAACCAATAATCGATAATCAAAAGTAAATCAAAGCAGTAACTAAGACTCCCCGGCAACGGTGCGAAATTTGACGAGGCTAAAAACCTATGGTCGTTATCTTTTAGCTTTAGTCAAAGTAGATTACCGAACGTTACACTTAACCGGATTGTATTGTGTAAGTAAGGTCGAACCCAAGAGAGTTTAGTCTAGTTTTGATTATATTACATTACCGAATTGTAACCAATAGGGGGGAGGGGGGTTTGGATTGTAATAAAACAAGACAAAAGAAAATAGAAATCATGCAAAGATGTTGATAATAGATATGGAATGAAGAGCTACACTAGGTTGGATCTTAGCATGCACGCTACTTGGCTGGTTCTTTTTCTAAGTTATTCACCAAACTCTCATCTTGATCTTAGATATGTGTTGAGCCAACCGGCATCAACACAACTTAACTAAATTATTGATCCGTAAACCTACAAGATCAAAATACAATTTAGCATTCTAGTAAAGATATAGAGATATAAAGAATGAATAAACAAACCGTTAATCTTTCTTTATAATTATATTCCATTCCTGTAAGTAAATACAACCAGCCTTTACCTAAAGATTTACTACTAGATTAAGGACCCGAAACCGGAATGGATTAATCCTAATACTTTGCATGCATTAGACACTTAAGGTGATCAATCGAAGTGATAAGAGACATGCAAACATAAGTTAAAGCTCAAGGAAATATAACACAATTGGACCGAATAAAAGACTTACAACCAAATAGCAATGCAGCTCCAATCAACCTAATGTTGCAAAGGAAGCTAGAAACTCATTACAAAATCGCACTTAGGAAAATAGAGCTTTTTGGGGAAAATGTGGATCCTTCTAGCAATCAGCCAAGGGCTCTATTTATACTACAAATTGCATTAAAAGGGAGTAAATGGGTTGTCTAAACAGCCACCTTAAATGTCATAAAGGTGGTGCAAACTAGCGGAGTTAAGTCCTCTAGCGCTAAACCGCAGGGGCAGGCTTCAGGGCCGCAGGGACGGTTTAGGCCAGAAAGTTCCATCTTCTTCTTAGCAATCCCGCAGGGGCGGGTCTTTAATGCTTCTTGAATGTCTAACTCTTCATCTTCGTGTCGTTTCTGATGACGATCCGCAGGCGCGGTGACACTGGCTCTTCGGTTTCACAGGTGCGTAGGCAAAGGCGCAGGTGCTCCGGCTTCACTTCTTCAGGGTGAGTGGCCGCAGGGGCGTCCAGAGGCGGCCGCAGGCGCGGTGAGAAGCTGGTTCTAGGCTCTAGCGAAGGCGCAGGATGCATTGCTGGAGTGCAATGCCACCGCAGGGGCCGTGACACTGCTCCGCGGGGCGGTGTGGCACCAGAAACATTCCTTCATTGCTTTTCTTCAACTCCCAAGTGTTGCTAATAACTTCTTTTGGTTCATTTGGACTTCTTCATCTTGATCAAGGTATGATTAGAATAAACCGACTCAAAGACACTAAAAACTGTCCTAATTGATAGTGATTACATCACCTATCACAACGGTATGGAGATATTGTGAATATCTTAGTCTACAACTAGCTACCTTCTGGACTAACATAGCATCAGAAGAAAAGGTTTTACAAGAACGTTAACTACTACTACTATTGGTATGAGCTTTTTCTTTATAACAGAGGTGCAGTCAGAATGTACCAAAGATGTATCCCGGAAGAAGAACAATTGGGCATCATTATCCATTGTCATCTCTATCTTGTCGGCTATCATGAGAGTACTAGAAAGACGATATCTAAAATCCTTCATTGTGGTTCCTTTTGGCCTTGTATGTTTAAAGATGTGCGCAAATGTAGGTTAGTTTCTTAGATTTAGGATTGTTTCTAGTTTAGGAAGTTTTAAATTATTTCCTACATTTTGATTCCTGCACTTTTTCCTCAAATTTTATTTTTGGAAATCTGTTTATGTAGTAGTCCTGTCACTTGTCGCAGTGTAGTTAATCGAAATTATTTTAATTTGAACGTTTATGAGATGTTGTTTTTGATGCTAGTAAGGTTTTCTACCCTCGTTTCCTTTGTGTTTCATGCTTAAATTTATGTAGATTGGGGTTGAGTCTAGATTGAGTATATTGACTGTGTGCAGCATTGATAACCTTATAATCTATTGGTGTTTCATCCTTGACATTGGTACGTATATCATATTCAATGGATTTTTACAACTGCTCATAAGCCAGCTGTTGAAGAAGCAACTGGTTGTAATTTTTTTTTAAGGTTCTTTGGTATGTAACAATCTAGCTGTTGGAGAAGCTACTTCTGATGCACCGGTTTATAGCTTTTCCATTCAAACGATAATACAAAAATCACTTTTTTTTGTCTATTTACTCACAACACCAGATTTTAGCTTTTCCATACCTTCTCCTACCTCCCTTAAAGCTGATCGCTTTTCCACACCTCCACTTTCAGCCTCATCTCCCTCTTCAAGCTCACTTTGCTTACCTCCTTCCAGATAGAAACGTACAGACACCACAAATTGCACAAACTTAAAAGAACCTGCATTACAACATCACTTAAATGCGTCATTTGTGGAGTCTAGCTAAAGAGGGACTATTAAAGAAAAACTAGTACTCATACCTGAATGTATTTTATTTTCTTTATTGAAGAAGATCAATCCTAGTATTTTGTTGGTGAATTGATCATGCTCATAGCTCAACAAATATATTTCTTTGATACATAGGTTAAAGAATAAGGCGGATTAGTTTCTAGAAACCGATCGGACAAAAGCATTCTTGCGGATGAGTTCTTGAACATCTTTAGGAACAACATTGACATCCAGTGAGAGATTGTGTCCATGCATGGCAATCTTGTCCACGACCGTGTTCATTTCCCTATAAATATGTTGTACTATGGAGTTAGAGAATCCCGAGATCATTTTAGAGATATCCGTGATGGAGGTCGGTAATCATACACTTGGGCCAAAATAAACACACACCACCAAACACACATCGAAACTAATTAGAAGAATACGAGCTAAGTAAGTCCAGAGACTTACCTGTCACAAACGCTCAACCCGAAAATATGCCGCACTTTGTGTTAGATTGTGACTTGGTATGCGTTATGCGGTTAGTGTGAGTATGTATGTTGGCCTTGCGAGGTCTTGATGTGGTTATACGAGGGTGTTGTGATTATCGAGTAGAGAGTTGGCACGTTTATGGCTTTTGAGTGGTTACTAAGGTAGTTTTCCCAAGAGGTTTGCGTTATCAAAGTTTCGGGACAAAACTTGTTTTTAGGGGGATTAGTTGTAACACCCGGAATTTTTATTCCAATTATTGAGTGGTTTATCGATCTTCCCACAGGCGCGGGTCAGTTTTTCCACAGGCACGATGTGCTGAGTGACGGGTTTTTACCTCGTTTCCATTCTGACCCTTCGTTTGGGTGAGTGGCCCTTTGTTTTGGGCGTTTGACCTCTCGTTCTCTTAGAGATGGGGTTGATTTACCTTTGCTTTTCCCCTAGCGATGCAACCCTCTCTCTCCTCCCATTTTCTTCTCACATGTTTCCCTCTCCCTTTCCTCTTCCTTCTCTTCTCTTGGCATCTTCTTCCATCGTGGAGCTTCTTCCTCTACTCCTTGCTTGTGTGAGCTGTGCACCCATGATTTCTTGTGTACTACAGATCCGGATTGGTAAGGGTAAGCCTTCCACTCCTTCTTCCCTTGGTCATCTTCTTCTTCCTTGAGCTTCAATGGTGGAAGCCATGGTTTCTTAGCTTTCTTCCTCTTTGTGTTGCATGGTAAGCCTTCCTCTCCTTCTTTGTGTTGAGTGGCCGGGAACATCAAGAACCAGTCGAAGAGCTCGTTTGGGATCGTCCTCTGGAATTCGACCACACCCGCGCCTGGACAGCGCCGTGGGGGCGGCCACTGCACTGAGCCGCAGGGGTGGCCCGGTGAGCCACAGGGGCGGCCGCCTAGGGCCGCAGGGGTAGCCACTGGCTCTACCAGCCTTCCCTTGTGGCCTTCTTTTCCTCTTCGCGGTTGTGCTTCCTTCCTTCCATGCCCGCGTCTTTTCCCCAATAAGTTGTAACATCCGGAATTTTTATCCCGGATTGTTAGCAAGTTATCGACCTTCCAGCAAGTGCGGCTCAGTTTTCCCGTAGGCACGAGGTGTTGAGTGACAGGATTTATTCCCAAAATCCCGTGTGGACCTTTCATTTTCCCCTTCCCCTTTTGACCCCTCGTTATTTTTGAGATGGGATGCTTGACCCTTTGTTTCCTCTTATTATGCGCAACCAATCTTCCCTCTCTCTCCTCCCACTTCACTTTCACGTGACATTTCATCTCCCCATTCCCCTTTGCTTCTTCTCCTTCCTTTAGCTTGAGCTTGGTAGCTTTCCTTGATGATCTTCCCTCTCTTCTTCTTGTTTTGATGTCTAGTAGTGAGATGTGCTACAGATCTAGATTGGTAATGATAAGCCCTTCCCTCATTCTTCATTTCTTCACCTTCATCTTCTTCATTGAGCTTCAATGGTGGAAGCCATAGCTTCATCTTGTTTTCTTTCCCTTTGGCTTGTATGTGTTTGGGATCGAGTTTGGGATGTGCTGTATGATGTTGTGGTGTGTGTGGAACATCTATGGTGGAGCAAGGAAGCTAGGAGGGCTCAGCATACTAAGGATCCACCGGAGAAGCCATCGCAGGATCGCCCCAAGAGCTCGACCGTGGGGGCGGACAGAGCCCTGGTTCAACCAACCCTCCCTTGCGGTCTACTTCTCCCTTTCGCGGCTGTTCTTCCTCCTTCTGAGCATGTGCCTTTGCTAGGTGAGTTCCCTACCTCGAGTATTAGTTCATAGATGATCATAGAGAGTGTGGATGTTAGTATCATGCTAAGTTGCACCTAGGATAGTTGTGAATGTCATGTAGTGGCTTTTGGGACGGTAGGTGAGTATGATGAGCATGTTGGACTTTATAGGTCTTGCCGGGACTAGAAGTGCTTCAGGCAAGCTTAATATGGATCATGTTAAACCCAGGAGAATCCTCGTACCCACGGCTGACCAGGTTGTTCTACACAAATTTAACGGCAAGAGGAGAATGGATTCTGGACTCAGTCATCAAATGTAAGAAAATCACCATTACCTTTGAGATTATAGCTGATATCTTTGGTTTTCCTCTATATAACGCTTCAGAATATTCTAACCCTGCTAGAACTATAAGATTAGCCAAAGAACAGTTTCTTCTTCCCAATGCTTTATCACCACCCACTATCACTTGTTTAACCTTGGAAGCCAGAATCATTTATGCTATTTTAGACAGATGTGTAGTACCTAGGTTTGCTAACAAGGATATTATCACCAATGTTGTGCTGGTTTTAGTCTACAATGTGATGAATGGGTTGCAAGTAAATCTGCCTGAAATTATGTTGTCTCGTATGGTAAATGTCATAAATTCTCCAAGCACTAGTCACCTGCCTTATGGGAATTTGCTTCCCATAATCTTTAGGCATTTTTCAGTTGATTTTTCTGGTGAGGATTTGCACATTGTTAATGGAGGATTGGATGAAGCCTTCTTTGAGACCATAGGAATTCAAAAGATTCAGGTGGATTTCAATACTGTATGGGTTTTGAAGGAGCAGCCAGAATAGAATTTCACTACAGAGCAGCGTCTAGAAACTGTAGAGAGAGCAGTGGACTCACTAAGATCTGATCTTGTCCTTTTTAGAGCTTCAGTGACCGACAAGATGGATGAAATACAAGATTTACTGGGTATTCTTAACCAGAAAATTAACCAGTTGTTTCATGTTAATGTTGTGTCTCTTACAGCTGCTAGTAGTATTAAGCCCATCTCAGAAAATGATGGACAGGCGACTACAAAAGATGCTGAAAAGGTTATGACTCAGTGTCATAAGATTATTAAGGATAAACCCATTCGCCAACCATTACCAGAAGACCCAGACATTCTGACTATCGAAGAGTTTGGGGTGGTCAAGAAATATGACAAGAATTCTGCACAAAGGGGAACAAATTTATCTCTCAAAGAACGTGAACTTACTGATGCTAAGGATCGATGGAGGGATATGTGTGTAAGAGACTATTATGGGAAAGGAAGCTCCTCCAGATGGTACAAGGAAACTTGAAGTTCTCTGCCTGTCATGACTGTTTTTGAAAATCTTTTTATATGGTTTGTGAAAATACTCTTTTTGGGTCTGTAATTGTGTTTAAAAATCACGTGTTTTGACTATTTTTTCTCCCTTGTTGAAAGACAAAGGGGGAGAAATGATGATCCGACATTTCGATATACTACATTCTGCATTTTATGTTTGACTTTCATATCCATTGTTAAACTAACAAATACAGATACGATAAAACATTTGTGTTGTCTTCCATCAAGGGGGAGATTGAAAACTCCACCTTGTTAATAATGTTTTACAAGTGTTGATGATGGAAGACTTAACACAAATGTAGTAGTTGGATATACTAACAATGTATTGATTATATTCTCTAGATGCTTGGTTGGTTTGAATTCAGTGCAGGTCTTATCGAATGTCAAGGGTCTTGATATAGACTTCAAGGGCATTGGAATATCACTCAAGGACACAAGGAAGATAGCGTTACAAAGGAATGATCTCAAAGGCCTTGGAGTTATATAGTTGCACGACAAAACAAGGATTCAAATGCAAAGAAGATTTTCCAAGAAGATTTGCTCAAACAGAAAGATTTTAGGGAAGATCTTTTTCAACCGAAGATAAGAGAATCTTTTTAGAACATTTTCTAAAATAGAAAAGCGGCAAAATATCTTCTCTTTCGGTTCAACAGAGAACGAGAAGATCGAGGAGCTAAGGACTCGACGTGTTCTCAAGAGTTGAAGATTTGCAACGTCTACCTTATCTCGAAACAAGAAATGATCTTCATGGAGAACAAGATTCATCTTCAAATGGTCATCTCTCCAACGGCTAGAAGACCTCTCCATAGAAGAATATAAATGAAGATGATGGTCGAAGAAGAGAGGACACACAAGCACATACGGAAGATATCTTTACGTCTTCAAGCAACTAAATCATCTTCATTCGTTGTTTTTCTTTCTCTCATTTACGCAAAAGATTTATCCCCTTAGAGAGAGAAAACACAAGAGCTCCATTGGAAGATCTAAATCGTGTTATACTATAGTGTGTGTTACTCTGCGAAGTAACTAGGCTATTATAGCTAGGTTGAGAGTTGGAGCTAGATCGTAGCATGGGCTATGTTACGCTAAGATCGTGATGCGCAAATGGGTTTTAAATTTATAACTTGAACTAAATCCTAACTACCTAGCGAAACCCACAGTGTACGGGACGTTTGTAGAAGGGATAGTATTCCGAGGTCGAACACAAAGACTAAGGTGAAATTGATTCGATTTGTGATTGAGTTTAGTATAGATCTAGGTTGAAAGAAAAGAAGAAATAAAGAAATGAAAATCTCAAATGTTTTTAGTTAGTTTTTGGTGATCAATCAAAGATCACAATTCATGCAAAGTAAACAATCAAACTAAACTAAGAATCAACACAAATAAACAAGCTAAACAAGATAATGATCAAGGAAAGAAAAGACGGATTCTAAGGTTTGGAAGTTCCGGTTATGGCATAGGACTCAAGCTATCTATTCATTTCTTGGATTAACTATGATATGCTGGGATTAAGCGTTTCTAGATTGGGATCAATTACCGGGTAGGTCTCATGGTCCAACTAGTCCACTCCTAAGGTCTCATCACCGGGTAAGTCTCTAAGAGCCTAAGGATAGGAATTCTACACAAACCGGATTGTTTAGCTAGGGGTCTAACCTATCCTTACCAGGTAAGTCTTGGAAAGGAAAGTCCTAAACAACTATCCTAGCACACCTAATCCAATGGCGGCTTATTAGGCTCACCACTACCTAAGGTTTGTTATCTTTGAAATCTAAGAGCAAGGATTACCGGGTAAGTCTCTCCTAACACTTAGTTACTAACACTAGGTTACCCTAGGGTAGATTAAACTCAACAAACACTTAGGATTTCAACATTCTATAGATCTAAGACAAGATCCATCGAGCCAGGGAAAATCACGGTTTGTTCTACCTAAACCACGGCCGTGGTCAGACAAGAACTACCCGTGATTTCTAACAGCAGCTACGTTCATACACACAAGTCATCCAAAGGTAAATCTAAGTCCGTCCTATCATAGTCCTAGCCATAACCATCCTTTCCTTACCCTAGAACCTCATCAATTTAGCCTACAACGTTCATAATAGAAATCGAAACAAACAAACATAAAATCATAACATCCATTGCAAATGATGAAGGAAAAGAGATGAACAAGTGAACTTAAAACAAAACCAAGCTGAAATTAGAATTAGAGTAACTCACAATCCTTCCAAAAGAAGGTTCAATGATTCATACAACTCTTAGAAATAGAATCCGGAATTCTTCAATACAAAACTATCAAGTGTGGTGATGGTGTGTGTTCTTCTCCTCCTCTTCAATGGAGCTCTTCTTCTTCCTCTTTGACACTTTCCTTCCTAGAAAGACTTCTTGTTGAGAGAATATTTTAGTTAGAGGATAATGAATAATGGAGAGCTGCTCCAAGATGCTTCTCACAACCCATGAAGGACCACTTTTATAACAAACTTGCATGAGCTGGCCATGAGAGTCGTGGCACAGCTGTCACAAGAATCTGGCAAAATCCACGGGTGGTTCCACGGCCGTGGAGTGTCAGAGAACCGTGATTCTGTGCAGAAACTTCGCCTTGGATCATTAAGCTGTGATTTGGTACATGGCTTGTATTGGCAAGGCTCCATGAGTCCTTCTTAGCCTTTAGCTTGTTTCCTAATGAGTCCGAGGGTGTGTCATCTAGATGAACCATCCTCAAACGTATCGTTTTAGCTCCTAAATCTCCCGAAATACCTATAAAACACGCACAAGTCCGCGTAGACGTCTATCTCGGCCAAATACATGAATTGAGTGCAAAACGCCGTGAACTAGTGCTAAACCATGCATGAATGAGTGAGAAATCTATCTAAATGATTACCTAAAACTAAGTCATAAATCGTGTTATCAAAATACCCCATACTTAAGGTTTGCTCGTCCCCGAGCAAATTCCCAACTATAGATTAGGAGATGACATGATTTATGTATGCAGAAAAATGGAAAAATCTTTTTGGGTTTGTGCTTCTATTATTGGATCACCTTCAAAGTCATGTTTCGTGGCAAAGGATAAGCAATCATGCATCAAACAAATGAAAGCATGGAAAGAAAATTGTACTTAACTCAAAAGTATGCATGAAATGTAAAGATGAAGAAGTCAAGAAGATCAAGAGTACATCCAATCTAAATCACTAAGTCTTACAAACATGCAAATAGGTCAAAAGGTCTTGGGAGATAAAAGGGCCAAGAAATGTAGTGATTTGGTGGGGATTTCTAGGTTATGTGATGCTAATCCGGGAACGGAACTAACTCCACAAATCTTGTCCTCGATCAACTTCCCTCAAGTGTATATTTTCCTCTATCTTTTCTTTCTTTTCTTTTTCTTTGACTTATTTTTGAGACAATGGCATTGGTGTACAAAAGCCGAAACCTTGGTGATTAGCCGTCCTCGGGCTTTTTCTTAGTTTTCGAGGTGCATCCACACCGGGCACACATACCAAAGCTCGTTAGGACTATTGGTTCATTTGACTTTGGCAAGGCACCAACACCCAATTATGTGAAGTGTACCGAGTTACTTGTCATTTAAACCAATGTCCCCAAACCTATATTATTGGCTACACTTTTCACAACAAATTCAGCATTTTATGCATGATGTTCTCTTCATCAACAACTTCACCTCACACTTGCTTTTCACACACATCAACACACTAGCATGCTCCTATTTCCGGATGGGTTAAAAGAGGTCAAATTTATCTCAATTGAGGTGCTCAAGCAATCATGATTAAGATGAGAAGTAGAGAAAGATTGAATTGCCTCATTCATTCCTAGATGGTATGCAAGAACTATCATGTAATTTCGATCTTCACTACTCAATCCTTTCTAGGCAAACATCATGGTCACAAATCATTCATAGTATTTCAAGAGAAGTACTTCAAGTCCACATATGCGTTCATTAATCCTAACACATGAGGCCATTCATAGCCAATTCACAAGACAAGATTCATCATTAGGATCATATCCAAGCCTACAAAGCACAAAAATTTTTAAATTTTCTACATTTTTATGCGATTTTCGATTTAAGTATGTACAATGCAAGACATGTGAAGATTTTAAACTATCCTAGATGCTCATCATGCAAAGGATCATGCAAACCCCACCCCATACTTAGAAACACATTGTCCCCAATGTGGTATACAAGTAAAGAGAGTGAAAGAAGGTTCTCACAATGTAAAAATGGTTTGCTACGGTATTTGGGATTGCTCAATAGTGAATTGATGTTCGATGATCCTATCAACCATGGTAGAGAGCTCTAAGCATCCATCAAAGCTTCGGGACCCGCGCTAGGCACCGCTAGCCGTCCAAGTTCTGCGTCCGCTCTACCCATAATTGATGAAGGTTTCATCATCATCATTCCTATGTCAAGCAAGGCCTCCAATGCCACTAATGTTCTAGCACACACACAAAGTAGACAAAACACACACAAAGATAGAAAAAATCTAGAAACAAAAGCAAATCAAGAAAGGAAAAATGTTACCAATGGGTTGCCTCCCACCAAGCGCTTCTTTAAGGTCATTAGCTTGACCAAACTCGGGGGCGTCTACTCGAGGTGAAGTGGGGAAATTATCTCCACCGGAGCTCCCGGGATATACTTCTTCAACCGGTGCCCATTCACCTTAAAGTTCCCACAATGTTCCCCTCCTATCTCAATGGCTCCATGGGAAAAGATCTTCTTTACCACATATGGCCCGGTCCATCTTGATTTGAGCTTTCCGGGAAAGAGCCTTAGCCTTGAGTTGAAGAGAAGGACAAGATCTCCTTCACTCAACTCCTTGGGGATGATCCTCTTGTCATGCCATCTTTTGGTTCTCTCCTTGTAAATCCGGGCAGTCTCATAAGCGTCCAACCGGATCTCCTCGAGGGCATTCAATTCAAGCAATCTCTTTTCTCCCGCCGCCTTGAGATCAAAATTTAGCCACTTAATGGCCCAATAAGCTCTATGCTCCATCTCTACCGGAAGGTGGCAAGACTTGCCATAGACCAATTTGTAAGGAGTGGTGCCAATCGGTGTCTTGAAGGCGGTTCTATATGCCCATAAGGCATCATTGAGCCTCATAGCCCAATCCTTTCTAGTCCTAGACACCGTCTTCTCAAGGATGGCCTTGATCTCCCGGTTGGAGATCTCCACTTGGCCACTAGTTTGGGGATGGTAAGGTGTTGCCACCTTGTGAGTCACCCCATACTTAGCCAAAAGCGCCCCAAAATTCCTATTGGTGAAGTGCTTTCCTCCATCACTAATGATCACCCTTGGTGTTCCAAACCTAGGGAAGATCACCCGGTTGAAGAACCGCACCACCACCTTGGCATCATTTGTAGGAGAGGCGATTGCCTCCACCCATCTTGACACATAGTCCACCGCCAATAGGATGAAGAGATTGCCACATGAAGAAGGGAATGGTCCCATGAAGTCTACACCCCACACATCAAATATTTCGACTTCTTGGATGTTGTTCAAGGGCATTTCATTCCTCCTTGAGATGTTGCCCGTCCTTTGGCAAGCATCACATGCCGCTACAAAACCTTGCACATCTTTAAACAAGTTAGGCCAATAAAAACCGGATTGCAATACCTTTGCACACGTCTTGTGTGAGCTAGCATGGCCTCCACATGGTAAGGAGTGACAATGCCGGATCACACTCTCTACTTTATCTTCCGGTATGCATCTTCTAAACATTCCATCCGGGCCTTTCTTGAACAAGAGTGGCTCACTCCAATAGTAATGCCTCACATCGTTGAAAAACTTCTTTCTTTGTGCATATGTCAATCCGGGAGGCACTTCCTCACACACTAAGTAGTTCACAATGTCGGCATACCATGGCTCATTTCCTCTAGACACTTGGAACAAGCATTCCTCCACCATTTGCAATTGCTCATCTCGGAATGAGTCATCAATTGGAATGTCATCTCTTCCAAGCTCTAATGGTGGGAGTCTACTAAGGTGATCCGCCACCGAGTTCTCGGATCCCTTCTTATCCCGTATTTCCAAATCAAACTCTTGAAGAAGAAGGATCCACCGAATCAACCTTGGTTTGGCATCCTTCTTTGTAAGTAGATAACGGATCACAGCATGATCCGTATAAACTATGACCTTCGCTCCAACAAGGTATGAGCGGAACTTCTCAAATGCATACACCACCGCTAGCAACTCCTTCTCGGTGGTAGCATAATTGAGTTGGGCATCATCTAGCGTCTTGCTAGCATAATAAATAGCATGAGTGCGCCCATCTTTCCTTTGCCCCAAAACAGCCCCAACGGCTACATCGCTTGCATCACACATGATCTCAAATGGTAGACTCCAATCCGGAGGTTGCATGATAGGTGCGGAGATCAAGGCGTTCTTCAACCTACAAAAAGCCTCAAGACAATCTTTGGAAAAGACAAAATCAACATCCTTCATTAGTAGGTTAGTGAGAGGCTTAGAAATTTTACAGAAATCTTGGATAAACCTCCGGTAAAAACCGGCATGCCCTAAGAAACTCCTTACCCCCTTCACCGAGGTAGGTGGCGGCAACTTCTCTATCGTTTCAATTTTGGCCCTATCAACCTCAATGCCACGGTTAGACACCAAGTGTCCTAACACAATGCCTTCACTTACCATGAAGTGGCATTTTTCCCAATTCAAGACTAGATTTGTCTCCTCACATCTTTGCAATACTAATGACAAGTTAGCCAAGCAATTATCAAAGGAAGAACCATAAACAGAGAAATCATCCATAAACACTTCCATGATATTTTCTATGTATTCCGAAAAGATAGCCATCATACACCTTTGGAAGGTGGCGGGTGCATTACACAACCCAAATGGCATTCTCCTATATGCAAAGGTACCCCATGGACATGTAAAGGTTGTTTTCTCTTGGTCATCGGGGTGGATAGGGATTTGGAAGAATCCACTATAGCCATCTAGATAGCAAAAATGAGAGTGTTGAGCTAACCTTTCTAGCATTTGGTCAATGACGGGGGGAGAGGGAAGTGATCTTTCCTAGAGGCCATGTTCAATTTCCTATAATCAATGCACATCCTCCACCCCGTAACCGTCCTAGTCGGGATTAGTTCATTGTTCTCATTAGTTACTACAGTCATCCCACCCTTCTTAGGAACTACATGAACGGGACTAACCCACTTACTATCCGAGATAGGGTAGATAATTCCCGCATCTAGCAACTTAATGATTTCCTTTTTGACTACCTCTTTCATTATAGGATTCAATCTCCTTTGATGTTCAATAGAGGGTTTGTGGTTATCTTCCATCATTATCTTATGCATGCACAAATAAGGCTTAATGCCAACCAAATCATCAATAGTGTACCCAATGGCTTTCCTATGCAATCTTAGTTCATGCAACAACTTAGCAAGTTCATCATCACTCAAGCATGCATTAACAATCACAGGATATGTAGAGTTTTCACCAAGAAATGCATACTTCAAATGAGAGGGGAGGGGTTTAAGTTCAAGTGAAGGAGGACCTTTATCGGTTGAAGATGATCCAAATAAGGTTGGATGAGATGAATCCAAAGTAAATGAAGACTCCTCATGGCTCCTAAAAGCTTGACCATTATCAAGGACTGATCCAGGGAAAACCACGGCTGGAATCACGGTTTGCTCAACTTCCACGGCCGTGGTTCTTGCCAAGCTTGCTTCCCGGAGTTGTCCAGAAAGTTTGACGGCCGTGGAACTTAAATCTCGACCGTGGAACTTGCAGCTGTTCAACACCTCTTTGTGGCTTTCAAATCCAACTCTTGGCTCCTCTTCCAATGCTTCCAAGGCCTTGATCTCTTCATTGCAAGCCTCTTCAACACCTTCCTCCATTATACTTAAGGTAAGAACCTTCTCCAAGGGATCCTTGATCAAGATCGAGCTCACAACTTTCCTAGATTCCTCTTGCTCGACTATGTCGAAGAGATCCTCATCAAGGGCTGGCCCTTTCGTCATTGTGGACAACTTGAACTTGATGTTCTCTTCTCCAATGTTGAAGGAGAGAGTTCCATTCTTGCAATCCACTAGGCATCCGGAGGTGGCTAGGAAGGGTCTTCCTAAGATGATGGGAACCGGATAGTCCGCCGGAATGTCCAAGACTACAAAATCAATTGGCACATAGAATCCTCCTAGTTGCACCGGGATGTCTTCTAAGATCCCAACCGGATGAGTGATAGAACGATCCGCCATATAGAGGGTCATCTTGACCGGTTTCTGCTCTCCTAGCCCAACCTTGTTGCAAAGTGCAAGCGGTATGATGCTTACACTCGCTCCAAGATCACAAAGGGCTTCGTACTTCACATCTCCCACTCCAATTGGGACACAAAAAGAGCCCGGATCTCTTAGCTTGGGAGGCATCTCCTCCTTCATTGTTTGGATCAATTCCGAGGATCTCTTGGTCATTCTTATCTCCCCATACTCCTCCAACTTCCTTTTGTTGGAGAGTATTTCTTTCAAAAACTTGCCATATGCCGGCATTCCTAAAATGGCATCCATGAACGGAATGTTAATATGTAATTTGGACATTAGTTCAAGGAACTTACCAAAGTGATTGTCCAAACGAGCTCTTGCTCTTGATTGTGGGAACGGTAGTGGTGGCTTGTATGGAGGCGGTGCCACATAGGTTGGCTCTACATCCTTGCTCTTGCCTCCATCTTCTTGCAACTTTCCCTCTTCTACCACTACTTGTTTTCCCTTAGCATTGTCCTTGGGCAAAGGATCTTTCATACTCAACCCACTCCTCGTTATGATAGCCAACACTTGGCCTCTCGGGTTGTCTTCGGTTCTTCCGGGAAGCTTTCCCGGATCTTTATGGGCTTCACCCGCTTTTTGGAACACTTTTGCTTCCAAAACTTTTTGAGCTTTAGAGATTGAAGTCACCGTGCTCTCAAGACCACTCAACCTTCCAAGCAATTGCTCAAACATTATTTCGGTTCTATCTTTTGGGGGTTGTGTAAATCCGGGTGGAGGTTCTTGCGAAGCTCTTGATGGTGGAGTTGTGCTTGTGGAGGAGGAGGGGTTCAAGGCTCCATCCGGGTTAGAGTAAGAAAATCCGGGATGGTTGTGGTTGGGCCGGTAATTGTTGAATTGCCGGTTGTTGTTGAAACTCCTTGGGCCTTGGTAATTGTTGAAGTTGCCCCTTCCCATATAATTCACATCCTCCTCCTTGGAAGACAAGTTGGCTTGTGGAAGCACTTGAGGGGTTGCTTGGTTCTTCAAAGTTGTAGCACACAACTCCCTCAAGGACTTCAACTCGTTGTTGATGGCGTCAAGCTTGAAATTGCTCATGGTGACTTCACTCACCTCATATGCTCCCGCCTTTCTTCCTTCACTCTTCCTATGGGAGTATTTCTCAATCACTAGAGCTTGCTTCTCCACAAACTCCCAAGCTTCATCTACATGCTTCTCCATAAATGTCCCACCGGAAAGAGATTGGAGCTTGAATTGGCTATCTTCATCAAGTCCTTTGAAGTAGATCTCCAATAGCTCAATTTTCGGTATGCCATGGTGTGGACAATCAAGGAGAAGATCTTTGAACCTCTCCCAAGACTTGAATAAACTCTCTCTATCCTTCATCACGAAGGCATTGATCTTCTCTCTTAACTCGGTAGTCTTGGAAGGTGGGAAGAACTTAGTCAAAAACTCGGTTGTCATCTCCTCCCAAGTACCAACTCGCCCTTGTGGAATAGATTGATACCAAGCTAAGGCTTTATCCTTAAGAGAGAAGGAGAAAGCCCTTAGCTTATGGTTGTTGCTCTCCAATCTTGGCGGTCTAAGAGTCTCCATCAAGATCTCATAATTCATCAAATGTTGATGAGGAGACTCTCCTTCCATCCCTCCAAATTGATTATGCCGGATTATTTGTAGAACTTGAGGACGGAGCTCATAGTTGTGGGTTGCGGGATCTCCTAAGTTCACACCCGGACGGTGTGCTCTTTGTGCCGGATCCATACGTCTCCCTAGGGTTTGTGGCTCTTCAATGGCAATGGGCGCTACCCTAACATTAGCCGCCGGCTGCGGTTGTGGTGGAGGAGGTGGAGGTTGTCGGCGATTAAGCTCTCCTTGAACAAGGGCTTGCCTAATCTCATCAATCTCCCTCCTAGTTTCCTCTTGCCTCTCATTGGCAAGTCTCCTTTCTTCCTCCAAGAGCTCATCTCTTAACCTTATTTGCTCTAAGGCTTCATCCAACTCAGCTTGGAGATTTCTACCGGCCATCTCTTTCTCTTTTCGAATGCTCTTTGATCTAGATCTAAGGGTTTTCTCCGGTTCGGGATCGAATGGAGCTAAATCCTTGCCACGAGCTCTTCGCATACACCTAAAGAGTAATAGATGTCCTGAAAAGCAAAGACACAAACCAAGAAGAGATCAAAAGTAACAAGAAAGATCTATACTAGAAATAATCACAAAATAGACTCAATCTAGACCTAGTCCCCGGCAACGGCGCCAAAAACTTGTTACGCTAAGATCGTGATGCGCAAATGGGTTTTAAATTTATAACTCGAACTAAATCCTAACTACCTAGTGAAACCCGCAGTGTACGGGACGTTTGTAGAAGGGATAGTATTCCGAGGTCGAACACAAAGACTAAGGTGAAATTGATTCGATTTGTGATTGAGTTTAGTAAAGATCTAGGTTGAAAGAAAAGAAGAAATAAAGAAATGAAAATCTCAAATGTTTTTAGTTGGTTTTTGGTGATCAATCAAAGATCACAATTCATGCAAAGTAAACAATCAAACTAAACTAAGAATCAACACAAATAAACAAGCTAAACAAGATAATGATCAAGGAAAGAAAAGACGGATTCTAGGGGTTGGAAGTTCCGGTTATGGCATAGGACTCAAGCTATCTATTCATTTCTTGGATTAACTATGATATGCTGGGATTAAGCGTTTCTAGATTGGGATCAATTACCGGGTAGGTCTCATGGTCCAACTAGTCCACTCCTAAGGTCTCATCACCGGGTAAGTCTCTAAGAGCCTAAGGATAGGAATTCTACACAAACCGGATTGTTTAGCTAGGGGTCTAACCTATCCTTACCGGGTAAGTCTTGGAAAGGAAAGTCCTAAACAACTATCCTAGCACACCTAATCCAATGGCGGCTTATTAGGCTCACCACTACCTAAGGTTTGTTATCTTTGAAATCTAAGAGCAAGGATTACCGGGTAAGTCTCTCCTAACACTTAGTTACTAACACTAGGTTACCCTAGGGTAGATTAAACTCAACAAACACTTAGGATTTCAACATTCTATAGATCTAAGACAAGATCCATCGAGCCAGGGAAAATCACGGTTTGTTCTACCTAAACCACGGCCGTGGTCAGACAAGAACTACCCGTGATTTCTAACAGCAGCCACGTTCATACACACAAGTCATCCAAAGGTAAATCTAAGTCCGTCCTATCATAGCCCTAGCCATAACCATCTTTTCCTTACCCTAGAACCTCATCAATTTAGCCTACAACGTTCATAATAGAAATCGAAACAAACAAACATAAAATCATAACATCCATTGCAAATGATGAAGGAAAAGAGATGAACAAGTGAACTTAAAACAAAACCAAGCTGAAATTAGAATTAGAGTAACTCACAATCCTTCCAAAAGAAGGTTCAATGATTCATACAACTCTTAGAAATAGAATCCGGAATTCTTCAATACAAAACTATCAAGTGTGGTGATGGTGTGTGTTCTTCTCCTCCTCTTCAATGGAGCTCTTCTTCTTCCTCTTTGACACTTTCCTTCCTAGAAAGACTTCTTGTTGAGAGAATATTTTTGTTAGAGGATAATGGATAATGGAGAGTTGCTCCAAGATGCTTCTCACAGCCCATGAAGGACCACTTTTATAACAAACTTGCATGAGCTGGCCATGAGAGTCGTGACACAGCTGTCACAAGAATCTGGCAAAATCCACGGGTGGTTCCACGGCCGTGGAGTGTCAGAGAACCGTGATTCTGTGCAGAAACTTCGCCTTGGATCATTAAGCTGTGATTTGGTGCATGGCTTGTATTGGCAAGGCTCCATGAGTCCTTCTTAGCCTTTAGCTTGTGTCCTAATGAGTCCGAGGGTGTGTCATCTAGATGAACGATCCTCAAACGTATCGTTTTAGCTCCTAAATCTCCCGAAATACCTATAAAACACGCACAAGTCCGCGTAGACGTCTATCTCGGCAAAATACATGAATTGAGTGCAAAACGCCGTGAACTAGTGCTAAACCATGCATGAATGAGTGAGAAATCTATCTAAATGATTACCTAAAACTAAGTCATAAATCGGGTTATCAGGCTACAGTAAAGAAGAAGGGGATTTCTTCTAGTTTGTATCTAGGACTCTTTGAAGCTGATAATAGATAATTAGATCCTAAGGCTATACCCTGGGACGGACAGTAGGCTATTTAGAGCCGAACTTCGTAAACATATCCTCGTGTCAATCTTTTACATTGCACACTATATTTTGCTATTGTGAATAACTTTGTTTTTGCAGGAGCACGAATTCAAGGCTCTTGAAAGTTGTTTCAAAGCCCTTGAAATCATAGTTTCAGTAAGAGCACAGATTGACATCAAGGCCCTTGAAAGGAGTTTCAAGGCCTTGAGATTTGGTTTGCCAAAATTTCTCATACTCTATTCAACCCCCCCCCCCCCCTATAGAGTATCTTTAACCTATTTATTTCACCTACCGGTTTTTCATTCATGTCCGAAACCAATGGAGGTTTTGATATTTGATTAATCGCATTGATCAGCATCACATTATCACCTTCAATCTCAATGGAATTCTCTCCTATCCCCTTGGCCTTTTGTAAGCCCTCCCGAAGGGCAAGTGCTTTTGCTTCTAATACTGATTCTGGATTGCACCTGTCGCTTCCTATAGCAATAGGAACGGCGCAATGGTTTCTAATGTAACAAAAAGAGAAAAGATTCTCATAATTATGTGAGGCGTTAAATTGGAGTTTAACAAACCCGTCTTCCGGCTGTTTTCATTTTATGTTTTTCGTTTTTCTTCTTTGCTTCTTAGTTTTTGGGAAGTTTTTGTTTAGATTTTGTTTGCTTGTTCCTAGTCTACAATATGATTTAGAGTTATTGATTTGAGATTCTGTAGAATCAGCTTTTTGTCAAAGATACAATGATTCCGAGCCATCCAAATGTTCCACTAAATGACCATAAGGTATCTCAACTCAGAAGATGTAATTGTTCATTTCAGGTCCAAAATAGCCTTTACAATGCTCCTCTTGTCCAAGTCGTAGTTGTGTAAAATGGATGATATTTTGTAGTTTTCAACAAAAGTTACCATATATGGGCATTGAAAGAACAAATACTTTGCACTTTCTGTATGGTGATTATATAATTCGCAATTCATTACAACGAGAATTCTTTGTCTATCAAGATTCTGTTTTGTAGGTAAACCATCAAGAGTTAGTTTCCACAATTTTTTTATTTTGGGCATAACGTCGATTTTCCATATCCAAGTCTTGTCCATGGTAACTCTGACTTTTCGTTTCCGAATCATTTCCATTGCCGACTTGGTCGAGTACCGTCCTTCATCATTTGCCTCCTAGTACAGTCTATCCCTAATCTCATTATTAGGGAGGCTGTATGTTTTTATTTTATCAATGATGCTAGCAGGTAGTATTGAGATTAGTCGAATTAACAAATGATGGTTCCATTCCTTATTTGTGATATACAAGGAGGTGCATTCATTCTGGTTTATCATATCCGTATTGGAAACTATATTCATAAGTGGTTTGTCATTTACCCATTTGTCCTTCCATCATCTAACTGTTTTATCATCACCTACTCGCCATCTAAT
Organism: Fagopyrum homotropicum; assembly: GCA_033239125.1. Taxonomy (NCBI): domain Eukaryota; kingdom Viridiplantae; phylum Streptophyta; class Magnoliopsida; order Caryophyllales; family Polygonaceae; genus Fagopyrum; species Fagopyrum homotropicum. The sequence goes on along the minus strand of BSWB01000006.1, from coordinate 69,144,125 downwards.
TCTTTTGTCCAACTAAGATATTCATTCTTGAGTAAAGAATATATGGACATAAAATTAATCTATTCTACAATCATATAGCTTCAGGAAAATAGTGATTTCTTTCATATTTTAACTCCACAGAAGGCCACTGCCAACTCGATGTTAACTGAAATGCATCCGGATCTATGAATACTATTCACTCTAATTATCAATAGATTAGATTAGGTTGAGCTAAACAATTATCCTCGTGTCAGCCAATTTCGATAGAGAAAAAGATTATGAATTAATGTGATGTCCCAAAGAAACTATTGTACTACAGACATTAGAATTATGCTATTTACATATGATTTGATTTGAAATCTGGAATTGAGATATGTCGCCTCATATACGGATATACCGAAGATCTCAATGTGGAAAATGTGCCCAACATGCATGTCAAACTACTTAGGTAATATTCTATTGATACTTTTCATAATACATTTACTTTAGATCCTTCATCTTCATCAGCATTTTATGACAGATTTTGGTAAGCATGGCCAATCGAACGTTTTTTTTGGTCAACACTTGTCAAAAAATCGTGATATTAAATAGACCTTGACGGTGTTAGATGCAAGTTAAAACCTGAAAAATATTAATCGTGACGATTGGATTGAATGTCGTAGGGCAACATCTTGGAAGGTGTGGTTGGTTTGAAAACTTGGAAAGGATCTTCCCGGAGGAGTGCAATTATTAGGAGAAAATAACTGAATTTTATCAACAATTTCGCTAAGGGTAGTTTATCAATAGTTGTTTTCTTCTCTGTTTTAAAATAATGGTTAACATAAATTCAGGTTGAGAGCAAACAAAGAATCTTAGAAAATAAGAGGAAGAAAATAACTGAACTTTATTGATGTGACAATATTTTACAATAGTAGAATGCCTCTTTTCACATATAGAGAGAGGCAAAAATAACTAAGCAAAAACTATAAACATAATGACTTATACATAAATCATAACTAAACATTACACCTTTCTCAAGTTCTTGAGCATATAGCTTTGTAGGTTGATCTTCGTGTAATCATGTGCACATATATTAGGTAATTGTAGCTTAGACCGGTATTTAAGAAAAGTATTTTTATTTTCCAACAAAATTTGCATGATTGTTGTGGTGTCTAGTTTTGTATAGTCCTCCAATGTTGGCATCAACCATCTTTAAATCTAGTCTTGATCAACTACATTCAGCTTTCATTGTAAGTGTATAAATCAATCATTGTTTCAAAACCAAACCTGTCAAATTATTGAATAGAACGGATCAACAAACCAATTTATACCTTAACTAAATGACACTCTTTTAAGGAATATGATGATAAGAAAAAGTTAGAAACTTAATAAAGGAACTCTTTTTTCATCTAGCAGATTTTAGGGTTAAAAAATTTTCATCTAGTAGAATATTAGATGCTTTCAAGTCACGGTATATGACTTGAGGACAGGCATAATCATGCGGATACTCCAACCCCCTGGCTGCTCCTTCTGCTACCTTCATCCTCATATGCCATTCCAATGGCTCCTTGTTCGGTGGCAGATCTATCAAAGAGTAAAGATTCACAAGTGAGGACAGTGGCATTTCTAAAAGAGTCTCAAAATTTTATAAAACTGCAATTACTATACAGAAGAATCAAAGCATTAAGTTGATCCTAGAAGGTGATCCTCCAAAGATCCATTGGCCAAGTACTCGTACACCAGAAGAACAACTCATTGCATAAAAAAAATCAAGAAAAACAATTCGCAATATAAGGGGAATGCAAGATAACAATGTAGTTAGGTTGAATTAGCCAAAACCACCCTTGTTGATGCTACTTTTGACAAACTCCCCTCCCTCCTATTTAAAAGATACAGTAAACACCACCTCCTAAATCTAAATTCTCAAGAAAATGGCACCTATCCACACAAAAATTGGACCGAAGATACTATCATGGCTCATAGGGGATCGTTTTTTGAAAGATATAGTTTTGAACAAATAATACAATGTTATTCCATTTTTCAGGAAACAAATAAAAGTGGCTACCACACAGAAGGACAAAACTCGGTAATGGATTGTGTCCCAAATCCTTAGCTCACCATCTGAGGAACTGAAATGCAACAACGTCACTTGGTGAACAGCGGTATGTTTGAAGCAAAAACAACATGTAACGAAATACACACATATACCCTGAGAAATTCAATATTTCAACTCATGGGAAAAGGCAACAGACGTGAAATAGTACTTTAACCATAACAAGTGATGATCTACATTAAAAAATGTTCTAATACGAAGATAATCAGATGAGAAGCAATCAACCTACTCCTTCTTTTCCCCTAAATAGCATAAATCACTATTAAAGACCACCAACCAATATTATTCTGTCTTAATTCAAGGTTTACATATATATCATGTGACATAACACGGTAGTCGGCCTCTTGAGTAATCTTTCATACTACATTCAAGCAACCTAAAGTAAGTTCATGCAAATGAAGTTGCGTAACCTTTCTGACGATACATTTCGTCTAGTATATTATTTTCTTCCTACCAAATACAAGCAGTAAGCATAAATCTAAGAACTGAAACTTATTTTCAACAAATCAAAATGATAAGTAATAATTATGGCATACCTAAAATATTTCAATTTGTTTGTCAATTCCTGATTTTTGTTCTACAAATCATCAACCATATAAGCCTTTGCAGTAACAACAATAGTGATGAAAGCAAGAGAAAAAAAAGTTATCTTAGAGTCACCAGGGTGAAATTATACAAAGCAACAACACTTGGCCATAAAAGAAAAGAAAATCATAACTTGAACATGATTAAACAAACAAACAAAAGAGGAAAGACTCCACTATTAATTAACCAAAATAACCACGTCAACACACTAGCTTCAAAATGAAAAATAGTCTAAGCCATCAAAATATCCCAATATTCCCCTTCCTATCTACTCGGGTTGTACGTCTAAGTCATCTAACTGCCGGATATGATTCAATAACTCCGCTGTAGAAACACTCTCTCCTCGTGAAGTTTAGGCCCGCATCTCCCGCACAAACATTTCAGTACGCTGCATTACAAACATTATGGTCAACTAGATATTGTGTATTCAAGATGAGAGTTTAATTAAAGTTTGTGTAAGAACCATGTCATTACGTGTGTTACGTCTAATGGTGGATAACTCGGGAATGGTTGGGTCTAGTGGTGGGTAGCATATACGGATGAGTGCGTGGTAGGAACCAATTGAAGTAACCATCTTTGACATCCCACGGAAACTGAGCTAACAATACTTGTAACATCAGGTGCAAGTGCACGTATCGGACAGTCCAATGATTGTGCTATGTCAAAAATCGGACCTCATATGGCTTGATCTTCGCCTTTCTTTTCCTATGGGACGACCTTGAACTTTACCGAGTTGCCGAACAACCCTATCCGGCATATAAGCTCCCTCCTCACCCAGAAATTGCATAGTAGCTCGATAAGTAAAAATACGGTATCTACCCTCAAAATCTAGATCTTTCCCAACGGAATTCAATCAACCTAATAAGAAATTTCACACTCGTTGATAATTGTGTCACAATGAAATACACAACCAAACTATAAAAATGTGTGAGAGAATGAATACGGTATCTACCCTCAAAATCTAGATCTTTTCCAAACGGAATCCAACCAACCTAATAAGAAATTTCACACGCCTTGATAATTGTGAGAGAATGAAATACACAATGAAATACACAACCAAACTATCTACCCTCAAAATCTAGATCTTTGCCGAACGGAATGTTTGATTTTCTTGATTCGAGGAATCAATTGATATTGAAATTAGGTCTTTTGACTAATGACTGTAATATTCAATTTGGCTCTAGGTCCTCTTCTTTGTGTATTGATCTCCACTGATCGACCGAGATGGAGGTTTCTATTTGAATTCAAGTATTTTTCCTACTTCTCTATTCTTGGACAATCTAGATGATGCAGGACCATCCTTAATAGCATCTACACCTACACTACATGGAGCATTCACTAATCCAGGAGCAAGAGAAACTCAAGGAATGGTCACTTACAGGCTGCAAACATGGGAGGAATCGATAGAGTGGAAGATTGCATGGAAGATGCAAAATCTTGGTCAACACTCAAGAATCTCGGTTGAGATTCCTCCCCAGATTTCGTCTCTGACGCGTGCTAGAAGATCCGACCAAAGATCTTTTAATTTTGACAACTATATTTTATTTCCTTACCTTAAAAGCTCTCAAACATTTTTTAAGGTACGTTAATTGTTAGTTTTGGATCCTATCTTTGGAATTATTTTATATCTTTCCTAGATTATCTTTTAGGGATATCTTTCCTATATTATCTATTAAAAGATATCTTTTTTAGTATACATAGAAAGATCTCCCTTATAAATAGCTTTAGAGGGTGAGATTATTAGATAGCTTAGTTGTGATTATTGACTTCCACATTATTGTGAGATACTTGTGACTTCGCTCATAGGGTTTGTATTTTATCATTTCTATTCAATCGAAAGGAGAGTTTTTTTATTGAAAAGTTATGAGTCTTTGTTAGATTGTTCTTGTGTATGTTAATCTTTTTGAAGTTTGGTGCTACAAGTCAAACTGGTCCCTCCTTATGCTTGTCTTTTCTAGAAGGCTTGTGTAAGGTGTAACACCCCAAGTTTTGGGAACTTGAAGCGTTACGGGCTAGGACCTCACAATGGATCCCGACCCTCAGAGTGTCAACAGTAACATCGGATCTTACAACAAGACACAAATAAATGAAAACCAAAACTGTTATAAAAACCAAAGGTAAAACGTGGGAAACATCAAAAACTCGCAGCCGAGTTCAAAACAAAAGGAAAAGAACAAAAACTGAAATATAAACCAAATCCCGTCCTATAATGTACGGAAATCCTGGTTGACCACGCCATCCGGATCACTCAGCAACATCCCTAATTTCCAGGGCATCTACAACATCGGCATAACCCGTTAGCAAATATTCTAGATATCAGAAAGATAGTAAAGGCACAAATGCACATAAGGAAACATAAACATAAAGCATGTTGGCAATCAACATGTTATTATCTTTCATTAAGTCAATCCCTTTACTAATTCAACTGATGTTGTCACACGAGAATCACTATGATCTCGCCTCTGTCCTCTTTCACCAACAAGAATAGAGTGGATCCATCCCTCTATCAGCTGCTAGATTAGTCGCAAGATCACCTCCCAATTTCCCATTTTGAACTGGACAAGCGGTCACCGCCCGATTATAATATACACATGGGCCAATTTAGGTATTAAAGGTCAATCCTATTCCGGTTATCCATTATAACAATAAACCGTAACACAAACAAGTCAATATAATCAAACCAATATACAGAACGCAACTAAGTAAGTCCAAGGGACTTACCTCACTCGAAGGTAAACTCAAAGGTCAGCTACAACTCAATTTCCCGAAGGAAAGTAAGGAATGCCTACTCAAACAAGGCATAACGAATCAGGTACAAACGATTGCTAGAAGTCTATAACTTCTAGTCTCTATGATCTCTTGGAGATCTCCACAAGCTAGGGTCACAAATCCTAGTCTTACAAATTCTCAAGGGTCAGCAACATCAACAAAACATAGGGGACGGAACAAGGAAACAAGGAATAGAAGCAACTCATCAAAGACGGGAGCTACTGTAGACAAACCACGGGGGAGGCCAAACAACACCGCAGTAGCGACACTAGGCAAAACCGAGGGGCGGGAAGGTGCAGGTGCGGGGGCGGTCTCTTGACAGAAGCTATTGCCGGGCTTCTTTTTGACATGAAACACACAACAAGGGATCCAAAGCTCGATTCTTTGTTCCACACTCTTCAAATATCAACCAAGGGAGCTTGAGAACATAAATGTATCAACAACCGAAAAGCCAATAAGAATCAAGACTCGATCTTGATTCTTGAAGAAGAAGAAGAAGAAGAAGAAAGAGAAAGAGAAATAAAAGGAAGAAGCATGCAACATGCTCAAGAACGTGAGAGAGGATGAAGGGAAAGCAGACTTACACGTTCAGCAAGGTTCACAAGGAAGAAGTTTGCAACTTGCTCGAGATTGAAGAATGTAAGCAAGAAATGGAAAAAGGAAGAGAAGGCGGAAATTTATAGGGAATGGTTAGAAGGATAAGGAAGGATATTTTAGGGTTAGAAGATCTGAGGAAAGTCGCCCAAGGATAGAAGATCGGATTTTCTATAAAAGGAAACGAGATATAAACAAAAAAAGGAAACAGATCCCGCGAACTGGGGTCACCCACACCCGCGGAATGACCCTGCCATGACCGCGGCTAGCCGCAGGGGCGGCTACTGTCACCACAGGGTTCACAAGGAAGAAGGTTGAAACTTGCTCGTGATTGAAGAATGTAAGCAAGAAACGGAAAAAGGAAGAGAATGCGAGAATTTATAGGGAACGGTTAGAAGGATAAGGAATGACGTTTTAGGGTTAGAAGATCAAAGGAAAGCCGGCCCAAGGATAGATGATCGGATTTTCTAAGAATGTAAACAAAATATAAACGAAAAAGGAAACAGATCCCACGATCCCGCACCCGTGGAATGCACCATCTGCGACCGCGGCTAGCCGCAGGGGCGGCTACTGTCACCCCAAGGGCGGTGGCAGACACAGCTCGCCGCTGGGGCAGCCACTGTCACCGTGGGGGCGGTGACAGCGAGAAACCGGTTGTTACATAAGCTTAAAAAAGGAAGGGTGAATCGTAATTCTTTGTTAATGGTTTTGATCCAATTTAGGTAAGGTTCTTTACAAGTCTTATCATAGTCCTATATTTATCATATTTTATTCCATTAATCATCTTCTTATCTATCCATATCATTCGTACTCCCGCATTCTGAGTTCTAACAAATCTCGGTTGTTCTTGAGTAGATCTCGGCCGAGATTTCCTTTGATTCATCCAAAATTTCCTTCTGTTGTTCGATTTAAGGACTTTCAATCGAGATCACAGGAAACTGCGGACTTTCTCCTTGTAGTTTAAACATCATAAACTTGATAAACAAGTCATTTGAACTCTAGAACTAATCATACTTGTCTAGCATACTCTGATTTTGAGCAAAAATTTTCAGGTCGGACTCTCTTCTTCTCACTCTCCCATATTTTTCTTTATCTTCTTTCAATCCTCTCCAACTATCTCTGCAATTCATCGATAGATTTTTTAATTCATTACTTTCTTGTATTTAGCTACTCAGTATTTAAATAATTGGTATTGGAATTTGTTGTTTGAAGGAACCTAAGCTTTCTAATCCATTTTATGTTAAATAGACAGGGTTCTCAGCCTCGAATGACTATTTCTTTGTGGAAAGCCAAAATGGAAGATCCAACATTCAATCTATCTAAATTACACTAACATGGTAAAATGCAGATTTTGCCTTACTACGGTCAATGTATATATAACTTGTCAGTGCTTCATGTTCTTATCTTCTCTTTAGAAAAATGTTGCATTCTTGCTTTCTTACATTCCGACTTTGTTCCTTTGGCAAATAGATATGTATGCCTTAAAAAGTTTGCAAATTGGTGATTTATCCGGATGATTAGAGGATTCATATTAGGTGTTCGATAAATGCCTAATAGAAACTATAGAGCATATTCTTTGTAAATCAATCGGTGTAGAGTTTTGACAGCTCATATTAGTGTTCTTTTTATTCATTTTGTGTTTATATTGCTAGGAAACGAAGCAAACCACTTGAAGTGCGGATATCTTGGAGGCTACGATACTTGAAGTAGCAAAATATCAACATTCACTTGCTTGAATTAAGTTTCGTTTTGAACTTGGTATGCATTCTATATACGAGACGAAATCTTGTGCTGATTTTTGGTGCTGGTTTTTGGGATATTTATGCAGTTTTCGCAGTACCTGAATGTTGTGCTAATTTTGTCCTTTAGGTGCTGATTTTTGTCCTTTTGGCGCTGAATGTTGGGCTATTTATAAAGTTTTCACAGCAGCTGAATATTGTGGTTTTGGTGCAGATTTTTTTATGTTGAATTTTGTACTTTTGGTACTGTATTTTGGGTTGTTTATGCAGTCTTCGTAGAAGTTGAATGTTGTGCTTTTGGTGCTGGTTTTTAGGCTGAATATTTTGTCCCTTTGGTACTTAATTTTTTTTACTGTTTTTGTAGTAGTTGAATGTTGTTTTGTATTTTGTTCTCTTGGTGCTGTTTTTTGTTGCTGAATTTTTAGATATGATTTTTGTTGCTGAACTGAAACTATGGATGGATTTATGAAATATTAAGGTCTCACCTTAGATATTCATAGTTGAAATATTTTGCATAATGTCAAGATCTGCTCCGGGTGCTACAAATTTTTAGGGGAAATCCCAAGTGGAGCTGATTTTTTAATTGATGTTGTAGACAAGAAAGAAGCTGGAGAAAGGGGCTTTGTCTAAAAAAAAAGCCGGTAAGATTATCGGTAGGACGTACAAGTTTATCCTCACTATTACAATAGGCGTGCACTATTCTTATTGTTTGTCAGATTTCCTCTTTATTTGAGGGAGGAAGCACTCAAGGCAGTTGATGCATTAAAGAAGTTGCCGGCCAACAATGGTTCTCTTTCTGCTCATAAGATAAAGTATCATAATCTCTGATGGTTCGTTCTCTCATGTTATTTCATGAATAAAAGGAATAATGGGATAGATTTGGAAGGTCTTATTCTCTTATATTTTATTCGCCTATTTGTGGTTCTTGGTTTGACAAAAGGCTGGACATTTCTTGCCAAGGAGGCTGAGAACTTTGCATGGGTTTGGAAAAGAAGAGCAAACAAGAAGAAGATGATGACAAATATAGTGTTATTTACCATTTAAAACATATACAATTGTTCTTCTGCTTTATGATTCTTTCACGACCCTATGATTATTCTTTTGAATATTGATCTAGCTTTGACAACTTGTTGCATTCTGAATTGCATGATCTGTTATTTACCATTTAAAACATATACAATTGTTCTTCTGCTTTATGATTCTTTCATGACCCTATGATTACTCTTTTGAATTCTGATCTAGCTTTGACAACTTATTACATTCTCAATTGCATGATCTAGGAAATGTGACTATTATCGGTATCTTGTTGAGTTCATGTCTGAGCAGTTAGGGAAGAGGCCGTCGAACAGTACATAAAGGCATATGATGGGCATATTTCTCTTACTTTTTCAATTAAATAATTAGCAGCTTAGACTAAGTTTCTTATGGCAGTTTGAATTCTTGACTAAGTAAACTAATTCAATATGGTCTATGAAACTATATTCAGCTGTAAAAAGACTTAATGTCCACATGAAGAGAGTATGTAGCAAAGGTACTTTGTGGTACTTCAGAAATGAAGAGATGCAAGAGATTGTGGACACCTACTTCACAAATTAGAGCAGGGTACTCTCTTCATGGCCACATTTAGAGAGTACCTTGCTCTAATTTTATGGTTAAATTCACATATTTTTTAATATTCGCATTTGAAAGTTTGTTCTAATTGAACTACTTTGGTTCCCAAATAGCCTGATGATACATGGATTCAACTTATTAGCAAGTTATATGTCTTTTTAAAACTTTCTTATGATCTGTGACAAAGCTTTGTCAGTGATTTCTATAGATATTCTTATAAATATATAGAAACTGCCAGATCAAAAGACATATTAGTATAACAAGTGTCCAATTATGAGTACCAAGTCATGTTAAATCATTCTATTTATATTTCACATATTTTATTTATTGGAAGTAATGCTACAAGAATCAAGATTATGTCATCTGCTTCCCAAGTGGTCAAGGTATGGTCAGTGAGATGATATTGGTTATTGGGTATGAGTTTAAAATTTTTGCAGCCATAGTTAAAATGTTGTTGCTCTCACTAAATTTGAATTCCGATTTCTTCGACCCATATGTGTTTCGACGTTAATTTGTGTTTCCGCTCATTGTTTCAATTCAGTTGGGAAGACTATTACTTAATTCTTACTTTTTTTCGAGATTGCAGAAATTTTTGCTTCAGTTTCAGTAGTGCAGCCTAGACCTCAGCAATGTTTTTCTTTTATAAGTGATTAGGGCCTAAGTTAAATTTATCCTACTATTTTCTCATTTCCTTTGCTCTTTCTTTTGCATGCTCTGATTCCTTCATCTATTTTTGGCACATGTTCAGAGTTGGGATCCTTTTAAGCGAATCAAAATTCATCACACATCCTCTTCTTCAACCACCTTTGGTAAGTTGATCAGAGAAGGTTGACATTGCTCTCTCTCTCTCTCTCTTCTCCATCTATATGCTTCCTTTTCTTTCTCGTACATATTCATTTTTTAAATTAGTTTATTATATGCCGTTAAATAATCTCCAGGAGTTTCTAGAATGGAGTTTTTTTTTCTCTATTTCCATCAGTTATATCTCTGTTTGATGTGGTTATTATTCACGGTTTATGATTGTTCTTCCTTATTTTGCCGTCTACAGAATCAATTTTTGTTGAGATTTCGTTGAAATCCCGAGCTGCAAATCGCATCTAATAAATTACCGGTTTGCCTATCTATTTTTCCTCTTTATTCTTTGTGTGAAGCGATGAGTTTGAGTGTGCTAAGGGGAAAAGAGTTTGCTTATGATTTTTTTTCCCTGTTTCGTTTGGTGATTTTTATTTAATCAATACTAGTAAGGCCGCGCGTGCGAAGCACGCGCGCCGTTAAATGCGATCGTTAACTAATTTGGGGAAAAACTGTGAATAATATTTGGTATCTTCGATTATATTTGTAGTTTCATTACACAATAGAGATAAGTGACTGTTACATGTAACCGAAAGTCCTATTACATCAGAAATGAACGTTTATTACATGGGAAAAATATAGTAACAAAAGTACCGCGTAATTATGTGCATTAACTTTCGAACCATAAACCTGCTCCAATGTAGCTCTTGCATTGGATTTTCTTGAAATTGAAGGCTGCAAAATAAATAAAGTATATCAGACGGCAATATTATATATTCAACTGAAACGAATATGGTAAAAGTTAAAAATTAAACCTTGTTTGAACTCATCAAATTAACCTGACGTTGTACCAAATTTTCGAATATTAGCTTTATCGAGTATTTCAAATGAGACAATGTTTGTTATGGAGTTGTTAGACGACCCGTCATCTGTTTCAGCCTCGTGTCTGAAAATATTCAGGTCTTCTCTTCTTCTAGCTCGCGAAAGTGCAACATAAGTTTGACCATGAGCAAAACATGGCTCCCGTAAAAATAGACTCACTTGATCGAGTGTTTGTCCCTGAGATTTATTAATTGTCATCGCAAAGCATAATTTTATAGGAAATTGTTTTCTCTCAAACCTAAACGGGTATTTTGTGTTTGACGGTCTTAGAGAAATTCTTGGTATAAATGCTTGCTCCCCCTTATAAAAACCTGTCGTTATTTCACAGTGAATTATGTTTCTATAGAATGCCTTACATATTAACCTAGTGCCGTTACATAATCCATTTGACGGATCAATATTACGTAATAATATTACAGGACAACTTTCTTTTAGAATAAGCTTATGTGGACTTATTCCCGGAGGACATAAACTATTAAAAAATTGAATCGGATATATGTTTGAGCCAGCATCTATAACATAATCGAAACTTAAATACGTATTTTCATATCCGGGAAATTCATCAATTAATAAGCTGTTTATGTAATCGACGTCTTCATTTTTCGGTGTAAGAACAGCTCTGGTGGAAAATATTGAGAAATTTATACTTTGATGATATAATTCTGGGAAAACTGTGCTGATTATAGATGTAGTCATGTTTTCAGATATCAGCTTGCATAGCACTATTGAATTTGGAATTTGTATTTTTGCGTGTTAGTCCCTCTAAAGTTCACCATTTCCTAATTGCAGTAGAAAATTTGCGAATTGAAGATCTTCCTGTGCTCTCATATTTTCCGTTAAACTAAATTTATGCAATGATGGCCACAACTGAGACGTCACTAAACTACTATTAATTGCTTCTCTTTGTCCTTGATGAGGAACAACAGGTAACACTTGTCTAAAGTCTCCACCAAAAACGACAATTTTACCTCCAAATAATTCCTTCGAGTTACATACATCTTGTAATAACGTATTTAGAGACTCTATGTTTTGTTTCTTTGCCATTGATGCTTCGTCCCATATTATTAAAGATGTTTGGCGTAGAAGTTCTGCAAGATTGCTCTGCTTTGAAACATTACATAATTGACTGCTATTATCATCGATTGGTATTTTGAATCGTGAATGTGTTGTTCGCCCGGATGGTAAGTTTGAAGCTGCTATGCCTGATGTAGCTGTAGCTATAACGATTTTTTTAATTTCCGGAATTTAGCATATAGAGCACAATATAGAAAAGTCTTTCCCGTACCACCAGGGCCGTCTATGAAAAATGAGCCAGGATTATTATTCTTAATTACCGTCGTTATTGCTTTATAAGCAGATCTTTGAGCAGTGTTAAGCATTTTTTAGGCATTTATATATTGTTCAAGAGTCACTGCACTCAATGCATCCTCTATCTCACGATTTGTGTTTGATGAGTTATCATCTGGTAAAACCGATACAATTATTCTATAATATGTTAGGGATTTCCCCATTGTCTCTAGGTATACGTCAATGTCCGTGGATGTTAATTGGCGCACTTTATTTGGATTATTTGGATAACGCTGACGGAAGTCATCTGATAATTGTTCGTAGTATTTTTCCCATAAATTTTGGGGGTTTACAGGCGTGCAAAAGATAAGCAGAGTTGCAAATAATCTCCTTAGAGTTTTTGGCATTTGTGTTGTAACTGCTTCTTCCATACACGAATCCGTGTATCCACTAACCTCGATAAGACCATAACTCAAAGCAGCTTCTTCAAAAGTCAAGTACGTATGATTGTTTACTGTTCGAAGATCCTCAAATGATTTTGGACCTTTTACATGTGTTAATAGTAATCTTAGATAGTAGCGCTTGCCCTCACACGGATTTACATATGCCAATCGACCTAGTGATGGTCTTTGCTTTCTTTCGTTCCATTTTTTTAGCTTTTGATTCCAAGTATAGTGCTCTGGAAATTCAGAATACAAGTACTTAGTTGTTGACTGGGAGTTTGCATTTGTGTTAAAAAAAGAAATAAGAGTCGTTATTTGGCGGCTTTCGTCGGAAATAATATTGCTTAGTTGTTCAGATGCTGAAAATGTTATGGAATGCATATTCGGTAAATGTATTTGTAATAAGAAGACTGGCGGATTTATATCATATAAATCAAATGCAAATATACGCCACGCAGCTTCAGGAGGAGAAACCCATTTGCCATTTTGGTAATCCTTAATTTCATCTTGTATAACAGAATGATCTTGTGTAATAGCAAAACTTATCTTATCGTGTCCTTTGTAAACATACTTATATATGTACTTTATTGCTGCAACGGTAGAACATACCTCAACATTTATATGACAATTAAATGTCGCAAGTAAATATGGATTATACGGTATAACCCACTGATTATCAAGATCTGCACCTCTAACTCGTACTACGTCAGAGTTATTCATGCGTCAATAATTCGGATAAGAATCATCAGTACATGATGTATATTCAGCATATTTTTTTGGATAACCGTATTTACACATTAATTTATTATTCTTTTTCTTCATGCAAGGGCAGCTAGGATTTTTTTTACCACATGGTCCATGCATCATATGCTGCACGACAAGTTTTCTTAACTCTGGATATTCATTTGACGGGATCTCTGCACTTACGTATTTATCATATTCATCTGGCGAACGTATTTTATTTTCATTCGATAATATTAGCAGAATGTGTGCATGAGGCAAACCTCTTTTTTGAAATTCTATAACATCAACACGCGCTGCAATGCTAGCAAATATTTTTTTCTCTTGTAGCAATGATTTTAATTTTGTTAACTTGGCTCTAAATATGCGGGAAACTAAATCCGGTCGATCTTCGGCCTTTTCACCTAAAAGCATTTCATTTTTTATTTCTGGCCATTGTGGATTACAGGTCATTGTGATGAATAAATCTGGTTTACCATATTTTTGCACAAGTGTCATTGCATTAAGGTATCTTCTTTTCATATCTCTAGGGCCACCAATAAAGGATGCTGGGAGAACGACACGCTTACCAATCTCATAAGCCCTTCTATAGCCGTCATTAACACTGTCAACAACACCTTGGTACAATTCACTTCGAATAGCACTTTGATTTTTACGTAAGAAATCAAGCCTCGTATTTTCTATTTTTACATACATGTCAACTATATACTGTTGATAAATTCTACCCGCTTGCAAAATATGATTGCCCTCACGTATTTGAAATTTGAAACTGTAATACTCACGACAAGATATTTCTTGCCCTTGCTGCGGTGGAAAAGCAGATGCGGCTGCAAAAAATAAAGATATATAATTAAAATATTAGAAAGTCCGTACGTCGACTATGATTACGACTGGGAAATTATACTAAGATGAAAACATGCATAAATATAAGAATATATCGTGTTACCTATTTCTTCACGACTGAGTACTTCATCAACCGTATCATTTTCCACACTCACAATTGGAAAAGAAGATTCTTCTATCATCTGCCGACTTGTGCGTTTAATTTTTTTGATACCTTGATGCCAACCACATTCTCCCCGAGTAAATAAGAGAGGATATTGTAAAGGATCATAATATCCAAAGTAGTGCATGATTCTATAAGTCTTATTTTTGTTTCCTAATACAATAACTTCAGGACTATTAATGCTATCTGAGTTTTCATTATCTACGAGAACTGCAGCGATCTCGTCGGACGTGGGAGCGTTAAATACTCTTTGATCCAACGTTGGATTTTTGGAGATTAATATTTTTGTATCGTAATTGACTTCACGCTGTGAAAGATTCCTAAAAAAAGATGCATACGGGTTTTCAGACATTAATTTGATTATCATGGAGATGATGTCAGGGTTCAACTCAGTAAATGTTTTAACGTGGTGTTCTTTTTCTTGTAAACCGTCAAAGAAATATAGCTGTAAAAATTTCCACTTATCAGTTTGAGGAGATATACTCGGTAGAAAGTGATATAATTGTCCTTGTAAACGAAATACATGTATGCCTCTAATTGTTTATGCATTTATGTTATCATATCCGAGAGAACTGAAAGCAAAGAAGTTGTTATACAATCTAGCATATTGCCTAAAATGATCGCCTAGGCTAGTCTTATCAGTGAACAAACGAAACAACTGAGAAGGAAATGGGTTTGCTATTATCGCCACGCTACCATTCTGACAGCAAAAACTTGGCGGTTCAAATTCAAATTTTTTGGCACCGCATTTAGCACACGGAGGTTGTGTACGAAGTTCATAAGCGATAGACGGCAGATGATCATTCCCTATTGCTAGGTGAATTCTTGCGGTGGGCATTCTACAACGTTTCCTTTTTCGGTTGGATGATTCAGGTACATCAATTTGAGAGTTCATTTGTTGGCTTCACTCTGTTTTCACCTACAAAAGGAAAGGCAACAATGATGACTGTGGAAAAAATAAAAGAATTTTTATTTAGAATTTACATGCAGGGATGTACCAAATTTGCAACTACAAGCAAAATAACTACACTAAGCAACCAAAAGACAAAAAAAAGTGTGCAGGCAATGTGAATAAACAAACATGCTAAATGAAACAAGACAAATAAATTATAAGAAGCAATGCCCTCAGAAAGACAACTGCGTTATGTGGCACAAGTAAATTGTTATTTCTTGATCTGGGCCCGCACGGATATGTTTCTTATTAGTGTCCTGAAAGTCAGCATGATATAGACGTAACATGTGTGCTAATTAGTCGATTAATCCAAGCTTAGGCAGTATATGAATATCGTACGTATTGCACCTAACCGTATGATATTTAGATGAAACCTTAGTTACAACTTGCTTGTTGTGACCAAATTCTCATAGTATCAATATTGGACGGTAAATTAATCTATCATTTTTTAAAAGATTTTCATCGCTTCAAATACATGTTGATGCCTGAATAGTGTAAGAGTTAATTCTTAGAATACATCAACATTTTGTAGGTATTATTAAGCATGCAAATATTAGCAAAGAATTTGTCGATATGCATGTGAGGACTACATAGGTATGGAAAGTTGTGTCTAGTTTTCTTCAGGAAAACAAATATCCAAAAGAAAAAGTTTCAGGCTATTTATGGTAGTTTCAAATTAGAGATTTCTCAGGAAAAGAAACTCTGAATTGTTAGTGTCAACCTTTTTTTGATATAAGCTCTGAATTAGTATGTTTTAAAACAATTACTATTTTGATTGGACATGGATGTCTACGGATAATTGTTGTAACTTTTGTTTACATAGCTATGGCAGGTTGAGAATTAATCGCATACAAAGGAACAACTCAAGTTGTTGGCCCATCATGTGTATTGTGATAATGCAGCTTATGTAACAACAGTAGGAAGACCTTTCTTTTAACACCTATGTTTGGGACTTATAATTTGCCACCAATCGCATATAGACATCACAATCACAACTTATAAACTCGCATAAAGCAAGCACGCTTAATCACATGCGGCAAAAGTTAATCAAAACGCAAATGTTTTAAGAGCCCATAGAGCTCTCGCT
Organism: Fagopyrum homotropicum; assembly: GCA_033239125.1. Lineage (NCBI taxonomy): Eukaryota > Viridiplantae > Streptophyta > Magnoliopsida > Caryophyllales > Polygonaceae > Fagopyrum > Fagopyrum homotropicum. The sequence continues at coordinate 69,127,566 of BSWB01000006.1, read as the reverse complement.
AAACGGTATTCAGTAAACAAACAAGTAAAAGCAGAAACGAATTATAGGAAACACACATTAGATTGAAGGATGTCCGAATAGTAGTTACAGTGCTGGTTTACACATAATCCGTACTCGGATGAACCAGTTAAAACAAACTTTTTTAAGCTTCACACCAAATATACTTGAAATTAAGCCTGTTGTGCTAAACGCTTCCACAAAAAAAGGGTGGCAAAAGGAGGAGAAATGAGCGACAAGAGTCCCGACTATGTAGCCCCAAAATCTTCCCCCCATACGTGTAGCTGACTACCACGGCAAAAGAAAAGATGAGCTATACACACACCCTACACAGGCCGCAAAATACCCTGCCCAACTGGTAGACCTCACACCACAACTTCCTTGAGAAACCACTTAATCCTGTCGTGGTACACAAACAAAGACCTGACCGGGGAAATCAGAAATTCAGCCATCCCTATGCGAAACATAATCTGGGCGTGATCCACGACGCGACGACGATCCTGTATGTTCCAAGGAGAATTAGCTACACATCCAAATATACCAAATATAAAATTTAAATTTAACTACAAAAAAAGAACAAGAAGCTAAGAAATTAAGAAAATGGAGAACGAAGCGGCTAAGTTAAAGAAGGCAATCCCAAACGACAACAGGAAGCACAATCACCAAAAAGACACATGCTTGACTATATGCAAGTCCAATAATATTATGTTATAAATAAGCGAGTAGTAATGTAGAGAAGCTTCAAAAACCAAAAAACAGACCGGAAGAGTCATAGTGAAGAAGTCCCTGCTGTTAGTCTGAAAGAGCCTCTCGAGGTTCCTTGTGTAGGCATCCAACGTAAGTGTCCCCGTTCTATCAGTACACTTGAACCTCATATACATCCTGGAAAAAGAATTAGAAATTACCATTAGTTGAATAGTAGGAAATAGAAAACCAAACTGAGTTCATAAATTAGACAAAGAAAGCTCACTTAGGCTCGGCCTTCTTCACGACACCACAAGTAACACAGTGGTACGACTGCTCAAACTGAATGGAATCGTCGGTGCAGGCTTTCCCGCATGCACGACAGCCAAAGGAAAATTTGATCTTTTCATATTGGATTTCTAGAATGTGTGCCTTTACACGGATAACCTGAGCCTCAATAATATCGAACACCTACGCAGGAAGGAAATTATAATTACAGTGAAATATGATTGAAATAACTTAAATTATTTTGTGGCAGAAACACATACGCGCAGTGACAAGGAAGCAGCAATAGTTGTCACTTCAGTGGGGAATCCTGGCATCTCATTGGTGATGGACAGAATAACCCTAGAATCAGCAGTTAACTTGTTCGCCCGGTACCACTGCCTCAGAGACTCAGCACGCTCACTAACATGGTGAGTCTTGACCACCGTCGACATTGATCCAGCAAGAGAAAAGCCTGGCGAAATTATTATAATTACAAATCAAGGGAAGAGCAAAATGACCTTTTTTTAAAGAAGGAGTAAGCAGCAGGAAACTTACAATAGGAAAGTAAATAGAGAGAGGAAGAAAAACATAAAATATGTAACAGCATAATGACTCATCCTGATTTATTTAAGATATGTTCACATTGAAAGAGTTCTGTAATAGGAAAATTAAGATATGATCACATTGGGCCATTATAGGAAGATCACAACATACGATCATCACAAAGAAACGACGAAGGCAATAAATGGGCTACCAATTTTTAAAAAATAAAGGGGCAAAATTTCCAAATTAAACAATAATATATCTTCTGTACAAGGCAAGAATTAAGATAAAGATATGTAACAGCTTCTCTTGAGTAGAATAGATGATGCAGAAATAAATTTGGAACTTTAAAAAAGTGGAAGAGCAAACAACCGCTGAAGTTGCTGACATGGATGAAGAAGACGCTCCACAATAGGGTCGTCATCCAAAAGACGCTCCAGTTTCTCAAATTCTGTCATCAGCACCCTATTCCATGCGGAAATCAGGAGCACCTGGTCACAACTGATTAGGCAAACAAACAAAATATTAGTGATGAAACAGCGGTGGAATTATAAATATAGAACACAAAAAAAAAAAGAAAACATCAACCTGTCGTCAGTAACAGAAATCTCGCGCACAGGCAAAGAAGTGTCTCCTTTCGCTACAATCTTCTCTGGGTAAACCCAGAGGAGGATGACCACCACATCTAAAGCATTACACAGATAGAGTGAGCGATGAGGGAAAAAAAATACACAATGCATGCCCACATGGATGAAGAAGAGGGAAGACAATGTACCAAAACGATCGTCCTTGGTGGCGTCACGAGGCAAGTCATGGATGGGGATATGAACTCTTGGTGGCCGACTCGAGCTAGGGGCGTCCTCAACAGAGAACACCTCAGTTGAGTTCGTGAAATACAACTGTTTCTCGCCAACATAAGTAGCGAACCTCGAGGGCACAGGTTTGACGACGAGGTGCTTCAAATCATACCACTTTCCTCTCTCGATTATGTTTTCGTATATGCTTATATCCACACCAAACAGCGTGCAAGTCATACGGTTATCCTGCATAGGAGACCAAAGTAAAACAGTTACCTCCACTACGCAGAGCTAAGAACGAATAAGCCGCAAAAAAATGAAAACGAAACGAACAAAGAAATAATGAGAGGAGCTGCAAGACAACTAACCATCTCATCTAGCAAAACCATCCGCTGGTAGCTGCACTTGGTTGAGCTTTCTTGCCTGGGTTGTTTGTCAACAACTCTAACTCGAACAACTTGAGTACGAGAGCGATTGACGAGCGCATCGAGCATGACACGAGGAGGAGACATGATGCTATAATAGCATGTCACAGACAAGTGTAATCATTGCAGGAAAAAAAAATTAACCAAATAACATGCAAAATGCAACTATACTACATGCAATATCACGGCATACAATGTCAGATACGCACATGCACAACATAAAAAAAACCATATCATAGTCGAGTCTAAGATAACATTTACGAGCAACGCAAGAGTAAAAAAAAAGCAAAAGAAGTTCGATATGCATACATAGCTCAAAAGTTTGCAGCAACAAACAACAACTGGAAGCTGAACAAGAGAAGCAACCACAAACAGCTGGAATCTGAAGACAATATTTATAAAAACAATTAGGATCGCAGAAAGTAAAAAAAAATATTAAATAAGAGAAATTTACAAGCACTAATTAACAAATAAGATGGCTTTGACATTTAATGGTGCATGCAACACTAACGAAATGTGAACAAAAAAAGGTGTCAAATGTGAATTCACAAACACAATATAGTCGGCAAAGCCAAAGGAAGAATAAAAACAACAATACAGCACAAACAATGTAAGGATCCGATAAATTTGTAAGCAATACAGAAACACCATTAAACCCAAAAGTAGGCCATGGAGCACATGAACAGAAGACTGTAAACAAACACATGCATATAAAGGACCATAATGAGTAACCGAAAACGGGTGATTTGGTAGATGGGAAAACTATGAACACGGTGTAAGAGGGCGACCACAAATCTGACTGCCGAACACTGTTTTTCCAAAAAAATAGAACGCAAACTATTATAAGACAACATAAAAACCATCCACCATAAGCAGTGCAATATATTCTGCATGCCCTCATCGACAAGCTCTCACATACAGATCCTCGAGCAGAAGAACGTAAACCAATAAACAAAAGACGAAAAGGATCGGCATCCAGGGTAGAATAAAAAACCTATTATATATACGAGGAAAAAGAAACGGACCAGGAAGTTGAAACACAAAGCAGAAACTGCTGAAGAGAGGAGAAGAGTCGATGGAGGAGAATGGCAGTTAATGAAGCGGAAGTGATTGTTTAAATAGCACCCCGGCAATTCAATTAGTGGAGAGAATGAGTACAATCGAGCGGCAGGAATTCATGCACCCGGGGGATTTCCAACACGTGTCTTCATCGAGCTCCTCACCCTCTTCAATCGCAGCACTCGAAAGGACGTCGACGAACGGCCGGCTGCTTCAACACGCATACCTCACACCCCATCAAATAAATGAACATGAAACTGGATAACCTAATACCTAAATGAGCCCACACGGTACCTAAACCTAAAGAAGCCCAAACGGCACTCTTAACCGGGCCTCAAATAATTGAAATGCAAACAGTTTAATGGGCCGGCTGAAACCATCTGCAAACAGCAATATAATGTAATAATGTAAGAATGTCAAGGGCAAGACGGGAATTTTTTTGGCTGAGGGGTATAAAAGGAAATCTCCTATTCATTCACCCAACTCTTGCTTTTAGTATAGTAAGGATTATGATTGTTCAAGCATTCCAGTTGAAGACACATGGTGGTTTGCAATCATTTGTTCAGTGCTCTGTATACTGTTTGATAAAATAATACATGTATATTTAATTTGTAAAACTTGGTAATCTACCCTCTAAAAACCTTGATTACAGTATTGACTCTATGTAATGGTTTTCTTCAGTGTAATGACTTCTGATGTGCGCTAATTTGAATTGTTGCTATGCTTTGCCTTAAATTTGTTGTTAAACTTGTCCTTCTTTTCCGGAATGCATCGTTCAAGGGAACTTAACTCACTTTTTTCAATAAAAGCTTCAAGTTTTGTTGTGACGACTATGGTTGTGAGTTTGGCGATGGCCCATAGTATGCATTTGTTTACTATTTCTGAGCATTTATGTTTTTAATTTTCTAAAATGTAGATGCTTTCCACAAATGAAATTACTTTTGGCATTCATTTCATCCTAAAAATGTAGCGGTTGCTTGGATAACCACTTGTAGTGGTTTCCTTGGGTTCCAGTGAGATCTCGTTTGACAAGCATCTCTCCTGCCCAACGTAATGTGTCGTTTGTAAATTCAAGTCTTGGTTCCCATAAACTAAGGCATATGTTTCAAATTTCAAGTGGGAATTCTCTTTTTGGGCTCATGCTATGAAGATCACATTTGAAGAAGGTTGTTGACCCATTTGAGGAAGGTTGCAAGCTTTCCCTATTATCACTAAAGGACAGTTACAACATGATTCTTGCCCTAATTATGGTTATTTGTGAAATCGATAACTTGCAATTCATGTATACTAACGAACCCCAAATCTTCTTTGATAAATCCCCCTTGATTATGAATTGTTTTATGTGAATGATGTAAGACTTAACATATATATGTGATTTTATAAAGTAACAAATATCGATTATATTTTTAGATTGCATGTTTTGGTTTGTTAGTTTAAATGTGTGCAGCCCTTGAAAAGCTTTACAAGGAACGGACTCGAAGCCTTGAAAAGCATTACAAAGGAAAGATTCGGCTAAGGGTTTAACTACAAGGTATGCACATCTCAACGACCAAAACAAGAAGATCTCAACCGAAGAAGCTAAAGGAAGATCTCCAACGGCTTCTAAGAGGGAAGATCTCCTACGGCTTCTAAGAGAGAAGATCTCGGATCTTAAGTAAAGATCTTCAATGACATTTCCAAAAGAGAAGATCACGGTAATGAAAATATTCAGTGAGCGTCAAAGAGAAGAAGTAGAAGAGAGAAGATCTAGAAAAAAAAAGAAGATCTTACAAAGGCTACTTCACCTCAACCAAGTAGCGTATTCCATGGAGAAAGAAGAATGTTACAACGGCTATCTTACAATGGCTAAGAAGATCTCCATAGAAGACTATAAATGAAGATGGTGATTGAAGAAGAAAACAATGAGCTTACATGGATAAGAAACCAAGTCTTCAAGAGATCAAACATCTTCATTGTTTCAAAAGTTTTTCTTCCTCTTTGAACTTACATTCGTATACTTCCTTAGAGTGAAGATAAACACAAGAACTTCATTGGCATGTCTAGAGAGTGTTATACTCGAGTGTATTACTTTCCGAAGTAACTAGACTATTATTACTAGAATAGAGTTGACTAGATCGTAGCATTGAGGTTACATTGGGAGAAGGGAAGTTCTTCTAGGTTGTCCCTAGGACCCACAAAAAGCATATAATAGATAGTTAGAATCCTAGGGCCTGAAACCCTAGGCCGAGAGTAGGGTGTTAGGGCCGAACTTCGTTAACATATCGTCGTGTCGATCTTTTCTATTCCGTACTTTCTATTGCTTAAATTGTGACTAACCTTATTTTGCAGGCTTCAAAGTCAAGGCCTTGAAATCCCTTTCAAATCCTTGAGAACTAGTTTTGTCACTAAGCGCAGAGATCGACTTCAAGGCCATGAGATGAGTTTCAAAGCCTTGATATACGATACTGCGAAAAGTTCTCATACTCTATTTAACCCCCTTCTAGAGTATTTTATATCCTTATTATTTACCTATTCGGTTCTTCAATTGCTATCAGAGCTAGACTCACGTATATTGATTTAACCATCAGTGAGACTAATCATGAAAGTTGTAGGTGATGGAGGATTCGCTCAAGGAAGATCCACATCTTGACTACCTCTCTTTTGGGGTAACAACTTTGCCTATTGGAGAGCACTAATGCAAATGTTTTTCATTGATCAGGACATGGAACTATGGACCATTATTCAAACTGGCCCTAAAATCCCTACCACCACGATTGAAGGAGTCCAAGTCTAAAAGAAGGAAGCTGATTTCAATCAAATGGATTTGGATAGTGTATGAAAGAACTACAAGGCCATGAACTTTCTCTATTGTGGATTGGATGCAAATGAATTCAATCGTGTCTCATCATGCAAGAGTGCAAAGGAAATATGGGACAATTAGTAGGTATGTACAAAGGAACAAGTCAAGTCAAGGAGACAAAGATAAGCATCTTCCTCAAGCAATATGAGTTATTCAGAATGAACTCAAACGAGACGGTCAATGAGATGTTCAAACGATTCATTGAGATTGTGAACAATCTCGGTTCACTTGGAAAGGTCTTCACAAATGAAGAAAAAGTAAGGAAAGTACTAAGAAGCTTCCCTAAAGCTAAGTTTGGACCAAAAGTGACCGTCGTTGAAGAAGCTCAAAATCTCACAACATTACCTGTTGACGACCTTCTTAGAAAGCTCATCACCCATGAAATAGTTCTTGGTGAAGAAGATGGAGAGCTACCATCAAACACAATGAATCTTGCCCTAAGATCCAAGAAGGACGACATGCCATTGGATGATGAAGAAAGTGATGATGATGAGGAAGATCCATTCGCCTTGATTTCAAGAGGTCTTGCAAGAACTCTTCAAATGAAGAAGCAATTCCGAAGCAACAAAGAACATCCACGATCATCAAGACCTAGAGGTAATTTTTCTAACAGAAAACTAAAGTATTGACTTGTTTTGAATGTGGTGAAGCAGATCATCTCGTAAAGGATTGTCCACAAAAGAAGAGGAACAACTTTAGGAAGAATGATCGAAAGAAGAAGGATATGGTAGCATTGTGGAGTGACTCAGATTCGACAAATGAGTCCGAAGACGAAAAGGATCAAGGAAACTTGTGCTTAATGGCCGATCAAGAAGAGGATCCAAACCTCTATGTTGATGGTGTGGTAAATACTATTATGTCTCAATCCAAACTAGAACTCACATAGTTTCTTAAAGACATTATCATATGTGATAAAGAATAAAAGGTAAGGATAAGTGCCTTAAGAGAAAATCTTCTCAAACAAGAGAAACGAGTAAGTGAATTGTCTTTGGAAGTTGAAAATCTCAAAACCGAAAAGTTAAACCTTGATGACAATATCAAGGCCTTGGAATAGGAAAATGTGATTCTTAAGGACAATCTATCTTCTCTACATCATGATTATATTAATCTAGAGAAAGAGAAGGTTGATCTAAATGTGACGTGTAGAGACCAGAAGGTTGCACTTATTTCATTCACTTGTTTGAAAGCCAATCTTGAAAGGATGATGGGTGAACAACAATCCTCTCTTAACAAGAGTGGTATCGGTTATCACATGAAATTTCCTAGAAAAACAACTACCACTTTTGTTACACTACAACAAAACTTGGTTTCTATAGCATTAAATGATAGCGTTTATATTGTAAATGCTATAGATGACATGGTTTGATTTTTTATAGCTAATCACAAACGCTATTAAAAATTAAAAAAAAAGCCGCCCTTTCTTTTGCCTTAGTGCGTGTTGAAAATATTTTTTAACCCTATCCCGCCGTGTAAAAAACGCTATGATAGAACAATAAAAAAAATTCTCAAAATTTTCCTCTCTTCCCTTCAAACCTCGATACAGCGGCACCCCGATTCATACATCTTTTCCCTTTTGCTTTTACACAGCGTTCCTCTCTTCCCTTCAAATCTTCACAAAACTAGACCAATTCATCTCTTCCCTTTACACAACGGCCATTGTCATCGACGAGGGTTTCAGCCATTTTCTTCGTATTCTGTTAACACATGAGGGTTTCAGCCACTGCCATCGACGCATTTCCCTCTCCCATTCGACCGAAGACTGTCAAGTTTATTCGATTGTGGGCTTGAATCAACTAAATAGGTTTCCCCTCTTCCTTTCCTGCATTTTGTTTTTCCCTAGATTATCTAATTTTGTGTTATATTTCATATTTAAGTTTGCTTCAAATTCTGATTTGAGTTTTTTTAAACCTAATACTGTTGAATTGTGAGGAGACCAGAGGAGGAAAGACTACAAGAAAATGTTCATGAAGGAGACTGTTTTGAAATTTTATACGATAATGATGAGCTTTGCTTTCCATTATTTTTTCTATTTATGTGTTTAAAAGTGAATTGGTTTATTAAAAAGTAATCTGCCTATTATTTTATCTCTGATGCTTTACTAAATAAGAGAATTATAGTTTTGGATTTGTATAGTTTTGGAGTTGTTATGCTTGAAGTCATAAGTGGGAGATTGCGGCCCTAACTTTATAGACAAAATCAATGACAATTCATCCCTGAATGGGCTTCAACACTAAAGGAGAAAGTCAGGGTTTTAAAAATAGTAGATCCGGTCTTGAGTGATTTCTCCGTTGATGATATGAGCCGTTTGATTGATGTGGCGTTTTTATGCATTAAGGCAGACGCAAAACTAAGACCCACAATGCGTGAGGTTATCCGGATACTTGATGCAGCCTGTTATTCTAAGAGGTTTCTTAGCACGCTGGATATAACAACCATTGATGATACAAGTTACACTACCTATTTATCCAAAGGTAAGTACTCTTGCAAATTTCATTCTATATGTAACTGATAACCTTGTTTCTACCATAACTGAGTTGTTCATATTGAGACAACTTCTTCATTTAGAAGCTCAATTGATGAAACAAACATTCAAGATGTGGGAAAGAGTTCAACTGAATCCGCTGATTCTAATATAGACTTGCTAGCACAAGTAGAGGTAAGTAATCTCTCTGCTTACAGAGGTAAATAGTGTGAGTTTGGATGAGTTTTCAATCTGTGATCCTTCCTTCCAATTAGCAGGCTTGTAAATTGTAAGAAACACGGATACGTGTAAGACTGAGTCTAAAAGATCATCGGTAGCCAACCGTGTCAAGTTCGATCCAACAAACATGTATAGGAGCAAGTCCCCTGGGGTTAAGGTGAGTAATTCTTTTCTTCTATATTCTTTCCCCACTTTTGATTCATATTATCATCAGAAGCTATCTAATTCATTATACAATAAATTTAAGTGTTAATTTATCTTACAAATTTTGCTGATAGGACTATAACATCAGCAAAGGGATGGATTGCCATTGATTTTTTATTCATTATTGTCCCTGTCTTCAATTGATTTCATTATGATATACTTTCTCAACCTACAAATCACACAAGTCGCTTGAGTTTGACCCTTAGCAACCTATATATATATATACATATATATATATATATATATATATATATATATATATATATATAGTTGATTTAATTATCTCGAAGCTAACATGATACGTCAATACATGTGACAACCCTACAACATGCTCTTCAATTGCTCTCTGTAAGTGTACTATTATCATATAGATTGTTGTTTTGTCTATCCTTATCCATTGCTTATACTAGTACGTAGAAAATAATGTTTCTTCCTTGTATTTACTTGTCTTTGTTAGGGAGGTGATAGTGCTCCATACAACAAATTTACTGGTTTTATCTTTTTTAGGGAGGTGATGGTGCTCCATACAACACATTTGCAGTTGATAGTTTCATATAAGCTTTGAAGCTGCCATTTTAGCTCTGTGCAACATTATCACGTTAAGATGTTGTGTTTTCATTTTGGAAAGTGATCCATAGTGCTCCATACAACTAGTTTACTGGTTATAGTTTTGAAATTAGTGAGTTGATGTGCAAACCTCTAATTTTATTAATTGTCAGTTTTGAAATTATGAGTGAATTTTGCAGTGAAGAATAATATGTTTTAACATTATATTGGATCTTATTAAAAAAATGATTTCATTTTCCTCTAAAGCTAGACAAGTTTGATGAAAACCATGATTTATTTTAAGATTTAACTAACTGGTCATGTAATTGCTTGCTTCTTTAACTAACTTTTACATTCCCTAATGATGTTTCTTAATAATTGTCTATCACTTTGATTATATATAAGAACTCAACTGCATTTGTTAGCATTCAGGGTACATACACTATAAGCTTTACATATTTAGAGAATATTTGGTTTAAATTCTCGACTTGGTTATTGGCCTTCATGTTTTATTCATTTGAGTAAGATGTAAATGTATGGTTATAGATTTATAGGTGTCATTTGTCTGTAGAAAGTGTACTTATTTAGTGAGGTTGTTCATATTGTGGACTGCATTTTACCTTCTTTTTTACCAAAGAGAAATATTGATGTCGTGTCACATGTGATCATTTCATCCTTTTGTTTACCATGCTTTGGCATTTTTTTGGATTATATTCTGCATTAGTGTTTGTCTAATATCATGAGCTTTAGGTTTATAAAAAAAATCTCTCCCCAGTCTTTTATAAAAATTGTTTAAAGGCCTTGTCTTTTGGTTTTCGTTAATGTATGTGTTCTAGAACGTACATCAGAAGAAGAATTTTGGACAGAGTAGCGGGGATAGTCTTAACTTTACTGTTTGCATGATTTAGTGTTAATCAAAGGCTGATGATGCTCTAACTGCCATTTGTTAGTTGTCTGGAGCCAACATTACTCTAGTTGAAGATAATCCGGACACAACAAAGAAGGTGATAAGGATATCAGGCACTCCATAGCAGGCTGAGAGAGCCAAAAGTTTGCTTCATGGTTTTCTTTTGAGTAGTGAGTCTCCCTCTAAACTTGTCTGTTTAAAATGGTTTTGACTATGTTACACGTTTGGGTTTTTAACTGATTCTTTTTTTTAACCTGGAATATATTCAATGCAGACCATAATTTCTTGTAAGATTTAGAGAGCTGATATGTTAGCGTTTGCTTCTATAATTACTTTTTGCATTATTTTTTTATTGCAAATAAAGTTTTAAAAGTGAAATTACCCAGCCACCAACTTCTTTTGACTAAATCTAGTATTGTTATTCCATGTCTTCTGGTTCCTCCTACATTAAATATGATTAAGATGCAAAGATAAATACAAATTCCTTTTCAAATGGGTCTGAGTAGGCTAATTCATTATTACAATTGACTAATTATTTGTATGCACGGTCATCTAAAATGAAGTATAGTACTTCGGTATCAGCATAATGTCCCTGCACTAATTGACTCACAAGTTCAATTGGTTCCAAAAGAAAGTTTGTCTTAGTTGTGTAACATAAACATATAGCTGTTATCTTAGTCCATGAAACCAGTCTGTTGAATTTGGAAGTTGACTGGGTCTATTTGCTTGCTTGAATGATGTTTGCTTTTTTTTTTTGGTAGGATTGAATGATGATTGATATGTGACATGTTTTATATTGTTTTGTTAGCATAAACTCATAATGCAAGGCTTCATTGATTTTCATATTTATTTTCCATGTAGAATTTGTCTACCACATTATCTTGTCTTGCCTCTAACAATGTTTGCGAGTTGTGAGTTTTAGTTAAGCTACTGTCTTTGTGGAAATTCAGGCCAATGCAGCATATGGGATGGCAGTAGATGATGACTGTAAGCTGAAATTCATGCAGTTGAAAGCAAAGCGTATTTATCGGTTTATAGTGTTCAAGATCGAGGAGAAACAAAAGCAGATAATTGTGGAAAAGGTTGGACATCCTGCTTAAAGCTTTGAAGACTTCGATGCCATTTATAGAAAACGCTATTGTTAGGTTTTATAGGTTTTATAGAAAACGCTATTGTTAGACATTCATTTTAGATTAGTATTGTCAAACTATGTTCTCTTGGTAAACAATTGTTTTAAACAACTCATGTTTTGTATCATTTTGAATCTTTAAAATGAAACAGTGTGGTTTTTGTTTGATATCGTAATTGAGTTTTTATACCATTTATTGAAAACGCTATTGTTAGGTTTCATAGTGTTTAGCAAAAATGCTATTATTGGGTTCTATAGCGTTTATCAAACACTATAAATGACATTATTTTCATAGCATTTGAGGAAATGCTATTAATAGTTCCACTTTTCCATAGCGTTTCATCAAACGCTATAATAGGTCCACTTTTATACAGCGTTTGCACAAACGTTATTATTGTTCCACTTTTCCATAGCGTTTGTGTAAATGCTATAATAGGTCCACGTTTTCATAGCGTTTATTAAACGCTATCATAGGTCCACTTTTTCATAGCGTTTGCACAAACGCTATTATTGGTTACTTTTCCATAGTGTTTCTGCAAACGCTATAATAGGTCCACTTTTTCATAGCGTTTACACAAACGCTATGGAAAACCGTGACCTTATTATAGCGGGCTCTGTCATAGCGTTTATAAAAACGCTATTAATGTATATTATAGCGTTTTTGAAACGCTATGAATGCTTCTAAATGTTGTAGTGTTAAAGTTAAAGGAAGTTCACATATGCCCACATGTTTTTATTGTTGTAAAAAGGGACATGTAAAATCAACTTGTCTATATAGAAGAAATGATACCTACATCATTAGAAAAACTTATCCTTTATGTCTAAGGAAACAAGTTAAGCAAATCTGGGTTCCTAAAGTACTAGACCACCAAACATGATTGAACCTGAATATCGACCAAAATATGTCATTTGGTCTGCCCGGAAAGGTTGAAGTTTGCTGTTTTGCAGGATATCACCAAGGTTAAGGAGCATAAATGGATATTAGATAGTGGTTGCTCAAGACATATGAGTGGAAAAATCTCACTGTTTTAAGATTTAAAGAAGAAATCATCTGGAACCATTACGCTTCGTGATAAAGGGAAGTGTAACATTATTGGGATTGGTAAAATCGGTTATAATTCATCTAACTTCATTGATGATGTTTATTCTGTTGACGGTTTAAAGTATAATTCGCTTAGCATCTCTCAAATATGTGACAAAGGCAATAAAGTGATTTTTGATTCAGATAAATGTGAAGTTAAAAATAAGTTACCGGTGATGTCGTGCTTACAGCTCCTAGATGTAACAATGTTTAATCAATAAGCACTAACCAAGTTTCAGGAACAAGATTAACGTGCCTCAAGGCCTTCACAAACGATCCAAGGCTTTGGCATAACGACTTTGTCACGTAAGCATACATATGATGAAGAAACTTCTTTCAAGGGATTTGGTGTGTAGTTTACCAAACCTAAACTTAATGTTTGATGAACTATGTAAGGCTTGTACCCAAGGTAAACAAACAAGAGGTTCATTCAAACCAAAGAAGGTTGTAAGTTCTTCTCGACCAATTGAACTTTTACATATGCATTTATGTGGTCCTATGCGTGCCAAATCTCCCAAGGGAAAACAATACATCCTTGTCATTGTGGATGATTTTTCTCGTTTTACATGGATCTCATTGTTACGGAAAAAATCTGAAGCTTTGTTTGTTTTTTTTTGTGCAAAATATGGTATTTATCACAACTTTTCAGCTCCTAGAATACCTCAACAAAAACGGAGTTGTGGAACGTAAAAACCGCACCCTAGAGGATATATCTAGGACTATGCTTTTAGAAATAGTTGGACCAAAATATTATTAGCTGTGTTTATAATAGACGGACCAAAATTGTTAAGGAAAGTATTCATTGTAACATCCGGAATATATATTTCGGGTGTCGAGATGTTTTCCGACCTTTCCGCGTCAACGACTTATTTCCCGCAGGCACGTTTGCTGAGTACCGGGATTTAACGCGAGTTTCGGGCTTTCCTTTTTCTTTCCGGCCTCGGGATATGGAGTGAGGAAACACGGGAACAACTAACCCTTGGGTCTCCCCACCCCTTTATGGCAGCTATCTATACTCCCTCTCTCCCCTCTTTTCTCCTTTTCACTTTCACGTTCATACTCTCCCTCCGCACTCTCCTCTTCCACATGCACCTCTTCTTCATTCTCCTTGGAAGAGTTGGATAGAAATCTGTAGCTTTGGAGTCCTGGATCTAGTGTGGTAAGCTCTCTCATTCCTTCTTCCCTTTGCTGATGGTTCTTTCCTCATTCCTTTCTCTTCACCTCCATAGCTATGGAGGAAGCTTTGAAGGGAGATCTTGTAAACCTTTACATTTCCTTTCTTCTAGCTTATTTAAGCCGTGGTGAGGAAGCTATCTGTGGTGAGTGTTGGGAGAAGGCCCAGGAATAGAAAGAGACAGTTGAAGTAAAGAACCCAGTCGAAGAAACGAAGAAGACGGAGCTTCTGCTGTTCCACTACGGGGGCGGATCACCAGAGGTGCGGGGGCAGATCACCAGAGGTGCAGGGGCCGGCCACCAACCACCAAAGGGGTGGCTAGATCCACCACAGGGGCTGCTCCCAGGCACAATTGCGGCTCTAGAGGTCCATAGGGGCGGTGACAGTTTTCCGCCGGGGGAGCCAGCTTACTTCCGCGGCTACGTTTTCTTCACCAATATGCTTCTTCCTCTCTTCCTCTTCGTTCCTTCCTTATACCGTATGATTATACCTAGTAAGAAGCATGCTTAGGGTGGACCTAAGACTTATAAGAATTCCATATAGTGGCTTGAACCTAGGTGCCCTTGAGTTAGTTGGAATCATTAGTGATCTTGTGTGTGTGAAGACCTTATGGTCTGTCTTCCATCTTACATTCTTATTCCAGCTTTGAGTAGTGCTGAACTCATATAGGATGTGGGATGTTGTTCCCTCTTTCCTTTGCTTATCATGTCCTTGACCTCTTAAAGGTTCAACAGAGCTTTCCTTGCTTCTAGTTGTTCAACTCCATGTTTGGTTATTAGCTCTGGAGAGTCTTCGAATAGAGTTGAGATTGATGTTAATGTATATATTGTTGTGATCAGGCTTTGGTTATTTCCCATTCGGAAAGTTGAGATCGTTTGATTTGATTAGGTTTGAGTCGAGGTAAGTCCTCGGACTTACTTAGCCGCTTTTATGCCTTATTTGGATACTTTAGGGTATTGTGTGTTTATCGCTTTTGACCATGAAAACAGATTCAGATTACTTGACTATATTTATTATTTGGCCCATCGTTACTATTATTATCGGGCGGTGACATCACTGTCTAGCTCCCGAGGGAGACTAGGAAGTTCTCTGCGACCAGGCCATACATGATATACGGACGGGCTTCTTCACCACTCCCCACGGTATACGGGTTGAACTCCGCCACACTCCTTTTGGTTACACAGGGACAGAGGCGAGAGTTATAAGACTCTCATGTCACACTTTAACGAATGAAATTAGAAATGGAATAACCTAAAAAGAGAATAAGAACCGGAAGTGTATATGTATGAGCATGTTGCGTGTTATGTATTCTTATGTGTGTATTTGGGCCATATTATATTTATAATGCCTATAATGTGAGCTAATGGTTTTAAACCGTTTTGTGTCGATGACTTGCAGGTTGGGGATGCCGCCGAGTGAGGTGGAGGAGTGGTCAACCGAGTGTTCTCCGTACATTATAGGACGGGGACATTTTTGGGTTTTCCTTGTATTCTCGGATTTTGTTGTGTTGTACGTTTTGGATCTCTTTACGTTTTATGACGTTTTGAGGACAGACCAGAGTTTCCAACTTGTATCCCTTCCTTTCTTTTCTTTCATACATCATAACTATTTGAGTTTTAACACCTTTAATTTTCCCATGTTGGAAAGGTTCACTGAGGTTGTTGTCAGGCTAAGGGTCGGGACCCATTGTGAGGTCTCGTCCATAGCATTACGACATTCCGCGGATTCGGTGTGTTAAAAAGTGGTATCAGAGGCCTAGGTTTACAACAATGGCACTCGCAACCTTCTAAAGGCCGAATGAGGAATAAACAAAACCCCCACGGGTTCTGACTTTTTCGTTTTCGAAATTCATATGCATGAGTCGGGATTGGGTTAGAATGTACGGGACCTCCACTCCTCACGCAAACCTCGGCGACCTAAATTTATGGATTTGATTTTGGACTTGTATGTACCTAGATATGTACCTAGATATGCATGTGACCTTAGGGTGATTCGGCTTCTATGCCTTGGTTGTATTTTGGATTTTGGCTTCTTTGTTTTATGTTTTATAAGTTCGTTTCATATTAAATATTACAAGTACAATATATATACCGACTTGAATAAATTTAAACAAACGCGAAATGATATCAGATGGCACGTACGAGAGCTACCTCGTATGTAGGACCCGCCAGGGGTAGACCACCTCTACCTGCTACCGTTTTGAGATGGGGACGAGTAGGGAGACCTCCAGGCGCAAGAGGTCGGGGACGTATCCCCATTGCGGACCCACCCGTTGTGGATCCGCCAGCAGCTGAGGTTCCCATTGAGGTCGTTGCACTAGCGATAGTAGTACCCGAGCAAGATGTGGAGATTGCTAGGGCGAGAGACGAGCTGAGGTCTCCTAGTCCCGATTCATGGTTGAAGGCTTTCAACCAGCAGCATGTACCCTACTTCGACGGGAAGGTAGGGTTAGAGGTGGAGCATTGGATTGGGCACGTGGAGTCAACATTAGAGGCGATCCGATGCCCAGAGGAGAGGAAGGTATAGATAGTCCAAACTTTGTTCCGAGAGTAGGCCTAGTATTGGTGGAGGTCGGTGAGAGAAGGTGTGACTAGGATGGACCAGCTGCTGAGTCTCGTTAGAGAGACATTCTACTCAGATTCATTGAGGAGAGACCGAGTCCAGGATTTCATAGAACACCTCAACGTAAGAACTGCCAAAAGGTTTTTGGGCTGAAGTTGTTAACACAGCTAATAATATCTTAAATAGATGCTTAATTCGCCCTATTTTGAAAAAAGCTCCTTACTAACTATTTAAGGGACAAAAACCTAATATTTTCTATTTTAATCCCTTTGGATGTACATGCTTTATCCATAATATTGGCATAGACAACCTTGACAAGTTTGATGCACGTAGTGATGAAGTTATCTTCATTGGATATGCTTCAAGTAGTAAAGCTTATCGTGTTTATAATAGACGGACCAAAATTGTTAAGGAAAGTATTCATTGTAACATCCGGAATATTTATTACGGGTGTCGAGATGTTTTCCGACCATTCCGCGTCAACGGCTTATTTCCCGCAGACACGTTTGCTGAATACCGGGATTTAACGCGAGTTTGGGGCTTTCCTTTTTCTTTCCGGCCTCGGGATATGGAGTGAGGAAACACGGGAACAGCTGACCCTTGGGTCTCCCCACCCCTTTTATGGCAGCCATCTATACTCCCTCTCTCCCCTCTTTTCTCCTTTTCACTTTCACGTTCATACTCTCCCTACTCACTCTCCTCTTCCTTATGCACCTCTTCTTCATTCTCCTTGGAAGAGTTGGATAGAAATCTACAGCTTTGGAGTCCTGGATCTAGTGTGGTAAGCTCTCTCATTCCTTCTTCCCTTTAATGATGGTTCTTTCCTCATTCCTGTCTCTTCACCTCCATAGCTATGGCGGAAGCTTTGAAGGGAGATCTTGTAAACCTTTGCATGTCCATTCTTCTAGCTTGTTTAGGTCGTGGTGAGGAAGCTAAGACCTGTGGTGAGTGTTGGGAGAAGGCCCAACAAGAGAAGGAGACAGTTGAAGTAAAGAACCAGTCGAAGAAACGAAGAAGACGAAGCTTCTGCTGTTCCACCGCAGGGGCGGATCACCAGAGGCGTAGGGGCAGGCCACCAGCCACCGCAGGGGGGGACTCCCAGGGACAACTGCGGCTCTAGAGGTCCGCAAGGGTGGTGATAGCTTTCCGCTGGGGGAGCCAGCTTGCTTCCGCGGTTACGTTTTCTTCACCAATAGGCTTCTTCCTCCCTTCCTCTTCGTTCCTTCCTTAGACCTTATGATTATACCTAGTAAGAAGCATACTTAGGGTGGACCTAAGACTTATGAGAATGCCATCTAGTGGCTTGAATCTAGGTGCCCTTGAGTTAATTGGAATCATTAGTGATCTTGTGTGTTTGAAGACCTTATGGTCTCTCTTCCATCTTACATTCTTATTCCAACTTTGAGTAGTGTTGAACTCATATAGGATGTAGGATGTTGTTCCCTCTTTCCTTTGCTTATCATGTCCTTGACTTCTTAAAGGTTCAAGAGAGCTTTCCTTGCTTCTAGTTGTTCAACTCCATGTTTGGTTATTAGCTCTGGAGAGTCTTTGAATTGAGTTGAGATTGATGTTGATGTATATATTGTTGTGATCAGGCTTTGGTTATTTGCCATTCGGAAAGTTGACATCGTTTGATTTGAATAGCTTTGAGTCGAGGTAAGTTCTCGGACTTACTTAGCCGCTTTTATGCCTTATTTGGATACTTTATGGTGTTGTGTGTCTATCGCTTTTGACCATGAAAACGGATTAGGATTACTTGACTATATTTATTATTTGGCCCATCGTTACTATTATTATCGTGCGGTGACATCACTGCCTAGCTCCCGAGGGAGACTAGGAGGTTCTCTGCGACCAGGCCATACATGGTATACGGGCGGGCTTCTTCACCACTCCCCACGGTATACGGGTTGAGCTCTGCCACACTCCTGTTGGTTACACAAGGACAGAGGCGAGAGTTATAAGACTCTCGTGTCTCACTTTAACGAATGGAATTAGAAATGGAATAACCTAAAATGAGAATAAGAACCGGAAGTGTATATGTATGAGCATGTTGCGTGTTATGTATTCTTATGTGTGTATTTGGTCCATATTATATTTATAATGCCTAAAATGTGAGCTAACGGTTTTAAACCGTTTTGTGTCGATGACTTGCAGGTTGGGGATGCCGCCGAGTGAGGTGGAGCAGTGAACAACCGAGTGGTCTCCGTACATTATAGGACGGGGAAGTTTTTGGGTTTTCCTTGTATTGTCGGATTTTGTTGTGTTGTACGTTTTGGATCTCTTTATGTTTTATGCCGTTTTGAGGACATACCAGAGTTTCCAACTTGTATCCCTTCCTTTCTTTTCTTTGATAGATCATAACTATTTGAGTTTTAACACCTTTAATTTTCCCATGTTGGAAAGGTTCACTGAGGTTGTTGTCAGGCTAAGGGTCGGGACCCATTGTGAGGTCTCGTCCATAGCATTACGACTTCCCACGGATTCGGTGTGTCAAAAAGTGGTATCAGAGGCCTAGGTTGACTACAATTGCACTCGCAACCTTCTAAAGGCCGAATGAGGAATAAACAAAACCCCCACGAGTTCTAACTTTTCGTTTTCGAAATTCATATGCATGAGTCGAGATTGGGTTAGAATGTACGGGACCTCCACTCCTCACGCAAACCTCGGCGACCTAGATTTCTGGATTTGATGTATATTATATATATTTCAATAGTTTATATATGTATATGGCCTTCGGATGATTTTGGACTTGTATGTACCTAGATATGCTTGTGACCTTAGGGTGATTCGGCTTCTATGCCTCGGTTGTATTTTGGATTGCGGCTTCTTTGTTTAATGTTTTATAAGTTCCTTTCTTATTAAATATTACAAGTACAATATACATACCGACTTGAATAAATATAAACAAACGCGAAATGATATCAAATGGCACGTACGAGAGCTACCTTGTATGTAGGACCCGCCGGGGGTAGACCACCTCTACCTGCTACCGTTTTGAGACGGGGACGAGTAGAGAGACCTCCAAGCGCAAAAGGTTAGGGACGTATCCCCATTGCGGACCCACCCGTTGTGGATCCGCCAACAGCTGAGGTTCCCATTGAGGACGTGGCAGAGAGCGTCATTCCCGAGGTTAGGGAGAGGACAATTGTGAGGTCCGAGGCACGTAGTTCCCCATCTGCTAGGACTGGGGGAGCATCGATTGGAGTTATATTGTTTGAGGATTACGTATGTCGAGTTGAGGAGGCATTCAAGACTGGAGCACCACCTCCAGCGCCACTAGTGCCTGTGCCTGCACCTGCACTAGCGAGATCAGTTGAGGTCTCGTAGAGGGCTACTCAGATTAGGGCCGCACCAGAGGTCGTTGCACTGGCGATAGTACCCGAGCAAGATGTGGAGATTGCTAGGGCGAGAGACGAGCTGAGGTATCCTAGACCCGATTCATGGTTGAAGGCTTTCAACTAGCAGCATGTACCCTACTTGGACGGAAAGATAGGGTTAGAGGTGGAGCATTGGATTGGGCACGTGGAGTCGGCATTAGAGGCGATCTGATGCCTAGAGGAGAGGAAGGTATAGATAGTCCAAACTTTGTTTCGAGCGTAGGCCCAGTATTGGTGGAGGTCGATGAGAGAAGGTGTGACTAGGATGGACCAGCTGCTGAGTCTCGTTAGAGAGACATTCTACTCAGATTCATTGAGGAGAGACCGAGTCCAGAATTTCTTAGAGGACGAGTTTGAGGACGTCCCAATTATCGAGGCGATTAGGCGTTTCCGAGCGTTTAGATTTGCTAGGACCCGCCGCACCTACGGCGGACCAGCATGTGTATCTCTTTTCTAGGAGATTGAGGGAGTCTACCCGTGCATACCTTGCGGGATTCCGTTGTGACTCCTTGGTTGAGTACCAGGACCGAGGATCGGCATACAAGACATATAGACTAGGGTCTAGGAGAGGAGCACAGTCCGGAGGGCCGGATGTTCGCCACTTAGCGTGCGTGCAAATAAGCTTTAAATTTATAAAACTAGAATCAAGCAAGCGAACCCGCAGTGTGCGGATCGGCGTAGATTAGCAAGTATTCCAGAGTATCGAACACAGGGATTTGGGGGGAACAAATTCAGTTGTAGATTATCAAGCAAGTAAATGTAAGAGCTTTTCGAATTATTGGGAAAACAACAATCCTAAAGATCCAGGAATCCAGTTGTGGCAATCGATTCAAGATATACTAATGATATAGGGACAGAGTTAAGATATGCAAAGGTATGCTAATGTAAGGTATCGTACGGTGAAGTTCCAAAAACCTTATATGACTCACCTACAAGAAACTCTCTATACAGGTTGTTGAGGCTTCAATATAGAAGGATTCTAAAGGCAAGAATTAATGTCAAATACCCAAACTTGTAATCCAAGGATCAAGACTAACTAAATCGATTAAGGTTATGACACTCACAATCGAGGTAGAGGTTGTTGAGGCTTCACTACCACCTAGAAAAGGCAAGCCAAGACTAAGTTAAAGCAAATCTTTAACTTTGGATTAAAGTAAAAGCAAGTTCGTAACTTAACACAAAATTACGGCTAGTTCTTGAGTTCTACGGCCGTGGAAGCTCAAGAACAGACCGTGGATTAGGGTTCGTCGGCGATTCTCTCTAACTCTCAGGGTCCAATCTGTTTACGATCGATCTATCATCATCTAAGCCACAACTATCAACCCTTCACCTTAGAATTGTTAAGGGTTTTTAGCCAACAATAGTCATATTGATATCAAATTCAAGAATTAAAAGATTGAAAGATGAAAACTTCCGAAAACCTTCAATAAACTTCAAACCAATCTCAAAGTCACAATCAAGAACAAATATCGTCACTAGATTCGGAATAGAACAAACAAACACAATCTTAGATAAGAAGGAAGAACGGGATGTCAATCCGTCTTCTAAATCAAACCTAAGCAAGAAGCGAATCTCCTTGCGAACAATCTTCCGAATCTTCGATCTTCCGTCAACCCGGAAATCACAATAGCGCTGCGCCAAAATCTCTCAACAAAATCTCCGCCAAATGCGAAATTAGGGCAATTCCCAACGCAAGCGTATACGTAAAACTAGGTCTAAAGCAAGGTGTAAGCGAAGGTGACGGAATCTTCCTCCGTCCGTCCTTTTATAGTGTAAGATAAAATATCGGCCCGGCCCAATTGCGTAGGAGATCGTGGCTTAAAATATGGCAAAAAAGATCGTCAAGATCACGGTCGTGGAAGGGTTCCACGGCCGTAATTTAGAGCGTGGAAATCAACACGGTTTGAACCATCTTCTCCACGGCCGTAGAAGTTGCTGGAATGAACCACGCTTCCTTAGCCATGGTTCCACGGCCGTGGAACTGAACGTGGAAAGTAATACGGCCGTATTCTAGAGCGTGGTTTAGGGCAAGAACGTGATTCTTCCCTAGCCTCGTGCATTCCTCAAGTTGACACTCCCTTAGCTCCTAGGAATGTCCTCAATCCATGGACATTGCTCAACAACTCCATCCTTGCTCGATTCCTTTCGGAATTAGCTCTCAATCACCTATAATCAACATAAAGCTTGTGTAGATCTCTATATCGACTTATAGATAAACTCGCTCACAAATGCATCAATCTTCAATCAATGACTATCAATATGAATCAAATACACTTAGAAAACGTGCCTAAAATATCACAATATTTCATGCTAACAAATAACCCCATACTTGCCACTTGCTTGTCCCTAAGCAAGGTCTTTCAAAAGCTTTAAAACAAGAGTTAGGATGAAATATGTGTACCTTCTCAAAGCAATACTTCTTTTTGGATGAATGTGCCTTCTAAATAATAGATCATTCTCAAATCTTGCTTCAATCGTTTATAAGACTTTCATACACTTAATCAAAGAGTAAAGAGTAAAGAAAGCTCATGAATCAATCAAACTTCCATACAAACATCATAGCCTTCAAACATTATCAAAATCAATCATAAGAAACTTCAATTTAGATCACCAAGTCATATAACATTCTTTTGATCTTAAGGACTTTCAAAGAAAAGGTCTAGAATGTGGAAAGGAAAGGAAACTTTAAGGATTGTGGTGCATGAATCCGGGAAAGTGGACAACTACTCTTTTCTTCTTCTCTTGCGGTTTCCGCAACACCTTCAACTTAGAGCTTCGCTCTCTTCCTTTCATTTTTCGACTTTACTTTTGGAGTTATGGATAGAGGTGCACAAAAACCGAAGCCTAGGAGATTGGCGTTTCTCAATTTTTATGAGATGCCTCAACCCCTTAGCGCACATACCATAATCCGCTAGGAATATCGCTCAATCCGAGTTTGGCAAGACACAAACACCCGGCTATGTGAATGGTCCCGAGTTACTCATCGTCATGATTGACTTCCCCAAACCTATAATTTCTTTCTATTCCTTTGAATGCAAAGTATTGCTTTCATGGCCCTCCCACATCATACATGCCTTTTTCAATCAACTCCTCCAAATTCCCGGATAGGTAAAGGAGGTCAATATTTCAATGAGGGGCTAAATGATCAAAGAAAGAAGAAAGAAAAATCGAATTGCCTTAATCATCTCAACAAGAAGCATAAGAACTTATAATATGATTTCAACTTCAATTCCTCAACATGATTTAGGTAACATTCATCACATTATGAAACTTGTAAAAGAGGTATAATCAACTCATTCAATTTCTTTTCAATCCACTAATCGTTTAAGCAAGCAATTGTCATCAAACTCAATTTACAAGTAGCGATTATCATAGAAATCATCTCAATTCCTTAGAAGCACAAAATTTTTCAATTTTTATGGGTTTTTTAAACTCTTTTTCATGCAATGCAATATTGAAACATGCAACAATATAATGAACATGCAATGATAGTCTCGATAGAAGCAATGAAAGTGAGTAAGAGTTATTACAACTTTTAGTCACACCCCACCCCATACTTAGGACAAACATTGTCCCTAATGTTCAAATAAAAGAAGAAAAAAAAGAAAAGAAAAAAGAAACTCACAAAGTGGCGGTGGAGCGGCTAAATCTATCGGTCATCATCATCATCACTGCGGTGCTGGTGGAGGCGGGAATGGAGAGAAGCTAGGATCATAAAACCGCCCAAACTGCTGGCGGTAGACATCTCTCATCATGTGATCGAGGTCGTCCAAGCATCCATCTCTAGCATCGGCTCGAATCTCCAATGCTCCTACTCTCTCCGAAAGACCGGTGACCCAATCTGGCATCTGCTCATACCATCCCGGGGCCTGGCTATACCATCCTGGAGCGTCGGACGGTGCTGGTGCTGCTGCTGCTGCTGATGGCTGCTGTGAGGACCATGGAGGTGGAGCTCCGTATCATGTAGAAGGCGTATCCATCCAAGTGGGTCTCTCACTCACCCTGGCGCGGCGAGAAGACGAACCTGAAGCTCAGGCTGGACGTGGAGAACGTCTAGGCACATCAGGGGCCGCATCCGGCTGATCCGGAAACGTGCCAAACTCATGCTCTGCTCCTCCTCCTCCCTCATGCTGATCCCTCATCTCCTCCTCCTCAACTACTGGCGGTGGTGGGACATACGGAGGAGCTGAAATCCTGTTCGCATGCATAGCTGCGAACGTAGCCTTCCAATTATGGCGTCCAACCATAATGGAATACTCTTGTAGCCACTCAATACCCCTACCCGTCCTGCTCTCCCAAGGCATGGCCGCATAAGGTGGACCTCTATGTGTGGGGAAGATGAGACCTCTAGTCATGAAGGCCTGAAGTCCTAAGGGTACGGCTGGTATGCGGGTACATGCAGAAAAATCAACTCCCAACATCCTAGCAAGGTGGGTAACTATCCTACCATATCCAATGTTCCCCGCCCTCTTGTTCTTAAGCTTGCTCATGATAGCAGCTAAGAGGGTGGCGCAGTCAGCAGGGCGCCCATACAGCATAGAATACAGCAAAAAGAGCTCATCCGTCTTGATCTTTTGAGGTGTCTCCGTCCTAGGGAAGAGACACTCCGAAAGAACACGGTGAGCAATCTTCAAGGCCAAGTGATACATCAACTTGGCCTTGGTATCAGCAGGTTGCCAACGGTCCTCGCTGGCGTAAATCATAGCCACCTCCTCCCAAAAGTCTTTGGCGTAAACGCCACTAGGAAAACAACCATTAAAGGTCTCTTGGAACCCGAAAAAGGCTCCGAACTCGCGGATGGTAAAATCATAGTTTCTTTCCATAACCTCCCTCGTAACCCGAAAAAGCCATGTGGATATGATTTACGCCAGCGGTCCTCGCTGGCGTAAATCATATCCACATGGCTGTGCTCAAAAGACGTCACAACCTCCCTCGTAATCTCTTCGTAGGCGTCTTCTCGGATAGCCGAGAAGACGATAAGACTGGCTCTATCCAAGAGCCAAGTAAGGTCATCTACTATGTTTAGAGGAACTAGATCCTCCAACCATAGATACCTAGGTCCGATAACTACCCTCTTATGGATCCTCTCGAGTGCATCGAGATGATCCTCATGAATGGTCGGTACTCTAGGGCTAGGAGGTGCGGGTGATGAAGGTGAGGATGGAGGTGAAGGGGAGGAAGGTGGTGGTGCTCTAGAGGATGAAGAGGAAGAGGGGTTACCCTTCCTCTTTTTGTTCTTTTCCTTATCATTCTTCTTCTCCTTAATCCTCCCTGAAACTCTCCTAACGAAATCCATCACTGTTCAAAATCACGGTCTGTTCTTGGTATTTCCACGGCCGTGGAACTGACAGAGACCGTGGTTCGTCTGGTTCTTTCGCAAATCTCAACAAACATCACTCAAACTCAGCAATCAGGCAGCCCTAGTCTAATTCCTTCCAATTTCAATCAGTTCTTCCTAAAATTTCTAGCAAAAACAAACCAAATCGACAAAGATCAAGAAGAGTGGAAAAAACCTAGGTTTCGGATTTTAAAATCCGAATTGTGCAATTCTTGGTGATTTGCCGCTTGATTCGTTGCTTGGATCTCGTTGGTGGTTGAATTTGCTTCAATTTGGAAAGAAGAATCGTTGAAAGCGATTAACGAACGAAGATTTGGGAGGAAGGGCGTGGAATTGGCGTTTTGGGTCGTGGAATTGGGTATTTGTGGAGTGTTTTTGTGAAGAACGTGGTTTATATAGTGACAGGCAAAATTTTGAAAATCACGGTCTGTCGGGGGGTTCCACGGCCGTGGAAATGTACGGAACCGTGGTTTTGGTGATTTTTCAAAGGCTTTTGGAAATTACGGTCACTGTAGCTGTCACGACCGTGGTTTAGGCCGTGGAACTCTCTTTAATGCTCCAAAGTCCAAGTTTCGTCACTTTTCTTCAAAATAACTCTTCCTCTTTCCTTTTCCACCGTTCCTACATCCAAAAACACGAACATACCGGAAGGAATCGAAGGCAAAACAAAGCAAAAACGTCTAAAACTAAGCTAAACTATGAATCGAAAACAAAAACGTAAATGCAATACCTTGGGTTGCCTCCCAAGAAGCGCTTTGTTTAAGGTCCGTAGCTAGACCAATCTCGCACTTATTCGAGTGCGGTAGGCGCGAACTCTTCAGCTTGGAGTTCCGGCGTATACTTCTTGAGTCATTGACCGTTCACCTTAAAGCTTCCGGCCGCTTCACCCCATACTTCAACTGCACCATGGGGGAAAATACGCTTAATTAGAAAAGGTCCGGTCCAACGAGATTTACCTGGAAAGAGACGAAGCCTTGAATTGAAGAGGAGAACTTGATCTCCTTCTTTGAAGTCCTTTGGAATGATATGCTTATCATGCCAACGCTTTGCTCTCTCCTTATATATCTTGGCGTTTTCATAGGCGTTCAAGCGGAGTTCTTCCAGCTCATTAAGGTTCAAGAGATGCTTCTCTCCCGCCTCCTTCATGCTGAAATTCAACCATTTGATAGCCCAAAACGCCTTATGCTCCAATTCCACCGGTAAGTGACAAGACTTCCCATACACAAGGTTGTATGGTGTGGTTCCTATGTGAGTCTTGTATGCGGTCCGGTACGCCCACAATGCATCATCAAGCTTCAAAGACCAATCCTTCCTAGTCCTTGAAACCGTCTTATCTAGGATTCCTTTGATCTCCCTATTTGAGATCTCAACTTGTCCACTAGTTTGTGGATGATAAGGGGTAGCGATCTTGTGAGTAACCCCATACTTAGCTAGAAGAGCTTCAAAGCGCCGGGCAATGAAGTGAGAACCTCCATCACTAATGATAGTCCTTGGCGTCCCAAATCGCGGGAAGATGGTCTTGTTAAAGAACTTAACCACCACCATGGCGTCATTGGTGGGAGAGGCAATTGCTTCCACTCATCTAGAAACGTAATCTACCGCCAATAGTATTTATTGGTTTCCACAAGAGGATGGGAACAGTCCCATAAAGTCTACTCCCCAAACATCGAAAATCTCCACCTCTTGGATGTTGTTGAGGGGCATCTCATTCCTTCTAGAGATATTACCTGTTCTTTGACAAGCATCGCAGTATGAAACAAAGGATTGCACATCTCTAAATAAAGTAGGCCAAAAGAATCCAGATTGCAATACCTTTGCGCTAGTCTTGTTCGAACTAGCGTGTCCTCCACAAGGTAGTGAATGACAATGGCGGATGACACTTTGCATCTCTTCTTCCGGCACACATCGCTGAATGATGCCATCCGGACCTCTCTTAAAGAGGAGAGGCTCATTCCAAAAGTATTCCCGGACATCCTTAAAGAACTTCTTTCTTTGTGCGTAGGATAATCCGGGCGGTATCTCCTGGCAAACCAAATAGTTAACAAAATCAGCAAACCATGGTTCGTTACCTTTGGAGATCACATCGATGCACTCCTCAATGATGTGTAGGTGTTCGTCCGGGAAGGAGTCATCGATATGTAAATGGTCGTCCTCTAGATGTGTTAGACGACTCAAATGATCCGCAATAGAATTTTCTGAACCTTTCTTGTCGCGGATCTCTAGATCGAATTCTTGTAGGAGAAGAATCCATCTAATTAGCCTTGACTTCGCATCTTTCTTCGCAAGGAGGTACCGGATCGCAACATGATCCGTGTAGACAATCACCTTTGCACCTACAAGATAAGAGCGAAACTTGTCAATAGCATAGACAATGGCTAAAAACTCTTTTTCGGTAGTGGCGTAATTGAGCTGCGCTTCATCTAGCGTCTTGCTAGCATAGTATATGGCATGGGTTCGCCCTTCCTTTCGTTGTCCAAGAACAGCTCCTATAGCTACGTCACTAGCATCGCACATAACCTCAAAGGGAAGAGTCCAATCCGGAGGTTGGATAATAGGTGCTGAAATTAGAGCTTCCCGGATCATGTTAAACGCATCTAAACATTCCTGCGAAAACTCAAAAACCGCGTCATTCATCAATAGATTAGTGAGAGGTTTTGATATTTTAGAAAAGTCTTTAATGAAGCATCTATAGAATCCGGCATGTCCTAGAAAACTTCTTATCCCTTTCACCGAAGTTGGGGGAGGAAGCTTTTCTATGGTCTCTATCTTAGCCTTATCTACTTCTATCCCTCTATTAGAGATTAAGTGACCTAATACAATTCCTTCCTTAACCATAAATTGACACTTCTCCCAATTAAGAACTAGGTTAGTGTCCTCACATCTTTGTAAAACAAGAGAAAGGTTAGAAAGACAATCGTTAAAAGAGGAACCGTATACGGAGAAATCGTCCATGAAGACCTCCATGATTTCCTCAATGTATTCGGAGAAGATGGCCATCATGCACCTTTGAAAGGTGGCTGGGGCGTTGCAAAGCCCGAACGGCATTCTCCTATAAGCGAACGTACCCCATGGGCACGTGAATGTGGTCTTCTCCTGATCGTTCGGGTGTATCGGAATCTGAAAGAAGCCACTATAACCGTCAAGATAGCAAAAGTGCGAATGTTGTGCTAACCTTTCAAGAATTTGATCGATGAAGGGTAGTGGGAAGTGATCCTTCCTCGTCGCGTTGTTAAGCTTGCGCTAGTCAATGCACATCCGCCATCCCGTTACGGTTCGGGTAGGAATGAGTTCGTTATTCTTGTTGGTGATGACCGTCATTCCTCCCTTCTTCGGAACTACTTGAACCGGACTCACCCACTTACTATCGGAGATAGGATAGATGATACCTGCATCAAGAAGTTTAAGAATTTCCTTCTTGACAACCTCCATCATGGTCGGGTTCAACCGCCTTTGAGGTTGTCTTGAAGTCCTAAAGTCTTCCTCCATTAGTATCTTATGCATGCATAGGGAGGGTTTAATT
Organism: Fagopyrum homotropicum; assembly: GCA_033239125.1. NCBI lineage: Eukaryota > Viridiplantae > Streptophyta > Magnoliopsida > Caryophyllales > Polygonaceae > Fagopyrum > Fagopyrum homotropicum. The sequence continues at coordinate 69,098,416 of BSWB01000006.1, read as the reverse complement.
CCTACTAAGTCCTCAATAGTGTAGCCTAAAGCTTTCCTATGTTTCCTAAGGACAATTATGAGCCGATTATGTTCATCTATGCTTAGATCGGAACTAACAATAACCGGAAAGGTAGAATTAGGTCCTAGGAAAGCGTACCTTAGATGAGTAGGAAGTGGTTTTAGTTCCATTGCTTTCGGAGCTTCCAATGATTCTTGAGGAGCATCCGATGACTCCTTAGAAGTGTCTAAGGGTGTAGAGGGTGTGGGAGAAGAATCGAAGGAAGTTGAAGAAGTGTCTCGATCATTCCCTTCCACGGCCAAAATTACGGTGTCCATACACCCTCCACGGCCGTGGTTTAGGGTGTGGAAAGTGGTTATGGTTGCTCTGCCTCCTCCACGGCCGTGTAACCCTCTAGAGTGAGCCACGCTTTGGGTTGTGAGATCCACGGCCGTGGAATATAGTGTATGGCCGTGGATTCTCACATTTTCTGCCTCGTCGTGGAGCTTCTCAAATTCTACTTCACCCACTTCTTCTTGTGCTTCTAAGGCTTCAATTGCCTCATTGCACTCCTCTTCTTCCCCTACATTCGTTAGACTCATAGTGATAACCTTTTGCAAAGGATCTTTGAAGAGAATAGCACTTACCTCCTCTTTAGACAACCCTTCTTCATCTTGGATATTGAATATATCCTCATCAAAGATTGGCTCCTTCACTAGAGTGGAAAGAACGAACTCTACCTTCTCTTCTCCTATGTCAAAGGCGAGTCTAGCATTCTTGCAATCTACTATGCAGCCGGAAGTTGCAAGAAACGGTCTTCCGAGTATGATCGGGACTGGACTATCTGCAGGAATGTCAAGCACAACAAAATCAATGGGAACAAAGAATTTACCTAGCTTGACTGGGACGTCTTCTACAATACCGACGGGGCGAGTGATGGATCGATCCGCCATGTACAACGTCATCTTCACCGGTTTAGGGTCGCCTAAACCGATCTTCCTAAATAACGCAAGTGGTATGATGCTCACACTTGCTCCTAAGTCACATAATGCATCATATGTGACATCTCCCACACTATGGGAATGCAAAACGACCCCGGATCCTTTAGCTTGGGGGGCATTTTCTCTTTCATGGTCTTGATGAGATCCGAAGAATCCGAACTCATCTTAACCTCACCGAAATCTTCTAGCTTCCTCTTGTTGGAGAGGACCTCTTTCAAGAACTTTTCATAAGCCGGCATACCTACTATAGCATCGATAAAGGGTATATTAATATGCAGCTTGCTCATGAGTTCTATAAACTTACCAAACTGTTTATCTAGGCGCGCTCTCGCTCTAGATTGAGGGAATGGTAGGGGAGATTTGTAAGCTGGAGGAGGAACGTAGACATCTTCCTTCTCCTTCCCCTTCTCTTTGTCTTTCTGTACGGGGACTTCAACAAACTTAGGCTGCGGATCGGTGGTAGTCACTCCGCTCCTAGTTGTGATTGCCATCACCCTTCCCTTAGGGTTGTCCTCCGTCATTCCTGGAAGTTTCCCTTGATTCCTAGGAACTTCCTCCGCATGGCTGAACATTTGGTTTTCTAAAACCTTTTGGGCTTTATCAACCTTAGAAATTTGATCATCAACCTTAATGATGCAGTTCTCCAAACCTTGAAGCTTTCCCAAAATCGTTTCCAACATGGGATCGGGCTTCTCCTTCCCCGAAGTGTTTCCTCCATTAGATGTTTGCCCCTGGCTTTTCAAAGGAGTAGAGGAAGAGGAAGGTGGAGTTAGTGAATTAGAATTAGAAGGATAAGAGTTACCGGAATTTTGTTGATTGGAGCGCCAATTGTTGTTGTTCGAACCCCTATTGTTGTTCCAATTGTTCCGGTTGTTGTTATTGCCATTCCAATTATTCCGGTTATTGTTCCGGTTATTGTTGTTGTTGCGGTTTGTGTTCTCACCGCCATTGTTGTTGTTGCCCAAATAGCCATAATCCTTGCCTTGTTGCTTTGGAAAGTTGGTCTTGATTGCCTCCTTCAACTCTTTGATCTCATTATTGAGGGAGAAAATCTGATTTTGAGCTTCATGTGTGAGCTTTGCTCCTTGCTCCACACGATTTCCCTCCACTTTCCGGTGGGAATACTTCTCTATGACTCTTGCTTGCTTCTCAATGAAGTCCCAAGCGTCATCTTCTCTCATGTCCATGAATGTTCCACATGAGAGGGATTGGAGGTTGAATTGTGTCCCCGGATCCAGCCCCTTATAGTATATCTCCAACAATGCAAGCTTGGATATGCCATGATGAGGGCAATCCAATAACAAATCCTGAAACCTTTCCCATGATTGAAACAAACTCTCGTTAGATCTCATGGAGAATGCATTAATCTTACCTCTAAGTTCCGCCGTTTTGGATGGCGGAAAGAATTTGGTGAGGAACTCCGTGGAAAGGTCTTCCCACGTGTCTAATTTCCCACTAGGAAGAGCTTGGTACCAAGACAACGCTTTTCCCTTCAAGGAGAAGAAAAAAGGCTTGAGCTTATAGTTGTTGGTAGTAGCGTTCTTCGGCCTCATTGTCTCCATCATACACTCAAAGTTTTACAAGTGTTGGTGTGGAGATTCAGCGCTTGTCCCGCCAAATTGGTTTTGGCGAACAAGAGTAATAACTTGAGGGTTGAAGCTAAATCCTTGCACATCGTCAGCATCAATGTTCACGCCCAAACGGCGCGGTTGTTGTGTTGGATCCATCCTTTGGCCAAGAGTTCTTGGCTCATCATCTACACGTTCGATCCTCGCATTCCTAGGTGGAACACGACGATTAGTAGCTCCCCGTGGATGGAAAGGATTCACATTGATCGTGGGATCAATTTCCTCTAGAGGTGGCATGGAAGAATCACTATCATCAGCGGATGAATGACTTCTTCTTCTTGATCTTGATGCCCTTCTTGAGGATTTCTTGCTCTCCTTATTCTTAAGGTTGCTTATTTCTATCCTCATCTAGAACATCATATCTTTTAGATCGTTAACTTGAGATTGATGACGATCCATTTCATCCCGGCGAATATTCTCATTCCATTGGAGTTGAGCTTCTTTCTTCGCTAACTCCGCTAGAAGATCACGTTCGTGTTCTTCAACCATCTTCTTTTTCTTGCGCTTTTGCCTTAAAGTCCCCTCAAGCTCTTGATCAAGAGGTAAGAGGTCTTCGGTGTTCCTAGACCTGCGCATGCACTCAAAAAGATATCAAATAACAAGGGAGAAGCTTCCAAGCTTGACAACCGAAAACCGAATTCGGCCTAGACCAAATCCCCGGCAACGACGCCAAAAACTTGTTCGCCACTTAGCGTGCGTGCAAATAAGCTTTAAATTTATAAAACTAGAATCAATCAAGCGAACCCGCAGTGTACGGATCGGCGTAGATTAGCAAGTATTCCAGAGTATCGAACACAGGGATTTGGGGGGAACAAATTCAGTTGTAGATTATCAAGCAAGTAAATGTAAGAGCTTTTCGACTTATTGGGAAAATAACAATCCTAAAGATCCAGGAATCCAGCTGTGGTAATCGATTCAAGATATACTAATGATATAGGGACAGAGTTAAGATATGCAAAGGTATGCTAATGTAAGGTATCGTACGGTGAAGTTCCAAAAACCTTATATGACTCACCTACAAGAAACTCTCTATACAGGTTGTTGAGGCTTCAATATAGAAGGATTCTAAAGGCAAGAATTAATGTCAAATACCCAAACTTGTAATCCAAGGATCAAGACTAACTAAATCGATTAAGGTTATGACACTCACAATCGAGGTAGAGGTTGTTGAGGCTTCACTACCACCTAGAAAAGGCAAGCCAAGACTAAGTTAAAGCAAATCTTTAACTTTGGATTAAAGTAAAAGCAAGTTCGTAACTTAACACAAAATTACGGCTAGTTCTTGAGTTCCACGGCCGTGGAAGCTCAAGAACAGACCGTGGATTAGGGTTCGTCGGCGATTCTCTCACTCTCAGGGTCCAATCTGTTTACGATCGATCTATCATCATCTAAGCCACAACTATCAACCCTTCACCTTAGAATTGTTAAGGGTTTTTAGCCAACAATAGTCATATTGATATCAAATTCAAGAATTAAAAGATTGAAAGATGAAAACTTCCGAAAACCTTCAATAAACTTCAAACCAATCTCAAAGTCACAATCAAGAACAAATATCGTCACTAGATTCGGAATAGAACAAACAAACACAATCTTAGATAAGAAGGAAGAACGGGATGTCAATCCGTCTTCTAAATCAAACCTAAGCAAGAAGCGAATCTCCTTGCGAACAATCTTCCGAATCTTCGATCTTCCGTCAACCCGGAAATCACAATAGCGCTGCGCCAAAATCTCTCAACAAAATCTCCGCCAAATGCGAAATTAGGGAAATTCCCAACGCAAGCGTATGCGTAAAACTAGGTCTAAAGCAAGGTGTAAGCGAAGGTGACGGAATCTTCCTCCGTCCGTCCTTTTATAGTGTAAGATAAAACATCGGCCCGGCCTAATTGCGTAGGAGATCGTGGCTTAAAATATGGCGAAAAAGATGGTCAAGATCACGGTCGTGGAAGGGTTCCACGGCCGTAATTTAGAGCGTGGAAATCAACACGGTTTGAACCATCTTCTCCACGGCCGTAGAAGTTGCTGGAATGAACCACGCTTCCTTAGCCATGGTTCCACGGCCGTGGAACTGAACGTGGAAAGTAATACGGCCGTATTCTAGAGCGTGGTTTAGGGCAAGAACGTGATTCTTCCCTAGCCTCGTGCATTCCTCAAGTTGGCACTCCCTTAGCTCCTAGGAATGTCCTCAATCCATGGACATTGCTCAACAACTCCATCCTTGCTCGATTCCTTTCGGAATTAGCTCTCAATCACCATAAAGGTTGTGTAGATCTCTATATCGACTTATAGATAAACTAGCTCACAAATGCATCAATCTTCAATCAATGACTATCAATATGAATCAAATACACTTAGAAAACGTGCCTAAAATATCACAATATTTCATGCTAACACCGGACAAGCGTCAGAGGACGGGACCTACTAGTTTTGGGGTAGGAGCCTTAGGGAGGTCCGTGGCCCGGTGCAGGGACGTTCGAGTCATCAGCCTGCTACTCAGGCGTCGGAAAAAGGGAGGCAGTGTTATAACTACGGAGGACATGGACATCTTTGGCCCGATTGTAGGAAGCCTCTTGTGACTTGTTTCTCTTGCGGCTAGACTGGTCACAGGGCGGTTTATTGCAGACGGGGCGGGGCAGGTGGAGGACAGAGGCCACCTCAGGTTCAGGCTCAGTTTTTTCAACAGAGGGGGAAGAGTCAGACGCGTACACAAGGGTCAGCTCACGGTCAGGGCCGTGGTAGAGGCCGTGGCGGAGGCACACAGGAGACCCGTGGCACACAGGCCAGGGTGTTTGAGTTGAGGAGCGTTGTTGATCCAACGGCACCGGCAACTACATGTAATATTCAAATCCACGGACTTCCGGTCCGAGCTTTATTTGATACGGGTTCCACGCACTCTTTTATGTCCAATGACTGTGTATCTAGGTTGTCCTTAGTTACGGTAGAGGGGAGACCTTTCATTGTGGGGCTAACCGGTGGGGGTAGGGTTAGTGGTACCCGAGAGGTACGCGGTTGCCCCATACGTTTGGAGAACCAAGATTGGTTAGCCGACTTCTATGTCATGCACTTAGTGCATGGATAAGTCATCCATGGCATGGACTGGATGGACCGCCATCGAGCCGTTTTGGACATCAGCCGGAGGACCCTTAAAGTTACCACAAAGACGGGACACGAGGTGATTTTCCGAGGTTTGAACCTCTGGAAGACCGGTGCTGTCATTAATGCGGTCCGAGCCGCGAGACTAGTCGGACAGGGATGCGAGGCCTTCTGGTGCTATGCCATGAAGGAGGAGACCATCGCTGAAGTATATTCCTGTGGCATGTGAGTTTGAGGATGTTTTTGGGGAGCCACCCGGATTACCACCGCAAAGGAGCGTTGATTTTGCTATTAAGTTGGAGCCCGGAATGAGGCCGATATCCAAGGCTCCATACCGCATGACGCCGATCGAGATGCTGGAGCTAAAGAAGTTCCTCGAGGAGTTAGCCGAGAGGGGTTTCATACGCCCGAGCATTTCTCCTTGGGGTGCACCGGTCCTCTTCGTCAGGAAGAAGGACGTATCTTTGAGGCTTTGCATTGATTACTGGGAATCGATCAAAGTCACCATCAAGAACAAGTACCCTCTACCACGCATCGATGATCTGTTAGACTAGTTACAGAGAGCCTTTGTGTTTTCAAGCATTGACTTGAGGTCGGGCTATCACCAGCTGAGGGTGAGAGGGGATGACGTGCCGAAGACGGAATTCAGGACAAGATACGGCCATTATGAGTTTGTCGTGATGCCATTCGAGCTCACGAATGCACCCCCCGTCTTCATGGAGTTGATGAACGGCATCTTTATCGACTTCTTGGACCAGTTCGTGGTAGTGTTTATAAATGATATCTTAGTTTACTCCCGGAGTAGGGAGGAGCATGCAGGACACCTAAGGACGGTTCTTCTAGTCCTTCAGGATATAGAGCTTTATGCAAAGCTCTCTAAGTGCGAGTTTTGGATGTCCGAGGTGGCATTCCAAGGTAATATAGTTTCCGCCGAGGGTGTCATGGTTGACCCGGCGAAGATAGAGTCTGTTTCTTCATGGCCGCTTCCTACGATGATCAAGGAGGTGCGCAGGGTTTCTCCGTGATTGCACGGCCGCTTACTTCCTTGTTGAGGAAGTCTACCAGGTTCGTCTAGTCCGAGCCTTGTTAGAGCAACTTTGAGGAGCTGAAGAGGAGGTTGACCTCCGCTCCTATTTTAGCCCAGCTTGAGGGCATAGATGATTTTGTTGTATATAGTGACGCCTCCAATGTAGGCTTGGGGTGCGTTTTGATGTAGAGGGGTAGGGTTATTGCGTATGCTTCTCGGCAGCTGAAGCCGTACGAGGAGAATTATCCCACCCATGATCTTGAGCTAGCGGCAGTGATTCATGCCCTGAAGATCTCATGACACTACTTGTACGGGGCTACGTGCTAAATCTTCACAGACCATAAGAGTTTGAAGTATATATTCACTCAGTGGGAGTTGAATAACCGCCAGAGGAGATGGTTAGAGCTGATTAAGGACTTTGATTTGGAGACTTTGTACCATCCGGGGAAGGCGAACGTAGTCACCGATGCATTGAGTAGGAGGACTACTCGAGAAGAGGCTATAGCACGGCTTACGGTTCAGCCACAACTGAGGAGGGATTTGATAGAGTTAGAGATGGATATCCGATTCCCGGATGTGGATTGTCATTTGTCCGAGTTGGAGGTACTTCCTAACCTGCCCGGAGAAATCCGGAAGAAGTAGGAGGGATGCCCTGTTTTGAGGAGGATCAGTGATAGGATGACCAGAGGTGAGGCACCACAGTTTACGGTAGGAGCAGATGGCTTAGTGAGACGCTAGGGGCGTATTTGTGTACTATCAGACCCGGAGTTGAGAGAGCGGATTTTGCATGAGGCACATTCTACACCTTACTCTGTGCATCCCAACACGAGTAAGGTGTACCTGGATCTTAGGAGATCTTATTGGTGGGACGGGATCAAGCCAAATGTAGCTAGATACGTGGCTTGATCCACGACTTGCCAACAGGTCAAGATCGAGCACTGGAGACACGCAGGAGAGCTTCATCCGTTGCCCGTGCCGCAGTGGAAGTGGGAAGATATATCTATGGACTTCGTGACTGGTTTGAGGCCAAGTAGGAGCTTTGACATGATATGGGTAGTAGTGGATTTGTTGACGAAGACCGCACGTTTCATCCCTATTTGGGAGACGTGGCCGGTGAGTCGTCTAGCCGAGGAATTTACTCGCTAGATTATGAGGCTACATAGAGTACTGAGGACTATCATCTCGGATAGGGACGGGCTCTTTAACTCGAGGTTCTGGCAGCAGGTACACGCCGCCATAGGTTTGAGTCTTCATTTCACCACCGCATACCATTCATAGACTGACGGCCAGTCAGAGCGGACTATTAAGACCTTAGAGAACATGTTGCGTGCATGTGTACTAAACTGGGGGAAGGTATGGCCAGACCACCTCCCATTGGTGGATTTTTCGAATGATAGCTGTTAGCATGAAATATTGTGATATTTTAGGCACGTTTTCTAATCGCAATTGATTCATATTGATAGTCTTTGATTGAGCTTTATGCATATATGAGCTAGTATTGCCTATATTGTCGATATGGATGTCTACACGAGTTCTATGTTGATTATAGGTGATTTGGAGCTATTTCCGAACGGAATTGAGCAAAGGAGAGTTGAGTTGATGTGTCCATAGACCAAGGGCACCTTTTGGAAGCAATTTGGAGTATTAGATTGAGGAATGCACGAATGAAGGCAAGAATCACGGTTTTACCCTAAATTACGGCCGTGGATCTTGATGCAGAATTCGATGTTCATTCCAGGGGATATTACGGCCGTGGAAGCTATCCGTGTTTGTTTCCACGCCTCAAAATTACGGTCGTGGAAACTTCCACGACCGTGATCTTGGCGAATCTTTTCGCCACTTTCGAAGCCATAATCTTTTGAAGATTGGGCCGGGCCGACGTTTTGCCCTGCATTATAAAAAGGACGGATGAAGCAAGATTCCGTCACCTCGCTCCCGCACTTACGACCTTTCAACCCTAAGTTTAGCGGCAAAAACGCAAGCTTAGCAACACACAAACCCTCATTCTTGGAGGTGATTTGGAAGAATTCATTGAAGTTCCAAAGTTCGTGTCGGAGAGTCGCTGTTGTGATCTTCGTGTGAAAGATCGAAGTTTCTTGAAGGATTTCGCAAGAAGATTCCTCTTCTTGCTTAGGTTTGATTTAGGATCGGATTGACATCCCGTTTCCTTTCTTTCCTAAGATTGTGATTGTTTATCTCTTTTTTACATCTTTTGATAAACACTTGTTCTTGGCTGTGATTCTGAGATTCGATTGAAGATTATTGATAGTTCTTGAAAATTCCCATTTTCTATCCTTTAAATCTTGAATTAATATCAATATGACTGTTATTGGCTAAAAACCCTTAACAATTCTAAGGTGAAGGGTTGATAGTTGTGGCTTAGATGATGATAGATCGATCGTAAACAGATTAGACCCTGAGAGTTAGAGAATCGTCGCCGAAAACCCTAAATCACGGGCTGTTCTTGAGTTCCACGACCGTGGAATCTCAAGAACTAACCGTGATTTTCCTTAAGTCTACGAGCCTGCTTTTACTTTAATCCAAAGTTAAAGATTTGCTTTAACTTAGTTTAGACTTGTCTTTTCTAGGTGGTAGTGAAGCCTCAACAACCTCTACCTCGATTGTGAGCCTCAACAACCTCAATCGGATAAGTTAGTCTTGATCTTTAGATTATAGGTTTGGGTATTTGATGCTAATTCTCGTCTTTAGAATCTTTCTATATTGAGCCTCATCAACCTGTATAGGAAGAGTCTTTTGGGTGAGTTATATAAGGTTTTTGGAACCTCAACCGTACGATTACCTTACATTAGTATACCTTTGCATATCTTAACTCTGTCTTTACATCATTAGTATATCTTGAATCGATTGCCACAGCTGGATACTTGGATCTTTAGGATTGTTGTTTTCCCAATATATTTGCAAAACTCTCATAATAACCGCTTGATAACCTGCAATCGAGTTCGTTCCACCCAAATCCCTGTGTTCGATACTCTGGAATTCTTGCTTAACTATATCGATCCGTACACTGCGGGTTCGCTTGCTTGATTTCAGTTTTATAAATATAAAGCTTATTTGCACACACCTCTAGGGGCGAACAAGTTTTTGGCGCCGTTGCCGGGGATTTGGCTTCGTCCGAATCCGGTTGCCGGTTGTCAAGCTTGGGAGCTTGCTCTCGTTATTTGATTTTTCTTTGAGTGTATGCGCAGGTCTAGGAACACCGGAGATCTCTTACCTCTTGATCAAGAGTTAGAGAAAACCTTGAGGCAAAAGCGCAAGGAAAAGAGGATGGCTCAAGAAAACGAAAGCGATCTTCAAACTAAGTTGGCGGAGAAGGAAGCTCAACTCCGATGGAATGAGCCTTTCCTCCAAGACGAAATGGATCGTCATCAAACTCAAGTTAACGGTCTACAAGACGTGATCGCCCAAATGACGATAAAGATGAGCGATCTTGAAAATAAAGTGGGGAAGAAGTCCTCGAGAAGAAGGACAAGGTCTAGAAGAAGAAACCACTCATCCACCGATGATAGTGATTCTTCCATGCCTCCTTTAGAAGAAATTGATCCCACGATCAATATAAATCCTTTCAATCAACAAGGAGCTGCTAACCGTCGCATTCCACCTAGAAATTTGAGGGTCGAACGTGTGGATAATGAGCCAAGAACTCTTAGCCAGCGGATGGATCCAACACAACAACCACGCCGTTTAGGTGTGAACTTTGATGCTGAAGATGTACAAGGGTTTAGCTTCAACCCTCAAGTCATCACTCTTGTTCGCCAAAGCCAGTTTGGCGGTACAAGCACCGAATCTCCACACCAACACTTGCAAAACTTTGAGTGTATGATGGAGACGATGAGGCCAAAGAGCGCCACTACCAACAGCTATAAGCTCAAACCTTTCTTTTTCTCTTTGAAAGGGAAAGCGCTATCTTGGTACCAAGCTCTTCCTAGTGGAAAGCTAGAGACGTGGGAAGACCTCTCCGCAGAGTTTCTCACCAAGTTCTTTCCGCCCTCCAAAACGGCGGAACTTAGAGGTAAGATTAATGCTTTTTCTATGAGACCTAACGAAAGTTTGTTTCAATCTTGGGAAAGGTTTCAGGATTTGCTCTTGGATTGCCCTCGTCATGGCATATCCAAGCTTGCCTTGCTGGAAATTTACTACAAGGGGCTGGATGCGGGAACGCAATTCAACCTTCAATCCCTCTCATGTGGAACGTTCATGGACATGAGAGAAGATGACGCTTGGGACTTCATTGAGAAGCAAGCAAGAGTCATAGAGAAGTATTCCCACCGGAAAGTGGAGGGAAATCGTGTGGAGCAAGGAGCAAAGCTCACACATGAAGCTCAAAATCAAATTTTCTCCCTCAACAATGAGATCAAAGAGTTGAAGGAGACTATCAAGACCAACTTCCCAAAGCAACAAGAGAAGGATGTTGGCTATTTGGGCAACAACAACGGCGGTGATAACACCAACCGCAACAACAACAACCGGAACAATAACCGGAACAACAATTGGAATGGAAACAACAACAACCGGAACAACAACAATTGGAACAACAATCGGGGTTCGAACAACAACAATTGGCGCTCCAATCAGCAAAATTCCGGTAACTCCCATCCTTCCAATTCCAATCCACTAACTCCACCCTCTTCTTCCTCTACTCCTTTGAAAAGCCAGGGGCAATCATCAAATGGAGGAAACAACACGGGAAAAGAGAAGCCGGATCCCATGTTGGAGACGATCTTGGGAAAGCTTCAAGGGTTGGAGAACCGCATCATCAAGGTTGATGATCAAATTTCTAAGGTTGACAAAGCTCAAAAGGTTTTGGAAAATCAAATGTTCAACCATGCGGAGGAAGTTCCTAGAAATCAAGGGAAGCTTCCAGGAAAGACGGAGGACAACCCTAAGGGAAGGGTGATGGCAATTACAACTAGGAGCGGAGTGACTACCACCGATCCGCAGCCTACGTTTGTCGAAGTCCCCGTAGAGAAAAGTAAAGAAAAGGGGAAGGAGAAGGAAGATATCTATGTTCCTCCTCCGGCTTTCAAACCTCCCCTACCATTCCCTCAATCTAGAGCGCGAGCACGCCTAGACAAGCAATTCGGTAAGTTCATAGAACTCATGAGCAAATTGCATATTAACATACCTTTCATTGATGCTATTGTAGGTATGCCGGCTTATGGCAAGTTCTTGAAGGAGCTCCTCTCTAACAAGAGGAAGCTAGAAGATTTTGGAGAAGTCAAGATGAGTTCGGACTCTTCGGACCTCATCAAGACTATGAAGGAGAAAATGCCCCCAAAGCTGAAAGATCCGGGGTCATTTTGTATTCCCATTGGAGTGGGGGAGGTCACATATGACGCTTTATGTGACTTGGGAGCAAGTGTGAGCATCTTACCACTTGCATTGTGCAGGAAGATCGGTTTAGGCGACCCTAAACCGGTGAAGATGACGTTATACATGGCGGATCGATCCATTACTCGTCCCGTCGGTATTGTAGAAGACGTCCCGGTCAAGCTAGGCAAGTTCTTTGTCCCAATTGACTTTGTCGTGCTTGACATTCCTGCGGATAGTCCGGTCCCGATCATACTCGGAAGACCGTTTCTTGCAACTTCCGGCTGCATGGTCGATTGCAAGAATGGGAGACTCGCTTTTGACATTGGGGAAGAGAAAGTAGAATTCGTTCTTTCCACTCTAGTGAAGGAGCCAATCTTTGATGAGGAGATTTACAATTTCCAAGACGAAGAAGGTTTATCTAGGGAGGAGGTAAGTGCGATTCTCTTTAACGATCCTTTGCAAAAGGTTATTACTATGAGTCTAACCGATGTAGGAGGAGAAGAAGAGTGCAAAGAGGAAATTGAAGCCTTAGAGGCACAAGAAGAGATGCATGAAGTGGAGTTTGAGAAACTCCACGATGAGGCAGAAAACACTCGAATCCACGGTCATACTCTGTATTCCACGGCCGTGGATTCCATGATCAAATTCGACCTCCATTCCAGAGGATATTACGGCCGTGGAAAACCAGAGGAAACCGTGATTTTGACCGTGGAAAAGGACGATCGACACACTCCTTCAACTTCCTCTGATTCTTCTCCAATCCACTCAACATCCTTAGAAGCTTCCAAGGAAACATCGGAAGCTCCTCAAGGATCATTAGAAGTTCCGAAAGCAATGGAACTTAAACCACTTCCTACTCATCTAAGGTACGCTTTTCTTGGATCTAATTCTACCTTTCCGGTTATCGTTAGTTCCGAATTAAGCATAGATGAACATGAACAGCTCATGATTGTCCTTAGGAAACATAGAAAAGCCATAGGCTACACTATTGAGGACTTAGTAGGAATCAAACCCTCCCTATGCATGCACAAAATACTAATGGAGGAGGACTTTAGAACTTCAAGACAACCTCAAAGGCGGTTGAATCCGACCATGAAGGAGGTTGTCAAGAAAGAAATTCTTAAACTTCTTGATGCAGGTATCATCTATCCTATCTCCGATAGCAAGTGGGTGAGCCCGGTTCAAGTGGTTCCGAAGAAGGGAGGAATGACGGTCATCACCAATAAGAACAACGAACTCATTCCTACCCGAACCGTGACTGGATGGCGAATGTGCATAGACTACCGCAAGCTCAACAATGCAACGCGGAAGGACCACTTTCCATTGCCATTCATCGATCAAATGCTTGAAAGGTTAGCACAACATTCATACTTTTGCTACCTTGACGGTTATAGTGGTTTCTTTCAGATCCCGATACATCCGGATGATCAAGAGAAGACCACATTCACGTGCCCTTGGGGTACGTTCGCTTATAGGAGAATGCCGTTCGGACTTTGCAACGCCCCAGCCACCTTCCAACGGTGCATGATGGCCATCTTCTCCGAATATGTGGAGGAAATCATGGAAGTCTTCATGGACGACTTCTCCGTTTACGGTTCCTCCTTTAACGATTGTCTTTCCAACCTTTCTCTTGTTTTGCAAAGATGTGAAGACACTAACCTAGTTCTTAATTGGGAGAAGTGTCAATTCATGGTTAAGGAAGGAATCGTTTTAGGTCACTTAGTCTCTAGTAGAGGGATAGAGGTAGATAAAGCTAAAATAGAGACCATAGAGAAACTTCCTCCCCCAATTTCGGTGAAGGGAATAAGAAGTTTCCTAGGACATGCTGGATTTTATAGACGTTTCATTCAAGACTTTTCTAAGATATCAAAGCCTCTCACTAATCTATTGATGAAGGATGCGGTTTTTGAGTTTTCACAGGAATGTCTAGATGCGTTCAACACCATTCGGCAAGCTCTAATTTCAGCACCCATTATCCAACCCCCGGATTGGACTCTCCCTTTCGAGATTATGTGTGATGCTAGTGACGTAGCCATTGGAGCTGTTCTTGGGCAACGAAAGGAAGGACGAACCCACGCCATATACTATGCTAGCAAGACGCTAGACGAAGCCCAGCTCAACTACGCCACTACGGAAAAAGAGTTTCTAGCCATTGTCTATGCTATTGATAAGTTTCGCTCTTATCTTGTAGGTGCAAAGGTGATTGTCTACACGGATCATGCTGCGATCCGATACCTCCTTGCAAAGAAAGATGCGAAGCCAAGGCTGATTAGATGGATTCTCCTCCTACAAGAATTCGATCTTGAGATCCGCGACAAGAAAGGCTCGGAAAATTCTGTTGCGGATCATTTGAGTCGTCTAACACATCTAGAGGACGATCATCTACCCATTGATGACTCCTTTCCGGACGAACACCTACACATCATAGAGGAGTGCATCAAGGTAGTCTCCAAAGGTAACGAACCATGGTTTGCTGATTTTGTTAACTATTTGGTTTGCCAGGAGATACCACCCGGACTATCATACGCACAAAGGAAGAAGTTCTTCAAGGATGTCCGGGAATACCATTGGAACGAGCCTCTCCTCTTTAAGAGAGGTCCGGATGGCATCATCCGGCGATGTGTGCCGGAAGATGAGATGCAAAGTGTCATCCGTCATTGTCATTCACTACCTTGTGGAGGACATGCTAGTTCGAACAAAACTAGCGCAAAGGTATTGCAATCTGGATTTTATTGGCCTACTTTATTTAAAGATGTGCAATCCTTTGTTTCTTGTTGCGATGCTTGTCAAAGAACAGGCAATATCTCTAGGAGGAACGAGATGCCCCTCAACAACATCCAAGAGGTGGAGATTTTCGACGTTTGGGGAGTCGACTTCATGGGACCATTCCCTTCTTCTTGTGGAAACCAATACATACTATTGGCGGTAGATTATGTCTCTAGATGGGTCGAAGCAATTGCCTCTCCCACAAATGATGCCATGGTGGTGGTCAAGTTCTTCAACAAGACCATTTTTCCGCGATTCGGGACGCCAAGGACAATCATTAGTGATGGAGGTTCTCACTTCATAGCCCGTCGCTTTGAAGCTCTTCTAGCTAAGTATGGGGTTACTCACAAGATCGCTACCCCTTACCATCCACAAACGAGTGGACAAGTCGAGATCTCAAATAGGGAGATCAAGGGAATTCTAGAGAAGACGGTCTCAAGGACTAGGAAGGATTGGTCCTTGAAGCTAGATGATGCATTGTGGGCATACCGGACTGCATACAAGACTCCCATAGGAACCACACCATACAACCTCGTGTATGGAAAGTCTTGTCATTTGCCGGTAGAGCTAGAGCACAAAGCGTTTTGGGCTATCAAATGGCTGAATTTCGGCATGAAGGAAGCGGGAGAGAAGCGTCTCCTAGACATCAACGAGCTGGATGAACTCCGTTTGAACGCCTATGAAAACGCTAAGATCTACAAGGAAAGAGCAAAGCGTTGGCATGATAAGCATATCATCCCAAAGGACTTGCAAGAAGGAGATCAAGTTCTCCTCTTCAATTCGAGACTTCGCCTCTTTCCAGGTAAGTTAAAATCTCGTTGGACTGGACCTTTTCTAATTAAGCGTATTTTCCCCCATGGTGCAGTTGAAGTATGGGGTGAAGCTAGCGGAAGTTTTAAGGTGAACGGTCAACGACTCAAGAAGTACTCACCGGAACTCCAAGCTGAGGAGTTTGCACCTACCGCACTCGAATAAGTGCGAGACTGGTCTAGCTACGGACCTTAAACAAAGCGCTTCTTGGGAGGCAACCCAAGGTATTGTATTTTCGTTTTTGCTTTCGATTCATAGTTTAGTTTAGAATAGAAGTTTTTGCTTTATTTTTGCCTCGATTTCTTCCGGTATGTTCGTGTTTTTGGTTGTAGGATCGATGGAAAAGAAGAAGGGAGGGATAATGACGAAGAGAAGTGACGAAATTTGGACTTTGAAGCTTTACAGAGAGTTCCACAGTCTAAATTACGGTCGTCATAGCTACAGTGGCCGTAATTCTCAAAAGCCTGTGAAAAATCACAAAAATTACGGGTCCGTACATATCCACGGCCGTGGAATGCCCCGACAAACCGTGATTTTTGAAATTTTGCCTGCGAGTATAAAAGCCACACTTCACCACAAAAACACCACAAAATCCCCAATTTCCACGCCCTAAATACCGAAAACACGCAGCTCATCCCAAATCTTCATTCTCTAATCGTTTTTAACGATTCTTCTTCCTAAACTGAAGCAAATCCAACCAAGAACAAGATCCAAGCAACGAATCACGCGGAAAACGATCAACAATTCCGCATTTTGGATTTCTCAATCCGAAAAAGAGGTTTTTGCTCTCTTCTTGATTCTAGTCGTTTTTGTTCGTTTTTGTTAGAGATTTTTAGGGAGAACTGATTGAGATTGGAAGAAATTAGATTAGGACTGCCTGTTGTGGAGTTTGATTGCTGATTTGCTGAGGATTGAGAAATTCCGTGTCGAATTACGGTCTACACATATTCCACGGCCGTGGTTTAGGAAGAACAGACCGTAATTCTCAACAGAATGGATTTCGTGAGGAGAGTTTCGGGGAGGATTAAAGAAAAGAAAGGGGAACAGAATAAGAAGAGAAAGGGTAACCCCTCCACATCTAGGGCACCACCACCACCCTCATCCCCTTCACCTTCACCCCCATCTTCACCTCCATCCTCACCACCTCCATCCAGCATCCCGATCATACACGAAAACCACCAAGCTGCATTTGAGAGGATAGAGAAGAGGGCAGTGATTGGCCCTAGGTACTTGTTGTTGGAGGATCTTCATCCTCTCAACATAGTGGATGACCTTACTTGGCTCTTGGATAGAGCCGGTTTGCTTGTCTTCACGAACATTCGTGAGGACGCTTATGAGGAGATCACCCGAGAAGTTGTGACGTCTTTTGAGCACAGCCATGTCGATAGGACTGTCTCCTTCCGTCTCATGAATAGAGACTACCAGCTTAGCATTGTTGAGTTCGGGACCATCTTTGGGTTCCATGAGACCTACAACGGTCGCCTCCCTAGGAACGTTTCTGCTAAGGATTTTTGGGAGGATGTGGCGATGATCTATGCCGACGAGGACCGTTGGCATCCAGCTGATACCAAGGCCAAATTGATGTACCATTTGGCCTTGAAGATAGCTCACCGTGTTCTTTCGGAGTGTCTCTTTCCTAGGACGGAGACGCCCCAAAAGATCAAGACGGATGAGCTATTCCTTCTCTATGCTATGCTCCACGGATGCCGCGCCGATTGTGCTACTCTTTTGGCGGCGACAATGAGCAAGCTCAAGAACAAGTCGAGAGGGAACATTGGATACGGTGGGATAGTGACCCACATAGCTAGGACTTTTGGAGTGGACTTCTCGGCTTGCACACGTATACCGGCAGTTCCATTAGGGCTACACGCTTTCATGGTTAGGGGACTCATCTTCCCCACACATAGAGGTCCGCCTTATGCGGGCATGCCCTGGGAGAGTAGGACCGGTAGGGGTATTGAGTGGCTGCCGGAGTATTCCATTGTGGCGGGACGCCACAACTGGAAGGAGACGTTCGCTGCGATGCATGCGAACAGGCTTGTAGCTCCCCCTTACGTTCCACCGCCGGTAGTAGATGAGGAGGATATGGGAGATCAGTATGAGAGTGGTGGAGGAGCAGAGCAGGAGTTCGGCACGTTTCCGGATCAGCCGGATACGGCCCAGGATGTACCTAGACGCTCTCCGCGTCCGGCTAGAGCTTCAGGCTCGTCATCTCGCCGCGCTAGCGTGAGTGAGAGGCCCACGTGGATGACTACACCTCCCACCTGGTACGAGACACCCCCTCCTTGGTCCACCACGCAGCCAGCAGCAGCACCACCACCACCACCGCAGCCAGCACCAGCAGATGCTCCCGGATGGTATGATCACCCCCCTGGGTGGTATGAGAGGATGCCGGATTGGGCTACCGGACTTTCAGAGAGAGTCGGAGCACTAGAGATCCGGGCGGATGATAGAGACAGACATTTCGACGACCTCGACCACATGATGAGGGACGTCTACCGCCAGCAGTTTGGGCGGTACTATGATCCGAGCTTCTCTCCATTTCCACCTCCACCGGCACCGCAGTGATAGATGACCGGACAGCTCGTTTTAGACATTCCTGCCACCATTTGTGAGTTTTCTTTTTCTTTTCTTTCTTTTGTTCTTTCTTGTGAACATTAGGGACAATGTTCGTCCTAAGTATGGGGTGGGATGTACTAAACGTTTGTAATAACTCTACTCTATATGTTGCTTCTATTCCGAGACTATCCTTGCATGTTCATTGTATGTTACACGTTTTATTCTTGCATTGCATGAAAAAGAACTTTAAAAACTCATAAAAATTGAAAAATTAAAAAAAAAAATTTGATGCTTCTAACGAATCGATATGATTTCCATGATAATCATTACTTGCGAATTGAGTTGATAACAATTGAATGCTTGAAAGGATGGTAATTCGAAAAGGATTTGAATGAATGAATTTTACCTCTTTTGCAAGTTGTATAATGTGAGAATTGTTACCTAAATCATGTAAGAAATTGAAGTTGAAATCACATTATAAGCTCCTATACTTCTTGTTGAAATGATTAAGGCAATTCGATATTTTCTTTCTTCTTCCTTTGAATCATCTAACTCCTCATTGAAATATTAGCCTCCCTTACCCATCCGGGAACTTGGAAAGTAAATGAGAAAAAAAAAAGGCATGTTTGATGTGGGAGGGCCATGAGAGCAAGTATTTGCAATCAATTGAATAGAAAGAAATTATAGGTTTGGGGAAGTCAATCATGACGATGAGTAACTCGGCACCATTCACATAGCCGGGTGTTTGTGTCTTGCCAAAGTCGGATTGAGCGATATTCCTAGCGGATTATGGTATGTGCGCTAAGGGTTTGAGGCATCTCGCAAAAATGAGAAACGCCAATCTCCTAGGCTTCGGTTTTTGTGCACCTCTATCCATAACTCCAAAAGTAAAGTCGAAAAAGGAGAGAGCGAAGCTCTAAGTGAAGTGTTGCGGAAACCGCAAAAGAAGAAGAAGGTAGATATCCACTTTCCCGGATTTATGCACCACTTTCCCTTAAAGTTTTCCCCACCCTTCCATGCTCTAGACCTTTTCTTTGAAAGTCCTTATGATCAAAAGAATGTTATATGGCTTGGTGATCTAAATTGAAATTCTTATGATTGATTTTGATAATGTTTGAAGGTTATAATGCTTGTTTGGAAGTTAAATTGGTTCATGATTCTTCTTTACCTCTTACTCTCTAATTAAGTGTGTGAAAGTTTGAAACGATTGAAGCAAGGTTTGAGAATGATCTATTCTTTAGAAGTCACTTTCATCCAAAAGAAGGTACACATATTTCATCCTAACTCTTGTTTTAAAGCTTTTTGAAAGACCTTGCTTAGGGACAAGCAAGTGTTAAGTATGGGGTTATTTGTTAGCATGAAATATTGTGATATTTTAGGCACGTTTTCTAATCGCAATTGATTCATATTGATAGTCTTTGATTGAGCTTTATGCATATATGAGCTAGTATTGCCTATATTGTCGATATGGATGTCTACACGAGTTCTATGTTGATTATAGGTGATTTGGAGCTATTTCCGAACGGAATTGAGCAAAGGAGAGTTGAGTTGATGTGTCCATAGACCAAGGGCACCTTTTGGAAGCAATTTGGAGTATTAGATTGAGGAATGCACGAATGAAGGCAAGAATCACGGTTTTACCCTAAATTACGGCCGTGGATCTTGATGCAGAATTCGATGTTCATTCCAGGGGATATTACGGCCGTGGAAGCTATCCGTGTTTGTTTCCACGCCTCAAAATTACGGTCGTGGAAACTTCCACGACCGTGATCTTGGCGAATCTTTTCGCCACTTTCGAAGCCATAATCTTTTGAAGATTGGGCCGGGCCGACGTTTTGCCCTGCATTATAAAAAGGACGGATGAAGCAAGATTCCGTCACCTCGCTCCCGCACTTACGACCTTTCAACCCTAAGTTTAGCGGCAAAAACGCAAGCTTAGCAACACACAAACCCTCATTCTTGGAGGTGATTTGGAAGAATTCATTGAAGTTCCAAAGTTCGTGTCGGAGAGTCGCTGTTGTGATCTTCGTGTGAAAGATCGAAGTTTCTTGAAGGATTTCGCAAGAAGATTCCTCTTCTTGCTTAGGTTTGATTTAGGATCGGATTGACATCCCGTTTCCTTTCTTTCCTAAGATTGTGATTGTTTATCTCTTTTTTACATCTTTTGATAAACACTTGTTCTTGGCTGTGATTCTGAGATTCGATTGAAGATTATTGATAGTTCTTGAAAATTCCCATTTTCTATCCTTTAAATCTTGAATTAATATCAATATGACTGTTATTGGCTAAAAACCCTTAACAATTCTAAGGTGAAGGGTTGATAGTTGTGGCTTAGATGATGATAGATCGATCGTAAACAGATTAGACCCTGAGAGTTAGAGAATCGTCGCCGAAAACCCTAAATCACGGGCTGTTCTTGAGTTCCACGACCGTGGAATCTCAAGAACTAACCGTGATTTTCCTTAAGTCTACGAGCCTGCTTTTACTTTAATCCAAAGTTAAAGATTTGCTTTAACTTAGTTTAGACTTGTCTTTTCTAGGTGGTAGTGAAGCCTCAACAACCTCTACCTCGATTGTGAGCCTCAACAACCTCAATCGGATAAGTTAGTCTTGATCTTTAGATTATAGGTTTGGGTATTTGATGCTAATTCTCGTCTTTAGAATCTTTCTATATTGAGCCTCATCAACCTGTATAGGAAGAGTCTTTTGGGTGAGTTATATAAGGTTTTTGGAACCTCAACCGTACGATTACCTTACATTAGTATACCTTTGCATATCTTAACTCTGTCTTTACATCATTAGTATATCTTGAATCGATTGCCACAGCTGGATACTTGGATCTTTAGGATTGTTGTTTTCCCAATATATTTGCAAAACTCTCATAATAACCGCTTGATAACCTGCAATCGAGTTCGTTCCACCCAAATCCCTGTGTTCGATACTCTGGAATTCTTGCTTAACTATATCGATCCGTACACTGCGGGTTCGCTTGCTTGATTTCAGTTTTATAAATATAAAGCTTATTTGCACACACCTCTAGGGGCGAACAATAGCATCTAGCACGCGTCGATTGGGATGGTTGTTCGCTCCAAACGGTGTGTGCAAACTTTAATTTATAACCCTAGATGTTAGCTTAAAACAAGGATGCGAACCCGCAGTGTACGGGTCAATCGTAGTAAAAAGCAAGAAATTCCAGGAGTCGATCACAGGAACTTAGTGAAACAAAGTCGGAATAGGTAAGCTTTAGCAATTACTAATCACAAAGCAATTAAAACAATCAAAGATGATAAAAGTCAATAAAGGAAATATGCAATTCTAGGGATTCAAGCATCTAATTGTGGTTCCAACTCAAGATCTAAAGATAAGCGGACAAAGCTGAGGTTTTTGCATAGGGAATGTGTTACTAAAGTGGAATAGATCACCGGGTAAGTCTCACTACTCACTAATCCCAAACCGTAACTCCTATTACCGGGTAAGTCTCAAGGAATTAAGATAAAGAACTATAACCTCAAACTAACACACCATCTAAGGGAATAAAATCAACCTTTACCGGGTAAGTCTCAAGCTAACTCACAAAGATGGAATGAAAGCACACTCAAACCCCAATAAAGGATAAACCTTTACTACCTATACTTATGATCTTAGGTAAACAAACTAAGGAATTACCGGGTAAGTCTCATCCTAGGCTTGCATTGAACCAGGAAAGGTGTAATAAGAATAGGATTTGGCAAACTCTAACACTTAACTCTCAGTTTCGGATAAGATAAGTCACCTCGGTCAGCCAAATTCCACCCCGGCCGAGATGTTCATCGACTGAACGAGATGCTTAGGGTTAAGGTAAAGACTCGAACTTTCAGGGTCCTACTGTGATTAAGATTATTCTATCATTGTTTTTCCCACAACCTTCAGCCAATTACCCTAGAATCACACAAAGATATTAGCCACTCATCATCATAAAGTATTAATCAAATATATGGGAAGAAAGAGAATAATTGAACAAGAAAACCTTAAGAGAAAGGCTTCAATAACTGAATCAATTATCAAACCAACAAGCGTTCCTTGGATAGAAATCCAACAAGAAAACCGACAAAGAACGGAATCTAAGATGATCTTACAAAAACCCTTCAAAAAGCTATAAAAGCTATAGACTTTCTTCCTTCAACCTTCAAAAAGGTTCTTCAAATCTCCCAACTGGAGTATGGCTGCAGCGGTGTATAAAATACAATCGGTGGTATAACATGATGTGGATTTGTGGAAAATCCAACCCTTTTTATAGGAAAATTACTCTCCAAAGATAAGATATCTTAGAAAGATCTCTTCCCATAAAAATAGGTAAAATATATGGTCTATCTTATCTTCTTCCTTCCAGGAACCCAGCCCAAAAATATAAGATCCTCTTTCCAAAGATAAAAGATCTCAGCCAAGAATAAGATATTCTCGCCGCGTCCCAGGTGTTCGCCTCGGTCGAGTCGACTCCTCTGGATCACCTCGGTCGAGGCGACTCTGTAGTCAACCGAGGTGTGTCACAACTGAATGTGAAATCTCTCAAATCTGGTCCAAAGTGCATCTTTAATCCATGGCTATGCTTCCTGGATGTTTCCTTATGTTCCTGAATGTAGCTCCAATGACTCCATAGCTCCTTTTGCACCTTTTTGATGCAAAACGTGCCATTTTACCTACGATTACAACAAAACTAGGTGTAGACCTCGATTCCCGCAAAGGTAGATGAAATGGTAATATAATCACATAATATACATACAAACATGCAGATTATTGAAGATAAAACGTCTAAACTAACCCCAAAATATAGACAATAATTCATGCTATCAAAATACCCCATACTTAGCCCTTGCTTGTCCCCAAGCAAGTTCTGCATATAAAATACAAGATAGAATGGATTACAAGTCATAAAGATCAATGAAAAAGTCTTTCAAAAACATTTTTATGGTGTGCTACAATCATAGATCACTCTAAGAGAATACTTCATGAAATTTAAAATCAAAATATGATCAAAACATTTTATAAATATGAGAAAGTTGTTCATCTTTGCATAAAATCGTAGAATGCATAATAAATCGTAATCATCGAAATTAATCATGTATAATCCAGTTTAAACCACTAAGTCAATCAACAAGCTCGAGGTCTCAAGGGCTTCCCAAAAGAAAGGTCAAGAAACGTGTAGGGTAGGGATGTATATAAGGTAATGTGGTGCTAGAATCCGGGAAAAGGATATCACTTCACTTTCACTTTGACTTTCAACATCTTCCACCAATAAGTTTGCTTATTTCACACTTTTTCTTTTTTACTTTACTTTTTGGGATGCATGGACAGAGGTGCACAATAACCGAAGCCTAGGAAATCAGCAATCATCAATTTCTTGAGATGTATCAAACCCTTGATGCACATACCATGACCCATTAGAAATATCGCTCAATCCGACTTTGGCAAGACACAGACACCCGGCTATGTGAATGGTGCCGAGTTACTCATCATCTTGATTGACTTCCCCAAACCTATTTATTGCTTTCTATCACTTTTACTTCCAGCCAACTTCTCAACTTTTACTTCACTTGCTTTCACCACTTTGCTTGCTTCCAAATTCCCAGATAGGTAAAGGGAGGCAAAAATGTATATGAGGGGCTAAGCATGATCAAGAAGAAGAAGAGAGAAGAATGAATTGCCTTGGTCTTTCCAGGAAGAAAGTGAGAGAACTTATCTTGTAGTGTCAACCTTCAAATTCAACATAATTTGGATAAAAACAAAGTATTAAACATGCCAAAAATTCAAACAAAGCATTTAGCAACTTAAACATATCATAGAACCTTTCAAACACATAAATATTTCAAAACCAGTCAGCAAACAAGATCTTCACTGAGATCATATCCAGATAAGAAGCACAAAAATCATTTCGAAAACTCTCAGTTAAACCACGTCGGTCGAGGTGTTCTAGGTCAACCGAGGTGAAGTACCTCGTTTGGCCAAAACGGCCCCGGTCGAGGTCAAAATTTTTTTTTTTTCTGTCCCGTTTTTGACGTTTTTCTCAATCAAATAACCTGTATGCATGCATGTAATTTCAGATAAAACCAAAGAAGCAAAATGAAGACTAAATATCCGATAATGTCGAGTCATACATCACATAAGTCATAAAATACATAAACACCCCATACTTGGGACACACTATCCCAGTGGGTCAAATAAGTCTAAAGAAATAAAGTACTCACTGGACATAAAGTTGAGCTGCATAATAAATAAGAAAGAAAATCCTGCAAGCTCTCAATGATCCTGATCCGGTGGTGGTGGTGGTGGCATGTAGGGATACTGGGATGGGTCAAACGGATAACCCATAGTCTGCTGAAACTGGATCTCCATCATCCGGCGCTGATAGTGCTGGCTCTATAGCATCTGATCAGTCCAGTGGTCGATCTCTCGGTGCTGGGCGGCAAATCTCTCATCGATGTCCACAGTAAGGGCAGCATAAGAATCTATCATCTGATCCGTCAGATCATCGATCCGACGGTGAGCCTCTGGATCTCTATGTCGGCGTACCCTACGCCTAGCAGGTCGGACTGGTGATGCAGCCAGCGCGGTCTCAGTATCGTCATCGTCTAAGTCAATGACCGGCGCACTCGTCCCAGTAGATCATTCCCTATATCCATAGGAACTCCATCATCCCTGTCACCATCATCAGCAATCTCCTCTTCTACCTCATCCTCCTCAGCTGGTGCAGCTGCTGCCTCTCTAACATCCTCCATCAATAGGATCCAAGGAGTCTGCCAATAGTGATGATCATAAACTGAAAACTAGGGTGACCATCTGATCCCCTGTGGTGTAGTCGGCTCCCATGGCATCGCCACATATGGCGTAGTAAGTCCTCGGGGAACCAGTATCCTCCGAGTGATCATCTCCTGAAGCCCTAGCGGCTTGGCAGCCGCCACCATAGTACAAGCGTTGAGGTCCATTTCCTGGTAACTCGCTATGTGAGTCACAATGCCTCCGCAAAAGATATCTCCCTTCGCCTTGGCCTTGATCTTGTGCAGATCCTCTGCCAACATCAAGCCAAAGTCTGGGATCCCTCTAGTCACCATGCAGTAAAGGCTGAAAAGCTCCCCCTGTCGGACCTTCTGGGGCGTCTCAGTACGTGCCATAAGCGTCTCACTAAAACTCCGGTGAGCTAACCTAAAGGCTAGGTGAAAAATAATACGCTCCCTGGAGTCTCCAGGGCCCCATCTATCTGCGTGCTTAACTACGTGAGCAATCTGACCCCAGAACTCCCTAGCTATAGCTCGGTAGGGAAAATCAACAGCAGTCGGGGCCGGGAAACCAAAAATGTCTCTCCAGTACTCTAAAGGAACTATGAAGTTCCGGTTCATCAACCGGTACTTCACAGCCCGCTCTGTGGGAAGCTAGGTGAAGGAGGTGACAAACTCCAAGTGGGCTCTAATTAGGCAGGTGCGCGGATCTCAGTAAACTGATCTAGCCCTACCATCGAAATCATCCGTCTCAAATCTCCATCCACATGACAATCAAAAGCTAATACGTCCAGGAAGCGAGGTGCAATCACTAGACGGGCTGCGATACGGTCATAGTCAACCTGGTGTTGCTCGTGGATCACCGGTCTAGTAGGTCTGGAAGAAGAAGAAGAAGGGGAAGGAGAGGATATGTCCCTCAGGACAAGCTGTCTATCTGAACTCATTTCTCAAACACTCTGTCAGATCACCTCGGTCGGCCTGACAAATCTCAAGAACACCTCGGCCGAGGCACAGGCCGACTGGACCGAGGCGAATAACTACGCGAACGAATCTCTCAAAAATCCAGTTCTTTTCCCCCAAAATCACTACAACTGGTTCCTATGGGGTACTTAATCTGTTTCTCAGTAAATGCAAGGGCAACCAAAGCCCAATTCGAAGGAAATCAATGGAAAGAACGAGATAAGGGTTTTTTTTTTTTTTTTTTTTTTTACCTCTAATCTGTCGATTCGGTTCGTTTTTCTTGCAGATTAGCACTTGCACTAGGATCCTCTATCCAATTTGGAAGCAAGAATCGTCAAAAACGAGCGAAGAACGGCGAAGCGAGACGAGGAGGCTGCCGCGGTCGAGGAGAAGGTAAAGGAGGAGAGAGAATTTCAGCCCCCTTTTATACCCTTTTCTGGAACTGCTGTCACCTGGGTCGAGGTGGTCTCGACTGGACCGAGGTGGTACGGACCGAGGTGGTTCTTTAGAAACCCTAGTCGCCTCGGTTGCTCAAGATTCATCTCGGTCGAGGTGCTTTGACAGCAACCGAGATGTGCCTCAGTCAAACTCCGTCTTCTCAAATTCTCGAACTTCTGTCCTTCCAGTTATGCTCCTGGTTTGCACTCCTTCCTTAGATGTCACCTGTTGTCTACCTAGGACGCCAAAAACAAAACAAAGCAAAGCAAAAGCAAACTATCTAAGCTAGACTAGAAAAAGGGAAAAGAAAGCAATATCTTGGGTTGCCTCCCAAGAGCGCTTGATTTAAGGTCGCTAGCTGGACCATACGGCATCTCTCATACGTGATGGGAGGTGCACTCACCCCATACTTCACCTACATCATGGGGTGAAGTAAGTCTATCAAACGCTCCAACAAGTGTAAGTGCTCATCGGGGAATGAATCGTCTATGGGTGGGTTGTCCTTCTCGCGTGAAGATGCAGGTAGCCGGATGAGGTGATCCGCAACAGAATTTTCGGATCCCTTCTTATCGCGGATCTCTAAGTCAAACTCTTGAAGCAAGAGAATCCATCGAATAAGGCGTGGCTTGGCATCTTTCTTAGCAAGCAAGTAACGGATGGCTGCATGGTCGGTGTAGACAATGACTTTCGCCCCTACTAAGTAGGAACGAAACTTCTCGAAAGTATATACAACCGCCAATAACTCCTTCTCGGTGGTAGCGTAGTTGCGCTGGGCTACATCTAGCGTCTTGCTAGCGTAGTAAATGGCAGTGGTCCGGCCATCCTTCTTCTGTCCAAGCACCGCTCCTACGGCTACATCACTAGCATCACACATGATCTCAAAGGGCAAGGTCCAATCCGGAGGTTGGATAATGGGAGCGGAGATCAACGCTTCCTTAATCCTGTAAAATGCATCAAGACACTCCTGCGAAAACTCAAAAACATCTTTATTCAAGAGGTTAGTTAGAGGTTTAGAAATCTTAGAGAAGTCCTTGATGAATCTCCTGTAGAAACCTGCATGCCCGAGAAAACTCCTCACACCTTTAACAGAACAAGGGGGAGGGAGTTTCTCAATAGTCTCGATCTTAGTGCGATCGACCTCAATACCTCGATTAGAAACGAGGTGTCCTAGCACAATGCCTTCATTAACCATAAAATGACACTTCTCCCAATTCAAAACAAGGTTAGTGTCCTCACATCTTTATAGCACTAGAGAAAGGTTAGATAGACAATCATCAAAAGAGGAACCATATACTGAAAAATCATCCATAAATACCTCCATCATCTCCTCTATATACTCGGAAAAGATAGCCATCATGCATCGCTGGAAGGTAGCGGGTGCATTGCACAATCCAAATGGCATCCTCCTATAAGCAAATGTCCTCCATGGACAAGTGAAAGTGGTCTTCTCCTGATCATCCGGATGGATAGGAATCTGGAAGAATCCACTATAGCCGTCTAAGTAGCAAAAGTGTAAATGTTGGGCCAACCGTTCGAGCATTTGATCAATGAAGGGAAGTGGAAAATGGTCCTTCCGAGTGGCCGTGTTCAACTTCCTATAATCAATGCAAACCCTCCAGCCCGTGACGGTCCTGGTTGGGATTAACTCGTTGTTCTTATTCGTCACAACGGTCATCCCTCCTTTCTTCGGAACTACGTGCACCGGGCTAACCCATTTGCTGTCCGAGATAGGATATATGATACCTGCATCCAACAACTTAAGAATTTCTTTTTTCACAACCTCTTTCATGATCGGATTTAACCGCCTTTGAGGTTCCTGTGAAGTCTTATGATCGTCCTTCATTAGAATTCTATGCATGCAAAAAGAAGGCTTAATGCCAATCAAATCATCTATAGTATAACCCAAAGCCTTTTGATGCTTTCTCAAGACATGCATTAGTTTAGAAAATTCAGATTCGGAGAGGGAAGCACTAACAATAGCGGGATAAGTGGAATCCGGTCCAAGAAAGACATACCTCAAGTGATTTGGGAGTTGTTTAAGCTCCACAACTGGGGGTGCTTTCTGAGGGGGATCCTTACTTCCTCCTTCCAGTGGAGTAGATCCAGAAACTGGACTTTCGGAAGTCTCAGTTGAAATCGTCTTGCCTTCGACCTCGGTCGAGGCACAGAGGCGTTGACCGAGACTTTCTTCAGTCGCCTCGCTCGGTCCAGAAAGTGCCTCGGTCGAGGTACTGTAACTGGAACCGAAACTGGAGATCCTCGTCTCCTGGATTAGTTTCTCAGTTTTAGCTCCTCGATCTTCTTCCAGTGCCTTTAAGCTCCGTATATCTGCATCACAAGAAGCATCTATACCTTCCTCCATTAAACTGAAACTAATAACTCTCTCAATTGGATCGTTAATAAGGATAGAGCTCACCAATTCTCTTGATTCTTTTTCATCATAGATGTTGAAGATATATCTCCTAGCTGCTCTCCCTTCATGGCCGCAAGTAATGCGAACTCCACTTCATCTCCACCAATGTTGAATTTCAACTTGGCGTTCTTACAATCCACGTTGCAACCCGAAGTTACTAGAAATGGTCTCCCGAGAATGATAGGAACAGGGTAATCTGCGGGAATGTCAAGTACAACAAAGTCTATAGGTAAATAAAAGTTACCTAGCTTGACCGGAACATCTTCCAAAATGCCCACGGGATGGGTAATGGAGCGATCCGCCATGTATAACCGAATCTTCACCGGCTTGGGCTCTCCAAGTCCGATCTTCACACATAGTTCCAGCGGAATGATGCGCACGCTGGCTCCTAGATCACATAAGGCTTCACAAGTGACATCCCCAACTTGAATGGGAATGCAAAATGAGCCGGGATCTCTCAACTTAGGAGGCATCTTCTCCTTCATGGTTTGTATGAGTTCCGAGGATTTAGATGTCATCCTTACTTCACTAAAGTCTTCCCGTTTCCTCTTCCTTGATAAGATCTCTTTCAAGAACTTCCCATAGGCGGGCATCCCTAGAATAGCATCAAGGAAAGGAATGTTAATGTGTAGTTTATTCATCAAGTCAAGGAACTTACCAAAGTGCTTGTCTAGATGTGCTCTGGCCCTTGACTGGGGGAATGGAAGTGGTGGTTTATATGCAAGAGGTGGAACATAAACTTCAGTTTTCCCCTCCGCTTTCTGTGGCTCCACCTCGGTTGGCATCTCGGCCGAAGTGTTCTTCGACTGCACCTGGACCGAGGTGGTCTTCGTCAGTACCGGCACCGACCGAGGCACTGGATCTGCAGTCTTCAGTCCACTCCTCGTTGTTATGGCCATAATCTGGCCCTTAGGGTTGCTTTCCGTCCTTGCTGGAAGCTTCCCTGGATCTCTTGGCGCTTCATTCGCCCTACTAGCAAGTTGTTGTTCAAAAGCCTTTTGGGCCTTCGAAAATGAAGTCATGGATGTCTCCATAGCACTAAGCTTGATCAAGATGGCATCCAACACCACGTCTTTCTTTTCCGGCTGGGACGAACTTGATCCTTGCCCATGGCTCTTTAATGGAGTAGAAGAATAAGAAGAAGGGGAAGAGAGGAAAGGATTAGACGAATCGTTAGAGTTGGAGTTAGAATGATTGTTACCAGAATTTTGGTTGTTCGCCCTCCAATTATTGCTGTTGGATCCTCTATGGTTATTGTAGTTGTTGTTGTTCCGGGAACCGTTGTTGTTGTTACGGTATCCAATGTTGTTATTCCTTGATCCTTGATCTTCCTTCTTGGTTTGAGCAACCAAGAGTTCCTTCAATTGCTTCACGTCATTCTTCAAAGACGTGAGTTGATTGTTGGTGGGCGGAGCTTCTTGAAAGTTAACTCTTTTAACTCCACCTTCAGCTCCTTGGTGGGTATATTTCCCCATATGCAAAGCTTGCTTCTCAATAAAGTCCCAAGCTTCGTCAATCGCCATGTCCATAAAGGTACCGGCGGAAATTAGTTGGAGGTTGAACTGGGTGTTTCCGTCCAGTCCCTTGAAGTATATCTCCAACAACTCTATCTTTGCAATCCCATGATGTGGGCAATCCAAAAGAATGTCTTTAAACCTCTCCCAAGACTTGAACAAGCTCTCCTTGTCCTTCATAATGAATGCATTAATCTTCCTTCTCATTTCAACGGTCTTAGAGGAGGGAAAGAATTTAGTCAAGAATTCCGTAGTCATCTATTCCCAAGTGCTGATTTTTCCTGGAGGAAGAGATTGATACCAAGTAAGAGCTCTATCTTTTAAAGAAAAGTAAAACGGTCTTAGCTTGTAGTTGTTGTTTTCTATTCCCAGATGTTGATGTGGAGATTCCTTCTCTAGCCCTCCGAACTGGCATTGGCGAATCATGGAAAGAACTTGCGGTCGAAGTTCGTAGTCATGGTCCACCGGATCTCCTAGGTTAACTCCTGGATGCCTCAGTTGTTGATTGGGGTCCATCCTTTGACCTAGGGTTTGCGGGATTCCTGCAAAAAGAGCGCCTCGGACTGGTATCCGAGGTGGAAGTACCTCGGCCCGGGCATCAGGTACTGGGACCTGCCTCGGTCGAGGGTCCAGAACTGGGACCTGAATCGGTCGAGGATCGGGAACTGGATCTTCCCTCGGTCGAAGTAGATATTGGTCTCGTAAGGCTGCCATATCTGCTTCGATCGCTTCAGTCCTGGTGCGAGTTTCTTCTTTCTCTTGCCTCAGTTCTTCTCTGTTGAGGCGTAGCTGTTCTAACGCCTCCTTCAATTCGGCCTCAAGATCGCGATTGTCTTGGTTGGCCATCTTCGCTTCTCTTAAGCGTCGTTTGTATGTCTTTTCTGGTTCGGGATCGTAAGGAACGATTTCCTTCCCAGTGCGGGTTCTTCGCATAAACCTAAGAAAGAACCTACGAAAGTCACTCAAGTAGAGTGGTTAGTAGACACGGGGGCAAGTGCCCCAAAACCGTACCGCAACCGGCTTGGTCTAGACCAAGTCCCCGGCAACGGCGCCAAAAACTTGTTCGCTCCAAACGGTGTGTGCAAGCTTTAAATTTATAACCCTAGATGTAAGCTTAAAACAAGGATCCGAACCCGCAGTGTACTGGTCAGTCGTAGTAAAAAGCAAGAAATTCCAGGGGTCGATCACAGGGACTTAGTGAAACAAAGTCGGAATAGGTAAGCTTTAGCAATTACTAACCACAAAGCAATTAAAACAATCAAAGATGATAAAAGTCAATAAAGTAAATATGCAATTCTAGGGATTAAAGCATCTAGTTGTGGTTCCAACTCAAGATCTAAAGATAAGCGGACAAAGTTGAGGTTTTTGTATAGGGAAGGTGTTACTAAAGTGGAATAGATCACCGGGTAAGTCTCACTACTCACTAATCCCAAACCGTAACTCCTATTACCGGGTAAGTCTCAAGGAATTAAGATAAAGAACTATAACCTCAAACTAACACACCATCTAAGGGAATAGAATCAACTTTTACCGGGTAAGTCTCAGGCTAACTCACAAAGATGGAATGAAAGCACACTCAACCCCAATAAAGGATAAACCTTTACTACCTATACTTATGATCTTAGGTAAACAAACTAAGGAATTACCCGGTAAGTCTCATCCTAGGCTTGCATTGAATCAGGAAAGGTGTAATAAAAATAGGATTTGGCAAACTCTAACACTTAACTCTCAGTTTCGGATCAGATAATTCACCTCGGTCAGCCAAATTCCACCCCGTCTGAGATGTTCATCAACTGAACGAGATGCTTAGGGTTAAGGTAAAGACTCAAACTTTCAGGGTCCTACTGTGATTAAGATTATTCTATCATTGTTTTTCCCATAACCTTCATCTAATTACCCTAGAATCACACAAAGAGATTAGCCACTCATCATCATGAAAGTATTAATCAAATATATGGGAAGAAAGAGAATAATTGAACAAGAAAACCTTAAGAGAAAGGCTTTAATAACTGAATCAATTATCAAACCAACAAGCGTTCCTTGGATAGAAATCCAACAAGACAATCGACAAAGAACGGAATCTAAGATGATCTTACAAAAACCCTTCAAAAAGCTATAAAACCTATAGACTTTCTTCCTTCAACCTTCAAAAAGGTTCTTCAAATCTCCTAACTGGAGTATGGCTGCAGCGGTGTACAAAACAAAATCGGTGGTATAGCATGATGTGGATTTGTGGAAAATCAAACCCTTTTTATAGGAAAATTACTCTCCAAAGATAAGATATCTTAGAAAGATCTCTTCCCATAAAAATAGGTAAAATATATGGTCTATCTTATCTTCTTCCTTCCAGGAACCCAGCCCAAAAATATAAGATCCTCTTTCCAAAGATAAAAGATCTCATCCAAGAATAAAATATTCTCGCCGCATCCCAGGTGTTCGCCTCGGTCGAGTCGACTCCTCTGGATCACCTCGGTCGAGGCGACTCTGTAGTCAACCGAGGTGAGTCACAACTGAATGTGAAATCTCTCAAATCTGGTCCAAAGTGCATCTTTAATCCATGGCTATGCTTCCTGGATGTTTCTTTATGTTCCTGAATGTAGCTCCAATGACTCCATAGCTCCTTTTGCTCCTTTTTGATGCAAAGCGTGCCATTTTACCTACGATTACAACAAAACTAGGTGTAGACCTCGATTCCCGTAAAGGTAGATGAAATGGTAATATAATCACATAATGTACATACAAACATGCAGATTATTGAAGATAAAACGTCTAAACAAACCCCAAAATATAGACAATAATTCATGCTATCAATGGCACCGTATGAGGCGTTATATGGGCGGAGATGCTGCACTCCCTTATGTTGGGACGAGCCGGGGAGTTCTAGTGTTGTAGCTGCGGATCAGGTAAAAGATGACATGGATAGGTTTGCCTTGATACTAGAGAGGATGTTGACCGCGCAGAGTCATCAGAGATCGTATGACGGTATCACCGATGCGGGGCGTCAGAAGTTTCGGCATTAAGGGGAAGTTGAGCCCCCGATATGTCGGTCCATTCGAGAAAGTAGAGAGGGTTGGTAAGGTTGCATACCGACTAGCATTGCCACCATGATTGGAGGGTATACACCCGGTATTCCATGTGTCCCAGTTGAGAGAGTACATCCATGACCCGAGACACATCATTAGCCACGAGGATCTTATGGTCGAGCCGGACCATACGTTTATAGAGCATCCTGTAGTAGTTTTGGAGCGGAGTACGAGACACCTTCGATCAAAGGAGATACCGATGTTGAGGGTGTAGTGGACGAGGCGAGGAGCCGATGAGGCCACATGGAAGACGGAGGATAGTATCCGCAGGAACTATCCCGAGTTTTATGCCAGTTCAGTGACGTTGATAGGGCCGTTGGGTAAGTCCCGAGTTCATCCTTGGTTATGTTTATGTGATTTGTGATGCTATATGTGTGTGGTATATGTGCGTATGTATGATTACCTTCCGTGGTGTTGATGTGATTATGAGATTGACTTCGAAGTTTTAGGGTTGATGGCCGACGTTACATGTTCCATCCGATTTTCGAGTGTTGTTATTTGTGAGTTTTACGATTTCCAAGTTTCGGGACGAAACTTGTTTTTAGGGGGTTAGTTGTAACATCCGGAATATTAATTTTGGGTGTTGAGATGTTTTCCGACCTTTCCGCGTCAGCGGCTTATTTCCCGCAGGCACGTTTGCTGAGTACCGGGATTTAACGCGAGTTTGGGGCTTTCCTTTTTCTTTCCCGCCTCGGGATATGGAGTGAGGAGACAAGGGGAAAACTGACCCTTGGGTCTCCCCACCCCTCCATGACAACCATCTATACTCCCTCTCTCCCCTCTTTTCTCCTTTTCACTTTCACGCTCATACTCTCCCTCCTCACTCTCCTCTTCCTTGTGCACCTCTTCTTCATTCTCCTTGGATGAATTGGATTGAAATCTGCAACTTTGGAGTCTTGGATCTGGTGTGGTAAGCTCTCTCATTCCCTCTTCCCTTTGTTGATGGTTCTTTCCTCATTCTTTTTCTCTTCATCTCCATGGCTATGGAGGAAGCTTTGAAGGGAGATCTTGTACACCTTTGCATGCCCATTCTTCTAGCTTGTTTAGGTAATGGTGAGGAAGCTAAGACCTGTGGTGAGTGTTGGGAGAAGGCCTGATAGCATGAAATATGACCATATTTTCGGAACTTGTTTTAGTTGTTTTTCCTCTTCTTTTGTGTATTTGGATATGAGTTTGAAGCATTTATAAGCACATTCACCTAATATGTTGTTATAGAGATGTACAACAGCTTTGTTGTGTTTTTAGGTGAATAAAGGCTTGGATTGGAGCATATATGGGGTAAGTAGGAGTAATTGATCATGCTAGGCATCAAGGGGATGCATTGGAGAAGCTAAGGAAATATCATGATTAGAAACCTTTACGAAACAAAGCCTTTTACGAAGGATTTAGATTTTCCACGGCCAAATACGAAGGAACCACGGCCATGGTTTACTTTTCGAGGTCGTGAAAACTATGTCGAGAGCAAAGAAGTGGTTCCATGGTGCTTTCCACGGGCGTGGAAACTTGTTTTTGGCCGTGGTTCTTGTAACGGTCGTCACGTGTCATATTTGTCACGTCAACAATGGTTATTGGGCTTTTGTAACCCTACTTTTCTCCTATAAGAAGGCTGAAGAAAGGAGGAAAACGGACGTCTTGATTGACAATTGTTTTGAGTTTGTTATTTGGATTTCTAGGCTTTACCTTTTCTCCCTTTCATATTTGATTATTGATTTGATTATGATGATTCTTGGCTAAAACACTTAAGCGATTCTAAGATGAACGGTTGATAGTTGTGGCATAGATGATGATAGACTGAACCAAAACAGATTGGACCCTGAGAGTTGCGAGAAACCTCGTCGTCGAGGCTTTCCACGGCCTGCTCTTGAGTTCCACGGCCGTGGTTCTTCAAGATCCGACAGTGGTTTTCCTCTGTCGTACATCCTTTGCTTTTACTTTGATCCAAAGTTAAAGATTTGCTTTAACCTAGCCTTGGCTTACCTTTTCTAGGTAATAGTGACACTCAACATCCTCTAGTTCAGTTTCGAGTGTCACAACCTTAAACGTTTTGGCTTATCTTTGAGTCCCTTGGGTTTGGGCATGGGTATTTGAGAGTAATTCTTACCCTTTGATCCTTTCTATATTGCAGCCTCAATAACCTTCATAGAGAGAGCCTTTGGGTGAGACATATGGGTTTTGGAACTTCACCATACAATTCCTTACCTTAGATATACCTTTGCAATCCCGACTATGTCCTTATATATTTAGAATATCTTGAATCAATTGCCACAATTGGATACCTGAATCTTTAGAATCGTTGTTTTCCTTATCATCTTTACAAAAGCTTTTATTTGCGTGACGTTTTTGTGAACTGAATTTGTTCCCCCCAAATCCCTGATTTCGATACTCAAGAATTCTTGCTTTACGATGCCGATCCGTACACTGCGGGTTCCCTTTGCTTTGATTTCAGTTTTATAATTTTAAGACTTAGTGATGCACACTTTTGAGCGAACAAGTTTTTGGCGCCGTTGCCGGTGATTTGGTCTAGGCCAAATTCGGTTTTCGGTTGCCGGACTTGGGAGCTTTTTCTCTTGTTATTTGATCTATCTACTTGAGTGATTTTGCAGAATTTTTAGGTATATGTGAAGGTCTAGATCAGCGAAAGACCTCGGTCCTTTTGATCCTGAGCCGGAGAAAACTTTGAAGAAAAAGTTAAGAGAGAAAAAGATGACTGAACATAATGAAAGGAACAACCAAGAAGAGTTGGATGAGACTAGAGATCAACTCAATACAAGTGAAAGAATGTGTATTGAAGAGCAAGTTGTTGCTCGTGCTGATAGAGAGCGAAGTCAAGCTCAAATTGAAGAGCTAAAGGCGATGGTTTTACAAATACAATTGGAGTATAGAGGCACCAGGAGTAAGAAAGCTAAATCATCTAGAGTTGAATCATCCGATGATGATGATATGCCGGAGCTGGAGGAAATACCACCATTTATTCCTTAAGCCTATGTTAAATCCTCGCATTCCCGCTAGAGATGCGAGAGCTGCTAATATCGTTGATGAACCACGAACTCTTAGGCAACGAATGAATACAATTCAGCAACCACGCCGTTTAGGTGTGAATCTTGGAGATCAAGATGCCAATGATTTCGGATTTAGCCCACAAGTCATTACTATGATCCGTCAAAGTCAAATTTGGTGGAACAGAAGCTCAATCTCCGCACCAACATTTGTAAAATTTTGAGATTCTTATGGAGACTAAGAAGCCTAAAAGGGTTGTCAGCAACAATTATAAGTTGAGGCCGTTCTTCTTTTCTTTGAAGGACAAAGCTTTAGCTTGGTATCAAGCTCTTCTAGCTAGAAGACTTAATACATGGGAGGATTTGACGTTGAAATTTCTCACCAAGTTCTTTCCGCCATAAAAAACAGTTGAATTGAGAGGTAAAATAAATGCTGTTTTATGAAACCTAACGAAAGTTTGTTTAAATCTTGGGAAAGGTTCCAAGATCTTCTATTGGATTATCCGCACCATGGCATCTCAAATCTGGAATTATTGGAGATCTACTACAAGGGATTGGATGTAGCAACGCAGTTCCATCTTCAATCCCTTTCTTGTGGAACTTTTATGGATATGAGGGAAGATGATGCTTGGGACTTCATTGAGAAGTAAATTCAAGTGATTGAGCGATATTCCCATAGGAAAGCTGATGATGGAAATAGAAGTTCCAGAGATCAAGGAGCAAAATTAAATCCAGCAGCTCAACCTCAAATTTTCTCCCTCAACAATGAGATTAAGGAGTTGAAGGAAGTCTTAAAATCCAGCCTTCAAAAGACGAAGGAGCAGGACGTTGGCTATCTAGGAAGGGAGACCAATCAAGGAAATAGGAACAATTACCGGAACAATAATTGGAACAACAATAACAACATGAACTCCAACAACAATTGGAGATCTAATCAAAAAAAATTCCGGTAATCCCTATTCACATGCTGAAAATTCACTAACATCACCATCTTCTTTTATTCCTTTGAAAAGTCAGGGGCAAACTTTGTAACACCCCGAATCCGCGGGACTCGGGGCGCTACGGGTTGGGACCTCACAATGGGTCCCGACCCTTAGCTTGACAACAATTTCACCGGATCTTGCAACAAGGCACAAATATAGCCCAAAACCGAAATACATTTTATGCAATGAAAAGAAAACCCAAAAGAAAACTAACAACGGACTTCAGCCGAAAACAACTACAAAGACCAAACGCCATACATGCGGCATACAATAATTACAATACTCAAAATCGACTCCACCCAAAACCCAATCCTAAAATGTACGGAACCCCGGCTGCCCACTCTTCCGGATCTCTCGGCCGCAATCCTAACCTGCAATGCAATCTACAACAGTCGGTATAAAACCGTTAGCTCACATTCGAAGCATTAGAATTAAAGGGAAAGGCACAAACACAATTAATTCAACATAGTCACACAACATACTCAAAGCACACAAATCCGGTTTATTATCTTTATTTATTAAGTCATATCCCGTTCTAGTTCAACTTCTTTTGTGACACGAGAATCCTCCGAAACTCACCTCGGTCCCTTCTTCCGGCAATGGAACGGTCGGATGCCTCCGACCGTCTAACCAGCACGGGCCAGTCGCCAAGATCCCCCTAGCTCTCACGGGGAGCCAGGCAGTGATGTCACCGCCCGTTATCATACACTTGGGCCAAATAATATAAAGGTCGGTAATCTTATTTCCGGTTTAGTTGTTATAAACAGTAAAATAATAAACACACACCACCCAACACACAATAATGCTAATACAAAGAATACGAGCTAAGTAAGTCCGGAGACTTACCTCGTCCCAAAGATAATCCCGCTATATCCCGCTCTCAGCTTCCCGCAGGAAGACACTCAACGCCTGTAAAAAGGCACACGATCAGCATCTCTCTCACATGCTAGAAGTCCTTAGACTTCTAGTCCCAATGATCTCGCAAGATCATAACCCATAACCATGCTAGGATAACAACTCTTAGTCCTCACGATCTCACAAGGTCATAACCATCAAACCACATGCTAGGATAAGCCATACCTAAACTCCAAAATCCCACAAGATCATACAACCCCAACCTCGAGCCTCAAAACGCTCACAAGATCAACCCTATAACTTAAAGCCTTATAACAACCTCACAAGATAATCAACACCTCAAGCTTAGAATCAACATCAATTCATCAAACAATATCAAAATCCTCGAAGCTCACCTAAGGTTCAAAGCCACTACTTGGCATTCTCACTAGATTATGCTAGATCCAACCTAGCATGATACTAATACTAAACATAACAAAAACGAGGAAGAGGTACTCACACAAGGCCGTTGGCGGAGGACAATCTACGGATGTTGAGAATGGATTCGTTGGTCTATACCGGGCGCTTCCGGACCTAAAACCAAAGCTAAGGAAATTTAACTTATATGCTAAATTTGATTTTAAATATATATACTATATAACTCAAAGGTAAAACTCGTTTTTCAAACATCAACTTTAAAATCCCGTAATTCCCTTCCGGGGTAAGAGTACAATACAAGAAACTTGGTCATAAAACCTTGACTAAAATATTGACCCATAAACCGAAACTAATCCAACAAGGTCACAATATACATTATATATAAATAAGAATTTAACTCGAAGTAAATCCCAAGTTTAAAAATCGTAAATACATTTCCCAGAGACAATATACAACTCTAGGATTTTGGGTCATCTTCCACAAATAAAACTTTGGGCCAAAATCTGTAAATAATTCCAGTAGGGGCATAAATTTCAGTTCCAAGAAGTTGGGTCAAATATGTAAATACAAAAGGTGGGTTCCAACTCTGTAATTATACCAAATATATGGGGGCCCGATTTTAAATTAAAAGAAAGGGTTGTCTTCAACCTTTACAATAGCGCAGAAGGAGGGAGACAATGGCGAGGCGGCGGCTAGGGCACAACAAGACGCACAGGGCTCCGGAGAGAGGGTTCGGCGGGCGATAGGGTAGGAGAAGGCAGGCCAGGGCAGAGGGATTCTCCGGTGGGCTTAGACGGCGGCGCCGATGGCAGTGCGAGACATAAGGCTTTCCGGGTCCGGTGGTTTAACAGAAGCGGCGAGGTAAGCAAGGGCGGCTTGATGGTATCCCTCCGGTGGCTGCAGAAGGGTGGCAAGGTTGTGGTTGCTGTAGGGCGGCTGCACGGCCTCCATCTCTGGAGACGACCGGTGGGGATCAACATGGATCTGGTGTGTGCTCTGTACGGCGAGGAAAGAAGAGCGGGGTTGAGCAGCTCCCTATTTCGGCGACTCCACAAAGGAGGGATCAAGGCAGTGTGTTGCAGATTGCCCGGCGGTTGGGCTCACAGGCGAAGTCGGAGGGAGGAGCGAGGGTTTGAGGGTTGCATGGGTGAAGCAGGGCTTCTCTTCCAGTGGTGACTGGTGGGGAGGTGAGGGCTGCGAGGAGAAGTAGTTGATGCCTTGTTGCTTGTTGTTAGAAACAGAGGTGGAATGGAGTGTGAGAGACTGAGGGAGAAGGAGAGGCTTGTCCAGACAAGGGAGCGGGGTCAAGGGTCGGGTAGGTGAGCGAGGGGTCGGACAGCTAGAGCTGCAGGCAGCTATGGACAGGCTGGCGAGTCTCTTCACTAGGAAGGGTAGTGGGAAAGGGGAAGACTAAAACAAAAAGAAAAAAAAAATAAATAAAATCAAGAAAAGAGAGTAAGAATGAATCCGATCCAAAAGTGTTCGGAACGGGATTTTCGAACCGGAAGCTTTTTCCGAAAATAAAAAGACGGATTAATGTGAACGTATTAAAAATATAATTATACTCGGAAAAGGTATTTTACACCTTAAAATAATTTTAAATAAAATACTTGAGATAATAAAATATCAATAAAAGCCGAAAAGATAAAAACGCAAATGCGCCTAAAATTGGGGCGTTACATCAGATCCCCCTAAAAACAAGTTTCGTCCCGAAACTTGCTACGCATCGAACTTCTCGGTCCTTAAGGCCGATGTATGAACTCTCAAACTAAGAAGGCTTAAACCTTCTAATCTAAACACATTATCTACTCAAACTACCACCGCAACATATATCAGATCATAAAGCACATTCCCGCACGAGGCACAAACTAGACATAACATCACACATAGACATAACCAACTTAAGGGAAGAACTCAGTCTAACCCGTCGATTCTATCGATACTACCAGCTCAGCGTAAAACTCAACTAAAGATACTATCCTCCGACTTCCTATTAGCCTCATTGGTTCTACGACGCCGCTAACTCATCAAGACCGGCAAAAGTTCTCGAGTCATGTACATAGCCTCTCGATTGCTACACATGAAACACAGGGTGAACACCCTCTATTCTTGGTGGCAATGTCAACTTGTAAGTCACTTCTCCAACTCGCGCTAAGAGCTTAAAAGGGTCCGACCTATCAAAAACTCAACTTCTTTCACGGGTCTTTCTCAAAGCAGCATTTTCATTATGTTTCTCTTTGCTTGTGTCTAACAGGGAAGATCGAACTTCCAATTTACACCATCAGCTTTGGTTCTTGTCAAACCAAACTTCGATGTTACATTTCCTCAATTCTTGTGGCAATTCCAAGTAATGAAGGAAATACCTTACTTCGCACCGCTTCTACTAACGATACCAGTATGCTATTACTTTTACATCGCTCCTCAATACCCAATCAAGACCTTGTCTTGGAGAATCACTTGTCCACTTCAAACACATAATTCCTCAAGGTAAATCGAAACAGTTGCACCAATAAAACCCCTCTTAACTCTCAGCAACTCTATTGTCAATTCTTCGTCCCATTTAATACTTCATTATATTCTGTAGTAGGTTACCATAAAAGGTGTTACAGAACTTCTCTCTTCACATATCTAGTAAAGCTCATCACTTCTAAGATAACTTGTAACTCCTTCCATATCTCTCGGGGTTTGCCGTCCCGAGACAACTTGTCATACGACTTCTCTCTTGTAGTGACTCTGGTTGGTCCAAAAATGCCGTATTTGCAATATCTGAGTCGCGAATTCCCAAACGGTGACAATCAAATCTTAACTTAATCTTAGGAGAGACTACCGACCCTTGCAACCGGTCTAGTAGATCATCTATCCGTGGTAAGGGATACTTGTTCTGCATTGTTATCTTGTTCAACTTATAGTAATCGATGTACAAAAGGAGATAATCGTCTCTCTATTGCAAACTGGTATTTTCCATAAAAACTTCAAATCAAGAGTTTATGATATATTCCAATATGAACTTCAAATCAAGAGTTCAAGATAACGTTTGGTATTCTCTATGGCATTTCACTAATTCTAATGAATCTTATCATTAAGTTCTTATAATTGCTCCTTCACTTGCTTCCACAACTCATGTCTATGCACCAGTGTTATTCCATACTGCGCCTTAGACATCAGAATTAAATCAAGCTCGACCTTAGTGGAAAATTCCACATTCTGACGTATTGAAATCCGTGATATCTCAGTTTTTATCTTTTCTCTTCCCGCCACGTATCGTAATAACCGACACAATCTTGTCTTATCACTTTACAAGTGGTCATGATACTAATGATCTTCCCCGATCTGTTGAGGTGACGTCCTTTAAACACGGGTATTGTTCCATCTTTAGCTACAATGTTTACCGTCCTTCATCTCTTGAACTCGAGGGACTTGCTAGAGTCTCCTAACTCTTGTAGCCTTATTTAAGTACTCCTTTAGCTTAATCTCGTTCTCTCACTTTGCTGACATGATTGTAAAAATCTTCTAAGGTTTCTCACTTATGTGTAGCCATAAGAGTCCCAACTGCAGGACTTAACTGTGCTTCAAGACAATTAACCTTATCTTCTTCGCATTCCATGACATCCCAATTCCCAACATATGGAAGAAGCTCTTTGTATTCTACATAACCTTCCACCATATACCTCCTTTTCTTCAAGTAGGCTTAGAAATTTATACTTCATTTCCTTATGTAACGTCAATCCAACAACGGAGGATCTTAATCTCAAGCTTTCATATACTTCTCGTACATCTCATGTCAACATCGAACTTCAAAACTTCGGTCTTCTGTTGCTTTTGTTGGTCACCTTATGCATCGCTTGGTATTCCAAAAACAACTTCACAACCGTACTACTATGCTCCGTGGAGAACTCTAGGCCAATCTCTCCAACCACAATCACAGAAAGATCCACCCATCACTTCCCAAGCATTAGCATCATAACCTCTAAGCTTGTAGTGTTGTCCTAATCCAGGTCCTCCCTTTCACGCCATAGCAATCAAGGCTCTTCCGTGTGAGTCTGAAACATCTGACTCAACTTTTGCTTGCGAAAACATACCATCCATTTCATTAGAACACACATACTATGCATCCTATTTATGTGTTTCCATTTACGTACATCAACTATAGAAAATCCTCACTTCCTCTCGCTCCTCTATCCCCTTAACTCTTATCAAACCGTAACAGTTCTACTTGTGCCGCTTCCCTTATGCCGATCTCATGACCTAAGAAAGTCGCACCAATTTGTTACAATCCCTCTCCACACGGTATGTTACTATCACTTGCTTGAAACGATAATTTGCTACATGATTAAGACATTTGCACTTCTCTTGATATACCTCTTTATTGCCGACATTCAACTAACACGAATATTCCACGTCCTTATAACCCCTCTTCATGATCCCATCTCCTAGGTTACTCTTCCCACCTATAGTCACCAGTATACAAACCGCACCTGTGCATTCTCGGTGGACATCTATTAGCTCATTAATAGCCCTTCCCAAGATCAACAACTTACCCTCCTACCACCTTCCCATTTACCATACTCCTGAAGGCTACCCTCTAGGGTTACTCCGCCTTAAACTCCGTTAGTTCTTTCCCCGTTCCATGCTTTCTCCTCTTCCATAAGGTAACCATACTCTTCTAGGCCCCGCACATCGTATAACTCATCTTCATAAGCTGAACCGCGCCTCATGCTATCTTGTAAGTGTGTCTTCTCAAATCTCTGACGTTACTCGGCAACCGTTCGCATTTCTCTTAGGTGTTGTCTTACGTATTTTCATAACTAAAAGCTCTTTGTTGCGTTTCTCCTCTTCTCGGGATTACGTCTACTCACACTTCTTTCTTCTTGGTGTTTCTTAGCCTTATCATCATAACGGAAATCGGTCAACTCCATGTGAATCCCCACCATGCCATTCTTCTCATAACTCTCGTAATGTCGACGCTTCACTTGATGGTACCTCGTAAGCTTAACTTACGGTATCTGAAACCTTTCATAATTTGTTGATCATACTTCTCATCTCGACTCACGTGCTTAGGAGTGTCTAGGCAACTTGCCTTAATTGGATCGCCACTTTTGTAATCCTATCCACTTAATCCACGTCCTCCGTATATCGGCACGACACTTGGAATGCCCCCTTAAGTTGCTACCTCTAGTTGCTTCATTGTTGTTCAATCGTTGCTTCTTTGGAACAACTCCCACATCTTCATGTTATTTCCTTTACTTGTATAGTTTCCATCTCAGTTTCGCTCAAGTTGACCCAAAGTTCGCTTCCATTTGTTTGTCCTTCTGTTACGTAGTCTCTAATCTTCCTCTTCGACATCTTTTTAAAGGAATCCGAGAACCGCCATGGTGTTTGTCAGCACAAAATGCTCAACTCGATATTTTAGTGTACTCCTCCACGTATGAACGCTATCCCAAGCCAACAACGTCGTCTTAAAGGTGATGCTATTTTTCCGTCGTCCTAACTATAAGGTTCCATACTATATACTACTATATATAAGAGTCCGTATATAAGCCTATATATGTCCTATGTCCACATAACTACTAATATCACGCATTCAACACTCCATTACAACAATACAAGGTCCAAAACATATAATCGTTCACATATAAAACTATACACATAAATCATGTCCATCATGCATAACTACAAACCTCATATTCATATCTATATAAACATATATATACATATTAAAATCCAATAAACTAAGCTGCCGAGATCCGCGGAAGGAGTGGTGGTCCGTACATTCTACCCCGACTCATGCATGTGATTTTGAAAACGAAAACTCAGAACCCGTGGGGTTCTGTTTATTCCTTATTCGGCCTTTAGAAGATTGCGAGTGCCATTGTTGTCAACCTAGGGCTCT
This sequence comes from Fagopyrum homotropicum, assembly GCA_033239125.1. Taxonomy (NCBI): domain Eukaryota; kingdom Viridiplantae; phylum Streptophyta; class Magnoliopsida; order Caryophyllales; family Polygonaceae; genus Fagopyrum; species Fagopyrum homotropicum. Next base: position 69,053,927 of record BSWB01000006.1, on the reverse strand, counting down.
GATACCACTTTTGTAACACCCCGAATCCGCGGGACTCGGGGCGCTACGGGTTGGGACCTCACAATGGGTGCCGACCCTTAGCTTGACAACAATTTCACTGGATCTTGCAACAAGGCACAAATATAGGCCAAAACCGAAATACATTTTATGCAATGAAAAGCAAACCCAAAAGAAAACAAACAACGGACTTCAGCCGAAAACAACTACAAAGACCAAACGCCATACATGCGGCATACAATAATTACAATACTCAAAATCGACTCCACCCAAAACCCAATCCTAAAATGTACGGAACCCCGTCTGCCCACTCTTCCGGATCTCTCGGCTGCAATCCTAACCTGCAATGCAATCTACAACAGTCGGTATAAAACCGTTAGCTCACATTCGAAGCATTAGAATTAAAGGGAAAGGCACAAACACAATTAATTCAACATAGTCACACAACATACTCAAAGCACACAAATCCGGTTTATTATCTTTATTTATTAAGTCATATCCCGTTCTAGTTCAACTTCTTTTGTGACACGAGAATCCTCCGAAACTCGCCTCGGTCCCTTCTTCCGGCAATGGAACGGTCGGATGCCTCCGACCGTCTAACCAGCACGGGCCAGTCGCCAAGATCCCCCTAGCTCTCATGGGGAGCCAGGCAGTGATGTCACCGCCCATTATCATACACTTGGGCCAAATAATATAAAGGTCGGTAATCTTATTTCCGGTTTAGTTGTTATAAACAGTAAAATAATAAACACACACCACCCAACACACAATAATGCTAATACAAAGAATACGAGCTAAGTAAGTCCGGAGACTTACCTCGTCCCAAAGATAATCCCGCTATATCCCGCTCTCAGCTTCCCGCAGGAAGACACTCAACGCCTGTAAAAAGGCACACGATCAGCATCTCTCTCACATGCTAGAAGTCCTTAGACTTCTAGTCCCAATGATCTCGCAAGATCCTAACCCATAACCATGCTAGGATAATATCTCTTAGTCCTCACGATCTCACAAGGTCATAACCATCAAACCACATGCTAGGATAAGCCAAACCTAAACTCCAAAATCCCACAAGATCATACAACCCCAACCTCGAGCCTCAAAACGCTCACAAGATCAACCCTATAACTTAAAGCCTTATAACAACCTCACAAGATAATCAACACCTCAAGCTTAGAATCAACATCAATTCATCAAACAATATCAAAATCCTCGAAACTCACCTAAGGTTCAAAGCCACTACTTGGCATTCTCACTAGATTATGCTAGATCCAACCTAGCATGATACTAATACTAAACATAACAAAAACGAGGAAGAGGTACTCACACAAGGCCGTTGGCGGAGGACGATCTACGGATGTTGAGAATGGATTCGTTGGTCTATACCGGGCGCTTCCGGACCTAAAACCAAAGCTAAGGAAATTTAACTTATATGCTAAATTTGATTTTAAATATATGAAATATATAACTCAAAGGTAAAACTCGTTTTTCAAACATCAACTTTAAAATCCCGTAATTCCCTTCCGGGGTAAGAGTACAATACAAGAAACTTGGTCATAAAACCTTGACTAAAATATTGACCCATAAACCGAAACTAATCCAACAAGGTCACAATATACATTATATATAAATAAGAATTTAACTCGAAGTGAATCCCAAGTTTAAAAATCGTAAATACATTTCCCGGAGACAATATACAACTCTAGGATTTTGGGTCATCTTCCACAAATAAAACTTTGGGCCAAAATCTGTAAATAATTCCAGTAGGGGCATAAATTTCAATTCCAAGAAGTTGGGTCAAATATGTAAATACAAAAGGTGGGTTCCAACTCTGTAATTATACCAAATATATGGGGGCCCGATTTTAAATTAAAAGAAAGGGTTGTCTTCAACCTTTACAATAGCGCAGAAGGAGGGAGACAATGGCGAGGCGGCGGCTAGGGCACAACAAGACGCACAGGTTTCCGGAGAGAGGGTTCGGCGGGCGACAGGGTAGGAGAAGGCAGGCCAGGGCAGAGGGATTCTCCGGTGGGCTTAGACGGCGGCGCCGATGGCAGTGCGAGACATAAGGCTTTCCGGCTCCGGTGGTTTAACAGAAGCGGCGAGGTAAGCAAGGGAGGCTTGATGGTATCCCTCCGGTGGCTGCAGAAGGGTGGCAAGGTTGCGGTTGCTGCAGGGCGGCTGCACGGCCTCCATCTCTGGAGACGACCGGTGGGGATCAACATGGATCTAGTGGGTGCTCTGTACGGCGAGGAAAGAAGAGCGGGGCTGAGCAGCTCCCTATTTCGGTGACTCGACAAAGGAGGGATCAAGGCAGTGTGTTGCAGATTGCCCGGCGGTTGGGCTCACAGGCGAAGTCGGAGGGAGGAGCGAGGGTTTGAGGGTTGCACGGGTGAAGCAGGGCTTCTCTTCCAGTGGTGACTGGTGGGGAGGTGAGGGCTGCGCAGAGAAGTAGTTGATGCCTTGTTGCTTGTTGTTAGAAACAGAGGTGGAATGGAGTGTGAGAGACTGAGGGAGAAGGAGAGGCTTGTCTAGACAAGGGAGCGGGGTCAGGGGTCGGGTAGGTGAGCGAGGGGTCGGACAGCTAGAGCTGCAGGCAGCTATGGACAGGCTGGCGAGTCTCTTCACTAGGAAGGGTAGTGGGAAAGGGGAAGACTAAAACAAAAAGAAAAAAAAAATAAATAAAATCAAGAAAAGAGAGTAAGAATGAATCCGATCCAAAAGTGTTCGGAACGGGATTTTCGAACCGGAAGCTTTTTCCGAAAATAAAAAGACGGATTAATGTGAACGTATTAAAAATATAATTATACTCGGAAAAGGTATTTTACACCTTAAAATAATTTTAAATAAAATACTTGAGATAATAAAATATCAATAAAAGCCGAAAAGATAAAAACGCAAACGCGCCTAAAATTGGGGCGTTACATCAGATCCCCCTAAAAACAAGTTTCGTCCCGAAACTTGCTACGCATCGAACTTCTCGGTCCTTAAGGCCGAGGTATGAACTCTCAAACTAAGAAGGCTTAAACCTTCTAATCTAAACACATTATCTACTCAAACTACCACCGCAACATATATCAGATCATAAAGCACATTCCCGCACGAGGCACAAACTAGACATAACATCACACATAGACATAACCAACTTAAGGGAAGAACTCAGTCTAACCCGTTGATTCTATCGATACCACCAGCTCAGCGTAAAACTCAACTAAAGATACTATCCTCCGACTTCCTATTAGCCTCATTGGTTCTACGACGCCACTAACTCATCAAGACCGGCAAAACTTCTCGAGTCATGTACATAGCCTCTCGATTTCTACACATGAAACACAAGGTGAACACCCTCTATTCTTGGTGGCAATGTCAACTTGTAAGTCACTTCTCCAACTCGCGCTAAGACCTTAAAAGGGTCCGACCTATCAAAAACTCAACTTCTTCCACGGGTCTTTCTCAAAGCAGCATTTTCATTATGTTTCTCTTTGCTTGTGTCTAACAGGGAAGATCGAACTTCCAATTTACACCATCAGCTTTGGTTCTTGTCAAACCAAACTTCGATGTTACATTTCCTCAATTCTTGTGGCAATTCCAAGTAACGAAGGAAATACCTTACTTCGCACCGCTTCTACTAACGATACCAGTATGCTATTACTTTTACATCGCTCCTCAATACCCAATCAAGACCTTGTCTTGGAGAATCACTTGTCCACTTCAAACCCATAATTCCTCAAGGTAAATCGAAACAGTTGCACCAATAAAACCCCTCTTAACTCTCAGCAACTCTATTGTCAATTCTTCGTCCCATTTAATACTTCATTATATTCTGTAGTAGGTTACCATAAAAGGTGTTACAGAACTTCTCTCTTCACATATCTAGTAAAGCTCATCACTTCTAAGATAACTTGTAACTCCTTCCATATCTCTCGGGGTTTGCCGTCCCGAGACAACTTGTCATACGACTTCTCTCTTGTAGTGACTCTGGTTGGTCCAAAAATGCCGTATTTGCAATATCTGAGTCGCGAATTCCCAAACGGTGACAATCAAATCTTAACTTAATCTTAGGAGAGACTACCGACCCTTGCAACCGGTCTAGTAGATCATCTATCCGTGGTAAGGGATACTTGTTCTGCATTGTTATCTTGTTCAACTTATAGTAATCGATGTACAAAAGGAGATAATCGTCTCTCTTTTCGCAAACTGGTATTTTCCATAAAAACTTCAAATCAAGAGTTTATGATATATTCCAATATGAACTTCAAATCAAGAGTTTATGATATATTCCAATATGAACTTCAAATCAAGAGTTCAAGATAACGTTTGGTGTTCTCTATGGCATTTCACTAATTCTAATGAATCTTATCATTAAGTTCTTATAATTGCTCCTTCACTTGCTTCCACAACTCATGTCTATGCACCAGTGTTATTCCATACTACGCCTTAGACATCGGAATTAAATCAAGCTCGACCTTAGTGGAAAATTCCACATTCTGACGTATTGAAATCCGTGATATCTCAGTTTTTATCTTTTCTCTTCCCGCAACGTATCGTAATAACCGACACAATCTTGTCTTATCACTTTACAAGTGGTCATGATACTAATGATCTTGCCCGATTTGTTGAGGTGACGTCCTTTAAACACGGGTATTGTTCCATCTTTAGCTACAATGTTTACCGTCCTTCATCTCTTGAACTCGAGGGACTTGCTCGAGTCTCCTAACTCTTGTAGCCTTATTTAAGTACTCCTTTAGCTTAATCTCGTTCTCTCACTTTGCTGACATGATTGTAAAAATCTTCTAAGGTTTCTCACTTATGTGTAGCCATAAGAGTCCCAACTGCAGGACTTAACTGTGCTTCAAGACAATTAACCTTATCTTCTTCGCATTCCATGACATCCCAATTCCCAACATATGGAAGAAGCTCTTTGTATTCTACATAACCTTCCACCTTATACCTCCTTTTCTTCAAGTAGGCTTAGAAATTTATACTTCATTTCCTTATATAACGTCAATCCAACAACGGAGGCTCTTAATCTCAAGCTTTCATATACTTCTCGTACATCTCATGTCAACATCGAACTTCAAAACTTCGGTCTTCTCTTGCCCTTGTTGGTCACCTTATGCATCGCTTGGTATTCCAAAAACAACTTCACAACCGTACTACTATGCTCCGTGGAGAACTCTAGGCCAATCTCTCCAACCACAATCACAGAAAGATCCACCCATCACTTCCCAAGCATTAGCATCATAACCTCTAAGCTTGTAGTGTTGTCCTAATCCAGGTCCTCCCTTTCACGCCATAGCAATCAAGGCTCTTCCGTGTGAGTCTGAAACACCTGACTCAACTTTTGCTTGCGAAAACATACCATCCATTTCATTAGAACACACATACTATGCATCCTATTTATGTGTTTCCATTTACGTACATCAACTATAGAAAATCCTCACTTCCTCTCGCTCCTCTATCCCCTTAACTCTTATCAAACCGTAACAGTTCTACCTGTGCCGCTTCCCTTATGCCGATCTCATGACCTAAGAAAGTCGCACCAATTTGTTACAATCCCTCTCCACACGGTACGTTACTATCACTTGCTTGAAACGATAATTTGCTACATGATTAAGACATTTGCACTTCTCTTGATATACCTCTTTATTGCCGACATTCAACTACCACGAATATTCCACGTCCTTATAACCCCTCTTCATGATCCCATCTCCTAGGTTACTCTTCCCACCTATAGTCACCAGTATACAAACCGCACCTGTGCATTCTCGGTGGACATCTATTAGCTCATTAATAGCCCTTCCCAAGATCAACAACTTACCCTCCTACCACCTTCCCATTTACCATACTCCTGAAGGCTACCCTCTAGGGGTACTCCGCCTTAAACTCCGTTAGTTCTTTCCCCGTTCCATGCTTTCTTCCTCTTCCATAAGGTAACCATACTCTTCTAGGCCTCGCACATCGTATAACTCATCTTCATAAGCTGAACCGCGCCTCATGCTATCTTGTAAGTGTGTCTTCTCAAATCTCTGACGTTACTCGGCAACCGTTCGCATTTCTCTTAGGTGTTGTCTTACGTATTTTCATAACTAAAAGCTCTTTGTTGCGTTTCTCCTCTTCTCGGGATTATGTCTACTCACACTTCTTTCTTCTTGGTGTTTCTTAGCCTTATCATCATAACGGAAATCGGTCAACTCCATGTGAATCCCCACCATGCCATTCTTCTCATAACTCTCGTAATGTCGACGCTTCACTTGATGGTACCTCGTAAGCTTAACTTACGGTATCTGAAACCTTTCATAATTTGTTTATCATACTTCTCATCTCGACTCACGTGCTTAGGAGTGTCTAGGCAACTTGCCTTAATTGGATCGCCACTTTTGTAATCCTATCCACTTAATCCACGTCCTCCGTATATCGGCACGACACTTGGAATGCCCCCTTAAGTTGCTACCTCTAGTTGCTTCATTGTTGTTCAATCGTTGCTTCTTTGGAACAACTCCCACATCTTCATGTTATTTCCTTTACTTGTATAGTTTCCATCTCAGTTTCGCTCAAGTTGACCCAAAGTTCGCTTCCATTTGTTTGTCCTTCTGTTACGTAGTCTCTAATCTTCCTCTTCGACATCTTTTTAAAGGAATCCGAGAACCGCCATGGTGTTTGTCAGCACAAAATGCTCAATCGATATTTTAGTGTACTCCTCCACGTATGAACTCTATCCCAAGCCAACAACGTCGTCTTAAAGGTGATGCTATTTTTCCGTCGTCCTAACTATAAGGTTCCATACTATATACTACTATATATAAGAGTCCGTATATAAGCCTATATATGTCCTATGTCCACATAACTACTAATATTACGCATTCAACACTCCATTACAACAATACAAGGTCCAAAACATATAATCGTTCACATATAAAACTATACACATAAATCATGTCCATCATGCATAACTACAAACCTCATATTCATATCTATGTAAACATATATATACATATTAAAATCCAATAAACTAAGCTGCCGAGATCCGCGGAAGGAGTGGTGGTCCGTACATTCTACCCCGACTCATGCATGTGATTTTGAAAACGAAAACTCAGAACCCGTGGGGTTCTGTTTATTCCTTATTCGGCCTTTAGAAGATTGCGAGTGCCATTGTTGTCAACCTAGGGCTTTGATACCACTTTTGTAACACCCCGAATCCGCGGGACTCGGGGCGCTACGAGTTGGGACCTCACAATGGGTCCCGACCCTTAGCTTGACAACAATTTCACCGGATCTTGCAACAAGGCACAAATATAGGCCAAAACCGAAATACATTTTATGCAATGAAAAGAAAACCCAAAAGAAAACAAACAACGGACTTCAGCCGAAAACAACTACAAAGACCAAACGCCATACATGCGGCATACAATAATTACAATACTCAAAATCGACTCCACCCAAAACCCAATCCTAAAATGTACGGAACCCCGGCTGCCCACTCTTCCGGATCTCTCGGCCGCAATCCTAACCTGCAATGCAATCTACAACAGTCGGTATAAAACTGTTAGCTCACATTCGAAGCATTAGAATTAAAGGGAAAGGCACAAACACAATTAATTGAACATAGTCACACAACATACTCAAAGCACACAAATCCGGTTTATCATCTTTATTTATTAAGTCATATCCCGTTCTAGTTCAACTTCTTTTGTGACACGAGAATCCTCCGAAACTCGCCTCGGTCCCTTCTTCCGGCAATGGAACGGTCGGATGCCTCCGACCGTCTAACCAGCACGGGCCAGTCGCCAAGATCCCCCTAGCTCTCACGGGGAGCCAGGCAGTGATGTCACCGCCCGTTATCATACACTTGGGCCAAATAATATAAAGGTTGGTAATCCTATTTCCGGTTTAGTTGTTATAAACAGTAAAATAATAAACACACACCACCCAACACACAATAATGCTAATACAAAGAATACGAGCTAAGTAAGTCCGGAGACTTACCTCGTCCCAAAGATAATCCCGCTATATCCCGCTCTCAGCTTCCCGCAGGAAGACACTCAACGCATGTAAAAAGGCACACGATCAGCATCTCTCTCACATGCTAGAAGTCCTTAGACTTCTAGTCCCAATGATCTCGCAAGATCATAACCCATAACCATGCTAGGATAACAACTCTTAGTCCTCACGATCTCACAAGGTCATAACCATCAAACCACATGCTAGGATAAGCCAAACCTAAACTCCAAAATCCCACAAGATCATACAACCCCAACCTCGAGCCTCAAAACGCTCACAAGATCAACCCTATAACTTAAAGCCTTATAACAACCTCACAAGATAATCAACACCTCAAGCTTAGAATCAACATCAATTCATCAAACAATATCAAAATCCTCGAAACTCACCTAAGGTTCAAAGCCACTACTTGGCATTCTCACTAAATTATGCTAGATTCAACCTAGCATGATACTAATACTAAACATAACAAAAACAAGGAAGAGGTACTCACACAAGGCCGTTGGCGGAGGACGATCTACGGATGTTGAGAATGGATTCGTTGGTCTATACCGGGCGCTTCCGGACCTAAAACCAAAGCTAAGGAAATTTAACTTATATGCTAAATTTGATTTTAAATATATGAAATATATAACTCAAAGGTAAAACTCGTTTTTCAAACATCAACTTTAAAATCCCGTAATTCCCTTCCGGGGTAAGAGTACAATACAAGAAACTTGGTCATAAAACCTTGACTAAATTATTGACCCATAAACCGAAACTAATCCAACAAGGTCACAATATACATTATTTATAAATAAGAATTTAACTCGAAGTAAATCCCAAGTTTAAAAATCGTAAATACATTTCCCGGAGACAATATACAACTCTAGGATTTTGGGTCATCTTCCACAAATAAAACTTTGGGCCAAAATCTGTAAATAATTCCAGTAGGGGCATAAATTTCAATTCCAAGAAGTTGGGTCAAATATGTAAATACAAAAGGTGGGTTCCAACTCTGTAATTATACCAAATATATGGGGGCCCGATTTTAAATTAAAAGAAAGGGTTGTCTTCAACCTTTACAATAGCGCAGAAGGAGGGAGACAATGGCAAGGCGGCGGCTAGGGCACAACAAGACGCACAGGGCTCCGGAGAGAGGGTTCAGCGGGCGACAGGGTAGGAGAAGGCAGGCCAGGGCAGAGGGATTCTCCGGTGGGCTTAGACGGCGGCGCCGATGGCAGTGCGAGACATAAGGCTTTCCGGCTCCGGTGGTTTAACAGAAGCGGCGAGGTAAGCAAGGGCGGCTTGATGGTATCCCTCCGGTGGTTGCAGAAGGGTGGCAAGGTTGCGGTTGCTGTAGGGCGGCTGCACGGCCTCCATCTCTGGAGACGACCGGTGGGGATCAACATGGATCTGGTGGGTGCTCTGTACGGCGAGGAAAGAAGAGCGGGGTTGAGCAGCTCCCTATTTCGGCGACTCCACAAAGGAGGGATCAAGGCAGTGTGTTGCAGATTGCCCGGCGGTTGGGCTCACAGGCGAAGTCGGAGGGAGGAGCGAGGGTCTGAGGGTTGCACGGGTGAAGCAGGGCTTCTCTTCCAGTGGTGACTAGTGGGGAGGTGAGGGCTGCGCGGAGAAGTAGTTGATGCCTTGTTGCTTGTTGTTAGAAACAAAGGTGGAATGGAGTGTGAGAGACTGAGGGAGAAGGAGAGGCTTGTCCAGACAAGGGAGCGGGGTCAGGGGTCGGGTAGGTGAGCGAGGGGTCGGACAGCTAGAGCTGCAGGCAGCTATGGACAGGCTGGCGAGTCTCTTCACTAGGAAGGGTAGTGGGAAAGGGGAAGACTAAAACAAAAAGAAAAAAAAATAAATAAATAAAATCAAGAAAAGAGAGTAAGAATGAATCCGATCGAAAGGTGTTCGGAACGGGATTTTCGAACCGGAAGCTTTTTCCGAAAATAAAAAGACGGATTAATGTGAACGTATTAAAAATATAATTATACTCGGATAAAAGGTATTTTACACCTTAAAATAATTTTAAATAAAATACTTGAGATAATAAAATATCAATAAAAGCTGAAAAGATAAAAACGCAAACGCGCCTAAAATTGGGGCGTTACAAACTTCATATATTTTAATCAAACTGGAGAAGGATAAACACGATGTTTTGTTGGAGACGATCTTGGGAAAGCTCCAAGGAAGGGAGAGTCACATTACTTCGATTGATAAAGCACAAAAAGCTTTAGAGAATCAAGTATTCAGAAAGGCTGAAGAAGTTCCTAGAGACCAAGGGAAACTTCCTGGAAAGACGGACGACAATCCGAAAGGAAGGGTGATGGCGATTACAACTAGAAGTGGTGTAACAACCACCGATCCGCAACCCAAGTTCATGGAGGTCCCCGCTGAAAAAGAGAAAGAGAAAGAAAAGGAGAAGGAGAAGGAAGATGTTTATGTTCCTCCTCCAGCTTATAAACCTCCTTTGCCATTCCCGCAATCTAGAGCAAGAGCGCGTCTAGACAAGCAATTTGGTAACTTTGTTGATCTTTTGAGCAAACTGCATATTAACATACCTTTTATTGATGTAATTTTAGGTATGCCCTCTTATGGGAAATTCTTGAAAGAGATCCTTTCTAGCAAGAGGAAGCTGGAAGACTTTGGAGAAGTCAAGATGAGTTCGGAATCTTCGGAGCTCATCAAAACGATGACAGAAAAGATGCCCCCAAAACCGGTGAAGACTTAGGAGTTGGAGAAGTCACATATGATGCACTTTGTGACTTGGGAGCGGAGCGAGTGTGAGCATCATTCCACTTGCATTGTGTAGGAAGCTTGGTTTAGGTGAACCTAAACCGGTGAAGATGACGTTATACATGGCGGATCGATCCATTACTCGACCCGTTGGAATTATTGAAGACGTCCAGGTTAAGCTCGGTAAATTTTATATCCCTATAGACTTTGTTGTGCTTGACATTCCAGCAGATTGTCCAGTCCCGATCATACTCGGGAGACCTTTTATTGCAACTTCCAGCTGTATGGTTGATTGCAAGAACGCTAGATTGGCCTTCGATATTGGAGAAGAGAAGGTGGAATTTATCCTCTCAACTTTGACAAAAGAACCAACAATGGGGGAGGATATGTTCAACATCTATGAGGAAGAAGTATCTAGAGAGGAAGTAAGTTTGATCTTGTTCAAAGATCCGTTGCAAAAGGTCATAACTATGAGCATGATAGAATGAGGAGAGGAAGAGGATTGCAACGCTGAGATTGATGCTTTGGAAGAGCTAAAAGAAGTACAAGTTGAAGAATCCGAAAAATTGTACGATGGCTCGGAAAACGTCAGAAACCATGGCCAGTCGTGCTTTTCCACGGGCGTGGTTTCACCTATTCCACTCGTGCAAAACTATGTCGAAAAGCAGAGAATTAACTAACAGCACTTTCCATGGCCTCCAAGACACCTTCCCCGACCGTGGAAGTAACAGTGGCACCGTGGTTTTAGAAAATGCTGAGAAAAATTTTGTTCTTTCTACAAACATTCTTGATTCTTCCTCTAACACTTCCACAGCCTTGGAGACTTCCAAGTAGACATCGGAGAACCCTCAGGACACTCCAAATGCATCAAAAACTTTGGAATTGAAGCAACTTCCCGCACATCTTAGGTATGCATTTCTTCTAACTAATTCAATATTTCAAGTAATTGTTAGTTCTGATTTAAGTGAAGATGAACATGAAAAGCTTATGATTGTTTTGAGGAAACATAGGAAATCTTTAGGCAATACCATAGAGGATCTTGTAGGAATTAAACCATCTTTATGTATGCACAGGATTCTAATGGAAGAAGATTATAAGTCTTCACGTCAACCTCAAAGACGGTTAAATCCAATCATGAAATAGGTCGTGAAGAAGGAGATCCTTAAATTGCTTGATGCAAGTATCATCTTTCCTATTTCCGATAGCAAGTGGGTGAGCCTTGTTCAAGTTGTCCCAAAGAAGGGAGGAATGACCGTTGTAGCCAACAAAAACAACGAGTTTATGCCAACAAGAATCGTGACACGATGGAGGATGTGCATTGATTATCGCAAGCTGAACAACGTAACAAGGAAGATCACTTCCCGCTACCCTTCATTGATCAAATGCTTGAGAGGTTAGCACAACACTCTTATTTTTGTTATCTTCACGGTTACATTGGTTTCTTTCAGATTCCGATTCATCCGGACGATCAAGAAAAGACCACATTCACATGCCCATGGGGTACGTTTGCTTATAGGAGGATGCCATTCGGACTTTGCAACGCTCCAGCCACCTTTCAAAGGTGTATGATGGCTATCTTCTCGGAATACATTGAGGAAATTATGGAGGTTTTTATGTATGATTTTTCTATTTATGGTTCCTCATTTGATAATTGTCTTGCTAACCTATCTCTTGTTCTACAAAGGAGTGAAGACGCTAACCTACTTCTAACTTGGGAGAAGTGTCACTTTATTATTAAAGAAGGCATTGTTTTAGGACGCTTGATCTCTAATAGAGGGATTGAAGATGACAAGGCTAAGATCGAAAAGATAGAGAAACTTCCTCCTCCATCTTGGTGAAGCGGATAAGAAGTTTGCTAGGACATGCTGGATTCTATAGAATATTCATTAAGGACTTTTCAAAAATCTCTAAACCACTAACTAATCTATGAAGGATGCTGTTTTTGAATTTTCGAAATAATGTTTGGATGATTTTTATAGGATTCAGGAAGCTCTAATCTCAACCCCAATAATTCAACCTCCGGATTGGAACCTTCCATTCGAGGTCATGTGTGATGCAAGTGACGTAGCTGTTGGATCGGTGGTTGGGCAAAAGAAAAATGGACGCACTCATGCCATCTATTACGCTAGCAAGGCGCTAGATGAAGCGCAACTCAACTACGCTACAACGGAAAAAGAATTACTTGCTCTTGTTTATGCTTTTGAAAGATTTCGTTTTTATCTTGTAGGAGCGAAGGTGATTGTATACACGGATCATTCAGCAATTCGGTATTTGCTTGCCAAGAAAGATGCAAAATCAAGGCTGATTAGGTGGATTCTCCTCCTTCAAGAGTTCGATCTTGAGATTCGTGACAAGAAAGGATCCGAAAATTCTATTGCGGATCATTTGAGTCGTCTACCATACGGTACTAGTGAAGACTTACTTATTGATGACTCCTTCCCGAATGAACAATTGCTTCTAATGGAAGAGTGAATCGATTATATTTCTAGAGGTAACGAACCTTGGTTTGCTGATTTTGTAAATTATTTGGTTTGTCAGGAAATAACTCCCGGACTATCCTACGCACAAAGGAAGAAGTTCTTTAGGGATGTCCGCCAATACTATTGGAATGAACCTCTACTCTTCAAGAGAGGTCCCGATGGCATCATTAGAAGATGTATGCCTGAAGACGAAATGCAAAGCGTCATTCGTCATTGTCATTCGCTTCCTTGTGGAGGACACGCTAGCTCTCAGAAGAATAGCGCTAAGGTATTACAATCCGGATTCTTTTGGCCTACTTTATTTAAGGATGTGCAAATCTTTGTTGCTTGTTGTGATGCTTGCCAAAGAATAGGGAATATTTGTAGGAGGAATGAAATGCCTCTCAACAATATCCAAGAGGTGGAGATCTTTGACGTTTGGGGAGTTGATTTGATGGGACCATTCCCATCATCTTGTGGTAACAAAATATATACTTCTAGCTGTAGATTATGTTTCAAGATGGGTCAAAGTTGTTGCCTCTCCAACTAATGATGCAATGGTGGTTGTTAAGTTCTTTAATCGAACTATTTTTCCAAGGTTTGGGACACCCCGAACCATCATTAGTGACGGAGGATCACACTTCATTGCCCGTCGATTTGAATCTCTTCTAGCTAAGTATGGGGTGACTCACAAGATCGTCACACCCTACTATGCGCAAATAAGTGGACAAGTGGAGATTTCTAATAGGGAGATCAAAGGAATTCTGGAAAAGACGGTGTAAAAGACAAGGAAGGATTGGTCATTAAAGTTGGATGATGCATTGTGGGCGTATAGAACGGCATACAAGACTCCCATTGGCACAACACCGTACAACCTTGTGTATGGGAAGTCTTGTCATCTTCCGGTAGAGCTGGAACATAATGCGTACTGGGCTGTAAAGTGGTTGAACTTTAGCATGAAGGAAGCGGGAGAGAAGCGTCTCTTGGATCTTAATGAGCTTGAGGAACTCCACTTGAACGCCTATGAGAACGTTAAGATCTACAAAGAACGAGCAAAGCATTGGCGTGATAAGCATATCATTCCAAAGGACTTCAAAGAAGGAGATCTTGTTCTTCTTTTCAATTCTAAACTTCGACTCTTTCCCGGTAAGCTTAAATCTCGTTGGACAGGACCTTATGTAATTAAACACGTTTTTCCCTATGGTGCAGTTGAAGTATGGGATGAGAAGTGCGGAAGTTTCAAAGTGAATGGTCAACGACTCAAGAAGTACTCACCGGAACTCTAAACTGAGGAAATCGCACCAATTGTCCTCATTTAACCACAAAGGAACTGTCTAGCTACAGACCTAAAACAAAGCGTTTTTGGGGAGGCAACCCAAAGTATCGCATTCTCGCTTTTTGTTTTTGTTTTCTTTCTTAGATTAGGATAGAGTAGTTGTTTTTATTTGTTTTTCGTCGATACCTTCCGGTATGTTTGTGTCTTTGGTTATCAGGGTTAAGAAACGAGCAAAAGAGGTGAAGAAAACCGGACGACCAACGAAACTTGGATTTTCGGCAAGAAAAGAGGATTCCATAGGTAAAAAGGCAATACCACGGCCGTGGTTTACGTAATTAGGCCGTGGAAAAGCAGGTCGAGAGCAGCCAAATAAAATCACCCAATTCCAAGGTGGCCGTACAGTTCCACAGTCGTGGAACAACCCGACAAGCCGTACTGTTCCACGGCCGTGGAACAACCCGACAGGCCGTGGTTTTCAAGAATTTTTCGGGAGTATATAAGTTCTTCTTCACAAATTTCTCACAAAACCACTTCTCTTCCACGCCCAAAAATCACGCCAAATCCCCAATCAAGTACTTCTTCATTCGGTAATCGTTTTGCGCGATTCTTCGGCCCAAATTGAAGCAAATCTGATTCTACAAAAGATTATGGTAACAAATAGAACAAACAATCAGCGATCGGGCGTGAATTTGGATTTTCTCAAATCCAAACCCTAGGTTTTCTCTCAATCTTCTCTTTGGTTGTTTTCATTCGTTTTTCTTGAAGATTTTTAGGAGAACTGAACGGAATTGAACTTAGAAGTAGTTTAGGACTACTGTTGTTGTGTTTGTTGTTGATTTGCTGAATTTTTGAGTGAAATCCTGAGATTCCACGTGCAGCCACACATTTCCACGGCCGTGGAAATCAAAGAACAGGCCGTGGTTTTGGTGATTTTGGTCGAAAATGTTTGGAAAAAAGAAATCAAACCGGAACAAGAAACAGAAGGGTGTTGGGTCCTCTTCCCAACCCCCTCCCATTGTCCCACCTACCCCTAGAGTCCCTACAATCAATGAAGACTACCTTGGAGCTCTTGAAAAAATACATAAGCGTAAAGTGATAGCTCCTAGGTATATTGTGCATGAGGAACTTGAGGAGTTGAATGTTGTTGAAGATTTGAGATGGATGTTGGATAGAGCTGGATTGACCTTGTTTGCTAGCATTAGGGAAGATGCATATGAGGAGATTACAAGGAAGTTCATTACTTCCTTTGAGCATAGCACCGTTAACCGAACGGTGTCCTTCTGGTTGATGGAACACAACTGTAACTTGTCTATTGCTGAGTTTGGAGCATTGTTCGGGTTTGTTGACAGGTTCAATGGAACATTCCCTAGGGGCGTTAGAGCCAAAGAGTTTTGGGGAGAGATTGCTTTGATTGTAGGCCATGAGGACCGTTGGCAATCGGCCAACTCCAAAGTCAAGCTTATCTACCACCTTGCCCTCAAGATAGCCCATAGGATCCTATCCGAGTGCCTTTTCCCAAGGACCGAGACTGCCTAAAAGCTCAAGGCTGGTAAGCTTTTCATTATCTATTATATGATCGCTAGTCACTCTCTGGATTGTGCCACCATGCTTGTCTTCACCCTTAGCAAGGTTAAGAACAAATCAGCGGGAAACATTGGCTATGGAGGGATGGTAACCTATATTACCAAACATTTAGGATTTGATTATTCGGCATGTGAGAGGGTAGCTGTTGCGAGGCCTTTGGGGCTTCATGGATTTATGACTAGGGGGATCTTGATTCCCCGCTATCGAGGTCCACCCTTCGCTTCCATGCCTTGGGAGGACAAGGGAGGTAGAGGTATCCCATGGAGCGCTAATTATTCCCTTAGGACTAGCTGACAGAACTTGAAGGCTATGTTCGTTCCTATGCATGCAAACCTTTTAGGAGCTCCACCTTGCAATCCTGAGGATTTACCTGCTGAGGAGGCTGATGATGATGATGATGATGCTGATGTGGAGATGGGAGGAGATGAGTTCCCGGACATGGGAGGTCATGAGGGAACTTTTGGAGATTTTCCGAATCAGCCGGCGGATTTCCAAGAGCCTGCTAGGAGATCCACTTACCACCAGCGGCCTTCCGCTTCTTCCTCTTCCAAACGTGCTAGTGTGAGTGAGCATCCTACGTGGATGGAGGGTCCATCAACTTGGATGGAACAACAGCTAGCTTGGATGGGTGCTCCTCCAACTTGGATGGGAGCGCCACCGGAGTGGATGCAACAACGATCGACATGGATGGATGAGCAGCCGCCATGGGTATCCGGACTTACGCAGCGGATGGATCGCCTAGAGACCCGCTTTGACGAGCATGATGGAGAGCGCAAGGAAAATGATAGGATCCTCCGTGACGTCTACCGGTAGCAGTTTGGGCGTCCATTCGACTCCAACTTCTTCCCATATCCACTACCGCCTCCTATGTGATGAGATGACTGCTTGGTTTGAGCTACTCCACCGCCTTTGTGAGTTTTCTTAGTTCTTTTTCTTTTCCTTTTTTTTCTTACATTGAGGATAGTGTGTAATTCTAAGTATGGGGTGGGGTATGACTCTCGTTGATGTAATAACTCGATACACTTGCTTCGCTTTATCCATGAACACTTGCATCTTTCTTTTTATTGTCACACGTTTCCTTATTGCATTGCATATTTAAGCTTTGAAAAACCCATAAAAATTTGAAAATTTTTGAAAATTATTGTGCTTCTAGGATTGGAAATGACCTCTATGATGAATCTACTTGTGGATTGAATTTTGTATGACGTTTATGTGCTTGAATTGAGTTGTGAATTGTAAAGAAATTGAATACATTGTTTGATCTTGTTGCAACTTTCATAATGTGAAAGTTTTTGTTTAAATCATATTGAGGAATGAAGGTTGAAATCACATTATAAGTTCTTGCACTTCTTTATGAAAAGATTAAGGCACCTCGTTTTTTCTTGCGTCTTCTTTGTTAATTTAGCCCCTCAATGAAAAATTTTGCTTTCTTTACCTATCCGGAAATTAGGAAGAGTGTGAATTTTGGCATGTTTGATGTGGGAGGGCCATGAAAGAAAAAATTGTGCATTCAAGGTATACAAAATAGGTTTGGGGAAGTCAATCTTGATGATGAGTAACTCGGCACCATTTACATAGCCGGGTGGTTGTTTCTTGCCAAAGTCGGATTGAGCGATATTCCTAACGGATTACGGTATGTGCATCAAGGGTTTGAGGCATCTCGTAATAAGAAACTTCAATCTCCTAGGCTTCGGTTTTTGTGCACCGGTGTCCATATTTCCAAAAAGTAAAGTTGAAAAAGAATTTTATGCTGAAAAGAGAGAGCAAAGCTCTCAATTGATGGTTAGTTCAATATGTAAAAGAAAAGAGTTTGTGTTGTTCCTTTTTCCCGGATTTGTGCACCACATTCCCTTATATGTTTCCCACCTATTCATGTTTCTTTACCTTTACTTGAAAGCCCTTAAGATCTTTTGAATGTTGTTTGACTTGGTGATCTAAATCAAAATTTTCACATGATTGATTTTGACATTGTTTTGGGTTATGATGTTTGTCTTGAAGCTTATGCAATATATGATGTTTCTCTTACTTGACATGATTTTATTTATGTACATGGAGGTTCTTAAGGAAGCATGAAGCAATATTTGAGGTTGATCTATTGATTAGAAGCACAATACCAAAAAGATTGGTTTACCTTGTTTTGCATTCATATTTGATTCTACCTTATGGTCTAAGCTTTTGAAAACCTTTCTTGCGGACAAGCAAGAGGCAAGTATGGGGTATTTTGATAGTAGGGAATATGGCCATATTTTAGGCACATGTTTTAGTTGTTTTTCCTCTTCTTTTGTGTATTTGGATATGAGTTTGAAGCATTTATGAGCACATTCACCTATTCTGTTGGTATAGAGATCTACACAAGCTTTGTTGTGTTTTTAGGTGAATAAAGGCTTGGATTGGAACATATATGGAGTAAGTAGGAGTACTTGATCATGCTAGGCATCAAGGGGATGCATTGGAGAAGCTAAGGAAGGAGCATGATTAGAAAGCTTTATGAAACAAAGGCTTTTACGAACGATTTAGAGTTTCCACTGCCAAATACGAAGGAACCACGGCCGTGGTTTACTTATTGAGGTCGTGGAAAACTATGTCGAGAGCAAAGAAGTGATTCCACGGTGCTTTCCACGGGCGTAGAAACTGGTTCTTGGCCGTGGTTCTTCTAACAGTCGTCACGTGTCATATTTGCCACGTCAGCAACGGTTATTGGGCTTTTATAACACTATTTTTCTCCTATAACAAGGCTGAAGAAAGGAAGAAAACGGACGTCTTCAATCCAGCGACATTTCGAGTCATTGCTTCGAGAGATTTCGGAAGATTTTATTGCGTATAGGGAAGATTTGGAGAAGTACGCATTTGAAGATTGTGTACTTAGAGAAGATCTTAGGGTTTCATCTTGAAGGCGGATTGACATCCTGTTCTTCTTTGTTCCTTGAGATTTGTGAGAGATTCTTACATTATTCTACATCCATTGAACGCAGTTTGCGATTGTAACACCCCAAGTTTCAGAACTCGGAGAGCTACTGGTTAGAACCTCATAGTGGGTCCCGGCCTTAGTTTGACAAGAACTTAACTAGATCTTACAACAATGCACAGATAAGGAAAAGCCAGAAAGCATAAAGTATGTTATTAAATAAAGTCATAAATCTGATTAGAAGTACTAACAGTAGGAAAACATCAAGTATCACAATCTGAGAAAAAGGAAAAGGTCATAACAGAAAGACCAATAATAAAGGAAACTGCAACTCGTCCTAAGAACTACGACACCCCGGCTGACCACTACCATCCGGATCACTCGGCATCTGCTCTAACCTGCGGTACGTCTACACAACAATTAAAACTGTTAGCTAACTATCCAAATATAAGAAGAAATAGTAATAGCACAAACACACTCAAGATAACATAAACAATCATCATGCTGGCACGCAACTGATTATTATCTATTACTTAAGTGGTTCACCATATTCAGTTTTACAGTTGTGGCACGAGAACTCTTAACAGTTCTTGCCTCCGTTCCATATCCAACTAGGTGTAGGTCTAGCTTACCTCCGCCGGTAGCATCACTACAAACCGAGTGTGGACTAGTCCCTAAAGAAACCCCCAGCGCCCTCAGGCTAACTGAGCAGAATGCCATCACCCGTTACTCTTAGGACAAAGTGTAAGTCGGTAGATAATTACTGTTAAAAATATAACTATAAACATCTCATTCAAGTCTCGACTTTTGGTAAACACCACTGGATTTGTAACCGTAGCAACTCAGTTGCCTGTCAAAGGAGATAAGTGCATCAACACACTTCTTAGGTAATAAGATGTCTACGACTTCTAAGATAGGAGATCTTATTAGAATAGAATTTATCACCGTACTCATTTAAGGTAAAATGACTAATTTTCTCTTGGTCCCGAAACTTCTAAAAATCCTATAATTTATACTTAAATTCTTAATTGAGACTAGAATGTCATTTCCTAATCCTTAAGGAGGAGTTTGGTAGAAACTAGAAAACTACACCCTTTTCTATTTTTCGAAAAGTCACTAGGGTCCAACATTTGCTCCAAAAAATGAAGCTCGTATAAATTCATAAAAATTCTGAAATAAAACAATAGGTCATCTATGTTATTTAAACTAAACCTTGGGCAAGAATTTCTCAAAACTATTCAACCATAACTCTTACATAAATTCTAAAGTTAGAGTAAAAGTTAACATTTCTATATTTAGCCAAATAATTCCTTGCGCGAAAAACAGCCCAACAACCCTACTTTGAGGCCTCATAGATTCTAATCCGACCGTTAAGTTGTTCCCAAATTTTAACACTATGAACTGTGTATATCAGTCTACGACATATAAAAAATTCAACGGTGGATGTTCGATTTAAGATGTCGAAACTAGTTCCTAAAGTTAGAAGGTCAAGGCTGGAAACAAAGCATGTAAAAAGGTCTCCACTTCGATTCTCCCTGTCAGCATAAATCACCCCTTTTATTTGTACAAAGATCCCTAGTTCGAAACCCACTGCACCCACAAATTCTATAAACCCTGAACCACACATCCAGTGTTCGATTCCTATGGATGTCACTTATACACACAAACCCAACCTTCATCTAGGTCATTCACAGGAGCAAGGGAGAATGAAACTCTTACCAAACTGGGATCAAGACTTGGCTCGGCTTTCCTGTTGCAGGGATTGGAAGACTCCAACCTGGCACACTGTAGCCACAACGTGGTCGAGATGGAGGGTTGTCCAGCACAAAGAGAAAGATGAGTAAGTTCTCATGGTTGACAAAATAAGGAGGTGAAGATAGGTAGGTAGAAGGATCCTTACCCGGATGAACAAAATAAGGCTGAGTGTCGTTCGCTTCAGAAGGGCAATGTTGGCCGCTCATGAGGCTGTAAGGGACGGTTGGTAAGTGTTGTAAGACGGGGAGCCGATAGAGAGAGCAGGAGGCTCACTAGTCAGTATGAAAGGTTGCTGCTTGTCACCACAAGAAGGAAGCCGGTCGAGCTGTTTTGACTTCTACCCGGAAGAGCACTTGCTGCACTGGAATGCCTCTAGTTAGATATGCAAAAACAGACGTTGTACAGATCAAAAGGGAAGGGAGGGATAAGACTTCACCAAATTCGTGTACTCTTTTTGCAGAAGGAAGGCGTCTGGCTGCTTGCTGCTGCGTTCTTCCATCTGTTGTGATTGTGGTAAGTGCGTAGGGGAGATCTGATGGGGATGGAAGGTATCAAATGAGGGAGTAATGAAAGGCGTGAAGAGTGGGCAGTTACGTTCTTTTGTAACGTCCATCAGAGGAACGTGGCATCTGCAGGAGAGTTTGAGTGCTCTTGGGCTGGCGAAGGGTGATGGCCGGCTTCTCTCTTCACTTTGTTGGGCTGGACATGCTACTGGGCCAACAAACCCACAATACATACGGGCTGTAGCAGGGCAAATGCTAGCTAAAAACAAGAGAAAAAGTGGGTTGAAGTTGTAAAAACAAAGGTGGGCAGAGTTGTCAAAACTCGTCATGGCTTTGTCAAGCCATGCGTGGCCTTGTCACGAGTTTGTCATGGTCTTGTCATAACTCATCATGGTCTCCTCTTGACCTCGTCTTGGGCTTGTCTTGATCTCGTCACTAGGACGTCATGACCTTGTCTAAGGCAAGTCATGTTATAAATTAGGGTTTGATGGATTAGGGTTTGCTATAAAAATCTTATCATTTTATGTGAAGTGAGGTGACATAAAATGATAAAATTTTTGAGATATTGTGCCCGATTAAGTAGACAGATAGGGATCAACGGATCGAAATCCGGTTTGCTACGGAAATAAACGGAATAAAAATTCCGGATATTACAGCGATTAGTGTGTTTGATTGATAATTGTTTTGAGTTTATTATTGAGATTTCAAGGTTTTACCTTATCTCCCTTTCATATTTGATTATTGATTTGATTATGACGATTCTTGGCTAAAACCATTAAGCGATTCTAAGGTGAAGGGTTTATAGTTGTGGCATAGATGATGATAGATTGAACCAAAACAGATTGGATTTGAGAGTTGCGAGAAACCTCGTTGTCGAGGCTTTCCAGGGTCTGTTCTTGAGTTCCACGGTCGTGGTTCTTTAAGATCCGATCGTGGTTTTCCTCTGTCGTACGTCCTTTGCTTTTGCTTTGATCCAAAGTTAAAGATTTGCTTTAACCTAGCCTTGGCTTACCTTTTCTAGGTAGTAGTGAGACTCAAAATCCTCTACTTCGGTTTTGAGTGTCACAACCTTACCCGTTTTGGCTTATCATTGAGTCCCTTGGGTTTGGGCATGGGTATTTGAAAGTAATTCTTACCCTTTGATCCTTTCTATACTGCAGCCGCAACAACCTTTATAGAGAGAGTCTTTGGGTGAGACATATGGGTTTTGGAACTTCACCGTACAATTGGATACCTGAAACTTTAGAATCGTTGTTTTCCTTATCATCTTTACAAAAGCTTTTATTTGCCTGACGATTTTGTGAACTGAATTTGTTTCCCCCAAATCCGTGAGTTCGATACTCTGGAATTCTTACTTTACTACACCGATCCGTATACTGCGGGTTTGCTCTGCTTTGATTTCAGTTTTATAAATTTTAAGACTTAGCGACACACACTTTTGAGCGAACAAGGCCCAACAAGAGAAGGAAGCACTTGGAGCAAAGAACCAGTCGAAGAAACGAAGAAGATGGAGCTTCTACTGTTCGACCGCGGGGGCGGTTCACCAGAGGCACAGGGGAGGACCACCAGCCACCGCAAGGGCGGCCAGAGCCACCGCATGGGCGGCTCCCAAGCGCAGGTGCGGCTCCAGAGGTCCGCAGGGGCGGTGACAGCTTTCCGCCGGAGGCGCCAGCTTGCTTCTGCGGCTGTGTTTTCTTCACCAGTAGGCTTCTTCCTCCCTTCCTCTTCGTTCATTCCTTAGACCTTATGATTATACCGAGTTAGAAGCATGCTTAGGGTGGACCTAGGACTTATGAGAATGTCATCTAGTGGCTTGAACCTAGGTGCCCTTGAGTTAGTTGGAATCATTAGTGATCTTGTGTGTGTGAAGACCTTATGGTCTCTCTTCCATCTTACATTCTTATTCTAGCTTTGAGTAGTGCTTGAACTCATATAGGATGTGGGTTTTTGTTCCCTCTTTCCTTTGCTTATCATGTCCTTGACCTCTTAAAGGTTCAAGAGAGCTTTCCTAGCTTCTAGTTGTTCAACTCCTTGTTTGGTTATTAGCTTTGGAGAGTCTTGGAATTGAGTGGTGAGATTGATGTTGATGTATATATCATTGTGATCAGGCTTTGGTTATTTCCCATTCGTAAAGTTGAGATCAGTGGATTTGATTAGCTTTGAGTCGAGGTAAGTCCTCGGACTTACTTAGCCGCTTTTATGCCTTATTTGGATACTTTATGGTGGTGTGTGTTTATCGCTTTTGGCCATGAAAACGGATTAGCATTACTTGACTATATTTATTATTTGGCCCATCGTTACTATTATTATCAGGCGGTGATATCACTTCCTAGCTCCCGAGGGAGACTAGGAGGTTCTTTCCGACCAGGCCATACATGGTATACGGGTGGGTTTCTTCGCCACTCCCCACGGTATTCGGGTTGAACTCCGCCACACTCCTGTTGGTTACACGAGGACAGAGGCGAGAGTTATAAGACTCTCGTGTCACACTTTAACAAATGAAATTAGATATGTAATAACCTAAAAAGAGAATAAGAACCAGAAGTGTATATGTATGAGCATCTTGCATGTTATGTATTCTTATGTGTGTGTTTGTGTCATATTATCTTTATAATGCCTAGAATGTGAGCTAACGATTTTAAACCATTTTGTGTAGATGCCTTGCAGGTTAGGGATGTCGCCGAGTGCGGTGGAGGAGTGGACAACCGGGTGGTCTCCGTACATTATAGGATGGCGACGTTTTTGGGTATTCTTTGTATTGTCGGATTATGTTGTGTTGTACGTTTTGGATCTCTTTACGTTTTATGTCGTTTTGAGGACTCAGCTGAGTTTCCGACTTGTATCCCTTCCTTTCTTTTCTTGCATACATCATAACTATTTGTGTTTTAACGCCTTTAATTGTGCCATGTTGGAAAAGTCCAGTGAGGTTGTTGTCAGGCTAATGGTCGGGACCCATTGTGAGGTCTCGCCCGTACCATTCCGATATCCCGCGGGTACGGGGTGTTACATTCATGTTATTTTTTATAAAAGCAATGATGGTACTATGAGTGAAAACTTTGTAGATCTGAATCTTAATCAACACGGAGATCAAACCTCTGATGGAGAATAAGACCCTAAGGCTCAAGATAAGAACATGTAAGAACAAATTCAGGATACCGGAGAACAATCTCAAGACCTTGAAATGCATCTTCAAGACCTTGAAACGACCAACAACAACACTGTTGGAAGTCAATTTCAAGGCCTTGAAACCCAACTTCAAGGCCTTGACATAGGATCCAAAGGCAATAATCCAGCATTACCTGAATCAAGCCGAGTAAACAAGCCTCAATCATCAAAATCTGTTCCAGTTTTCCAAAGAAGAAAGTTCCAATATTCTTCATATCATCCACAAGAGAACATGATCTCAGATCCAAAAGCAGGTGTGTAAACCCGATCTAGGGTAAACAACTTGTGAGTGTTTTTTTGCGTTTGTGTCTCTTGTAGAGCCCAAGAACTATGTTCAAGCACTTCAAGAACCTGAGTGGATCATTGCCATACAAAATGAGCTAAATAAATTCGAGAGAAACAAACTCAGGACTCTCACATCTACACCTAAGCAACAATCTGTCTTAGGAACAAAATGGGTGTTTCGAAACAAGTTGGATGAAAATGGTAAAGTTATTCGAAACAAAGCACGATTTGTGGCTCAAGGCTATAACCAAAAAGAAGGTATTGTTTATGAGGAAACTTTTTCACCGGTTGCAAGGTTAGAAGTCATACACGTATGCTACTGGCATTTGCATCCTTCATGAGCATAAAGCTTTTCTAAATGGATGTTAGGTGTGATTTTCTAAATGGCTTCTTAGAAGAAAAAGTATACGTTGCTCAACCTCTTGGTTTTGAAAATGATGATTTTCCGGATCATGTTTTTAAATTGGACAAAGCTCTTTATGGTCTTAAGCAAGCTCCTCGAGCTTGGTATGAAAGATTGCCCAAGTATCGCCTTGAGAATGATTCCAAAAGAGGTTTTATTGACAAAACTTTGTTTGTCAAAACAAGAGGCAACGATTTATTAGTAGTACAAATCTATGTTGATGATATATTATTTGGTGCTACTAACGATTCTCTATGCAAGGAATTTTAAAATATTATGTGTAGGAAATTCGAGATGAGCTTGATGGGAGAGCTAAATTTCTTTCTTGGTCTTCAAGTCACTCAAGCTAAGAAAGAAATCTTTCTTAATCAAAGCAAATATACCAAGGATTTGCTCAAGAAATATAAAATGGATCAATCCAAGGCAGCAACAACTCCTATAAGTTCCCACTCTTTCACTAGATCAAGACAAGAATGGTAAAAGTGTAGTACAAAAGGAGTGTCGAGGTATGATTGGTTCTTTATTATATTTAACCGCTAGACCTAACATTATGTTTAGTGTGTGCATGTGTGTAAGATTTATAGTTGATCTCAAAGAGTCACACTTGATAGCTGTGAAAAGGATATTTTGGTATCTTAATGGCACTAAGGACTTAGGGTTATGGTATCCACGTCAAAATTCGTTTCACCTCGTTGACTATTCAAATGCAGACTTTGCATGCTATATGGTTGATAAAAAGAGCACTTCGGGATGTTTCCAATTCTTAGGGTCATCCGTAATCAGTTGGCACTCCAAGAAGCCAAATAATGTTGTCATATCCACAACTAAAGCCGAATATATAATTGTTGGAGCCTGTTGTGCACAAATCCTATGGATACCTCAACTACTTCTTGTTCTTGGTTTTTATCTCAAAGGTATACCTATTAATGTGATAATACTAGTGTCATTTCGATTACTAAAAATCATGTGCAGCATTCAAGAACAAAGCATATCGATGTAAGACATCACTTCATACGTGATCATGTTGAAAAAGGTGATGTACCGATATCTTTTATTTCGACTAACTTGCAGCTTGGAGATATACTTACTAAGCCTTTACCTGAAGATCGATTAAATTTTATTATATTAGAGCTTGATATGTTGAACAAGGAAGCATTATATTAGGGGGAGTAAATCGTTTTATTTTCTCCTTATAATGTAGTCCACTTTTTTCATTTCAAGGCCTTGAAATGCAATCCAAGGTCTTGAAACGGATTTCAAGGACTATAGTGATAACCACGGATCGGATTTATGGTTTTCATCTTTTTAGATGAGTGATCATTAAATCATTGTAAAGAAGTATTTTTAAAATGATTTCAAAATTTTCACCAAGATTTTTTGCTTTCAAAATTCAAAATCTTATCGGAAAATTTGGTTGTGATTTATTAGGAAAGCATGGAAAATCAATTTCGGTTTTCAATACCTTGATTCTCTCAAGATCTTAATAGGCCATAAAATGATTTGACATGTCCCCTTTAAATACAATCATCCCTTCCACTTATCTTTTTCCTTTCTTCAACGTTTTTACAAAACCCTTGTGCTTTGATCTTTCAAATTTCAAAAACTCTCTCTCACAAACGCATCCATGGCTCCAAAGAAATCAATCCGTCTCGTTTCCTCTCACAAAGCAGATGTCGATCATATCCCCTCTACATCTGCAGATCATCCTCTCAAGACGAGGTAGAAATTTCGACTCACACCGGGTTGCCGACAACCTGGTTTCGAAGTTTTAAAGCCACAGGAACATGGCTGGATGATAGCATGAATTATAGTCTATATTTTGGGACCTGTTTAGACGTTTTATCTTCAATAATTTGCATGTTTGGATGTATATTATGTGATTATATTGTCATTTCATCTACCTTTGCGGGAATCAAGGTCTACACCAAGTTTCGTTGTAATCGTAGGTAAAATGACACGTTTTGCATCAAAATGGAGCTAAAGGAGCTAAGGAGTCATTGGAGCTACATTCAGGAGCTTAAGGAAGAATCCAGGAAGCATGGAAATGGATTAAAGATTCAGTTTGGACCAGATTTGAGAGATTTCACATTCAGTTTAGAGCCACCTCGGTCAGCTACTGTACCATCTCGACCGAGGTGATCCAGTGGAGCGTCCCGACCGAGGCGAACACCTTGGACGCGGCGAGATATATTTTATTCTTGGCTGAGATCTTTTATTTTTGGAAGGAAGGATCTTATATTTTTAGGCTGGATTTCTGGAAGGAAGATCATATATTTTAGGGATTTATTTATGAGAGATAGATATATTTTATTAGGAAAATATCTTTTCAAGATATTTTATCTTTGGAGGGTAGTTTTCCTATATAAAGGGTTGGATTTTCCACAAATCACAACCGGCGCATCACCGGAAAATACATGCTTAGAGCATCCAGCAGTTTGGAAGGATTTTTGGAAGGTTGAAGGAAGGAAGTTGATAGCTTTATAGCTTTTGTGAAGGATTTTGTAAGATTCTCTTAGATTCCCTTCTTGTTGATTGTCTTATTAGATTGTGATCCAAGGAACGCTTGTTTGTTTGATAATTGATTCAGTTATTGAAGTCTTGTTCTTAAGGTTTTTGTGTTCAATTATTCACCTTCTTCCCTTATATTTGATTATTGCTTTCATAATGATGATTGACTAATTTCTTTGTGTGATTCTAGGGTGATTGACTAAAGGTTGTGGGAAAAACAATAATAGAATAATTTTAAATTCCAGTAGGACCCTGAAAGCTCGAGTCTTTATCCTTAACCCTAGAACATCTCGCTCAGTCGATGAACATCTCGGCCGGGGTGGAATTCGTCTGACCGAGGTGACTTTTCTGATATGAAACTGAGAGTTAAGTGTTAGAGTTTGCCAAATCCTATTCTTATTATACCTTTCCTGGTTCAATTCAAGCCTAGGATGAGACTACCCGGTAATAGGAGTTACGATTTGGGATTAGTGAGTAGTGAGACTTACCCGGTGATCTATTCCACTTTAGTAACACCTTCCCTTTGCAAAAATCTCAACTTTGTCTCCTTTATCTTTAGATCTTGAGTTCGAACCACAACTAGACGCCTTAATTCCTAGAATTGCATATTTCCTTTAATTGACTATATTATCATCTTTGATTGTTTTAATCACTTTTGTGGTTAGTTGCAATATTGACAACCTATACTTGCTTAGGTTTCACCTAAGTCCTTGAGATCGACACCCCGGAATTTCGTGCTTTTACTACGATTGACCCGTACACTGCGGGTTAGCATCCTTGTTTTTAGCATACATCTAGGGTTATAAATTTAAAGCTTGCACACACCGTTTGGAGCGAACAAGTTTTTGGCGCTGTTGCCGGGGACTTGGTCTAGACCGAGCCGGTTGCGGTTGGCTTTCGGGGCGCTTGCCTCTGTTTCTACTAACCACTCTACTTGAGTGACTTTGCAAGGTTCATTTTCTTAGGTTTATGCGAAGAACCCGCGCTGGGAAGGAAATCGTTCATTACGATCCCGAACCAAAAAAGACATACAAAAGACGCTTGAAAGAAGCAAAGATGGCCAATCAGGATAATCGCGATCTTGAGGCCCAATTGAAGGAGGCATTGGAACAACTACGCCTCAATAAAGAAGAACTGCGACTGGAAAGGGAAGAAACTCGCGCAAGGACTGAGGTGATCGAAGCAGATATGGCAACTTTACGGGAACAATATCTACCTCGACCGAATCCAGATCCTCGACCGAGGCAAGACCCAGATCCAGCTCCTCGACCGAGGTAGGGCCCAGCTCCAGCTGCCCCGGCCGAGATACTCCCACCTCGGATGCTAGTCCGAGATGCTCTTTTTGCAGGTGTTCCACAGACCCTAGTGCAAAGGATGGACCCCAATCAGCAACTGAGGCGTCCAGGAGTCAACCTAGGTGATCCAGCGGACCATGATTATGAGCTTCGACCGCAAGTTCTTTCCATGATTTGCTAATGCCAGTTTGGAGGGCTAGAGAGGGAATCTCCGCATCAACATCTACAAAACTATGAGATCTTGATGGAGACCTTGAGACCTTCAAGGCTGGAAAACAACAATTACAAGCTAAGGCCTTTCTATTTCTCTTTGAAAGACAGGGCGCTTACTTGGTATCAATCTCTTCCCCCCCAGAAAAATCAATACTTGGGAGGAGATGACTACGGAGTTCTTGACTAAATTATGTCCCCCCTCAAAGACCGCTGAAATGAAAGGGAAGATCAATGCATTCATCATGAAGGACAAGGAGAGCTTGTCCAAGTCATGGGAGAGATCTAAAGACATTCTTTTGGATTCCCACATCATGGGATTCCAAAGATAGAGTTGTTGGAGATATACTTCAAGGGACTGGACGACAACACCCAGTTCAATCTTCAACTACTATCCGCCGGCATGTTCATGGACATGCTGATTGATGAAGCTTGGGAGTTCATAGAGAAGCAAGCTTTGCACATGGAGAAATACTCGCACCAAGGAGGTGAAGGAGGAGTTAAAAGAGTTAACTTTCAAGAGGCTCACCCAAACAATGATCAACTAACCTCTTTGAAGAATTATGTGAAGCAATTGAAAGATCTTTTGGTTGCTCAAACCAATAAAGAAGATGAATGATATCAAGGCTCGAGGAACAACAATGGGTACCGGCACAACAACAACGGTTCCCGAAACAACATTTACAACAACAATAGAGAATCCAACAGCAATAATTGGAGGGCAAACAACCAAAATTTGGGTAACCCTTACTCTAACTCCAATTCGAATGACTCCTCGAATCCTTTCCTCTCTTCTTCTCCTTCTACTCCATTAAAGAGCCAGAAGCAAGGATCAAGTTCTTCCCAGCCGGAAAAGAAAGATGCGGTGCTGGAGGCCATCTTGATCTAGCTTAACTCTATGGAGACGTCCATGACTTCATTTTCGAAGGCACAAAAAGCCTTAGAACAACAATTCTTTAACAAGGCGAATGAAGCGCCAAGAGATCCACGGAAGCTTCCTGCAAGGACGGAAAGCAACCCTAAGGGACAAATCATGGCAATAACGACGAGGAGTGGACTGAAGACTGTAGATCCAGTGCCTCGGTCGATGCCAGTACAGACGAAGACCACCTCGGTCCAGGTACAGTCGAAGAACACTTCGGCCGAGGTGCCAACCGAGGTGGAGCCGCAGAAAGCGGAGGAGAAATCTGAAGTTTATGTTCCACCTCCTGCATATAAACCACCACTTCCATTCCCCCAGTCAAGGGCCAAAGCACATCTAGACATTAATATCCCTTCCTTGATGCCATTCTAGGGATGAATAAACTACACATTAATATCCCTTCCTTGATGCCATTCTAGGGATGCCCGCCTATGGGAAGTTCTTGAAAGAAATTCTATCAAGGAAGAGGAAGTTGGAAGACTTTGGTGAAGTAAGGATGACATCTAAATCCTCGGAGCTTATTCAAATCGTGAAGGAGAAGATGCCACCCAAGTTGAGAGATCCCGGCTCGTTTTGCATTCCCATTCAAGTTGGTGATTTCACTTGTGAAGCATTATGTGATCTAGGAGCCAGCGTGAGCATCATCCCGCTGGAGCTATGTGTTAGGATCGGACTTGGAGCGCCTAAGACGGTGAAGATACGGTTATACATGGCGGACCGCTCCATTACCCATCCCGTGGGCATTTTGGAACACGTTCCGGTTAAGTTAGGTAACTTCTATTTACCTATAGACTTTGTTGTACTTGACATTCCCGCAGATTACCCCGTTCCTATCATTCTCAGGAGGCCATTTCTAACAACTTCGGGTTACAATGTGGATTGTAAGAACGCCAAGTTAAAATTCAACATTGGCGGAGATGAAGTGGAGTTTGCATTACTTGCAGCAATGAAGGGAGAGCAGCTAGGAGATGATATCTTCAACATCTATGATGAAGAAGAATCAAGAGAATTGGTGATCTCTATCCTTATTAAAGATCCACTTGAAAAGGTTATTAGTTTTAGCTTAATGGAGGAAGGTATAGATGCTTCTTGTGATGCAGATATACAAAGCTTAATGGCGCTGGAAGAAGATCCAGGAGCTAAGATTGAGAAACTACTCCAGAAGAAGAAGATCTCCAGTTTTGGTCCCAATTGCAGTACCTCGACCGAGGCACTCTCTGGACCAAGCGAGGTGTTCTTGACTGAAGAACATCTCGGTCAACCTCTCTGGACCTCGACCGAGGTCGAAAGCGAGATGATGTCAACTGAGAATAACAAACTTCTTACTCCCTTTTCTGGCATTCATCCTCAGTTGGTGGAGCACTCTCTCCACCAAATTTGTGATAATAAAGCACCTTGGTATGCTGACATTGTTAATTATCTTGTTTGCCAGGAAATACCACCCGGATTGACGTACGCTCAAAGGAAGAAATTCTTCAAGGATGTACGCCATTACTACTGGGATGAACCGCTGCTATTCAAGAGAGGTCCAGATGGGATGCTTCGAAGATGTATTCCGGAAGATGAAGTTACTAGTCATACGACATTGTCACTCACTTCCTTGTGGAGGGCATGCTAGCGCTCACAAGACATGCGCCAAGGTATTACGTTCCGGTTTCTTTTGGCCTACATTGTTTAAGGATGTGCAATCGTTTATTGTCTCTTGTGATGCATGCCAAAGAACAGGGAATTTATCTAGGAGAAATGAGATGCCACTCAATAACATACAAGAGGTTGAGATCTTTGATGTATGGGGAGTAGATTTCATGGGACCTTTCCCATCATCCGGAGGAAACCTCTACATTCTCCTAGCTGTCGACTACGTCTCTAGATGGGTTGAAGCCATTGCCTCTCCCACTAACGACGCCATGGTGGTTGTGAAGTTCTTTAACGGGACTATCTTTCCACGTTTTGGGACTCCACGCATCATCATCAGCGATGGAGGGACACATTTCATCAACCGGAAGTTCAAAGCACTTTTATCGAAGTATGGGGTAACTCACAAGGTAGCAACCCCTTATCATCCTCAAACTAGTGGACAGGTCGAGATCTCAAATAGAGAATTTAAAGCAATCTTGGAGAAGACCGTCTCTAGGACGAGGAAGGATTGGTCCATGAAGTTGGACGAGGATCTTTGGGCTTACAAGACCGCATTCAAGACTCCCATTGGTACCACCCCTTATAATTTGGTATATGGGAAGTCTTGTCATTTGCCCGTTGAGTTAGAACACAAGGTATATTAGGCAATCAAATGGTTGAACTTCGACATCAAGGAAGCCGGTGAGAAACGGCTTTTGGATATCAATGAGCTGGAGGAGCTGCGTTTGAACGCTTATGAGAATGCCAAGATCTATAAAGAAAGGACGAAGAAATGGCATGACAAGCGTATCATCCCTAAGGAGCTCAAAGAAGGAGACTTAGTTCTACTCTTCAACTCCCGCCTCCGCCTCTTTCTAGGTAAGTTAAAATCTAGATGGACAGGATCTTATGTTGTGAAACATGTTTTCCATTATGGTGCAGTTGAGATTTGGGAAAAACAAGTGGAAGCTTCAAGGTCAATGGTCATAGAATTAAGAAATACAAACCGAAAGTCCCGGTTGAGGAGGTTGCACCACTATACCTTGTTTAAGGATGCCGTACGGTCCAACTAGCGACCTTAAATCAAGCGCTTCTTGGGAGGCAACCCAAGGTATTGCTTTCTTTTCCCTTTTTCTAGTCTAGCTTTAGATAGTTTGCTTTTGCTTTGCTTTGCTTTGTTTTTGGCGTCCTAGACAGATAACAGGTGACATCTAAGGAAGGAATACAACCCAGGAGCAACACTGGAAGGACAAAAATTCGAGAATTTGAGAAGACGGAGTTTGACTGAGACACATCTCGGTTGTTGTCACATCACCTCGACCGAGATGATTCTTGAGCAACCGAGGCGACTAGAGTTACTGAAGATCCACCTCGGTCTGTACCACCTCAGTCAAGTCGAGACCATCTCGACCGAGGTGACAGCAGTTCTAGAAAAGGGTGTAAAAGGAAGAATGATTTCTCTCTCTTCCCTTTATCTCCCTCTCGACCGAAACGCCCAATCCGCCTCGCTCTTCGTTTTTCGCTCGTTTTCGACGATTCTCGCTTCCTAACTGCAAGGAAAGGATAGAGGATCGATTTGCAAGCAACAATCTGCAATAAAAACGCACCGAATCGACCAAATCTGGGCTAAATTCGAAAAAACCCTTACTCCCTCTTCTTCCACTGATTTCATTCGATTTGGGCTTTGGTTGCCCATGCATTGTGCTAGAAAAGGATTAAGTACCCCATAGGAACAATTGGTAGTGATATTGGGAAAAAAGAACTGGATTTTTGAGAGAAACAATTGCACAACACTTTGCCTCGGTCCAGTCGGCCTGTGCCTCGGCCGAGGTGTTCTTAAGATTTGTCAGAGCAACAGAGGTGGTCTAGTAGTGATAGAAAGAGATGAGTTCTGACAGGCAGCTTGTTTTGAGAGATAGATCCTCTCCTTCCCCTTCTTCTTCTTCACGCCGCTCTATACCGGTGATCCATTAGCGTCACCAGGTAGACTATGACCACATAGCGGCACATCCAGTGGTTGCACCACGATTTATGGACATTTATTCATTTGACTGCCTCCATGTGGATGATGATATGAGGCGGATGATATCTATGGTGGGGCTGGAGCAGTTTACTGAGATTAGAGCTCTAGCCTATCTTGAGCCGACCTTGGAGATTGTTAGCTCCGTCACTTATTTGCCCACTGAGCGCGCCATCAAGTACCGGTTGATGAACCGGAACTATCTAGTTCCTATGGACCACTGGAGGGACATCTTTGGCTTTCCGGCCCACACTATTGCTGATTTTTCTTCTTGAGCTGTAGCTCGAGAGTTTTGGGGCCACATAGCTCATGTAGTTGAGCACGCTGACAGGTGGAGATTTGGAGATTCCAGGGAGTGTGTATTATCTTCCATTTGGCTTTTAGACTTGCTCACAGGATTTTTAGCGAGACTCTTCTGGCGCGTACTGAGACGCCCCAGAAGATTAGACAAGGTGAGCTGCCGAGTCTTTACTGTATGGTGACCGGAGGAGTCCCGGATTTTGGAGTTATGCTGGCGGAGGATTTGCACGGGATCAAGGTAAAGGTAAAGGGGGGATATCTGCTGCGGAGGGATAGTGACTCACATTGCGAGTTACATGGACATGGATCTGAGTGCGTGTACTATGGTGGCGGCTGCCAAGCCGCTCGGGCTGCAAGAGATGATCACTAGGAGGATATTGGTTCCTCGCGGACTTACTACGCCGTATGTGGCGATGCCTTGGGAGCAGACTGCACCTCAGGGTATTAGGTGGTCGCCTTAGTTCTCTGTTTATGACCCGCACTACTAGCAGACCGCATGGATTCCGCTTATGGAGGATGCCAGATATGCACCAGCTCAAGGACAAGATGAGGACGAAGAGCAGGAGTAGGAGGATAAGGATGAGGAAGGCGGTGCTGCCATGGACACAGGTACGGATACAGCTGGAACTAGTGTGTCGGTCGTCTATCTAGACGACGACGAGACAGAGGAGGAGCCAGCTGCAGCATCAGCACGTTCAGCCAGGCGTAGGGTACGCAGACAGAGGGATCCAGTCGCTCACCGCCGGATCGATGATCTGACAGACCAGGTGATAGATTCCTACGCCGCCCTATCCCTGGACATTAGAGAGATGCAGGAGAGACAACATTACCAACACATGATGGCTGAGATTCAGTTTCAGCATATCATGGGCTACCCATTCGACCCATCTCAGTACCCGTACGTGCCACCACCACCACCACCGGATCGGGATTAGATGCTTGAGAGCTTACAGGATTTTCTTTATTTATTTATTATGCAGCTCAGCTTTATCCGGTGAGTACTATGCTTCTTTTGACTTATTTGACCCATTGGGACAATGTGTCCCAAGTAAGGGGTATGTGGATGTATTATTTGACCTATATGTATGTTTGTATGACTTGATGGATATTTATGATTTTCTTTATGCTCTATGTGTTTATCTGAGACTACATGCATGTATACATGTTATTTGATTGAGAAAAACGTCAAAAACTGGTTTGAAAATTTTTTTTATTGACCTCGACCGAAGTGATTCTGACCAATCGAGGTGCAACACCTCTGTTGACTTAGAATATCTCGACCGAGGTGGTTTAACTGAGACAGTTTTCGAAACGATTTTGTGCTTCTTTTCTGGATATGACCTCAGTGATGATTTTGTTTGCTGACTGGTTTTGAAATCTTTATATGTTTGAAAGGTTTTATAATATGTTTAAGTTGCTAAATGCTTTGTTTGAAATTTGTGGCATGTTTAATACTTTGTTTTTATCCAAATTATGTTGAATTTGAAGGTTGACACCACATGATGAGTTCTCTCACTCTCTTCCTGGAAAGACCAAGGCAATTCATTCTCTTCTCTTCTTCTTCTTGATCATGCTTAGCCCCTCATATACATATTGGCCTCCCTTTACCTATCCGGGAATTTAGAAGCAAGCAAAAGTGAAAAGCAAGTGAAAGAAAAGTTGAGATGTTGGCTGAAAGTTAAAAAGAAACAAATAGGTTTGGGGAAGTCAATCATGATGAGTAACTCGGCACCATTCACATAGCCGGGTGTTTGTGTCTTGCCAAAGTCGGATTGAGCAATATTCCTAACGGGTCATGGTATGTGCATCAAGGGTTTGAGGCATCTCGAGAAATTGATGATTGATGATTTCCTAGGCTTCAGTTATTGTGCACCTCTGTCCATGCATCCCAAAAAGTAAAGTAAAAAGAAAATAAGCAAAGCTTATTGGTGAAAGATGTTGAAGTTCAAAAGGAAGTGAAGTGAGATCCTTTTCCCGGATTCTAGCACCACATTCCCTATATACATACCACCCTCACAGTTTCTTGACCGTCTCTTGAAAGCCCTTGACACCTCGAGCTTGTTGATTGACTTGGTGGTTTACACTGGATTATACATGATTAATTTCGATAATTATGATTTATTATGCATTCTATGATTTTATGCAAAGATGAACGACTTTCTTATATTTATAAAATGTTTTGAGCATATTTTGATTTTAAATTCCATGAAGCATTCTCTTAGAGTGATCTATGATTCGAGCACACCACTAAAATGTTTTGAAGGACTTTTTCATTGATCTTTATGACTTATATTCCATTCTATCTTGTATCTAAGATTTCGAACTTGCTTGGGGACAAGCAAGGGCTAAGTATGGGGTATTTTGATAGCATGAATTATAGTCTATATTTTGGGACCTGTTTAGACGTTTTATCTTCAATAATCTGCATGTTTGGATGTATTTTATGTAATTATATTGTCATTTCATCTACCTTTGCGGGAATCGAGGTCTACACCAAGTTTCGTTGTAATCGTAGGTAAAATGGCACGTTATGCATCAAAATGGAGCTAAAGGAGCTAAGGAGTCATTGGAGCTACATTCAGGAGCTTAAGGAAGAATCCAGGAAGCATGGAAATGGATTAAAGATTCACTTTGGACCAGATTTGAGAGATTTCACATTCAATTTAGAGCCACCTCAGTCAGCTACAGTACCATCTCGACCGAGGTGATCCAGAGGAGCGTCCCGACCGAGGCGAATACCTTGGACGCGGCGAGATATATTTTATTCTTGGCTGAGATCTTTTATTTTTGGAAGGAAGGATCTTATATTTTTAGGCTGGATTTTTGGAAGGAAGATCATATATTTTAAGAATTTATTTATGAGAGATAGATATATTTATTAGGAAAATATCTTTTCAAGATATTTTATCTTTGGAGGGTAGTTTTCCTATATAAAGGGTTGGATTTTCCACAAATTACAACCGGCGCATCACCGGAAAATACATGCTTAGAGCATCCAGCAGTTGGGAAGGATTTTTGGAAGGTTGAAGGAAGGAAGTTGATAGCTTTTATAGCTTTTGTGAAGGGTTTTGTAAGATTCTCTTAGATTCCCTTCTTGTTGATTGTCTTATTGGATTGTGATCCAAGGAACGCTTGTTTGTTTGGTAATTGATTCAGTTATTGAAACCTTGTTCTTAAGGTTTTTGTGTTCAATTATTCACCTTCTTCCCTTATATTTGATTATTGCTTTCATAATGATGATTGACTAATTTCTTTGTGTGGTTGTAGGGTGATTGGTTGAAGGTTGTGGGAAAAACAATGATAGAATAATCTTAAATTCCAGTAGGACCCTGGAAGCTCGAGTCTTTATCCTTAACCCTAGAACATCTCGCTCAGTCAATGAACATCTCGGCCGGGGTGGAATTCGTCTGACTGAGGTGACTTTTCTGATCCGAAACTGAGAGTTAAGTGTTAGAGTTTGCCAAATCCTATTCTTATTATACCTTTCCTGGGTCAATGCAAGCTTAGGATGAGACTTACCCGGTAATAGGAGTTACAGTTTGGGATTAGTGAGTAGTGAGACTTACCCGGTGATCTATTCCACTTTAGTAACACCTTCCCTTTGCAAAAATCTCAACTTTGTCCGCTTTATCTTGAGATCATGAGTTGGAACCACAACTAGACGCCTTAATCCCTAGAATTGCATATTTCCTTTAATTGACTATATTATCATCTTTGATTGTTTTAATTGCTTTTGTGGTTAGTTGCAATATTGACAACTTATACTTGCTTAGGTTTCACCTAA
The DNA here is from genome assembly GCA_033239125.1 of Fagopyrum homotropicum. Lineage (NCBI taxonomy): Eukaryota > Viridiplantae > Streptophyta > Magnoliopsida > Caryophyllales > Polygonaceae > Fagopyrum > Fagopyrum homotropicum. Next base: position 69,016,220 of record BSWB01000006.1, on the reverse strand, counting down.
GTCGCTGAGATCGACACCCCGAAATTTCTTGCTTTTACTACGATTGACCTGTACACTATGGGTTCGCATCCTTGTTTTTAGCATACATCTAGGGTTATAAATTTAAAGCTTGCACACACCGTTTGGAGCGAACACTGGACAGATTCCATCCATTGTGCATGTACGATTCAGTCGATATGGAGTTCCTGCAAACGCTTCAACTCCCATGTGTCTCTCTGCTTATAAATTGCTCAATCTGGAAGGTACCTAACCCGGGAGAAGTTTCTTTCACAAGACTTACAAGGTTCTTTATGTCAAACTCTTAGCCAAACGGGATAAGGGAACCCTCATCCTTGAAACTGTGATTATAGGTACGCCCATAACTCTCACACCTACTGTCTTGTGCGAAATTTTAGGGCTTCCCACCAATACCTCTTTCCAACACCCGTCTAGATTTGAAAGCATCAGGCTTGACAAGGAAAATTTTTTTATTCCTAACTCCAACTCTCGCCCAGCTCAGTCACACATCCTTAACGCTAGAAACCAAAATCATTTTTACTGTATTGGTTAGGTGTGTGATTCTCCGAGCAAATTTGATGGAGCTACTAACAGATCAAACTCTAGAATTAATCTATCAGATTTTGTCTAGGTTGGATATTGACTTGCCTAACCTTATTTTAAACCACATGGTCCATACCATTAACTCCACCCGAACTATCCCCTTGCCTTATGGAAATCTTCTTCCCAAGATTTTTTCTCATTTTTCCATCCACACCTCTATTGAGGACCAACACGTGTCGACCGGAAAAATCGATGAACAATGTCTGGATAGATTAGGGTTTGAGAAGACTCTTGTTGAAGTTTGGAAACTGAAAGGAAAGGCAGTTGTTGTGACATCCTTTCCAAGGCTCCTTCAGTATCTGAGGTTAGTTGGATGGACTTGAGCTGGAACTAAATACTCTTAACTGGGAATAGGGGTGTCGATGGGTCGGGTTTGGGACGGGGAGTACCCTATTCATACCCATACCCGTTTAGTATAACGCCCCCCGTCCCAATCCCCATACCCATTCGGGTATTAAGAATTGTCCTCATCCCCGTCCCCGTCGGATATTCGTCCCAATCGGGGATTCCCCATCCCCGTTTAAATTTTCCTATATTAAAATTCTATGGGTTTTCCCCGTAAAAATCTCTATCCCCATCCCCGTTTGACCTTCGAGTAATAAATGTGAAATTAGACCATAAAATAAAAAATTGTTACTCCGTTTTAATATACAAATAAAAAAAACACGAGAAAAAAAGAAAGAAGAAAACTTATTTTTTTACAAAAATAAAAAAGTTACCAAAGTAAAGTTATACCGCATATATATTTGGTTTCGCTCATTCAAGTAGGCTCGAGACTCGTAGTACAAACTAGTGTAAACTAAAATAATTATATCTTACGAAAATTTAGATTACGATATCAAGATAAAGTGTTATATTACTTTATCAATTTAATTTTACGGTTTATGATTTAGGTTGCACCACCAAAACATGTATTTGAGACAATAATACACACGTAAAAAAAACACAATATGTATTTTGTCATACATTTGATCATCGTGCTTTGACATTTATGACATATTTAAAAAATTTGTTATCCTTATATGTGTAACACCCCATATTCTGGGAACTTGAAGCGCTACGGGCTAGGACCGCACAATGGGTCCCGACCCTCAGAGTAGCAACAGCAAACGGATCTTACAACAAGGCACAGACGAATGAAAACCAAAACTTAATATAAAACCAAAGGTTCAAACAAAAGAAAACACAAAAGCTCCACAGCCGGGTCGAAACAAAAGGGAAACACAAACCCAATCCCATCCTATAATGTACGAGAACCCCGGCTGACTACACCATCCGGATCACTCAGCAGCATCCTGAACCCGCGGAACATCTACAACGACGGTAAGGTAAGGAAAACACATAGCATGCTTAGACATCAACTGGTTATTATCTTTCATTAAGGTTATCCATTACTAATTCAACTTCTTTTGTCACACGAGAATCTCCCGAAACTCGCCTCCGCTTCCGTCTACTAATAGGAATAGATCAGTACTATCCGTTACCTACGGGTCTAGGTCGCAACAGCACATTCTAGTCTCTTGTAGAACTAGACAAGTGGTCACCGCCCGGTTATAATACACTTGGGCCAGTTAAGGTTATGAAAGGGTGAATCCTATTTTCAATTATCCGTTATAAACATGATAGCAACATAAACAAGCCAAAACAATCCAACTAATACGCGCAATGAAGTTAAGTAAGTCCAAGGGACTTACATCACATGAAGGTAACACAAGAGATCAGCTAACAACTCAGAAACACACAAGGAAGCTCAGTTTCCCTCAGGAAAGGAGCAAGGAAAGCCTGTACGAACAAGCAACACGAATTAGGAACGTAACAGTTGCTAGAAGTCTATGACTTCTAGTCTCAAAGATCTCTAAGAGATCTACACATGCTAAGGACTCAACCTTAGTCAACCTTAGTCTTACAACAACTCAGGGGAACAAGGAACAACCATAAGGAACCAAGGAAGGAACGAGGAAAGGAAGGAAGGAAGAAACTCACCAAAGATGGGACTTATTGTAAAGAAACCGCAGGGGCGGTTAGACAGATGCGCAAGGGCGCCTGTGACAGAGGCGCATGGGCGGCTCTTGCAGGCGCAAGAACGGATCTTCTTCAGAAGCTACTGTCGGGCTTCTCTTCCACAGATCTCACAGCAGGGGCAACCAAGGCTCAAACCTTTGGTTCCAACACGTCAAGACTCAACTCTAGAGAGCCGGAGAACAACGAAGGGTCAACAACGGAACACTCCACAAGAATCAAGGCTCATGCTTGATCTTTGGAGAAGAAGGAAAGAAAAGAACGAAAGGAAGAAACCAAAACAGAAGGAAGTCATGCAGCGCTTAAAGGAACGTGAGGAAGAACCTGATAAGATGCACTAACACGTTCAGTGGGATTGCAGGAAGCAAGGACGGCTGCAACTCTCTAGGGTTTGAAGACGATAGCAGAAAAAAGGAAAAAGGAGAGAAATAAAGGAATATATAGGGAGGGCTGGAACGCTAGACGGAAGGGGCGTCTAGGGTTAGAAAGAAACAAGGAAACCGGCCCATAAGATAGAATATTGGGTATTCCATCTATGAAAGAAAGATAAAACGACGAAAACAGATCGACGCGATCTGTCGCACGATCCGCAGGGACGGATCTCACAACCGCAGGGCCGGCTGGCCGCGGGGGCGGCCCTCTCCACCGCAGGGGCGGTGAAGGCAAAAACCTAGGATCTTACATCAGATCCCCCTAAAAAGAAGTTTCGTCCCAAAACTTGCAAAAGTCATACGATCACAACAACACACAGAAACAACAGTTGAGCTCATATATTCCCACTCGGGGCACGTAACACAAAACGTCACACAAAAGCGTTCACAACGCAACAAAGGAAAACCAAACAACATACTAAGCTAACGGTGCAACAAGCTCAGCGTAAAACTCCGGATAGTTCCTCTGGACACTATCCTTTGTCTCCCAAGTTGCCTCATCAGCTCCTCGCATCGACCACAGTATCTTCATCATCGGTATGTCCTTCGAACGCAAGCGTCTCATACTACACTCTAAGACAGCCACCGGGTGCTCTATGAACGTGTGGTCTGGCTCGATCACTAGGTCCTCATGACTGACGATGTGTCTCGGGTCAGGTATGTACTCCCGTAGCTGATACACATGCAAAACTGGGTGAACACTCTCGAGTCTCGGTGGCAACGCAAGTCTGTAAGCTGCCTCTCCAACTCGCTCAAGAATCTCGAACGGTCCAACATATTTGGGACTCAACTTCCCTTTGACACCGAAACGTCTGACGCCTCGTGTCGGGGATACTCTCAACCAAACTTGAGCTCCAACTCTGAACTCCAGAGGTCTGCGCCTCTTATCTACATAAGACTTCTGTCGACTCTGTGCTGCTAACATCCGCTCTCGGATCACTGCTACTCGAGCCATGTCATCCAGAATCTGCTGGGGTGCTACTCCGCTGGCACTACTGGTCTTGACCCAACACAGCGGTGTACGACATTTCTGTCCATATAAAGCCTCATAAGGAGCCATTCTGATCGATGCGTGCCAACTATTGTTATATGAAAACTCCACTAAGGGAAGGTGATTTGGCCACACCTGTCCTCAATCTAACACACAGGCTCGTAACATGTCATCTAAAGTCTGGATGCTCCGCTCAGACTGACCATTTGTCTGAGGATGATAAGCAGTCGTGAACTGTAGACTCATACCTAGGGCGGCATGAACTTGCTGCCAGAACCTCAAAGTGAACCGTCCGTCTCTGTCAGAGACTATAGTCCTAGGTACTCTATGAAATCTCACTATCTGTCTCGTGAACTCCTCTGCTAATCGACTCACCAGCCACGTTTCCTTGATTGGAATGAAACGTGCGGTCTTCGTTAGTCGATCTACTACGACCCAGATAGAATCAAAACCACGACTAGGTCTCAAACCGGTCACAAAATCCATAGAGATGTCTTCCCACTTCCACTGAGAGACGGGAAGTGGGTGTTGCTCGCCTCCTGGTCTATGATGCTCGATCTTGACCTGCTGATAGGTCGCACACTGAGCTACATATCTCGTGACGTCTGGCCTTCAGACCTCCCCACCAGTAAGAGCATCTGATATCTTGATACATCATACTCGCACCAGGGTGTACTGAGTAAGGTGAAGAGTGAGCCTCTTGAAGGATCCTCTGTCTCAACTCTTGATCTGATGGTACACAAACACTCTCGTGGCATCTCAAAACTCCGCCAACACCAACTGCAAACTCTGGTGCATCTCCTCAAGACATCCGGTCTCGGATCTGTGTCAAAGCTGGGCAACTCTCCTGCTTTTGTCGAATTTCAGCCAACAAATCAGGTATTATCTCCAAGGTGGACAACTGGTTGTCGGAATCTGGGAAGTAGATATCCATCTCTAGTCATGCCAAATCTCGCTGTAATTGTGGCTGAGCTGTCAGCCTAGCGATAGCCATCTCCCGGGAAGTCTTCCTACTGAGAGCATCTGCTACCACGTTAGCCTTTCCCGGAGGTATAAGATCTCAAGATCAAAGTCCTTGATCAACTCTAACCATCTGCGCTGGCGGTTATTCAACTCCCGCTGAGTGAATATGTACTTCAGACTCTTATGGTCTGTGAAAATCTGACACGTTCCTCCGTACAGATAATGTCACCAAATCTTCAAGGCATGAACAACAGCAGCTAATTCAATATTGTGGGTAGGGTAATTGTTACGCTAAGGTTGTGTAGCACAAAAAGCTTTACATTTATAAACTCGATCTAATCTCCTAAACTACCTAGCGAAACCCAAACTGTACGGATTGTTATGTAGGAAGGAAAGTATTCCGAGGTTGAACACAAGGACTGAGGCGAAATCAAGTCATTTAATGATCAAAGATAGTGCAAATCTAGTCTAAGAAAAGAGAAAGAAATAAAAAAATGAAAATAATGATATTTTTGGTTGAGTTTTTGTGGTGATCAAGCAAGGATCACGAATCAAGCAAAATAATAAACAAACTAACAACTCAAGCTAGCAAAACAAACAAGCAACACAAGCACAAAATATGTGATCAAGTGAGAAGAGTGGATTCTAGAGGTCAAGATTTCCGGTTATGGCATTAGACTCAAGGTTATAAAGATTTTAAGGACAAGGCTGCGGTGTTGGGAAAGGGTGTTTCTCTAATGGAAGCAATTACCGGATAAGTCTCATGCTTCACTAATCCCGCACCAAACTAGAGGTCAAGATTTCCGGTTGTTGTGTTGGATATATCCGCTGGCCAAGAGTTCTTGGCTCTTCATCTACACGTTCGATCCTCGCATTCTTAGGTGGAACACGACGATTGGCAGCTCCCCGTGGATGGAAAGGATTCACATTGATCGTGGGATCAATTTCTTCCAACGGTGGCATGGAAGAATCACTATCATCAGCAGATGAATGACTTCTTCTTCTAGATCTTGATCCTTTCCTTGAGGATTTCTTGCTTCCCTTATTCTTAAGGTCGCTCATCTCTATCCTCATCTGGAAGATCATGCCTTGTAGATTGTTAACTTGAGATTGATGACGATCCATCTCATCCTGGCGGAGGGTCTCATTCCATTGGAGTTGAGCTTCCTTCTCCGCCAACTCCGCTTGAAGATCACGTTCGTGTCCTTCAGCCATCTTCTTTTCCTTGCGCTTCTGCCTTAAAGTTTTCTCTAGCTCTTGATCAAGAGGTAAGAGATCTTCGGTGTTCCTAGACCTGCGCATGCACTCAAAGTAATATCAAATAACGAGAGCAAGCTCCCAAGCTTGACAACCGGCTACCGAATTCGGCCGAAACCAAATCCCCGGCAACGGCGCCAAAAACTTGTTCGCCCCTAAAGGTGTGTGCAAATAAGCTTTAAATTTATAAAACTAGAATGAAGCAGCGAACCCGCAGTGTACGGATCGACGTAGTTAAGCAAGAATTCCAGAGTATCGAACACAGGGATTTGGGTGGGAACAAATTCAATTGCAGGTTATCAAGCGAGTAAATATGAGAGTTTTGCAAATATTGGGAAAACAACAATCCTAAAGATCCAAGTATCCAGCTGTGGCAATCGATTCAAGCTATACTAATGATGTAAAGACAGAGTTGAGATATGCAAAGGTATGCTAATGTAAGGTAATCGTACGGTGAAGTTCCAAAAACCTTATATGACTCACCTACAAGACACTCTCTATACAGGTTGTTGAGGCTCAATATAGAAAGGTTCTAAAGGTAAGAATCAATGTCAAATACCCAAACTTGTAATCCAAGGATCAAGACTAACTTAGCCGATTACGGTTATGACACTCACAATCGAGGTAGAGGTTGTTGAGGCTTCACTACCACCTAGAAAAGGCAAGCCTAAACTAAGTTAAAGCAAATCTTTAACTTTGGATTAAAGTAAAAGCAGGTTCGTAAACTTAAGGGAAATTACGGGCAGATCTTGAGACTCCATGGCCGTGGAACTCAAGAACAAACCGTAATTCAGGGTTTGTCGACGATTCTCTCTAACTCTCAGGGTCTAATCTGTTTACGCTCGATCTATCATCATCTAAGCCACAACTATCAACCCTTCACCTTAGAATTGTTAAGGGTTTTTAGCCAATAACAGTCATGTTGATATCAATTCAAGATTTAAAAGATAAAAAGATGAAAACTTCCGAAAACTTCCAATAATCTTCAAACCAATCTCAAAGTTATAATCAAGAACAAATGTTGTCAATAGATTCAGAATAAGCCAAACAAACGCAATCTTAGGAAAGAAGGAAGAACGGGGTGTCAATCCGTCTTCTAAATCAAACCTAAACAAGAAGAGAAATCTTCTCGCAACAATCTTCCAAATGCTTCGATCTTCCACTAATCCGGAGATCTCAACAGCAATCTCCACCAAAAGTGCGAGATTAGGGAAAATCCCAAACACGAACTTCGATCTCCAATGAGATGTCAATACCTCTAATCGAGGGCTAAACGGGCGTTCCAATTCTCTCAGCGGAGATCTAAACGAGGTGTAGGCGTCGATGAATGCCGCTAAGCCAGGATGACGGAATCTTGCTTTATCCGTCTTTTTATAGGGCAAGATAAAATATCGGCCCGGCCCAATCTTCAAAAGATCGTGGCTTCAAAGTGTGGCGAAAAAGATCGCCAAGATCACGGTCGTGGATGGTTCCACGACCGTAATTTAGAGCGTGGAATGGGTCACGGTTTGAACCATATGTTCCACGACCGTAATAGTTACTGGAATGCATCACGCCTCTCTTTGCAGGGTTCCACGGCCGTGGAACTAAACGTGGTTTGTAATACGGCCGTATTTTAGAGCGTGGTTTAGGGCAAGAACGTGATTCTTCCCTAGCCTCGTGCATTCCTCAAGCTGAACTCCAATTTGCTCCTAAGAATGCCCTCAATCCATGGACATACTCAATCAACTCTTCTTTGCTCGATTCCGTTCGGAAATGACTCTCAATCACCTATATTTCAACATAAAACTAGTGTAGACATCCATATCGACAATATAGGCAAACTAGCTCACATATGCAACATTGCTAAATCAAAGACTATCAATATGAATCAAATACACTTAGAAAACGTGCCTAAAATATCACAATATTTCATGCTAACACACACTCAGTCCAATAGCGGCTTATGAGGTTCACTACTACCTAGAGTTCATCATCTTTGGTATCTAAGATCGGAAATTACCGGGTAGGTCTCTTTCTTCACTTAGTTTGCCAGCATTAGGTCACCCTAAGCTATACTATGCTCAACAAACACTAGGATTTCAACAATCTAACATCCTAACATACAGATTCATCAATTAAAGAGCAACAAAAGGAAAAATCGGGTGAATCATAGCAAAAATCGGCCGATTTACCTGAAGAACAGGCCGATTTTTCTTCCTGGGTTAGGTTTCGTGCAAACAAATCATCCTAAACTAACATATAAGTCCATTCTATCATCACCCAAGCTATAACCATCAATCCATCACTCCAGAATCACAATAAACTAGCCAACAACATGCATTTCAAGATCTAAAATTATCATACAAGCTTACATGGAATCCATAGCAAGAAGATGAAGTAAGGAAATGAAAGCAATGAAACTTAGCTGGATTTGAGCTCAAAACAAGTCTTTCAACACACCAAATGTAGCTCCAAGTCGGATCTTACAACCTTCAACAAGCTTCTTCACAAAAATCACTCAAATCTCACTACGAAATTGAAATCTACACTAATCTCCCTCAAGAACACCCACAACGGTGTCTTGAAGAGAGCTCCCAATTGGAAGAGTCTTTGGGAAGATGCTAGAGGATGTGGGAGAGGGAGAGAATGGGAGAGAGAGCCAGCAACAGCTTGCATGCCAACTTATATTCTCCACCAAGAACAAGGCCGGACAAAGAGATCGTGGGACACGTGGCTTAAGCTGTCAAAGGCAAAAAATCGACCCAGTCAAATAAATCGGCCGATTTTCCTGAGTGTAGGTCGATTTTCTTCAACAAAGACTTGTTATGATCATCTAGCCATGAGTTGCTCCATTGGTTGCACCAATAAGGGTCCTTGTGTCCTTCATTGCTCCAATTATGTTCCTTCAAAGCCTTGGATGTGTACCACCATGAGGCTTGACCCTCGAATGTATCGATTAATGTCCAAAAGATCCTCGAAACATCTACAAAACCGACAAAAGCTCGTGTAGACGTCTTTTCTAGAAATATGCATGAAATGAGTGTAAACGTCGTGACCTATTGCCAAACCGTGCATGAATAATGGGAAAACTATCTAAATGTATGCCTATATTAACGTCATAAATCACGTTATCAAAATACCCCATACTTAAGATTTGCTCGTCCCCGAGCAAGACCCAACTATAGACTAAGAGATGACGTGATTTATGCATGCAGAAAAACAACAAAATCTTTTTGGAATTGTGCTTCTAACATTGGATCACCTTCATAGTCATGTTTCATAGCAATAGACAAGCAATCCTGCATAAAATGAATGAAGGCATGGAAAGACAATTATACTTAACTAGAAAGCATGCATGAGAGGTGAAAATGAAGAAGTCAAGATGATCATGAGTATGTCCAATCTAGATCACTAAGTCTTACACACATGCATTTAGGTCACAAGGACTTAGGAGAGAAGAGGCTAAGAAACGTTGTGATTAGGTGGAAATTTTTAGGTCATGTGATGCTAATCCGGGAAAGGAACTAACTCCACAATTTCGTTTTTGCTCAACTTCCCAACAAGTGTATAATTTTCTCCATCTTTTCTTTGTTTTCTTTTCTTTTTCACTTATTTTTGAGACAATGGCATTGGTGTACAAAAGCCGAAACCTTGGTGATTAGCCGTCCTCGGGTTTTTTTATTTTTCGAGGTGCATCCACACCGAGCACACATACCAAAGCTCGTTAGGACTATCGGTTTATTTGAATTTGGCAAGGCACAAACACCCGATTATTTGAATGGTGCCGAGTTACTCGTCATTTAAACCAACGTCCCCAAACCTATATTTTTGTCTACACTTTCACAACAAATTCAGCACTTCATTCACAACATTCTTTCATCAACAACTTCACCCCACACTTGCTTTTCACACACATCAACACACTAGCATGCTCCTATTCCCGGATGGGTCAAAAGAGGTCAAATTTTCCATCAATTGAGATGCTTCAAACAACATGATCAAGACGAGAAGTAGAGAAAGATGAATTGCCTTAATTACTCTAAATGATGTGCAAGAACTATCATGTAATTTCGAGTTTCAATCCTCAATTCAATCAAGGCAAACATTCATGATCACAAATCATTCATGGGATTCAAGATAAGTACTTCAAGTCCACATATGCATTCATCTATTCAACACATAAGGCCATCCATAGCCAATTCACAAGACAATTTCATCATAAGGGTCATTCCCAAGCTTAGAAGCACTAAAATTTTTTAAAATTTTCTGATTTTTTGGATTTTTCGAAATATGTATGTACAATGCAAGACATAATGAAACATGTGAGAATATTAAACTATCCTAGATGCTAATCATGCAAGTGATCATGAAAACCCCACCCCATACTTAGAAACACATTGTCCCCAATGTGGAAACTAAATAAAGAAGTGAAAGAGAGTTCTCACAATGTAAAATTGGTGATGCTTTGGTATTTCGGTTCACATCGAATGATGATGGTGGATGATCGATCAAGGATGGTAGAGAGCTCTTGATGTTCATTATGGTGTCGGAACCCGCGTTTGGCACCGCAAGCCGTCCAAGTTCCACGTCCGCTCCACCCATGCTCGATTGGAGATCATCACTTTCCTTGACAGAAGGAAAAATCGGACCATAACCCAGGAAAATCGGCCCGATTTTTGTGAAGAACAGTCCGATTTTCCTGGGTGCTTTCTTCCTTGTCCATGTGCTCGGATCTTGCATCTTCTTCTCAACAGTTCCATGAGGTTTTCACATGACCTTCAACATCTCATCACACATGACAACAACAAGATCTAGCACCCAAAAACACAAAAGAAAAACAAAGAACACCAAAAACAAAAGCAAAAACGAAGATGAAAGAGAAAAGGGAAAGAGTTGTTACCCTTGGGTTGTCTCCCAAGAAGCGCTTCTTTTAGGTCATTAGCTTGACCAAACTCAGAGGATGTGTCAATCCACCTCGAACACCATGGTTTGCTTGAGGAGTCCAAGCAACCATCACTTTCCAGCATCCATGATGACAAGCAAGGGCCACTTGATGCCCAAATAAGCTTTAAGTTCTCTCTTCACCGGTGAGTAGTAGAATCCGTCATCACCGCTCCCTTGATGATAGTATGGAGTTGCAACCATAGGTGCCACCCCATACTTAGACAATTGATACTCCGCGGTCACACCGGTGAGATGCTTGCCATCCTCATCCTCTATGATCCGAAGAAAGCCGATTCTTGGAAAGAATTCTTCATTGAAGTGTTTCATAACCATCATGGATCCATCATGGTTGCCTCCATCATTCAACATTGGAGACTCCTTAGGAAAGGGACTCCAATCTTTGTGTGTACTCCGAGCAAGCAAGAAAGGATTGGAAGGAGTTGAAGTTAACTTAGGGTTCCCTTGCGAGCTCTTCAATTGTGGTTCCGGGGTTGATGGCAAGGATGTCCGGGGGTGAGAATACTTCATTGCACTCCTCCAAAGGTGAAGGAGGTGGAGGTAAGCCTTGAAGGATGGTAGGATCTCCTAGCATAAGAGCATGCCTAATCTCCTCAATCTCCCTCCTCATTTGTTCTTCTCTTTCGACATTCAATCTTCTTTCATCCTTCAGGGCCAAATCCCTTAGCCTCACTTGATCCCAAGCTTAATCCAACTCTTCCTCAAGGTCTCTAATGGTTATGGTTGAATCGGGTAATTCTTGGATCTCCTCATGGTGAACCTCCTCTTGTTGAAATACTTCCGCTTCAAGCACCATGTGGGCACTCGAAATGGAAGCAAGGTTGCTCTCTAGATCATCCATCTTCCTCAACATTTCTTCTAGCATTTATTCCACTCGGTCATTGTGAGGTTGATCGTGAGGTTCCACATAAGGAAATGTAGTCATGTGAGCTTGATCATGGGACTCATGATAGGCATTAAACTCCTCCCAATACTTAAACTCATCATGGAGAGGTCCTAGATCTTGGCTTTCCATCCACTCCTCGTACTCCATGTTGTCAAGGTCGTCTTGGAGGTACAATCCGTCCATGGCAAACATGAAAAGGCAAAGACAAAAACAACACAAGATAAAAAGTAACAAGAAAGATAAGCACTAAAAGCAATCAAAATCAAATGACTTAATCTAAACCTAGTCCCCGGCAACGGCGCCAAAAACTTGTTATGCTAAGGTTGTGTAGCACAAAAAGCTTTACATTTATAAACTCGATCTAATCTCCTAAACTACCTAGCGAAACCCGCAGTGTACGGATCGTTATGTAGGAAGGAAAGTATTCCGAGGTCGAACACAAGGACTGAGGCGAAATCAAGTCATTTAATGATCAAAGATAGTGCAAATCTAGTCTAAAAAAAGAGAAAGAAATAAAGAAATGAAAATGATGATATTTTTGGTTGAGTTTTTGTGGTGATCAAGCAAGGATCACGAATCAACCAAAATAATAAACAAACTAAAAACTCAAGCTAGCAAAACAAACAAGCAACACAAGCACAAAATATGTGATCAAGAGAGAAGAGTGGATTCTAGAGGTCAAGATTTCCGGTTATGGCATTGGACTCAAGGTTCTAAAGATTCTAAGGACAAGGCTGCGGTGTTGCGAAAGGGTGTTTCTCTAATGGAAGCAATTACCGGGTAAGTCTCATGCTTCACTAATCCCACACCAAACTCCTATTACCGGGTAAGTCTCAAGGAGGTAAAGTTGGGAATTCTACACAAACCGGACACTACTTAAGGGGCAAACCTCTCCTTACCGGGTAAGTCTCGGAAAAGGTAAGTCTCAAGCAACAATCTTAGCACACTCAGTCCATTAGCGGCTTATGAGGCTCACTACTACCTAGAGTTTATCATCTTTGATATCTAAGATCGGAAATCACCGGGTAGGTCTCATTCCTCACTTAGTTTGCTAGCATTAGGTCACCCTAAGCTATACTATGCTCAACAAACACTAGGATTTCAACAATCTAACATCCTAACATACAGATTCATCAATTAAAGAGCAACAGAAGGAAAAATCGGGTGGATCAGAGCAAAAATCGGCCGATTTACCTGAAGAACAGGCCAATTTTTCTTCCGAGGTTAGGCTTCGTGCATAGAAATCATCCTAAACTAACATATAAGTCCATTCTATCATCACCCAAGCTATAACCATCAATCCATCACTCCAGAATCACAATAAACTAGCCAACAACATGCATTTCAAGATCTAAAATCATCATACAAGCTTACATGGAATCCATAGCAAGAAGATGAAGTAAGTAAATGAAAGCAATGAAACTTAGCTGGATTTGAGCTCAAAACAAGTCTTTCAACACACCAAATGTAGCTCCAAGTCGGATCTTACAACCTTAAACAAGCTTCTTCACAAAAATCACTCAAATCTCTCTACGAAATTGAAATCTACACTAATCTCCCTCAAGAACACCCACAAGGGTGTCTTGAAGAGAGCTCCCAATTGGAAGAGTCTTTGGGAAGATGCTAGAGGATGTGGGAGAGGGAGAGAATGGGAGAGAGAGCCAGCAACAGCTTGCAGGCCCACTTATATTCTCCACCAAGAGCAAGGCCGGACAAAGAGATCGTGGGACACGTGGCTTAAGCTGTCAAAGGCAAAAAATCGACCTAGTCAAATAAATTGGCCGATTTTCCTGAGTGTAGGTCGAATTTCTTCAACAGAGACTTGTTATGATCATCTAGCCATGAGTTGCTCCATTGCTTGCACCAATAAGGGTCCTTGTCTCCTTCATTGCTCCATTTATGTTCCTTCAAAGCCTTGGATGTGTACGACCATGAGGCTTAACCCTCGAATGTATCGATTAATGTCCAAAAGATCCCCGAAACACCTACAAAACTGACAAAAGCTCGTGTAGACGTCTTTTCTAGAAATATGCATGAAATGAGTGTAAAGGTCGTGACCTATTGCCAAACCGTGCATGAATAATGGGAAAAACTATCTAAATGTATGCCTATATTAACGTCATAAATCACTTTATCAGTAATTCTCCTCGTACGTCTTCAACTGTCAAGACGCATAGGCAATCACCTTTCCCCTCTGCATCAATACACATCCTAAGCCTAGCTTGGATGTGTCGCTGTAAACCACAAAATCCTCAATGCCCTCTGGCTGATCTAAGATAGGAACAGAGGTCAACCTCTTCTTCAGCTCCTTGAAGCTCCACAGGCACGAATCAGACCATACGAACCTCGTAGACTTCCACAACAAGGAAGTGAGCGGTCGGGCGATAACTGAAAAGCCCTCAACAAAACGCCTGTAGTATCCTGCCAATCCTAAGAAGCTGCGAACCTCCTTAACGTTCTTAGGTGGCGGCCAGGAAGCTACTGACTCAATCTTCGCCGGATCTACCTTGATTCCTTCAGCTGAAACGATGTGACCACGGAATGCTACCTTGGACATCCAAAACTCGCACTTAGAGAGCTTGGCGTAGAGCTCTCTATCCTGTAAGACCTGAAGAACGATCCTCAAGTGTCCTGCATGCTCCTCTCTACTATGGGAGTAAACCAGAATGTCGTCAATGAAGACAACTACAAACTAGTCTAGAAAGTCGATGAAGATGCTGTTCATCAACTCCATGAAGACTGCGGGCGCATTCGTAAGCCCAAATGGCATCACTACAAACTCATAGTGTCCATATCGGGTCCGAAACGCCGTCTTGGCTACGTCCTGCTCTCTCACCCTCAGCTGGTGATATCCTGATCTCATATCGATCCTGGAAAACACTGAAGCTCCATGCAGCTGATCCAAAATATCATAGAGATCGGGCAATGGGTACTTGTTCTTGATCGTCACCTTGTTCAGCTCTCGGTAGTCGATACATAACCTCATTGACCCATCTTTCTTCTTGATGAAGAGAACTAGTGCACCCCAAGGAGATACACTAGGGCGGATGAAGCCCTTCTCTGCTAACTCCTCAAGCTGCTTCTTCAACTCAAGCATCTCGATAGGCGCCATGCGGTAAGGAGCCTTAGAGATGGGTCTCATACCGGGCTCAAGATCAATGCCAAAATCTACACTCCTTTGCGGAGGTAAACCTGATGGCTCTCCAAAGACGTCAGCAAACTCGCAAACTACTAGAATCTCCTCCAAAGCTGGACTAGTACTATCCTTCATGGCATAGCACCAAAAAGCCTCACATCCCTGACTAATAAGTCTCGCAGCTCGAACTACACTGATGACTATACTAGTCTTTCTGAGATCCCATCCTCGGAAGATCTCAGCATGGCCTGCATTTGTAGTTACCGTCACTGTCCTCTTGTTGATATCTAAAACTCCTCGATGTCAATCCATCCAATCCATGCCCAGAATAACTTCTTCATGTAATAAGTACATGACGAAGAAGTTAGCTGGCCAATCGCGACCTCCCAATCTAATAGGGCAAACGCGAACCTCTCACGTACCTCGTATCTTACCCCATCGGGTAATCCTATAAAGAAGGGTCTACCCTCTACAATAATTAAGGCCAATCTATCTACACATGCATCAGATATAAAAAGAATGTGTAGCACCGGTATCGAAAAGAACTCTGATGGGAAAACTATTAATGTGAATGGTACCTGTAGCTGTTGGCGTTGTCGGCTCTACAACACTCCTCAATTGATAAACTCTGGCTGGTGCATCTCTGGTGTCTGCGGATGCACCAACACGTCCTTTACCTCTCCCCTGTCCCGGAGTGGAACCCTGAGGAACGGCAGAACCTGAAACTCTCTACTGTTGCTGCTGGTACTGAGATCTCTGTCCTCCTCTAGCAACACTGGCAGGTGAAGAACCCTGTTGAGATAGCGCCTTGCCCTGACAGCAAAACGTAGCTCTGTGTCCGGGCTTGCCACAAGAAAAACAAGTCACTCCTAGCTTCTTGCAGTCAGCTCGGATGTGCCCAGCTACTCCGCAGTTATGGCACTGCCGTCCTCTATCAAAACTCTGCTAGAAACTAGAACGTCCAAGCGTCTGACTATGCCCAAAACTAGCTGCTCTAACTCCAACAATGGCTGATCCAATCTTCTTTCTCTTCTCAGGACCTCCTGTTTGAGAAGCTCTCCTCTGACCCGGTCGGTCTCTCTCATAAGCAGAATCTCTATCCTGATAGTTCGTCAAAGACTCACAACGGAAACCAGTAAGATAAGAGCGTGTCGATTCTCTCAACCTCCGAGAGAAAAGGTAAACATGCTGATCCTCCGGTGGTACGGATGGACCTAGCAATGCCAACTCGTCCTGAAACTTGAGGATTATCTCAGCAATAGGCAAATCCTCGAATCCAGCCTCAAGGAAATCCTGAAGAAGATCCCTCCTCATGGTTGCAGGGCAATAGCGATCCCTGATCAATGTCTTCATCTACTCATAATTGGTGACCTTACTACGAACGGTCCTCCACCAAGAATGAGTCTGATCCTTCAGCAACGTTTGTGCTATATTGACTCGACGTCCCTCAAGGCAACCGATAGCTTCCATGGCAGAATCCACCTGTCTTAGTCACTACTCCACCTTCAAGCCAGTCCTTCCCACGAAGACGGGAACTTTCAGTTGGTCGAAAGCCTTCAACCAACTGTCAAGCTTTGGCTCTTTTCCCTCAGCCGGCGCTTTAACAACCTCAACAACTCCAGCAGGTGGGGCAATAGCTTGTGTAACTCTCTACGAAGCCTCAACTGATCTCGCAGGAACTGGCGGCACTGGTGTTGGTCCTCCAGTCTTGATAGCCTCCTCAACCCTCTGCACATAGTCGCGAAATATAGAAGCTCCGATAGACACACTCGTGCGGACTCTGTTGATGGCGCTCTATGTGCTCTAGACCTAGCAGCGGTCCCATTTCCAACCTCAGGAACAATGCTCTCAGCAACCTCTTTAGCAAATGCCTCAGCGATAGGCGGATCAGCAACTGGGGCTTGGCCCCGACCTCTAGCTAGTGGAGGTCTTCCTGCACGTCCTCGTCCACGGACGGCAGGTGGAAGTGGTGGTCGACCCCTTCCTCGCCCCATAGCAGATGTAGCTCTAGTACCTGCCATATGCTATAAAGATAGATATATAAGACTACATATATAGATATAAGGTTACGCTACAGCTAAAGCAAAAGTCCAGAAAAAGCACATATAAAGGCCAACACGAAAGAAACTACACTGCTGAGATCCGCGGAGGTAGTGGTGGTCGTCCATACATCTATCCCAGACCGAAAGGTTAAAAACAAAACCCCCTTTTGAAAACGTTAGACCCCTTGAGGTTTCTATTTATTTATCCATCCGACCTGTAGAATATTTTGAGTGCCATTGTTGCCAACCTAGAGCTCTTATACCATATTGTAAACCCCAAGTTCTGGGAACTTGAAGTGCTACGGGCTAGGACCGCACAATGGGTCCCGACCCTAAGAGTAGCAACAGCAAACAGATCTTACAACAAGGCACAGACGAATGAAAACCAAAACTTAATATAAAACCAAAGGTTCAAACAAAAAAAAACACAAAAGCTCCACAACCGGGTCGAAACAAAAGGGAAACAAAAACCCAATCCCGTCCTATAATGTACGAGAATCCCGGATGACCACACCATTCGGATCACTCAGCAGCATCCTGTGTAACAGTCAAAAATCAAATATGGCCTAATCGAGAATTTTAAGGAATTAAATCCGTTTTAATACGAGATACCTCTCGAGGTAACTTGCTCCTAGATGATATTACAACCCGGTGTTATTTGGAGCATTTGGGAGCTTCAATTAATAAAAATGCAGTTGATAAAAATGATCATGACATCGGACATGTCCTAGATATGAAAAAACATAGAAAGGCAAAACGGCCAAAAGAGTCGCTATTTCGTTTCTTAGCGGCTAAGAAAGACGGCTTAGGAATACGCGTTTCTCGAGACAATTTCGGAATAATTATCCATACAATATTCCAGATTTATTATTCCAATTTTGAGAAGTTTGGAGAAGGGGTCTGAAACCGCTTTCGGATCGGTGAAAGGATAATTATCGACTCCGTTAAAGGATAATTATCGTCTTCGCTATAAATAGCGGAAATAACGTTTATTAATTCATTTCCTTTCACGTTTTCTCGTAAAAGCTCTGATTTCTCTCAATCTTCAAACTCAGATCTACTCTCCGTTTCTAATCCGATTTCAAATCCGTTTGAGTTTTTGGATTCCTCTCTTCATTCTCTTCATTTTGGTACCGAGTTTCTATATTTCCGCGTAAGGGAAGGCCTGGTCGAGCATATATGATACTAGGGAGGTTCCGTCGCTCCGATTCCGGTGAATTTGATGGTGTCCGAGCGTAGCCTGCGTCGTTGTGATTCCGAATCTTCTTTCGGATCGTCAATCGGGTTAGTAACGAATAAGTTATGAATTTATTCGTTTTCCGTATTGCGATTTAGCCTAAATTGACCTTAGACTTGTCAAAATGGATAATTGGAAATTCCATTATGCTCGTTACTTTATTCTGGTGATTATGGGCTGTTTGTTTGATGAGATTTGATGACAAGTGGGTTCAGAAATTGCCTGTGGGCAAAACATTATTCTGGCAAAATTTAATTAATTAATTGAAGGTTAATTAATTAAATTGGGATTCTAGAAAATGCTATAAGCTAATTAAATTCAAAGGAATGAATTTAACTAGTGTTTGAACCGAGAAGTTTAATATGAGGAATATGATATTCTCAACAGGTGTTGTTGAAGGGTTCGGTTTAACTATACCTTAGTTGCTTTGTGAGCGTATCCAAGCACGATAAAGGAGGATAGTTCGATTGGGAAACGGACTCAATAGTTTGTTTGCGAGGTTTTATTGTTCTTACCTGCGAGGTAAGTGTATATGAATTACACTTGCTTAATATATGTTATGTATTTAATATGCTATGATTTTATGCATGCTTGAGTGTATATATTTGTTTGTTATGGTTGTATGCATGCTTATATCTATATGAGTGAGACGACGATGATGATGACTTGATATTCTTTATGAAAGCATGCATGATGTACATGAGATGATAGTGGAAAGAATGTGATGAAAGAATATGATGAAAGCATGAAATTGAGTTATGATATGAAAGTGATAATATAGGATGGTAATTGATTAATTAGCCCAACTGGGTCCCGCACGGGTTTCCGGGGGACGAGGTCGCTACCTGATCTACAGGGGGCCTCAGAGGTCGCTACCTGATCTACAGGGGGCCTCGAGATAACAAAAACAGCCAGGGGTCGCTACCTGATCTACAGGGGGCCTCAAGATAAGAAAAATAGTCCAAGATCGCGACCTGATCTACAGGGGGTCTTAGGACAAGATGGCCGAGGTGGCTACCTAATCTACAGGGGGCCTATGACGCTATCGGGTTGGCCAACCGAAAGAAAAAAAAAAGAAAGAAAAAAAAGAAATACGAAAGCACATGAGAAAATATATCGTACGATCAGTTGGGGCTAGTTAGTTAATTATCACCTATGCATCGATGCAATCGAGTCTAGCATGTTATATGTTATGTTATGATTATTTATATGTGATGAGATGATATGAGATGTTTATATGAGATGATATGTTTATATGTGATGTGTGATAACATGCTTGAATGTTTATGTGAAATGTGATGTGAATGGTTGTGGAATTATATGTGAATGTGGATATGTATGCATTGATCGACTTTGGAATGTGAGGAAGGGTATAGAGTGTCCTTTGGGGACGGGATATTAGATACTTATATATATTGGGAGAGTGCGATTTGTATACCCTTACTGAGCGTGTGGCTCATTGTTGTTATATCCACATATTTTTTCAGCTACTCAGACTCGGCCTGATCAAGGCAAGGACGTTGGACCCAACACTTGGATTTGAGATCATATCAGGTGGGATGTTATGGGATGCTACCGCCTAGGATGTTTTGCATGGTTTTAAAACAGTTGTGTTTTGGTTAAACGGAGTTTATGACGTATGTTAGTATGTATAAATGTTGTGAATATGGTTGTAAGATAAAGTTTAAAAATTTACGTTTTCCGCTTTTCCGCTTACTGTTTTAAACAGGGTTAATTAACTGGTAATCAACTAGAAATGAAATAGGTGGGTCACATTTGGTTGGTATCAGAGCAGGGATATGATTCCTTGGCTTGGGTGTGGGAAGTTTTCTGAAAAGTTTTCTGAAAATTTTGCTTTGATTTTCTTTTAGATGGCGGAGCACAGTCATGAAGGGTCCACAGAGTCTGTAGGGGGTGATCAGGAGCACCAGAAAGAGCTGCCAGTTCATGTAGTACCACCACCCCCAGGTATAGCAGTCATACCAGAGCTTGTGGCTTATTTGAGAGAGGTCATACCACCACAACCGCAACCACAATCAACACCTCAACATGGTATTATTCCAGTTGAGATGGACAAGAACTTTGAGAAGATTCGCCGGCAGGGGGCGAAACCCTTCGAGGGTACTACGGATCCCTTAGTTGCAGAGGAGTGGTTGAGGGATACAGAGCCTATTCTTGATAGGATTATATGCCCTACTGAGAGGAGGGTTCAGTACGCTGTGTCATTGCTTGTGGGAGCAGCGAGAGATTGGTGGGACACAGTTCCACACGGTCGGGATATACCCCCACTCCTGACTTGGGAAGACTTCCTTAGGGAGTTTGCCGAGAGATATACTCCACCTGCCTATACGGAGAAGAAGAAGATTGAGTTCATGGAACTCAAGCAGGGAGGCATGTCCATTGCCGATTACGAGGTACAGTTCACTAGATTATCTCGATATGCTCCTGAGGAGGTTGATACTGATATTAAGAAGAGAAACAAGTTTGAAAGAGGGCTGAATTTGGAGATTAGGAAGAAGTTTGCTACTCGGCCCTTGTCTTATTCTCTCCTCATTGATTCCGCCACTCGAGCGGAGGAGATGGTCTTGGAGAAGAAGGCTTTGACAGGAAAGAGACAGAAGACCGGGCAGAGTAGTAGTGCACCACCATCTGGCTCGCGATCTTTTGTACCCAGAAGTTACAGTGGAACGCCTAGGGAACAGAGAGGTGGTTATCAAGGATATAGAGGTTCACGGTATGGAGGTAGTAGATCAAGTGCTCCAGCTCCTACCACGTCAGCTTCAGGATCCTATCGTCCACCGATTATATGTTACATGTGCCACCAGCCTGGGCACATAGCCCGAGAGTGTCGGAATAGGTCTGGATTACCAACACCGAGTACAGCTAGTAGCGTTGGAGACAATGCTCAGAGAGGTTCTGGTTCAGGTCGAGGTAGAGGTAGAGGTTATGGTCGAGGTGGATATTCCCAACAGACATCTTCCAGACCACCTACACCACAGCCTCAGGGTCAGGCACAGGCTCGAGTATATGCTTTGGCTGGCGAGGATGCAGCTAAGACTACAGACGTCATTACCGGTAGGATTCTTGTCTCTGGCTTGTTAGCTTATGTTTTGATTGATCCTGGATCTACATGCTCTTTTGTATCCGAGTCTTTTGCTTTAAGATTGGGAAAGGTAGCTGAACCCTTAGGTTATATCATTAGAGTCTCGATGCCAGCGGGGGAGACCTTGACTGTTGATATGTGTGTGAGATCTTGCCCCATAGTTATAGCTGACCGAGAATTTGTAGCTGACCTTATACCGTTATCTTTGAGAGAGTTTGATGTGATATTGGGTATGGATTGGTTATCCACCCATAGAGCCTTGATAGACTGTTATGCGAAGGAAGTAATCAAGGAGACAAATGGGTTGAGGGAAGTGATTTTCACCGGTGAGAGGAATGTTATTCCTACTTGCCTCATATCTGCAGTAACAACTTTTAGATTACTTCGGGAAGGATGTCAGGCTTATATGGCTAGTGTGTCAGATTCTGCTATTGTTAGCCCCGGAGTATCTGAGGTGGATGTTGTCAGAGAATTTCCTGAAGTTTTCCTTGATGATTTACCTGGTTTACCTCCGAGTAGAGAGGTAGACTTTGAGATTGAGACATTATCTGGTACAGCACCGATATCAATTGCTCCTTATAGGATGGCTCCGCTAGAGCTAAAGTAATTGAAGAAACAGCTAGAAGAGTTGCTCGAGAAGGGTTTTATACGCCCGACTATTTCTCCTTGGGGTGCACCAGTGCTTTTTGTGAAGAAGAAAGATGGTAGTTTACGATTGTGCATAGACTACCGTCAACTGAACAAAATCACAATCAAGAACAAGTATCCCTTACCGAGGATAGAGGACTTGCTTGATCAGTTTAGGGGTGCTACAGTATTTTCAAAGATTGACCTTCGATCGGGATACTGGCAGTTGAGGATAGCAGAGAATTCAATACCGAAGACAACTTTTCGTACTCGGTATGGACACTATGAGTTTACAGTTATGCCTTTTGGGTTGACGAATGCACCTGCAGCATTCATGGAGTTGATGAACTCGATCATCCAACCTTATCTAGATCAGTTTGTCGTGGTCTTCATTGATGATATCTTGATATATTCCCAAGATGCAGATACTCATAGAGAACATTTGAGACGTATCTTAGGGATTCTGAGGGAGAGACAGTTGTACGCGAAGTTCAGCAAGTGCGAGTTTTGGACGGATCAGATTGCCTTTCTAAGGCATGTGATATCACGAGATGGTATACAACCTGATCCATCCAAGATCAAGGCTATTACAGAATGGGAAATTCCGAAGAGCATTACGGAGATTCGTAGCTTCTTAGGACTTGCGGGTTATTACAGGAGGTTTATAAAGAACTTTTCGATTATCGCGCGTCCATTGACTAACTTGCTAAAGAAGAATCAGCAGTTTATATGGGATAACAGTTGTCAAAAGAGCTTTGAAGAACTTAAGAAAAGATTGACTACGTTCCCTATTTTGGCTGTACCCTCACATAAGGGTAACTTTGTGGTTTACACCGACGCATCTCGGAGTGGCTTAGGAGGAGTTCTAATGCAGGAAGGGAAGGTGATAGCATACACATCTAGACAGTTGAGACCTCATGAGCAGAACTACCCTACACACGACCTAGAGCTTGCTGCTATAGTTCATGCTCTTAAGACTTGGAGGCACTATCTTTATGGTGATACATTTCCGGTGTTTACCGACCATAAAAGCCTGAAGTATATTCCCACTCAGAGGGATCTGAATCTGAGGCAGAGGAGATGGATGGAGTTACTCAAGGATTATGATTGCACTATAGAGTATCATCCAAGAAAGGCGAATGTGGTAGCTGACGCTCTCAGCAGAAAGAGCAGCGACCAAGGCAGTAAGGTCAACAACAAAGTTGAGCATCTATTAGCTCTCAGAGTTATGAGAGTAGAGATGGATGTAAGAGGATCCGAGTTGATAGCTAACATTCAGGTTAGACCGTTGATTCTCGATGAGATTTCAACTAGACAAGATGAGGATGCTACACTGAAGAAGTTGAAAGCTAAAGTGGGAGATGCTACCACTACACACTTCCAGTTGTCTGATAAGGGAGTTTTATATAAAGGTACACGGATATGCGTACCCAACATTGAGGAGTTAAAGAAGAAGCTACTTGAAGAGGCACATTCCTCGAGGTATTCCATGCATCCTGGGAGTACGAAGATGTTTAATGACATGAGGAAGATCTATTGGTGGCCCAGGATGAGACGAGAGGTAGCTGATTTTGTGGCTCGATGTCTAGTGTGTCAACAAGTGAAGGCTGAACACCAAGCACCAGCAGGAAAGTTACAATCTTTATCAGTTCCTGAGTGGAAGTGGGAGAGGATTACAATGGATTTTGTGGTTGGACTTCCTAGGACTTTCAAAAAGAATGACACGGTATGGGTGATTGTAGACAGATTGACGAAATCTGCCCACTTCTTACCGATGAGACAAGATAACTCCTTGGATGAGCTGGCAAAGTTGTATGTGAGAGAGATTGTTCGACTGCACGGAGTCCCTGTATCGATTGTATTCGATAGAGATCCGAGGTTTACCTCGCATTTCTAGGGAAGTCTACAAACTGCCTTAGGCACAAGATTGCATTTCAGTACGGCATTTCATCCTCAGACAGACGGACAATCAGAGAGAACGATTTAGACCTTGGAGGAGATGTTGAGATCTTGTGTTTTGGAGCTTAAAGGTAACTGGGATTCTAACCTGCCATTGCTCGAATTTGCGTATAATAACAGTTTCCATTCAAGTATTGGTATGGCCCCTTACGAGGCCTTGTATGGAAGGAAGTGTCGCACACCTGTATGTTGGGATTTTGAGGGCATGCGACAGATAGAGGGTCCTGAACTTGTACAACATACAATAGAGAAAGTACAAGTAGTAAAGCAGTGCTTGAAGGCAGCACAAGATCGTCAAAAGAGCTACTTTGATCGCCATAGACGAGAAATGACATATGAGATAGGCGATAGAATGTTTTTGAAGGTATCTCCTTGGAGGGGAGTTATGAGATTTGGTAGGCATGGGAAGTTAGCACCGAGATACATTGGTCCATATGAGATCTTAGAGAAGATCGGACCACTTGCGTATAGATTGGCGTTACCACCTGAGTTATCAAGATTACATGACGTCTTTCACGTATCTGTGCTACGGAGGTATAGGTCAGATCCGAGTCATATCATTCCCGAACCTGAGATAAAAGTATCTGAGAACTTGTCCTACCTAGAAGAACCAGTTGAGGTTTTAGGCAGACAAGTTCGAAGATTGAAAAACAAGGAGATTCCGATGGTGAAGGTCAGATGGGGACATCATTCAGCTCGAGAGGCTACATGGGAGACCGAATGAGATATGAAAGCGAAATACCCCTACCTTTTTAAGTAAAAACCTCGAGAAATTGTGATCCGGTTGTGCATCCTTTTTATATATCTACGAGTTTGGTTCTACGTCCTTTCTTAAATTTCGGGACGAAATTTCTTAAAGTGGGAGATATTTGTAACAGTCAAAAATCAAATATGGCCTAATCGAGAATTTTAAGGAATTAAATCCGTTTTAATACGAGATACCTCTCGAGGTAACTTGCTCCTAGATGATATTACAACTCGGTGTTATTTGGAGCATTTGGGAGCTTCAATTAATGAAAATACAGTTGAGAAAAATGATCAGGACATCGGACATGTCCTAGATATGAAAAAACATAGAAAGGCAAAACGGCCAAAAGAGTCGCTATTTCGTTTCTTAGCGGCAAAGAAAGACGGCTTAGGAATACGCGTTTCTCGAGACAATTTCGGAATAATTATCCATACAATATTCCAGATTTATTATTCTAATTTCGAGAAGTTTGGAGAAGGGGTCTGAAACCGCTTTCGGATCGGTGAAAGGATAATTATCGACTCCATTAAAGGATAATTATCGTCTTCGCTATAAATAGCGGAAATAACGTTTATTAATTCATTTCCTTTCACGTTTTCTCGTAAAAGCTCTGATTTCTCTCAATCTTCAAATTCAGATCTACTCTCCGTTTCTAATCCGATTTCAAATCCGTTTGAGTTTTTGGATTCCTCTCTTCATTCTCTTCATTTTGGTACCGAGTTTCTACATTTCCGCGTAAGGGAAGGCCTGGTCGAGCATATATGATACTAGGGAGGTTCCGTTGCTCCGATTCCGGTGAATTTGACGGTGTCCGAGCGTAGCCTGCGTCGTTGTGATTCCGAATCTTCTTTCGGATCGTCAATCGGGTTAGTAACGAATAAGTTATGAATTTATTCGTTTTCCGTATTGCGATTTAGGCTAAATTGACCTTAGGCTTGTCAAAATGGATAGTTGGAAATTCCATTATGCTCGTTACTTTATTCTGGTGATTATGGGCTGTTTGTTTGATGAGATTTGATGACAGGTGGGTTCAGAAATTGCGTGCGGGCAAAACGTTATTCTGGCAAAATTTAATTAATTAATTGAAGGTTAATTAATTAAATTGGGATTCTAGAAAATGCTATAAGCTAATTAAATTCAAAGGAATGAATTTAACTAGTGTTTGAACCGAGAAGTTTAATACGAGGAATATGATATTCTCAACAGGTGTTGTTGAAGGGTTCGGTTTAACTATACCTTAGTTGCTTTGTGAGCGTATCTAAGCACGATAAAGGAGGATAGTTCGATTGGGAAACGGACTCAATAGTTTGTTTGCGAGGTTTTATTGTTCTTACCTACGAGGTAAGTGTATATGAATTACACTTGCTTAATATATGTTATGTATTTAATATGCTATGATTTTATGCATGCTTGAGTGTATATATTTGTTTGTTATGGTTGTATGCATGCTTATATCTATATGAGTGAGACGACAATGATGATGACTTGATATTCTTTATGAAAGCATGCATGATGTACATGAGATGATAGTGGAAAGAATGTGATGAAAGAATATGATGAAAGCATGAAATTGAGTTATGATATGAAAGTGATAATATAGGATGGCAATTGATTAATTAGCCTAACTGGGTCCCGCACGGGTTTCCGGGGGACGAGGTCGCTACCTGATCTACAGGGGGCCTCAAAGGTCGCTACCTGATCTACAGGGGGCCTCGAGATAAGAAAAACAGCCAGGGGTCGCTACCTGATCTACAGGGGGCCTCAAGATAAGAAAAATAGTCCAAGATCGCGACCTGATCTACAGGGGGTCTTAGGACAAGATGGCCGAGGTCGCTACCTAATCTACAAGGGGCCTATGACGCTATCGGGTTGGCCAACCGAAAGAAAAAAAAAAGAAAGAAAGAAAAGAAATACGAAAGCACATGAGAAAATATATCGTACGATCAGTTGGGGCTAGTTAGTTAATTATCACCTATGCATCGATGCAATCGAGTCTAGCATGTTATATGTTATGTTATGATTATTTATATGTGATGAGATGATATGAGATGTTTATATGAGATGATATGTTTATATGTGATGTGTGATAACATGCTTGAATGTTTATGTGAAATGTGATGTGAATGGTTGTGGAATTATATGTGAATGTGGATATATATGCATTGATCGACTTTGGAATGTGAGGAAGGGTATAGAGTGTCCTTTGGGGACGGGATATTAGATACTTATATATATTGGGAGAGTGCGATTTGTATACCCTTACTGAGCGTGTGGCTCATTGTTGTTATATCCACATATTTTTTCAGCTACTCAGACTCGGCCTGATCAAGGCAAGGACGTTGGACCCAACACCTGGATTTGAGATCATATCACGTGGGCTGTTATGGGATGCTACCGCCTAGGATGTTTTGCATGGTTTTAAAACAGTTGTGTTTTGGTTAAACGGAGTTTATGACGTATGTTAGTATGTATAAATGTTGTGAATATGGTTGTAAGATAAAGTTTAAAAATTTACGTTTTCCGCTTTTCCGCTTACTGTTTTAAACAGGGTTAATTAACTGGTAATCAACTAGAAATGAAATAGGTGTCACATCCTGAACATGCGGAACATCTACAACGACGGTATAAACAGTTACCTAACATTCTAGGTATAAGCAAGAGTGTAAAGGCACAAACACACATAAGGTAAGGAAAACACACAGCATTCTTACACATCAACCGGTTATTATCTTTCATTAAGGTTATCCATTACAAATTCAACTTCTTTTGTCACACGAGAATCTCCCGAAACAAGCCTCCGCTTCCGTCTACCAATAGGAATAGATCAGTACTATCCGTTACCTACGGGTCTAGGTCGCAGGAGCACATTCTAGTCTCCTATAGAACTAGACAAGTGGTTACCGCCCGGTTATAATACACTTGGGCCAATTAAGGTTTTAAAAGGGTGAATCCTATTTCCAATTATCCATTATAAACAAGATAGCAACACAAACAAGCCAAAATAATCCAACTAATTTGCGGAATGAAGCTAAGTAAGTCCAAGGGACTTACCTCACACGAAGGTAACACAAGAGATCAGCTAACAACTCAGAAACACACAAGGAAGCTCAGTTTCCCTTAGGAAACGAGCAAGGAAAGCCTGTACGAACAAGCAACACAAATCAGGAACGTAACGGTTGCTAGAAGTCTATGACTTCTAGTCTCAAAGATCTCTAAGAGATCTACACATGCGAAGGGCTCAACCTTAGTCTTACAACAACTCAGGGGAACTAGGAACAACCATAAGGAACCAAGGAAGGAACAAGGAAAGGAAGAAAGGAAGCCACTCACCAAAGACGGGAGGTACTGCAAAGAAACCACAGGGGCGGTTAGACAGATGCACAGGGGCGGCTGAACAGAGACGCAGGGGCGTCTCTGTGCAGGCGCAGGGGCGGCTCTGTGCAGGCGCAAGGGCGGATCTTCGTCAAACGCTACTGTCGGGCTTCTCTTCGACAGATCTCACAGTAGGGGCAAATAAAGCTCGAGCCTTTGGTTCCAACATGTCAAGACTCAACTCTAGAGAGCCTGAGAATAACGAAGGGTCAACAATGGAACACTCCACAAGAATCAAGGCTCATGCTTGATCTTTGGAGAAGAAGGAAAGAAAAGAACGAAAGGAAGAAACCATAACAACAGGGAAGGCATGCAGCGCTTAAAGGAACGTGACGAAGAACCAGAAAAGATGCACTTACACGTTCAGCAGGATTGCAGGAAGCAAGGACGGTTGCAGGTCTCTAGGGTTTGAAGACGATAGTAAGGAACGGGAAAAAGGAGAGAAATAATATAATATATAGGGAGGGCTGGAACGCTAGACGGAAGGGGCATCTAGGGTTAGAAAGAAACAAGGAAACCGGCCCATAAGATAGAATATTGGGTATTCTATCTATGGAAGAAAGATAAAACGACAAAAACAGATCGGCGCGATCTGTCGCACGATCAGAAGGGGCGGATCTCACAGCCGCAGGGGTGGCTGGCCGCGGGGGCGGCCCTCTCCACCGCAGGGGCGGTGAAGGCAAAAACCTAGGATCATACAATATGATCCAAAACAAAATTAATATTGGTTACCATTAGCATGTATATAATTTACGTATATAATATACATTTTTATTGAAATGTTATCCTCAATTTTTTTAAAAATATATTTTGTGTAAGTAGGAACGAGTATGATACTATTAACTGAAATGTTGATGTGGCTGAGATTGATAACTCCGCCTTGGTTATGAATTGTTTGATGTGAATGATAATGATGGAAGACTTAACATATATATGCGGTTTTCTAAACTTACAAATATTGATTATATTTCTAGATTGCATGTTTTGGTTTGTTTGTTCAAATGTGTGCTGGTCTTGAAAAGCATTGCAAGGAACGAACTCGAAGCCTTGAAAAGCATTACAAAGGAAAGATTTGGCTAAGGGTTTAACTACAAGACACGCACATCTCAACGACCAAAACAAGAAGATCTCAACTAAAGAAGCTAGAAGATTCGATTAAGAGAAGATCTCGGCATAACAAGAAGATAAGAGAAGATCTCGGCAAATCAAGATAAGAAGATCTTCAAAAGATTTCTCAAGGAGAAGATCTCGGAACATCTACAACAAGAAGATCTCGGCCATCTAAAGGAAGATCTCTAACAGCTTCTAAGAGAGAAGATCTCGGATCGTAAGTAAAGATCTTCAATGGCGTTTCCAAAAGAGAAGATCACGGTGATGAAGATCCTCAGCGAGCGCCAAAGAGAAGAAGTTGAAGAGAAAGAAGAATGTTACAATGGCTATCTTACAACGGCTAAAAAGATCTCCATAGAAGACTATAAATGAAGATGGCGATTGAAGAAGAAAACAACGAACTTACATGGATAAGAAACCAAGTCTTCAAGCGATCAAACATATTCATTGTTCCAAAAGTTTTTCTTCCAATTTAAACTTGCATTCGTATACTTCTAGGTTGTATCTAGGACTCACAAAAAGATGGAGATTTTGTTGTAAATGGTAATCATAATCTATTCAACCACCTTCTAGAGTATTTATATCCGTATTATTCACCTATGCGGTTCTTCATTCTTGGAGGACCTTGAGACCATAAAAGTTATTGGGAAAGGCAGTGGTTGAGTGATGCAACTTGTTTGTTGTAGTTTGTTTGTGCGGGATAAGAAGCCCTAATTTATGGAGTAGAAAACAAAAAATTGGTGTCAGGTGAACGACCCCTCTATGAATAGGATTTTATGAAGTTGATCAAGAAACGTTTTTTTTCCCTGTGTAGCATATAACAACCATACTACAATTATAAATTAGCGTTTTATTTCAAGTATTTAGGATAGAGTAATGTATAGTAAGTATGTGTATACTTTTTCTGCTTTCGTATCTATAACATATAGCTACCCTCGTAAGTACAGTTTAGCATTTTTGTATTCATGCACTTGATTTCTTTTACATCACTTTTGTTGCACCGTACTATAACTTATGATCACCGCATATATGCACCGAAAGAGATTCCCGACGTGCACGCAAGGCGCGCGCGGCTTCAACTAGTTCTAACAAATATACCAACTTAGTTTATATAAAAGTCTCTATCAAGCTAACATTAGGTCTGCAAAAGTCTATGACACGTTATTGCTTTATGATTTGAAAAGTGGTTGTGTATTGTTAAGACCATGCACAACAGGTAGTTCCGGGGCTTCTAAATTTTTCCTGCCATGTCACCTTAGTAGCCCCATTTTAGCTTTTCATTTATTTTCACCCACAACAGGTAGCCTCGGGGCTACTAATTTTTCACATTTTACTTTCTTATTTATTTTTAATAAATTAATGAATTGTATATTAATATATCATTTATTAGTAAATAATATTACTAATATTATTATAAATAAACATTACCCATAAAATTTAAAATTTAAAATAAATTTTATATTTAATAAAATAAAATTTTGAACAACAAACAAATTAATAAAAAGCGTAAAATTCAAATAACAACCAACATATAAAATATTTTTAAATAACAAAAAACTTAATAAAAAAGAAACACAATTAACATAACAAAGAACATAACAAAAAAGTACATACTAAAATGAACAACAAGAACGGAAAAACCTAATTAAAACAACGAATAACTTAATAAAAAATACTACTACAAATAATTAGTGATATCACCGGAGTTGCCAAATTTTTGTCATATATGCTCAACTAAGACCGCTTTTAGTTGGTGATGCATACTCGTGTCGCGGAGATCACTCCTATTTTGTATGAACTAGGCCATTTCAAATGGAAGATCCGAGCCGATTGGCTCATTAACAACAACTTGATCGAATTGGAATGGATCATAGTATAGTTGATAGCTACCACGTTCATCTTCAACGATCATATTGTGTAAAATGATGCATGTCCTCATTATTTTTCCGAGCAAATTAATGTCTCAAGCAAGCCCAGGATGTCGTATAATAGCAAAACAAGCTTGCAAGACACCGAAAGCTCGCTCCACGTCTTTACGGCATGACTCTTGCCGTTGGGAAACAATTTATCTTTCGCACCAAATGGTGTAAAATTGACGGGACAAATGCAGCCCTGCGGGATAAATGCCATCTACGGGGTAATACGTCATGTTGTAATGATTACCATTTACAACAAAATCTGTCGTGGGTGCTCGACCATGCAACACATCATCAAACAATAGAGAACGGTCAAGAACGTTAATATCATTACATGTTCCTATAGTTCCAAAAAATGCATGTCATATTGAACTTGCCAAGCAGTCGGGCAGTTTTTCCATTTCCGATGCATGCAATCAATATTACCGATCATTCCAAGTCAACCTAGTTTCTTTCCTACGTATAGTAGGCGTTGCATGTCTATGGCATTTGGCTTGTGTAAGTACTCGTCCTCAAGCAAGTTTATAATCCCATCAACAAAGTGGGTTAAACAAGATCTTGGCGTGGATGCCCCAATGCAAACATAGTTATCAATGGCATATGACCCCACTCCATACGTAAACTAGCATTTGTATGGCGGCGGTGCATTATTGCAACGGGCTTAAGCCTAGCCTACCAGTCGCATCTGAAAGTTGGAGAAAAAATGGAAAATATTGGGAAAAAGCATTGACAACACGAAGAAATACGTGTCACCTCATTCGGAATCTTCGTCGAAACAACTTATCATTGTAGGTCGGCGTTGTAGAGAAATAATCTTCGAACAATCGAGCATGCCCGCCATCACGATCTCTCTCTATGTATGTCCGGCTTCGACATTGTTGTGAACTTCCAACAATTTCTTGGACCAATTTCATCCTAAGCTCATCATATTTTTCATTCATTAATTTATCGATGTTCATATTGCTTTCGGAATTTTGAGGAGATAGAGGTTAAAGGACGAGGTCTGTTGATGGACAATCAGAAGAGTTGGATGAAAAAGGAGAATTGGAATTCAAAGATGTTTGAGACATTGTGAATTTAGAGAAATGAATGTGGATAGAAGTTGTAGATATGTGAAGATCTCACATAGGTTTTTATAAAAAAATTATTGGGTTATCACTTATTGTGTATAATATATATGTGACTGAGTTGTAATTTCACACTCGATTATTGTGTTTTTGAGATTCGAAATTCAAATTCATTGTCAAATGCAATTTATTGTGTATAATAAATCCGTGACTGTGTTGTCATTTCACACTCGATTATTGTGTTTTTGAGATTCGAAATTCAAATTCAATGTTAGATGCAATTTATTATATATAATAAATTCATGACTGAGTTGTCATTTCACATGCAATTATTGTAAGAGCCTTAGTCTTTTAGGAATCCCACGCTTGCGCCTCAACTGTAACGCAAGTGCTAAGCCTTGCCTGAGCCGCCCCTACGGCCAGACCACCGCCCCTGCGCCTCTTGGGTCTGCCCCTGCGGATTCTGGTGGGTTGCAGCCGTCTTCGTTGACCTTGACCCGTGCTTTTGGTTGGCTTCCTTTATAAGCCACTTTGTTCGCTCTTAGACGTGTGTGAATAATGAATGAAATAGCTTTACTTTTTTAACCTAAATAAAAGCCTAAACAAAATCCAAACCCACAGTGTACAAATCAATCGCAATATGGAAAATAATCCAGGGTCGAACACAAGGACTATGGTGAAATCAAGCACGATAAATATCAGGTTGTCAATCAAGAAGAAAGCAGCAAAACGAATATGATGTATAAATCAGATAAAGGAATGCAGATTCTAGAGGTCAAGGCATCCAGTTGTGATTTTGACTCTAGATTTCAAAGGATATCATGGACAAAGCTGAGGTTTGCAAGGGAAGGTATTTCTAAGGTGGGAATAGATCACCGGGTAAGTCCACTACTCACTATCCCAAACCAAAGATCCTATCACCGGGTAAGTCTCAAGGAACTAAGGAAAGAAACTATAATCTCAAACCAACACACCACCCAAGGGGATAGAACCAACCTTTACCGGGTAAGTCTCAGGCTAACTCACAAAGGTAGGATGAAGGTACACTCAAACCCTAATAAATGATAAACCTTTATTACCTCACACTCATCACCATAGGTATACAAGCAAAGGAATCACCGGGTAAGTCTCATCCTAGGCTTGTGTATAAACCAGGAAAGGTGCAACAAGGATAGGATTTGGCAAACTAAAACCTAAACTCAGGATTGTCCGGATCAGGTCACACGTCTCGCTCAGTTGTTATTGATCTCGGTGGAGATGCTCCACGAACTGACCGAGGTGAGGTGCAGTTTGTTTAAAGCTCGAGCTTTCAAGGTCCACTAAAGTAAAGGTTCACTCTTTCATGGTCTTTACCACAACCTTCAGCCAATCACCCTAGAATCGCAAGAAAATTTAGCCAACGATCATCATAATGATAACAATCAAATATATAATAAAGAAGCAATAAGCAAACAAGAAAACCTTAACAAAAAGGTCTCAATAATCAAACAATCAAACAATCCAAACAAGCAGCAACTGTGTTCCTCAAAAATCGAATCAAAAGACAATAATCAAGGTTCCCTAAGAAAACCTTACAACTTCCCTTCAAAGCCTTCAACTTTCACTCCAATGCAATCTTCCTTCAATTTCCTTCTCTTCCTTGGAATATCTTCAATCCTAAAGATAATCAGCTGTCCAAGCATACCTTCCAACCAGAAATAATCTTCAATCTAGAAATATCACATGTCAAAAATTAAAGATCTCATGGGCTATGGGCCGGCCGTCTCGATCTAGGCTCAGTAAGCCATCTCGACTGAGGTGATCACGTAGTCAACCGAGGTGGTCGAGATTTTACGTGAAAATCTCCACAACTTGTCCAATATCTCGTTTCTGTCCAACTTCCAGAGTTCCTATGGCTTCCTTGTAGCTCCTCGATGCTCCATAATACAGCTCCAATGACTCCTTAAATCCTTTGGCTCCATATCGCTCAATAACATGCCATTTTCCCTACAATTACAACAAAACTATGTGTAGACCTCGATTCTTGCAAAGGTACACAAAATTCCATAATCACCGAGAATATGTAGCCATGCATGCAAAGTTATGATGATAAAACGTCGAAACCAATCCCAAATTATAGACTATAATGCATGCTATCAAAATACCCCATACTTGTCCCTTGCTTGTCCCCAAGCAAGATTCAATTGTTAGATACAAGATATAATGGATTATAAGTCTTCAAAAAGATCCATGAAAAACATTTTACAAAACTTTTGGCGGTGCGCTTCCATTCGTAGATCTCCCTAAGAGAATGCTTCATAGCAAATAAAATCAACACATGGTCAAAACATATTTATGAATATAAGAAATTTGATCATCTTTTGCATAAAATCATAGAATGCATAGTAAATCATATTTACCGAAATCAATCATGTATAATCCAATTTAAACCACGAAGCCAATCAACATACTCAAGGCATCAAGGGCTTTCAAAAAGAGGTCAAGAAATGTGTTAGGGTGGGATGTATATAGGGTAATGTGGTGTTGAAATCCGGGAATGATCTTTACTTTACTTTTTGAATTTAAGACATCTTCCACCAATAAGCTTTGCTTATTCTTCCTTGCAAACTTTCTATTTTTTACTTTACTTTTGAGAACATGGACAGAGGTGCACAATAACCGAAGCCTAGGAAATCAAAGATTCTCAATTTCTCGAGATGCCTCAAACCCTTGATGCACATACCATGATCCGTTAGGACTATCGATCAATCCGACTTTGGCAAGGCACAAACACCCGGCTATGTCAATGGTGCCTAGTTACTCATCATCAAGATCAACATCCCCAAACCTATTTTTCTAAAACTTTCAACCACAATCTGAACTTCACTTCACACGCTTTTCATCAACTGCATCCATATTCCCGGATAGGTAAAGGGATGCAAATATATATATATGAAGGGCTAAAGCATAATCAAGGAGAAGAAGAAGAGAAGCGAAGTGCCTTAATCATCCCATAAAGAACGTGAGAGAACTTATAAAGCGGTTTCAACCTTCAACTTCAACATGATTTTGATCAAACAAAATAGTAAACATGCTAGAATTTCAAACAAAACATTTAGCAACTTAAACATATCATAAACCTTTTGAACACATAAAGATTTCAAAGCTAATCTGCAAGCAAATACCATCATCGAGGTCATATTTGGAGTAGAAGCACAAAATGTTTCGAAAATTTCTTCAGTTTTAATACCATTTCGGTCGAGGTGATTTGACAGCACCCGAGATGATCGACCGAGGTGAATCTCAGTTGTCTCAATCTAGTTTGGCAAAATTGTCTCGGTCGAGGTCAAAATTTTTTTTTTTTTTACCAGTATCGACGTTTTTTAATAAAAAATCCTTATGTAGTGCATGTAAATAGACATATATGCACATGTAAGCAAATAAGCAAAGTCATAAAGTCAAGCCAACAATTTTTCTAAAATGTTCAACCACATGTGAATGGTGCCTAGTTACTCATCATCAAGATCAACGTCCCCAAACCTATTTTTCTAAAACTTTCAACCACAATCTGAACTTCACTTCACACGCTTTTCATCAACTGCATCCATATTCCCGGATAGGTAAAGGGATGCAATTATATATATGAAGGGCTAAAGCATAATCAAGGAGAAGAAGATTAGAAACAAAGTGCCTTAATCATCCCATGAAGAAGAAGAGAAGCGAAGTGCCTTAATCATCCCATGAAGAACGTGAGAGAACTTATAAAGGTTTCAACCTTCAACTTCAACATGGTTTTGATAAAACAAAATAGTAAACATGCTAGAATTTCAAACGAAACATTTAGCAACTTAAACATATCATAAACCTTTTGAACACATAAAGATTTCAAAGCTAATCTGCAAGCAAATATCATCATCGAGGTCATATCTAGAATAAAAGCACAAAACGTTTCAAAAATTTCTTCAGTTTTAATACCATTTCGGTCGAGGTGGTCTGACAGCACCCGAGATCATCGACCGAGGTGAATCTCAGTTGTCTCAATCTAGTTTGGCAAAATTGTCTCGGTCGAGGTCAAAATTTTTTTTTTTACAAGTTTCGACGTTTTTCAATCAAAAATCCTTATGTAGTGCATGTAAATAGACATATATGCACATGTAAGAATATAAGCAAAGTCATAAAGTCAAACCAACAATTATTACATATTACAGATCCAAGCAAGTCAAATACCTCATACTTGAGACACATTCTCCCAATGGGTCAAATATAAGTCAAAACAAAGTACTCACTGAATGAAAAGCAGAACAACAATAGAAATAAGAACAAGATCCGAAATGTAATAACCGAAAAAATTTATTTCCGATTTATTCCGAGCCAAACCGAGTTTTAGAGACCGGTGACCTCTTTAAGATACCTAACTTTATGACTAAAATTAATTTTATCATTTTATGTAAGTATTATAACCACATAAAATAATGAAAAATACACCAAACCCTAGTTACATATATATATATCTAGGTCTTTTGACGAGTTTTGACGAAGTCATGACGAGATCCAGACGAAGTCATGACAACTATTGACAAAGTCAGGACATGAGTTTAACAAGCACAATTTCAGCCATGAACCTTACCATCCGGGCCCGTTTCGAGTAAGCCAACTGGCCCGTTAAGGCTTCTATCTCCCATCCCCTCTTCTGCGTTGCTTTGCCCTAGCCGCGCCTCGCAGCAAAAGGCCTTCGTCTGCGCCTCCACACTGGCGATCCACAGTAGGCTTCGTCCGGACAACAGCGCCTCGCTCTGCACGTCTCTCCCCCTCACGCACCAGCCAGCGCGCTAGCAGCCGCTCGTCTTTGCCTCCACGCCGGCGAGCAGCGGCCGTCTTCGACCGGACAGTAGTGCCCCTCTCTCCCCTTCTACCTTCAGCGGATTTCCACACCAAGTCGCTGCCTCCGGATCCAAGCCACGGTTCACGTCTTCTGCCTTCAATGACGGCTACACGACTTCAGCCAAGATGCCCCTTGAGCAGACAATACCTTGCCCCATGATCTCCTGCTCCACATAGGAAGGATCAACTGTGCCGTTTTCTGGACCAGGACCCACCGTGACACACCATGCTGCACCAGACCACCTCTTCCTTGAACCGTTTCTCTTCAACGAGATCTTGCTGCTGCTGCAACCTTTCTGCACACCATATGTTTCTGCACACAGTAGCCATCTTCATGGGCATAAACACCAGCAAGCAGAAGTCCTTCGCTTCCCTACTGCACGAGACACCAACAACAGTTGCAAGAGCCTCCCTTTTCGGTCTTGCACGAAAGCACTTTGAGCCTTGTAAACCGAGTAAGATCCACACCACTCCCCTTACTTCACTCCATATATATATATATATATATATATATATATATATATATATATATATATATATATGTGCTAATAGTTGTCTCTGAACCATTGTTGAAACCCATATACTACAGCTAAGAAGCAACTCAAGGAACTGTTGCATTTTCTCATCTTTTTCCGACTTTGTCGAGCATCCAACTTCGGGTCCAGATTTGGGTAAGTTAGACTCCTCCTTTCTTGCTGAATTTAGGATATGTTGTAGTCAGTGTGGCATAGTATATCATACTAAAATTTGGAAACAATCGGAGTTACTGTGTGAGAGTTATAGTATCCCGAAGTTGGCTATTCATACAGTTTTTTTTTAGTGTGCTGAGTTTGAGGAAATTTGCTTGAGATGCAGTTTTGTGGAATACAATTGGAGGGGCTATTGAATTCTGTTAGACTTGAAATTCTGACAAGTTATAGTTGATATCGGATAGTAGATCATACTAAAATTTTAGAGGAATCCATGCTACGGTTTGAGAGCTATGGTGTCTCAAAGTTGACTCCTCACACAGTTTTTATAACTGTGCTGAGTGTTTGGAAAAACAGCATGTGATGCTGTTTTGAGAGATAGTTTTGAATAAGAGTTTGATCTCTGTTTGACTTGAATTTTGGATATGATATAGTTGGCATATTGTGGTGGAACATATTAAAATTTGGGATGAATCCAACAAGTGGTTTAGGAGTTACGAATTTTTGAAGTTGAGACCTTAAACAGTTTTCTGGATGTTTGTTGAGTGGTGGAATTATCTGGGTTGTGCAGTCATGTTTGAGCTTACGTTTGGATACCTTAGAAACATAATCCACCGTTCCGTTTTTAATATGTTATAGAGTGTCTTGCATAGTGTGGTGTATCAAAAGTTGGGGTTGATCCAACGGTTGGATTTAGATCTATGAAGGTCCAAAGTGGACTGGCTGAGCAGTTAAGAAATACTCAGTTTTTGGCTAAGTCTGAATTTCTGGTTTAAGAACTGACTTTGAGAATTTGTGTAGAAGTGATTATTAGGTATTTTTGGGAAATTCTGACTATTATGGATAGAGTGCATAGCATAAAAGACTTAGAGATTTTTGTTAAACTTTTTATTTTTTTATTCGGTTCTCATATCTTAAGCCAAAGTCGGACCTTGACGACTTTTTATGAAAAACAAGAATGTAGTTAACTCTTCTAAATCTTTAGCAAACTTTCCTTTGAGAGTTTGAGTGTGTTTTTGAGTTCCAAAGAATAGTTTGGAACTTTGTTATTGAATTTTATAAAGTTTCGGGACCAGGGGTAAAACAGTCATTTATCCGTATAAGGGTATTTTGGTAATTTAGCTGATGATAGAGTTAAATATGTGAGAAGTCAGAGACTTCTAATTAAGTGGGATATATTATTGATCCACTTGCCTTTTATAACAGGCGGTTGAGTTCCTGCGGTTACAGACCGAGTCGAGATAACGAGATTATGTTTGAATTCAGGTAAGTCCTTTGGTCTTACTTAGCTGACTTCTAGATATGAGTATGAATAATGGTAGTGGTGTGTGAATGAGATGCTTATAGTTATATTTTAGTGATATTTATATACCGACCTATACCTTGGCCTAAGAGTAACGGGCGGTGGCATTCTGCTCAGTTAGCTTGAGGGCGTTGGGGGTTTCTTTAGGGACTAGTCCACACTCAGTTTGTAGTGATGCTACCGGTGGAGGTAAGCTAGACCTACACCCAGTTGGATAAGGAACGGAGGCGAGAACTCTTAAGATTTCTCGTGCCACAACTGTAAAATGGAATAAGGTGAATCACTTAACTACTAGATAATAACCGGATTGTGTGCCAGCATGATGATTGTTTATGTTACCTTGTTTGTGTTTGTGCTATCCTTATTCTGCTTATATTTGGATTGTTAGCTAACAGTTTATCCGTGTTGTTGATTCGTAGAGATAGACAGTTGCAGAGTGATCCGGAACAGATGGTCAGCCGGGTCCACATACTCATTAGATGGGGACGGGGGAGTTTCCCATACAGCATGCATGTTATGTATATGTATATGTTTTGTAAGGCTTTCACATGTGTACATTCATATAATAAAAATATTATGTTTCGAAATTGTTTTAAGTACATTTGTGCCTTGTTGTAAGATCCAAGTAATGTTGTTGTTAAACCAAGGTCGGGACCCATTGTGAGGTCCTAACCAGTAGCTCCCCGATTTCCGAGAACTTGGGGTGTTACAACATGGTATCAGAGCTCTGGGTTGGCAACAATGGCACTTGAAATCTTCTAAAAGACCGGATGTATAAAATAACTGGAACCCGAAAGGGGTCTAAGATTTTCAAAACGGATTTTAGTTTTTACGCACGTGCATAGTCGGGTTGTTAGGTATTAGTACGTCGGATCACCATCGTTCTCCGTGGATCTCTGCAACTTCGAATGATAGATGTTAGTATTTAGAGTTATATCGATATGATTTAAGGTATGATTATATATATGTATATTTGTAGCACGTTAGTATCCTAAAGGATACTTTAGATCCTTTAGTTATGATATCATGAAGCGATTATCGCCTCATGATAAATCCGTAGCGAACTGGAAGAGTTTTCAACACGAGACAACGGATTCAGACCTAGGATTGAGTATTATACTCTGGTGGGCGTTCTGGCAACCCTACAAATCATCCGGAGAACGGGTGGGCAAGGAAGTAAAGATATTGAGATAATTTTCACCACAAGTACAATCCGATGAGAAAGAAAATCCCGAGTCAGCTCACAAAGAAGGAATAGGAAGTCATACAAGGGACTTGGTCGTATGAAGCAGAGAGATGAATTAGAATAACCACGCAAGATACGACAAGAGATCAGATTAGAGATAACATGGACTAGGGAATACAAAGAGGATAGGGGGTTGACCCAGTGGTGAGAGATTAAAGGGTACAAAGATAGAGAGTGAATTTAATGACGGTAATAGAATGTGTAACCATGGAAACAAGTGGAGTCCTCCAAGGATAAAAGCATTTTGAAAGAAACTTCGACAGAAGTGCCAAAGAAACTAAAAGACTAAAACTGTGACAACAAATTTCCATAAAGGTATCATGATCAAACAAAACCAATTAAAGGGAAGAATGTGGGAAAATGATATTGATGGACTAAAGAGTCCCCGATAACTTCTCTTTCACATAAAGATTTAAGTTACCAATACTAACGGTCTTATTAGAGAACCGCAAATATACGATGAACAAAGTAAGAAGAATCGTGAAGACACGCTTACAAGTTATTGTGGAAGACTTGATGAACTCCTTGACGACAGATAAATGCTATAAATGGACTCAGAAGAGTATAATGATATCATAAGAAAACAAGAGAGGTGCAGACTATGGAAGGAGCTAAAAGGATATTAACAAAGAAACTGGAGGAGATAGATTTTCACCAAGGGTATCAAACTTCAAAAGAGATAGAAGAACAATAAGTCCGTAATCTTATAGAAGGTCAACTACAGACTAGTAGTGATAACTGAGACATAACACGTACGGGTCAACTAGTGGTAATTGGTTGACAGATAAGGAGGATAATTATGAAAGAATTTTATAAACATCTAGAGGACCCTTCAAGAGATCAACGGCGACAAATGTGAAGTTAAATCGGTACACGTGCTACTAACATGGAGTGAGTTGAGTTAATAACTCTAATTAAGAACTTAAGAAGGAAGACTAGACAGCCAAGAATGACCCTTTATGTTATTTGAGACCAAGGGAACTGTGTAAGTGATTTACTACCTACTGGCTAGGAAAAAGATAAATATCACAACTAGTACAGATGAATTATAAAAGGAGAACTAGAGGAGTAAGTATACACTTTGATAAGGTCTATGTCAGTCAAGACAAAGTGTGCGTAACCATTCATACAAGGTAGGATGAGGATTCTCTTACGATAATTGGGGAAGAAACCCTTATGACCAAGAGATGCACAGAATGAAGACCTACAATTGAGAGTAAGAGTGAAGATAGACTCCACAAGTGTAGAGGAGTTTTGACCTCGTCAGAGATATAAGAAGTTGTAAGGAATGACGATACCAGTATCAAAGGAGTAAGAGGCCGGTAGTAGAGTCAATGGAGTTCAACAGAGCAATATTATAAACAATGCTAATGAAGGAACATGTGAGAATGACCTAGTGGACTGGTGGAAGAGAATTGGTCTAAGCAAACGGAAGTGGGGAGGATAGAACGAACTAACAAAGGGGAAAAGAGTTAACCGAGTAGTGGATGCGTACCAGGAATTTTACGCCATTAGAAGTATGAGAAGAGTGAGTACGATATGTTGAGGTAAGTCAACTATAGAATAAGCAACGTCAGCGGAGGACGTGCAAGTGTTGTTGGTATTGATGAGTTATGTACATTTAAGAAGAGATATTTGTGATTGTGGATTATTGAATTAACTATACCGATACTTTGGAGGATTTCCTCAAGTAGGTAAAGAAAATCTTCTTAGATAACTAAAGGTATAGAGAGGATCGTGTCTGAGGTTACTTCTTGGCTGGTTAAGATCAAACCCCGGTTGAGTGAGAGAGTTTAGATCCATGTTAGAATAATTCCAAAAGTAAACGGAAGAGGTCGTCTTCCAACCGTCATCTTAGTTCCTTAAAGCAAATAAGGAAGGTATTGAGTACTTCATCCGGATAGGACGTAAGGTGTAATTGAGAGGAAGAGTTATGGGTTCAATCATTTTGGACTCACAGAAAATGTCCTTATGATTAACGGGTGACAACATAATTATCAAAGTAAAACAACGGAAGCGTGGTGAGTCCTTACCCACAGAGCAAGAAACTCAATGGTACAGAAAAAAAAAAAAAAAAAAAAAAAGACGTGTCGAGTTTAAGATGATGGTAGTTGGTGAAATACG
Organism: Fagopyrum homotropicum; assembly: GCA_033239125.1. NCBI lineage: Eukaryota > Viridiplantae > Streptophyta > Magnoliopsida > Caryophyllales > Polygonaceae > Fagopyrum > Fagopyrum homotropicum. Next base: position 68,973,590 of record BSWB01000006.1, on the reverse strand, counting down.
TTTTGATGAGAACTAACATGAGATGGGCTATGCGGAGTGACTATAAATTTTATGGAAGAATTGTACCACCATCAAGGTAGACGGGAAAGTATGGCATATAGAGGTTATAGAAAGGGAGTGGTACCCTATTATGGATCCAAGGGAAGAATGGCGGCTTGTCATATGTTGTTGGATAAGTAGTTTCGGAATCAAATACCTAACGAAGTACTCTAGAGTGAATTTTCTTGATTGATAGAGGAAAGATTTAACGATGTAAATAAAAGTAATGTGCAAGGTCTGCACTAGAAAGCAAAGTGAGTAACTACCACTTTGTGTCGAAAGATACATAAGAAAGAGAAGCGACAGGAGTATACTTGAAACCCAATAGTCGTTCTTAAAGAAAGCATAATCTCGGAGTAGAGTTTACATATAATGTTATATCAGAATGGATCCCCGTTTCGTTTGGCGTCAGAAGGATATTCTTGATCCTGTAAATGTGGTGGATATATGAGTGCAATGATGATGGGTTGTTAGCATTTATCGAGTAGTTATGATCAAAACGACGGTGATGTGAGATCAGCTTGTGTCTAGTATCATCATTCTGGACACATCATATGCCACTTAAGATCTTGGAAACTGGGTAAGAAGCTTGAGTTGAGTCAGTAATATATTAAAGATCTATAAAATAATAATGAGCAGATGATATTCTTTAATGGAGGAACCATATGAGTGAGTTATATTAGGAGAAAAGACAAGTGAGTTGTGATAAAACTAGCCTTAAGCACTTAGTGAAGTGCCGGTAGATGTTTAAGGGAATATCCTAGATCGGATACTCGGAACTTTTTTTGAAGACCAGAAGGAAAGAAATTGGAATAAATTTCTTTTCAGGAAGGTCATCAAAAGATCTAGAGGTGAGTTAGTAAGGAAACCTTGTGAGACCTTGAACGCGGAATTAAAAGCAATTAACGGACTACTATTCCTCACCCTATTGAGGAGAACAACCCCATTGTTCAACATATTTAGTTAGAAGGAATACCTACTAGACACGAGTTAGGTCCTCAGAATAGAGGATCGGACAGTTGGGCCGAATGATACCGGTGAGATATTCGATAACCAATCTAGAACGTGGTAGCAAGCGCTTATGATGTATGTACATGAAAAGATTTTCGGAGAAAGGTGTTTTATGAAAAGCCGACAAGGCTACTTGAGATATTGTGGATAGTATGAAACGTCGTAACCTATACAGATCTACACAAAGATAGTGGTAACCTTGAAAATAACTAGTTAGGGCTTGATCCTGCATATGTGTGCTATTGTTTGACTACTTGTTTATTTCATGCTTGAGTGTTTAGTCTTGTGTGTTATATTGATGACCTTTGGTGTTTGAGTACTTAGATGTGGAAACGTTGAGGCTTTTGTGTAGTGATTAGATACACCCGACTGGTGCCTTAAAGGCCAGTCATGATTATCTAACCCTAAGTTTCGGGACAAAACTTATTTTTAGGGGGTACTGATGTAATAACCGAAAAAATTTATTTCCGATTTATTCCGAGCCAAACCGAGTTTTAGAGACCGTTGACCTCTTTAAGATACCTAACTTTATGACTAGAATTAATTTTATCATTTTATGTAAGTATTATAACCACATAAAATAATGAAAAATACACCAAACCCTAGTTATATATATATATATATATATATCTAGGTCTTTTGACGAGTTTTGACGAAGTCATGACGAGATCCAGACGAAGTCATGACAACTTTTGACAAAGTCAGGACATGAGTTTGACAAGCCCAATTTCAGCCATGAACCTTACCATCCGGGCCCGTTTCGAGTAAGCCAACTGGCCCGTTAAGGCTTCTATCTCCCATCCCCTCTTCTGCGTTGCTTTGCCCTAGCCGCGCCTCGCAGCAACAGGCCTTCGTCTGCGCTTCCACACTGGCGAGCCGCCGTAGGCTTCGTCCGGACAACAGCGCCTCGCTCTGCACGTCTCTCCCCCTCACGCAGCAGCCAACGCGCTAGCATCCACTCGTCTTTGCCTCCACGCCGGCGAGCAGCAGCCGTCTTCGACCGGACAGTAGCGCCCCTCTTTCCCCTTCTACCTTCAGCGGACTCCACACCAAGTCGCTGCCTCCGGATCCAAGCCACGGTTCACGTCTTCTGCCTTCAATGACGGCTACACGACTTCAGCCAAGATGCCCCTTGAGCAGACAATACCTTGCCCCAGGATCTCCTGCTCTACATAGGAAGGATCAGCAGTGCCGTTTTCTGGACCAGGACCGAACGTGACACACCATGCTGCACCAGACCACCTCTTCCTTGAACCGTTTCTCTTCAACGAGATCTTGCTGCTACTGCAACCTTTCTGCACACCATATGTTTCTGCACACAGTAGCCATCTTCATGGGCATAAACACCAGCAAGCCGATGTCCTTCGCTTCCTACTGCACGAGACACCAACAACAGTAGCAAGAGCCTCCCTTTTCGGTCTTGCACGAAAGCACTTTGAGCCTTGTAAACCGAGTAAGATCCACACCACTCCCCTTGCTTCACTCCATATATATATATATATATATATATATATATATATATGTGTGTGTGTGCTAATAGTTGTCTCTGAACCATTGTTGAAACCCATATACTACAGCTAAGAAGCAACTCAAGGAACTGTTGCATTTTCTCAGCTTTTTCCGACTTTGTCGAGCATCCAACTTCGGGTCCAGATTTGGGTAAGTTAGACTCCTCCTTTCTTGCTGAATTTCGGATATGTTGTAGTCAGTATGGCATATTATATCATACTAAAATTTGGGAACAATCGGAGTTACTGTGTGAGAGTTATAGTATCCCGAAGTTGGCTATTCATGCAGTTTTTTTTTTAGTGTGCTGAGTTTGAGGAAATTTGCTTGAGATGCTGTTTTGTGGAATACATTTGGAGGGGCTATTGACTTCTATTAGACTTGAAATTCTGACAAGTTATAGTTGATATCGTATAGTAGATCATACTAAAATTTTAGAGGAATCCATGCTACGGTTTGAGAGTTGTGGTGTCTCAAAGTTGACTTCTCACACAGTTTTTATAACTCTGCTGAGTGTTTGGAAAAACAGCGTGTGATGCTGTTTTGAGAGATAGTTTTGAATAAGAGTTTGATCTCTGTTTGACTTGAATTTTGGATATGATATATTTGGCATATTGTGGTGGAACATATTAAAATTTGGGATGAATCCAGCATGTGGTTTAGGAGTTACGAATTTTTGAAGTTGAGACCTTAAATAGTTTTCTAGATGTTTGTTGAGTGCTGGAATTATCTGGGTTGTGCAGTCATGTTTGAGCTTAAGTTTGGATACCATAGAAACATAATCCACCGTTCCCTTTTTAATATGTTATAGAGTGTCTTGCATAGTGTGGTGTATCAAAAGTTGGGGTTGATCCAACGGTTGGATTTAGATCTATGAAGGTCCAAAGTGGACTGGCTGAGCAGTTAAGAAATACTCAGTTTTTGGCTAAGTCAGAATTTCTGGTTTAGGAACTGACTTTGAGAATTTGTGTAGAAGTGATTATTAGGTATTTTTGGGAAATTCTGACTACTTTGGATAGAGTGCATAGCATAAAAGACTTAGAGATTTTTGTTAAACTTTTTATTTTTTTATTCGGTTCTCATATCTTAAGCCAAAGTCGGACCTTGACGACTTTTTATGAAAGACAAGAATGTAGTTAACTCTTCTAAATCTTTAGCAAACTTTCCTTTGAGAGTTTGAGTGTGGTTTTGAGTTCCAAAGAATAGTTTGGAACTTTGTTATGGAATTTTATAAAGTTTCGGGACCAGGGGTAAAACAGTCATTTATCCGAATAAGGGTATTTTGGTAATTTAGCTGATGATAGAGTTAAATATCTGAGAAGTCAGAGACTTCTAATTAAGTGGGATATATTATTGATCCACTTGCCTTTTGTAACAGGCGGTTGAGTTCCTGCGGTTACAGACCGAGTCGAGATAACGAGATTATGTTTGAATTCAGGTAAGTCCTTTGGGCTTACTTAGCTGACTTCTAGATATGAGTATGAATAATGGTATTGGTGTGTGAATGAGATGCTTATAGCTATATTTTAGTGATATTTATATACCGACCTATACCTTGGCGTAAGAGTAACGGGCGGTGGCATTCTGCTCAGTTAGCTTGAGGGCGTTGGGGGTTTCTTTAGGGACTAGTCCACACTCGGTTTGTAGTGATGCTACCGGCGGAGGTAAGCTAGACCTACACCCAGTTGGATAAGGAACGGAGGCGAGAACTCTTAAGATGTCTCGTGCCACAACTGTAAAATGGAATAAGGTGAATCACTTAACTACTAGATAATAACCGGATTGTATGCCAGCATGATGATTGTTTATGTTACCTTGTTTGTGTTTGTGTTATCCTTATTCTGCTTATATTTGGATTGTTAGCTAACGGTTTATCCGTGTTGTAGATTCGTAGAGATAGACAGTTGCAGAGTGATCCGGAACGGATGGTCAGCCGGGTCCACGTACTCATTAGATGGGGACGGGGGAGTTTCCCATACAGCATGCATGTTATGTATATGTATATGTTTTGTAAGGCTTTCACATGTGTACATTCATATAATAAAAATATTATGTTTCGAAATTGTTTTAAGTACATTTGTGCCTTGTTGTAAGATCCAAGTAAGGTTGTTGTTAAACCAAGGTCGGGACCCATTGTGAGGTCCTAACCAGTAGCTCCCAGAGTTCCAAGAACTTGGGGTGTTACACGAAATAAGCTCAATCATCGGCCGGAGGTGGAATGTATGGCTATTGAGTAGGATCGAATGGATATCCAATTTGTTGCTCGAACACCAACATCGCCATCTGACGCTGGTGGTGTTGGCTCTCCTGTATCTTCTGCGTCTAAGACCGAATAGAGCAAGTTTGAGCAGCGAACCGCTTGGTCATGTCAGTCCGTAGAGCTTGGAAAGAATCCGTCATCTGCTGAGTCAGATCATCAATCCTCCTATGCGCCTATGGGTCACGACAGCGGGGAGCTCGCTGATGTGATGGTTGAGGAATCACTACTAGAGCAGCTGGTATCTCCCTCTCGTCCTCAGTAGCCTCATAATCAAGGTCAACGGTGGAAATACTAGGGAAGGCGGTATCTATACCGGTATCTATCGCAGCAGCTCCACCAGCTCTGTCATCATCATGATCAGATCCCAACTCTACATCTACAACAACCTCCTACATGATAGGGTACCGAACTGCCGACCGGTTCTGATGGTCGAAGATAGTGAATTGCAGCGACCACGGAATGCCTCTAGGAAACTCCGTTTCCCAAGGGATGGTCACATAAGGAGGGATAAGACCTTGAGAAACGAGAACTCTACGCGTAATGAACTCTTGCAATCCAAGCGGCTTCACCGCCACAACCAATGTACAAGCCGAAAAATCTAGACCCATCTCAATGGCAATATGAGTCACTAAACCTCCAACGAAGATATCACCCTTCGCCTTCCCCTTCAACTTGTGAAGCTCCTCATCCAGCATGGCAGCAAAGTCCGGAATACCTCTTGTAACCATACAAAACATATCAAATAACTCACCTTGGCACACCTTCTTGGGAATCTCAATACACACCAAAAGCATCTTGTTGTACATCCGATGAGTGATACAAAATGCGAGATGGTAGATGATGCACTCTCTAGAGTCCCCTGGCTGCCATCTGTCTTTGTGTGAAGTAATATGTTCAATGCTCTCCCAAAAATCACGAGCATTGATAGCATGAAATATGACGATATTTTAGGCACATATTTTGGTTGTTTTTCCCCTTCTTTTGTGTATATGGATATGAGTTTGAAGAATTTATGAGCACATTCACCTATTATATTGGTATAGAGATCTACACAAGCTTTGTTGTGTTTTTATGTGAATAAAGGCTTGGATTGGAGCATAAATGGAGTATATAGGAGCATTTGATTATGTTATGCATCAAGAGGATGCATTGAAGTAGCTAAGGGAGGAGCATGATTAGAGAGCTTTACGAAACAAAGGCTTTTACGAAGAATTTGGACTTTCCACGGCCAAACACAAAGGGACCACGACCGTGGTTTTGGGATTTAATTTAATTATAGCCGTGGAAAAGTATGTCGAGAGCAAGAAAGTCATTCCACGGTGGTTCCACGAGCGTGGTAAGTTGTTCTTGGCCGTGGTTCTTCTAACGGCCGCCACGTGTCATATTTGCCACATTAGCAACGGTTATTGGGATTTTGTAACCCTACTTTTCCTCCTATAAGAAGGCTGGAGAAAGAGAGAAATATCTTCATCGGCTAGGGATTCGCATCCAGCGCTACATTTACGGCATTGTTAGTGAGATTTCGAGAAGATTTTATTGCGTGAAGGAAAGATTTGGAGAAGTACGCATTTGAAGATTATGTACTTGGAATAGATCTTAGGATTTCATCTTGAAGGCGGATTGACATCCCGTCCTTCTTTGTTCCTTGAGATTTGTGAGAGATTCTTACTCTATTTTACATTCATTGAACGCAAGTGACGATTTTGTGTTTGATTAACATTGGTTTTGTGTTTATTATTGGGATTTCAAGGTTTTACCTTTTCTCCCTTTTATATTTGATTTTGGATTTTATTATGATGATTGTTGGCTAAAACATTTAAGCAATTCTAAGGTGAAGGGTTGATAGTTGTGGCATAGATGATGATAGATTTTTTTTTTTACATAGAAGTAGAAGGTAAGCGAGCAACAATTTGTGCCGCTACCCATTTTTGGATAGCAAAACCTAACCTTCTAAAAACAACATCTACAAATCTAGAGTTGCGAGAAACCTCGTTATCGAGGCTTTCTACGGCCTGTTCTTGAGTTCCACGGCCGTGATTCTTCAAGATCCGATCGTGGTTTTTTTCTGTCGTACGTTCTTTGCTTTTGCTTTGATCCAAAGTTAAAGATTGGCTTTAACTTAGCCTTGACTTACCTTTTCTAGGTAGTAGTGAGACTCATCATCCTCTACTTTGGTTTTGAGTGTCACAACCTTAACCTTTTGGCTTATCTTTGATCCCCTTGGGTTTGGGCATGGGTATTTGAGATTTTAATCTCATCCTTAGATCTTTTCTATATTGCAACCTCAACAACCTTTATAGAGAGTGCCTTTGTGTGAGACATTTGGGATTGAAACTTCACCGTACAATTCCCTACTTTAGATATACCTTTGCAATCCCAACTCTGTCCTTATATCTTTAGAATATCTTGAATCAATTGCCACAATTGGATACCTGAATCTTTAGAACCGTTGTTTTCCCTATTAATCTTTACAAAATCTTTTATTATTTGCCTCACAATTTGTGAACTGAATTTATCCCCCCAAATCCTTGAGTTCGATACTTTGAAATTCATGCTTTACTACGCTGATCCGTACACTGCGAGTTCGCTTTGCTTAATTTTAGTTTTTATAAATTTAAGACTTTGACGCACACACTTTAGAGGCAAACAAATTTTTTGCACCGTTGTCGGGGACTAAATACTTGCTTTTGCTATTGATCTTTCTACTTGAGTGTTCTTTCAGATTTGTGTTCTTAGGTACATACGAAGTTCTCGTTCCGGCAACGGAACAGAGTTTTGCCAAAGAACAGTTTTTTGGCGCCGTTTCCGGGGATTTGGTCTAGGCCAAATTCGATTTTCGGTTGTCGGGCTTGGGAGCTTTTTCTCTTGTTATTTGATCTATTTACTTGAGTGATTTTGCAGATTTTTCTTTAGGTATATGCGAAGGTCTAGATCCGCGAAAGACCTCGTTCCTTTTGATCCTGAACCGGAGAAAACTTTGAAGAAAAAGATGGTTGCACATAATGACAGGAAAATCCAAGTGGAGTTGGATGAAAATCGAGCTCTTCTTAATACAAGTGAAAGAAGACGTATTGAGGAACAACTTGTGGCTCGTGCTGATAGAGAGTGAAATCAAGTTCAAATGGATGAGCTTAAGGCGATGATTTTACAAATAAAATTGGATAAGGGCACCAAAAGCAAGAGAGTTGAATCATTCGATGACGATGAGATGCCCGAGCTGGAGGAAATACCACCATTTAATCCTCATGCCTATGTTGATCCTCGCATTCCCGCTAGAGAAGCGAGAGATGCTAATGTTGTGGCTGAACCATGCACCCTTGGGCAACGTATGGATCCAATTCAACAACCGCGCCATTTAGGTTTGAATCTTTGAGATCAAGATGAGCATGATTTTGGATTTCGCACACAAGTCATTACTATGATCCGCAAAGTCAGTTTGGTGGAATGGAAGTTGAATCTCCACACCAACATTTACAAAATTATGAGATTCTTATGGAGACTTTGAAGCCTCCAAAGGTTGTCAACAACAACTACAAGTTGAGTTCTTCTTCTCTTTGAAGGACAAAGCCTTAGCTTGGTATCAAGATCTTCCAAGTGGAAGATTTAACACATGGGATGAGTTGGCTTCGTAATTCCTCACCAAGTTCTTTCCGCCATCCAAAACAATGGTGTTGAGAGGTAAAATAAATGCTTTTTCTATGAAATCTAACGAAATTTTGTTTAAATCTTGGGAAAGGTTTCAAGATCTTCTATTGGATTGGCCGCACCATGGCATTTTAAAGCTGGAATTATTGGAGATTTACTACAAGGGATTGGATGTGGAAACACAATTCAAACTTCAATCCCTTTCTTTTGGAACATTTATGGATATGAGAGAAGATGATGCTTGGGATTTCATTGAGAAGCAAGCTCTAGTGGTTGAGAAGTATTCCCATAGGAAAGCTGATGGTAGGAATCGAGATTCCGGAGATCCAAGAACAAGGTTAAATCAACCAGCTCAAACTCAAATCTTCTCCCTCAACAATGAGATTAAAGAGCTTAAGGAAGTCATAAAATCCAGTCTTCAAAAGACAAAGGAGCAAGATATTGGCTATCTAGGAAGGGAGAACAATCAAGGAAATAGGAACAACTACCGGAACAATAATTGGAACAACAACAACAATAACTGGAACTCCAACAACTATTGGAGATCCAACCAACAAAATCCTGGTAATCCCTATTCACATGCTGAAAATGCACTAACATCACCATCTTCTTCTACTCCTTTGAAAAGTCAGGGGCAAACTTCAAATAGTTCGAACAAAGCGGAGAAGGATAGATTTGATGTTATGATGGAAACAATCTTGGGGAAGATCCAAGGAATGGAGAGTCACATTACTTCAATTGATAAAGCACAAAAAGCTTTGGAAAATCAAGTGTTCAGCAAGGCCGGAGAAGTTCCTGGAGATCAAGGGAAACTTCCTGGAAAGACGGAGGACAATCCGAAAAGAAGGGTGATGGCAATTATAACAAGAAGTGGTGTAACAACCACCGATCTGCAACCCAAATTCGTTGAAGTTCTCGTTGAAAAGGAGAAAGAGAAGGAATATGTCTATGTTCCTCCTCCAGCTTATAAACCTCCTTTGGCATTCCCACAATCTAGAGCGAGAGCCCGTCTAGACAAGCATTTCGGTAAGTTTGTTGATCTTATGAGCAAACTGCATATTAACATTCCTTTTCTTGATGCGATTTTAGGTATGCCCGCTTATGGGAAGTTCTTGAAAGAGATCCTCTCTAACAAGAGGAAGCTGGAAGACTTTGGAGAATTCAAGTTGAATTCGGAGTCTTCAAAACTCATTAAAACGATGACAGAAAAGATGCCCCCAAAGCTGCGAGATCCGGGGTCATTTTGCATACCAATAGGAGTGAGAGAAATCACATATGATGCATTTTGTGACTTGGGAGCAAGTGTGAGCATTATTCCACTTGCTTTGTGTAGGAAGGTTGGTTTAGGTGAACCTAAACCGGTGAAGATGACGTTATATATGGTGGATCGATCCATTACTCGACCAGTTGGAATCATTGAAGACGTCCCGGTTAAGCTCGGTAAATTCTATATCCCTATAGACTTTTTTGTGCTTGACATTCCTGCAAATTGTCTAGTCCCGATCATACTCGGGAGACCTTTTCTTGCAACTTCCGGTTGTATGGTTGATTGCAAGAACGCTAGATTAGCATTTGATATTGGAGAAGAGAAGGTTGGATTTATCCTCTCAACTTTGACAAAAGAACCAGCACTTGAAGAGGACATGTTCAACATTTATGATGAGGAGGTATCTAGGGAGGAAGTAAGTTTGATCTTGTTCAAACATCCGTTGCAAAAGGTAATAACTATGAGCATCATGGAAAGAGGAGAGGAAGAGGATTGCAATACTGAGATTGATGCTTTGGAAGAGGTGCAAGAAGTGCAAGTTGAACAATTCGACAAATTATACGATGGCTCGGAAAACGTCAGAAACCACGGCCAGTCGTGTTTTTCCACGGGCGTGGTTTCACCTTTTCCACCCGTGGAAAAGTATGTCGAGAGAAAATATTTAATTGACATGCAAAACCACGGCCCCCAAGACACCTTCCAAGACCGTGGAAGTAACAGTGGCACCTTGGAACTGGAAAATGCTGAGAAAAATTCCGTTCTTTCTACAAACGTTCTTGATTCTTCTTCCACCACTTCCACACCCTTGGAGACTTCAAAGGAGACCTGGGACAGCCCTCACAACACTCCAAAGGCATCTAAAACCTTGGAGTTGAAGCCACTTCACGAACATCTTAGGTATGCATTTCTTGAAACTAAGTCTACATTTCCCGTCATAGTTAGTTCTAGTTTAAGTGAAGATGAGCATGAAAAGCTTATAATTGTTTTGAGGAAACATAGGAAAGCTTTAGTCTACACCATAGAGGATCTTGTAGGAATTAAACCATCTTTATGTATGCACAAGATCCTAATGGAAGAGGATTATAAGCCTTCACGTCAACCTCAACGACGGTTAAATCCGATCATGAAAGAGGTCGTGAAGAAGGAGATCCTTAAATTGCTTGATGTAGGTATCATTTTCCCTATCTCCGATTGCAAGTGGGTGAGCCCCGCTCAAGTTGTCTCGAAGAATGGAGGAATGACCGTTGTGGCCAACAAGAACATCGAACTCATTACAACAAGAACCGTAACACGATGGAGGATGTGCATTGACTATTGCAAGCTGAATATTGTGACGAGGAAGGATCACTTCCCGCTACCCTTCATTGATCAAATGCTTGAGAGGTTAGCACAACATTCCTACTTTTGCTATCTTGACGGTTATAGTGGTTTCTTTCAGATTCCGATTCATCCGGACGATCAAGAAAAGACCACATTCACCTGCTCATGGGGTACTTTGCTTATAGAAAGATGCCATGTATGACGGCCATCTTCTTGGAGTACATTGAGGAAATCATGGAGGTTTTTATGGATGATTTTTCTGTTTATGGTTCCTCATTTAATAATTGTCTTGCTAACATATCTCTTGTTTTACAAAGGTGTGAAGACACAAACCTAGTTGTAAATTGGGAGAAGTGTCACTTTATGGTTAAGGAAGGCATTGTTTTATGGCATTTGATCTCTAATAGAAAGATTGAGGTTGACAAAGCTAAGATTGAGACGATAGAGAAGCTTCCTCCTCCATCTTCAGTGAAGGGGATTAGAAGTTTTCTAGGACATGTTGGATTCTATAGGAGATTCATTAAGGACTTTCTGAAAATCTCTAAACCGCTAAGTAATCTATTGATGAAGGATGATGTTTTTGAATTTTCGAAAGAATGTTTGGCTGCTTTTTACAGGATTCAAGAAGCTCTAATCTCAGCCCCAATAATTCAACCTCCGGATTGGAATCTCCCATTTTAGGTCATGTGCGATGCAAGTGACATAGCTGTAGGAGTGGTACTTGGACAAAAGAAAGATGGACGCACTCATGCCATCTATTATGCTAGCAAGACGCTAGATGAAGCGCAGCTCAACCACGCCACAACGGAAAAGGAATTTCTTGTTGTTGCATACGCATTTGAAAAGTTTTATTCTTATCTTGTAGGAGCGAAGGTAATTTTATACACGGATCATTCAGCCATTCGATCTTGAGATTCGTGACAAGAAAGGATCCGAAAATTCTGTTGCGGATCACTTGAGTCGTCTACCACAAGTTACAAGTGACAACTTGCCTATTGATGACTCTTTCCCGGACGAACAATTGCATCTAATGGAAGAGTGCATCGATCATATTTGTAGAGGTAACGAACCTTGGTTTGCTGATTTTGTGAACTATTTGGTTTGTCAGGAAATATCTCCCGGGCTATCCTACGCACAAAGAAAGAAGTTCTCAGGGATGTCCGCCAATACTATTGGAATGAACCTCTACTCTTCAAGAGAGGTCTTGATGGCATCATTGGTGTTCCTGAAGACGAAATGCAAAGTGTAATTCGTCATTTTCATTCGCTTCTTTGTGGAGGACACACTAGCTCTCATAAGACTAGTCCTAAGGTATTACAATCCGGATTCTTTTGGCCTATATTATTTAAGGATGTGCAAACCTTTGTTACTTGTTGTGATGCTTGTTAAAGAATAGGGAATATTTATAGGAAGAATGAAATGCCTCTCAACAACATCCAAGAGTTGGAGATCTTTGACGTTTGGGTAGTTGACTTCATGGGACCATTCCCATTATCTTGTGGTAACCAATACATATTTCTAGCTCTAGATTATGTTTCAAGATGGGTTGAAGCTATTGCCTCTCCAACTAATGATGCAATGGTGGTTGTTAAGTTCTTTAATCGAACTTAACAACCACCATCCACAAACAAGTATAGGGTGACTCACAAGATCGCCACACCCTACCATCCGCAAACAAGTGGACAAGTGGAGATTTCTAATAGGAAGATTGATAACACGATTTATGACTTAGGTTTAAGCACTCACTTAGATAGTTTTTCCGCTCATTCTTGCATGGTTTAGCACTAGCTCATGACGTTTGCACTCAATTCATGTATTTTGTCGAGATAGACATCTACACGGACTTTTGCATGCTTTGTAGGTATTTTGGGAGATTTAGGAGCTTAATTGATACATTTGAGGATCACTCCTCAAAGTGACACACCTTCGGACTCATTTGGGAAGTAAGCTAGGAGCTAAGGGGGACACATGGGACCTTGTTGGTGCATGCCATGCACCAAATTGAGGCTTGATGATCCAAAACAAGCTGAGTAACCAAAACCACGGCCACTGAGACTTCCACGGGTGTGGAAATAGGCCGTGGTTTTCCCCAGACAGCTGTGACAGCTGTCCCACGATCTTCATGGCCGACTCTTGCAATTTGTTGAGGATATAAGGTGGTCCTGCAGGCTGTTAGGAACAGACCGCATCACTCCATTCTCTCCCACACTCTCAACAACACATATTCTCTCATTAGAAGATTGGATTGGAGCATCACTTGGAGGAGAAGAAAAGGGTCCATTGGAGAAGAAGAGAAGAACACACTATTCTTAGATTTTGATAGTTTTGAGTGAGATTTGTGAAGACGTTTTGCAAGAGTTTTGTAAGAATCGATTGAACCTTCTTTTGAAGGGTTGTAAGTCTTTCTTAAACTCATATTCAGCTTGGTTTTCTTTGTTCAACTTGTTCATCTCTATTTTACTTCATTTACATGCTATGGAAACCATGAATGTATGCTTGTTGAGTTTGATTGATGAGATGTCTGTTGTTGGCTACATTGATGCAATTCTAGGATAAGGAAATAATGGTTATGGCATAGACTATGATAGGATGGACTTAGATATACCTTTGGATGTTTCATTTGGTTGAACCGAGCTACTGTTAGAAACCACGGTTCGTTCTTGCCAGTCTACGGCCGTGAAAGGGATGAACAACCCGTGGTTATGACTAACTCGTTTGATTTGATAAATCTAAGTGCTAGAATGTTAGATTGTTGAAATCCTAGTGTTAGTTGAGATAAATCTATCCTAGGGTGACCTATTGTTAGCAACTAAGTGTTAGAAGAGACCTAACCGGTGATTCTTGCTCTTAGATACCGAAGATGACGAACTCTAGGTAGTAGTGAGCCTCACAAGCCGCTATTGGACTGAGTGTGCTAGGATAGGTGTTTAGGACTTGCCTTCCCGAAACTTACCCGGTAAGGAGAGGTTAGATCCCTAGAATATCATCCGGTTTATGTAGATATCCCTTTCCTTAAGCTTTTAGAGACTTACCCGGTAATAGAACCTTAGGAGCGGGATAGTGGATCATGAGACCTACCCTGTAATTGACCCCATTTGAGAAACATTCCTTCCCAACATACCATAGTTAATCCAAAGAATGATTAGAAGCTTGATTCCAACGCCATAACCGGAATTTCAAACCCCTAGATCAACACTATCCTTAGTCACTAATCGATTGTTAGTTTGTTTTGCCTTATTATATCTCGTGTTTGTCTTGCTTGTTTGTGTTTATTTGCTAGATTGTTAGTTTGTTTTGCCTTATTATATCATTGTGATCCTTTATTTATCACCACAAAACCAACCCAAAAACATTGATATTTTCATTTATTTGTTTCTTTCTCTTTTCTTAGCCTAGATCAACACTATCCTTAGTCACTAATCAATTCAATTTCACCTCAGTCTTTGTGTTCGACCTCGGAATACTATCCCTACTACAAAACGTCCCGTACACTGCGGGTTCGCTAGGAGTTAGGAGAAGTATATCGAGTATAAATTTAAGACTTTAGCGTGACACGTTTCTAGCGTAACATATTTTTGGTGCCATTGCCGGGGACTAGGTTAAGATTGAGTCATTGTTTGTGATTGTTTATAGTGTAGGTCTTTCTTGTTGATTTTGATCTCTTTTGGTTTGTGTCTTTGCTTTTCAGGACATCTCTTACTTTTTAGGTGTATGCAAAGATCTCGTGACAAGGATTTAGCTCCATTCGATCCCGAACCAGAGAAAGCCCTTAGATCTAGATCCAAGAGCATTAGAAAGGGAAAAGAGATGGACGGAAGAGATCTCCAAGCTGAGTTAGATGAAGCTTTAAAGCAAATTAGGCTAAGGGATGAGGCCTTGGAGAATGAAAGGAGACTTCCCAATGAGAGGCAAGAAGCAACTAGGAGGGAGATTGAAGAGATTAGGCAAGCTCTTGTGCAAAGAGAGCTTAATCGTCAACAACCTCCACCTCCACCACAACCGCAGCCGGCGGTCAATATTCAGGTTATGCCCATTGCTATTGAAGAGAAAAAAATGTTAGGGCAACGTATGGATCCGGCACAAAGAGCACACCATCCGGGTGTGAACTTAGGAGATCCCGCAGCCCATGATTATGAGCTCCGCCCTCAAGTTCTACAAATGATCTGGCATAATCAATTTGGAGGGATGGAAGGAGAGTCTCTTCATCAACACTTAATGAACTATGAGATCTTGATGGAGACTCTAAGGCCGCCTAGATTGGAGAGCAACAACCATAAGCTTAGGGCTTTCTCCTTCTCTCTTAAGGATAAAGCCTTGGCTTGGTATCAATCAATTCCTCCAGGGCAAGTGAGTACTTGGGAAGAGATGACAACCGAGTTTTTGACAAAGTTCTTCCCACCTTCCAAGACTACCGAGTTAAGAGGGAAGATCTACTTCAAGGGACTTGATGAAGATTGCCAATTCAAGCTTCAATCTTTTTCCGGTGGTGCCAATCGGAAGGCGGGTGAAGCTCAAAAGGTGTTGGAAGCACAAGTGTTCCAAAAGGCGGGTGAAGCTCATAGAGATCCGGGAAAGCTTCCCGGAAGAACCAAAGACAACCCGAGAGGCCATGTGTTGGCCATCACAAAAAGGAGCGGGTTGAGCATGAAGGATCCCTTGCCTAAGGGAAATGAAAGAGGGAAGCAAGTGGTGGTAGAAGAAGAGACATTGCAAGAAGATGGAGGAAAGAGCAAGGAAGATATGCCAATATATGTGGCACCACCTCCATACAAGCCACCACTACCATTCCCACAATCACGAGCAAGAGCTCGTTTGGACAAACACTTTGGTAAATTCCTTGAACTTATGTCTAAATTGCATATTAACATTCCGTTCATGGATGCTATTCTAGGAATGCCGGCATATGGCAAGTTCTTGAAGGAGATACTCTCCAACAAAAGGAAGTTGGAGGAGTATGGAGAAATAAGGATGACAAGGAGGTCCTCGGAATTGATTCAAACCATGAAGGAGGAGATGCCTCCTAAGCTAAGAGATCCAGGATCCTTTTGTGTGCCAATTGGAGTGGGGGAAGTGAAGTATGAAGCTCTTTGTGATCTTGGGGCAAGTGTAAGCATTATCCCGCTTGCACTTTGCAACAAGGTTGGGCTAGGGGAGCCAAAGCCGGTCAAGATGACCCTTTACATGGCGGACCGTTTGATCACTCACCCCGTTGGAATCTTGGAGGACATGCCGGTGCAACTCAGGAAGTTCTATGTGCCAATAGACTTCGTTGTTTTGGACATCCCGGCGGACTATCCGGTTCCCATCATCTTGGGGAGACCTTTCCTAGCCACTACCGGATGCTTGGTGGATTGTAAGAAAGGAATTCTCTCCTTCAACATTGGAGAAGAGAATATTATGTTCAAACTATCCACAATGATGAAGGGGCCAGCCCTTGGTGAAGATGTGTTCAACATTGTCGAGCAAGAGGAGTCTAGAGAAGTTGTGAGCTCAATCTTGATCAAGGACCCCTTGGAGAAGGTTCTTAGCTTAAGTTTGATGGAGGAAGGAGTGGAGGAGGCCTGCAATGAAGAAATCAAGGCTTTGGAAGCATTAGAAAAGGAGATAAGAGCTGAATTTAAAGTCCACGAGAGTGTGCTGAATTCCTGTAGGAACCATGGCCAGGGACCAAGAACCACGCCCGTGGTTTCTCCCGTGGAACTCTTTGGAGTGCTCCGAAATGCTACCTTTGCAAGTTCCACGGCCGTGGTTGTGCCAGAGCCCGTAATTTTTCCCGTGGTTTCTCCAGTAACTGCCTTTGTTGTTGATCAAGCTTCAAGGAGCATTGAGGAGTCTTCCATGGCTTTGGATTCATCTCAACCAACATTATATGGATCGACTCCACTCGATAAAGGTCCTTCTAAACTTGAACTCAAACCCCTCCCCTCTCATTTGAAGTATGCTTTTCTTCGTGAGAATTCTACATATCCGGTTATTGTGAATGCATGCTTGAATGATGATGAACTTGCTAGATTGTTGCATGAATTGAGATTGCATAGGAAAGCCATTGGCTATACCATTGATGACTTAGTTGGCATTAAACCTTCTTTATGCATGCATAAAATATTGATGGAAGATAATCATAAACCTTCAATTGAACCTCAAAGAAGACTAAACCCTATCATGAAAGAAGTAGTAAAGAAGGAGATTCTTAAATTGCTAGATGCGGGAATCATTTTCCCGATTTCGGATAGTAAATGGGTTAGTCCCGTGCATGTGGTTCCTAAGAAGGGTGGGATGACCGTAGTAACCAATGAGAATAATGAACTAATTCCAACTAGAACGGTTACGGGGTGGAGGATGTGTATAGACTATAGGAAACTAAATGTGGCCTCTAGGAAAGATCACTTCCCTCTTCCTTTCATTGACCAAATGCTAGAGAGATTATCTCAACATTATCACTTTTGCTACTTATATGGTTATAGTGGATTCTTCCAAATCCCTATCCACCCCGATGACCAAGAGAAAACTACATTCGCATGTCCTTGGGGTACATTTGCATATAGGAGAATCCCATTTGGGTTGTGTAATGCACCCGCCACCTTTCAAAGGTGTATGATGGCTATCTTTTCTGAGTATATTGAAAACATCATGGAAGTGTTTATGGATGATTTTTCTGTTTATGGATCTTCCTTTGATGATTGTTTAGCTAACTTGTCTCTAGTGCTAAAAAGATGTGAGGAGACTAATCTAGTCTTGAATTGGGAGAAATGCCACTTCATGGTAAGTGAAGGTATTGTGTTGGGACACTTGGTGTCCAACCGTGGCATTGAGGTTGATAGGGCTAAGATAGAGACGATAGAGAAGTTGTCACCACCTACCTCCGTGAAGGGGGTAAGGAGTTTTCTAGGGCATGCCGGTTTTTACCGGAGATTTATTAAAGATTTCTCTAAGATTTCTAAGCCTCTTACTAACCTATAATGAAAGATGTTGAGTTTGTTTTCTCCAAGGATTGCCTTGAGGCTTTTCGTAGGTTGAAGAATGCTTTGATCTCCGCACCTATCATGCATCCTCCGGATTGGAGTTTACCATTTGAGATCATGTGTGACGCGAGCGATGTAGCCGTTAGGGCTGTTTTGAGACAAAAGGAAGATGGGCTTACACATGCCATCTATTATGCTAGCAAGACGCTAAATGATGCCCAACTCAATTATGCTACTACCAAGAAGGAGTTGCTAGCGGTTTTGTACGCATTTGAGAACTTCCGCTCGTATCTTGTTGGAGCGAAGGTCATTGTGTATACGGATCATGCTGTGATCCGTTATCTCCTTACAAAGAAAGATGCCAAGCCTCGGTTGATTCGGTGGATCCTTCTTCTTCAAGAGTTTGACTTGGAAATCCGGGATAAGAAAGGGTCTGAAAATTCTGTGGCGGATCACCTTAGTATACTCCAACCATCGGAGCTTGAGAGAGATGACATCCCGATTGATGACTCATTCCGGGATGAGCAATTGCAAATGGTGGAGGAATGCTTGTTTCAAGTGTCAAGGGGTAATGAGCCATGGTATGCCGACATTGTGAACTACCTTGTGTGTGAGGAGGTGCCACCCGGTCTTTCTTATGCCCAAAGGAAGAAATTCTTCAAGGATGTGAGGCATTACTATTGGAGTGAACCGCTTTTGTTCAAGAGAGGGCCGGATGGAGTATTTAGGAGATGCATACCGGAGGATGAGGTGGAGAGTGTGATCCGCCATTGTCATTCCTTGCCATGTGGAGGGCATGCTAGCTCACACAAGACATGTGCTAAGGTGTTGCAATCGGGTTTCTTTTGGCCGAGTTTGTTCAAGGACGTGCAAAATTTTGTGGTATCATGTGATGCTTGTCAAAGGACGGGGAACATCTCAAGGAGGAATGAGATGCCCTTGAAAAACATACAAGAAGTGGAGATATTTGATGTGTGGGGTGTGGACTTCATGGTACCATTCCCCTCTTCTTGTGGCAACCTCTACATCCTATTGGCGGTAGACTATGTTTGGAGATGGGTGGAGGCAATCGCCTCTCCTACAAATGATGCCAAGGTTATGGTGCGGTTCTTCAACCGAGTGATCTTCCCTAGGTTTGGAACACCAAGGGTGATCATAAGTGATGGAGGGAAGCACTTCACCAATAGGAACTTCGGGACATTTTTGGCTAAGTATGGGGTGACTCATAAGGTGGCAACACCTTACCATCCCCAAACTAGTGGCCAAGTGGAGATCTCCAACCGGGAAATAAAAGGGATCCTTGAGAAGACGGTTTCTAGAACGAGAAAGGATTGGGCCATGAAGCTCGATGATGCCTTGTGGGCTTATAGAACCGCTTTCAAGACACGGATTGGCACCATTCCCTACAAGCTAGTCTATGGCAAGTCTTACCACCTTCCGGTGGAGATGGAGCATAGAGCAAATTGGGCCATTAGGTGGCTGAATTTTGACCTCAACGAGGACGGAGAGAAGAGGTTGATAGACATGAATGCTCTTAAGGAGATCCGGTTGGATGCCTATGAAAACGCCCGGATCTACAAAGAAAGGACCAAACGTTGGCATGACAAGCGTCTCATCCCGAAGGAGTTGAGTGAAGGCGACCTTGTCCTTCTCTTCAACTCTAGGCTGCGGCTCTTCCCCGGAAAGCTAAAGTCGAGATGGACGGGTCATTATGTGGTGAAGAAGATCTTTCCCCATGGAGCGGTTGAGATAGGAGGGGAGCATTGTGGAGATTTTAAGGTGAATGGGCATCGGTTGAAGAAGTATATCCCGGGAGCTCCGGTGGACATGATTGCCCCACTTCACCTTGAGTGAGACGCCCCCGAGTTTGGTCAAGCTAATGACCTTAAAGAAGCACTTGATGGGAGGCAACCCATTGGTAGACATCTTTCCCTTTTTCATTTTTTGTTTTTGATTTGATTTTTCTATTTTTGTGTGTTTGGTGTACTTTGTGTGTGTGCTAGAGTCTTGGTAGCATGGAAGCCTTGCATGGCATGTGGATGATGATGATGATTCCTTCATCAATTGTGGGTGGAGCGAACGCGGAACTTGGACGGCTAGCGGTGCCTAGCGCGGGTCCCCACGCCATAACGAACACCTTGAGCTCTCTACCATCATTGATAGGATCATCCACCATCAATCCATTTGAGTGAACCCAAATACCGAAGCAAACCATTTTACATTGTGAGAACCCTCTTTCACTCTTCTTTACTTCATTTACACATTGGAGACAATGTGCTTCTAAGTATGGGGTGGGGTTTGCATGATTAGCATCTAGGGTAGTTCTTTTAGTCACATGTTTCATTATGTCTTGCATTGTATATACATATTTCGAAAATTCCAAAAATAATCAGAAAATTTTAAAAATTTTAGTGCTTCTAAGCTTGAGAATGACCCTTATGATGAGATTGTTGTGTGGATTGGCTATGGATGGCCTTATGTGTTGAATTGATGAATGCATATGTGGACTTGAAGTACTTATTTTGAATCCCATGAATGATTTGTGATTATGATGCTTGTCTTGATTGGATTGAGGATTGAAAGTCGAAATTACATGCTAGTTCTTGCACATCATCTAGGAGTGATTAAGGCAATTCATCTTTCTCTACTTCTCATCTTGATCATGTTGTTTGAGCACCTCAATTGATATAAATTTGACCTCTTTTGACCCATCCGTGAATAGAAGCATGTTAGTGTGTTGAGTGTGTGAAAAGCAAGTGTGGGGTGAAGTTGTCGATGAAAGAATGTTATGAATGAAGTGCTGAATTTGTTGTGAAAGTGTAGACAAAAATATAGGTTTGGGGACGTTGGTTTAAATGACGAGTAACTCGACACCATTCACATAATCGGGTGTTTGTGCCTTGCCAAAGTAAAATAAACCGATAGTCCTAACGAGCTTTGGTATGTGTGCCCGGTGTGGATGCACCTCGAAAGATAAAAAAGCCCTAGGACGGCTAATCACCAAGGTTTCGGCTTTTGTACACCAATGTCATTGTCTTAAATATAAGTGAAAGAAAAAGAAAAGAAAAGAAAGGAAAGATGGAGAAAATAATCACTTGTGGGAAATTGATAAAAAAATGTGAAGTTGTGGTTGCTTAGTTCCTTTCCCGGATTAGCATCACATAGCCTAGAAAAATTCCCACCTAATCACAACGTTTCTTGGCCTTTTATTTCACAAGCCCTTGTGACCTATTTGCATGTGTGTAAGACTTAGTGATCTAGATTGAATATGCTCATGATCATCTTGACTTCTTCATTTTTACATTTCATGCATGCTTTCGAGTTAAGTATAATTGTCTTTCCGTGCCTTCACTTATTTGACCCATGATTGCTTGTCCATTTCCATGAAACATGACTATGAAGGTGATCCAATATTAGAAGCACAACTCCAAAAAGATTTTGTTGTTTTTCTGCATGCATAAATCATGTCATCTCTTAGTCTATAGTTGGGACTTGCTCGGGGACAAGCAAACCTTAAGTATGGGGTATTTTTGATAACACGATTTATGACTTAGGTTTAAGCACTCACTTAGATAGTTTTTCCGCTCATTCATGGATGGTTTAGCACTAGTTCATGACGTTTGACTCAATTCATGTATTTTGTCGAGATAGACGTCTACACGGACTTTTGCATGCTTTGTAGGTATTTTGGGAGATTTAGGAGCGTAATCGATACATTTGAGGATCACTCCTCGAAGTGACACACCTTTGGACTCATTTGGGAAGCAAGCTAGGAGCTAAGGGGGACACATGGGACCTTGTTGGTGCATGACATGCACCAAATTGAGGTTTGATGATCCAAAACAAGTTGAGTCACCAAAACCACGGCCACTAGGACTTCGACGGGCGTGGAAATAGGCCGTGGTTTTCCCCAGACAACTGTGACAGCTGTCCCACGATCTTCATGGCCGACTCTTGCAATTTGTTGAGGATATAAGATGGTCCTGCAGGCTGTTAGGGACAGACCCCATCACTCCATTCCCTCCCACACTCTCAACAACACATATTCTCTCATTAGAAGATTGGATTGGAGCTTCACTTGGAGGAGAAGAAAAGGGTCCATTGGAGAAGAAGAGAAGAACACACTATTCTTAGTTTTTGATAGTTTTGAGTGAGATTTGTGAAGACTTTTTGCAAGTGTTTTGTAAGAATCGATTGAACCTTCTTTTGAAGGGTTGTAATTCTTTCTTAAACTCATATTCAGTTTGGTTTTCTTTGTTCTACTTGTTCATCTCTATTTTGCTTCATTTTTTTGCTATGGAAACCATGAATATATGCTTGTTGAGTTTGATTGTTGAGATGCCTGTTGTTGGCTAGATAGATGCGATTCTAGGGTAAGGAAATAATGGTTATGGCATAGATATGATAGGATGACTTAGATATACCTTTGGATGATTCGTTTGGTTGAACCGAGCTACTGTTAGAAACCACGGTTCGTTCTTGCCAGTCCACGGCCGTGGAAGGGATGAACAACCCGTGGTTCTGACTAACTCGTTTGATTTGATAAATCTAAGTGCTAGAATGTTAGATTGTTGAAATCCTAGTGTTAGTTGAGCTAATTCTATCCTAGGATGACCTAGTGTTAGCAACTAAGTGTTAGAAGAGACCTACCCAGTGATTCTTGCTCTTAGATACCAAAGATGACGAACTCTAGGCAGTAGTGAGCCTCACAAGCCGCTAATGGACTGAGCGTGCTAGGATAGGTGTTTAGGACTTGCCTTCCCGAGACTTACCCGGTAAGGAGAGGTTAGATCCCTAGAATATCATCCGGTTTGTGTAGATATCCCTTCCTTAGGCTTCGAGAGACTTACCCGGTAATAGAACCTTAGGAGCGTGATAGTGGATCATGAGACCTACCCGGTAATTGACCCCATTTGAGAAACATTCCTTCCCAACATACCATAGTTAATCCAAAGAATGATTAGAAGCTTGATTCCAATGACATAACCGGAATTTCCAACCCCTAGAATCTGCTTTTCTCTCTTTGATCTCATATCTCGTGTGTGTCTTGCTTGTTTGTGTTTATTTTCTAGATTGTTAGTTTGTTTTGCCTTATTATATCATTGTGGTCCTTTATTTATCACCACAAAACCAACCCAAAAACATTGAGATTTTCATTTATTTGTTTCTTTCTCTTTTCTTAGCCTAGATCAACACTATCCTTAGTCACTAATCGATTCAATTTCACCTCAGTCTTTGTGTTCGACCTCGGAATACTATCCCTACTACAAAACGTCTTGTACACTGTGGGTTCGCTAGGAGTTAGGAGAAATATATCGAGTATAAATTTAAGACTTTAGCGTGACACGTTTCTAGTGTAACAAAGATCAAAGGAATTTTGGAGAAGACGGTGTCAAGGATAAGGAAGGATTGGTCATTAAAGTTGGATGATGCATTACGGGCGTATAGAACGGCATACAAGACTCCCATTGGAACAACACCATACAACCTTGTGTATGAGAAGTCTTGTCATCTTCCAGTGGAGCTGGAACATAAGGCGTATTAGGCTGTCAACTGGTTGAACTTTGGCATGAAGGAAGCGGGAGAGAAATGTTTCTTGGATCTTAATTAACTAGAGGAACTCCGCTTGAACGCCTATGAGAACGCCAAGATCTACAAAGAGAGACCAGAGCGTTGGCATGATAAGCATATCATTCCAAAGGACTTCCAAGAAGGAGACCTTGTTCTTCTCTTTAATTCTAGACTTCGACTCTTTCCCGGTAAGGTTAAATCTCGTTGGAAAGAACCTTATGTAATTAAACACGTTTTTCCCCGTGGTGTAGTTGAAGTATGGGCTGAGAAGTGAGGAAGTATCAAATGGAATGGTCCACGACTCAAGAAGTACTCACCGATTATCATCACTTAAGCATAAAGGATTGGTCTAGCTACGGACCTAAAACAAAGCGCTACTTGGGAGGCAACCCAAGGTATTGCATTTTTGTTTTTGGTTTATTTCTTAGATTAGATTAGAGTAGTTGTTTTTGTTTGTTTTTCGTCGATATCTTTCGGTATGTTTTGTGTCTTTCAATGTCAAGGTTGAGAAACGATCAAAAGAAGTGAAGAAAACCGAAGAAACAACGAAAACATGGATTTTTGGCTAGAACAGCATTCCACGGGTAAAAAGGCAAAACCACTTACAATGGTACATTCCCTAGGAGTTCTAGAGCTAAAGAGTTTTTGGACGAGAATGCTATGGTGGTTGGTCATGAGGATCATTGGTGATAGGTGAGGGAATCACTATCATTTAGGATAGTTTTTAGAGTCTTTTTATTGCATTTGTGTCGGTTTATACTACTAACTCCTTGGTCTAGAAGAATAAGACTAAAAGAAGCTAAGATAGGAGTTATAAGCACTTAGGAGTGAAGATCGATCACGAAGAAATGCTTTTGTTGCCTCACCGCCCCAGCGGAGCCTTGCCACCGCCCCTGCGGGTGACGCCTTACACCGGAGCGCTCCCTGTGCCTTCACCAGTGCCGGCCATGAAGTGTGTCACCGACCCTGCGCCACTCATTGGCGCCCCTGCGGTGACCTGCCCTGAAGAGACGAAGACCAGCTCCCCTGTGCCTTCCACTGCGCCCCTGCCTGCGCCTCAACCTGGGAGCTCGAAGACGAAGAGTTTGTGTCACCGCCCCTGCGTTGACATAGGGATGCCCCGGCGGCTTGGCATCAGAAACGTCAGGAAGTCGAAGGGTCAGACATTTGAAGAGCATTAAAGATCCGCCCCAGCGGAAGCACTTAGCCGCCCCTGCGGCCATGAAGAAGATCAAGCGTTTTTGCCTTCACCGCCCCTGCGGACCTGAAGGCCGCGCCTGCGGTTTAACGTCAAAAGCTTTACTCTTGCTGTTTACACCACCTTTATGGCATTATAGGTGGCTTTTTTGGGCCGGCCATTTACTCCTATTTAGTGTCTTTTGTAGTATGAATAGTCCTTGGTTGATTGTGTTCGCCCCTAAAGGTGTGTGCAAATAAGCTTTAAATTTATAAAACTAGAATCAAGCAGCGAACCCGCAGTGTACGGATCGACGTAGCTAAGCAAGAATTCCAGAGAATCGAACACAGGGATTTGGGTGGGAACAAATTCGATTGCAGATTATCAAGCGAGTAAATATGAGAGTTTTGCAAATATTGGGAAAACAACAATCCTAAAGATCCAAGTATCCAGCTGTGGCAATCGATTCAAAATATACTTAATGATATAAAGACAGAGTTAAGATATGCAAAGGTATACTAATGTAAGGTAATCGTACGGTGAAGTTCCAAAAACCTTATATAACTCACCTACAAGACACTCTCTATACAGGTTGTTGAGGCTTCAATATAGAAAGGTTCTAAAGGTAAGAATTAATGTCAAATACCCAAACTTGTAATCCAAGGAACAAGACTTAACTAAACCGATTGAGGTTGTGACACTCACAATCGAGGTAGAGGTTGTTCAGGCTTCACTACCACCTAGAAAAGACAAGTCTAAACTAAGTTAAAGCAAATCTTTAACTTTGGATTAACGTAAAAGCAGGCTCGTAAACTTAAGGGAAATTACGGTTGGATCTTGAGGTTCCACGGCCGTGGACTCAAGAACAGGCCGTAATTTATGGTTTGTCGGCGATTCTCTCTAACTCTCAGGGTCTAATTTGTTTGCGATCGATCTATCATTATCTAAGCCACAACTATCAACCCTTCACCTTAGAATTGTTAAGGGTTTTTAGCCAATAACAGTCATGTTGATATCAATTCAAGAATTAAAAGATAAAAAGATGAAAACTTTCAAGAACTTTCAACAATCTTCAAACCAATCTCAAAGTCACTATCAAGAACGAGTGTTGTCAAAAGATTCAGAATAAAGCAAACAATCATAACTTTTGGAAAGAAGGGGAAACGGGATGTCAATCCGTTTTCCAAATCAAACCTAAACAAGAAAAGAGATCTTCTTGCAAAATCTTCCAAAAGCTTCGATCTTCCGCCAATCCGAAGATCTCAACAGCAATCTCCACCAAAAGTGCGAGATTAGGGCAATTCCCCGATGCGAACTTCGATCTCCAATGAGATGATCAATACTTCCAAGTGACAGTGTAAGATGAGGTAGCGGGGGTAAACGATCCTAAGTGTCGATGAAGCGTGGATTGCCAAAATTCCCTTCTATGCCAAGATGGCGGGTGTAAGCGGCGATGATGGAATCTTGCTTCGTCCGTCTTTTTATAGGGCAAGATAAAATATCGGCCCGGCCCAATCTTCAAAAGATCGTGGCTTCAAAGTGTGGCGAAAAGATTCGCCAAGATCACGGTCGTGGAAGTTTCCACGACCGTAATTTAGGGCGTGGATTAGATCACAGTTTGTACCATATATTCCACTGCCGTAATAGTTACTGGAATGCATCACGCTTCTCTTGCAAGGTTCCACGGCCGTGGAACTGAACGTGGTTTGTAGTACGGCCGTATTTTAGAGCGTGGTTTAGGGCAAGAACGTGATTCTTCCCTATCCTCGTGCATTCCTCAAGATAAACTTCAATTTGCTTCCTAAGAATGTCCTTAATCCATGGACATATCAAATCAACTCTCCTTTGCTCGATTCCGTTCGGAAATAGCTCCAAATCACCTATAATCAACATAGAACTAGTGTAGACATCCATATCGACAATATAGGTAATACTAGCTCAGATATGCACAAAGTTCAATCAAAGACTATCAATATGAATCAAATACGTTTAGAAAACGTGCCTAAAATATCACAATATTTCATGCTAACAAATAACCCCATACTTAACACTTGCTTGTCCCTAAGCAAGATCTTTCAAAAAGCTTTAAACAAGAGTTAGGATGAAATATGTGTACCTTCTTTTTGGGTGAATGTGACTTCTAAAGAATAGATCATTCTCAAACCTTGCTTCAATCGTTTATCAAACTCTCACACACCCACTCAAAGAGTAAAAAGCAAAGAAAATTCATGAACCAATTTAACTTCTAACAAGCATTATAACCTTCAAACATTATCAAAATCAACCATAAGAAACTTCGATTTAGATCACCAAGTCATATAACATTCTTTTGATCTTAAGAACTTTCAAAGAAAAGGTCTAGAATGTGGAAGGGAAGGGAAAACTTTAAGGGAAAGTGGTGCATAAATCCGGGAAAGTGGACAACTACCTTCTTCTTCTTATGCGGTTCCCGCAACACTTCAACTTAGAGCTTCGCTCTCTTCTTTTCATTTTTCGACTTTACTTTTGGAGTTATGGACAAAGGTGCACAAAAACCAAAGCCTAGGAGATCGGCGTTTCTCAATTTTTCAAGAGATGCCTCAAACCCTTAGCGCACATACCATAATCTGCTAGGAATATCGCTCAATCCGACTTTAGCAAGACACAAACACCCGGCTATGTGAATGGTGCCGAGTTACTCATCGTCATGATTGACTTCCCCAAACCTATAACTTCTTTCTATTCATTTGATTGCAAATAATTGCTCTCATGGCCCTCCCACATCAAAAATGCCTTTTTATCATTCACTTCTCCAAATTCCCGGATAGGTAAAGGAGGCTAATATTTCAATGAGGAGCTAGATGATCAAAGAAAGAAGAAAGAAAGTATCGATATGCCTTAATCATTTCAACAAGAAGTATAGGAACTTATAACGTGATTTCAACTTCAATTTCCTAGCATGATTTAGGTAACATTTTCACATTATAAAACTTGGAAAAGAGGTAAAATTCATTCATTCAAATTCTTTTCAATTCACAATCCTTTTAAGCATGCAATTGTCATCAAACTCAATTCACAAGTAGTGATTATCATGGAAATCATCTCAATTCATTAGAAGCTCAAAATTTTCAAAATTTTTCAATTTTTATGGGGTTTTCAAGTTATTTTTCATGCAATGCAATAAGGAAACGTGCAACACATAATGAACATGCAACGATAGTCTCAAATGAAAGCGAACATAGTAAGTAGAGTTATTACAAACTTTTTAGTAAATCCCACCCCATACTTAGGACGAACATTGTCCCTAATGTTCAGAAGAAAGAAAGAAAAGAAAGAACAGAAAAAAGAAACTCACAAAGTGGTGGCGGGAATGTCTAAAACAAACGGTCATGCATCAAATCACTGCGGCGCCGGCGGAGGCGGGAATGGGGAGAAGCTGGAGTCGTAGGGCCGCCCAAACTGCTGGCGGTAGACGTCCCTCATCATGTGGTCGAGGTCGTCGAGGCGTCCGTCTCTAGCGTCGGCTCGGATCTCCAACGCTCCAACTCTCTCTGAAAGTCCCGTAGCCCAATCCGGCATCTGCTCGTACCATCCCGGGGCGTGACTGTACCATGCTGGGGCGTCGGATGGTGCTGGTGCTGGTGGTGGTGCTGCTGGCTGCTCCGTGGACCAAGGAGGGGGAACGCCATACCATGTGGGAGGTGTGGTCATCCACGTGGGCCTCTCACTCATGCTAGCGCGGCGAGATGACGAGCCTGAGGCTCTAGCTGGACGTGGAGAGCGTCTAGGTACATCTGGGGCCGCCTCCGGCTGGTCCGGAAACGTGCCAAACTCCTGCCCCGCTCCTCCTCCACTCTCAAACTGATCTCCCATATCCTCCTCCTCGACAACCGGTGGTGGGACGTAAGGGGGAGCTACTATCCTGTTCGCATGCATCGCAGCGAACGTCTCCTTCCAATTATGGCGTCCCGCCATAATGGAATACTCCGGCAGCCACTCTATACCCCTGCCTGTCCTAGTCTCCCAAGGCATGCCCGCATAAGGCGGACCTCCATGTGTGGGGAAAATGAGACCCCTAACCATGAATGCATGTAGCCCTAAAGGAACGGCCGGTATACGGGTGCAAGCAGAAAAATCTACACCAAAACTCCTAGCAATGTTGGTAACTATCCCACCATATCCGATGTTTCCCTTCGACTTGTTCTTGAGCTTGCTCATCGTAGCAGCCAAGAGAGTAGCACAATCTGCACGGCGTCCATAAAGCATGCAATAGAGCAAGAATAGCTCATCCGTCTTGATCTTTTGGGGCGTCTCCGTCCTAGGAAAGAGACACTCCGAAAGAACACGGTGAGCTATCTTCAAGGCTAGATGGTACATCAATCTAGCCTTGGTATCGGCGGGTTGCCAACGGTCCTCGTCGGCGTAAATCATTGCAACTTGCTCCCAAAAATCCTTGGGGTAAACACCACTCGGAAATCGACCATTGAAGGTCTCATGAAACCCAAAAATAGTCCCAAACTCAACGATACTCAAATGGTAGTCTCTTTCCATGAGACGGAAAGAGACGGTCCTATCTACGTGGTTGTGCTCGAAAGACGTCAAACCTCCCGGGTGATCTCCTCATAGGCGTCTTCTCGGATAGCCGAGAAGATAACTAATCCGGCTCTATCCAAGAGCCAAGTAAGATCATCAACTATGTTGAGAGGATGTAGATCCTCCAACAACAAATATCTAGGGCCAATCACTGGCCTCTTCGTGATCTTCTCAAAAGCAGCAAGATGGTTCTCATGTATGGTCGGAATTCTAGGGTGAGGAGGTGAGGATGGAGGTGAAGGTGAAGATGGAGGTGAAGGAGATGAGGGTGGTGGTGCCCTAGAGGATGAGGAGGTGGAGGGATTGCCTTTCCTTTTCTTATTCTGCTCACCCTTCTTCTCTTTTATCCTTCCCGACACTCTCCTTACAAAATTCATTCTGCAGAAAAATTACGGTCTGTTCTTCAAGAATTACGGCCGTGGTTTACCCAGAGGCCGTGGTTCGTCCTAGAATTTCACGAATCTCAGCAAATTCACAAGCAATCACCACAACAAGCAGTCCTAGTCTAATTCCTTCCAGTCTCTATCAGTTCTTCCTAAAAATCTATAGCAAAAACGAAACCAAATTGGCGAGAATCAAGAAGAAAGAATAAACCTCTTTTTCGGATTGAAAAATCCGAAATGCGCGTTTGTTGATGAATTTCCGTTTGATTCGTCGCTTGGATATTGTTTGTGGTTGAATTTGCTGCAGTTTAGGAAGAAGAATCGTTAGAAACGATTAAGAAACGAGGATTTTGAGGAGGTCGTGGAATTCCGGCAATTAGGTCGTGGAAAGAGGGGTTTTTGGGATGAGTTTGTGAAGAACGTGGCTTATATAGTTGCAGGCAAAATTTTGAAAATCACGGTCTGTCGGGGTGTTCCACGGCCGTGGAAGTGTACGGAACCGTGGTTTTGGTGATTTTTCAAAGGCTTTTGGAAATTACGGCCACTGTAGCTATGACGACCGTAATTTAGACCGTGGAACCTCTTGTAAAGCTCCAAAGTCCGAATTTCGTCGCTTTTCTTCAACATTACTCTCCTCTTTTCCTTTTCCATCGATCCTTGGGTTGCCTCCCAAGAAGCGCTTTGTTTAAGGTCCGTAGCTAGACCAATCTCGCACTTATTCGAGTGCGGTAGGCGCAAACTCCTCAACTTGGAGTTCCGGCGTATACTTCTTGAGTCGTTGGCCCTTCACCTTAAAACTTCCGCTAGCTTCACCCCATACTTCAACTGCACCATGGGGGAAAATACGTTTAATTAGAAAAGGTCCGGTCCAACGGGATTTAAGCTTACCTGGAAAGAGGCGAAGTCTTGAATTGAAGAGGAGAACTTGATCTCCTTCTTTGAAGTCCTTTGGAATGATATGCTTATCATGCCAACGCTTTGCTCTTTCCTTGTAGATCTTGGCGTTTTCATAGGCGTTCAAGCGAAGTTCATCCAGCTTATTGATGTCTAGGAGACGCTTCTCTCCCGCTTCCTTCATGCCGAAATTCAGCCACTTGATAGCCCAAAACGCTTTGTGCTCCAGCTCCACCGGCAAGTGACAAGACTTCCCATACACAAGGTTGTATGGTGTGGTTCCTATGGGAGTCTTGTACGCAGTCCGGTACGCCCACAATACATCATCTAGCTTCAAGGACCAATCCTTCCTAGTCCTTGAAACCGTCTTTTCTAGAATTCCTTTGATCTCCCTATTTGAGATCTCAACTTGTCCACTAGTTTGTGGATGATAAGGGGTAGCGATCTTGTGAGTAACCCCATACTTAGCTAGAAGAGCTTCAAAGCGACGGGCTATGAAGTGAGAACCTCCATCACTAATGATCGTCCTTGGTGTTCCAAATCACGGAAAGATGGTCTTGTTGAAGAACTTAACCACCACCATGGCATCATTTGTGGGAGAGGCAATTGCTTCCACCCATCTAGAAACGTAGTCTACCGCCAATAGTATGTATTGGTTTCCACAAGAAGATGGGAATGGTCCCATGAAATCAACTCCCCAAACGTCGAAAATCTCCACCTCTTGGATGTTGTTGAGGGGCATCTCGTTCCTTTTAGAAATATTGCCTGTTCTTTGACAAGCATCGCAGCAAGAAACAAAGGATTGCACATCTCTAAATAAAGTAGACCAATAGAATCCAGATTGCAATACCTTTGCGCTAGTCTTGTTCGAACTAGCATGTCCTCCACAAGGTAGTGAATGACAATGGCGGATGACACTTTGCATCTCATCTTCCGGCACACATCGCCGGATGATGCCATCCGGACCTCTCTTAAAGAGGAGAGGCTCGTTCCAATAGTATTCCCGGACGTCCTTAAAGAACTTCTTCCTTTGTGCGTAGGATAGTCCGGGCGGTATCTCCTGGCAAACCAAATAGTTAACAAAATCAGCAAACCACGGTTCGTTACCTTTGGAGATCACGTTGATGCACTCCTCTATGATGTGTAAGTGTTCGTCTGTAAAGGAGTCATCAATGGGTAGATGGTCGTCCCCTAGATGTGTTAGACGACTCAAATGATCCGCAACAGAATTTTCTGAACCTTTCTTGTCGCGGATCTCAAGATCGAATTCTTGTAGGAGAAGAATCCATCTAATTAGCCTTGGCTTCGCATCTTTCTTCGCAAGGAGGTACCGGATCGCAGCATGATCCGTGTAGACAATCACCTTTGCACCTACAAGATAAGAGCGAAACTTGTCAATAGCGTAGACAATGGCTAGAAATTCTTTCTCGGTAGTGGCGTAGTTGAGCTGCTCTTCATCTAGCGTCTTGCTAGCATAGTATATGGCATGGGTTCGCCCTTCCTTTCGTTGTCCAAGAACAGCTCCAATAGTTATGTCACTAGCATCGCACATAATCTCAAAGGGGAGAGTCCAATCCGGAGGTTGGATAATAGGTGCTGAAATTAGAGCTTGCCGAATGGTGTTAAACGCATCCAAACATTCCTGCGAAAACTCAAAAACCGCATCCTTCATCAATAGATTAGTGAGAGGTTTTGATATCTTAGAAAAGTCCTTAATGAAGCGTCTATAAAATCCAGCATGTCCTAGGAAACTTCTTATCCCTTTCACCGAAATTGGGGGGTGGAAGTTTCTCTATGGTCTCTATCTTAGCCTTGTCTACCTCTATCCCTCTACTAGAGACTAAGTGACCTAACACAATTCCTTCCTTAACCATGAATTGACACTTCTCCCAATTAAGAACTAGGTTAGTATCTTCACACCTTTGTAAAACAAGAGAAAGGTTAGAAAGGCAATCGTTAAAAGAGGAACCGTATACGGAGAAGTCGTCCATGAAGACTTCCATGATTTCCTCTACGTATTCGGACAAGATGGCCATCATGCACCGTTGAAAGGTGGTTGGGGCGTTGCAAAGCCCGAACGGCATTCTCCTATAGGCGAATGTACCCCAAGGGCATGTGAATGTGGTCTTTTCTTGATCATCCGGATGTATCGGAATCTGAAAGAAACAACTATAACCGTCAAGGTAGCAAAAATGTGAATGTTGTGCTAACCTTTCAAGCATTTGATCGATGAATGGCAATGGAAAGTGATCCTTCCGCGTTGCGTTGTTGATCTTGCGGTAGTCTATGCACATCCGCCATCCAGTCACGGTTCGGGTAGGAATGAGTTCGTTGTTCTTGTTGGTGATGACCGTCATTCCTCCCTTCTTCAGAACTACTTGAACTGGACTCACCCACTTGCTATCGGAGATAGGATAGATGATACCTGCATCAAGAAGTTTAAGAATTTCATTCTTGACAACCTCCTTCATGGTCGGATTCAACCGCCTTTGAGGTTGTCTTGAAGTTCTAAAGTCCTCCTCCATTAGTATCTTATGCATGCATAGGGAGGGTTTAATTCCTACTAAGTCCTCAATAGTATAGCCTATGGCTTTTATATGTTTCCTAAGGACAATCATGAGTTGTTCATGTTCATCTATGCTTAATTCGGAGCTAACAATAACCGGAAAGGTAGAATTAGATCCAAGAAAAGCGTACCTTAGATGAGTAGGAAGCGGTTTGAGTTCCATCACTTTCGGAGCTTCCAATGATCCTTGAGGAGCATCCGACGTTTCCTTAGAAGTTTCTAAGGATGTTGAGTGGGTTGGAGGAGAATCAAAAGAAGTTGAAGAAGTATGCCGATCACCCTCTTCCACGGTCAGAATTACGGGCTCTCCATATGTTCCACGGCCGTGTAATCCACTGGAATGGAGGTCGATTTTGGTTGTGAAATCAACGGTCGTGGAATATAGGGTATGACCGTGGATTCTAACATTCTCAGCCTCATCGTGGAGTTTCTCAAACTCCACTTCATGCATCTCTTCTTGTGCTTCTAAGGCTTCAGTTTCCTCTTTGCACTCTCCTTCTTCCCCTACATCTGTTAGACTCATGGTAATGACTTTTTGTAAAGGATCGTTAAAGAGATTCGCACTTACCTCTTCCCTAGATAAACCTTCTTCATCTTGGACATCGTAAATATCCTCGTCGAAGATCGGCTCCTTCACTAGAGTGGAAAGAACGAAATCTACTTTCTCTTCTCCAATATCAAAAGCGAGTCTACCATTTTTGCAATCGACCATGCAGCCGGAAGTTGCAAGAAACGGTCTTCCGAGTATGATCGGGACCGGACTATCTGCAGGAATGTCAAGCACGACAAAATCAATGGGGACAAAGAATTTACCTAGCTTGACCGGGACGTCTTCTACAATACCGACGGGGCGAGTGATGGATCGATCCGCCATGTACAACGTCATCTTCACCGGTTTAGGGTCGCCTAAACCGATCTTCCTACACAATGCAAGTGGTATGATGCTCACACTTGCTCCTAAGTCACATAAAGCGTCATATGTGACATCTCCCACTCCAATAGGAATGCAAAATGACCCCGGATCCTTCAACTTTGGGGGCATTTTCTCCTTCATGGTCTTGATGAGATCCGAAGAATCCGAACTCATCTTGACCTCACCAAAATCTTCTAGCTTTCTCTTGTTGGAGAGGAGCTCCTTCAAGAACTTTCCATAAGCCGGCATACCTACAATAGCATCAATGAAGGGTATATTAATATGCAGCTTACTCATGAGTTCTATGAACTTACCGAATTGTTTGTCTAGGCGCGCTCGCGCTCTAGATTGAGGGAATGGTAGGGGAGGTTTGTAAGCTGGAGGAGGAACATAGACATCTTCCTTCTCCTTCGCCTTTTCTTTGTCCTTCTCTACGGGGACTTCAACGAATGTAGGCTGCGGATCGGTAGTAGTCACCCGCTCCTAGTTGTAATCGCCATCACCTTCCCTTAGGGTTGTCCTCCGTCTTTCCTGGAAGTTTCCCTTGATTCCTAGGAACTTCCTGCGCGTGGTTGAACATTTGGTTCTCTAAAACCTTTTGAGCTTTGTCAACCTTAGAGACTTGATCATCAACTTTGATGAGGCGGTTCTCCAACCCTTGAAGCTTTCCCAAGATCGTTTCCAACATGGGATCGGGCTTCTCCTTCCCCGAAGTGTTTCCTCCATTAGATGATTGCCCCTGGCTTTTCAAAGGAGTAGAGGAAGAGGAAGGTGGAGTTAGTGAATTTGAATTGGAAGGATAAGAGTTACCGGAATTTTGTTGATTTGAGCGCCAATTGTTGTTGTTTGAACCCCTATTGTTGTTCCAATCGTTGTTCCGGTTGTTGTTGTTTCCATTCCAGTTATTATTCCGGTTGTTGTTCCGGTTATTGTTGTTGCCGCCATTGTTGTTGCCCAAATAACCAACATCCTTCCCTTGTTTCTTTGGGAAGTTGGTCTTGATAGCCTCCTTCAATTCTTTGATCTCATTGTTGAGGGAGAAAATCTGATTTTGAGCTTTATGTGTGAGCTTAGCTCCTTGCTCCACACGATTTCCCTCCACTTTCCGGTGGGAATACTTCTCTATGACTCTTGCTTGCTTCTCGATGAAGTCCCAAGCGTCATCTTCTCTCATGTCCATGAACGTTCCACATGAGAGGGATTGGAGGTTGAATTGAGTTCCCGCATCAAACCCCTTGTAATAGATCTCTAGTAAGGCAAGCTTGGATATGCCATGATGAGGGCAATCCAAGAGCAAATCCTGAAACCTTTCCCAAGATTGAAACAAACTTTCGTTACGTCTCATGGAAAAAGCATTAATCTTACCTCTAAGTTCCGCCGTTTTGGAGGGCGGAAAGAATTTGGTGAGGAACTCCGCGGAAAGGTCTTCCCACGTATCTAGTTTCCCATTAGGAAGAGCTTGGTACCAAGACAACGCTTTCCCCATCAAAGAGAAAAAGAAGGGTTTGAGCTTGTAGCTGTTGGTGGTAGCGCTCTTCGGTCTCATCGTCTCCATCATACACTCAAAGTTTTGCAAGTGTTGGTGTGGAGATTCAGCGCTTGTCCCGCCAAATTGATTTTGGCGAACAAGAGTAATAACTTGAGGGTTAAAGCTAAACACTTGCACATCTTCAGCATCAAAATTCACGCCCAAGCGGCGTGGTTGTTGTGTTGGATCCATCCGCTGGCCAAGAGTTCTTGGCTCATTATCCACACGTTCGACCCTCACATTCCTAGGTGGAATGCGGCGATTAGCAGCTCCTTGTGGATGGAAAGGATTCATATTGATCGTGGGATCAATCTCCTCTAACGGTGGCATGGAAGAGTCACTATCATCAGCGGACGAGTGGCTTCTTCTTCTAGTTCTTGATCCCCTCCTTGAGGATTTCTTGCTTCCTTTATTCTTAAGGTCGCTTAACTCCATCCTCATTTGGAACATCGCATCCTGCAGTTTGCTAACTTCAGATTGATGACGATCCATTTCATCCCGGCAGAGGTTCTCATTCCATTGGAGATGAGCTTCCTTTTCCGCCAACTCCGTTTGAAGATCACGTTCGTGTTCTTCAGCCATCTTCTTTTCCTTGCGCTTTTGCCTTAAAATTTTCTCTAGCTCTTGACCAAGAGGTAAGAGATCTTCGGTGTTCCTAGACCTGCGCATGCACTCAAAGAAATATCAAATAACGAGAGCAAGCTCCCAAGCTAGACATCCGGCAACCGGATTCGGCCGAAACCAAATCCCCGGCAACGGCGTCAAAAACTTGTTCGCCCCTAAAGGTGTGTGCAAATAAGCTTTAAATTTATAAAACTAGAATCAAGCAGCGAACCCGCAGTGTACGGATCGACGTAGCTAAGCAAGAATTCCAGAGTATCGAACACAGGGATTTGGGTGGGAACAAATTCGATTGCAGATTATCAAGCGAGTAAATATGAGAGTTTTGCAAATATTGGGAAAACAACAATCCTAAAGATCCAAGTATCCAGCTGTGGCAATCGATTCAAGATATACTTAATGATATAAAGACAGAGTTAAGATATGCAAAGGTATACTAATGTAAGGTAATCGTACGGTGAAGTTCCAAAAACCTTATATAACTCACCTACAAGACACTCTCTATACAGGTTGTTGAGGCTTCAATATAGAAAGATTCTAAAGGTAAGAATTAATGTCAAATACCCAAACTTGTAATCCAAGGAACAAGACTTAACTAAACCGATTGAGGTTGTGACACTCACAATCGAGGTAGAGGTTGTTGAGGCTTCACTACCACCTAGAAAAGACAAGTCTAAACTAAGTTAAAGCAAATCTTTAACTTTGGATTAAAGTAAAAGCAGGCTCGTAAACTTAAGGGAAATTACGGTTGGATCTTGAGGTTCCACGGCCGTGGACTCAAGAACAGGCCGTAATTTATGGTTTGTCGGCGATTCTCTCTAACTATCAGGGTCTAATCTGTTTGCGATCGATCTATCATTATCTAAGCCACAACTATCAACCCTTCACCTTAGAATTGTTAAGGGTTTTTAGCCAATAACAGTCATGTTGATATCAATTCAAGAATTAAAAGATAAAAAGATGAAAACTTTCAAGAACTTTCAATAATCTTCAAACCAATCTCAAAGTCACTATCAAGAACGAGTGTTGTCAAAAGATTCAGAATAAAGTAAACAATCATAACTTTAGGAAAGAAGGGGAAACGGGATGTCAATCCGTTTTCCAAATCAAACCTAAACAAGAAAAGAGATCTTCTTGCAAAATCTTCCAAAAGCTTCGATCTTCCGCCAATCCGAAGATCTCAACAGCAATCTCCACCAAAAGTGCGAGATTAGGGCAATTCCCCGATGCGAACTTCGATCTCCAATGAGATGATCAATACTTCCAAGTGACGGTGTAAGATGAGGTAGCGGGGGTAAACGATCCTAAGCGTCGATGAAGCGTGGATTGCCAAAATTCCCTTCTAAGCCAAGATGGCGGGTGTAAGTGGCGATGATGGAATCTTGCTTCGTCCGTCTTTTTATAGGGCAAGATAAAAATATCGGCCCGGCCCAATCTTCAAAAGATCGTGGCTTCAAAGTGTGGCGAAAATCTTCGCCAAGATCACGGTCGTGGAAGTTTCCACGACCGTAATTTAGGGCGTGGATTAGATCACGGTTTGTACCATATATTCCACGGCCGTAATAGTTACTGGAATGCATCACGCTTCTCTTGCAAGGTTCCACGGCCGTGGAACTGAACGTGATTTGTAGTACGGCCGTATTTTAGAGCGTGGTTTAGGGCAAGAACGTGATTCTTCCCTAGCCTTGTGCATTCCTCAAGCTAAACTTCAATTTGCTTCCTAAGAATGTCCTTAATCCATGGACATATCAAATCAACTCTCCTTTGCTCGATTCCGTTCGGAAATAGCTCCAAATCACCTATAATCAACATAGAACTAGTGTAGACATCCATATCGACAATATAGGTAATACTAGCTCACATATGCACAAAGTTCAATCATAGACTATCAATATGAATCAAATACGTTTAGAAAACGTGCCTAAAATATCACAATATTTCATGCTAACGGATTGCTAGAATCATCCATCTTGTTATCCAATAAATTATCCACTTAGATTATCTTGCTACCTTTGTAATGAGTTGCTACTTCCCTTGCTCAATTGGGTTGGTTTGAAGCTGCGTTGTTACTTTGGTTGTAAGTTCTTTTTAATATAAGTTTTATTCAGTAATGCTTTGTGTTTCCTTGATCTCCATTGTCTAATTGCATGTTTACTATTGCTTGAGATTGATCACCTTAGGTTCTAAAGTCCATGAAAACAACTAGGATTAATAGGTTCCGGGTTCGGGTCTTTAATCTAGTATCAACTTTAAGTAATAACGGGTTGTAATTACTTAAAGAAAAGGAACACAAGTATAAAGATAAGTTTAATGGTTTTAATCTTCTCTTTATATCCCTGAGTCTTTTTTTGAAAGCTAACTTGTTATTTGTTCTTGTAGGTTTACGGAACACTAACTTGTTAAGTTGTGTTGATGCCGGTTGGCTCAACACTTATATATGATCGAGATGGGAGATTACTTGAAAACTTATAAAAGGAACTCACCAAAGTAGCAATCGCATGCTTAGAATCAACGTAGTGTAGATTCATCCATCATTGTCTTACTTGTCGCATTAATCGTTTTCATAAGTTTTTGTGTGCATCAATTCAACCAAACCCCCCCTTTATTACTTGTGACTATAATCGATAACTGCCTCTAAAATACCTTAACTCTCTTAGGTTCGTCCCTTACTTAACGACTATACTTGTTTTTTGTGTTAAGTTGGGATTTACTTTTGATTGGGTATAGACGACCATAGAAATACCTTCGGTCAAATTTTGGCGCCGTTTCTAGGGAGTTTTAGTGTTTTATTGTTATTATTGATTAATGGTTTGAACCATTTTTATGGTTCAAACCCGTGCTACTAATTCCGGCTTTGCTTCTTTTCATCCAGAAATTGAGAGGACGCACATCCGGCAACGAAGACAACAACAATTCAACAAGAGATGGCTAACCGTACTCTTCGTCAACTTACGGAGCCCACCTTGGCTCAAAACCCTCTTTCGGTCATTATACCGGCATTAGGGGAAGGAGTCAACTTTGAGCTCAAGCCGGGCCTCATTCACTTGCTTCCATCCTTCCATGGGCTAAGTGGTGAAGACCCCATCAAGCACCATGGAAAGTTCCATATCGTGTGTATGAGCATGAAGCCGGCCAACATTACCGAAGAACAAATCAAGATGCGGGCATTCAGCTTCAAACTCAAAGATTCCGCGGATGATTGGTATTACCACCTTCCATCCGGGAGTATCGACACTAGGGAGAACCTTCACAAGGCATTTTTGGAGAAATACTTTCCAGCCAAGAAGGCCAATAGCTTGAAGAAAGCTATAAGCAACATCGAGCAAGAGGCAAATGAAACTTTCTACGAGTACTTCGAAAGGTTTGCACGCCTCCGATCCAGCTGTCTTTTTCACGGATATTCAACTCAAGATCTAGTCTTGTACTTGTACAATGGCTTTCTAGACAATGAAAGAAGATCGTCGCTGCGGATTGTAGAGGTAATATTCTTAACTCTACTCCTGACCTTGCTTTGGAAAAGACACTAGAATTAGCGGAAGGTACTCGGAACTTTTGAAGGACCCCGGCTAAGAAAGGAGTTCATGCTGTGAGTTCCGGGAAGAGCGAGATTTCCACCGAGCTCGCGGAGTTGAAGGAAATGGTGAAGAGACTAACACTTATGGGAACCCCACAGCGGCTCAAAGCTTCTGGAGTACGTGCAGACCTATACCATCCAACGGACATGTGACCACAAGTCCAGGATGACGATGTTGAGGTGAACGCAATGGGTTATGGACAACCACAGAAGCAAAGGCTTAGGAACGACCCCTATGCAGAGAATTTCATGCCAAACTGGCGTGACCAACAGAACTTTCGTTGGAGGGATCAACAAAACCAACAACAGCAGCCCCGTCAAGGTAAGTATCACTCAACTGAAGATATGTTGTAGGTTTTGACTAAACACTTTGCTACTCATGTCCAAACAACAGAATCCAACAACAAGAACCTTGAAAAACAGGTTGGTCAAATGGCGAAAGCCATTACAAGAATCGAAACTAGGTCCTCCGGAGGATTACCTTCACAGACGGTTATAAACCCAAAGGGGATGCTGGAGGAGGCTCAATCATAGAGGTAGAGTCCTTACGTCGAGCCAACGATGTAAAACAAAGGCGCTGATTCGGGAGGCAACCCAAAGGAATAAGAATAGGAGCTTCTGTCAAGAAAACCGCCCCTGCGGCTGGGAAACCCCGCCCCTGCGGTGACACCCTTGCCTAGCGCCGCCCCCGGCGCTGGGCCAGCGTCTGTAACATACTGGCCACCGCCCCCGCGGTGACACCCCACGCTCCTGCGGCATCCATCCTTGACACTCATCCTCAGCGCCGCCCCCGGCGCTGAGGCTGCGTATCCCCTTTTCCTTGTCACCGCCCCCGCGGTGACAAACGCCGCCCCTGCGGTTTCATTTAGGAAAGAAAAAAAATACACTTCCCAAAAATAACCTACATCTACCGCCCTCTTCACTCCCTCTCCATTCGTTCTTCTAAACTTAGCCACCACGCCCTTGCACCCTCCGGAAGCTCTCGCACCGCCCTGTCCAGACGCTGTGGCACCACCTCCGGCAACCTAGTCTCACCGCCCCTTTTTACGACACCAGTCCTCCCCACCACCACACACAAACACCACCTCAACCCTCTCACTCTTGACTTCCACTGCCCCACCTCCGGCGATGTCTGCAACAGCAAAGAGGACGCCAGAAAAGCCCCATCACCACAACCTTCGACGAACTCCCAAATCGCCCTCTACTCTTCGCCCGCCCCTGTGCTTGCAAGCCGCCGCACCTGCGCCTGGCTGCCCCTGTGCCTGCTGCAGCAGCCCCTGCGGAAAACACAACGGAGGGTTCGTTTCTTACTCAATTTTCTGAAATTTCTAATTCCTTTGATTGTTCAAACTGCAAGAAATAGAGAATCAGAAGAAATATAAGTTTTCAGAAGCCGAGACGATGCGGTATAGGATTGCACAAAGTCGGTATGTGTATGCAACCCGATTTCTGGATGTTCCTACTTTGGAACATTTGGGCATGTTGGAGAGCATGCAGGAATTTCTCAACAACGCCGGGCTCGGGGATTATCTGATAACGACCGCCCCAACATACCCCGAGCTCAGCTGCTAGTTCATTGCCACCTTTAAAATGGAAACGGTGGACCATGGGTGTGTTGGACTTACATTCAAGTTCAACAAAACAAAATACACATTGGACTACACCCTGCTGCAGGAGGCATTAGGGGTGACTATAGCCGCCTCCGACGACTGGTGAGAACGTATCCAGACACCTGATTTGATGGAGTTTTGGCAGGCCGCCACCAGGTCTGAGTTTCATGTAGGGGGTGAGTACTCCAACAAATTCACTCACCCCTGTTTGAGGCTCATCTCGAAGGTATTCATGAGTGTCTTTTGTGGACACAAGGAGGAGAATAAGGTTGTTCTTAAGGACCTTACACTGCTATACGTCTGCCTCTCCACGAATGACTAGGTACTGGATTGGCCATACCTCTTCCTTACCGCTCTGAAGTGGATTTGGAAGAATGAGCCACGTGATATTGTGGGAGGAGGGATCATCTCCTTGTTGGCTGCATAGGTGATGGATCTTTTTGCCTTGGAGGACTGATTAGAGGCCCCACTTTATACGGAGGGTATGTTGAGGAGGTGCAGGCTCCTCAAGAGAGACGGAGAGCATCGTTTTTACCTCTCTTTAGCAGATGGGAGTCACATCACATACGTCCCCCGTTGACTTTCATTGGGAGACGAGCTCTCCGATCTGTATGTACCAGCTGACCCAGTTCCTCCGAGACGGCCTCAGGTGGATGTTGTTGGGAGATACGCAGCAGGCTCCAGCCGGGTCCCTGCCAGTAATGAGGAGATGCCGACGGCAGGACACGACAGTCAGACCATGGAGAGTCTGTAGGCTCAGATGGCTACCTTGACTTCACAACACCAGGCATGGCAGACCGAGTACCAGCGGTCCATGCTTGAGCAACAGCAGGCGTGGCAGTCCAGCTTCGCCTCCTCCATGACCACTCACTTCGACCGCCGTCAAGATGCTTCGCAGGCGGCTCATCAACAGCAGTTGGAGACTCAGCAGCTGGCTTGGCAAATTAGCTATGAGACTTCATTTAGAGAGAGGATGG
Organism: Fagopyrum homotropicum; assembly: GCA_033239125.1. Taxonomy (NCBI): domain Eukaryota; kingdom Viridiplantae; phylum Streptophyta; class Magnoliopsida; order Caryophyllales; family Polygonaceae; genus Fagopyrum; species Fagopyrum homotropicum. The sequence goes on along the minus strand of BSWB01000006.1, from coordinate 68,931,194 downwards.
AGGCTCAAGAGGGCCGTATCGACACGCTCCACCGCCGGCAGGAGCACTTCTTCCGCCAATTTCCTTACCCACCGGAGGAGGGTCCAAGTGACCCATCCGGACCATCCCACTGAGGGGTACATTTCTCTTCCTTTCTCCCACATTTATCTTTGCCTCATTTCCACTTGGAGGACAAAGTGTACTTCAAGTATGGGGGGAGGACATTATCATTGCTTGTACAGTTCATTTGAGTTTGAGTTGTCTTGTTTTGCATTTTAAATTCAGATTGAAATTCACAAAAAAAAAAGCCAAAGAAAATGAAAAGAGGCATAAAAAAATCCTTGGATAAACCGAAAACCCGAAAGGGCGGTTTAGGCAAAAAGAAGGTAGTCCGACCAACCTTAGGTCGGTGCAAAATTGGACTTGAGAGATGTGAGTTAAAGTGAGATCATCAAAAGAAGAAGAGTGGCAAGGAGAAAACCCGAAAGGGTGCCTTGGCAAAATGAGCGACACCGAGTGTAGGATTCCCTTCCGGCGTTTGGCGACATAAGAAGGGGAGTCATAAGGAGGTTGTCCGGGTAGGCCACTCTTGGAGCAATAAGGATGGTAGTCTCTCCCTTTTTTCTCACATTTCCTCTCTTTTCCTTCTTTCTTTCTTGGCTTTTCTCTTGTTTTCATTGTCTTTCTTTCTTACCCATGCTTCTTGAGGCCTTTGAGTCTAGTTATTGTCATTTGTTTTACTCAGGACGAGTAAAAGGTCTAAGTATGGGGGAGTTTGATAGGTGATGGAATCACTATCATTTAGGATAGTTTTTAAAGTCTTTTATTGCATTTGCGTCGGTTTATGCTACTAACTCCTTGGTCCAGAAGAAGAAGACTAAAAGAAGCTAAGGAAGGAGTTATAAGCACTTACGAGTGAAGATTAATCACGAAGCAAAGCTTCTGTTGCCTCACCGCCCCAGCGGAGCCTTGCCACCGCCCCTACGGGTGACGCATTACACCGGAGCGCTCCCTGCGCCTTCACCAGCGCCGCCCATAAAGTGTGTCACCGCCCCTGCGCCACTCCTTGACGCCCTTGCGGTGACCTGCCCTGAAGAGACGAAGACCAGCTCCCCTGCGCCTTCCACTACGCCTCAACCTGGGAGCTGGAAGACGAAGAGGTTGTGTCACTGCCCCTGTGTTGACATAGGGACGCCCCGACGGCTTGGTATCAGAAACGTCAGGAAGTCGAAGGGTCAGACGTTTGAAGAGCATTAAAGATCCGCCCCAGCGGAAGCACTTAGCCGCCCCTGCCGCCATGAAGAAGATCAAGCGTTTTTGCCTTCACCGCCCCTGCGGACCTGAAGGCCGCCCGTGCGATTTAACATCAGAAGCTTTACTCTGGCTGTTTACACCTCCTTTATGGCATTAAAGGTGTCTTTTTTGGGCCGGCCATTTACTCCTATTTAGTGTCTTTTGTAGTATAAATAGTCCTTGGTTGATTGCTAGAATCATCCATCTTGTTATTCAATAAATTATCCACTTAGATTATCTTGCTACCTTTGTAATGAGTTGCTAACTCCCTTGCTACATTAGGTTGGTTTGAAGCTGCGTTGTTACTTTTGTTGTAAGTTCTTTTTAATATAAGTTTTTATTCAGTAATGCTTTGTGTTTCCTTGATCTCCATTGTCTAATTGCATGTTTATTATTGCTTGAGATTGATCACCTTAGGTTCTAAAGTGCATGAAAACAATTAGGATTAATAGGTTTCGGGTTCGGGTCTTTAATCTAGTAGCAACTTCAAGTAATAACGTGTTGTAATTACTTAAAGAAAAGGAACACAAATATAAAGATAAGTTTAACGGTTTTAATCTTCTCTTTATATCCCTTAGTCTTTGTTTGAAAGCTAACTTGTTATTTGTTCTTGTAGGTTTACGGAACACTGACCTGTTAAGTTGTGTTGATATTGGTTGGCTCAACACTTATATATGATCGAGACGGGATATTACTTGAAAACTTGTAAAAGGAACTCACCAAAGTAGCAATCGCATGCTTAGAATCAACCTAGTGTAGATTCATCCATCATTGTTTTACTTGTCGCATTAATCGTTTTGATAAGTTTTTGTGTGCATTAATTCAACCAACCCCCCCCCTTTTGTTACTCGTTACTATAATTGATAATTGCATCTAAAACACCTTAACTCTCTTGGGTTCGACCCTTACTTAACCACTGTACTTGTTTTTGGTGCTACGTTGGCAACCGGCCAACTCAAAGGCGAAGTTGATCTACAATTTCACCTTTTAGATTGCCCATAGGATCCTCTCCGAGTGCCTTTTCCCTAGGACCGAGACTCCCCAAAAGCTTAAGGTTGATGAGCTTTTTATCCTCTATTGTATGGCTACCGGTCAATCTCCGGATTGCGCCACTATGCTTGCTTCTACCCTTAGCAAGATCAAGAACAAATCAGCGGGGAATATCGGTTATGGAGGGATAGTGACATACATAACAAAGCAGTTTGGAGTGGATTTTTCAGTTGGTGAGATGGTTGCTGCTGTGAGGCCTTTAGGGCTTCAAGGATTTATGACTAGGGGACTCTTGATTCCCCGCCACCGAGGTCCACCCTTTATTTCCATGCCCCTTGGGAGGACAAGGAAGGTAGAGGTATTCCATGGAGTGCTGATTACTCCACTAGGAACCGGCAGAATTTGAAGGCTACGTTTGTTCCGATGCATGCCAACCGCCTAGGAGTTCCAGCCTACATTCCCGAGGATGTGCCAGCAGCAGCTGATGAGGCTGAGGATGATGATGATGATGCTGATGAGGAGATGGGTGGTGATGAGTTTCCGGACATTGGAGGTGCTGAGGAAGCTTTAGGAGATTTTCCGGATCAGCCGGCGGATTTCCAAGAGCCGGCTAGGAGATCTACCTACCAGCAGCGGCCTTCCGCTTCTTACTCTTCCTGACGTGCTAGTGTGAGTGAGCGCCCTACTTGGATGGAGGGTCCGCAGGCTTGGATGGATGCTTCTCCATCTTGGATGGGAGCACCACCGGAGTGGATGCAGCAGCGACCAACTTGGATGGACGAGCAGCCGGAGTGGGTTACCGGACTTACACGAAGGATGGATAATCTTGAGACCTGCTTTGGTGAGCATGATAACGAGCACCGTGAAAATGCAAGGATTCTCCGCGACGTCTACCGGCAGCAGTTTGGGCGTCCATTCGACCCAAACTTCTTCCCGTACCCACCTCTGCCTCCTATGGAAAAAGTTGATTGTATGGTTCAAGCTACTCCACCGCCCTTGTGAGTTTCTTTGTTCTTTTTTTTTTCCTTTTTTCAGCACATTAGGGACAATGTGTATTTTAAGTATGAGGTGGGGTATGACTCTCGTTGATGTAATAATTTCACACATTTTCTTCGCTTTATCCATGAACACTTGTATCTTTATTTTCATTGTCACACGTTTCTTTATTGCATTACATTCTTAAGCTTTGGAAACCCCGTAAAAATTTGAAAATTATTATGCTTCTAGGATTGGAAATGACCTCCATGATGAATCTACTTGTGGATTGAATTTTTGATGACGTTTATGTGCTTGAATTGAGTGGTGAATTGTGGAGAAATTGAATACATTGTTTGATCTTCTTGCAAGTTTCATAATGTTAAAGTTTTTTTTTAAATCATATTGAGGAATGAAGGTTGAAGTCACATTATAAGTTCTTGCGCTTCTTTATGAAATGATTAAGGCATCTTGATTTTCTTGCTTCTTCTTTGTTCATCCAGCCCTTCAATGAAATTGTTGCCTCCTTTACCTATCTGGGAATTAGGAAGAGTGTGATTTTGGCATATTTGATGTGGGAGGGCCATGAAAGAAAATTGTGCATTCAAAGTATAGAAAAGAGGTTTGGGGAAGTCAATCTTGATGATGAGTAACTCGGCACCATTTACATAGCCGGGTGTTTGTGTCTTGCCAAAGTCGGATTGAGCGATATTCCTAATGGATTGTGGTATGTGCATCAAGGGTTTGAGGCATCTCGAAATTGAGAATCGTCAATCTCCTAGGCTTCGGTTTTTGTGCACCGCTGTCCATACTTCCAAAAACTAAAGTCGAAGAAGAATTTTGTGCTGAAAAGCGAGAAGAAAGCTTTCAAATGGTGGTTGATTCGAGTTACAAAAAGAAAAGATTTTGTGTTGTTCCATTTTCCCGGATTTTTGCACCACATACCCTATATGTTTCCCACCTATCCACGTTTCTTGACATTTGCTTGAAAGTCCTTAAGATCTTTTGATTGTTGCTTGGCTTAGTGATCTAAATTGAATCCCCACATGATTGATTTTGACATTGCTTTGGGTTATGATGTTTGTTTTGGAGCTTTTGCAATATATGATCTTCCTTTGCTTGACATGATTCGTTTTATGTACATGGAAGTTTTCAAGGAAACATGAAGCAAGATTTGACGGTGATCTATTGATTAGAAGCACAATACCAAAAAGATTTTTTTTTACCTTCTTTTGCATTCATATTTCATTCTACCTTATGTTCTAGCTTTTGAAAACCTTGCTTGGGGACAAGCAAAAGACAAGTATGGGGTATTTTGATAGCATGAAATATGACGATATTTTAGGCACATGTTTTGGTTCTTTTTCCCCTTCTTTTGTGTAAATGGATATGATTTTGAAGCATTTATGAGCACATGCACCTATTATGTTGGTATAGAGATCTACACAAGCTTTGTTGTATTTTTAGGTGAATAAAGGCTTGGATTTGAGCATAAATGGAGTATGTAGGAGTATTTGATCATGCTAGGCATCAAGAGGATGCATTGGAGTAGCTAAGGGAGGAGCATGATTAGAGAGCGTTACGAAACAAAAGCTTTTACGAAGAATTTGGACTTTCCATGGCCAAACACAAAGGGACCACGACAGTGGTTTTGGGATTTAATTTAGTTATGGCCGTGGAAAAGTATGTCGAGAGCAAGGAAGTCATTCCACGGTGGTTCCACGGGCGTGGAAAGTTGTTCTTGGCCGTGGTTTTTCTAACGGCCGCCACGTGTCATATTTGCCACATCAGCAGCGGTTATTGGGCTTTTGTAACCCTACTTTTCCTCCTATAAGAAGGTTGAAGAAAGAGAGAAATATCATCATCGGCTAGGGATTCGCATCCAGCACTACATTTATGGCATTGTTAGAGAGATTTCGAGAAGATTTTATTGCGTGAAGGGAAGATTTGGAGAAGTACGCATTTGAAGATTACGTACTCGGAAAAGATCTTAGGGTTTCATCTTGAAGGCGGATTGACATCCCGTTCTTCTTTGTTCCTTGGGATTTGTGAGAGATTCTTACTCTATTTTATATTCATTGAACGCAAGTGACAATTTTGTGTTTGATTAACATTGGTTTTGTGTTTATTATTGAGATTTCAAGGTTTTACCTTTTGTCCCTTTTATATTTGATTTTGGATTTGATTATGATGATTGTTGGATAAAGCCCTTAAGCAATTCTAAGGTGAAGGGTTGATAATTGTGGCATAGATGATGATAGATTGAACCAAAACATATCTGACCTTGAGAGTTGCGAGAAACCTCGTCGTCGAGGATTTCCACGGCCTATTCTTGAGTTCCACGGCCGTGGTTCTTCAAGATCCGACCGTGGTTTTCCTCTGTCGTACGTTTTTTACTTTTGCTTTGATCCAAACTTAAAGATTGGCTTTAACCTAGCCTTGACTTACCTTTTCTAGGTAATAGTGAGACTCAACATCCTCTACTTTGGTTTCGAGTGTCACAACCTTAACCATTTTGGCTTTTCTTTGATCCCCTTGGGTTTGGGCATGGGTATTTGAGAGTTTAATCTCATCCTTAGATCCTTTCAATTCTGCAGCCTCAACAACATTTATAGAGAGAGCCTTTGAGTGAGACATTTGGGATTGGAACTTCACCGTACAATTTCCTACTTTAGATATAGCTTTGCAATCCCAACTTTGTCCTTATATCTTTAGAATATCTTAAATCAATTGCCACAATTGGATACCTGAATCTTTAGAATCTTTTTCCCAATTAATCTTTACAAAAGCTTTTGTTATTTGCCTGACAACTTGTGAACTGAATTTATCCCCCCAAATACCTGAGTTCGATACTCTGGAATTCTTGCTTTACTACACCGATCCGTACACTACAGGTTCACTTTGCTTAATTTTAGTTTTTAAAAATTTAAGACTTCGACGCACACACTTTAGAAGCGAACAAGCATGTCGTCGGGATGGAAAATCTGTAGCGGTGGGAGGATGGAACCCGAAAATCTCTCCAAACTGGTCCATGGGGAGAGCATAATTCTTGTTAAGAAGGCGGAACTTGATTCCCTTCTTTTCCGGCACATAAGTCACGGAACTCAGAAACTCGAACGTCGGCTCTAGATAAGGCGGCGCACGAATGGCTAGAAAGGTCTCTAGTCCGACCATAGAGACCATCTTCTACAAATACTCAGCCACATGCAGACAATCAAAATCACTAATGCCGACATACTGCGGAGCAATGCTGGTGCGGCCACAAATACGATCAAAGTCAGTTTGGAACCTCTCATAAAAAACCGGGACCTATGGTTGTGGAGGAGGAGAAGGCTGCCCAGCACTAGGACGGTCTCGGAGGTCCGATTGACGATCAGAACGTCTCAAATTCTCCATAACTGGATGTCACCTCGGTTAGTTCTTTTGGTATCTCGGCCGGGATGTTCATAGTGGACCGAGGTGAACAGGCTGCTTCGATCGAAACCCCAAATCTGTAACTATTTACCCCAAATCTCACTTCCAAATGCTTCCTAAGGGTTACTTAAGCAGTTTCCAACAACAAACAACAGCAAACAACCTCCAATCTGAACAAATGCAAACCGAAATCAAACGAAAAGGGTTTCGAACATCATACCCGAATTTCTGCAACGTGTGATGGATTTGAGCGAGGTTTGATGCTTGAAATCCGTTTGCCTTGCTTCTCCCGATCATTTAGAACAAAAAATTGAACAAAACGGTGAAGAATTGATTTATCGAGGTGTCGGAACGAGGTGATTCCCAGTTAACCTTATCTCGTTTGCTTCAAAAGTCATCTCGGTCGAGATGCTTTGACAGCATCCAAGATGTATCTCAGTCAAACTTCGTGCTCTCAAATTCTCGAACATTAATCCATCCATGTGTTCCTGATTTGTTTTTCCTCTTCTTGTGTAACAACTAATTCCTGTCTAAGAGGACACACAAACACGAAACAAACTATCTAAACTAGTCTAGGAAAGGGAAAGGAAAGCAATACCTTGGGTTGCCTCTCAAGAAGCGTTTGGTTTAAGGTCGCTAGCTGGACCGTACGTCACTCTTAAGCAAGATGCAAAGGTGCAATCTCCTCAGCTGGAACTTCCGGTTGATACTTCTTCAACCTATGGCCGTTGACCTTAAAGTTTCCACTAGCTTTACCCCATACTTCAACTGCACCATGGGGAAAAACATTTTTCACAATGTAAGGTCTTGTCAATCTAGATTATAACTTAACTGGAAAAAGGCGGAGACGGGAGTCGAAGAGTAGAACAAGATCCCCTTCTTTGAGTTCCTTAGGGATGATGTACTTGTCATGCCATTTCTTAGTTCTTTCTTTATAGATCTTGGCATTCTCATAGGCATTCAAGCGCAACTCCTCTAACTCGTTGATATCCAAAAGCCTCTTCTCTCCAGCTCCCTTGAGGTCGAAATTGAACCATTTGATCGCCCAATACACCTTGTGCTCCAACTCAACGGGAAGATGACAAGACTTCCCATATACCAAATTGTAAGGAGTTGTACCTATGGGAGTTTTGAATGCGGTCATGTACGCCCAAACAGCATCGTCCTACTTCATAGACCAATCCTTACTTGTCCTTGAGACGGTCTTCTCCAAAATTGCCTTGATTTCTCTATTAGAGATCTCCACCTGCCCACTAGTTTGAGGATGATAAGGGGTTGCTACCTTGTGGGTGACCCCATACTTTGATAGAAGTGTCTCAAACTTCCGGGCTATAAAACGTGTCTCTCAGTCGCTAATGATGACTCAAGGTGTTCCAAAGCGTGGAAAGATAGTCTTATTGAAGAACTTCACAACCATCATGGCGTCATTAGTGGGAGAAGTAATGGATTCTACCCATCTAGAGACGTAATCAATAGCTAAGAGAATGTAGATGTTTCCTATAGATAATGAGAAAGGTCCCATAAAATCAACGCCCCACACATCGACGATCTCGACCTCCTGATTATTGTTAAGTGGCATCTCGTTCTGCCTAGATATATTTCCTGTTCTTTGGAATGCATCACAATAAGCAACAAATGTTTGCACATCCTTAAATAATGAAGGCCAAAAGAAACCAGAACATAATAACTTAGCGCAGGTTTTGTGAGCGCTAGAATTTCCTCCACAAGGAAGTGAGTGGCAATGCCGTATGACACTTGTAGTCTCATCTTCCAGAACGCACCGTCGAAGCATCTCATCCGGTCCTCTCTTGAAAATTAGAGACTCGTTCCAATGGTAATGACGTACGTCTTTTAAAAACTTCTTACTTTATGTATGTCAATCCTAGAGGTACTTCCTGACAAACAAGATAATTAACAAAATCAACATACGATGGCTCTTTACCGTTAGAAATTTGGTGAAGCCAATTCTCCATCAAATGCAATTGCTCATCGGGAAATGAATCATCAATGGGGAGATCGTCCCTTTTGAGCAAGGTGGGTGGTAGCCGGCTGAGGTGATCCGCTACAGAATTCTCAGATCCCTTCTTATCGCGATCTCCAAGTCAAATTATTAAAGCAAGTATCAAATAGTTGCATGGTCGGTAAAAAATAACTTGCGCTCCTACCAAGTAAGAACGAAACTTGTTCGCTCCAAACGGTGTGTGCAATCTTTAAATTTATAACCCTAGATGTAAGCTTAAAACAAGGATGCGAACCCGCAGTGTACGGGTCAATCGTAGTAAAAAGCAAGAAATTCCAGGGGTCGATCACAGGGACTTAGTGAAACAAAGCAGGTATAGGTTTGTCAATGCCACTACTAACCACAAAAGCGATTAAAACAATCAAAGATGATAAAAAGTCAATTAAGGAAATATGCAATTCTAGGGATTAAAGCATCTAGTTGTGGTTCCAACTCCAGATCTAAAGATAAAGCGGACAAAGCTGAGATTTTTGCATAGGGAAGGTGTTTCTAAAGTGGAATAGATCACCGGGTAAGTGTCACTACTCACTAATCCAAAACCGTAACTCATATTACCGGGTAAGTCTCAAGGTATTAAGGAAAAGAACTATAACCTCAAACTAACACTCCAACTAAGGGAATAGAATCAACCTTTACCGGGTAAGTCTCAGGTTAACTCACAAAGATGGGATGGAAGCACACTCAAACCCCAATAAAGCATAAACCTTTACTACCTACTCTTATGATCTTTGGTAAACAAACAAAGGAATTACCTGGTAAGTCTCATCCTAGGCTTGCATTGAACCAGTAAAGGTGTAATAAGAATAGGATTTGGCAAACTCTAACACTTGACTCTCAGTTTCGGATCAGGTAAGTCACCTCGGTCAGAAGAATTCCACCCCAGCCGAGATGTTCATCGACTGAGCGAGATGCTTTAGGGTTAAGGATAAAGACTCGAGCTTTCAGGGTCCTATTGTGATTAAGATTATTCTATAATTGTTTTTCCCACAACCTTCAGCCAATCACCCTAGAATCACACAAGGAAATCAGCCACTCATCATTATGAAAGCAATAATCAAATATATGGGAAGAAAGAGAATAATTGAACAAGAAAACCTTAAGAGAAAGGCTTCAATAACTGAATCAATTATCAAACAACAAGCGTTCCTTGGATCACAATCCAACAAAGACAATCAACAAAGAAGGGAATCTAAGAAAGTCTTAAAAAACTCTTCACAAAAGCTATAAAAGCTATCAACTTTCTTCCTTCAATCTTCCTTCAACCTTCAAAAAGGTTCTTCAAATCTCCCAACTATAGTGGGGTAAATCGGCTGCTCTAAGCATCTTCCGGGTGATAGCGGATGTTTAAGCACGATCTCCAGCCGTTAGCGGATGTCTAAGCACGATCTTCACGTGGTAAGCAGGGTACGGATTTGTGGAAAATCCAACCCTTTTTATAGGAAAATTACTCTCCAAAGATAAGATATCTTAGAAAGATCTTTTCCCATAAAAATAGTAAAATATATGGGCTAAATTATCTTCTTCCTTCTAGGAATCCAGCCCAAAAATATAAGATCCTCTTTCCAAAAATAAAAGATTTCAGCCAAGAATAAAATATCCTTGCCGCATCCAAGGTGTTCGCCTCGGTTGAGTCAGCTCTTCTGGATCACCTCGGTCGAGGTGACTCTGTAGTCAACCGAGGTAAATCACAACTGAATGTGAAATCTCTCAAATCTGGTCCAAAGTGAATCTTCAATCCATTTTCATGATTCCTGGATTCTTCCTTAAGCTCCTGAATGTAGCTCCAATGACTCCTTAGCTCCTTTTGCTCCATTTTGATGTAAAACGTGCCATTTTACCTACGATTACAACGAAACTTGGTGTAGACCTCGATTCCTAAAAAGGTAGATGAAACGACAATATAATCACATAATATACATTCAAACATGCAGATTATTGAAGATAAAACGTCTAAACAGGCACCAAAAAAATAGACAATAATTCATGCTATCAAAATACCCCATACTTAGCCCTTGCTCGTCCACAAGCAAGTTCCGAATATAAAATACAAGATAGAATGGATTATAAGTCATGAAGATCAATGAAAAAGTCTTTCAAAACATTTTAATGGTGTGTTACAATAATAGATAACTCTAAGAGAATACTTCATGGAATATGAAATCAAAATATGATCCAAAATATTTTATAAATATGAGAAAGTTGTTCATTTTATAAATATGAGAAAGTTGTTCATCTTTTCAACAAGCTCGAGGTCTCAAGGGCTTCCCAAAAGAAAGGTCAAGAAACGTGTAGGGTAGGGATGTATAGAAGGTAATGTGGTGCTAGAATCCGGGAAAAGGATATCACTTGACTTTCACTTGACTTTCAACATCATCCACCAATAAGCTTTGCTTATTTCACACTTTTCCTTTTTTTACTTTACTTTTTTGGATGCATGGACAAAGGTGCACAATAACCGAAGCCTAGAAAATCAACAATCATCAATTTCTTGAGATGCATCAAACCCTTGATGCACATACCATGACCCGTTAGGAATATCGCTCAATTCGACTTTGGCAAGACACTAACACCCGGCTATGTGAATGGTGCCGAGTTACTCATCATCATGATTGACTTCACCAAACCTATTTATTGCTTTCTAACACTTTTACTTCCAGCCAACTTCTCAACTTTTCTTTCACCTGCTTTTCACTTGCTTGCTTCCAAATTCCCGGATAGGTAAAGGGAGGCAAATATGTATATGAGGGGCTAAGCATGATCAAGAAGAAGAAGAGAAGAGAATGAATTGTCTTGGTCTTTGCAGGAAGAAAGTGAGAGAACTCATAATGTGGTGCCAACCTTTAAATTCAACATAATTTGGATAAAAACAAAGTATTTAAACATGCCAAAATTTCAAACAAAGCATTTAGCAACTTAAACATATCATAAAACCTTTCAAACATATAAAGATTTCAAAACCAGTCAGCAAACAAAATCTTCACTGAGGTCATATCCAGATAAGAAGCAGAAAAATCGTTTCGAAATTATTTTCAGTTAAAACGCCTCGGTCGAGATGTTCTAGTCAACCGAGGTGAAGTACCTCGTTTGGCCAGAATTACTTCGGTCGAGGTCAAAAAAAAAAAATTTCTTTCCAATTTTTGACGTTTTTCTGAATCAAATAACCTGTATGCATGCATGTAGTCTCAGATAGAGCAAAATAAAACATAAATATCCGAAAGAGTCAAGTCATACATCCATAGTCAAATAATACATCCAATACCCCATACTTGGGACACATTGTCCCAATGGGTCAAAATAAGTCTAGAAAATAAAGTACTCACCGGACATAGCTGAGCTGCATAATAAATAAGAAGGAAAATCCTGCAAGCTCTCAATAATCACGATCCAGTGGTGGTGGTGGTGGTGGTGGTGGCACATATGGGTGCTGAGACGGGTCGAAAGGATAGCCCATGACATGCTGAAACTGAATCACAGCCATCACGTGCTGGTAGTGTAGTCTCCCTTGCATCTCTCTGATCTCTAGGGACATGGCAGCATAGGAATCTATCATTTGATCCGTCAGATCATCGATCCAACGGTGAGCAAGTGGATCCCTCTACCTACGTACCCTACGCCTAGCAGGATGTGCTGGTGCTGCAGCCGACTCCTCCTCAGTCTCGTCATCATCTAAATCAATGACCGGCGCACTAGTCCCAACTGTATCCGTGCCCGTATCCATAGGAACGCCACCATCCTCAGCAACATCATCATCATCATCCTCAGCCTCGTCCTCCTCAGCTGGCCCTTGAGCTGCTGCAGTTGTTGCCTCTCTAGCATCCTCCATCAATGGGATCCACGCACTTTGCCAGTAATGTGGATCAAACACGGAGAACTGAGCTGACCATCTGATCCCTTGAGGTGCAGTCGGCTCCCATGGCATCGCCACATATGCCGTAGTAAGTCCTCGGGGAACCAGTATCCTCCGAGTGATCATCTCCTAAAGTCCATGAGACTTGGCAGCCGCCACCATGGTACAAGCACTGAGATCCATATCCATGTAACTTGCTATAAGAGTCACTATACCTCCACAACATATGTCGCCTTTTGCCTTCGCCTTTATGCTATGTAAGTCCTCCGCCAGCATTAATCCAAAATCTAGGACTCCTCCAGTCACCATGCAGTACAAACTCAGAAGCTCACCCTGTCTGACCTTTTGGGGCGTCTCAGTACGCACCAGATGAGTCTCACTAAAGATCCTGTGAGCTAGTCTAAAAGCAAGATGAAATATAATCCGCTCCGTGGAGTCTCCAGGTCGCCATCTGTCTGCATGCTCAACCACGTGAGCAATCTGTCCCCAGAACTCTCGAGCTACAGCTCGAGAGGGAAAATCAGCTGCGGTAGGGGTCGGGAAGCCAAAGATGTCCCGCCAGTGTGCCAAGAGAACCAAATAGTTCCGGTTCATCAATCGGTACATTACGGCGCGCTCGGTAGGCAAGTAGGTAAAGGAGCTGACAAACTCCATGGTCGGTTCTAGATAGGCCGGAGCTCTAATCTCTGTGAACTGTTCCAGCCCCACAGTAGAAATCATATGCCTCAAATCATCATTAACATGGAGGCAATCAAAAGCAGATATGTCCAAGAAGCGTGGTGCAACGTTTGGACAGGCCGCTATGCGGTCATAATCGACCTGGTGTCTCTCGTGGATCACCGGTCTAGTACGGCGGGAGGAAGAAGAAGGAGAAGATATGTCCCTCAGGACCAACTGCCTGTCAGAACTCATAATTTCTGAGACCTGTCAGACCACCTCGATTGCCCGGACAACTTTGAAGAACACCTCGGCCGAGGCAAGGCCGACTGGACCGAGGCGAAAAATTACTCGATCGATTCCCTCAAAATTCCAGTTCTTTTCCCCCAAAATCACTACCAAAGGTTCCTATGGGGTACTTAATCCTTTTCTCAGCAAATGCAGGGGTAACCAAAGCCCAAATCGAGAGGAAACAATGGGGAAATGGAAAATAGGGTTTTTTCGATTTTTTACCCCGATTCGGTTGATTCGGTTCGTTCTTTCTGCATATTGGTGCTTGCAATGCGATCCTCTATCATTTCCTCTCAGTTTTGAAACAAGAATCGTCGAAAACGAGCGAAGAATGAAGAAGCGAGGTGAGATTTACGCCGCGGTCGAGAAGAGGGTAAAGAGAAGAGAGAGAAATCTTCAGTCCCTTTTATACCCTTTTCTGGAACTGCTGTCACCTCGGTCGAGATGGTCACAACTGGACCGAGGTGTACGGACCGAGGTGAGTCTTCAAAAACCCTAATCGCCTCGGTTGCTCAAGAATCATCTCGGTCGAGGTGCTGTGACAGCAACCGAGATGTGTCTTAGTCAAACTCCGTCTTCTCAAATTCTCGAACTTTTGTCCTTCCAGTTGTGCTCCTGGGTTGTATTCCTTCCTTAGATGTCACCTGTTGTCTGTCTAGGACGCCAAAAACAAAACAAAGCAAAGCAAAAGCAAACTATCTAAAGCTAGACTAGAAAAAGGGAAAAGAAAGCAATACCTTGGGTTGCCTCCCAAGAAGCGCTTGATTTAAGGTCGCTAGTTGGACCGTACGGCATGGAATTACTCAATGTACCTCGGATATCGTGGAGTGCTCATCGCATCCATAATAAAACTCTCCCAAAAAGATTCCGGTTCCTAATTTCACCGGCAAGTGGTAGGATCTCCTACGTACAAGCTTGTACGGTTTGGTTCTCACCGGAATCATACCGGTCTTCATCCTTTTCCATGGGACATAACTCAGTCTTTCATCCCATCCTTTCCAGTTGTGCTTCTAGAGGATTCTAGTAGCTTCCCCATCTTCAGCTTGGGGATAATACAAGGTCTTTGTCACGTGAGTGACCCCATACTTGAACAAATAACAATGCATTGCCTTAGCGGTGAAGTGCTTGCTAGCTCCAATCCTTTCAGTCCAAGGAGCATCTTCTTTCAGCAAATATAAGGGAGGTTTCATCTTGATTTTAGGAGGTTCTTTCGGAAGAGACCTCCAACTCTTCGGTGCATCCCGGAAGAAATCTAGAACTTTAAAGGGAGTAGGAGGAAGTACCTTATAAAGTTCTTCAAATAGCGGGATAAGTTTCATATTAGGGTGATAATCCACACATGAAATCTTTCCCAACTCAGCCGATCTTTCTTCCACCTTGGCCACAGTCTTAGTAATTTTGCCAAGGTTCTCTGCATCTTCCACTTCCAGTTCTACAGATTCTTCTTCCATCTCGGCCGATCTCTCTTCCACCTCGGCCGATCTCTCTTTCACCTCGGCCGAAGTCTCAACAGTTGGATCGAGATCTTCCACATCTTCCTCTTCCTCAAAAGCTTCAGGAGAAACTTCTGGTTCAATTGGGGGGATGCTTGAAACTTGCAGCACTTCCGTATGCTCCTCTTTCGGCTTAGCATAGGATAGGGTGCTTTCCTTGAGCTCCTCCACCTTCTTCATCAACTTCTCACATCTTGATTCAAGAGAATCTTCAAGAGGTTGCTCATTAATCTTTCTTGGGACATTCATCTCATCCCATATCGCAAGCTCCTTCTCAATGGCCTTTTCTCTTTCCCTTTCATTGTTAAACCAATAAAAGGAGTATTTCTCTTCCAAGTATTCATAATGGTCCGCCCTAGCACTTTGTCTTGCTATCCAGGCCGGATCAAATGTAGTCATCGAATATCCTGAAAACTACAAAACTCATAGAAAGAGTAGTTAATAACAACAAGGGCAATAGCCCCGAAAGACAACCGTAACCGGCTCGGTCTAGACCAAGTCCCCGGCAACGGCGCCAAAAACTTGTTCGCTCCAAACGGTGTGTGCAAGATTTAAATTTATAATCCTAGATGTAAGCTTAAAGCAAGGATGCGAACCCGCAGTGTACGGGTCAATCGTAGTAAAAAGCAAGAAATTCCAAGGGTCGATCACAAGGACTTAGTGAAACAAAGCAGGTATAGGTTTGTCAATGCCACTACTAACCATAAAAGCGATTAAAACAATCAAAGATGATAAAAATTCAATTAAAGAAATACGCAATTCTAGGGATTAAAGCATCTAGTTGTGGTTCCAACTCTAGATCTAAAGATAAAGCGGACAAAGCTGAGATTTTTGCATAGGGAAGGTGTTTCTAAAGTGGAATAGATCACCGGGTAAGTGTCACTACTCACTAATCCAAAACCGTAACTCATATTACCGGGTAAGTCTCAAGGAATTAAGGAAAAGAACTATAACCTCAAACTAACACTCCAACTAAGGGAATAGAATCAGCCTTTACCGGGTAAGTCTCAGGTTAACTCACAAAGATGGGATGGAAGCACACTCAAACCCCAATAAAGGATAAACCTTTAACACCTTCACTTATGATCTTGGGTAAGCAAACAAAGGAATTACCGGGTAAGTCTCATCCTAGGCTTGCATTGAACCAGGAAAGGTGTAATAAGAATAGGATTTGGCAAACTCTAACACTTAACTCTCAGTTTTGGATCAGGTAAGTCACCTCGGTCAGAAGAATTCCACCCCGGCCGAGATGTTCATCGACTGAGCGAGATGCTTTAGGGTTAAGGATAAAGACTCGAGCTTTCAGGGTCCTACTGTGATTAAGATTATTCTATCATTGTTTTTCGCACAACCCTCAACCAATCACCCTAGAATCACACAAGGAAATTAGCCACTCATCATCATGAAAGCAATAATCAAATATATGGGAAGAAAGAGAATAATTGAACAAGAAAACCTTAAGAGAAAGGCTTCAATAACTGAATCAATTATTAAACAACAAGCGTTCCTTGGATCACAATCCAACAAAGACAATCAACAAAGAAGGGAATCTAAGAAAGTCTTACAAAACCCTTCACAAAAGCTATAAAAGCTATCAACTTTCTTCCTTCAATCTTCCTTCAACTTTCAAAAAGGTTCTTCAAATCTCCCAACTATAGTGGGGTAAATCGGCTGTTCTAAGTGTCTTCCGGGTGATAGCGGATGTTAAAGCACCATCTCTAGCTGTTAGCGGATGTCTAAGCACGATCTTCGCGTGGTAAGCGGGATACGGATTTGTGGAAAGTCCAACCCTTTTCATAGGAAAATTACTCTCCAAAGATAAGATATCTTAGAAAGATCTTTTCCCATAAAAATAGGTAAAATATATGGGCTAAATTATCTTCTTCCTTCTAGGAATCCAGCCCAAAAATATAAGATCCTCTTTCTAAAAATAAAAGATCTCAGCCAAGAATAAAATATCCTTGCCGCGTCCAAGGTGTTCGCCTCGGTCGAGTCTGCTCCTCTGGATCACCTCGGTCGAGGTGACTCTGTAGTCAACCGAGGTAAATCACAACTGAATGTAAAATCTCTCAAATCTGGTCCAAAGTGAATCTTCAATCCATTTTCATGATTCCTGGATTCCTCCTTAAGCTGGTGAATGTAGCTCCAATGACTTCTTAGCTCCTTTTGCTCCATTTTGATGTAAAACGTGCCATTTTACCTACGATTACAACGAAACTTGGTGTAGACCTCGATTCCTACAAAGGTAGATGAAATGACAATATAATCGCATAATATACATTCAAACATGCATATTATTGAAGATAAAACATCTAAACAGGCCCCAAAATATAGACAATAATTCATGCTATCAAAACTTCTCAAATGCAAAGACAACTGCCAAGAGCTCCTTTTTGATGGTGGCATAATTCAGCTGAGCCTGATCTAGCGTCTTACTAACATAATAAATAGCATTGGTCTGACCATCTTTCTTTTGTCCAAATACCACTCCTATGGCCACATCGCTAGCATCACACATGAGCTCATATGGAAAGGTCCAATCAAGAGGTTGAATGATGGGAGCGGTGATCAATGCTTCCTTTATCTGGTAAAATGCATCAAGGCATTCCTGCGAGAACTCAAAAACAACATCCTTATTCAAAAGATTAGTAAGCAGTTTAAAAATCTTAGAGAAATCCTTGATGAATCTCTTGTAGAAACCTACATGCCCAAGGAAACTCCGCACACCTTTAACAAAACAAGCTGGGGGAAGTTTTTCAATAGTCTCGATCTTAACGCGATCGACCTCTATACCTCGGTTGGAAAAGAGGTGTCCTAGAACAATTCCTTCGCTAACCATGAAGTGACACTTCTCCCAATTCAAAATGAGATTAGTGTCTTCACAACGTTGTAACACTAGACAAAGGTTAGCCAACAGTTATCAAAAGAGGAACCATATAAGAAAAATTATCAACGAATACCCCTATGATCTCCTCAATATGCTCGGAAAAGATAGCCATCATACAACGCTGAAAAGTGGTAGGTGCGTTACACAGTCCGAGCCATCCTCCGATAAGCAAATGTCCCCCATGGATAGGTGAAAGTGGTCTTCTCTTGATCATCCGGATGGATAGGAATCTCAAAGAAACCACTATAACCATCTAAGTAGCAAAAATGAGAATGTTGTGTTAATCTTTCAAGCATTTGATCAACGAATGGAAGAGGAAAATGGTCCTTTCTCGCTGCCAAATTCAATCTTCGATAGTCAATGCACATCCTCCATCCTATAAGGGTCCTTGTGGGAATCAACTCGTTGTTCTTGTTGGTTACAACGGTCATCCCTCCGTTCTTGGAACTACATATACTGGACTCACCCATTTGCTATCTGATATGGGAAATATGGTACCTGCATCAAGCAACATAAAATTTCTTTCTTCACAACCTCTTTTATGATCGTATTTAACCGCCTTTGAGGTTCCCGTGAAGTCTTATGATCATCATCCATTAGTATCTTATGCATGCAAAGAGAATGATTAACACCAACGGGATAATCTGTAACACCCCAAATTCACGGGACTTGGAGTGTCACATTGGGCTAGGATCTCACAATGGATCCTGACCCTAGCCTGACAACAAGTTTACTGGATCTTACAACAAGGCATAGGTAGATTAAAACCAAATACATAAAAGTTGTATATGATACATCAAAAGAGTTTACAAACTCAGAGCCGAATACAAAACATCAAACCACAACATCTGATACAAAAGATCCCATACCCCACGCATCCTAATGTACAGAAGCCCTCGGCTGGCCATACCATCTGTCTCACCCTGCAGTCTTCCTAACCTGTAGATCATCTACAACACGGTATGAAACCGTTAGCTACAACAATGAAAAGCATGAAGGTAATAGCACAACCACACATCAACATCTGATACATGCAATGCCACACACATTCATTTATTATCTTTCATTACGTTATTCCATTACTAATTTAACTTCTTTTGTAACACGGGGAACCTAAAGAACCTTGTCCCTTTCCCCGTTAACATAAGGGTTTGCATTGGGAGTGATCGTCACTCGTTCCCCCCTGTGTTACTGGCTTCCAATCACCTCCTCCTAACCAGTAGGCGGAGACCGGTGGTTACCGCCCGTTATGATACACTTGGGCAAAATAAATGTAATAAATGGTCATCCAAGTCCGGTATAGGTTATAAATGCACAACCATATGAACACACACAACCAGCATGATCATACAATCCACAACTGCACATTAATTAAGTCATGTGGACTTACCTGATATACTCGTTACCTGTACCACGTCACAGCTTCCCCTTGGGAAAGTAATCTACGCCTGCAATAGCAAGGCACACACAATCACATACTACATAGATTAGGAGACTCGTCTCACTAACCACAACCAACCTATATCTCAAATCAAAACCTCAGATCCTCAACACATTCATAAATGCCTAAGGCATATCCTCAACATAACATCTCATCATATTCGTACACATACTAAACCTTAAAGTCATAGCCGATATCCATAACATCATCATGATCCTCAACTCATTCAGACACCTAACATGCATCTAATCAGTATTCCTCTATCTCAAATTTAAACCTAATTTAATTAATTAACCTTTAATTAATTAATTAAATTTCACCAGAATAACGTTTTGCCCGCAGGCCATTTCAAAACCCACCTGTCATCAGATTTCATCAAACAAACAACCCATAAACACCAGAATAATATAATGATCATAATGGAATTTCTAATTATCCATTTTGAAAAGCCTAAGGTCAATTTAGGTCAAATCGCAATACGGAAAATGAATAAATTCATAACTTATTCGTTACTAACCCGATTGACGATCTGAAAGAAGATTCGAAATCACAACGACGTAGGCTACGCATGTACAACATCAAATTCACCGGAATCTGAGCGACGGAACTGTCCTGGTGACCTATATGGTTGACTAGGTCTTCATCTGCTCGGAAATGCAGAAACTTGGTACCGATATGAAGAGAATGAAGAGAAGAATCCAGAAACTCAAACGGAATTGAAATCGGATTAGAAACGGAGAGTAGATCTGAGTTTGAAGTTTGAGAGAAATTAGGGCTTTTACGAGGAAATGTGAAAGGAAATGAATTAAAAAACTATTTTCCGCTATTTATAGTGAAGTCGGTAATTATCCTTTAGCGAAGTCGATAATTATCCTTTAACAGACCCAATGGCGGGTTGAACCCTCCTCTCCAAAGTTCTCGAAATTGGAACAATAAATCTTGAATATTGTAGGGATAATTATTCAACAATTGCCTCGGAAAACGTGTATTTCTAAGCCGTCTTTCTTAGCAGTTAAGAAATGAAATAGCGACTCTTTTGGTCGTTCTGCCTTTCCATGTTATTTCATATCTAGGACATGCCCGATGTCGTGATCATTTCTCTCAACTGAATTTTTATTAATTGGAGCTCCCAAATGCTCCAAATAATACCGGATGGTAAAAATAATTATCCGGGGGAAAAAGTGAAAATTTCACCATAAGCCCAAAATTACGCCAGGAACATAACGGTGAGACTTATACTCAACTCTTACGCAATCTTCGCGAGTTATATGTCAATTACTATCACTGATTAAGTTAATCAACATTAATTAGAATTCGGAAATCCTAGCTATTACATCAAAAACCCCTTAAGAAAAAGTTTTGTCCTGAAACTTGAACAATTCTCAAATCCTCTCAGACCCATACGCCGAGGTATAGACATTCTCTCTATCGGAGGTATCACATCTCCGTTCAAACGTATCAACCTATAACACTCTATAACCTCAAAACACAGCATGGAGGAATCACCAACTCCAGCAACAAGATCATAACGCTATCCAAAGGCATAGAGGAAAAATCATCTCTAGCCAACTACTAACCACGTCACAATTTATGGAGGAAAGCCGTCTCCAGCCAATCGTACTCGTAACACAACTATGTGGAGGAAAACCGTCTCCACTCACACTGTGTCCATCAATAATAACATGGAAGAAAGAACCATCTCTAGCTAATCCTAAACATATTACAATAGCTTTGAGGAAAGAACCATCTCCAACTATACCTATATCGTGCTAGCAAACAAGATCTAACAGATCAGATGCACATATCAAAGATCGCACGAAAACACATCATATCACATAAGCACATAGCATACAAGCACTAACCAAAAAGGCACTAAGATCTACTCGTGGATCCTACAGGTGCCTCTAACTCTGCATAGAACTCTGGATAGTTCCTCTGGATACTATCCTCTATCTCCTAGGTAGCCTCATCCGGTCCTCATCTCGAACACTGTATCCTCATCATAGGAATATCCTTCGAATGCAGGCGTCTCACACCTCTCTTTCTAGAACTGCAAAAGGTTGTTCTGTACAAGTGTGGTTTGGCTCAACCACTAGATCATCATAACTCACAATGTGCCTCAGCTTTGGTATGTACTCCCTCAGCTGAGACACCTGAAACATAGGGTGAACACCCTCTAACTTTGGTGGCAAATCCAATCTGTGCATTGCTCTCCCAAGTCTATCCAGTATCTCGAAAGGACTGACATATCGGAGACTCAACTTCCCCTTTATGTCATAACGTCTGACGCCTCGTGTCAGAGTTACTCTCAAGCAGACATGAGCTCCTACCCTAAACTCTAGAGGTCGATGCCTCCTATCTGCATACAACTTTTGGCGGCTTTGTGCAGCCAGCATCCTCTCTCTGATCAGCGTTACTCGAGCCATATCATCCTGAATCTGTTCTGGCGCTATCCCACTGGTACTGCTAGGCTCCTTCCACCATAAAGGTGTATGACACCTATGTCTACACAACGCCTCATAGGGGTCATCCCTATAGATGCATACCAACGGTGGTGGTATAAAAACTCAACAAATGGGAGATAAACAAATCGTCCCTGTTCCAAATCCATCACACAAGCTCACAACATGTCCTCTACGGTCTGGAGGGTTCTCTCAGATTGACCGTCTGTCTGATGTAAAAGTCAATCATGATATGTGGACGCGTTCCCCAAGCAGTCTGAATCTACTATCAAAACCTCAAAGTAAACTGTCTATTATAATCATAGTCGATCGTCCTCGGTACACTTATGGAGTCCCACCATCTGTCTAGTGTACTCCTTTGTTACTTCATTAACTGGCCACGTCTCTCTATAGAGATGGAACGTGTCGACTTCGTAAATCTGTTACTAATAATCTGGATAACACCAAAACTCTTACTGGGTCTCAATCCCATCACAAGTCCACAGAAAAGTGCTCCCACTTCCACTACAGCACTAGTAGTGGATGAGCTCATCTCCAAGTCAGTAACACGTTAACCTGATTTACTACTTCGTGGTACCTCTTATTCGTACATGGATGTACTAAAGAAGGTGTACTATGAGTGTACTGTAATCTTCTCCACTCGACTCCGCATCAGCGGTTATACTGACGTAGTTGCGGCGCCTCATACTCCTTCTGTTCCAATAAAGAACTGTGGTGCTTCGCCATGAGGCATCCTTCCATCAAGTTCCCTCAGGGTCAGGCAAGTCCCTTGTTTTTGTTGGACCTCATCCAACAAACCAGGTAAAATCCCTAAACATGAAACTAACGTCCTTATCAGTAGTTGTAGGTCCAACTCTAACCAAGCTAGATCATTTTGAAACCGAGACTATAAACAATTCCAACAATCGCCTTCTCTCGAGGAGTCTCTTCTTACTCAAGGCATCAGTGACCACATTCTCCTTGCCAAAATAGTACAAATCTAGAGGCCAGCGTCCTTGATCAACTCAAACTATTGACGCTAGCAGTTATTCAACCTTTATTGCATAAAAATATGCTTCAACCTCCTATGATTTGTGAAACTCTGACACGAAATGTCACACATGTATTGTCTTCAAATCTTGGAACTGTAACTACCACCACTAACTCGAAATCATGAGTCGGGCAGTTCTCCTCATACGTTCTCAGCACCGTAGTCACATGATTGCTAGAATCTTCTGATTATCACCGAATAGAAGTAGAGGTCAAATGCTTCCTCTACTCTTCAGAGTTTCGACATACTACTTCAACCACACAATTATGGTGGTCTTCCTCAGAAGACTCATAAATGGATGCACAATCACATAGAATACCTCCTCAAAGCATTGGTAGCAATCGGCTGGGCCGAGAACTACATATTCCCTTAACGTTCATCAGTATCATCCATAAGACTTCATACTTACTCCTCGTCACATCAACCATGATCCTACTGGCGGAACAACATGACCTTGATGGTTACTTCTGGCATCTCAATTCACATTTAGGGAGCATAGCACACTGGCTTCTATCCCTCGGATTCTGCAAAACCGTCCTCAAATAACCGGTACGTTCCTCTCCGTTGTGAGAGTATACCAAAATTGTCATCAATAAGGTCTACCACCAACTGATCAAGGAAGTAGATGAAAACAATGTTCATCAACTCCTATAATGACTACTAGGACGTTCCTCAACTCAGATGACAGCACTACAACTCGTAGTGTCCATAACGGTATGAAATGTTGTCCTAAGCCCACGCTGCTCTCTCATCCTTAGCTGATGATATCCTAAGAATACGGAAATCTTAAAAACACAATTGCTTCTCTTAGTTGATCCAACAAGTCGTCCATACGTAGCAATGAACGTGCTAGGGCGAACGGAGCCCATCTCAAACCACTCTTCAAATTGCTTCTTCAATTTCTAACAACTCAACAAGCCATATACCTAATAGGCCTTCTCTCAACCAGTCTTGTACCATACTTTAACGCAATATCAAAGTCCTCATTCCGCTGAGGCGATAGATTAGACGGTTCAATAACACGTCTATAAGATCATATACCACTGGGATACTCTTCAGCGTGGAACTATCTCTTTCCTTAATAGCACAACATTAAAAAAAAACATCACCCTCTGGTGTTATCAACCTCGCTATTCATACGGCACTAAAGACAACTCACCTCCTCAAAGGTCATAACCTCGGAAAACCTCTACTTAGTCGATCTCAGTAGAGACTATACTAGTCCTCCTATTACTATCTAAAACAACATGATATCTATTCGTCCACCACACAAATAAAGACCTTCTCATGCACCTAAGGCATGACAAAGAAGTCTTCAAGCCATACACAAGTACCTGAATAAAGGGAACAACCACATAACTCGCAGGTACCTAAGACCCATAACTCGTAATCCTATAAAGGAAGATCTATCTTCTACTGTATCCACATTTAACTATTAACACATGCATCGAAAGACAAAAGGTACATAGCACTCACAACAAACAAAACTCCACTAGGTAAACCATTAACAAGAATGGTACCTGTAACAGCTAACGCCCGAAGCTCTACTGCATATCATTACTCAATCTCAGGCCTATGCTCCTCAGGTATCACTGAGATCATCGCCATAGCCTCCACTTCCACTCTTTCTGCATCAGAAAGAGGAAGGTCTTGATGAGAAGAAACACTACCTTGTTGACATATACGTCTCATCCTTGCCACTAGTACGGGTGGCTCCTCTACACTGCCAAGCTTAAAGGCTCTACCTCGAGCTCTTCTAGTATGCGTGGTACTCCTACCACGACCCTTACCTCTACTCAGACTGGGAATGGATTCCTGAGTAGGCGAATGATCTGGGATTCTCTGCTGCCCCCGCGTCTGCTGGTGAGGTGTCTTCTGACCACCTCCCGTCACACTAGTAGAAATAAAACCTTTTCGTGGTGCCACTCCAGTTTGCTTACAGAAAACAGCTCTATGCCCTGTTTACCACAGGTAAAGCAAGTCACTGGCGATCTTGGACATTGTGGCCGTACCTATCTAGGTTTCCCACAAATGTAACAAGTCCTCGTTTCACCAGAAGTCCGTGTGAATGAGAAGTACTCAAACGTCCACAAGTCGGGCTCGGTTTGCAACACGGATATCCAACCTCATCTTTCACTGATTCAACCCGTTGTTTCTTCTCTAATCCAGAAGCTTCAGTCGATCTCACAGATGTTGGTAAATCCGGTGTAGATCTACCTGCTATCACCATCTCATATACTTGCTACATATACTCTTGAAACTCGAATCTACTCATGGAGACACGATCAGCCTCTTCAAACTCGTTCTCTGTCATAGGCAACACGAGATAGGGGTGTACCCCTATCTCGTCCCACTATAGATACTGCTCTAGTCTAAGCTATCTGTAGAATATACGCTTCTAACTTATAAGGCTATATATATATGCCATAAGTATCGATATATACATACATATATATATATATATATATATATATATATATAATACGCATTATTACATGAATACACATCATCACATAAAAGATATCTATATATATATATATATATATATCTACACTGTCAAGATCCTCAAATGGGTGACGACTTTTGTACATATTATCCCAAAACATTTGTACTCGCTTTAAAACCAAAATCCTTTAAAATGTCAGACCTCATGTGGGTTCTGTTTATATATCCACTCTACCTTTATTGCATATATCAAGTGCCATTTTTGTCAACCTAAAGCTCTGATACCAACTCTGTAACACCCCAAATCCACGGGACTTGGAGTGTCACATTGGGCTAGGATCTCACAATGGATCCTGACCCTAGCCTGACAACAAGTTCACTGGATCTTACAACAAGGCACAGGTAGATTAAAACCAAATACATATAAGTTATATATGATACATCAAAAGAGTTTACAAACTCATAGCCGAGTACAAAACATCAAACCGCAACATCTGATACAAAAGATCCCATATCCCACGTATCCTAATGTACAGAAGTCCTCGGCTGGCCACACCATCTGTCTCACCCTGCAGTCTTCCTAACCTGCAGATCATCTACAACACGGTATGAAATTGTTAGCTACAGCAATGAAAAGCATGAAGGTAATAGCACACCCCCACATCAACATCTCATACATGCAATGCCACATACATTCATTTATTATCTTTCATTACGTTATTCCATTACTAATTCAACTTATTTTGTAACACGAGGAACCTAAAGAACCTCATCCCTTTCCCCGTTAACACAGGGGTTTGCATTGAGGGTGATCGTCACTCGTCCCCCCCTGTGTTACTGGCTTCCAGGCACCTCCTTCTAACCAGCAGGCGGAGACCGGTGGTTACCGCCCGTTATAATACACTTGGGCCAAATAAATGTAATAAATGGTCATCCTAGTCTTGTTTAGGTTATAAATGCACAATCATATGAACACACAACCAGCACAATCA
Source organism: Fagopyrum homotropicum (assembly GCA_033239125.1). Taxonomy (NCBI): domain Eukaryota; kingdom Viridiplantae; phylum Streptophyta; class Magnoliopsida; order Caryophyllales; family Polygonaceae; genus Fagopyrum; species Fagopyrum homotropicum. Next base: position 68,904,978 of record BSWB01000006.1, on the reverse strand, counting down.
TACAATCCACAACTGCACGCTAAGTAAGTCATGTGGACTTACCTGATATACTCGTAACCTGTACCACGTCACAGCTTTCCCTTGGGGAAGTAATCAACGCCTGCAATAGCAAGGCACACACAATCACATACTGCAAAGGTTAGGAGACTCGTCTCACTAACCACAACCAACCTATATCTCAAATCTAAACCTCAGATACTCAACATAACATCTCATCATATTCGTACACATACTAAACCTTAAAGCCATAACCGATATCCATAACATCATCATGATCCTCAACTTATTTTGACACCTAGCATGCATCTAATCAGTATTCCTCAATCTCAAATTTAATCCTAATTTAATTAATTAACCTTTAATTAATTAATTAAATTTCACCATAATAACGTTTTGCCCGCAAGCCATTTCTAAACCCATCTGTCATCATATTTCATCAAACAAACAACCCATAAACACCAGAATAATATAATGATCATAATGGAATTTCTAATTATCCATTTTGTAAACCCTAAGGTCAATTTATGCCAAATCGTAGTACGGAAAACGAATAAATTCATAACTTATTCGTTACTAACCCGATTGACGATCTGAAAGAAGATTCGGAATCACAACGACGTAGGCTACGCATGTATAACATCAAATTCACTGGAATCTGAGCGACGGAACTATCCTGGTGACCTATATTGTCGACCAGGTCTTCATCTGCTCGGAAATGCAAAAACTTGGTACCAATATGAAGAGAATGAAGAGAGGAATCCAAAAACTCAAACGGAATTGAAATCGGATTAGAAATAGAGAGTAGATCTGAGTTTGAAGTTTGAGAGAAATCAAAGCTTTTAGGAGGAAACATGAAAGGAAATGAATTAAAAAACGATTTTCCGCTATTTATAGTGAAGTCGATAATTAATAGGTGATGGAATCACTATCATTTAGGTTAGTTTTTAGAGTATTTTTGTTATATTAGTGTCGGTTTATGCTACTAACTCCTTGGTCCAGAAGAAGAAGACTAAAAGAAGATAAAGAAGGAGTTATATGCACTTAGGAGTGAAGATCATTCACGAAGTAAAGCTTCTGTTGCCTCACCGCCCCCGTAGAGCAGTGTCACCGCCCCTGCGGGTGACACCATTCCCTGGAGCTCAGTCTGTGCCTTCATCAGCGCCAGGAACGAAGACTGTCACCGCACCTACGTCAACCCTTGGCGCCCCTGCGGTGACTTGCCCTGAAGAAGCGAAGACCAGCGCCCCTGCGCCTCTGCCTGTGCCTCAACTTGGGAGCTGGAAGATGAAGAGTCAGTGTCACCGCCCCCGCGTTGACACTAGGACGCCCCTGCGGTTCGGCATCTGAAGCAACAAAAAGTTGAAGAGTTAGGCGTTTGAAGATCATCAATGATCCGCCCCTGCGGAACTACCATGCCGCCCCTGCGGCCACGAAGAAGATCAAACGTTTTCACCTATACCGCCCCTGCGGATTTGAAGGCCGCCCTTGCGGTTCAGCGACAGAGGCTTTACTCCGGCTGTTTACACCACCTTTATGGCATTAAAGGTGGTTGCTTTGGGCCGGTCATTTACTCCTATTTAGTGCCATTTGTAGTATAAATAGACCTAGGGGTGATTGCTAGAAGAATCCAATTAGAATCCACTTTTACCATCATAATTCTCTTACTACCTTTGTAATGAGTTGCTAACTCCCTTGCTACATTGGGTTTGTTTGAAGTTGCATTGTTACTTTGGTTGTAAGTTCTTTCTAATATAAGTTTTCATTCAGTAATACTTTGTGTTTCCTTGATCTTCATTGTCTAATTGCATGTTTTACTATCACTTAAGATTGATCACCTTAGGTTCTAAAGTGCATGCAAAGAACTAGGACTAATAGATTCCGGTTTCGGGTCTTTAATCTAGTAGTAAACTTTAAGTAATAACGGGTTGTAGTTGCTTAAAAGAAAGGAACACAAATATAAAGATAAGTTTAACGGTTTTAATCTTTTCTTTATATCCCTTAGTCTTTATTTGAAAGCTAACTTGTTAATTGTTGTTGTAGGTTTACGGAACACTAACCTGTTAAGTTGTGTTGATGCCGGTTGGCTCAACACATATATATGATCGAGACGGGAGATTACTTAAAAACTTGTACAAAGGAACTCACCAAAGTAGTAATCGCATGCTAAGAATCAACCTAGTGTAGATTCACCCATTATTGTCTTACTCGTTGTGTTACTTGCTTTCATAAGTTTTGTGTGTATAAATTCACTCAACCCCCCCCCTTTTTGTTACTTGAATCTATAATCAATAATTAAATTTAATAAGAATAAAAAAAACTCTTTGGGTTCGACCCTTACTTAACCACTATACTTTTTTTAGTGCTAAGTCGGGATTATATTTTGATAAGATAAAAACGATCATAGGAAAAGGTCTTGTCAAGTTTTGGCGCCGTTGCCGGGGAGTTTAGTTATTTTTCTTTTATTGTTATTATTGATTATTGGTTTGAACCATTTTATGGTTCAAACCCGTGCTACTAACTCCGGCTTTGCTTCCTTTGATCCAATAATTGAGAGGACGCACATCCGGGAACGTAGACAACAACAACTCCAACAAGAAATGGTTGATCATACTCTTCGTCAACTCACTCAGCCCACTTTGGCTCAAAACCCTCTTGTGGTTACTATACCGGCATTAGGGGAAGGAATCAACTTCGAGCTCAAGCCGGGTCTCATTCACTTGCTCCCATCTTTCCATGGGTTAAGTGGTGAAGACCCCATCAAACACCTTGGGAAGTTCCATACCGTGTGTATGAGCATGAAGCCGGCCAACATTACCGAAGAGCAAATCAAGATGTGGGCATTCGGTTTCACACTCAAAGATGCAGTGGATGATTGGTATTACCACCTTCCATCCGGGAGTATCGACACTTGGGAGAACCTCCACAAGGCATTTTTGGAGAAATACTTCCCAGCCAAGAAGGCAAATAGCTTGAAGATACTCTCTATGAGTACATTGAAAGATTCACATGCCTCCGATCCAGCTGTCCTTTCCACGGATATTCGACTCAAGATGTAGTCTTGTACTTGTACAATGGCTTGCTAGACAATGAAAGGAGGATCGTCGATGCGGCTTGTGGAGGTAACATTCTTAACTCTACCCCTGACCTTGCTTTGGAAAACATACAGGAACTAGCTGAAGGGACCCGGAACTTTGGAAGGACCCCTTCCAAGAGAGGTGTTCATGCTGTGAATTCCGGGAAGAGTGAGATCTTCATTGAGCTTGCGGAACAGAAGGAAATGGTGAAGAGATTAACACTTATGGGAACCCCACAGCAGTTGAAGGCATGTGGAGTGTGTGCTGACCCATACCATCCAACGGACATGTGTCCCCAAGTCCAGGATGACGATGCTGAGGTGAATGCAATGGGTTATGGACAGCCACAGCAGCAAAGGCCTAGGAACGATCCCCATGCGCAGAATTTCATGCCCAACTGGCGTGATCAACAAAACTTTCGTTGGAGGGATCAACAAAATCAACAATAGCCTCGACAAGGTAAGTATCAATCAACTGAAGATATGTTGCAGGTTTTGACTAAACATTTTGCTACTCATGTCCAAACAACAGAATCCAGCATCAAGAACCTTGAAAAACATGTTGGGCAAATGGCGGAAGCCATAACAAGGACCGAAGCTAGATTTTCTGTAGGATTGCCTTCCTAGACGATTACAAACCCCAAGGAGAATGTTAGTGCCCTAACATTAAGGAGTGGGAAGCAAATCAACCAAAAACCAGCAACAGAATCACAAAGCAAGCCCTCTGACGAGTTTACCGCACCCACAGCCACCCCGGCGGCTGCAACTGCGCCCAGCACCGAGCAAACGCCGCCCCTGCGGTGACAACCCCTGAGCCGCCCTTGCGCCTGCATACTGACGCCCCTGCGGAAAACTCGACAAAAAGTTCTGTTGAGAAGGATTCTTACATCCGGCCTAAGTTCCCACCACTGTACTCTGAGAAACCACCAGCTCCTTTTCCTGAGGCACTAAAGGAGAGAAGAATCATCGAGGACAAAGATCTCTTTGAGACCTTCTCCAAATGCGAGGTAAATATTCCCCTCCTTAAGTTAGTGAAGAGTATTCCTAAATATGCTTGTTTCTTGAAGGAACTATGCACTATCAAGAGGAATCAGAAGCTGAAGGGGAAACAAAAAGTGCAAGTAAGTGAGCATGTGTCGGCCGTTTTCCAACGGAAAATGCCCAAGAAGTGCAGCGATCCGGGCATGGTAAGAATTCCTTGGGTTATAGGGGAAACCTGTTTTGACAAAGTCATGCTTGATCTTGGTGCTTCTATAAATGTTTTACCATATTCTATTTACAAATCACTTGGCCTTGGGCCATTAACGGAAACTAGGATTGTAGTACAACTTGCTGATAGATCTAATGTCTACCCGAAAGGGATAATTGAAGATGTATTAGTAATGGTAGACAACCTAATATTTCCTGTTGATTTCTACGTAATGGATATGGAAAATGATTCGCATGCTGCACCGATATTGTTAGGTAGACCATTTTTGAAAACTGCTAGGACTAAAATTGATTATGTTAGTGGCAAACTAACCATGGAGTTTGATGATGAAGTAGTGAAATTTGACATCTACGATGCAATGAAATTTCCTAGTGATGATCATTCTTTATGTGTTATTGACATTGTTGAACCTTTTGTGCAAGATGTGTTTTATAATTCTAATATTGATGAATTAAAAAATTGTAATTGAGCATGACATTGATGGTTTCAAATCAGAATATGTATTAACATCCGGCATGAAAAAGGTCCTAGCCAATTAGATGGGTATAAAAGGCTACCCATCTTCAATTTGGCCATTGGGCCCACTTTACTAACCCCAAGCGAGAAGCTTGTTCTGTCTATAGTGCAGGCACCGGAAATAGAATTGAAGGACCTTCCATCCCACCTCAAGTACGTTTTCCTTGGAGATAACAATACCTTGCCAGTGATCATCTCCAACAAGTTGACTACCGGTCAAGAAGACAAGTTGGTCAAAGTGTTGAAAGAACACAAGACGGCCCTTGGATGGACCAATGCGGACATCAAAGGGATAAGTCCATCAACTTGCATGCATAGGATCTTACTTGAGGATGAAGCCAAACCCTCTAGGCAACCTCAACGGAGGTTGAATCCACCAATGATGGATGTAGTCAAGAAGGAAGTGTTGAAGCTCTTCCAAGCGGATATGATCTTCCCTATTTTGGATAGCACTTGGGTTAGTCCAACCCAAGTGGTTCCAAAGAAAGGAGGCATCACAATGGTGGAAAATCAACATGGAGAGATGATCCCGAGTAAAATGCAAACCGGATGGAGAGTTTGCATTGACTACCGTAACCTCAACAAGGTAACACGTAAAGACCATTTCCCATTACCTTTTATTGACCAAATGTTGGAATGTCTTGCAGGTCATCCGTACTATTGCTTCCTTGATGGATATTCGGCTACTTCCAAATAGCCATTGCACTAGGAGATCAAGAAAAGACGACGTTCTTGCCCATTCGGCACTTTTGCGTACCGCAGAATGCCATTTGGACTTTACAACGCACCCGGCACCTTCCAACGGTGCATGATAAGTATTTTTTCCGAATACATAGAAAATTTCATTGAAGTCTTCATGGATGATTTTACCGTCCATGGAGACAGTTTTGATGCATGTTTAGGACATTTAAAACTTGTTCTTGAAAAATGTGTTGAAACCAATTTAGTTCTTAATTCGGAAAAATGCCATTTCATGGTGGAACAAGGAATTGTGCTAGGACATGTAATATCCTCCATAGGGATAGAGGTAGATAGGGCAAAGGTTGATGTAATTCAAAGTTTACCTTATCCTACTAATGTTCGGGAAATTCGATCTTTTCTTGGTCATGCAGGTTTCTACCAACGTTTCATCAAAGACTTTTCGAAGATCTCGGCTCCCTTATGTGAATTGCTCAAGAAAGACGTCACCTTCATAGTGGATGAGAGTTGCAAGAAAGCTTTCGACACTTTGAAGGCATGTCTCACCAGCGCACCAATCATCCATTCTCCGGATTGGGAGAAACCTTTTGAAATCATGTGTGACGCCAGTGATTACGCCGTTGGAGTTGTCTTAGGACAGAAAGACGGACGGGCTTCACATGTGATCCATTATGCGTCTATGACACTCAATGGAGCGCAAAGGAATTACTCTACCACCGAGAAGGAGATGTTAGCGGTGGTTTTTGCCCTTGAAAAATTCAAACAGTACCTACTTGGGGTAAAGGTAATTATCTTCACTGACCATACAGCTCTTAGGTACCTCATGGCGAAGAAGGAAGCAAAGCCACGATTAATTCGATGGGTGCTCCTTCTAAGTGAGTTTAACCTAGAGATACGGGACAAGAAGGGGGCTGAGAACCTGGTGGCCGATCATTTGAGAAGGCTAGTAAAGGAAGAGGGTGATCCAGGAAAAGGAAAAGAAATAGCTGGAAGTTTTCCAGACGATACATTTTACACAACTCTCTATTGTGTAACCGCCCTCGCGCCTCACACCTCCCGCCCCTGCGGCTCAGCCTAAGTGCCCCTACCGAATTGTCGACAAAGGTTTGTCTCAAGCTCCAGTCCTTTAAACCTTGGTTTGCTGACATTGTGAATTTCATGGTCAGGAAAGAGTATCCTCCAGACTTCACCAAGGCACAACGGGAGAAGGTGAAGGCTGAAGCTCGACACTACGTTTGGGACGACCCCTACCTTTGGAAGCACTATAGTGACCAAGTCATCCGCTGTTGTATTCCGGATAATGAGCTACAATCTGTCCTAACCTTCAGTCATTCCGAAGTATGTGGGGAACACTTTGGGGCAAACAAAACTGCAAGAAAAGTTTTGGATGCCGGTTTCTTTTGGCCACACATTTTTAGAGATGCTTTTGCGTTTTGCAAAGTGTGTGATAGGTGCCAAAGGGTAGGAAACATTTCAAGGAGGCATGAAATGCCCTAATCCTCTCTTATATTTTGTGAAATATTTGATGTTTGGGGAATTGATTTTATGGGGCCTTTTCCTACTTCATTCGGGCACACATATACTTTACTTGCAGTGGACTATGTTTCTAAGTGGGTGGAAGCAAAGGCCACCAAAACTGATGATTCAAAAGTGGTTGTAGCTTTCCTTAAGGAAAACATTTTTGCATCATTTGGAATTCCGAAAGCCTTAATCAGTGATAGGGGTACCCATTTCTGCAACAAGACGATCACGGCTCTCCTTGAGAAGTAACACGTCCACCAACGAGTGTCAACAGCTTATCATCCACAAACAAATGGCCACGCCGAGATATCTAACCGGGAAATAAAGACCATCCTTGAGAAGACGGTCTCTCCCGGAAGGAAGGATTGGAGTGCAAGGCTAAACGGCGCTCTATGGGCATATCGGACAACCTACAAAACTCCTATAGGGATGTCTCCGTTCAGGCTCGTGTTTGGGAAAGCTTGCCACCTTCCGGTGGAGCTAGAGCACAAAGCTTGGTGGACGGTAAAGAAGTGCAACATGAACATAGAGGAAGTGGGAGAATTCCGGAAACTCCAATTGCAAGAGTTGGAGGAATTGAGGTTAGATGCATATGACCATGCCACTGAATACAAAGAAAAGACTAAAGCATGGCATGACCGAAACATTCTCCAGAAGGAATTCAAGGTAGGTAATAAAGTATTTCTCTTTCAATCATGTTTGAAACTCTTCGCAGGTAAGCTGCGTTCAAGATGGACGGGGCCGTTCGTGGTAGCCGAAGTATACCCTCACGGAGCTGTGGATCTTTATGATCCCCGAACGCACAAGGTGTTCAAGGTAAACGGACAAAGGCTAAAGCCTTACCTTGAAGACGTAAAGAACGATCCAATTGATGAGATGGTGCTGGAGGAAGAACATTCAGAGAAGTAGAGCTCTTACGTCAATCCAATGACGTAAAACAAAGGCGCTGCTCGGGAGGCAACCCGAAGGAATTAGAAGAGGAGCCTCTGTCAAGAAAACCGCCCATGCGGCTCAGTGTCCCTGCCCCCGCGGTGACACCCATGCCCAGTGCCGCCCCCGGCGCTGGGCCAACGTCTGTAACATACTGGCACCGCCCCCGCGGTGACTCCCTTACGCCCCTGCGGCGGCCATACTTGACACACATCCTCAGCGCCGCCCCCGGCGCTGAGCCTGCGTGCCCCCTCTTCCTTGTCACCGCCCCCACGGCGACAAGCCCCCGCCCCTACGGGTTTACCTAGAAAAGAAAAAAAATAAGGATCCCAAAAATTGCCTACACCTACCACACCCACCTACTCTCTTCCTTCACCGCACACACTTCCCCTTCGAACCCTACTCCCTTACGCCCACACCCCTACGCTCCCCTCACACACCGACTGCTCCGACGCTCATGCGCCACCTCTGCAACTCCACCACGACCAGCTCCGACGCCCCTGCGCCGCACTATACCCTCTAACACCTTCCCCCTTCCAACCTCAACCCCACAACCTTTGCTACCTCTCTCACACTCTCTACCCCCCACTCTGAGCATCTCCGGCGACATCTTCACAAGTAAAAAAGCCACCTGAGCACCCCCAAGAGCCACCACCTACGTAGCCGTCCAAAATCGCCCTCTGCACTTCTCCCGCCCCTGCACCTGCAAGGTGCCGCAACTGTGCAGTACCGCCTCTGCGCATCTTCAGCCGCCCCTGCGGAAAACACAACAAAGGGTTCGTTTCTTTCCCTGTTTTGTAAAGTTGCTAATTCTTTTGCTTAATCATCTACAAGAATGGAACCTCAAAGGCAGCACAAGATGTCGGAGGGTGAGAAGACTCGTTATAGGATGGTGCAAGATCGGGTTGTGTATGCAACTCGGTTATTGCACGTTCCTACATTAGAGAAGCTAGGCAAGCTGGAGACCATGCAGTCCTTTCTAGCCAATGCTGGGCTCGGAGACTTTCTGCAGAAGAGTGCTCCAACGTATCCCGAGCTCATCCGACAGTTCATAGCCACCTTTACCATGGAGAAGGAGGATCATGTGTGTGTTGGACTCACTTTCAAGTTCAACAGGACAAAATACACACTTGATTTCTACCAGCTACAGGAGGCCTTCGGGGTGACTTTCAACCCCTCCGAGAACTGGTGGGATCCAGTTCCGACTCCGGAATTGTGTGAGTTCTGGCAGGTAGCTACCGGATTAGAGTTTCATGCAGGGAGTGAGTACTCCAACAAACTCACTCACCCTTACTTCAGGCTTCTCTCAAAGATCCTCATGAGTGTCTTTCGTGGACACAAAGAGGAGAACAAGGTCGCCCTCAAGGACCTCCCACTGTTGTATTCTTGCCTTCTGATGAGCGAGAAGGTGATAGATTGGTCGTCCCTCTTCCTTACCTCTTTGAAGCGGATTAGAAAGAACGAGCCGAGGGACATTGTTGGCGGTGGGGTGATCTCTTTGATCGCCTCACAAGTTATGGATCTTTCCGGCCTAAAGGATGGGTTGGAGGCGCCTCTCTACACGGAGGGGATGCTGAGGAGGTCCAAGCTCCTCAAGAGGGACGGTGACAACCTCTTTTGGCTCTCCTTTGCCGACGGGAGCCACATCACCTACCTCCCATGGCCACTCCCACTTGGAGACGAGCTCTCCGAGCTTTACATTCCGGCGGACCCTTTCGTGCTGAGGCGGCCTCAGGTGGCCATTGTGGAGAGGCATGCTGCGAGCTCCAGCCGGGCTCATCATGAGGAGCACATGCCCGTCCCTAACAACGAGGAGATGCCTACTGCGCCACCAGAGGAGGATCCGGCTCTGCGAGCCTTCAGGATCAAATGGCGGCCCTGACCACCCAGCATCAGGCATGGCAGACCGAGTACCAGCGGATAATGCTTGAGCAACAGTAGAGCTGGCAGACGAGCTTTGCCACCTCCATGACCTCCCACTTCGACCAGAGGCAGGATGCTTGGCAAGCGGCTGATAGGTGATGGAATCACTATCATTTAAGGTAGTTTTTAGAGTCTTTTTATTGCATTAGTGTCGGTTTATGCTACTAACTCCTTGGTCCAGAAGAAGAAGATCAAAAGAAGCTAAAGAAGGAGTTATAAGCACTTAGGAGTGAAGATCGATCACGAAGCAAGGCTTCTGTTGCCTCACCGCCCCTGGGGGTCCTTGCAGCCGCCCCTGCGGATAACGTTTCCACTGGAACGCTCCGCCTTCACTAGCGCCGGCCATGAAGTGTGTCACCGCCCCTGTGCCACTCCTTGGCGCCCCTACGGTGACCTGCCCTGAAGTTATGAAGACAAGCTCCCCTGCGTCTCACACTGCGCCCCTGCTTGCCATTGTAATGAGTTGCTAACTACCTTGCTACATTGGGTTCGTTTGAAGCTGCTTTGTTGCTTTGGTTGTAAGTACTTTATAATATAAGTTTCCATTCAATAATACTTTATGTTTCCTTGATCTCCATTGTCTAATTTCATGTTTACTATTGCTTGATATTGATCACCTTAGGTTCTAAAGTGCATGCAAACAACTAGGATTAATAGGTTCCGGGTTCGGGTCTTTAATCTAGTAGCAACTTTAAGTAATAACGGGTTGTGATTACTTAAAGAAAAGGAACACAAATATAAAGATAATTTTAACGGTTTTAATCTTCTCTTTATATCCCTTAATCTTTGTTTGAAAGCTAACCTATTATTTGTTCTTGTAGGTTTACGGAACTTTAATAGGTTAAGTTGTGTTGATTCCGGTTGGCTTAACACATATATATGATCGAGACGGGAGATTACTTGGAAACTTGTAAAAAGAACTCACCAAAGTAGCAATTGCATGCTTAGAATCAACCTAGTGTAAATTCATCCATTATTGTCTTACATGTCGCATTAATCGTTTTCATAAGTTTTTATGCATCAATTCAACCAAACCCCCCCCCCCTTTGTGTCACTTGTCATTATAATCAATAATTGCATCTAAAACACCTTAACTCTCTTGGGTTCGACCCTTACTTAATCACTATACTTGTTCTTACTGCTAAGTCGGGATTCACTTTTGATTGGGTATAGACGACCATAGAAATACCTTCGGTCAAATTTTGGCGCCGTTGCCGGGGAGTTTTAGTGTTTTATTGTTATTATTAATTATTGGTTTGAACCATTTTTACGGTTCAAACCCGTGCTACTAATTCCGGCTTTGCTTCTTTTGATCCAGAAATTGAGAGGACGCACATCCGGCAACAAAGACAACAACAACTTCAACAAGAGATGGCTGTCCGTACCCTTTGTCAACTTACGCAGCCCACCTTGGCTCAAAACCCTCTTGCGGTCGCTATACCGGCACTAGGGGAAGGAGTCAACTTTGAGCTCAAGCCGCGCCTCATTCACTTCTTCCCATCCTTCCATGGGCTAAGTGGTGAAGACCCCATCAAGCACCTTGGGAAGTTCCATACTGTGTGTATGAGCATGAAGCCGGCCAACATTACCGAAGAACAGATCAAGATGAGGGAATTTGGCTCCACATTCAAAGATTCGGTGGATGATTGGTATTACCACCTTCCATCCGGGAGTATTGACACTTGGGAGAACCTTCACAAAGCGTTCTTGGAGAAATACTTTCCCGCTAAAAAGGCCAATAGCTTGTAGAAAGCTATAAGCAACATCGAGCAAGAGGCAACCGAAACTCTCTACGAGTACTTCGAAAGGTTAGTACGCCTCCGATCCAGTTGTCCTTTTCACGGATATTCAACTCAAGATCTAGTCTTGTACTTGTACAATGGCTTGCTAGACAATGAAAGGAGGATCGTCGATGTGGCTTGCGGAGGTAATATTCTTAACTCTACTCCTGACTTTGCTTTGGAAAAGATACAGGAACTAGCGGAAGGAACTCGGAACTTTGGAAGGACCCCGGCTAAGAAAGGAGTTCATACCGTGAGTTCCGGGAAGAGCGAGATTTCCACCGATCTAGCGGAATTGAAGGAAATGGTAAAGAGGCTAACACTTATGGGAACACCGCAACAGCTCAAAGCTTGTGGAGTTTGTGTTGACCCGTATCATCCAACGGACATGTGTCCACAAGTTCAAGATGACGATGTTGAAGTAAACGTAATGGGTTATGGACAACCACAACAGCAAAGACCTAGGAACGATCCGTATGCACAGAATTTCATGCCAAATTGGCGTGACCAACAGAATTTTCATTGGAGGGATCAACAAAACCAACAACAACAGCCCCACCAAGGTAAGTATCACTCATTTGAAGATATGTTGCAGGTTTTGACTAACCACTTTGCTACCCATGTCCAAACAACATAATCTAGCATCAAGAACCTTGAGAAAAAGGTTAGTCAAATGGTGGAAGCTATTTCAAGGACCGAATCAAGGCTTTCCAGAGGATTGCCTTGCCAAACGTTTATAAACCCCAAGGAGAATGTTAGTGCCCTAACATTACGGAGCGGGAAGCAAATCCAACAAGAACTAGCAAAATAATCACAAAGCAAATCTTTTGTCGTTTCTTCCGCACCCACAACCGCCCCTGCGGCTGCAGCTGCGCCCAACACAAAAGGAACGACGCCCCTGCGGTTGGCTGCCCCCACCCCTGCGGTGACAACCCCCGAGCCGCCCCTGCGCCTTCAAGGTGGCGCCCCTGCGGAAAAAACAACAGAAGGTCCTGCTGAAAAGGATACCTATGTCCGGCCTAACTTTCCGCCACTTTACTCCAAGAAGCCACCGGCTCCTTTTCCTGAAGCATTAAAGAAGCGAAGAGTCATAGAGGACAAGGACCTCTTTGAGACCTTCTCTAAATGAGAGGTAAACATTCCTCTCCTTAAGTTGGTGAAAAGTAATTCTAAGTATGCTCGTTTTTTGAAGGAACTTTGCACTATCAAGAGGAATCAAATGCTAAAGAGGAAACAGAAAGTGCAAGTGACTGAACATGTGTCGGCAGTTTTCCAACGGAGAATGCCCAAGAAGTGCAGCGATCCGGGCATGGTAAGCATTCCTTGTGTTATAGGGCAAACCCGCTTTGACAAAGCAATGCTTGATCTCGGTGCTTCTATTAATGTCTTGCCATATTCGATTTACAAATCACTTGGCCTTGGGCCGCTAATGGAAACTAGGATTGTAGTACAACTTGTTGATAGATCTAATGTGTGCCCGAAAGGGATAATTGAAGATGTATTAGTGATGGTAGAAAACCTAAATTTTCCTGCTGATTTCCTTGTAATGGATATGAAAAATGACTAGCATGTTGCACCCATTCTGTTAGGTAGGCCATTTCTGAAAATGGCTAGGACTAAAATTGATTATGTTAGTGGTAAATTAACCATGGAGTTTGATGGAAAAGCAGTGGAATTTGACATCTATGATGCAATGAAATTTCCTAGCGATGATCATTCTCCATGCTCTATTGACATTGTTGAACCTTTTGTGCAAGATGTTTTTGATAACTCTGACGTGGATGAATTAAAAAATGTGATTGAGCATGACATTGATGGTTTCAAATCAGATTACGTGTTAACATCTAGCATGAAAGAGGTCCTAGCCTAATTAGATGGGCATAAAAGGCTACATATCTCCAATTTAGCCATTGGGCCTACTTTACTAATCCCAAGTGAGAAGCTTGTTCCGTCCATAGTGCAGGCACCGGAAATAGAATTGAAGGACCTTCCGTCACACCTCAAGTATGTTTTCCTTGGAGCACACAATACCTTTCCGGTAATCATCTCCAACAAGTTGACCACCGGACAAGAAGATAAGTTGGTGAACGTACTAAAGGAGCACAAGACGGCCCTTGGATGGACTATTGCGGACATCAAGGGGATAAGTCCTTCCAGTTGCATGCATAGGATTTTAATTGAGGACGAAGCCAAGCCCTCTAGGCAACCTCAAAGGAGGTTGAACCCACCAATGATGGATGTGGTCAAAAAGGAAGTGTTGAAGCTCCTCCAAGCGGATATGATCTTTCCTATCTCGGATAGCACTTGGGTTAGCCCGACCCAAGTAGTTCCAAAAAAAGGAGGCATCACTTTGGTGGAAAATCAACATGGAGAGATGGTCCCAAGCAAAACACAAACCGGATGGAGAGTTTGCATTGACTACCGCAAGCTCAATAAGGTAACACGAAAAGACCATTTCCCATTACCTTTTATAGATCAAATGTTGGAACGTCTTGCAGGTCATCAATACTACTGTTTCCTGGATGGATATTCGGGTTATTTCCAAATAGCCATCGCACCAGAGGATCAAGAGAAGACGACGTTCACTTGCCCATTTGGCACTTTCGCATATCGCAGAATGCCATTTGGACTTTGCAACGCACCAGACACTTTCCAACGGTGCATGATAAGTATTTTTCTGAATTCATAGAAAATTTCATTGAAGTCTTCATGGATGATTTTACCGTCCATGGAGACAATTTTAACGCATGTTTAAGGCATTTAAAACTTGTTCTTGAAAAATTTGTTGAAACCAATATAGTTCTTAATTCAGAAAAATGTCATTTCATGGTCGAACAAGGAATTGTGCTAGGACATGTAATATCCTCAAAAGGGATAGAGGTAGATAAGGCAAAGGTTGATGTTATTCAAAATTTACCTTATCCTACTAATGTTCGGGAAACCCGGTCGTTTCTTGGTCATGCAGGTTTCTACCGACGGTTCATCAAAGATTTCTCAAAAATCTCAACACCCCTGTGTGAATTGCTCCAGAAAGATGTCACCTTCCTAGTGGATGAGGATTGCAAGAAGGCTTTCGACACTTTGAAGGCATGTCTCACCACCACACCGATCATCCGTTCTCCGGATTGGGAGAAACCTTTTGAAATCATGTGTGACGCTAGTGACTACGCCGTCGGAGCTGTCTTAGGACAAAATGACGGATGGGCCTCCCATGTGATCCATTATGCGTCTATGACACTCAATGGAGCACAAAGGAATTACTCTACCACCGAGAAAGAGATGTTAGCGGTAGTTTTTGCCCTTGAGAAATTCCGGCTGTACCTACTTGGGGTAAAGGTAATTATCTTCACGGACCATGTAGATCTTAGGTACCTCATGGCAAAGAAGGAGGCAAAGCCACGATTGATCCGTTGGGTGCTTCTTCTAAGCGAGTTTAAACTAGAGATAAGGGACAAGAAGGGAGCTGAGAACCTAGTGGCCAATCATTTGAGCAAACTAGTGCAAGAGGAGGAAGATCCAGGAAAAAAAGAGATAGCCGGAAGTTTTCCAGACGATACATTCTACAAAACTCTTTGTTGTGTAACCACCCCCGCGCCTCACACCAGCCGCCCCTACGGCCTAGTCTAGGCGCCCCTGCGGAATTGTCGACAGAGGTTTGTCTTAAGCTTCAATCTTTTAAGCCTTGGTTTGCTGACATTGTGAATTTCATTGTCAGGAAGGAGTATCCTCCAGACTTCACCAAGGCACAACGAGAGAAAGTAAAAGCTGAAGCTCGAAACTAAGTTTGGGACGATCCTTACCTTTGGAAGCATTGTAGTGACCAAGTGATCCAGCGTTGCATTCCGGACAATGAGGTACAATCCGTCCTAAGTTTATGTCATTCTGAAGCATGTGGGGGCACTTTGGGGCAAACAAAACTGCAAGAAAAGTTTTGGATGCCGGTTTCTTTTGGCCACACATTTTTCGAGATGCTTTTGCGTTTTGTAAAGTGTGTGATAGATGCCAAAGGGTAGGAAATCTTTCAAGGAGACATGAAATGCCCCAATCCTCTCTTATATTTTATGAAATATTTGATGTTTGGGGAATTGATTTCATGGGTCCGTGTCCTACTTCATTCGGGAACACATATATTTTGCTTGCGGTGGACTATGTTTCCAAGTGGGTGGAAGCAAAGGCCACCAAAATTGATGATTCAAAAGTAGTTGCAGCTTTTTTGAAGGAAAATATCTTTGCAAGATTTGGAATCCCAAAAGCCTTAATCAGTGATAACCCATTTTTGCAACAAGACGATCACGGCTCTCGTTAAGAAGTACCATGTTCACCAAAGAGTGTCAACAGCTTATCATCCACAAACAAACGGCCAAGCTGAGGTGTTCAACCGGGAAATAAAGACCATCCTTGAAAAGACGGTTTCCCCCGGGCGGAAGGATTGGAGTACAAGGCTAAATGACGCCCTATGGGCATATCGGACAGCCTACAAAACTCCCATCGGAATGTCCCCTTTTAGGCTCGTGTTTGGGAAAGCTTGCCACCTACCGGTGGAGTTAGAGCACAAAGCTTGGTGGACGGTAAAGAAGTGCAACATGAACATAGAAGAAGTGGGAGAATTCCGGAAGCTCCAATTGCAAGAGTTGGAGGAACTATGGCTAGATGCATATCACCATGCTACCACATACAAAGAAAAGACCAAAGCATGGCATGACCGGAACATCCTCCGGAAGGACTTCAAGGTAGGTAATAAGGTACTTCTCTTTCAATCCCGTTTCAAACTCTTTGTAGGTAAGCTGCTCAAGATGGACAGGGCCGTTCATAGTGGCCGAAGTATACCCTCACGGGGCTGTGGATCTCTATGACCCTCAAACGCACAAGGTGTTTAAGGTGAACGGACAAAGGATAAAGCTTTACCTTGAAGGAGTCAAGAACGATCCGATTGACGAGATGGTACTAGAGGAGGCAAAGTCAGAGAAGTAGAGATCTTACGTTTAGCCAACGACGTAAAACAAAGGCGCTTCTCGGGAGGCAACCCGAAGGAATAAAAAGAGGAGCTTTTGTCAAGGAAACCGCCCTGCGGTTTTGTTTCCCGCCTCTGCGGTGACACTCAAGCCAGCGCCGCCCCCGGCGTTGGTCCTGCACCTACAATACCCATGTCACCGCCCCCGCGGTGACATCCCCACGCCCCTGCGGCGGCCATCCTTGACACAAATTCCCAGTGCCGCCCCCAGCGTTGGGCCTGCGTGCCCCTCTCCCTTGTCGCCGCCCCTACGGTGTCAAACCCCCGCCCCTGCGGGTTTACCCAGAAAAAAAAAATAGGATCTCGAAAAAACGCCTACACCTACCACGCACCACTCACCAACCTTCTTCACCAAACACAAACCCTCCAAACTCCTTTCCTTCAGAAACACCCTCAACGCCCCTGCGCCCTCTGCCCAAAACCAATCTTGCCAACGCCCCTGCGCCACCTCCGACAGCTAGCCACCAGTCGACATCCCTGCGCCACCCTCTCCCACTACCCACGTGCTCTCTCACAGCCCTACGGCCTTCCTCCTCACTCACTTCTTACATTCAACTCCAGCTACATCACCGGCGAGGCTACACCACCAAGGACATCACCGGAGCAACCTCAGCAAACACCCTCTCCATCGCCCCTCAAAAAATCTCCTCTGCACTTTTCCCGTACCTGCGGTTGCAAGCATCCGCCCCTGCGCCTCACCGCCCCTGTGCCTGCACAACCGCCCCTGCGGAAACCACAATAGAAAGGTCGTTTTATCTTCCTCATTTCAACATTTGCTAATCCTCTGCTTCAAATACTTTCAAGAATGGAAGCCCCTAGGAAATACGAAGCAGAGAAGAACCGTTATAGGATTCTGCAGGATTGAGTTGTGTATGCAACTCAATTTCTGCATATCCCGACTTTGGAGAAATTGGGCATCCTAGAGAGCATGCAAGCGTTTTTGGCGAATGCTGGGCTCGGAGACTTCCTCCAGAAGAGTGCTCCGACATATCCGGAGCTCAGCAGACAGTTTATCTCCACTTTCACAATGCAGAAGGAAGACCACGTGTGTACCGGCCTCACCTTCAAGTTCAACAAGGTGAAGTACACTCTTGACTACAACGATTTACGGGAGGCTTTTGGGGTGACTCTAAACCCCTCTGAGAACTGGTGGGATCCAGTCCCGGCCCCGGACCTATGTGAGTTTTGGCAAGCAGCTACCGGGTCGGAATTCCATGCTGGGGGTGAGTACTCCAACAAACTCACTCACCCCAGTTTGAGGTTGATTTCCAAGATCCTCATGAGTGTCTTCTGTGGACACAAAGAGGAAAACAAGGTCGCTCTCAAGGACCTCCCACTACTCTACTCTTGCCTTCCATAGAGCGAGAAGGTGATGGATTAGCCCTCTCTCTTCCTCGCCGCTTTGAAGCGGATCAGGAGGAATGAGCCGAGGGATATTGTCGGCGGTGGGGTGATCTTTTTCATCGCCTCACAAGTAATGGACCTGTCCGAGTTAGAGGATGGGATGGCGGCTCCTCTCTATACTGAGGGGATGCTTAGGAGGTGCAAGCTCCTCCGGCGGGACAGGGAGAACCTATTTTGGATCTCCCTTACATATGGGAGCCACCTCACCTACCTCCCCCGACCTTTACCACTAGGAGGTGAGCTCTCCGAGCTCTACATACCAGCAGATCCTTTCGTGCCGAGGAGGCCACTAGTGGCCATTGTGGAGAGGCATGCCGCCGGCTCCAGCCGGACCCATCAGGAGGAGCACCTGCCCATCCTAGATGACGAGGAGATTCCCACAGCGTCACCAGAGGAGGACCCGGCCCTTGCGAGCCTTCAGGCTCGGATGGCGGCTATGACGACCCAGCATCGGGCATGGCAGTCCGATTACCAGCGGACTATGCTGGAGCAGTAGTAGAGCTGGCAGGACAGTTTTGCCACCTCCATGACCTAACACTTCGACCAGAGGCAGGAGGCCTGGCAAGCAGCCCAGCAGCAGCAATTGGAGGCTCAGCATCTGGCTTGGCATACTAGTTTTGAGACCTCTTTTGGTCACCGGATGTCTGCCCAGCAGGACCGCATTGATGACATTTACCAGCGCCAGGAGCATTTCTTCTGCCACTTCCCCTACCCACCGGAGGAGGGTCTTGGTGGTCCATCCAGACCACCCCAGTGAGGGTACATTTCTTTCCCTTCTCCCACATTTATCTTTGACTCATTTCCACTTTGAGGACAAAGTGTACTTCAAGTTTGGGGGAAGGATATATCATTGCTTGTACAGTTCATTGAGTTGTTTTGATTTTGTTTTGCATCTTTTGAATTCAGATTGAAATTCACAAAAAAAAAAAAAAAAAAAAAGCCAAAGAAGTGAAAAAAGACATGAAAATCCTTGGATAAACCGAAAACCCGAAAGGGCGGTTTAGGTAAAAAGAAGGTAGTCCGACCAACCTTAGGTTGGTGCAAAATTGGACTTGAGGGATGTGAGTTAAAGTGAGAAAAGAAGAAGAGTGGCAAGGTGAAAACCCGAAAGGGCGCCTTGGCAAAATGAGCGACACCGAGTGTAGGTTTCCCTTCCGGCGTTTTGGCGACATAAGAAGGGGAGTCATAAGGAGGTTGTCCGGGTAGGCCACTCTTGGAGCGATAAGGATGGTAGTATCTCTTTTTCTCACATTTCCTCTCTTTTCCTTCTTTCTTTCTTGGCTTTTCTCTTGTTTTCCATTATTTTTCTTTCTTTCCCTTGCTTCTAGAGACCTTGAGTCTAATAGGCTGTCATTTGTTTTACTCGGGACGAGTAAAAGGTCTAAGTATGGGGGAGTTTGATAGGTGATGGAATCACTATAATTTAGGGTAGTTTTTAGAGTCTTTTTATTGCATTAGTGTCGGTTTATGCTACTAACTCCTTGGTCCAGAAGAAGAAGATCAAAAGAAGCTAAAGAAGGAGTTATAAGCACTTAGGAGTGAGGATCGATCACGAAGCAAGGCTTTTGTTGCCTCACCGACCCTGTGGGTCCTTCCAGCCGCCCCTGCGGATGACGTTTCCACTAGAACGCTCCTTGTGCCTTCACCAGCGCCGGCCATGAAGTGTGTCACCGCCCCTGCGCCACTCCTTGGCACCCCTGCGGTGACCGGCCCTGAAGATATGAAGACCAGCTCCCCTGCGTCTCACACTGCGCCCCTGCCTGCGCCCCAACCTAGGAGCTGGAAGACGAAGAGGTTATGTCGGTGCCCCTGCGTCGACATAGGGATGCCCCGGTGGCTTGACATCAGAAACTTCAGGAAGGCAAAAGGTCAGACGTTGAAGTGCATTAAAGATCCGCCCCAGCGGAGTTGTGTAGCCGCCCCAGCGGTTCTGAAGAAGATCAACCGATTCTGCCTAAACCGCCCCTGCGGTTCCTGAAGGCCACCCCTACGGTTTAACGTCAGAAGCTTTACTCCGGCTGTTTACACCACCTTTATGGCATTTAAGGTGGTTGTTTTAGGCCGGCTATTTACTCCTAATTAAGTGTCTTCTGTAGTATAAATAGTTCATGGCTGATTGCTAGAATCATCCATGCTTTTCCTCACAAAATCCATTTTAGACTTGAGCTTTCCATTGTAATGAGTTGCTAACTCCCTTGCTACATTGGGTTGGTTTGAAGCTGCTTTGTTTTTTTGGTTGTAAGTACTTTATAATATAAGTTATAATTCAGTAATACTTTGTGTTTCCTTGATCTCCATTGTCTAATTGCATGTTTACTATTGCTTGAGATTGATCACCTTAGGTTCTAAACTGCATGCAAACAACTAGGATTAATAGGTTATGGGTTCGGGTCTTTAATCTAGTAGCAACTTTAAGTAATAACGGGTTGTGATTACTTAAAGAAAAGGAGCACAAATATAAAGATAAGTTTAACGGTTTTAATCTTCTCTTTATATCCCTTACTCTTTGTTTGAAAATTAACCTGTTATTTGTTCTTGTAGGTTTACGGAACTTTAATAGGTTAAGTTGTGTTGATGCCAGTTGGCTTAACACATATATACAATCGAGACGGGAGATTACTTGAAAACTTGTAAAAAGAACTCACCAAAGTAGAAATTGCATGCTTAGAATCAACCTAGTGTAGATTCATCCATTATTGTCTTACTTATCGCATTAATCGTTTTCATAAGCTTTTGTGCATTAATTCAACCAACCCCCCCCCCTTTGTGTCACTTGTCATTATAATCGATAATTGCATCTAAAACACCTTAACTCTCTTGGGTTCGACCCTTACTTAATCACTATACTTGTTCTTAGTTCTAAGTCGGGATTTACTTTTGATTGGGTATAGACAACCTTAGAAATACCTTCGGTCAGCGGCCCAGCAGCAGTACTTGGAGTCTCAACAGTTGGCTTGGCAAGCCAGCTTTGAGACCTCTTTTGGCCGTCGGATGGAGGCTCAGTAGACCCGCATCGAGGACATCTACCGCCGGCAGGAGCACTTCTTCAGCCACTTCCCGTACCCACCGGAGGAGGGTCCGGATGGTCCAGCCGGACCATCCCACTAGTGGTATCATTATTTTTCCCTTTCCCACATTTATCTTGTCTTCATTTTTCACTTTGAGGACAAAGTGTACTTCAAGTATGGGGGAGGGACATATCATTGCATGTATAGTTTATTTGAGTTGTTTTGAGTATGTTTGCATTGAGTTTTTGTAGTTTGAACGCAGTTTGAAATTCAGTAAAAAAAACAAGAAGAAGAAAAAGCCAAAGAAAATGAAAAAAGGCATGAAAAGCCTAGGATAAACCGAAAACCCGAAAGGGCGGTTTAGGCAAAAAGAAGGTAGTCCGACCAACCTTAGGTTGGTGCAAAATTGGATTTGAGGGATGTGAGTTCCAAGTGAGATCATCAAAGAAAAAGAAGAAGAGTGGAAAGGTGAAAACCCGAAAGGGCACCTTGGCAAAATGAGCGGCACCGAGTGTAGGTTCCCTTTCTGGCATTTGGCGGCATAAGAAGGGGAGTCATAAGGAGGTTGTCCAGGTAGGTCACTCTTGGAGCAATAAGGATGGTAGTGTTCTCACTTTCTTCCCACATTTCCTCTCTTTTCCTTCTTTCTTTCTTGGCTTTTTTTTTGTTTTCATTGTCTTTTCTGCTTGCCCATGCTTCCTGAGGCCTATGAGTTTAAAAACTGTTGTCATTTATTTTACTCGGGACGAGAAAAAGGTCTAAGTATGGGGGAGTTTGATAGGTGATGGAATCACTATCATTTAGGTTAGTTTTTAGAGTCTTTTTGTAACATTAGTGTCGGTTTATGCTACTAACTCCTTGGTCCAGAAGAAGAGGACTAAAAGAAGATAAAGAAGGAGTTATAAGCACTTAGGAGTGAAGATCATTCACGAAGCAAAGCTTCTATTGCCTCACCGCCCCCGTGGAGCAGTGTCACCGCCCCTACGAGTGACACCATTCCCCGGAGCGCACCGCCTTCACCAGCGCCAGGAACGAAGACTGTCACCGCACCTGCGTCAACCCTTGGCGCCCCTGCGGTGACTTGCCCTGAAGAAGCAAAGACCAACGCCCCTGAGCCTCTGCCTGCGCCTCAACCTGGGAGCTGGAAGATGAAGAGTTAGTGTCACCGCCCCCCGCGTTGACACTGGGACACCCCTACGGCTCGGCATCTGAAGCGACAGAAAGTTAAAGAGTCAGGCATTTGAAGATCATCAATGATCCGCCCCTGCAGAACTACCAGGCCGCCCCTGCGGTTCAGCGACAGAGGCTTTATTCCGGCTGTTTACACCACCTTTATGGCATTAAAGGTGGCTGTTTTGGGCCGGTCATTTACTCCTAATTAGTGTCATTTGTAGTATAAATAGACCTAGGGGTGATTGCTAGAAGAATCCAATTAGAATCCACTTTTTCCATCATAATTCTCTTGCTACCTTTGTAATGAGTTGCTAACTCCCTTGCTACATTGGGTTGGTTTGAAGCTGCATTGTTACTTTGGTAGTAAGTTCTTTCTAATATAAGTTTTCATTCAGTAATACTTTGTGTTTCCTTGATCTTCATTGTCTAATTGCATGTTTTACTATCACTTAAGATTGATCACCTTAGGCTCTAAAGTGCATGCAAAGAACTAGGATTAATAGATTCCAGGTTCGGGTCTTTAATCTAGTAATAAACTTTAAGTAATAACGGGTTGTAGTTGCTTAAAGGAAAGGAACACAAATATAAAGATAAGTTTAACGGTTTTAATCTTTTCTTTATATCCCTTAGTCTTTATTTGAAAGCTAACTTGTTAATTGTTCTTGTAGGTTTACGGAACACTAACCTGTTAAGTTGTGTTGATGCCGGTTGGCTCAACACATATATATGATCGAGACGGGAGATTACTTGAAAACTTGTAAATAGGAACTCACCAAAGTAGTAATCGCATGCTAAGAATCAACCTAGTGTAGATTCACCCATTATTGTCTTACTCGTTGTGTTACTTGCTTCATAAGTTTTGTTTGTATAAATTCACTCAACCCCCCCCCCCCCCCCTTTGTTACTTGAATCTATAATCAATAATTGAATTTAATAAGAATAACAAAACTCTCTTGGGTTCGACCCTTACTTAACCACTATATTTATTTTAGTGCTAAGTCGGGATTATATTTTGATAAGATAAAAACGACCATAGGATTAGCGAAGTCGATAATTATCCTTTAGCGAAGTCGATAATTATCTTTTAACCGATCCAATGGCGGGTTGAACCCCCTTCTCCAAACTTCTCGAAATTGGAACAATAAATCTTGAATATTGTAGGGATAATTATTCCACAATTGCCTCAAAAAACGTGTATTCCTAAACCGTCTTTCTTAGCCGTTAAGAAACGAAATAGCGACTCTTTTGGCCGTTTTGCCTTTCCATTTTATTTCATATCTAGGACATGTCCAATGTCCTGATCATTTCTCTCAACTGCATTTTTATTAATTGGAGCTCCCAAATAATACCGGAGGGTAAAAATAATTACCCGGGGGAAAAAGTGAAAATTTCACCATAATTCCAAAATTACGCCAGGAACATAACGGTGGGACTTATACTCAACTCTTACGCAATCTTCGCGAGTTATATGTCAATTACTATCAGTGATTAAGTTAATCAACATTAATTAGAATTCGTAAATCCTAGCTATTACATCATCAATAGTATAACCTAAAGTCTTTCTATGTATTACCAACTCATGCATCAACCTAGACAGTTCATCTTCAATAAGAGTAGCACTAACAATGACAGGATATGTAGAATCCGTACCAAGGAAAGCGTACCTTAAGTGAGTTGGAAGAGGTTTAAGCTCTAAGATAGGAGGTGCCTTAAGTGTTGGATTCGTACCTCCCTCCTCTTTGGAAGAGAATTTGGAAACTTCAAAAGAGATGGAAGGAACATTTACATCATCTAATAAGAGAACGTCCTTTGAAGAAGTGGAGATGTCGTTTTCCTCAGGTGGAACTCGGTTGAGGCATGTAGGTTTAAACCGAGGTGGTGAACCGAAGTGATCTCCAGTTGACATCATCTCGTTTGCTTCAGAAATTGTCTCAGTCAAGGACCGAGATGATAGACCGAGGTGATCTCTAGTGAACCTCATCTCGCTTACTCCATAATCATCTTGGTCGAGGTACTAGGAGGTGGACCGAAACCTAATGTGCTTTTCGTCTCCTTGATGAGTTTTTCAAATCCAGCTCTTGGATCCTCTTCCAAGGCTTCCAAGCTTCGTATATTTGCATCACACAAAACATCTACACCTTCTTCCATCATACTAAAATTCAAAACTTTCTCAAGAGGATCTTTGATTAAGATAGAGCTCACCAATTCTCGAGAATCTTCTTCATCATAGATGTTGAAGATATCTTTTTCCAAGGGTTGCCCCTTCATTGTGGCTGAGAGTGAAAATTCCACATGATCTTCCCCAATATTGAATGATAATGTGGCATTCTTACAATCAACATTGCATCCCGATATTGTAAGGAATGGTCTTCCAAGAATGATGGGAATAGGATAATCTGCAGGAATGTTCAACACCACAAAGTCTATGGGTATGTAAAAATTACCTAGCTTGACGGGAATGTCCTCCAAGATTTCAATGGGATGAGTAATGGAACGATCTGCCATGTATAAAGTCATCTTCACCAGCTTAGGTTCTCCAAGACCGATCCTCTCACAAAGTGCTAGAGGAATGATGTTCACGCTTGCTCCTAGATCACAAAGGGCATCGTAAGGTACATCCCCAACTTCGATGGGAATGCAAAAAAATACGGGATCTCTTAGCTTTGGTGGCATATTTTCTTTCATGATTTGAATGCGCTCCAAAGATCTAGAGGTTATCCATACTTCGCCAAAGTCTTCCAGCTTCCTCTTCTTTAACAAAATCTCTTTTAGAAACTTTTCATAGGCGGACATACCTAAGATTGCATCAATGAAAGGTATGTTAATATGTAGCTTATTCATAAGGTCAAAAAACTTACCAAAGTGTTTGTCTAGACGCTCCCGCCCTATACTGAGGGAATGGAAGTGGAAGCTTGTAAGCAGGTGGTGGAACATAAACATCGGATTTCTCTTTCACTTTCTGGGGTTCCGTCTCCACTGGCATCTCGAACGAGGTGTTCTTCGACAAAACGTCATTCGACCGAGGTACTGGATTAGTTATCCTTAATCCACTTCGTGTGGTGATTGTCGTGACTTGCCCTTTTGGGTTGTTCTCTCTCCTTCCTAGGAATTTACCCAGATCTCTAGGTGCTTCATTAGCCTTGTTGAAAACTTGATGTTCTAGGGCTTTTTGTGCCTTTGAAAATGTGTTCATAGAACTTTCCATGGCATTGAGCTTGGTCATTATTGCTTCCAACACAACATCCGTCTTTTCCTTAGGTTGTTGGGACGAGCTTGAAGATGGCTCTTGACTCTTCAATGGAATAGAAGAAGAAGATGGGGGAGTTAGAGCATTTTCAGCATGAGAATAAGGGTTGCCGGAATTTTGTTGATTTGATCTCCAATTGTTGAAATTCATATTGTTTTTGTTGTTGAAATTGTTATTCCTTGGCCGTTGATAGTTTCCTCACCCCAAGTATCCATCTCTAGCTCTTTGGATGCTCCTTTATCTTGAGATAATAAAAGTTCTTTCAAAGCCTTGACTTCACTGTTAAGGGTAGTAAGTTGAGCAATGCTCGAAGTGTTGAGATTCAGCTCCGGAGGTCCAACTCGCTTTCCTCCATCTTCAACCCTTCGATGGGAATATTTCTCCATATGTAGAGCTTGCTTCTCAACAAACTCCCAAGCTTCATCAACTGGTGTATCCATGGAAGTGCCCGCGGAAAGTGATTGGAGTTTTAATTGAGTTTCCTCATCCAAACCCTTGAAGTAAATCTCTAGCAACTCAATCTTCGGAATCCCATGGTGAGGGCAATCCAATAAAATGTCCGTGAACCTTTCCCTTGACTTGAACAAGCTTTCTCTATCCTTCATGACAAAAGCATTAATCTTACCCCTTAACTCCGCAGTTTTTGATAGGGGAGAGAATTTAGTGAGCAATTCCGTAACCATTTCCTCTCATGTGTTAATTCTTCCGGATGGGAGTGATTGATACCAAACAAGCACCTTATCTTTTAAAGAGAAGTAGAGAGGCCTTAACTTGTAGTTGTTGTTCTCCACCCTTGAAGGTCTCAAAGTTTCCATATGAATCTCATAGTTTTGCAAGTGTTGATGTGGAGATTCTCTTTCTAGTCCTCCAAATTGACATTGTGAATCATTGAGATGACTTGAGGTCAAAACTCGTAGTCATGCTCAGCTGAATCTCCTAAATTAACTCCGAGACACCGCACTTGTTGATTCGGGTCCATCCTTTGACCTAGGGTTTGTGGTTCACCTATGAACAGGTTGACTCGGTCAACCCTAGCTGGCAACCGAGGTGTTGACATCTTAGCTTCTTTACTTAGACAAAGTTGTTCTAGTGCGTCCTTCAATTCAGCTTCAAGATCTCGATTGTCATGTGTTGTCATCTTAGCTTCTTTCAATCTTCTTTTGTATGTATTTGATAGCATGTATTATAGTCTATATTTTGGGATTGGTTTGGACGTTTTATCTACATAAATCTGCATGTATGGATGTATATTCTTTAATCATTATGTTGTTTTGTCTACCTTTGCGGAAATCGAGTTCTACACCTAGTTTCGTTGTAATTGTAAGGAAAATGGCACGTTTTGGACCGAAATGGAGCTAAGGAAGCTAAGGAGTCATTGGAGTTACATTCTGGATCATTGAGGAGTTATAAGAAGAGCTCGGAAAACATGAAAATTATTTAGAAGATTGATTTTGGACCAGATTAGAGAGTTTTAAGCTTAGTTGAGACTCACCTCGGTTGGCTACAGTGCCACCTCGACCCAGGTGATCTTCAGGATCCTCTGGACCGAGGCGAAGTGATGACGGGACACGAGATCTTTATCTTTGACCGAGATCTTCTATTTTTGGAAAGTGAATATCACATATTTTAGGATGGATATCTCGTAGGAAGCATATCTTTTTTGCTGATATATTTTGGAAGATATGAAGATATTTGAAAGAAGAAAATTATCTTTTAAGATATATTTTATCTTAGGAAGATAATTCTCCTATATATAGAGGCCAATTTTCTAGAATTCAGCCATCTTCGAATCACCAAATCTCGGATTCAGGAAGTTGAAGGAAGTTTTAAAGGAAGTTTGGAAGGTTGAAGATCAAGGAAGGAAGGAAGCTAGTTTGAAGGAAGTTTGAAGGAAGTTGTAAGATTTTCTCAGTTTGGTTTGGTTGTTGTCTTTTCATGATTGTGATTGAGGAACGCTGATTGATTACTTGCTTGTTTGATTCAGTTATTGAGACCTTTGTGTTAAGGTTTTCTTGTTTGAATATTGATTCCTTTCTCATATATTTGATTATTATTATCATGATGATTGTTAGCTAAATTCTTTATGTGATTCTAGGGTGATTGGCTGAAAGTTGTGGAAAGACGATGAAAGAATGAGCCTTTATCCCAGTGGACCCTGAAATCTTGAGCCTCTACCTTAACCGACGAACACCTCGGTCAGCTGTGGAACATCTCGACCGAGATGGTACATAAACTGAGCGAGGTGAGCCCTTTTCTGATTCCTATATGAGTCGAGGTTTCTGTTTGCCAAATTTTATCCTTGTTATACATTTTCTGGTTCAACGCAAGCCTAGAATGAGACTTACCCGATGAATCCTTTGTTTGTATACCCAAGATCATGAGTGTACCTAATAAAGGTTTATCTTTTATTGGGGTTTGAGTGTGCCTTCATCCCATCTTTGAGAGTTAGTCTAAGACTTACCCGGTAAAGGTTGATTCTATCCCCTTGCGTGGTGTGTTGGTTTGAGATTATAGTTCCTTTTCTTAGTACCTTGAGACTTACCCGGTGAGAAGATCTTTGGTTTGGGATAGTGAGTAGTGAGACTTACCCGGTGATCTATTCCCACCTTAGAAACGCCTTCCCTTTGCAAACCTCGGCTTTGTCCATGTTATCCTTTATGATCTTGAGTCGGAACCATAACTGGATGCTTTAATCTCTAGAATCCTCATTTTCTTTACCTAGTTATTACATCATCTTTGATATTTTTGCTTGTTGCTTGTTTTTAATTGACAACCTGAATTACCGATCTTTGTTTCACCATAGTCCCTGTGTTCGACCCTGGAATTCTTGCTTTTATTACAATCGATCCGTACATTGCGGGTTAACTATTTGCAATTATTCTTGGTATAAATATTAAAGCTTGCACACAACTTTTGGAGCGAACAGGTTTTTGGCGCCGTTGCCGGGGACTTGGTCGAGACCAAGTTCGGTTTCGGTTGTCTTTCGGGGCTATTTCCCTTGTTGCTATTGACCACTTTACTTGAGTGATTTCGCAAGATATTTCCTTAGGTTTATGCGAAGAACTCGTGCTAGAAAGGAAATCGTTCCTTACGATCCCGGACCAGAAAAGACCTACAAGAGAAGATTGAAAGAAGCAAAGATGGCCGATCAAGACATTCGCGATCTTGAAGCCGAATTGAAGGAGGCATTGGAACAACTACGCCTCAGTAAAGAAGGATTACAGCGAGAGGGAGACGAGACTCGTGCAAGAACTGAAGGAATTGAAGTTGATATGGCCGCTCTAAGGGCTTAGTTTTTACCTCGACCGATCCCAAATGCTCAACCGAGGCAAGACCCAGTCCTAGTTGCACCGGCCGAGATACACCCACCACCTCGGATGCTTGTCCGTGATGTTCTTATTGCTGGAGTTCCACGAACCCTAGTACAGAGGATGGACCCCAATCAGTAAGTCAGGCGTCCAGGAGTCAACCTAGGAGATCCAGCTGAGCTTGATTATGAACTTTGACCTCAAGTTCATACCATTATTCAGCAATGTCAATTTGGAGGTTTGAAGAGAGAATCTCCGCATCAGCATTTGCAAAACTATGAGATTCTGATGGAGACTTTGAGACCATCAAGAGTGGAGAACAACAACTATAGTTGAGGCCTCTCTACATCTCATTGAAAGACAAGGCGCTTGCTTGGTATCAATCTCTTCCGGCTAGAAAAATCAACACTTGGGAAGAGATGACAATAGAGTTTCTTACTAAGTTCTTTCTCCCATCAAAGACCGTTGAATTGAGGGGGCAAGAATAATGCTTTTATTATGAAGATTAAAGAAAGTTTGTCTAAGTCATGGGAGAGATTTAAGGACCTTTTGTTGGATTTCCCTCATCATGGGATTCCAAAGATCGAGTTGTTGGATATATGCTTCAAGGGTTTCGATGGAGATACTCAATTCAAGCTCCAATTACTTTCCGCCGGCACTTTCATGGATATGCTGATAGATGAAGCTTGGCATTTCATTGAAAAATCAAGCTTTACACATGGAGAAATACTCCCATCAAAGGGTTGAAGATGGAGCAAGGAGAGTTAGCTTTCAAGATACAACATCAAAAGGAGCTCAACTCACCTCGCTTAGCAATGAAGTAAAGGCATTGAAGGAGCTTTTAGTAGCTCAAACGAAGAAGGAGCAAGATGGTGGATACCAAGGAAGAAACAACTATCAAGGGCCGCGGAACAACAACTACAACAATAACAGAAACTCCAACAACAACAATTGGAGATCAAATCAACAAAATTCCGGTAACCCTTATTCTCATGCTGAAAATGCTCTTAACGCTCCCTCTTTTTCTTTTTCTACTCCATTGAGAATCTAGGAGCCTGCATCAAGCTCGTCCCAGCCACCAAAGAAACCACACACTATGCTGGAGGCAATATTGATCAAGCTCAACGATATGGAGACGTCTATGAATTCATTTTCAAAGCCACAAAAAGCCTTAGAACAACAATTTTTCAACAAGGCGAATGAAGCGCCAAGAGATCCTGGAAAACTTCCAGCAATGACAGCGAGTAACCCAAAAGGGAAAATCATGGCTATCACAAAATGTAGTGGATTGAAGACTGCGGATCCAATACCTCGGTCGGACCACGATCAGACAAGGAACACCTCGGTCGAGGTGCTAACCGAGATGGAGTCCCAGAAAGCGAAAGAAAAATCTGAAGTTTATGTTCCACCTCTTGCTTATAAACCACCACTCCCGTTCCCTCTGTCAAGGGCACGGGCACATCTAGACAAGCACTTTGGTAAGTTTCTTGACCTTATGAATAAGCTACATATTAACATCCCTTTCATTGATGTTATCCTAGGGATGCCCGCCTGTGGGAAGTTTCTCAAAGAGATCTTATAAAGGAAGAGGAAAGTGGAAGACTTTGGTGAAGTAAGGATGGCATTTAGATCTTCGGAGCTCATTCAAATCATGAAGGAGAAGATGCCACCTAAATTGAGAGATCCCGGTTCATTTTGCATTCCCATTCAAGTTAGGAATATGACTTATGATGCACTATGTAATCTAGGAGTCAGCGTCAGCATCATCCCGCTGGAGCTATGTGAGAAAGTCGGTCTTGGAGAGCCCAAGCCCGTGAAGATGACGTTATACATGGCGGATCGCTCCATTACCTGTCCCGTTGGTATCTTAGAAGACTTTCCTATCAAGTTAGGTAATTTCTACATACCTATAGACTTTGTTGTGCTTGACATTCCCACAAATTATCCCATCCCTATCATTCTCGGGAGACCATTTCTAGCAACTTTGGGTTGCAACATGGATTGTAAGAACATCAAGTTGAAATTTAACATTGGTAGCGATCATGTGGAGTTTGTATTATTGGCTACAATGAAGGGAGAGCCGCTGGAAGATGACATCTTCAACATCTATGATGAAGAAGAGTCTAGAGAATTGGTGAGCTCTATCCTTATTAAAGATCCTCTTGAAAAAGTTCTAAGTTTTAGTTTGATGGAGGAATGTATAGATGTCTTTTGTGATGTAGATGTGCGAAGCTTGAAAGTATTGGAAGCAGATCCAGGAGCTAGATTTGATAAACTGATTCAGGAGAAGGAAAGCACATTAGGTTTCGGTCCCAGTTCTAGTACCTCGATCGAGACACTTTCTGGAGAAAGCGAGGTGCTCTTATCTGAATAACACCTCGGTCACCCACCTCGGACATTGACCGAGATACCAGGTGAGATGAAGTCAAATGAGACTTACGTCAGTCCAGCACTTTGATCTAAATCTTATTCACTGGAGAGGAAAGTTCAGATCCACCTCAGAAGGCACCCCCAGTTTTGGATCTTAAACCGCTCCCAACCCACTTGAGGTATGTTTTCCTTGGTCCGGATTCTACTTATCCCGTTATCATTAGTGCTTCTCCTTCTAAAAATGAATTATCTAAACTGATGCATGTGCTGAGGAAACATAAAAAGGCTTTGGGTTATATTATTGATGATCACGTTGGTATTAAGCCTTCATTTTGTATGCATAAGATACTAATGGAAGACGATCATAATACTTCACGGGAACCTCAAAGATGGTTAAATCTGATCATGAAAGAGGTTGTGAAGAAGGAGATTCTTAAGTTGTTGGATGCAGGTATCATATTTCCCATATTAGACAGCACATGGGTGAGTCTGGTGCATGTAGTTCCCAAAAAAGGAGGGATGACCGTTTTGACAAATAAGAACAACGAGTTGATTCCTACTAGGACCGTTACAGGCTGGAGAATGTGCATTGACTATAGGAAGATGAACGTGCCACTCGAAAGGACCATTTCCCGCTTCCCTTCATCGACCAAATGCTCGAACGGTTAGCACAACACTCCCATTTTTGCTATTTAGATGGTTATAGTGGGTTCTTTTAGATTCCTATCCATCCGGATGATCAAGAGAGGACTACTTTCACTTGTCCATGGAGGACGTTCGCTTATCGGAGGATGCCATTCGGATTGTGTAACGCACCTGCTACTTTTCAGCGTTGTATGATGGCTATCCTTTCCGAGTATATAGAGGAGATCATGGAGGTATTCATGGATGACTTTTTGGTATATGGCTCCTCTTTTGATAATTGTTTGGCTAACCTTTCTCTAGTGCTATAACGTTGTGAAGACACTAATCTTGTATTGAATTGGAAGAAGTGTCACTTTATGGTTAGCGAAGGACTTGTTCTAGGACACCTCGTTTCCAACCGCGGTATCGAGGTCGATCGAGCTAAGATCGAGACTATTGAGAAACTCCCTCCCCCTTGTTCTGTTAAGGGTGTGCAGATTTTTCTCGGACATGCATGTTTCTACAGGAGGTTCATCAAGGATTTCTCTAAAATCTCTAAACCACACACTAATCTTTTGAATAAGGATGTTGTTTTTGAGTTTTTGCAAGAATGCCTTGATGCTTTTTACAAGATAAAGGAAGCGTTGATTACCGCTCCCATCATTCAACCTCCCGATTGGACCTTGCCCATTGAGATTATGTGTGATGCTAGTGATCAGGCCGTAGGAGTTGTTCTTGGACAAAAAAGGATGGTCGGACCAACGCCATTTACTATACTAGCAAGACGCTCGATGAAGCTCAACTGAACTACGCCACCACCGAAAAGGAGCTTTTGGCATTTTTTTATGCTTTTGAGAAGTTTTGCTCTTACTTAGTGGAAGTGAAAGTTATTGTTTACACTGACCATGTAGTTATTCGTTACTTGCTTGCTAACAAAGATGCAAAGCTGCGCCTCATTCGTTGGATTCTCTTGCTTCAAGAGTTTGACCTAGAGATTCGCGATAAAAAGGGATCCGAGAATTCTATTGTAATTCACCTCAGCCGGCTGCCTCACACCTCGCTCGAGAAGGATGACCTACCCATTGATGATTTGTTTCCCGATGAGCACTTGCATTTTATGGAAGATTGGATAGAATCCTTTGTTTCACCCCATGATTAAGATGAAGTAAGGGGTAAGGATACCTTACAGCTTGTTTGAATATGGCATACGGTCCAGCTAGCAACCTTAAACCAAGCGCTTCTTTGGAGGCAACCCAAGGTATTTCTTTCTTTTCCCTTTTTTCTAGCTTAGTTTAGATAGTTTGCTTCGTGTTTGTGCGTCCTCCTAGACAGGAATCAGCTACTCTCTAAGAAGAAATTACAACTCAGGAGCTACATGGAAGGACAATCGTTCGAGAGATTGAGAAGACGGAGTTTCATTGAGATACATCTCGGTTGCTGTCATAGCACCTCGACCAAGACGTTCTTTGCCAACCGAGATGCAGCGTTTTCTTATTTATTATGCAGTTCAACCTATGTCCGGTGAGTACTTAATTCTTATGACTTATATTTGACCCATTAGAACAATGTGTCCCAAGTATGGGGTATTTGGATGTATTATGTGACCTACTTGACTTATGTGTATGTTTTGTATGACTCTCTTGGATATTATTGCCTATTTATGCTCTATGTGCTTATCTGTCATTACATGCATACATAGAGGTTTCTGTTTGAGAAAAACATCAAAAACTAGTTTGAAAAAAGAAATTTGGCTCGACCGAGACGTTCTTGGCCGAACGAGGATGAACACCTCGGATGACGTCTGAACACCTCGACCGAGATGGTTCTTAACTTAAAGATTTTCGAAACGTTTTGTGCTTCTTTTCTGGATATGACCTCGATGATGATTATGTTTGCATATTGGTTTTGAAATCTTTATATGCTCGAAAGGTTTTATGATATGTTTAAGTTGCTAAATGCTTTGTTTGAAATTCTAGCATGTTTAATACTTTGTTTTTATCAAAATTATGTTGGATTTGAAGGTTGACACCACATTATGAGTTTTCTCACATTCTTCTTGGGATGACTTGTAAGAGCCTTAATCCTAGGAGCCTAGATGAGCTAGTGTGTGCCTATTCTTAACCTGCTAGCCACCCCTACGCACCACATGGGCCGCCCCTGCGCCACAGAGGAGCCGTCCCTACGCCATAGTCGGTCCGCCCCTGCGGTTTTGTGCGGTTGCAGCCACCTTTGTTGACTTTTGATCTTGCTTTTGGGGAAACTTAGTATATAAGCCTCCCCCAATCCTCTGATGAAGGGTTTCTTCACTCCATTGCAGCTCCTTCATCATCTTACGTTCTTCTTCTCCTTCATCTTCTCATCTTTGCTTCTTCTTGATCTTGTGAGAGAGTTTTGAGAGTTTTGAGTGTGGCTTTGGCTTTGGGTGACCTTGCTTATGTTGTTGTGTGTTGTTGTATTGTTGTGTTGAAGTGGTGAGGGGTGTGGATACTCCATAGTTGCAACCTAGAGTGGAGTGGTAAGTCCTTTCTCTTCTTCTCTCTTCTTCCCTTCTCCTTTGCTTCTTATCTCTTTCTTTAGCTTAGGAATCACAAGTTTGGACTTGTGTTGGACCTTCCTGGATGTTTTGATGATCATATGTGTGTATATTATGCATATGTGTTGCTGTGATATGTTGAAGGCGTGAAGAGAATCGAGAAAGGAGTCGAAGAGAAGTCGGGACCAACTCTCTGCACAGTTGGCCGCCCCTGCGCCTATCTTGAGCCGCACCTGCGCTTGGTGTGGAGCCGCCCTTGCGCCTCTAGTGAGCCGCCCCTACGCCTGACTGGGTTGGCTGGTGTGTTCTTGCTTCTGTTGGTGCATACCTTGTTGGTATGTCTTCCTTCCTTTCCTTTGGCCTTGGCTTAGTTGATAGCTAGGTTAGGATGGTTAGGATGAGTTGTATGTTAGAGATGTGCCTTAGGCACTTGTGTTGATGTTGAGAGTATGCTATAGGCATATGCGAGCTTGTGTTGATCTTTAGGTTGTAGGTTGGTTCTGGTTATGGAGACGAGTCTCCTAACCCTTTCAGGTTGTGATGTGGTGTGCCTTGCTCTTACAGGTGTTGGTTTCTTCCTCGAGGGGAAGTTGTGACGTGGTAGAGGATACGAGTGTATCAGGTAAGTCCATAGGACTTACTTAGCGTGCAGTTGTGGATTGTATGATTGTAATGGTTGTGTGTGTTCATATGGTTGTGCATTTATAACTTAAACCGGACTAGGACGACCATTCATTATATTTATATGGCCCAAGTGTATTATAACAGGCGGTAACCACCGGTCTCCGCCTGCTCGGTTAGGAGGAGGTGCCCTGAAGATGATCTCACAGGAGAGGACGAGTGACGGTCACCCCCATGCAAAACTCCTGTGTTACGTTTGATGGGGCGGGGTTCTTGAGGCTCCTCGTGTTACAAAAGAAGTTGAATTAGTAATGGTATAATGTAATTAAAGATAATAAATGAATGTGTGTGGCATTGCATGTATGAGATGTTGTGGTGTGTTTGTGCTATTACTATCATGCTTATCTATTGCTGTAGCTAACGGTGTATACCGTATTGTAGATGATCTGCAGGTTAGGAAGACGGAAGAGTGAGCCAGATGGTGTGACCAGCCGATGACTTCTGTACATTAGGATGCGTGGGTTGGGAATCTTTTGTATCAGTTAATGTGGTTGTTATGGTTTTGTACTCGGCTTTGAGTTTGTAAACTCTTTTGATGTATCATGCAGTTTTTATGTATTTGTTTTTACTCTACTTGTGCCTTGTTGTAAGATCCAGTGAACTTGTTATCAGGCTAGGGTCAGGATCCATTGTGAGATCCTAGCCCAATGTAGCATCCTGAGTCCCGCGGATTCGGGGTGTTACATGACTAAGGCACTTCATCTTCTTCTTCTTCTTCTTGATCATGCTTAACCCTTCATATACATATTTGCCTCCCTTTACCTATCCGGGAATTTGGAAGCAAGTGACGAAAAGCAAGTGAAAGTGAAGTTGAGATCTTGGCTGAAAGTGTTACAAAGAAACAAATTAGGTTTGGGGACGTTGATCTTGATGATGAGTAACTCGGCACCATTCACATAGCCGGGTGTTTGTGTCTTTCCAAAGTCCGATTGATCGATAGTCCTAACGGGTCATGGTATGTGCATAAAGGATTTGTGGCATCTCGAGAGATTGATGATTGTTGATCTCCTAGGCTTCGGTTATTGTGCACCTTTGTCCATGTTCCCAAAAAGTAAAGTAAAGTAAAAATAAGCAAAGCTTATTGGTGAAAGATGTTGTGATTCAAAGAAAGTGAAGTAAGATCCTATTCCCGGATTTTAGCACCACATACCCTATATACATCCCACTCTGACACGTTTCTTGACCTCTTTTGGAACCCCTTGAGACCTCGAGTATGATGATTGGCTTGGTGGTTTAAACTGGATTATACATGATTGATTTCGATAAATATGATTTATTATGCATTCTATGATTTTATGCAAAGATGAACAACTTTCTTATATTTATAAAATATTTTGATCATGTTTTGATTTTATTTGCCATGAAGCATTCTCTTAGGGTGATCTATGAATGGAGCACACTCCAAAATGTTTTGAAATGTTTTTCATTGTTCTTGTTGACTTATAATCCATTCTATCTTGTATCTAAGATTTGGATCTTGCTTGGGGACAAGCAAGGGACAATTATGGGGTATTTTGATAGCATGTATTATAGTCTATATTTTTAGGGATTGGTTTAGACTTTTTATCTACATAAATCTGCATGTATGTATGTATATTCTTTGATCATTATGTTGTTTTGTCTACCTTTGCGAGAATCGAGATCTACACCTAGTTTCGTTGTAATTGTAGGGAAAATGGCACGTTTTGGACCGAACTAGAGCTAAGAAAGCTAAGGAGTCATTGGAGCTACATTCTAGAGCATTGAGGAGTTATAAGAAGAGCTCAGAAAACATGGAAATGATTTAGAAGATTGATTTTGGACCAGATTAGAGAGATTGAAGCTCAGCTGAGACTCACCTCGGTTGGTTACAGTGCCACCTCGACCGATGCTCCACGAACTGACCGAGGTGAGGTGCAGTTTGGTTAAAGCTCAAGCTTTCAGGGTCCACTAAGATAAAGTTCACTCTTTCATCGTCTTTACCACAACCTTAAGCCAATCACCCTAGAATTGCAAGGGAATTTTGTCAGTCGGGGATAGAATGTACGAATCACCACTCCCTCCGCGGATCTAGGTAGCTTAGTTTATTGGATTTTGAAATATACGTATATATGTAGATATGTATATGTGGATTGTAGTTGCGTGATGGACTTGTTATGTTATAGTAGAATTATTATAGTAACCTTATGTATTATAAAATATGTGGACTATTGTACATTTTTGGACCTTGTGTTGTGAAGTAGAATTCATGGTTTTGGTATGTTGGCAGTGATGTGGACATAGGGCTTATATATTCATGTATATGTATATTTATTATATATAGTAGCTTATGGGGATATGAGACCTAATAGAAAAGATGATAGTATGACATCATCACCTTTAAGACGACGCCGTTAGGCTTAGGATAGTGTATATACGTAGATGAGCATGCTCAAGTTACCGAATTGAGCATCACGTCGTGGCAATCACCTTGGCGAATCATTGGGCTCTTTTAGAGGACGTAAAAGCAATCCTATGAAGACTAAAAGAGGACATTAATGGCAAGGACGAACAAGTAGAAGGAACTTCGAGACAACTTAAACAAAACCGAGATGGAAGTTGTACAAGAAAGGAATGACATGAAGTTATGGGAGCGGTTCCGAGGAAGCAATGATGGGCAACAATGAAGCGAATTCGAGACAATGAACTTAAAATTCTTCCAAGTGGTGTGCCGATAAACCAAAGACGCATATCGAGAAGAAGAGAAGTACCTTCTAGCAAGGGTAGAAGTGGTATTTCATTAAGACGTAAAAGTTTTCCCTATGCGCTCCTAGTCATGGGAGTCGAGATGAGAGCTGTGGATGAATCAATCACAAAAATATTTAAGAGACCCGTAAGTTGAGCTTACGGAGGTACCAAAGGATGAAGTGTCAAGTTTTCTAGGATACCGGCGGGTTGACTTCTTCGGACTTACGACACTTATGAGAAGTATGACAAGGTGAGGATTCACATGGTAGAATTTTCTTGGTGGATTCAACCGATTCCATTATGGTGATAAGGCTAAGCAACGTCAAGAAGGAGGAAGTGTGTAGTGGTGATGGGTTCAAAAGATACAAGACTCACTAAGGAGCTTTTGTTTATCGAAAGACTTAAGATACCAAACGAGAGCAACACGAGTGGAAGATAACTAAGGATAGCGTACTTGATAAAATGAACTTACAAGACATCATGGAAGAGCTGTTAAGCTTATGAAAGTGGGTCGGATGACACAACAAGGCCTGAGAAGGTATAGTTACCTTACAGAAGAAGAAGGAAGCATGGAGTGTAGATTGAGCTAGCGGAGTTTGAGGTAGAGTACCCTGGGCGAGTAGCCTTCATGAGAATGGTAACGTGAAAAGTATAGAAGAGTGGTAAGCCGTTGACCTTGGAGAAGGTCGACTATAAGCTACCGGTGACAACCGAGAACGCACATGTGCGGCTTGTCTAATAGCGAGTGTTGATGAGAATAGTAACCCAAACTTTGGGATTATAACAGAAGAGTAATAAAAGCTTGGAGTATTCTTGGTGGTTCAATATCAGTAGTGAGGAGGTGTATCAGCAGAAGTGCAAGTGTTTTAATCAAGTAGCATGGAATGATGTCAAAGCATGTAACAATAATAGACCTCTTGGGGAGGGATTATAACGAACCTATGCGACCTTCTTAGGTTATGTGATTGGCATATGGGGGAACAACACGGATAATAATTGTTAAGGTTTGATACGAGTAAAAGGAATAGAAGAACCAAAAGGAAAGTGAGGCTTCTATTGTTGTTGAGCGTAAAGGGGATGCATGGTATGTTTGTTCTAATGAAGGGGGGTATGTTTTTGCAAGAAAAATCTGAGTCAGATGTTCATACTCACAGGGAAGAGCCATGGTGGCTATGGCATGAAAGGGAGGACCTATATTAGGGCAACGCTGCAAGCTTTGAGCTTATGAAGTTAACACTTGAGAAGTAAGGAGTAGGATATTTCAGTGGTTTCGGATAAGGAATTTCTTCTAGCGTTTTTCCACGAGGCCTACTAGTACAGTTGTGAAGATTGTTCATGGAATACCAAGAGATGCTTAAGTGACCAACAATAGTAAGAGAAGAATGAAATTTTGGAGTTTGTTGTCGATATGGGATGTACAAGAAATACATGAAAGATTGCTTTTAGAACCTCTACGGCGGGTTTGACGTTACATAAGAAAGTGAAGTAGAAATTTCTACGCCTACTTGAAGAAAGGATGTTTATGGTGAAAGCTTATGTAGCATACGAAGAGCTCCTCCCATATGTTGGGATCTCATGGAAAGCGAAGAAGATAAGGTTAATTGTTTTGAAGTACGGTTAAGTACTGCAGATTGGACCTTTACGGCTGCACATAAGTGAGAAACCTTAGAAGAGTTTTTACAATCATTTCATCAAAGAGGGAAAATGGGATTAAGTTAAAAGAATACTTAAATAAGGCCACAAGAGTTCAAAGACTCAAACAAATCTTTCCAATTCAAGAAAAGATGAATCTTTAAAAGAAGACGGTCACCGTTATAATCGGAGAGGGAGCAATGCATGTGTTTAAAGTGCGTCACCCCAAAAGATCGGGGTAGATCCTTAGTACCATGACCACCTGTCAAGTTGTAAGACAAGATTGTGTCGGTTATTACGATATGTGACGGGAAGAGAAAAGATGGAACTTGAGATATCACGGATTCCAATACATCGGAGTGTGGATTTTGCCACTAAGGTTGATCTTGGCGCAACTCCGATGTCCAAGGCGCCTTATAGGATGACACCTGTGAAGATACGTGAGTCGAAGAAGTATTTGAACGACTAGTTGCAAGGACTTGTTATATAAGGTTCATTAGAACCGCTGCACTGCCATAGAGAACATCACAGGTTATCTTGAACTCTTGAATTGAAGTTCATATGGGTATATATATCTTAAACTCTTGATTTGAAGTTGTTATTGTTAGCATGAAATATTGAGATATTTTAGGCACGTTTTCTAAGTGTATTTCATCCATATAGGTAGTCATTGATAAAGCATTGAAGCATTTGTGAGATAGTTTATCTATTTTGTCGATATAGAGGTCTACATAAGCTTTGTGTTGATTGTAGGCGATTTAGAGCTAATTCCGAATGGATTGAGAAAGAATGGAGTTTGATTGAGCATGTCCAAGGATTGAGGACATCTCTAGGAGCTAAGGATGGTGCTAACTTGAAGAATAGCACGAGGCTAAGGAAAATCACGAACTACCTCTAAACCACGCTCTAAAATACGGCCGTACTAGATTCCACGTTTAAGTCCACGGCCGTGGAACCTTGGCAAGAGAGGCGTGATGCATTCCAGCAACTTACACGGCCGTGGAGGGTTGTGACAAACCGTGACCAACTTCCACGCTCTAAATTACGGGCGTGGAACCCTTCCACGACCGTGATCTTGGCAATATTTTACGCAATATTTTAAGCCACGATCTTCTACGCAATGGGCCGGGCCAATATTTTATCTTACACTATAAAAGGACGGAAGAAGAGAGATTCCGTCACCTTCGCTTACACCGCTGCTTAGGTTTGATTAGAAGACGGTGATCTCGGCTTACCCTAGTTTTACGCTTTTACGGAGATTGTGATTAAGAGATTCGCGCTTCGCTATTGAGATTTCCGGATTGACGGAAGAGTTGAAGATTTGGAAGATTGTTCGCAAGGAGGTTACGCTTCATCTTTAGGTTTGATTAGAAGACGGATTGACATCCCGTTCTTTGTTCTTATCTAAGATTGTGATTGCTTGTGTTATTCCAAAACAATTGATATTATTGTTCTTGATTTGTGGATTTGAGAATGACTTGAAAGTTATTGAAGGTTTTTGGAAGTTTTCATCTTTCATTCTTTTAAACCTTGAAATTGATATCAATATGACT
The DNA here is from genome assembly GCA_033239125.1 of Fagopyrum homotropicum. NCBI lineage: Eukaryota > Viridiplantae > Streptophyta > Magnoliopsida > Caryophyllales > Polygonaceae > Fagopyrum > Fagopyrum homotropicum. The sequence continues at coordinate 68,864,075 of BSWB01000006.1, read as the reverse complement.
GTTATTGGCTAAAACCCTTTAGCAATTCTAAGGTGAAGGGTTGATAGTTGTGGCTTAGATGATGATAGATCGATCGTAAACTGATTGGACCCTGAGAGTTAGAGAGAATCGCCGACGAACCTAATCCACGGTCTGTTCTTGAGCTTCCACGGCCGTGGAACTCAAGAACTACCCGTAATTTTGTGTCAGTTTACGAACTTGCTTTTACTTTAATCCAAAGTTAAAGATTTGCTTTAACTTAGTCTTGGCTTGCCTTTTCTAGGTGGTAGTGAAGCCTCAACAACCTCTACCTCGATTCTGAGTGTCACAACCTTAATCGGTTTAGTTAGTCTTGATCCTTGGATTACAAGTTTGGGTATTTGACGTTAATTCTTGCCTTTAGATCTTTTCTATACTGAAGCCTCAACAACCTTTATAGAGAGTATCTTTTAGGTGAGTCATATAAGGTTTTTGGAACTTCACCGTACGATTACCTTACTTTCGTATACCTTTGCATATCTCAACTCTGTCCTTATATCTTTAGTATATCTTGAATCGATTGCCACAGCTGGATTCCTGGATCTTTAGGATTGTTGTTTTCCCAATATTTGAAAAGCTCACATATTTACTTGCTTGATAATCTATAATTGGATTTAACCCCCCAAATCCCTATGTTCGATACTCTGGAATTCTTGCTCAACTATATTGATCCGTACACTGCGGGTTCGCTTGCTTGATTTCTAGTTTTATAATTAAAGCTTATTTGCACGCACGCTAAGTGGCGAAAAAGTTTTTGGCGCCGTTGCCGAGGATTTGGTTTAGGCCGAATTCGGTTTTCGGTTGTCAAGCTTGGGAGCTTCTCCCTTGTTATTTGATATCTTTTCAAGTGCATGAGCAGGTCTAGGAATAACGAAGACCTCTTACCTCTTGATCAAGAGCTTGAGAGGACTTTAAGGAGAAAGCGTAAGGAAAAAAAATGGCTGAAGAAAGAGAATGTGATCTCCAATCGGAGTTAGCGGAGAAGGAAGCTCAACTCCAATGGAGTGAGAAGACTCGTAGGGAAGAAACGGATCGTCACCAAATAAAGGTTGATGATCTAACGGACATGATGTTCCAAATGAGGTTGGAAATAAACAACCTTAAGGAGAAAAAGAAAAGGAGGAGACTGGGAAGATCGGTTAGAGAAAACTCATCTAATGAGGATAGCGACTCCTTCATGCCACCGCTAGAGGAAATTGATCCCACGATCAATGTGAATCCATTCTATCCACGTCCAGCTGCAAATCGCCGTGTTCCACCTAGGAATGCGAGGATCGAACGTGTAGATGAGGAGCCAAGAACTCTTGGCCAAATGATGGATCCAACGCAGCAACCACGCCGTTTAGGTGTAAACTTTGATGCTGACGATGTACAAGGGTTTAGCTTCAACCCGCAGGTTATTACTCTTGTTCGCCAAAACCAATTTGGTGGAACAAGTGCTGAATCTCCACACCAACATCTACAAAACTTTGAGATTATGATGGAGACGATGAAGCCTAAGAACACTACTACCAACAGCTACAAACTCAAGTCTTTCTTCTTCTCCTTGAAGGGGAAAGCATTGTCTTGGTATCAAGCTCTTCCAAGCGGAAAGCTTGAGACAGGGGAGGATCTTTCCGCGGAGTTCCTCACTAAGTTCTTTCCGCCATCCAAAACGGCGGAGCTAAGAGGTAAGATTAACGCATTTTCTATGAGATCTAACGAAAGCTTGTTTCAATCTTGGGAAAGATTTCAGGATTTGCTATTGGATTGCCCTCATCATGGCATATCCAAGCTTGCACTTTTGGAGATATACTATAAGGGGTTGGATGTGGAGACACAATTCAAGCTCCAATCCTTCTCATGTGGTACATTCTTGGACATGAGGGAAGATGACGCTTGGGACTTCATTGAGAAGCAAGCGCGAGTCATAGAGAAGTATTCTCACCGGAAAGTGGAGGGAAATCGTGTGGATCAAGGAGAAAAGCTCACACATGAAGCTCAATCTCAAATCTTTTCTCTCAACAACGAGATTAAAAAGTTGAAAGAAGCTATCAAGACCAACTTTCCAAAGCAACAAGGAAAAGATGTGGGTTATTTAGGCAGCAACAATAACCACAACGGTGGTGAGAATACAAACCGCAACAACAACAACCGGAACAACAACCGGAATAATTGGAACAACAACAACAACAACCGGAACAACAATAGGGGTTCAAACAACAACAATTGGCGCTCCAATCAACAAAATTCCGGTAATTCTTATCCTTCCAATTCAAATTCACTAACTCCATCTTCCTCTTCTTCCACTCCTTTGAAAAGCCAAGGGCAAACATCTAATGGTGGAAGCACTTCGGGGAAAGAGAAGCCAGATCCCATGTTGGAAACGATTTTGGGAAAGCTTCAAGGGTTGGAGACCCGCATCATCAAGGTTGATGATCACATTTCTAAGGTTGATAAATCCCAAAAGGTTTTAGAAAACCAAATGTTCAGCCATGCGGAGGAAGTTCCTAGGAATAAAGGGAAACTTCCAAGAAAAACGGAGGACAACCCAAAGGGAAGGGTGATGGCAATCACAATTAGGAGCGGGGTGACAACTACCGACCCGCAGCCCAAGTTTGTAGAAGTCCCCGTTGAGAAAGAGAAAGAGAAAGAAAAGGGGAATGAGAAGGAAGATGTCTACGTTCCTCCTCCAGCTTACAAACCTCCCATACCGTTCCCGCAATCTAGAGCAAGAGCGCGTCTAGACAAGCAATTCGGTAAGTTTATAGAACTCATGAGCAAATTGCATATTAACATACCTTTCATTGATGCTATTGTAGGTATGCCGGCTTATGGCAAGTTCTTGAAGGAAATCCTCTCTAACAAGCGAAAGCTAGAGGATTTCGGTGAGGTTAAGATGAGTTCGGATTCTTCGGATCTCATCAAGACCATGAAAGAGAAGATGCCCCCAAAGCTAAAGGATCCGGGGTCATTTTGTATTCCCATAGGAGTGGGAGATGTCACATATGATGCATTATGTGACTTGGGAGCAACTGTGAGCATCATACCACTTGCATTATGTAGGAAGATCGGTTTAGGCGACCCTAAACCGGTGAAGATGACGTTGTACATGGTGGATCGATCCATAACTCGTCCCGTCGGTATTGTTGAAGACATCCCGGTCAAGCTAGGTAAATTCTATGTTCCTATAGATTTTGTTGTGCTTGACATTCCTGCAGATAGTCCGGTCCCGATCATTCTCGGAAGACCGTTTCTTGCAACACCCGGCTGCATAGTCGATTGCAAGAATGCTAGACTCACCTTTGACATAGGAGAAGAGAAGGTAGAGTTCGTTCTTTCCACTCTAGTGAAGGAACCAATCTTTGATGAGGATATATTCAATATCCAAGATGAAGAAGGGTTGTCTAGAGAGGAGGTAAGTGCTATTCTTTTCAAAGATCCTTTGCAAAAGGTTATTACTATGAGTCTAATGAATGTAGGGGAAGAAGAGGAGCACAATGAGGTAATTGAAGCCTTAGAAGCACAAGATGAAGTGTGTGAAGAGGAGTTTGAGAAACTCCACGACGAGGCAGAATACGTACGGATCCACGGCCATACACTATATTCCACGGCCGTGGATTTCACCAACAAGAGCGTGGCTCACTCCAGAGGGTTACACGGTCGTGGAGGAAACAGAGCACCCGTAACTACATTCCACGCCCAAAATCACGGCCGTGGAGGATGTAGAGGAACCGTAATTTTGGCCGTGGACGAAGGCAATCGTACCTCTTCTTCAACTTCTCTTGATTCTTCTCCAACACCTTCTACTTCCTTAGACACTTCTAAGGAAGCATCGGAAGCTCCTCAAGAGCCATTGGAAACTTCTGCAGCTATGGAGTTGAAACAACTTCCTACACATCTAAGGTACGCGTTCCTAGGACCTAACTCTACTTATCCGGTAATTGTTAGTTCCGATTTAACCATAGACGAATATAGTAAGCTTATGGTTGTCCTTAGGAAACATAGGAAAGCTTTAGGTTATACTATAGAGGACTTAGTAAGAATCAAACCTTCCCTATGCATGCATTAAATCTTAATGGAAGAGGACTTTAGGACTTCAAGACAACCTCAAAGGCGGTTAAATCCGACCATGAAAGAGGTTGTCAAGAAGGAAATTCTTAAACTTCTTGATACAGGTATCATCTACCCTATCTCCGATAGCAAGTGGGTGAGTCCGGTTCAAGTAGTTCCGGAGAAGGGAGGAATGACGGTCATCACCAACAAGAATAACGAACTCATTCCTACCCGAACCGTAACAGGATGGCGGATGTGCATAGACTACCGCAAGCTAAACAACGCGACGAGGAAGGATCACTTCCCACTACCCTTCATCGATCAAATGCTTGAAAGGTTAGCGCAACATTCGCACTTTTGCTATCTTGACGGTTATAGTGGTTTCTTTCAGATTCCGATACACCCGGATGATCAAGAGAAGACCACGTTCACGTGCCCGTGGGGTACGTTTGCCTATAGGAGGATGCCGTTCGGGCTTTGCAACGCCCCAGCCACCTTTCAAAGGTGCATGATGGCCATCTTCTCCGAATATATAGAGGAAATCATGGAGGTTTTTATGGATGACTTCTCCGTTTATGGTTCCTCTTTTGACAATTGTCTTTCTAACCTTGCTCTTGTGTTACAAAGGTGTGAAGACACTAACCTAGTTCTTAATTGAAAGAAGTGTCAATTCATGGTGAAGGAAGGCATTGTTTTAGGACACTTAATCTCTAGTAGAGGGATTGAAGTAGATAGAGCTAAAATAGAGACTATAGAAAAGCTTCCTCCCCCAACATCGGTGAAAGGGATAAGAAGTTTTCTAGGACATGCTAGATTTTATAGACGCTTCATAAAAGACTTCTCTAAAATATCAAAACCGCTCACTAATCTGTTGATGAAGGATGCAGTTTTTGAGTTTTCGCAGGAATGCTTGGATGCGTTTAACATGATTCGGGAAGCTCTAATTTCAGCACCTATTATCCAACCTCCGGATTGGAATCTTCCCTTTGAGGTTATGTGTGACGCAAGTGACGTAGCTATAGGAGCTGTTCTTGGACAAAGAAAGGAAGGGCGAACCCATGCCATATACTACGCTAGCAAGACGCTAGATGAAGCGCAGCTCAACTACGCCACTACGGAAAAGGAATTTTTAGCCATTGTTTATGCTATTGACAAATTTCGCTCATATCTTGTAGGTGCAAAGGTGATTGTATACACGGATCATGCTGCGATCCGGTATCTCCTTGCAAAGAAGGATGCGAAGCCAAGGCTAATTAGATGGATTCTTCTCCTACAAGAATTCGATCTAGAGATCCGCGACAAGAAGGGTTCGGAAAATTCTGTTGCGGATCATTTGAGTCGTCTAACACATCTAGAAGACGACCATCTACCTATAGATGACTCCTTCCCGGACGAACACTTACATATCATAGAGGAGTGCATCGACGTGATCTCCAAAGGTAACGAACCATGGTTTGCTGATTTTGTTAACTTTGTCAAGAGATACCGCCCGGATTATCCTACGCACAAAGAAAGAAGTTCTTTAAGGATGTTCGGGAATACTTTTGGAATGAACCTCTCCTCTTTAAGAGAGCTCTGGATGGCATCATTCGGCGATGTGTGCCGGAAGATGAGATGCAAAGTGTCATCCGCCATTGTCATTCACTACCATGTGGAGGACACGCTAGTTCGAACAAGACTAGCGCTAAGGTATTGCAATCTGGATTTCTTTGGCCTACATTATTTAAAGATGTGCAAACCTTTGTTTCTTGTTGCGATGCTTGTCAAAGAACAGGAAATATCTCTAGGAGGAATGAGATGCCTCTCAATAACATCCAAGAGGTGGAGATTTTCGATGTTTGGGGAGTTGACTTTATGGGACCGTTCCCATCATCTTGTGGAAACCAATACATACTCTTGGCGGTGGATTACGTTTCTAGATGGGTGGAAGCAATTGCCTCTCCCACTAATGATGCCATGGTAGTGGTCAAGTTCTTTAACAAGACCATCTTCCCACGATTTGGGACACCAAGGACTACCATTAGTGATGGAGGTTCTCACTTCATTGCCCGGCGCTTTGAAGCTCTCCTAGCCAAGTATGGGGTTACTCACAAGATCGCCACCCCTTATCATCCACAAACTAGTGGACAAGTTGAGATCTCAAACCGGGAGATCAAAGGAATCCTAGAGAAGAAGGTTTCAAGGACAAGGAAGGATTGGTCCTTGAAGCTTGATGATGCATTATGGGCGTACCGGACTGCGTATAAGACTCCCATAGGAACCACACCATACAACCTTGTGTATGGGAAGTCTTGTCACCTACCGGTAGAGTTAGAGCACAAGGCGTTTTGGGCCATCAAGTGGTTGAATTTCAGCATGAAGGAAGCGGGAGAGAAGCGTCTCTTGGACCTTAATGAGCTTGAAGAACTCCGCTTAAACGCTTATGAAAACGCTAAGATTTACAAAGAAAGAGCAAAGTGTTGGCATGATAAGCATATCATTCCAAAGGACTTCAAAGAAGGAGATCAAGTTCTCCTCTTCAATTCAAGGCTTCGTCTCTTTCCAAGTAAGCTTAAATCTCGTTGGACCGGACCTTTTCTAATTAAACGTATTTTCCCCCATGGTACAGTTGAAGTATGGGGTGAAGCGGGCGGAAGCTTTAAGGTGAACGGTCAACGACTCAAGAAGTATACACCGGAACTCCAAGCTGAAGAGTTCGCGCCCACCGCACTCGAATAAGTGCGAATATGGTCTAGCTACGGACCTTAAACAAAGCGCTTCTTGGGAGGCAACCCAAGGTATTGCATTTACGTTTTTGTTTTTTATTCATAGATTAGCTTAGTTTAGACGTTTTTGCTTTGTTTTGCCTTCGATACCTCCGGTATGTTCGTGTTTTTGGATGTAGGAACAGTGGGAAAAGAAAAGAGAAGAGTAAGTTTGAAGAAAAGTGACGAAACTTGGACTTTGGAGCATTACAGAGAGTTCCACGGCCTAAACCACGGTCGTGGAACCCTCTGAGACCGTAATTTACAAAAGCCTTTGAAAAATCACCAAAACCACGGTTCCATACATTTCCACGGCCGTGGAACCCCCCGACAGACCGTGATTTTCAAAAATTTTGACGGTCACTATATAAACCACGTTCTTCACAAAAACACAACATCACAAAACCCATTCCACGCCCTAAACGCCGATTTGCCTCCCCTCACCTCAAATCTTCGTTCGTTAATCGTTTTTAACGATTCTTTGGCCAAAACAGAAGCAAATCCGATCACCAACAAGATCCAAGCAACAATTCGAGCGGCAATTCATCAAGGAAAGCAGAATTCGGATTTGAAAGTCCGAAAACCTAGGTTTTTTCGCTTTTCTCTATCTTTGTCGATTCGGTCTTGAAATTGCTAGATTTTTTAGGAATAACTGATTGGAATTGGAAGAGAATTAGTCTAGGACTGCTGCTGTGAAATTTGGTGTGATTTTGCTGAGTTTTGAAAAAAGTCGAGACAAACCACGGTTCCTGTAGCTTCCACGGCCGTGGAACACCAAGAACAAACCGTGGTTTTTGCCAGAACATGGATTTTGTGAGGAGAGTGTCCGGTAGGAATAAGGACAAGAACAAAGATAAGGATAAGAGTAAAAAGAGGAAGGGCAACCCCTCTTCCTCTTCTTCTTCTAGATCACCACCACCTTCATCTCCTTCACCTCCATCATCACCTTCATCACCATCACCTCCTCGCCCTAAGATTCCTACCATCCATGAGGATCATCTCTACGCCTTAGAGAGGATCGAGAAGAGAGTTGTTATAGGGCCTAGATACCTGCTGCTAGAGGAGTTAGAGCCTCTCCATGTGATAGGGGATCTTACTTGGCTTTTAGATAGAGCCGGTCTTGTCGTCTTCTCGGCTATTCGAGAAGATGCTTATGAGGAGATCACTAGGGAGTTTGTGATCTCGTTCCAGCACAGTCACGTTGATAGGACTGTCTCTTTCCGGCTGATGGAAAGAGATTATGAGTTCTCCATTAGGGAGTTTGGAGCCTTCTTTGGGTTCCATGAGACCTTCAATGGTCGTTTCCCCAGCGGCGTTTACGCCAAGGATTTCTGGGAGGAGGTTGCTATGGTGTATGCCAGCGAAGACCGCTGGCAGTCAGCTGACACCAAGGCTAGATTGATGTACCATCTAGCCTTGAAGATAGCTCACAGGGTACTTTCTGAGTGTCTCTTCCCTAGGACGGAGACACCTTAGAAGATTAAGACAGATGAGCTCTTTCTTCTTTATTGCATGTTGTATGGACGGCCTGTTGACTGTGCCACCCTCTTAGCTGCTACCATGAGCAAGCTAAAGAATAAGAGGGCAGGCAATATTGGATATGGTGGGATGGTCACCCACCTTGCTCGACAGCTAGGGGTAGATTTTTCTGCTTGCATACGCATCGCTGCTGTACCCCTAGGACTCCATAGCCTCATGACTAGAGGCATCATCTTCCCTACCCATAGAGGTCCACCTTATGCTGCTATGCCATGGGAGAGTAGGACGGGGAGAGGTATTGAGTGGCTCCCAGAGTATTCCATTATGGTTGGACGCCATAACTGGAAGGCAAAGTTCGCTGCTATGCATGCGAACAGGATTATAGCCCCTCCATATGTCCCACCACCACCTGTAGTAGAGGAGGAGGAGATGAGAGGAGGAGACGAGTATGAGGGAGGAGGAGGAGGAGCTGATGACTTTGGCACATTCTCGGATCAGCCGGATGTAGTTCCTGACCTTCCTAGGCATTCACCCCGTCTAGCTAGAGCTTCAGGATCTTCTTCTCGCCGCGCCAGCGTGAGCGAGAGACCCACTTGGATGAAGGCCCCTCCTGCGTGGTACGGAGATCCACCACCATGGTCTACACAGGCACCGCCGCCACCAGCACCAGCACCTTCAGATGCACCGGGATGGTACAGTCAACCGCTTGGTTGGTATGAGCAGTTGCCAAAGTGGGCCACCAGCCTTTCCGATAGGGTGGGAGCTTTGGAGATCCGCGCTGACGCTAGGGACGCACGTATGAACGACCTTGACCACATGATGAGAGACGTCTACCGCCAGCAGTTCGGGCGGTACTATGATCCTAGCTTCTCACCGTTTCCACCTCCACCAGCGCCGCGGTGATGACTTACATGATCGACCGCTTTAGCCGCTCCACCACCGTTTTGTGAGTTCTTTTTCTTTCTTTCTTTTCTTCTTTTCTTTTTCTTTGAACATTAGGGACAATGTTTGTTCCAAGTATGGGGTGGGGTGTGACTAATCGTTTGTAATAACTCTTACTCACTTTATTTGCTTTTATCGAGACTATCTTGCATGTTTCATTTTATTGCTACACATTTCATTATTGTATTGCATAAAAAAGAATTTGAAAAACCCATAAAAATTGAAAAATTTTGAAAATTGTGTGCTTCTAAGGATAGAAATGATTTCCATGATAATCACCACTTGTGAGTTGAGTTTTGATGACAATTGCATGCTTAAACAATTAGTGAATTGAAAAGAAATTGAATGAGTTGATTATCCTTCTTTTGCAAATTTCATAATGTGATGAACGTTACTTAAATCATGTTGAGGAATTAAAGTTGAAATCACATAATAAGTTCTTATGCTTCTTTTTGAAATGATTAAGGCAATTCGATTTTCTTTCTTCTTTCTTTGATCATTTAGCCCCTCATTGAAATAATGGCCTCCTTTACCTATCCGGGAATTTGGAGGAGTTGAATGAAAAAGACATGTTTGATGTGGGAGGGCCATGAAAGCAATACTTTGCATTCAAAGGAATAGAAAGAAATTATAGGTTTGGGGAAGTCAATCATGATTTTGAGTAACTCGGCACCATTCACATAGCCGGGTGTTTGTGTCTTGCCAAAGTCGGATTGAGCGATATTCCTAGCGGATTATGGTATGTGTGCTAAGGGTTTGAGGCATCTCATAAAAATTGAGAAACGCCAATCTCCTAGGCTTCGGTTTTTGTGCACCTCTATCCATAACTCCAAAAGTAAAGTCGAAAAATGAAAAGAAGAGAGTGAAGCTCTAAGTTGAAAGTACTGCGGGAATCGCAAGAGAAGAAGAAAAGAGTAGTTATCCACTTTCCCGGATTCATGCACCACATTCCTTAAAGTTTTCCTTCCCTTTTCACATTCTAGACCTTGTTTGAAAGTCCTTAAGATCAAAAGAATGTTATATGGCTTGGTGATCTAAATTGAAGTTTCTTATGATTGATTTTGATAATATTTAAGGGTTATGATATTTACATGGAAGTTTGATTGATTCATGAGCTTTCTTTACTCTTTACTCTTTGATTATGTGTATGAAAGTCTTATAAACGAATGAAGCAAGATTTGAGAATGATCTATTGACTAGAAGGCACATTCATCCAAAAGAAGTTTTGCTTTGAGAAGGTACACATATTTCATCCTAACTTGAGTTTTAAAGCTTTGAAAGACCTTGCTTAGGGACAAGCAAGTGGCAAGTATGGGGTTATTTGTTAGCATGAAATATTGTGATATTTTAGGCACATTTTCTAAGTGTATTTCATCCATATAGGTAGTCATTGATAAAGCATTGAAGCATTTGTGAGTTAGTTTATCTATTTTGTCGATATAGAGGTCTACATAAGCTTTGTGTTGATTGTAGGCGATTTAGAGCTAATTCCGAATGGATTGAGAAAGAATGGAGTTTGATTGAGCATGTCCAAGGATTGAGGACATCTCTAGGAGCTAAGGATGGTGCTAACTTAAAGAATAGCACGAGGCTAAGGAAAATCACGAACTACCTCTAAACCACGCTCTAAAATACGGCCGTACTAGATTCCACGTTCAGGTCCACGGCCGTGGAACCTTGGCAAGAGAGGTGTGATGCATTCCAGCAACTTACACGGCCGTGGAGGGTTGTGACAAACCGTGACCAACTTCCACGCTCTAAATTACGGGCGTGGAACCCTTCCACGACCGTGATCTTGGCAATACTTTACGCAATATTTTAAGCCACGATCTTCTACGCAATGGGTCGGGCCAATATTTTATCTTACACTATAAAAGGACGGAAGAAGAGAGATTCCGTCACCTTCGCTTACACCGCTGCTTAGACTTACACTTCGGCTTACCCTAGTTTTACGCTTTTGCGGAGATTGTGATTAAGAGATTCGCGCTTCGCTATTGAGATTTCCGGATTGACGGAAGAGTTGAAGATTTGGAAGATTGTTCGCAAGGAGGTTACGCTTCATCTTTAGGTTTGATTAGAAGACGGATTGACATCCTATTCTTCGTTCTTATCTAAGATTGTGATTGCTTGTGTTATTCCGAAACTATTGATATTATTGTTCTTGATTTGTGGATTTGAGATTGACTTGAAAGTTATTGAAGGTTTTCGGAAGTTTTCATCTTTGATTCTTTTAAACCTTGAAATTGATATCAATATGACTGTTGTTGGCTAAAACCCTTTAGCAATTCTAAGGTGAAGGGTTGATAGTTGTGGCTTAGATGATGATAGATCGATCGTAAACAGATTGGACCCTGAGAGTTAGAGAGAATCGCCGACGAACCTAATCCACGGTCTGTTCTTGAGCTTCCACGGCCGTGGAACTCAAGAACTACCCGTAATTTTGTGTCAGTTTACGAACTTGCTTTTACTTTAATCCAAAGTTAAAGATTTGCTTTAACTTAGTCTTGGCTTGCCTTTTCTATGTGGTAGTGAAGCTTCAACAACCTCTACCTCGATTCTTAGTGTCACAACCTTAATCGGTTTAGTTAGTCTTGATCCTTGGATTACAAGTTTGGGTATTTGACGTTAATTCTTGCCTTTAGATCTTTTCTATATTGAAGCCTCAACAACCTTTATAGAGAGTATCTTTTAGGTGAGTCATATAAGGTTTTTGGAACTTCACCGTAGGATTACCTTACTTTCGTATACCTTTGCATATCTCAACTCTGTCCTTATATCTTTAGTATATCTTGAATCGATTGCCACAGCTGGATTCCTGGATCTTTAGGATTGTTCTTTTCCCAATATTTGAAAAGCTCACATATTTACTTGCTTGATAATCTATAATTGGATTTAACCCCCCAAATCCCTGTGTTCGATACTCTGGAATTCTTGCTCAACTATATCGATCCGTACACTGCGGGTTCGCTTGCTTGATTTCTAGTTTTATAATTAAAGCTTATTTGCACGCACGCTAAGTGGCGAACAGTTATGTAAAACACCAGTTTGCGAAAAGAGAGACGGTTATCTCCGTTTGTACATCGATTACAGTGAGCCGAGAAAGATAACAATGAAGAACCAAGTATCCCTCACCACGGATAAAGGATCTACTCGACCGGTTGCAAGGGTCGGTAGTCTCTTCTAAGAATGACTTAAGGTCTGATTGCAACCAATTGAGAATTCGAGACTCGGATATTGCAAATACGGCATTCCGAATAACCATGGTCACTCCGAGTTTTAATGATTGCATATGGGCTTACTAATGCCCTAGATAAGATATTTTGGTCTACTCTCAAAGAAGAGAGAAGTTGTATGACAAATTTTCTCGGGATGATAACCCCCGAAGGATGTGAAAGAAGTTACAAGTTTTCTTGGATTTACTGGCCATTACCGGATTTGTGGAGAGATTCTCCAAGTAACACCATCTATGGATAACCTACTCCGGATGAAAATGAAATATTGAGTGGACGGAAATTGACAATGGAGTTATTGAGAGTTAAGAGGATATTCATTGGTGCAACTGTTTTGAAATTTCCTCGATGTATGATGGGTTCAAAGTGTACAAGTAATTTTCTAAGACAAGGTCTTGATTGAGTATTGAGGAACGATGGAAAAGTAATAACATACGTGTCTCGTTATTAGAATTAGTGTGAAGTAAAGTACTTCCTTCATTACTTAGAACTTGCAACAAGAAGTGAGGAAACGTAACATCAAAGTTTTGTTTGACAAGAACCAAAGCCAACGGTGTAAATTGGAAGTTCGATCTTCTTTGTTAGAGACAAGCAACGAAGAACCATAATGGAAATGTTGCATTGAGAAAGACCTGAGAAGAAGTTGAGTTTTTTATGTATCGGACTTTTTAAGATCTTAGCGTGAGTTGGAAAGTGATTTACCGATCGGCATGGCCGCCAAGAGTCGAGGGTGTTCCCCTGGTGTTTCATGTGTATTAATCGAGAGAGTACATACATGACTCGAGACATATTGTTAGTCATGAGGATCTAGTGGTAGACGAGGAACCAATGAGGCTAAATGGAGGACAAAGGGTAGTATCTTTGGTTGAGTTTTACGTTGATCTAGTAGCATCGATAGAATCGGCGGGTTAGACCTAGTTCTTCCCTTGGTTGAGTTATGTGCATATGTGATGTTATGTGTAGTTTGTGCCCCGTGCGGGAATGTGTCGTATGACCTGATATATCTTGCGTGGGTAGTTTTAGTAGATTGTGTGTATAGATTAGAAGGTTTAAACCTTCTTAGTTTCAAATTTCATACCTCGGCCTTAAGGGACCGAGAAGTTCGGCGTGTGGCAAGTTTTGGGACGAAACATGTTTTTAGGGGATCTGATGTAATGCCCAAATTTTTAGGCGCGTTTGCGATATTTATCTTTCCGGATTTTATCGATATTTTATTATCTCAAATATTTTAAATAAAAGTATTTTTATGGCATAAAGTATTTATTCTTGAGTATATTTATATTTTTGGATACGTTCGTATACCCATACTATTATTTTCCGAAAAATCGGGAAAGTTTTCCTATTCTAAAATCTCGTTCTGAATGCTTTTGATCGAGTTTATTTTATTACCCCTTTTCCTTTTTATTTTATTTATTTCTTTTTTTATTCCTTTTTTCTCCTTTCTTTCCTTCCTAGCACGATGATGGTTCTTGCCTGCTACACATTCCGACCCCTCACTCTTGCAGTCTGCATTCCTGATTTCCATCTCGTGCAAGCAAGCCATCACTCCTCACCTCTCTATCCATCTTATCTGCATCCCTTCTGACCTCCACATCTGTTCTTCTCCTCCTCTCTTTGCTCAACTACCAGCAGCAGCAACACACCTCACCATTGCTTCTCCTCTGTTTTGGAGTAACCATGCCTCTCACCCTTGCCTATCTCTCTTGTAACAACAACATCATCGACTCTTCTCAACCTTCTCTCAGAGCTTCCCTTCTGCAACGGATTTCAACACCTCATGAGCCAGGCCAACTCTGTCGATCTCCTGTCACCGCCAGAAATTGAATCCCCACGACATCGGAGAAACCCTTGTGCAGCCCATGCTGCCGGTGGAGCCGTCTCCGTGTTGCGCTGCCCGAGCCCAGCCCTTGTAGAATCCCAACCCTTGTCGAGCCCTCTCAGGAAACAGTGAAGACGGTGGCATCATCCGGGGAGTCGCCGCCTTCTCTGTACCACCGTCATTGCCATCGCCGGAGAGGAGCCTGTCTCGCCCAGCTAGGGCCGGTCCGAGAGATTAGTGTGCCCTGGGCGATATAAAATTGTAGGTATTGTTAGCTAATAAAAAATTATCTCACAAAATTGGCATAAACTCTATACAAATTAAATTTGTAGGCGTCTCACAAAATCAATCTATACCAATTGCAAGTTATTTTTCGGTTTATGCTTAATTGCAAATGACCTCTCTACAGTTTAGACTTTTAAATTCAATACAACTTAAAAAAAGAAATTGTGGATGACTTCTCTACACTTTACCTTTTTCGGATTATGTTTAGTTAATTTTTTGGATGAATAACTTATCTTCTTCTTTTTTTATAAATTACCGAAATACACCCTTCTAAGTTCTACCATCTATAAAGTAACAATTTGAGTAAAAAAATTAGTATTAGTTACTAGTTATTATTAATAATTATTTTGAGTATCTAGATAGCTCTTTGTATGAATAACTTTTCTAACTTTGATTCACTCAAAATGTCAACATATGTTAACTTATGTAAGGTGAAAATGTATATTTAAAAAAAGTTATAAACTTAGGGACACAATCCACAAAATTAGATTATATTTGAACATAAACTGAAAAAGTCTGAAATACAAGTCAAAATCTGTAAATTTTCTAGAGAAAATTACAAATTGGTATTTTTTTTTGGGTGCCCCCTTCTACTTGGTGCTCTGGGCTAGAGCCCACATGGCCCAGTACTAGTGCCGGCCCTGCGCCCAGCCTGCCGGAGCCCCAGCACGTTCCAGCCGCTGCCCCTGTGTGTTGAGAGGTTGAAGAAGAACCCTCATTAGGGCTTTTTTATTTCGGCCCCCTCCTTTTTGCGTTAATTACATAAGTGACCCAGTAATTTGTATTTACATATGTAACCCAGATTTTTGGAAATTGGTATTCTACCCTTTGTGGAATTATTTACAGATTATGGCCAAGGTTTTATTTATGGATAATAGCCCAAGTTTCTAGTGTTGTTCATCTTGTCCGGAAAATGTATTTACGGTCTTTAAACTTGGGTTTTACTTCGAGTTCTATTCTTATATTTATATATATATTTTATGCCTTGTTGGTTAACTTCGGTTTATGGCAAGGATTTTATTGCGAGTTTTAACCTTGGTTTTTGAAAGCGAGTTTATGTACGTTAAAACTTCCATTCAAATTTAGCGTATAAGCTAAATTTTCTTAGCTTTGGTTTTAGGCCCGGAAGCGCCCGATATAGACCAACGAATCCATTCTCGACATCCACGGATCGTCTTCCGCCTTTGACCTCGTGTGAGTACCTCCTTCCTCGATCCAGTTATGTTTAATGGTAATATCATGCTAGGTTGGATCTAGCATAACTTAGAGTTAATGCCAAGTAGTGGCTTGGAACCTTAGGCGAGTGTTTGAGGATGGATTGATGTTCTATGAAATGTGGTGTATTGATCTTGAGTTGTTATACAGTTGTGAGCCTCGTGGTTGATCTTGTGAGACTTGAGGTGATATTCATATGTTAGTTGAGGTTGTGGATTTTAGGATGAGAATATCCTGGCACATGTGGCTATAGTCGTGATCTTGTGAGTTGTGAGTACTAGGAGTACTATCCTAGTTTATAGGAGTGTACGATCTTGTAAGAGTATATAGGACTAGAAGTCTAAGAACTTCTAGCTTGCGTGAGTGGTTGTTGATTATCATGCCTTGTCTTGAACAAGCCTTGATTGTATTCCTACGGGAAGTGAGATCGGTTATTTGGCTAGCTTTGAGACGAGGTAAGTCTCCTCACTTACTTAGCTCGCATTCTCCGTATTAGTTTCGGTCCGTGATTGGTGGTGTGTGTTTATTGTTTATGTGTGTGTTTATTGTTTATGCGTGTGCTTATTTTTTATGTGAGTATTTATGGGTTATGTTATAACAACTAAACCGGTAATAGGACCACCAACTTTATATGTTTATATTTGACTCAAGTGTATGATAGCGGGCAGTGACCGCTTGTCCAGTCTAAAATGGGGCGACTGGTAGGTGCCTTGCGACCAGTCCAGAGGGTGATGCTAATTCGCATCAAGTACAAACCCTTCTGGTGAAAGGGGACAAGGGCGAGTGATTCTCGTGTCACACCATAAGTAGAATAGTACGGGATATGACTTAATAATAACAAAGAGATAATGAACCGGACTTGTGTGTTTAGATCATGTTGTGTGTTATGATGCCTTATGTGTGTGTGTCAATGTCATGATTCTAATGCTTTGAATGCTAGCTAACGGTTTTATACCGATATTGTTGTAATTGCCTTGTAGGTTAGGGACACGGCCGAGAGATCCGGAAGAGTGGGCTGCCGGGGTCCGTACATTGTAGTATGGGTTTGGGAGTGGAGTCTTATGTGTTATATATGGTATATTATTATGTATTGACGTTTGGGTCTTGGCGTTGTAAACTCGGCTGAAGTCTGTTGTTGTTTATTTCCGGGGATCATAACATTTGCATAAAAATGTATTTCGGTTTTCGCCTTTATTTGTGTCTTGTTGTAAGATCCGGTGAAATTGTTATCAAGTTAAGAGTCAGGACCCACTGTGAGGTCTCCGCCCATAAAATCCCGAGTCCCGCGGATTCGGGGTGTTATACTTGTGCTTATGCATTATCTTATATATGAATGGTTAGCTAACAGTTTTATACCGTGTTGTAGATGCTTGCAGGATAAGAGGACTGCAGAGTGATCCGGCAAGGTGACTAGCCGAGGACTTCCGTACATAGGTGTTTCATGGGCTTTTGGGGATGTTTGTATATGTTGGATATGATGTTGTTGTTTTACACTCGGCTATGGTTTTATACACTCTTTTGTTGTAGAGTTACATCGTTTTATGTATTTGTTTTTATATTTGTCGGTGCCTTGTTGTAAGGTCCAGTGAACTTGTTGTCAGGCTAGGGTCAGGATCCACTGTCAGATCATAGCCCATGTGACGCCCCGAGTCCCGCAGATTTGGGGTGTTACATTTATTGTGTTTTTGAGTTTCAAAATTCAAATTAAATGTCAAATGTCATTTATTGTGTATAAATCCATGACTGAATTGTCATTTCACACTCCATTATTGTATTTTTGAGATTCGAAATTCAAATTCGATCAATGTCATATGTCATTTATTGTGTATAATAAATTCATGACTGAGTGGTCATTTCACACTCATTTATTGTGTATAAAGAGACCCGTGATTGAATTGTCAATTCATGGCTCGATTATTGTGTAAATGAGACATATAACTCATTTATACCTTCTATAAAAGGGTTTAAAGAGCAAAAGACCACCACACAACTTCTCTCTTTCTCTATTATTCACTTACAATGGATAAAAATGGAAATCCCCTTCCAAACCTTGTTTTTTCATCCAAACTTTAGCCAAGGTTTAGGAACACAAGAAACGAATCAAACTCGAAATCCACAATACATGAATTATCCGTAGTACCCTCAAACTCAAAACCCACAATTCATGAATTATCCACATTACTCCCAAACACAAAACCCACAATTCAGGAGTTATATGCCATACCCCCTAACTCAAAACCCACAATTCATGAGTTATATGCAATACCCCCAAACTCAAAACCCAACTGAAGGCTTGATCTCAACGTCTCCATCTATTACCATGAACCGACAGTTGATCTAGACAATGACGATGAAGAAGGAGTTCAAGTGACAACCGATGAAGTTGCTAGAAGGTGCGTTGGGGGGAGTCGAAGACACTTTTCTCATTAGTGGATGGATGAACACGACCATAGATGCGGTCGAAGGAACCAATGAGTGTAGCAACACCTTTTGGAATTGAGTTTCTCACTATTACAACGAAAAGCGAGGAGATTTAGCATCTCGCTCATGGAATCAATGTAAGAACCGCTACCAAAAGCTTAATGCACTTACTTCTAAATTTAAAGGTGTCTATGCTACATCAAAATGGGGAAGAGTAAGTGGGAATTTCACTGACGATATCCTTGCAAGAGCTCATGTTTTGTATCAAGGAACAATATAAATCAAAGTTCAATCATGAGAACATTTGACGCATGCTTAAGAGTCTCCCAAAATGGCAAAGTAGTATTCAACCAACATTATCAAAACAAGGGGATGGCTCCAAGAGGACAAAGGTAAATGAGTCTGGAGCATACACATCAATCCCCAATCTTGAAACTTCATCAAGTGAAGGCGGAACCCCATATATCTCATTTGTCCATCCTTTAGGATGAACTAGTTCGAAGAGGGCGGGAAAGAGACCGGTAAGTACAACAGAATCCTCTGATTATTCAGAATCACTTAACATTTTGGACAATTTGAAGAGCAGAGCTTGAGGTCCGCCTCCAAGAATTGGCACTAAAGAAGAAACCTTTGAGGTTATATGTCATTTCCAAAGCTAGGAAGGACAAACAAGTGGAAATCAAAGAGAGGAAGGTCAAAGAGTTGGAGAACAAAAGGAAGTTAACCATTTTTAAGAGTTTGATGGAGATGAAAGATTCCCGGACTCCCGACCCAGAGAAGTTGATGGATGATTTGCTCAAAGAACTTAGTATTTGAGTTTATGTTTAAGTATGAGTCCCTTTAGAGTTGGTATTGTATGCTTATATTTATCTTTTATCTTTTATTTCAATGTTATGTTATAAGCTAAGTGTATGTTGAAGTTAATGTATAACTAGTTGTTGTTTTTATGAAATTGGATTTTTATTTGTAAGTTTATATCTCAATCATTTTATATCTAAGATCTATTTTAAATTGTGTTTTTTTTATTATAAAAAATTCAAATACATATAGAAATCAAATAAATATCATATTAGATTGATATAAATAATGTCTTATGCAAAAAAAAATATCAAAACGTTAAATGTTCACTACGTAAAACCCTATATATTTTACAAGAAGTCAAAAACTTTATTTATCGAAACATATGCAAAATGGGTGTCATTGAATAGATAAAATTAAATCCTATTCAAAAATATGTTTTTATATAGCTAATATTTATACGGTAAAAGTGGTTCTAAATTAATTAAAACCCCCTACCACGTGTCGCACGGTCACTGGCCGAAATCCAGCCAGTGAGAGCTCGCCATATGGCGCGCCTGGTCCCTTCATTAAGCCAAAACGACGTCGTTTTGAAGACTAGAAAAAAAATTGAAAACAGATTAAAGTCGACGCCTATTTAGGCGTCGACCCCCGGGGCTACTAAGCCTTTCTCACCGTCATGTCATCATTTTGATGACATGAAAGGAGCTTAGTAGCCCCACAATCCTCCATTGCTACATTCTTAATGTGTGACAAGAACATAATCCATTTCCAAATATTCTGAAAAATTAGAGTTAAACATCCAATATTTTTTTAACTAAATCTAAAACCTAAATTATAATTGTGACCTTTGTTTTAAGTAAATCAAGTATACTATAACTTAAATTCGGTTCTTAAAAAAAAAGAAGCCGAAAGATTGTGTGGGTTGTATCGTAACATATCCTTTTTACTTAATCTAAAATCTAAATTATTAATGTGACATTTTTCTTTTTACGTAAATCAAATCTACTATAGCTTAAATTCTGATTTTTTTTTTTAAAAAAGCCGAAAGATTGTGGCGGTTGTATCGTAACTAACTTAAAGATTTCATAATAACAGTCTTGTTGGAGAAGCTCTTTTTTAACTAAAAATGTTAATAAAAAAATAGTAAAACTTGACAAAAATAAAATTTCTCACATATATCCTAGCGTCCAAAATTTGAATAAATATTCCCGAGCAAGCAATACATAACTGCGCTTCTAACAACCAAGATTCAACATTTTCGTTTATTCTAGGTAAATCTTCAATCACTTCATCTTGGAAAATAAAATTTTCATTATTGAGTCTCCTAAATGCAGTTTCATAAACATTTGACTCATTCAAATATGTTCAACATAATATTTTTTCACGTGTATTTTAGTTGTTAGAAAACTCTGATTTGACGCACGTGATATTCATATGAGTTGACGGAGTTGGTGTTGGGTAACAAATGACGCCTACACAACCATAAACTGGGTCACGAAGACGCATGTAGGCTTCGTATGCAAGGTTGTTGACGGCCTCTTCATGTTGGTGTAGGAGAAGCTCATTTAGTAGTTTGGTTCTATTGATATCGTTTAACACTTTGTAACCGTTTGCAAACTTTCAAGGTTGATTTCATACCAATTTTTATTTTATTTTTATCATCACATACCTAGTTATGTAGCTATAGGAAAATGAGGCGAACTAAGGTTCCACGTGTCAGGAAGCAGCTGTAACGTACAGGGTGAATCATTGAGGCTTGTGTTAAAAACCCAATCTTTTTAAATGTTAAAGTATAAGATATATGTTAGCAGTTGAGAAATTGAGATGCAGTATGAAGCGAGAACAGAGCAGGAGATATGTATATAGCGGATTACAGTTGACTTATTTCAACAGCAATTAGATCCTTCTAGAGACAACCCCGAAGTTTACAAAGAGAGAAGCGATTAATCGATTCGAGGGGGCAAAATTCTAGGGATTTGTTCGTGCAATCGCTAAAGTGAGTGTTTCTGACCTATCCTCAGCTTGCCCTTCTTTTAATCTTTTTGTTAAAAAATAATATCGGGTACTGTTGGTTTTGTGGGGTTTTAGGAATTAGGGTTTCAGGAACTGTTCTTAGGTTGGAGGATTTATCATAATTTGTTTTTTTTATGCTTCTTTGAGTGTATATCCGGGGCGGCTGAGTTCTATTTTTGTAGGACAACCTGAAATTGATATTCCAGATGTGAATTCTTGGTATATTTGTCATATCGTAATTGTTAAAGGCCCCAACTTAGACTGCGGATATTTCACCTGTAATACCCATGGAGATCTTGTTGCACTGTCATTGCACTGAATATGAGTTAACGATGGAGTTGCTGGTTTCTGTAATTAAACTTTTTATGAAAGGATTCCTCAATTTTCTTTTTGGGTCCTCATATGCAGTACACGAGGTTGATGATTTGAGTCTCAACAACACTTTGGGTTTTTGAAGCATGCCAACAAAGTCTATCACGGTAAACAAATCAGTGACATTGCCACCATCAACTGTTTGTTCTGAGCAGTGGTGGCGAGGCACTGGATATGGTTCAGCTGAAGCACCAGCAAATGTTTCTAATTCTTCCACCTTAGATCAACTGAAAGGCACAGATTGTTCCAAAGATGACCTTTCACAATCAAGTGCTGGACTCGGAGAAGAAGATGATGACACCAGTAAAGATTCCCAAAATACTGGTTGTTTACAGCAAGGTACACTTCAGATTGTCTCCATATGGAGCCTATTCGGTGCTTTCACTCATTGCAGTGGTCTTAATATCTCTTCTTCAACCTTTTGGTTCCTTAGCGTCACTATGCTTTATAGTTTTATGGAATAAAAAGTTATTTTGGAAAAAGTTTGATGTCTAATTTTGTTAGCATCGTTATGATTGTGCATTTGATTCAAATATACAAGAAACTGGGTCTGCAACTGTTTTTGCGAATGGGGAATACCTTGGACAACCACCTCAGCTTGAGCTTGTTGGTCACTCGATGGTAATTCGTCTTTCCATTGTTTCTTCTTTATTTCATATTACAAGCATATTGCTTCATACAATTTTCAACTCCAAAGCATGAGCAATAATGTCTGCATATATGTAACGCAGAATTGAAATATGAAGTGGTTCTGCATTTCTGTTTGCAGGCTTGTGCACCAAACCCTTATCCTGATATGTACTATGGAGGAATGATGGCTGCCTATGGGCCTCAACCTTTGGTGGGTCTGATGATCTGTTGTTTTTCCATGATCGTGATTCTGATTAATTTCATAAGCATTTTGTTGTGTTTTTTATCTCCCAACTTTGGATCGGAAATTTCAGTACTCTGACGTACCACATCCGTCCAAATTCTTATGGCTAACAATGTCTTAAATTGCAAGATTTATCGATCATTATCATAGTAAGTAGCTGACTGTTCTACTGATATAGATGAATGTATCGGGTTTGTTTGGTAAAGACGTTCTGAAAGAGTTAGCGGTGTCTGATAAGTTAGTTAATAAGGTGATTAGATAACAGATAAAGTGATAGTGTGCTGGAATGGATATAAATATAGTGTGCAAAACATAGCCATCCAATTTTGTAATTGGCCTTATATGGCAAGAACCAAATTTAGTCTAACTTGATTTTAATAATCTGTCTGGCGGTCAGGTTCATCCTTCATTCTACAGCATGCATCAGCCTAGGATGCCTTTACCACTTGAAGTGGCGCAAGAGCCTGTTTATGTCAATGCTAAGCAATACCATGGGATCTTGAGGCGCAGACAGTCACGTGCCAAAGCTGAGATGGAAAAGAAACTGATCAAAGCTAGAAAGGTGAGTTGTGTACTTTGTTCTACCGAACTATAATTCTTTGAATCTCGTCACTAACACGCAATAGATGCTGGCATCATAAGCTAAACCATCATTATCCTCTATTGATACAGCCGTATCTCCATGAATCTCGTCACCAACACGCAATGAAGAGAGCAAGAAGCTCTGGAGGTCGTTTTGCTAAGAAAACCGAGGCTGAAGCTACAAACCACACATCTGAAGGTGAAGGCAGAAGTTCAGGTTGAGGCTCTCAGTTCCAAGTATCTTCTGAAGTGCTGAAATTAAATTTTAAGCCAAACATTCAATGAATGCAGGATCAACTGTCGGAGAGAGACGTGAAGCACAGTCAAATGCCTACTAGGGTCGTTCATTGCAACATGACTCGTTTATGTGGTGAATATGTATGAGCAGAGGGATTCAACTCTTAGTCTTCTCATAGCTAAGCGGCAAATCATTCTTGGCTTGTTCTTCTGCATGTTGGTAGTCGGCTTGTTTTGGAACTTGGTGTTAATCTTCACCATTCTCCACTTTTCTTAGTCTCATGTACAAAGCAAATTTGTGTTAGTCCTTTATTACTTTCCTACGTGGTTTTAGATTAGGATTGGGTATTTAGTTTAGGATATGATGTTATGGAGAGACCATCTTGTGTGGTGATTCCAAGATTTTTTGGCTTCCAAATTGATCAGCTTTAAAAGGGTGGATTTTCAGTGTGGTTTGTCTTCCTATGCAATATGTATCTAGGAGTATGAGCTGAAGCCTCCTGTATGTGAACACACAATCGGCTCCTTTCCCCATAAACCTCAACCGTTGAAGGAAACGTGGCGATACACCTTTACGCGGAGCATCTTTGTTCGCTATCATCACATACTAAATGTACTATGGTGCAAACATACCCAGAAGAAGAGAATAGCATGCCTCTGGGCATTCCTGTCTCTCTTTCACTTTTGTAAATAAAGGATTTTAAGTAACTTCTGCTTTCTTGTTGCAGCTGTAAATTACAAAGCTCTACACCTCATGAGCAAAGGAAAAGGGGGGAAAGTTCTCTAGATTTTAAAACCAAAGAGCCACATAAAATAGCATCCAAAAAGTTCTCACGCAGTAGTACCCTTTAATTTAGCAGATTGTGTTTATCATATATCGTCTCGGCTTTGCTGGGACTCATCATCTTCTTCAAACCCAGAACTTTCAACTTCCTCGACATCCATCTCTTCTGACGGTACTGCGGACTCTTTGAATGACCTGGGTTCGCTCTCATTTGTAGAGTTGAGAGGATCAGTTTCATTCCCTGTTTGTTGTTTCATCATCCCAGATAAAGCCAGTCTAGGGTTCCATTCAAGGACGTCATCGATAATATTTGACACCCGCTTCTGGTACCTGAAAGTGAAATTACACTTTTAGAGACACATCAAAATCACCAAAACTGGAGCTTTACCAAATTTTCTGGACTACATAAAAAGTTTTTGTATTGACTCATTTAAACATGGCTTAGTGAAGCTCCAAGAATACCTGGCTCTAGCAGCCTCATCAGGAGCATGGTGTCTCAAGATAAATATGACAACAACAGCTACACCAGCATAGAAAAGGCGTGAAGTCCATTTTGGCCCCTCCTCATCATCTTTCTTCGGCCAAAACTGGAATAACTCACGCAATGTTGCTTCTTCTGCAAGGATGTTGGGGAAAATCCATATGCGCTTTCCAGCAATGATCCACAAAGCCCCAAAGATTGTAGCTCTCACTGCATTCATAATCCCAGATTCCCACTATCAACAACTTTACTGGAAACCTTTTCAAATACAGAGGTTACAATTTTTTGATATTAAAAGGAACAAAAAAGGTTAACGTCATCCCGGGATATGATAAGGTTTAGGTTGAGGAGGGCTAACAACGGTTACATATGCTTCATATAACTGACATAAAAAGATATTAGCAAGCACAAACTTCCAAGATAATGGGAACACAAAGGATACATATGTTTCATATTAAAATGGTAACCTCATCCCAGCATATGATAAGGTTTAGGTTGAGGGCTAACGACGGTTACATGCTTCATATAACTGACGTAAAAAAGAGATTAGCAAGCAAAAGGAACACAAAGGTTACATATGTTTCATATTAAAATGGTAACGTCATCCAGCATATGATAAGGCTTAGGTTGAGGGCTAACAACGGTTACATATGCTTCATATTACTGACATAAAAAGAGATTAGCAAGCAAAAACTTACAAGATAATGGGAACACAAAGGATACATATGTTTCATATTAAAATGGTAACCTCATCCCAGCATATGATAAGGTTTAGGTTGAGGGCTAACGACGGTTACATGCTTCATATAACTGACGTAAAAAAGAGATTAGCAAGCAAAAGGAAAGGTTACATATGTTTCATATTAAAATGGTAACGTCATCCAGCATATGATAAGGCTTAGGTTGAGGGCTAACAACGGTTACATATGCTTCATATTACTGACATAAAAAGAGATTAGCAAGCAAAAACTTACAAAGCAAAAGGCACAGTATCAGTAGAAGAATCCCTGCACATGAGTAGAGCACTACTAGTTTGCACCGATGAGGATATACAGGAAACAAGCAGATTGCTAGAGTCAAAACAGGCCAAGAGAAGGAGAGGAGAGTCTGCCATAATGGCCTCCGTTTTTCAAATGTCCACATAAAGAAGGCATCGTTATCTGAAAAAGTTTGAACCTGAAACAAGATTAAATACCAGAGGATTAGTAAACTCACAATCATTCATGGGGATGGCATGGCAAAAACATGAAGCTACAGTTTTATATAAAACTATATTGCAAATGGTTGATAATTGGAGTGGGTAGACTGCTGGCCAAAAAGTAAGCAGGTTTTCACACATTAGCAAAAAAAAAAGGAATTTTAAGATTGGAAAAACATGTGTTATGGGACAACAATATAGAAAGTATAAACAAATTTTAAGAGCCTAAATCTGCATAAATGGCCCATGAAAAACATTTCAACTGAACACCTTAAAACTATGTGTAATGCATTGCCAAGTTTACAAGCAAAGAAATAACATACTGAAGCTAAAATGTCTTCTAAAAAAAAGAAAATATAGCTAAACATGATAATAAACTATATCCCATGGTCTGCAACAAAGCACAATTTGTGGTTGCAGTTCACAGAAAATTTTGATGCTAAAATGGGAGCCCCCAAGAAACTCATGACCAAAATGAAAAAATAAAGAATTTAAGCATTTTAAAGCCTAAAATGGAAGTAGTAGCATGTAATGACAAAACCATCAAAATAATTCCATCCCTTGTTTTCAGCACAAGTCCCAGCACAACATAAAAACAAGTGTATATACCAACATATATGTGGTCACAAAATACATATGGTTTGCCGGACATTTTTCAACAAATGGCTTACAGGAAAAACTTCCAAGTGTGCTGGCCACGTAGACAACTTTTTCTTCCCCGGTCTGACTGTTTTTACAACCCGGTCACATCTGGCAATGAGGTTTTTCTTCAGCAAGGCATCACCAATATCTTCTGCATCTAGATTTTTATCATGATCCAATATATCTTTTATCTCAGAATGATTTCTCAAGAACCCAACAAAGTCCTTTCCCCTAAAATACTCGACACGAGTCTCTTGTAAAACAGCCCATCTCGACTCTAAATCTTTATGATCTCTCATCTTCTCAGCAAACAACAAGTATAAATCTTTTTCAGCAGCTTGTTTCTGAAACATGGTTTCAGAGTTTGCATCAGAACCGAAATGACAATGCCATTGAAAGAATTAATTAATTTAGTGTAACAAAAAGACAGAAAAAATGAGTCCTAGAAAGTAAGACCTAAATATAAGATGTAAAAATTGAAACTGAATCCGCAAAAAAAAACACAGGGCAAGGCATCAATGATGTTCATCACGATTCCTCTTGGATTCTTGATGCAAGATCACTTATAACATATTTCCAAATAACTGTTCCATCACAAATGTTAATCACATTATGTAGTTAAGAAAATTTACTTATTAACAAGTGCAACTGCTCAACTATATATCAAAAACTACACAATGAGCAAAAGCTTAGACTATGGGCATCGGAGAGGAAACAGGAATTTCCGTTCTCTCCACAGGTATTGATGAATCTTAGTCAGCGAATTTCAAAACGAAAGAAAACTAGAATTTTCATTTATTTTGTTTAGAACGGGAATAATTCATTCCACCATAAACTAACAACGAATTTCGAATCAAATGTTCACCATAAATCCATAAAGCTTACCAATCAAGATCAAATTAGATTGCTACAAGAGCCGTAGATTACGGATACAAAAGGCCATGTCTCACAAAACTCAACAATTCAAGGGGAGTCGACGCTCATTATACCCCCTAAAATTCATCCAACAAAACATAATTGAAGATCCAGTCTCTGGAAGATCCAAATCAATATAAAGCCCTAAATCTTTCTAGTAACGGAAAATCAAATCGTATGCCCTGAGGATAACAACGAGAGAGAATTGTAGATAGAGACGAACCCTAGGAGGAGTGTCGCTGCCGCCATTTTGAGCGGCGACCGCTGATCTTCGAACCTTTTTCTTCTCTGCTCCGGCCTTCTTCATCGCGCTCTTCTCTTCAACCTTTTACTTTTTGCGATACTATTTCCCTTTTTATTTGTGCTCTTTTCTGTGCTGCCGTTGCGCAGCACGTCACTAGAGTAAATGACACGTCACTACTTCTAAATTGAGTGATTTAGGGTTTACTGATCGTATTTAGAAAAATGGAAATGGATCATACCAAATTAGTCTAATCTAAATTTACCTAAGATGCAAATTCACCAAATCTTTATTATAAATTGCAGTGATTAATTTGTTTATATAAAAATGAAATTGAGTTTTCAACATAAATATATTATATGTGAATATGGGATGGAGTAAATTTTGGTCCTTTAGGCTTTAGATATTGAAGTGCATTGTAATTTTATAGAGGGAGCAGACATTTGGTTTTCAATAACTTCTTTTGACGAGGGCAATTCGCCAATTTTCAGAATCTCCGCTTCTTTTTTATAAATTTTTTTTTATCGGGTTTGCTTCTTAATTCAATGATTATATTACTTTTTTTTTTAGTATTTTTTTTCGGAATTCGTATTCGCACGGTTTAAGATTTCATTATTGTACCACGTATTCACAATGCGTGACCGTGGTCTCACGTTCACGCATTGCGTATGCGTGAAAAGGCCACGGCCACGCATCGCGTGACCGTGACCTTTTTATCCCTAAAAAGGCGTTTACGTGATCTCATCCCGTAAACATTTAATTCAAAACAACAGCTTCCGGAAACAGGCGACGAAGGAGACGAGAAGTCGAAGGGGCAAATCGATCCAACCAACCCATTTCACACAAATTTACACATTGGATAAAGACGGTAACGGAGGAAGGCCATTTCAAAAGCGGAAACATGACCCGAGAGAGGAATCGTTTGATTTTTGTTCGGTTTTTGCTTCGATTATGTTTGGTTTTCGTTTTTTACTTTCGGGTTCGTAATTGAGGATGAAATTGAGTGTAATAGGTTAGATTGTTGTTGATTGTGATAGTTTTAGGTTGTTTGTTAGTGTAATTGAAGAACGGAATCGATTGAAACATCGACAGTACGCCATTGAAGGCGGACTGTCGAAGACGATGAATAGTGGCCCATGGTCACGCATTGCGAAACGCGGAGCCACTGTTCATCGTAAAATGCATTTCAATGCATTATAATGCATTCCAATGCATTATAATGCATTCCAATGCATTAAATTAATTTAAATTTAATTAAGATAATTAAAGAATATTAAATATAAATTAAAATATAATTTATAATGATTTGGATTAATTAATTAATTTATTTGAATTAGATGATATAAATACAATTTCAATAAATGTAATTACTTAATCCTAATTTCTTTTGATTTAATGATATAAATTATTAATTTATAATAATGTAGATTGATTAAATTTAATTAAATTACAATTATAATAGCTTTAGATTAATTAATTTAAATTATTTCAATTACACAATGTAAATACAATTTGAATAAATGTAATTACTTTATGCTAACTACTTTTAATTAAATGATATAAATTATGAATTTATAATATTTAATATTAAATAATTTTAATTAATATATATTAATTTAAATTAATTAATAATTTAATTTAATTAATTTAATTGTAATTATAATTTAAATTAAAATCTCTACCCGTACTATTTAATTTCATACAATTACTTTAATATAATATAAAATGGAATAAAAATATATTAAATTGAAATCTCTACCTTTACTATTAAATTAATTTAATTAATGTAATTATAATTTTTTTAATCTCATTTAGTTTCCTTTAAATTTATTTCAAATGAAAGTAAAGTAAACTACATAAAAAAAATTAATTAAATTGGCCTGTAATTTGAAATATAGATATTACAAGCCATGCAGAGACAGAGACGGAGGCGTCCTACGGCCTCGGCTCGTAAAGATAGACTCACCACCACCACATCTACGATGGAGAGGAGCTCCCAGGTAGCTGGTTCGGCGGCCGACACACCACCACCACAACAGCCACTCAGACCATGCATCTCAGATGCTTCTCCAGCTCTCCCTCGGGAGGTTCTTCCATTACCGACTTACGGATCTGAATCGGACCAGGATGTGGCCGCTCCTTTTGTACAACCAGGGGAGATAGATCCAGCAGCTGGCGAGAGTGTTGATACTACTGCTGACGAGCAGGTTGAGCCAGCTATAGATACTACTGCTGACAAACGCTTCTTTAAGGTCATTAGCTTGAACAAACTCGGGGGCGTCTCACTCAAGGTGAAGTGGGGCAATCATGTCCACCGGAGCTCCTGGGATATACTTCTTCAAACAGTGCCCATTCACCTTAAAATCTCCACAATGCTCCCCTCCTATCTCAACCGCTCCATGGGGAAAGATCTTCTTCACCACATAAGGACCCGTCCATCTTGACTTTAGCTTTCCGGGGAAGAGCCGCAGCCTTGAGTTGAAGAGAAGGCCAAGGTCGCCTTCACTCAACTCCTTTGGGATGCGACGCTTGTCATGCCAACGTTTGGTCCTTTCTTTGTAGATCCGGGCGTTTTCATAGGCATCCAACCGGATCTCCTCAAGAGCGTTCATATCTAGCAATCTCTTTTCTCCGGCCTCTTTGAGGTCAAAATTCAGCCACCTTATGGCCCAATACGCTCTATGCTCCATCTCCACCGGAAGGTGGCAAGACTTGCCATAAACTAGCTTGTAGGGAGTGGTGCCGATCGGTGTCTTGAAAGCGGTTCTATAAGCCCACAAAGCATCATCGAGCTTTATAGCCCAATCCTTTCTCGTTCTAGAAACCGTCTTCTCAAGGATTCCTTTTATCTCCCGGTTGGAGATCTCTACTTGGCCACTAGTTTGGGGATGGTAAGGTGTTCCCACCTTATGAGTCACCCCATACTTAGCCAAAAGTGTCCCGAAGTTCCTATTGGTGATGTGCTTTCCTCCATCGCTTATGATCACCCTTGGTGTCCCAAACCTAGGGAAGATCACTCGGTTGAAGAACCGCACCACAACCTTGGCATCATTTGTGGGAGAGGCGATTGTCTCCACCCATCTCGAAACGTAGTCTACCGCCAATAGGATGTAGAGGTTGCCACATGAAGAAGGGAATGGTCCCATGAAGTCCAAACCCCATACATCAAATATCTCCACCTCTTGTATGTTATTCAAGGGCATCTCATTCCTCCTTGAGATGTTGCCCGTCCTTTGGCAAGCATCACATCCTACCACAAAATTCTGCACATCCTTGAACAAACTTGGCCAATAAAACCCGGATTGCAACACCTTTGCACATGTCTTGTGTGAGCTAGCATGGCCTCCACATGGCAAGGAATGACAATGGTGGATCACACTCTCTACCTCATCCTCTAGTATGCATCTCCTAAAGACCACATCCGGTCCTCTCTTAAACAAGAGCGGCTCACTCCAATAGTAATACCTCACATCCTTAAAGAAAAATTTTCCTTTGAGCATAAGAAAGACCGGGTGGCACCTCCTCACAAACGAGATAGTTCACTATGTCGGCATACCATGACTCACTCCCTCTAAACACTTGAAGCAAGCACTCCTCCACCAATTGCAATTGCTTATCCTGGAATGAGTCATCAATCGGGATGTCATCTTTCTCAATCTCCAATGGTGGGAGCCTACTAAGATGGTCCGCCACAGACTTTTCGGACCCTTTCTTATCCCGGATTTTCAAATCAAACTCTTGAAGAAGAAGGATCCACCGAATCAAACAAGGCTTGGCATCCTTCTTTGTAAGGAGATAACGGATCGCAGCATGATCCGTATACACAATGACCTTCGCTCCAACAAGATACGAGCGGAACTTCTCAAATGCATACGCAACCGCTAGCAACTCCTTTTCGGTGATAGCATAATTGAGTTGGGCATCATCTAGCGTCTTGCTAGCATAATAGATGGCATGTGTAAGCCCATCTTTCCTTTGTCCCAAAACAGCCCCAACGGCTACATCATTCGCGTCACACATGATCTCAAACGGTAAACTCCAATCCGGAGGTTGCATGATGGGTGCGGAGATCAAAGCATTCTTCAACCTACAAAAAGCCTCAAGGCAATCCTTGAAGAAAACAAACTCAACATCTTTCATTAGTAGGTTAGTAAGAGGCTTAGAAATCTTAGAGAAATCTCCGGTAAAAACCGGCATGCCCTAGAAAACTTCTTACCCCCTTCACCGAGGTAGGTAGTGACAACTTCTCTATCGTCTCTATCTTAGCCCTATCAACCTCAATGCCACGGTTGGACACCAAATGTCCCAACACAATGCCTTCACTTACCATGAAGTGGCATTTCTCCCAGTTCAAGACAAGATTTGTCTCCTCACATCTCTTAAGCACCAAAGACAAGTTAGCTAAACAATCATCAAATGAAGATCCATAAACAGAGAAATCATCCATAAACACTTTCATGATGTTTTCAATATATTCAAAAAAGATGGCCATCATACATCTTTGAAAAGTGGCGGGTGCATTACACAACCCAAATGGCATTCTCCTATATGCAAATGTACCCTAAGGGCATGTGAATGTAGTTTTCTCTTGGTCATCGGGGTGGATAGGGATTTGGAAGAATCCACTATAGCCATCTAAGTAACAAAAATGGGAATGTTGAGCTAATCTCTCTAGCATTTGGTCAATGAAAGGAAGAGGGAAGTGATCTTTCCTAGAGGCCACATTTAGTTTCCTATAGTCTATACACATCCTCTATCCCGTAACCGTTCTAGTTGGGATTAATTCATTATTCTCATTTGTCACTACGGTCATCCCACCCTTCTTAGGAATCACATGCACGGGACTAACCCATTTACTATCCGAAATCGGGAAAATGATTCCCGCATCTAGCAACTTAAGGATCTCTTTCTTTACTACTTATGTCATGATGGGGTTTAGTCTTCTTGAGGTTCAATTGAAGGTTTATGATTATCTTCTATTAAGATCTTATGCATGCATAAAGAAGGTTTAATGCCAACTAAATCATCAATGGTATAGCCAATATCCTTCCTATGCAATCTCAATTCATGCAACAATCTAGTCAACTCATCATCATTCAAGCATGCATTAACAATCACCGGATAAGTAGAATCTTCACCAAGAAAAGCATACTTAAGAGGAGAGGGGAGGGGTTTAAGTTCAAGTTTAGGAGGAACTTTATCGATTGGAGACGCTCCATATGATATAGGTTGAGATGATTCCGAAGCTAATGAAGACTCCTCAAGGCTCCTTGAAGCTTGATCAACCATTAAGGCACTTTCTGGCAAAATCACGGTCTGAATCTCGGCCTCTGGCAAAACCCTGGGCGTGGAATCTGAGAAGCTAGCACCGTGAAGCACTCGAAAGAGTTCCACGGGACAAACCACGGCCGTGGTCCTCTGTGCCAGACCGTGATTCTTACAACTCCTCATCACACTTTCGTGTACTTCAAATTCAGCTCTTGCCTCCTCTTCCAATGCATCTAAGGCCTTGATTTCTTCATTACAATCATCCTCAACTCCTTCCTCCATCAAACTTAAGCTAAGAACCTTCTCCAAGGGGTCCTTCATCAAGATCGAGCTCACAACTTCTCTCCATTCCTCTTGCTCGACAATGTTGAACACATCTTCACCAAGGGCTGGCCCTTTCATCATTGTGGATAATTTGAACTTGATATTCTCTTCTCCAATGTTGAAGGAGAGAATTCCATTTTTGCAATCCACCAAGCATCCCGATGTAGCCAAGAAAGGTCTCCCCAAGATGATGGGAACCGGATAGTCCGCCGGGATGTCCAAGACAACAAAATCTATCGGCACATAGAACTTCCCGAGTTGCACCGGTATGTCCTCCAAGATTCTAACCGGGTGAGTGATTGAACGGTCCGCCATGTAAAGGGTCATCTTGACCGGCTTTGGCTCTCCTAGCCCAACCTTGTTACAAAGTGCAAGTGGGATGATGCTTACACTTGCCCCAAGATCACATAGGGCTTCATACTTCACTTCTCCCACTCCAATTGGCACACAAAAAGATCCCGGATCTCTTAGCTTAGGAGGCATCTCCTCCTTCATAGTTTGAATCAACTCCGAGGACCTCTTTGTCATCCTCACTTCTCCATACTCCTCCAACTTCCTTTTGTTGGAGAGTATTTCCTTCAAAAACTTGCCATATGCCGGCATACCTAGAATAGCATCCATGAACGGAATGTTAATATGCAATTTAGACATAAGTTCAAGGAATTTACCGAAGTGTTTGTCCAAACGAGCTCTTGCTCGTGATTGTGGGAATGGTAGTGGTGGCTTGTATGGAGGTGGTGCCACATATGTTGGCTCATCATCCTTGCTCTTGCCTCCATCTTCTTGTAATGGCTCTTCTTCTATCACCACTTGCTTTCCCTTGTCATTTCCTTTAGGTAAGGGATCCTTCATGCTCAGCCCACTCCTTGTTGTAATGACAACACTTGTCCTCTTGGGTTATCTTCGGTTCTTCCGGGAAGCTTTCCCGGATCTCTATGAGCTTCACCCGCCTTTTGGAACACTTGTGCTTCCAACACCTTTTGAGCTTTAGAAATGGAGGTCACTGTGCTCTCAAGACCGCTCAACCTTCCAAGCAATTGCTCAAACATTATCTCGGTTCTATGCTTTGGAGGTTGAGTAAATCCGGGTGGAGGCTCTTGTGAAGCCTTAGGTGGTGGAGCTGCGCTTGTGGAAGCGGGAGGGTTCAAGGCTCCATCCGGGTTAGAATAGGAAAACCCGGGATGGTTGTGGTTAGGCCGGTAATTATTGAATTGTCGGTTGTTGTTGAAGTTCCAAGGGCCTTGATAGTTGTTGTAGTTTCCCCTTCCCATGTAGTTCACATCTTCCTCCTTGGAAGACAAGTTTGCTTGCACTTGCACTTGAGGGCTTGCTTGACTCTTCAAAGTTGTAGCACATAACTCCCTCAAAGACTTAAGCTCATTGTTGATTGCATCAAGCTTGAAATTACTCATGGTGACTTCACTCACCTCATATGCTCCCGCTTTTCTCCCATCACTCTTCCTATGGGAGTACTTCTCAATCACCAAAGCTTGTTTCTCTACAAACTCTCAAGCTTCATCCACATTCTTTTCCATGAAAGTCCCACCGGAAAGAGATTGAAGCTTGAATTGGCTATCTTCATCAAGTCGAAGTAGATCTCCAAAAGCTCTATTTTCAGTATACCATGGTGTGGACAATCTAGGAGGAGGTCTTTGAACCTCTCCCAAGACTTGAATAGGCTTTCTCTATCCTTCATCACGAAGGCATTGATCTTCCCTCTTAACTCGGTAGTCTTGGAAGGTGGGAAGAACTTAGTCAAGAACTCGGTTGTCATTTCCTCCCAAGTACTCACACGCCCTAGTGGAATCGATTGGTACCAAGCCAAGACTTTATCCTTAAAAGAGAAGGAAAAAGCCCTAAGCTTATGGTTGTTGTTCTCCAACCTAGGCGGCCTTAGAGTCTCCATTAATATCTCGTAGTTCATTAAATGTTGATGAGGGGACACTCCTTCTATCCCTTCAAATTGATTATGCCGGATCATTTGTAGAACTTGAGGGCGGAGCTCATAATCATGGGCTGAGGGATCTCCTAAGTTCACACCCGGTCGGTGCACTTTTTGAGCCGGATCCATACGTTGCCCTAACGTTTGTGGCTCCTCAATAGCAATGGGCATAACCCGAATATTAACCGCCGGTTGCGGTTGTGGTGGAGGTTGTTGACGATTAAGCTCTCTTTGCACAAGAGCTTGCCTAATCTCTTCAATCTCCCTCCTAGTTGCTTCTTGCCTCTCATTGGAAAGTCTCCTTTCATTCTCCAAGAGCTCATCTCTTAACCTAATTTGCTCTAAAGCCTCATCCAACTCAGTTTGAAGATCTCTTGCGGCCATCTCCTTTCCCTTTCTAATGCTCTTAGACCTAGTCTTAAGGGTTTTCTCCGGTTCGGGATCGAATGGAGCTAAATCCTTGCCACAAGATCTTCGCATACACCTAAAGAGTGAGAGATATGATAGCATGAATTATAGTCTATATTTTGGGGTTTGTTTAGACGTTTTATCTTCAATAATCTGCATGTTTGTATGTATATTATATGATTATATTACCATTTCATCTACCTTTGCGGGAATCGAGGTCTACACCTAGTTTTGTTGTAATCGTAGGTAAAACGGTACGTTTTGCATCAAAAAGGAGCAAAAGGAGCTATGGAGTCATTGGAGCTACATTAAGGAACATAAGGAACCATCCAAGAAGCATAGCCATAGATTAAAGATTTACTTTGGACCAGATTTGAGAGATTTCACATTCAGTTGTGACTCACCTCGGTTGACCACAGATTCACCTCGACCGAGGTGATCCAGAGAAGTCGACTCGACCGAGGCGAACACTTGGGACGCGGCGAGAATATTTTATTCTTGGCTGAGATCTTTTATCTTTGGAAAGAGATCTTATATTTTTGGGCTTGGCTCCTGGAAGGAAGAAGATTTGCTAGATCATATATTTTACCTATTTTTATGGGAAAAGATCTTTCTAAGATATCTTATCTTTGGAGAGTAATTTTCCTATAAAAAGGTCGGATTTCCCACAAATCCACATGATGTTATACCACCGATCAGGGTTTATACACCGCAGCAGCCATACTCCAATTGGGAGATTTGAAGAACCTTTTTGAAGGTTGAAGAAGGAAGATTGTAGCTTTTATAGCTTTTGAAGGGTTTTTGTAAGATCATCTTAGATTCCCTTCCTTGTTGTCTTGCCTTGTTGGATTTCTATCCAAGGAACGCTTTGTTGTGATATTTGATTCAGTTATTGAAGTCTTTTCATTAAATTCTTCTTGTTCAAATATTCACCTTCTTCCCATATACTTGATTAATACTTTCATGATGATGAGTGGCTAATCTCTTTGTGTGATTCTAGGGTGATTGGCTGAAGGTTGTGGGAAAAACAATGATAGAATGATCTTAATCACAGTAGGACCCTGAAAGTTCGAGTCTTTAAACCTTAACCCTAAGCATCTCGCTCAGTCGATGAACATCTCGGCCGGGGTGGAATTCTTCTGACCGAGGTGACTTATCTGATCCGAAACTAAGAGTTAAGTGTTAGAAGTTTGCCAAATCCTATTCTTATTACACCTTTCCTGGTTCAATGCAAGCTTAGGATGAGACTTACCCGGTAATTCCTTAGTTTGTGTACCTAAGATCATAAGTGTAGGTAATAAAGGTTTATCCTTTATTGGGGTTTGAGTGTGCTTTCATCCCATCTTTGTGAGTTAGCCTGAGACTTACCCGGTAAAGGTTGATTCTATTCCCTTAGGTGGTGTGTTAGTTTGAGGTTATAGTTCTTTTCCTTAATTCCTTGAGACTTACCCGGTAATAGGAGTTACGATTTAGGATTAATGAGTAGTGAGACTTACCCGGTAATCTATTCCACTTTAGTAACACCTTCCCTATGTAAAAAATCTCAGCTTTGTCCGCTTATCTTTAGATCTTGAGTTGGAACCACAACTAGATGCTTTAATCCCTAGAATTGCATATTTCCTTTATTGACTTCTATCATCTTTGATTGTTTTAATTGCTTGTGGTTAGTGATTACTTATGCATACCGTAATTGGACTTTGTTTCACTAAGTCCCTGTGATCGACCCCTGAAATTCCTTGCTTTTTACTACGATTGACCCGTACACTGCGGGTTCGCATCCTTGTTTTAAGGTTACGTCTAGGGTTATAAATTTAAAGTTTGCACACACTGTTTGGAGCGAACAAGTTTTTGGCGCCGTTGCCGGGGACTTGGTCTAGACCGAGCCGGTTACGGTTTGCTCTTGGGGCACTTGCCCCCGTGTCTACTAACCACTCTACTTGAGTGACTTTTGCCGGTTCTTTCTTAGGTTTATGCTAAGAACCCGCACTGGGAAGGAAATCGTTCCTTACGATCCCGAACCAGAAAAGACATACAAACGTCGCTTACGAGAAGCGAAGATGGCCAACCAAGACAATCACGATCTTGAGGCCGAGTTGAAAGAGGCGCTAGAGCAGCTACGCCTCAGCACGGAAGAGCTAAGGCAAGAAAAAGAAGAAACTCGCACCAGGACTGAGGCGATCGAAGCAAATATGCCAGCCTTACGAGACCAATATCTACTTCGACCGAGGGAAGATCCAGTTCCAGATCCTCGACCGATGCAGGATCCAGTTGCTGACCCTCGACCGAGGCAGGTTCCAGTACCTGACGCCCCGGCCGAGATACTTCCACCTCGGATGCCAGTCCGAGGCGTTCTTCTTGCAGGAATCCCACAAACCCTACGTCAAAGGATGGACCCCAATCAACAACTGAGGCGTCCAGGAGTCAACCTAGGAGATCCAGCGGACCATGACTACGAACTTCGACCGCAAGTTCTATCCATGATTCGCCAATGCCAATTTAAAGGGCTAGAGAAGGAATCCCCACATCAACATCTTCAAAACTACGAGATCTTGATGGAGACCTTGAGACCCTCAAGGATTGAAAATAACAACTACAAGCTAAGACCTTTTTATTTTTCTTTAAAAGATAGAGCTCTTACTTGGTATCAATCTCTTCCTCCAAGAAAAATTAGCACATGGGAGGAGATGACAACGGAGTTCTTGACCAAATTCTTTCCCCCCTCAAAGACCGCTGAAATGAGAGGGAAGATCAATGCTTTCATTATGAAGGACAAGGAGAGCTTGTCCAAGTCATGGGAGCGGTTCAAGGACATTCTTTTGGATTGCCCACATCATGGGATTCCAAAGATAGAGTTATTGGAGATATACTTCAAGGGACTGGACGGAAGCA
Organism: Fagopyrum homotropicum; assembly: GCA_033239125.1. Lineage (NCBI taxonomy): Eukaryota > Viridiplantae > Streptophyta > Magnoliopsida > Caryophyllales > Polygonaceae > Fagopyrum > Fagopyrum homotropicum. The sequence continues at coordinate 68,825,916 of BSWB01000006.1, read as the reverse complement.
CCCAGTTCAACCTCCAACTACTCTCCGTCGGTACCTTTATGGACATGGCGATTGACGAAGCTTGGGACTTCATCGAGAAGCAAGCTTTGCATATGGAGAAGTACACCCATCAAGGAGCTGAAGGTGGAGTTAAACGATTTAACTTCCAGGAAACTCAGCCCAACAACAATCAACTCACGTCTTTGAAGAATGACGTGAAGCAATTGAAGGAACTCTTGGTTGCTCAAACCAAGAAGGAAGATCAAGGACAAAGGAACAACAACAATGAATACCGTAACAACAACAACGGTTCCCGGAATAACAATTACAACAACAACAATAGAGGATCCAATAGCAACAATTGGAGGGCGAACAACCAAAATTCTGGTAACAATCATTCTAACTCCAACTCTAACGATTCCTCTAACCCTTTCCTCTCTTCCCCTTGTTCTTCTTCTACTCCATTAAAGAGCCAGGGCAAGGATCAAGTTCGTCTCAGCCGGAAAAGAAAGATGCAGTGCTGGAGGCTATCTTGATCAAGCTTAGTGCTATGGAGACTTCTATGACTTCATTTTCGAAGGCCCAAAAGGCCTTTGAACAACAACTTGCAAGTAGGGCGAATGAAGCGCCAAGAGATCCAGGGAAGCTCCCAGCAAGGACGGAGAGCAACCCTAAGGGCCAGATCATGGCTATAACTACGAGGAGTGGACTGAAAACTACAGATCTAGTGCCTCGGTCGGTGCCGGTACCGACGAAGACCACCTCGGTCCAGGTGCAGTCGAAGAACACTTCGGCCGAGATGCCAACCGAGGTGGAGCCACAGAAAGCGGAAGGGAAAGCTGAAGTTTATGTTCCACCTCCTGCATACAAACCACCACTTCCATTCCCCCAGTCAAGGGCCAGAGCACATCTAGACAAGCACTTTGGTAAGTTCCTTGACTTGATGAATAAACTGCATATTAACATTCCTTTCCTTGATGCTATTCTAGGAATGCCCGCCTATGGGAAGTTCTTGAAGGAGATCCTATCAAGGAAAAGGAAACTAGAAGATTTTGGTGAAGTTAGGATGACATCTAAATCCTCGGAGCTTATTCAAATCATGAAGGAGAAGATGCCACCTAAATTGAGAGATCCCGGCTCATTTTGCATTCCCATTCAAGTTGGGGATGTCACTTGTGAAGCCCTATGTGATCTAGGAGCCAGCGTGAGCATCATTCCGCTGGAGCTATGTGTGAAGATCGGACTTGGAGAGCCTAAGCCGGTCAAGATTCGACTATACATGGCGGATCGCTCCATCACCCATCCCGTGGGAATCTTGGAGGACGTTCCGGTCAAGTTAGGTAACTTCTATCTAGCTATAGATTTTGTTGTACTTGACATTCCCGCAGATTATCCTGTTCCTATTATTCTCGGGAGGCCATTTCTAGCAACTTCGGGTTGCAACGTGGATTGCTAGAACGCCAAGTTGAAATTCAACATTGGTGGCGATGAGGTGGAGTTCGCATTACTTGCAGCCATGAAAGGGGAGCAGCTAAGCGATGATATCTTCAACATCTACGATGAAGAAGAATCAAGAGAATTGGTGAGCTCTATCCTTATTAACGATCCACTCGAAAGAGTTATTAGCTTCAGTTTAATGGAGGAAGGTATAGATGCTTTTTGTGATGCAGATATACGGAGCTTAAAAGCATTGGAAGAAGATCCAGAAGCTAAAACTGAGAAGCTAATCCAGGAGACAAAGATCTCCAGCTTCGGTTCCAGTTGTAGTACCTCGACCGAGGCACTATCTGGACTGAGCGAGGCGACTGAAGAACATCTCGGTCAACGCCTCTGCGCCTCGACCGAGGTCGATGGCGAGACGATTTCAATTGAGACTTCCGAAAGTCCAGTTTCTGGATCTACTCCACTGGAAGAAGGGAGCAAGAATCCCCCTCAGAAAGCACCCCCAGTTGTGGAGCTTAAACAACTCCCAAATCACTTGAGGTATGTCTTTCTTGGACCGGATTCCACTTATCCCGTTATTGTTAGTGCTTCCCTCTCCGAAACTGAATTGTTTAAACTAATGCATGTCCTGAGAAAGCATCAAAAGGCTTTGGGTTACACTATAGACGATCTTATTGGCATTAAGCCCTCTTTCTGCATGCATAGAATTCTAATGAAGGATGATCATAAGACTTCACGGGAACCTCAAAGACGGTTAAATCCAATCATGAAAGAGGTTGTGAAGAAGGAAATTCTTAAGTTGTTGGATGCAGGTATCATATATCCTATCTCGGACAGCAAATGGGTTAGCCCGGTGCATGTAGTCCCAAAGAAAGGAGGGATGTCCGTTTTGACGAATAAGAACAACGAGTTGATCCCAACCAGGACCGTTACGGGCTGGAGGGTTTGCATTGATTATAGGAAGCTGAATACGGCCACACGGAAGGACCATTTTCCACTTCCCTTCATTGATCAAATGCTCGAGCGGTTGACCCAGCATTCACACTTTTGCTACTTAGACGGCTATAGTGGATTCTTCCAGATTCCTATCCATCCGGATGATCAGGAGAAGACCACTTTCACTTGTCCATGGGGGACATTTGCTTATAGGAGGATGCCATTTGGATTGTGCAATGCACCCACTACCTTCCAGCGATGCATGATGGCCATCTTTTCCGAGTACATAGAGGAGATCATGGAGGTATTTATGGATGATTTTTCAGTATATGGTTCCTCTTTTGATGATTGTCTATCTAACCTTTCTCTAGTGCTTAAAAGATGTGAAGACACTAATCTCGTTTTGAACTGGGAGAAGTGTCATTTTATGGTTAACGAAGGCATTGTGCTAGGACACCTCGTTTCTAATCGAGGCATTAAGGTCGATCGAGCTAAGATCGAGACTATTGAGAAACTCCCTCCCCCTTGTTCTGTTAAAGGTGTGAGGAGTTTTCTCGGGCATGTAGGTTTCTACAGGAGATTCATCAAGGACTTCTCCAAGATTTCTAAACCTCTAACTAACCTCTTGAATAAAGATGTTGTTTTTGAGTTTTCGCAGGAGTGTCTTGATACTTTTTACAGGATTAAGGAAGCGTTGATCTCCGGTCCCATTATCCAACCTCCGGATTGGACCTTGCCCTTTGAGATCATGTGCGATGCTAGTGATGTAGCCGTAGGAGCGGTGCTTGGACAGAAGAAGGATGGCCGGACCACCGCCATTTACTATGCTAGCAAGACGCTAGATGTAGCACAACGCAACTACGCTACCACCGAGAAGGAACTACTGGAGGTTGTATATGCTTTCGAGAAGTTTCGTTCCTACTTAGTAGGGGCGAAAGTCATTGTCTACACCGACCATGCAACCATCCGTTACTTGTTGGCTAAGAAAGATGCCAAGCCACGCCTTATTCGATGGATTCTCTTGCTTCAAGAGTTGGACTTAGAGATCCACGATAAGAAGGGATCCGAAAATTCTGTTGCGGATCACCTCAGCCGGCTACCTGCATCTTCACGTGAAAAGGATGACCCACCCATAGACGATTCATTCCCCGATGAGCACTTACACTTGTTGGAGCGTTTGATAGACTTACTTACTTTACCACATGATGGAGGTGAAGTATGGGGTGAGAGCACCTCTCATCACGTATAGAGACATATCCTGGTCCAGCTAGCGACCTTAAACCAAGCGCTTCTTGGGAGGCAACCCAATGTATTGCTTTCTTTTCCCGCTTTCTAGTCTAGTTTAGATAGTTTTCCTTTTGCTTTGCTTTGTTTTGTTTTTGACGTTCTAGACAGATAACAGGTGACATCTAAGGAAGGAGAACAAACCAGGAGCGTAACTGGAAGAACAAAAGTTCGAGAATTTGAGAAGACGAAGTTTGACTGAGGCACATCTCGGTTGCTTTCAGAGCACCTCGACCGAGATGATTTTTGAGGAACTGAGACGACTAGGGTTTCTGAAGAACCACCTCGGTCCGTACCACCTCGGTCCAGTCGAGACCACCTCGACCGAGGTGACAGCAGTTCCAGATAGGGTATAAAAAGGGGAAAAATTTCTCTTTCTTCGCTTTTACCCTTCCTCGACCACGGCAGCTGATAGCATGAATTATAGTCTATATTTTGGGGTTTGTTTGGACGTTTTATCTTCAATAATCTGCATGTTTGTATGCATAATATGTGATTATATTACCATTTCATCTACCTTTGCGAGAATCGAGGTCTACACCTAGTTTTGTTGTAATCGTAGGTAAAATGACATGTTTTGCATCAAAAAGGAGCAAAAGGAGCTATGGAGTCATTGGAGCTACATTCAGGAACATAAGGAAACATCCAGGAAGCATAGCCATGGATTAGAGATTCACTTTGGACCAGATTTAAGAGAATTACACGCAGCTGAAATTCACCTAGGTCAGCTACAGTGTTACCTAGACCGAGGTGAATACCTAGACCGAGGTGAATACCTAGACCGAGGTGATCAGAGGAGCCGACTCGACCGAGGCGAACACCTGGGACGCGGCGAGAATATTTTATTCTTGGCTGAGATCTTTTATCTTTGGAAAGAGGATCTTATATTTTTGGGCTTGGCTCCTGGAAGGAAGAAGATATGCTAGATCATATATTTTACCTATTTTTATGGGAAGAGATCTTTCTAAGATATCTTATCTTTGGAAAGTAATTTTCCTATAAAAAGGGTCGGATTTCCCACAAATCCATATCATGTTATACCACCGATCAGGGTTTATACACCGCAGCAGCCATACTCTAGTTGGGTGATTTGAAGAACCTTTTTGAAGGTTGAAGGAAGAAAGTCTATAGCTTTTATAGCTTTGGAAGGGTTTTTGTAAGATTATCTTAGATTCCCTTCCTTGTTGTTTGTCTTGTTGGATTTCTATCCAAGAAACACTTGTTGGTTATATAATTGATTCAGTTATTGAAGCCTTTCTCTTAAGGTTTTCTTGTTCAATTATTCTCTTTCTTCCCATATATTTGATTAATACTTTCATGATGATGAGTGGCTAATCTCTTTGTGTGATTCTAGGGTGATTGGATGAAGGTTGTGGGAAAAATAATGATAGAATGATCTTAATCACAGTAGGACCCTGAAAGTTCGAGTCTTTAACCTTAACCCTAAGCATCTCGCTCAGTCGATGAACATCTCGGCCGGGGTGGAATTTGGCTGACCGAGGTGACTTATCTGATCCGAAACTGAGAGTTAAGTGTTAGAGTTTGCCAAATCCTATTCTTATTACACCTTTCCTGGTTCAATGCAAGCCTAGGATGAGACTTACCCGGTAATTCCTTAGTTTGTTTACCTAAGATCATAAGTGTAGGTAATAAAGGTTTATCCTTTATTGGGGTTTGAGTGTGCTTTCATCCCATCTTTGTGAGTTAGCCTGAGACTTACCCGGTAAAGGTTGATTCTATTCCCTTAGATGGTGTGTTAGTTTGAGGTTATAGTTCTTTATCTTAATTCCTTGAGACTTACCCGGTAATAGGAGTTACGGTTTTGGATTAGAGAGTAGTGAGACTTACCCGGTGATCTATTCCACTTTAGTAACACCTTCCCCATGCAAAAACCTCAACTTTGTCCGCTTATCTTTAGATCTTGAGTTGGAACCACAACTAGATGCTTTAATCCCTAGAATTGCATGTTTCCTTATTGACTGTTTATCATCTTTGATTGTTTTAATTTCTTTTGTGGTTAGTAATTACTAGAGCTTATCGTGATTGGACTTTGTTTCACTAAGTCCCTGTGATCGACCCCTGGAATTCCTTGCTTTTTACTACGATTGACCCGTACACTGCGGGTTCGCATCCTTGTTTTAAGCTTACGTCTAGGGTTATAAATTTAAAGCTTGCACACACCGTTTGGAGCGAACAAGTTTTTGGCGCCGTTGTCGGGGACTTGGTCTAGACCGAGCCGGTTGCGGTTTGCTTTCGGGGCACTTGCCCCTGTTGCTACTAACTACTCTTTCTATGATTTTTGTAGTTTTCAGGATTTCCGATGACTACATTTGATCCAACCTGGATAGCAAGGCAAAGTGCTATGGCGGACCATTATGAATACTTGGACGAGAAGTACTCCTTCTATTGGTTCAACAATGAATGGGAAAGAGAAGAGGCTATTAAGCATGAACTTTCAATGTAGGATGAACTGAATGTCCCTGAAAAGATTTGTGAGCAACCCCTTGAAGATTCTCTTGAATCAAGATGGGAAAGGTTGATGAAGAAGGTGGAGGAGCTCAAGGAAAGCACCCTATCCTATGCTAAGCCGGAAGAGGAGCATAAGGAAGTGCTGCAAGTTCCAAGCACCCCTCCAATCAAACCAGAAGTTTCTCCTGAAGCTTTTGAGGGAGAAGAAGATTTGGAAGATTTCGATCTAACTGTTGAGACCTCGGCCGAGGTGAAAGAGAGATCGGCCGAGGTGGAGGAAAAATCTGTAGAACTGCAAGATACGGAGAACCTTGGCCAAATTACTGAGACTATGGTCAAGGTGGAAGAAAGATCAACTGAGTTGGGAGGGATTTCGTGTGTGGAATATCAACCCAACATGAAACTTGTCTCAAGCTTTGGAGAACTTTACGAGGTACATTCTCCTACTTCATTTGAAATCCCTATTAAAATTTTTGAATTTTTCAGGAATGCACCGGAGAGTTGGAGGTCTCTTCCGAAAGAGCCTCCTAAGATCAAGATGAAACCTTCCTTGAAACTGTTGGAAGAAGATACTCCTTGGATTATAAGGAGTGGGGTTTGCAAGCACTACACCGTTAAGGCGATGAAGTGTCTCTTGTTCAAGTATGGGGTCCCTCGCATGCTAAGGACCTTGTACCATCCCCATGCTAAAGATGGGGAAGCTACTAGGATTCTCGAGAAGTTGTTTTCTCGATCAAGGAAAGGATGGGACACAAGGCTAGATTATGTCCCATTGAAGTGCAGGAAGGCTAGAAGGATTCCGGTGAGAATCAAACCGTACAATTTTGTATGTGGGAGATGTTACCATTTTCCGGTGAAATTAGGAACCGGAACCTTTTTGGAAGAATTTTATGATGGATGTGATGAGCACCATGGTGTTCAAGGTACATTGAGTAACTCTATGGAGAAGGGTCCAGCTAGCGACCTTAAACCAAGCGCTTCTTAGGAGGCAACCCAAGGTATTGCTTTCTTCTCCCTTTTCTAGTTTAGTTTAGATAGTTGCTTTGTTTTTGTTTTCTTCTAAAAAACAACCAGGTATTCCAAAAGGAAGGATCACAGTTCAGGAGCTACACTGGAAGAACAAAATTTCGAAAAGTTGAGGAAACGAGCTTTACTGAGATACATCTCGGGTACTGTCAGAACACCTCGACCGAGATGTGCTTCGCTAACCGAGATGGTCTTATCTGGGAGCTATTTCTTACTTCTTCATGCAGTTTAGCTATGTTCGGTGAGTATTTTATTTCTTAGACCTATTTTGACCCACTGGGACAGTCTGTCCCAAGTATGGGGTATTTATGTATTTCATTGACTTATGTGATGTATGACTCTACTTGATTGGATATTTATGCTTCAGTTTGCTTCTATGATTTTATCTGAGTTTACATGCATACACACACGTTATTTGATTGAGAAAAACGTCAAACTGGACAAAAAAAATAAATAAATTTTGACCTCGACCGGGGCAGTTCTGGCCGAACGAGGTACTTCACCTCGGTTGACCTAAGAACACCTCGACCGAGGTGGGTTAACTGAGAGTTTTCGAAAAAAGTTTTGTGCTTCTTATCTGGATATGATCTCAGTGAAGATCTTGTTGCTGACTGGTTTTGAAATCTTTATATGTTTGAAAGGTTTTATAATATGTTTAAGTTGCTAAATGCTTTGTTTGAAATTTTTGGCATGTTTAATACTTTGTTTTTATCCAAATTATGTTGAATTTGAAGGTTGAGACCGCAAGATAAGTTCTCTCACTTTCTTCCTGGAAAGACCAAGGCAATTCATTCTTCTCTCTTCTTCTTCTTGATCATGCTTAGCCCCTCATATACATTTTTGCCTCCTTTTACCTATCTGGGAATTTGGAAGCAAGCAAAGTGGTGAAGTGAAAGCAAGTGAAGTAAAGTTGAGAAGTTGGCTGGAAGTGAAAGTGTTAGAAAGAAATAAATAGGTTTGGGGAAGTCAATCATGATGATGAGTAACTCGGCACCATTCACATAGCCGGGTGTTTGTGTCTTGCCAAAGTCGGATTAAGCGATATTCCTAACGGGTCATGGTATGTGCATCAAGGGTTTGATGCATCTCAAGAAATTGATGATTGCTGATTTCCTAGGCTTCGGTTATTGTGCACCTCTATCCATGCATCCCAAAAAGTAAAGTAAAAGAAAAAGTGTGAAATAAGCAAAACTTATTGGTGGAAGATGTTGAAAGTCAAAGTGAAAGTGAAGTATATCCTTTTCCCGGATTCTAGCACCACATTACCTTAAATACATCCCTACCCTACACGTTTCTTGACCTTTCTTTTGGGAAGCCCTTGAGACCTCGAGCTTGTTGATTGACTTAGTGGTTTAAACTAGATTATGCATGACTAATTTCGATAATTATGACTTATTATGCATTCTATGATTTTATGCAAAGATGAACAACTTTCTTATATTTATAAAATGTTTTAATCATATTTTGATTTTAAATTCCATGAAGTATTCTCTTAGAGTGATCTATTATTGTAGCACACAATAAAAATGTTTTGAAAGACTTTTTCATGGATTTTCTTGACTTATAATCCATTCTATCTTGCCTTTTATATGCGGAACTTGCTTGGGGACAAGCAAGGGCTAAGTATGGGGTATTTTGATAGCATGAATTATAGTCTATATTTTGGGGTTTGTTTGGACGTTTTATCTTCAATAATCTGCATGTTTGTATGCATAATATGTGATTATATTACCATTTCATCTACCTTTGCGAGAATTGAGGTCTACACCTAGTTTTGTTGTAATCGTAGGTAAAATGGCATGTTTTGCATCAAAAAGGAGCAAAAGGAGCTATGGAGTCATTGGAGCTACATTAAGGAACATAAGGAAACATCCAGGAAGCATAGTCATGGATTAGAGATTCACTTTGGACCAGATTTAAGAGATTTACACGCAGCTGAAATTCACCTAGGTCAGCTACAGTGTCACCTAGACCGAGGTGAATACCTAGACCGAGGTGAATACCTAGACCGAGGTGATCAGAGGAGCCGACTCGACCGAGGCGAACACTTGGGACGCGGCGCGAATATTTTATTCTTGGCTGAGATCTTTTATCTTTGGAAAGAGGATCTTATATTTTTGGGCTTGGCTCCTAGAAGGAAGAAGATATGCTAGATCATATATTTTACCTATTTTTATGGGAATAGATCTTTCTAAGATATCTTATCTTTGGAGAGTAATTTTCCTATAAAAAGGGTCGGATTTCCCACAAATCCATATCATGCTATACCACCGATCAGGGTTTATACACCGCAGCAGCCATACTCCAGTTGGGAGATTTGAAGAACCTTTTTGAAGATTGAAGGAAGAAAGTCTATAACTTTTATAGCTTTGGAAGGGTTTTTGTAAGATTATCTTAGATTCTCTTCCTTGTTGTTTGTCTTGTTGGATCTCTATCCAAGAAACGCTTGTTGGTTATATAATTGATTCAGTTATTGAAGCCTTTCTCTTAAGGTTTTCTTGTTCAATTATTCTCTTTCTTCCCATATATTTGATTAATACTTTCATGATGATGAGTGGCTAATCTCTTTGTTTGATTATAGGGTGATTGGATGAAGGTTGTGGGAAAAACAATGATAGAATGATCTTAATCACAGTAGGACCCTAAAAGTTCGAGTCTTTAACCTTAACCCTAAGCATCTCGCTCAGTCGATGAACATCTCGGCCGGGGTGGAATTTGGCTGACCGAGGTGACTTATCTGATCCGAAACTGAGAGTTAAGTGTTAGAGTTTGCCAAATCCTATTCTTATTACACCTTTCCTGGTTCAATGCAAGCCTAGGATGAGACTTACCCGGTAATTCCTTAGTTTGTTTACCTAAGATCATAAGTGTAGGTAATAAAGGTTTATCCTTTATTGGGGTTTGAGTGTGCTTTCATCCCATCTTTGTGAGTTAGCCTGAGACTTACCCGGTAAAGGTTGATTCTATTCCCTTAGATGGTGTGTTAGTTTGAGGTTATAGTTCTCTATCTTAATTCCTTGAGACTTACCCGGTAATAGGAGTTACGGTTTTGGATTAGAGAGTAGTGAGACTTACCCGGTGATCTATTCCACTTTAGTAACACCTTCCCCATGCAAAAACCTCAGCTTTGTCCGCTTATCTTTAGATCTTGAGTTGGAACCACAACTAGATGCTTTAATCCCTAGAATTGCATGTTTCCTTATTGACTGTTTATCATCTTTGATTGTTTTAATTGCTTTTGTGGTTAGTAATTACTAGAGCTTATTGTGATTGGACTTTGTTTCACTAAGTCCTTGTGATCGACCCCTGGAATTCCTTGCTTTTTACTACGATTGACCCGTACACTGCGGGCTCGCATCCTTGTTTTAAGCTTACGTCTAGGGTTATAAATTTAAAGCTTGCACACACCGTTTGGAGCGAACAGCAGCCCCCTTCACCTCGCTTCTTCGATTCTCGCTCATTTTCGAAGATTTTCGCTTCCAAACTGCAATTAAAGCGTAGAGGATCCCAGTGCATCGTCGATATGCAAAGAAATCAAACCGAAACGGCCGAACGAGGTAAATCGAACCAAAACCCTAACCTCGTTGATTTCGCTTTGATTCGGGCTTGGATTGCCCTGCATTTGCTGAGAAAAGGATTAAGTACCCCATAGGAACCAGTTGTAGTGATTTTGGGGGAAAAGAACTGGATATTTTGAAGAAATTAGTACGCAGTTTTTCGCCTCGGTCCAAACGCGCTGTGCCTCGGCCGATGTGTTCCTGAGTATTGTCAGACCGACCGAGGTGACCTGACAGTGAGATTTTGAAAATGAGTTCTGACAGACGCCTTGCCCTTAGGGATAGATCCTTCCCTTCCCCTTCTTCCTCTTCTTCCCGACCCTATCGACCGGTGATCCACGAGCGAAACCAGGTCGATTACGACCGTATTTCCGGCCGTCCAGTGATTTCACCTCGCTTCTTGGACGTGTCAGCCTTTGACTGTCTCCATGTAGATGGAGACCTTAGACGGATGATATCGACAGTAGGACTAGATCAGTTTACTGAGATCCGAGCCCCTGCCTATTTGGAGCCCACCCTAGAGTTTGTTAGCTCCTTCACCTACCTTCCCACAGAGTGTTCTGTGAAGTACCGGTTGATGAACCGGAACTTCTTAGTGCCACTAGAGTATTGGAGGGATATTTTTGGTTTCCCTGCCCCGACAGCCGTTGACTTCCCGTCCCGATCTTTAGCTAGGGAGTTTTGGGGACAGATTGCTCACGTGGTTGAGCACGCAGATAGGTGGCGCCTTGGAGATTCCAGGGAGAAGGTCATCTTTCACTTAGCTTTTAGGTTAGCCCACCGCATTTTCAGCGAGATGCTTCTGGCGCGTACTGAGACGCCCCAGAAGGTCCGACAGGGGGAGCTGTTCAGCCTATATTGCATGGTGACAAGAGGGATCCCCGACTTTGGCTTGATGCTGGCAGAGGATCTGCACAGGATCAAGGCCAAGGCGAAGGGGGACATCTACTGCGGAGGGATTGTGACCCACATCGCCCGCTACCAGGACATGGATCTCAGCGCTTGCACTATGGTGGCGGCTGCTAAGCCGCTTGGGCTGCAGGAGATGATCACTCGGCAGATTCTGGTTCCCCGAGGACTGACTACACCATACGTGGCTATGCCATGGGAGCTGACTGCACCGCAGGGGATCAGGTGGTCATCACAGTTTACAGTTTATGACCCTCATTACTGGCAGACCGCCTGGGCCCCACTGATGGAGGTATATAGAGAGGCAGCAGCTGCCCCAGTTGAGGAGGAGGAGGTAGATGATGAGGAGACTGCAGATGACAGAGATGGTGGAGTCCCGATGGATACAGGGACAGATACTGCCGGGACGAGTGCGCCGGTTATTGATTTGGACGATGATGATACTGAGCCGGCACCTACTGCATCACTAGTGAGACCTGCTAGGCGTAGGGCACGCCGATATAGAGATCCAGAGGCCCACAGTCGGATCGATGATCTGACGGATCAGATGATTGATTCATATGCCGCTCTATCACTGGATATCCGCGAGATGCAGGAGCGACAACATTACCAGCACATGATGGCCCAGATCCAGTTTGAGCACATCATGGGCTATCCATTCGACCCGTCTCAGTATCCATATGTGCCACCACCACCACCGGATCGTGACTACTAAGAGCTGCAGGATTTTCTTTATTATTTTTATGCAGTTCAGCTTATTATCCGGTGAGTATTTTATTCCTTAGACTTATTTTGACCCACTGGGACAGTGTGTCCCAAGTATGGGGTATCTATTTGTGTATTACTTGACACTTATGTGATGTACGACTCTACTTGATCGGATCTTTATTTATATTTCTGCTTCACTTTGCTTCTATGTGATTATCTGAGACTGCATGCATACTTACAGGTTATTTGATTGAAAAAAACGTCGAAACTGAAAAAAACTGGTTTTAAAAAAATTTTGTTGACCTCGACCGGGGCAGTTCTGGCCGAACGAGGTGTTTCACCTCGGTTAACCTAAGAACACCTCGACCGAGGTGAGGTATCTGAGAGTTTTCAAAACGATTTTTGTGCTTCTTATCTGGATATGATCTCAGTGAAGATCTTGCTTACTGACTGATTTTGAAATCTTTATGTGTTTGAAAGGTTTTATGATATGTTTAAGTTGCTAAATGCTTTGTTTGAAATTGTTGGCATGTTTAATACTTTGTTTTTATCCAAATTATGTTGAATTTGAAGGTTGACACCGCAAGATAAGTTCTCTCACTTTCTTCCTGGAAAGACCAAGGCAATTCATTCTTCTCTCTTCTTCTTCTTGATCATGCTTAACCCCTCATATACATTTTGCCTCCCTTTACCTATCCGGGAATTTGGAAGCAAGCGAAGTGGTGAAAGCAAGTGAAGTTAAAGTTGAGAAGTTGGCTGGAAGTGAAAGTGTTAGAAAGTAACAATAGGTTTGGGGAAGTCAATCATGAAGATGAGTAACTCGGCACCATTCACATAGCCGGGTGATTGTGTCTTGCCAAAGTCGGATTGAGCGATATTCCTAATGGGTCATGGTATGTGCATCAAGGGTTTGATGCATCTCAAGAAATTGATGATTGCTGATTTCCTAGGCTTCGGTTATTGTGCACCTCTGTCCATGCATCCCAAAAAGTAAAGTAAAAGAAAAAGTGTGAAATAAGCAAAGCTTATTGGTGGAAGATGTTGAAAGTCAAAGTGAAAGTGAAGTATATCCTTTTCCCGGATTCTAGCACCACATTACCTTACATACATCCCTACCCTACACGTTTTTTGACCTTTCTTTTGGGAAGCCCTTGAGACCTCGAGTTTGTTGATTGACTTAGCGGTTTAAACTGGATTATACATGATTAATTTTGATAATTATGACTTATTATGCATTCTATGATTTTATGCAAAGATGAACAACTTTCTTATATTTATAAAATGTTTTGATCATATTTTGATTTTAAATTTCATTAAGTATTCTCTTAGAGTGATCTATGATTGTAGGACACCATAAAAATGTTTTGAAAGGCTTTCTATTGATTTTCTTGACTTATAATCCATTCTATCTTTTCTTTTATATGCGGAACTTGCTTGGGGACAAGCAAGGGCTAAGTATGGGGTATTTTGATAGCATGAATTATAGTCTATATTTTGGGATTTGTTTGGACGTTTTATCTTCAATAATCTACATGTTTGTATGTATATTATATGATTATATTACCATTTCATCTACCTTTGTGGGAATCGAGGTCTACACCTAGTTTTGTTGTAATCGTAGGTAAAATGGTACGTTTTGCATCAAAAAGGAGCAAAAGGAGCTATGGAGTCATTGGAGCTACATTCAGGAACATAAGGAACCATCCAAGAAGCATAGCCATGGATTAAAGATTTACTTTGGACTAGATTTGAGAGATTTCACATTTAGTTGTCACTCACCTCGGTTGACCACAGATTCACCTCGACCGAGGTGATCCAGAGAAGTCGACTCGACCGAGGCGAACACCTGGGATGCGGCGAGAATATTTTATTCTTGGCTGAGATCTTTTATCTTTGGAAAGAGATCTTATATTTTTGGGCTTGGCTCCTGGAAGGAAGAAGATTTGCTAGATCATATATTTTACCTATTTTTATGGAAAAAGATCTTTTTAAGATATCTTATCTTTGGAGAGTAATTTTCCTATAAAAAGGGTCGGATTTCCCACAAATCCACATGATGCTATACCACCGATCAGGGTTTATACACCGCAGCAGCCATACTCTAGTTGGGAGATTTGAAGAACCTTTTTGAAGGTTGAAGAAGGAAGATTGTAGCTTTTATAGCTTTTGAAGGGTTTTTGTAAGATCATCTTAGATTCCCTTCCTTGTTGTCTTGCCTTGTTGGATTTCTATCCAAGGAACGCTTTGTTGTGATATTTGATTCAGTTATTGAAGTCTTTTCATTAAATTCTTCTTGTTCAAATATTCACCTTCTTCCCATATACTTGATTAATACTTTCATGATGATGAGTGGCTAATCTCTTTGTGTGATTCTAGGGTGATTGACTGAAAGTTGTGGGAAAAACAATGATAGAATGATCTTAATCACAGTAGGACCCTGAAAGTTCGAGTCTTTAAACCTTAACCCTAAGCATCTCGCTCAGTCGATGAACATCTCGGCCGGGGTGGAATTCTTCTGATCGAGGTGACTTATCTGATCCGAAACTAAGAGTTAAGTGTTAGAAGTTTGCCAAATCCTATTCTTATTACACCTTTCCTGGTTCAATGCAAGCTTAGGATGAGACTTACCCGGTAATTCCTTAGTTTGTGTACCTAAGATCATAAGTGTAGGTAATAAAGGTTTATCCTTTATTGGGGTTTGAGTGTGCTTTCATCCCATCTTTGTGAGTTAGCCTGAGACTTACCCGGTAAAGGTTGATTCTATTCCCTTAGGTGGTGTGTTAGTTTGAGGTTATAGTTCTTTTCCTTAATTCCTTGAGACTTACCCGGTAATAGGAGTTACAATTTAGGATTAGTGAGTAGTGAGACTTACCCGGTAATCTATTCCACTTTAGTAACACCTTCCCTATGCAAAAAGCTCAGCTTTGTCCGCTTATCTTTAGATCTTGAGTTGGAACCACAACTAGATGCTTTAATCCCTAGAATTGCATATTTCGTTTATTGACTTCTATCATCTTTGATTGTTTTAATTTCTTGTGGTTAGTGATTACTTAAGCATACCGTAATTGGACTTTGTTTCACTAAGTCCTTGTGATCGACCCCTGGAATTCCTTGCTTTTTACTACGATTGACCCGTACACTGCGGGTTCCCATCCTTGTTTTAAAACTGAAACAGGGATTTGGTGAGTCAAATTCAATTTCGAATAATCGAGCAAGTAAAAGTATAAAAGCTTTGCAAATATTGGGGAAAACAACAATCTTAAAGATCCAGGTATTCAATTGTGGCAATCGATTCAAGATATACTGTAGATATAATAAGGACAGAGTTGAGACTTGCAAAGGTATAACTAAAGTAAGGTAATGTACGGTGAAGTTCCAAAACCTTATATATCTAACCCAAAGACTCTCTGCATAAAGGTTGTTGAGGCTGCAGTATAGAAAGGATCTAAAGGTTAGAATTAATCTCAAATACCCATGCCCAAACCCAAGAAATCAAAGATAGACTAAAACGGTTAAGGTTGTGACACTCGAAATCGAAATAGAGGATGTTGAGTCTCACTACTACCTAGGAAAGGCAAGCCAAGGCTAGGTTAAAGCTAATCTTTAACTTTGGATTAAAGAAAAAGCAAAGGTCATAAAACAGAAAAAATCACGGCTGGATCTTGAGATTCCACGGCCGTGGAACTCAAGAACAGACCGTAGTTTAGGGTATCGACGATGTTCTCACACTCTCAAGGTCCAATCAAATTACGATCGATCTATCATCATCTAAGCCACAACTATGAACCCTTCACCTTAGAATTGCTAAAAGGTTTTAGCCAATAACCATCATCATGATATCAAAATTCAATTTAAGAAGAAAGAAAGATGAAAACCTCGAAAACTCAATAACAAATCAAAGTCAATCTCGAATCCGAATAACAAAAGTAGTATGTTTATGAATTCAGAATATAGAATAAGAATCCTCACAACGATCTTAGGGAACAAAGAAGAATGGAGTATCAATCCTTCTCCAAAAGTGAAAACCCTAAGAAAATCTCCAAATCACGTCTTTCACAATTCTCCAATCTTTCGAAATCTCCAATCCTTAAGGTCAAATGAAGCCTCAGCCGCCGTTCTCAAAGCCCTAAGCGAAGATAAAAGTGAAGCCCTGGAAACTCTCTTCTCAAGCCTTCTTATAGGGCGAAAATAAGGTTACGAGAAAGCCCAATGACGTTGCTGACGTGGCAAATATGACACTTCACAAAATCATGGAAATCACGGTCATGAACAAATTTCCACGGCCGTAGTTTAGGCCGTGTAACTTTCTGTTGTGCTTCAAACTCACTTCCACGATCCAATTACCAAGTCCACGGCCGTAATTTAGGGCGTGGTTCTCCAAATCCTTGTGAAAGCCTTTATTTCGTGATGTTCTTCACTCATGCTCCTTCCTTAGCCTCTCCAAAGCATCTCTTTGCCATCAAGAATGATCAAATACTCCTTTCCTTCCACATTTTGCTCCGATCCAAGCCTTTATTCACCTAAAGACAAAACAAAGCTAGTGTAGATCTCTATAGCGACAAAGTGGGTTAATGAGCTCACAAATGCTTCAAACTCATATCTATGTACACATAAAAGAGGGAAAAACAACTAAAACAAGTGCCTAAAATATAGTCATATTTCATGCTAACATTTTTTTTATGTTTCGGTAAAACTTTCACGATCAAGTACAACACAAAATTATATAAATTTTGGTCCAGCTCGAGATATTAACAATAACTTGAGTAGGGGTATCAATGGGTTGGGTTTGGGACGGAGAGTATCCTACTTATCCTCACCCCCATTTAGTATAATGTCCAACGCCCCGTTCGGGTATTGAAAACTGCCATAGTCCCCATCATCTTCGAATATTAATCACCATCGGGGAATCCCGTCCCCGTTAATTTTCCATATTTTAAAAGTTTATGGGTCCGTAAAATTCTCCGTCTCCATCCCCATCCCCGTTTAACTTTATGGAGTTTGACAAAAACATTAACTCGTATAATAAATGTGAAATTGAGCCATAAAATACAAAATTGTTACTTCGTTTAATTATATCCTTACTACAATTAAATTAAGAGTTGTTCTTATCAATAGTTAACTTCCCTTATTACCCTTATTTGATGAGTCATGGTTTTTATTAACGTGCCTTGCTTCTCACCGTCCCTATTTTGCTTTATGTTGTAACACCCCAAGTTTTGGGAACTCGAAGCGTTACGGGCTAGGACCTCACAATGGGTCCCGACCCTCAAAGTAACAACGACACAACGGATCTTACAATAAGACACAAACA
Organism: Fagopyrum homotropicum; assembly: GCA_033239125.1. NCBI lineage: Eukaryota > Viridiplantae > Streptophyta > Magnoliopsida > Caryophyllales > Polygonaceae > Fagopyrum > Fagopyrum homotropicum. The sequence goes on along the minus strand of BSWB01000006.1, from coordinate 68,808,294 downwards.
AATGAAAACCAAAAATCAATATAAAACCAAAGGTTTAAACAAAGAGAAGCTTAAAAGACTCGCAGCCCAATTTAAAACAAAAGGGAAAACAACAACATAAACATAAACCCGATCCCGTCTTAAAATGTACGAGAACCCCAAATGACCACACCATCCGGATCACTAAGCAACATCCTGAACCTGTGGAACATCCACAACATCGGTATAAACCGTTAGATAACATTCTAAATATCAGAAAGAACGTAAAGGCAAAAACACACATAAGGTAATGTAAACATATAGCATGCTCGCACTCAACCGGTTATTATCTTTCATTAAGTTACCCATTACTAATTCAAATTCTTTTGTCACACGAGAATCTCCCGAAACACGCCTCCGCTTCCTCTACCAACATGAATAGTTCAATACTATTTGTTACCTGCGGGCCTGGGTGGCAATAGCACATTCTAGTCTCCTATAGAACAAGACAATTGGTCACCGCCCGATTATCATACACTTGGGCCAATTGAGGTATAAAAGGTGAATCATATTCCAATTATCCGCTATAACAATAATAACAACACAAACAAACAATAGACTCTAACCAATATACGAAATGAAGCTAAGTAAGTCCAAGGGACTTACCTCACTCAAAGTTAAAACAACCGGTCAGAGAACAACTCAGTTTCCCTCAAGAAAGGAGCAAGGAAAGCCTGTTCACACAAGGCATCACGAATCAGGAACGAAACGGTTGCTAAAAGTCTATAACTTCTAGTCTCAATGATCTCTAAGAAAATCAACCCAAGCTAAGGTCTCAACCTTAGTCTTACAGAAAACTCAGGGAGAAAAGAACATCCATAACAATCAAGGAAAGGAACGAGGAAAGCAAGGAAGAAAGCAACTCACAAGAACGGGAGTTACTGTAGAAGAAACCGCAAGGGCGGCTTGCCGCGGGCGCGGGGATGTGTAGGCGCGGGGGCGGTGCACTGACAGAAGCCGTTGTCGGCTTCTCCATGACAACAGAACCTCAGCAAGGGACTCAAAGCTCGAACCTTTGATCCAACCACGTCAGGACTCAACCTAAAGAGCATGAGAACAGCAACACAACAACAACGGGGATGCTAACAAGAATCAAGGTTCAAACTTGATTCTTTGAGACGAAGAAAAGGAAGAAGAAGAAAACGAAACAGAAGGAAATAAAGGTGCAGCAACACATGAACGTGATGAAGAGCAAGGGAGGAAGAACTTACACGTTTAGCAAGATCACAGCAAGCAAGGTTGCAGCACTCGAAGGCTGAAGAAAGCGTAAGCAAGAAACGGGAAAATGAAGAAAAGACGGGAATTTATAGAAAAGGGCTGGAAAGATATAAGGAAAAGCGTTTTAGGGTTAGGAAGAAGATAAGGAAGTCGGCCCAAAAGATAGAAGATCGGATATTCTATCTATGGAAGGAAGATATAACGAACGAAAACAGACCGGGCACGATCTGTAGCGAATCCGCAGGGCTGGATCACCCAGCCGCAAGGGTAGCTAGCTGCAGGGGCGGCTCATTGTCACCGCGGGGAGGTGATAGGCACTGCTTTCGTTGGGGCGGCCTTCTTCACCGTTGGGGCGGTGAAGGCAGAAACTAGGGTCTTACATATGATCCCCCTAAAAAGAAGTTTTGTCCTGAAACTTGCAACAACCCAAAAGAACACATAGCAACAATGCATAAAATACTGGACTCAACTCATATATTCCCACTCGGGACACAGAACTCAAAACGTCACAAAAGTGTACGCAACTCTACAAAAGAGAAACTGAGACATAACAACTACGCTAAAGGTGCATCCAGCTCTACGTAAAACTCCAGATAGTTTGATGTGATCCCCAAGAACCCCAACATAAAGCCAAAAATGCTCACTCCGAGCGTGGTCAAGTTAAGTCATATTCCGCTCAATCCGGCTAAGTTGTCAACTTTATACACTCTACATAAAATGCCTATATGTGGAGCTGTGTTTGGAGTTAGAAGACCCACAAGTACTACTTTCGAAGGTATTTTCAAGATCTACAACTTTGTAGTTTATGATAAGTCGAGATTCCAAAAGGAAGAGGATGAAAATGACCCGACAACGCAACAACGTTTATACTTGTGTGGACTTTTGACCAAGATCATGCATGGAGGCATGCAAGGTGGATATGGAGCACACATGAACGACCAATCCAGCCCATATTCCATCCATAAAGACAAGTCCGACTCTTTCCCTTCCGTTCCATAAAAGAAGCGCAAAGCGCATTGAATCAATGCTCATTCAACTCTTCGTATTTCCCGCTTTAATTAGTTGTCATGAATCAAGTCCCGCTCAACTCTTCATATTCCCCGCTTTGTTATCTATTGCCTTTTCTTTTATTTAATTGTATTTGGTTGATTTTTCAGCTCTATATAAGGGACCTCCAACCATGTAATTTGACAAGTTGAAGTTGAATGAAAGAGAGTTTCTCTCAAAACGTTTTGTTGGTTTTTCTCAAAATCATCCGGAAAAACTAGGTGAGAGGCTTAGTTTTCACAACCTTTGGTGAGATGCTAAAGGAGTTGTCCTAGTGAGAGGCGAAGACAACGAAGGTTCGTCAAACCCGGAGTGCGATTCCGAGGGTGAGGCGTTTCATTTGAGGGATTCCCGAAGTGAGATTCGGAGGGAGTTTGCTCATCATATCCGGATTTCGATCCTTCAAATCCATCCAACTTCATCTCGTTCATACCGTTCGAGTCAAGGTCAATCATACCGCCGGTCCTTCGTGTTCGAATCGAGTTTGATCACATCATAGTTCCTTTGGATACTATCCTCTGTCTCCCAAGTCGCCTCATCTGCTCCTCACATCGACCACTAAATCTTCATCATCGGTATGCCCTTTGAACGTAGACCTCTTGTACTATGCTCTAAGATAGCTACCGGGTGCTCTACTAACATATGGTCTGGCTCGACTACTAAATCCTCATGGCTGACGATGTGTCTCGTGTCGTGTATGTACTCCCGTAACTAAGACACATGGAAGACAAGGTGAACACCCTCAGGCCTCGGTGGCAAAGCAAGTCTGTATGTTTCCTCTCCCACTCGCTTAATAATCTCAAAAACCGAAACGTCTGACACCTCGTGTTGGATATACTCTCAACCAAACCTGAGCTCCAACTCTGAACTCCAGAGGTTTGCTCTTCTTATCTACATAAGAATTTTGTTGACTCTGTGCCGCTAACATCCGCTCACAGATCACTACTATCGAGCCATGTCATCCTAAATCTTCTCAGGTGCTACACAACTAGCACTGCTCGGCTCGTCCCAACACAACGGTGTATGGTATCTCTATCCGTATAAAGCCTCGTAAGGAGCCATCCTGATTGAAGCGTGCCAACTGTTGTTATGAAAACTCCACTAAGGGAAGGTAATCTGGCCACACCTGTCCCTAGTCCAACACGCAGGCTCGCAATATGTCCTCCAGAGTCTGGATGGTCCGCTACGACTGACCATCGGTCTGAGGAAGATAAGCAGTCGTGAAATGCAGACTCGTACCTAGGGCGGCATGCACTTGCTGCTAAAACCTCGAGGTGAACTGTCCGTCTCTATCCGAGAATATAGTCTTAGGTACTCCATGAAGTGTCACTATCTGTCTAGTGAACTCCTATGCTAATCGACTTACCGGCCACGTCTCCTTGACCGGAATGAAACGTGCGGTCTTCGTCAGTCAATCTACGATGACCCAGACAAAATCAAAACCTCGACTCGGTCTCAAATCGGTAACGAAATCCATAGAGATGTCCTCCCATTTCCACTGAGGAACAGAAAGTGGGTGTAGCTCGCCTCCTGGTCGATGATGCTCGATCTTGACCTGCTGACATGTTGCACACTCAACTACATATCTCATCACGTCTAGCTTCAAACCTTACCACCAAAAAGAGCGTTTGTTATCTTGATAAATCTTACTCGCACCGGGGTGCACTTAGTAAGGTGAAGAGCGAGCCTCCTGAAGGATCCGCTGTCTCAACTCTCGATCTGAAGGCAAACATAGACGCTCCTGACATCTCAAGATCCCATCAGCACCAACTACAAACTATGGTGCCTCTCCTCGAGACATTCGGTCTCAGATTTGTGTCAAAGCTGGGCAACTCTCCTACTTCTGTCGGATCTAAACCAATAAATTTAGATAGGTGGTTGTCGAAATCCGGAAAGTGGATATCCATCTCTAGCCATGCAAGATCTTGCTGCAACTGACGTTGAGCTGTCAGTCTAGCGATCGCCATCTCCCGGGGAGTCTTCCTACTAAGGGCATCAACTACCGCATTCACCTTCCCCGGGTGGTATAAGATCTCAAGATCAAAGTCCTTGATCAACTTCAACCATTTGCGTAGGTGGTTACTTGTTCGCTCCAAAAGGTGCGTGCAGACAAAGCTATAAATTTATAATCCGAATAATAAACCTAATGATAAGTGAACCCGCAGTGTACGGATCAATCGTAGTAAGGGCTTATATTCCGGAGTTGATCTCAGGGAATCGGTGAGAATAATCACAGCACAGCAATCTAACTTCAGAAGCATGCAATAATATTGATCAAAAGAAAAAGCAAGAATATGTATATCAAAATGGGAAAATGCGGATTCTAAAGATCATAGTATCCAGTTGTGGTCTCGACTCAAGATTTCTACAGATAACGTGGACAAAGTCGAGGTTTGTTGAGGGAAGGTGTTGCTACTATGGGATAGATCACCGAGTTAGGCTCACTACCCACTTTCCCAAACCAAAGCTCCTATCACCGGATAAGTCTCAAGGAACTGAGGAAAGGTAAGAGGACTCAAACCAACATCAGTCACCTAAGGATACAAAACTAACCATCACCGGGTAAGTCTCAAGTTAACTCTCAAAGGTAGGATAAGGGCACACTCAAACCCTAATAAAAAATAAACCTTTATTACCTAACACTCATCATCATAGGTATACAAGCGAAGGAATCATCGGGTAAGTCTCATCCTAGGCTTGTGTGTAAACAAGGAAAGGTACAACAAGGATAGGATTTTGCAAAGTAAAACCTAAACTCAAGATAGGCAAGCAGTGGGCAATCTCGTTCTTCTCTATATCAATCTCGGTCGAGATGCTCAACAAGCAGACCGAGACGGGTTTTGGATTAGGGTTAACTCAAGCTTTCAGGGTCCACTCGGATAAAGGTATGTTCTTTCATCATTTATACCACAACCTTCAACTAATCACCTAGAATCGCAAGGGTGTTTAGTCCACAATCATCAAAATCAAAGCAATATCAATTGTGTCAAGAATATCAAGAAAAGGGAATAAAGCAAGCAACAAAGATGTCTCAATTATCAAAGCAAACAAACCAACAAAAGTATCAATGATGTGTTCCAAAAGCCTTGGAGATCAGCACAATAACCGAAGCCTTGGAGATCAGCAAATCTCAATTTCTTGAGATGCCTCAAACCCTTGATGCACATACCATGACTCGTTAGGACTATCAATCAATCAGACTTTGGCAAGACACAAACACCCAACTATGTGAATGGTGCTGAGTTACTCATCGTCAAGATCAACGTTCCCAAACCTAATTTTCTGTAACTTCTTCTCCTTTCAACATCGTCTTTTACTTGCTTTTTGCTTTCTTTTGCTTCCAAATTTCCGGATAGGTAAAGGGAGGCAAATATCTTTCAATGAGTGGATAAAAGCATGATCAAGAAGAGGAAGAAAGAATAACGAATCACCTTAATCATTCCAATAAGGATGTTAGAGAACTCATAATGCAATGTCAACTTTCAAATTAGGCATGATTTGGACAAAAACAACTTACTAAACATGCTTCAAATTTCAAACAAAGTAATCATACCTTAGATATATCATAAATCATTTCAAGCAAATAAAGATCATATAAACTAATCAACAAACAATATTCATCATTGGGATCATATCAAGATCAGAAGCACAAATTTTTTTCAGAAATACAAGTTTTTGAAACACATTTCGGTCGAGATGACTTAGGCGAACGAGGTGTTGGACCGAGGTAAGCTCCTGTTACGGTCACCTCGTTTGGCCAAAGGTCATTTTGGTTGAAACAAAAAAAATTTCAAACCAGTTTTTGTACGTTTATTCGATCAAAAATCCTGCGGCGATGCATGTAAAGTACAAAATAGTTTCTAAGCACATAATGGAAATAGTGGAAATAGGCATAAGTAGATAAGTTGGTTATTACAGACCATAATATCTCAAAAGTACCCCATACTTAGGACACATCAACCAGATGGGTAAAAAGAAGTCTAGAAACACTTACAAGTTTTAGTGTAGAGCCGCAAAATAAGAAAGAAAATAAAGCAGCAGCAGCTCCGCATGAAATTCAATCAAGCATTTGGAGGAGGAGGTGGCTGGAACGGGTACAGGGATGGATCAAAAGGATGACCCATGAGGTGCTGGAATTACAGCTCCATCAGCCGGCGCTGGTAGTGATGGCTCTCTTGCATCTCCTGCCACATGGTGCGCATCTCAGTCGTCTGCATGTCGAGCCGTCCTCCCATATCCATACGTAAAGTACGGAAATACTCCTCCATGCGGCTGGTGAGAGCATCGATCCTCCAATGAGCCTAGGGATCACGGTGACGACGATGATGGTGATGTTGGTGTTGTGGCATGTATGGTGCAAAAGTCTTCGGTGCAGACTAGTCGTCCTCTGTCTCCTCCTCATCATCCACCAGCTCGATCACCGGGGCGGATAGACCAGCAATGCCCGTCCTGGTTACCATTTTTACTCCAACATCCTCCTGATCGATATACGTACGAAACTTTGCATCGAACTTTGCGTCGATATCTGCGTCCCGCACGTACGATCTCCAGATCCGTGACCAGTTGGTCGGGTCATTGATGGTGAACTGTGGAGACCAAGGAATCCCCTTATGAAGTTTGGTCTCCCAAGGCATGGCCACGTATGGTGGACCACGGCCTCGAGGGATAAAAATCCGTCGGGTGATGAACTCTTGCAACCCTATAGGTTTGGCCTCAAAGGTCAAAGTGCATGCAAAAAGATCGAGGTCCATCGCCCCCGCAATGTAAGTTACTAGTCATCCAAAGCAGATATCACCCTTCTTCTTGTTCTTTACCTTGTCAAGCTCCTCCACCAACATGGTGGCAAAGTCCGTGATGCCACCTGTAGTCATACAGAAGATAGTAAGAAGATCACCGTGTCGGATCTTCTAAGGAGTCTCTGTCCGGGCCAAGAACATCTCGCTCAAAATCCTGTGAGCGATCCAGAAGGAGACATGGTAGATGAGCTTCTTCTTGGAGTCACCCGGATGCCAATAGTCAACACTCGAGGTGACGTGGGCGATGCCATTCCAGAAGGCACTCACCTCTCTCCTAGAGGGGAAATCTGTAACGGTCGGTGCAGGGAATCGAAAGAGTGTCCCAAGATCCTTCACTGTAACTACATACCCCTTGTTCATCAATCTGAACTTAACTCTGTTGTGCTCCGGCACATGGGTGACGGAACTGAGGAAATCCAGAGTCGGCTCCACGTAAGCCGGTGAACGGATGGCCATAAATAACTCCAAGCCAACAAGGGATATCATCAGCTGTAGATCCTCGACGGCGTGAAGGCAGTTGAAGTCCTCAACGTCGACGTAGCGGGGTGAGATGATCGGACGGGAGCAAATGCAATCATAATCTTTCTAGAACCGACCAATGATGATCGGTACCTGTGGGGGTGTAGTAGGTGAAGGTGAGTGGTTTCTATCATCAAGACTGTCTCGGATTGCTAACTGTCTCTCTGAACGACACATTTTTCTGAATTAGGGATTGATCTCGGGCTGTTCTTGAGGAGATTTCGACCGAGATGCCTGGGTTTCAACCGAGGCGAACAGTACTTCGATCGACCTCAAAAACCTGTAACTTTCTCGCCCCCAAAATCACTACCAAAAGCTTCCTAGGGGGTTCTCTAGTTATTCTCAACACAACACACATCAAATAACTCCCAATTTCGAGCAAAATCTTCCAAAATGCAAAAAGAAGGGTTTCGAGCAAGATTACCCAATTTTTAGAAGATTTCGGAAGCTTGAAGTGGAGATTGATATCGGAGGAGTTGTTGTAGCGCTATTCCCGTCAGTTTAGATCAAAGAATCGTTGAAAATGGGCGAGAAATGAGATTTTTGAGGATTAGGGTGTGGTTCGGTCGAGACGGCGTCGGGAGGGAGAAGTGGGGAAGAAAGAGAAAACCGTTTCCCCTTTTATACCATTCAGAAATTTTAACAGTATTTCGGTCGAGACGGTTGTCAGAGACCAAGGTGGTCAACCGAGGTCATTCCTTGTTACCTTCATCTTGGTTGCTCGAAAAGTCATTTTGGTCGAGATGAATTGATGGTGTCCAAAATGGCCCTAGCATTTGTAACTTTCCCAAATTCTCGAACAGTAACTCCGTCCATATGCTTCCCTTGTGTTGTTTTCTCTTGGATGTTACCTATCTCTTGTCATCATGGACACACAAAACACAAACTATATTAATCTAACTAGAAAGCAAGAAAGAAAGTAATACCTTGGGTTGCCTCCCAAGAAGCGCTTGTTTTAAGGTCGCTAGCTGGACCTAACTCTTGTATGTTCAATTGAGATGCATGGATGCAATCTCCTTGACCGGTGGTCTTGGTTTATGCTTCTTCATCAGACGACTGTCGACTTGAAAGGTTCCACAATGTTCTCCTCATACTTTAACTACACCATGAGAATAAACATTCTTTACAATAAAAGATCCTGTCCATTATGACTTGGGTTTATTTGGGGGAAAAACAAGAATATATGATAATCGTAAAGAAGAACAATTTCTCCTTCTCCGATTCCTCTCTGGATGATGTGCTTTTTGTGCCAATTCTTCACCTATTATTTCTAGATTTTTGCAACTTTAGCTATCATTTTACGGAGCGGTAGTTTCATCATCTTATCCTTCTCTTGCAATGCATCGGAAGAGTCAAGAAAGATGCTTGCATTGCTTGATGTTGAAGAATCAATCACTTCGTTTGCTTCATATGTATCTCGACCGAGGTCCGGTCCGAGGTGATTCCCTGTTGTGATCTCCACGGTTGCCCCAGATGTATCTCGACCGAGGTTTGGCCCGAGGTGATTTCATGTTGCCTTCACCTCGACCAGTCCAAAAGTTGCTTCGGTCGAGACGATTTGCCCTCTGTCATGGCAGCTTGTTGATTTTTCGTCAAATATCTCGAACACAGCTGACGGGTCTTCCTCCAAAGTCTCCAAGTTATGTATATGTGCATCACATGAAACATCTACACCTTTCTCTATCATACTGAAATGTAGAACTCTTTCAAGACGATCTTTAGTCAAGATAGAGCTATCTACTCCTAATTAGTAGCACGGGTTTGAACCATAAAAATGGTTCAAACCAATAATCAATAATAACAATAAAACACAAAAACTCCCCGGCAACGGCGCCAAAATTTGGCCGAAGGTATTTCTATGGTCGTCTATACCCAATCAAAAGTAAATCCCGACTTAGCACTAAGAACAAGTATAGTGATTAAGTAAGGTCGAACCCAAGAGAGTTAAGGTGTTTTAGATGCAATTATTGATTATAATGACAAGTGACACAAAGGGGGGGGGGGTTGGTTGAATTGATGCACAAAAACTTATAAAGACGATAAATGCGACAAGTAAGACAATAATGGATGAATCTACACTAGGTTGATTCTAAGCATGCAATTGCTACTTTGGTGCGTTCCTTTTATAAATTCTTAAGTAATCTCCTGTCTCGATCATACATATGTGTTGAGCCAACTGGCATCAACACAACTTAACTTATTAAAGTTCTGTAAACCTACAAGAACAAGTAACAAGTTAGTATTCAAACAAAGACTAAGGGATATAAAGAGAAGATTAAAACCGTTAAACTTATCTTTATATTTGTATTCCTTTTCTTTAAGTAATTACAACCCGTTATTACTTAAAGTTGCTACTAGATTAAAGACCCGAACCTAATCCTAGTTGTTTACATGCACTTTAGAACCTAAGGTGATCAATCTCAAGTAATAGTTAACATGCAATTAAACAATGGAGATCAAGGAAAGACAAAGCATTACTGAATAAAAAACTTATATTAAAAAGAACTTACAACAAAAGTAACAAAGCAGCTTCAAACCAACCCAATGTAGCAAGGGAGTTAACAACTCATTACAATGGAAAAACTCAAGTCTAAAATGGATTTTGTGGGGAAAAGCATGGATGATTCTAGCAATCATCCATGGACTATTTATACTACAAAAGACACTTAATTAGGAGCAAATAGCCGGCCTAAAATAGCCACCTTAAATGCCATAAAGGTGGTGTAAACAGCCGGAGTAAAGCTTCTGGCGTTAAACCGCAGGGGCGGCCTTCAGGAACCGTAGGGGCGGTTTAGGCAGAATCGGTTGATCTTCTTCAGAACCGCTGGGGCGGCTACACAACTCCGCTAGGACAGATCTTTAATGCACTTCAACATCTAACCTTTCGCCTTCCTGACGTTTCTGATGTCAAGGCGTAGGGGCGCCTTAAGGTCAACGCAGGGGCGGTGACACAGACTCTTCACCTTTCATCTCCCAAGGCGAGGCGCAAGTAGGGCGCAGTGGGAGGCGCAGGGGAGTTGGTCTTCGTCTTGTCAAGGCAAGTCACCGCGGGGGCGGCTGCAAGGACCCGCAGGGGCGGTAAGGCAGCAGAAGCTTTGCTTCGTGATCGATCTTCACTCCTAAGTGCTTATAACTCCTTCTTTAGCTTCTTTTGATCTTCTTCTTCTGGACCAAGGAGTTAGTAGCATAAACCAACACTAATGCAATAAAAAGACTCTAAAAACTACCCTAATTGATAGTGATTCCATCACCTATCAAACTCCCCCATAGTTATACCTTTTACTCGTCCCGATTAAAAACAAATGTCATCAACTAGACTCAAAGGCCTCAGGAAGCATGAGTAAGCAGAAAAATAATGGAAAACAAGAGAAAAGCCAAGAAAGAAAGAAGGAAAAGAGAGGAAATGCGAGAAAAAGAGATACTACCATCCTTATCGCTCCAAGAGTGGCCTATCCGGACAACCTCCTTATGACTCCCCTTCTTATGTCGCCAAAACGCCGGAAGGGAAACCTACACTCGGTGTCGCTCATCTTGACAAGGCTCCCTTTCGGGTTTTCACCTTGCCACTCTTCTTCTTTTCTCACTTAAACTCACATCCCTCAAGTCCAATTTTTTACCAACCTAAGGTTGGTCGGACTACCTTCTTTTTACCTAAACCGTCCTTTCGGGTTTTCGTTTTATCCAAGGATTTTCATGCCTTTTTTCACTTCTTTGGCTTTTTCTTTTTTTTTTTTTCCGAATGAAACTGAATTCAATAATGCAAAAACAAATGCCAAAAACTACTCAATAAACTGTACAAGCAATGATATATCCCTCCCCCATACTTGAAGTGCACTTTGTCCTCAAAGTGAAAATGAGTCAAAGATAAATGTGGGAGAAGGGAAAGATATGTACCCCTCACTGGGGTGGTTCGGATGGACCACCAGGACCCTCCTCCGGCGGGTAAGGGAAGTGGCGGAAGAAGTGCTCCTGCCACTGGTAGATGTCATCAATGCAGTCCTGCTGGGCAGTCATCCGGCGACCAAAAGAGGTCTCGAAATTGGCCTTCCAAGCCAGTTGCTGAGCCTCCAGCTGCTGCTGCTAGGCTGCCTGCCAGGCCTCCTGCCTCTGGTCAAAGTGTGAGGTCATGGAGGTGGCAAAAGTGTCCTGCCAACTCTGCTGCTGCTCCAGCATAGTCCGCTGGTAGTCGGACTGCCAAGCCCAGTGCTGGGTCGTCATGGCCGCCATCTGAGCCTGAAGACTCGCAAGGGCCGGGTCCTCCTCTGGTGCCGCTGTGGGCATCTCCTCGTCATTTGGGATGGGCAGGTGCTCCTCCTGGTGGGCCCGGCTGGAGCTGGCGGCATGCCTCTCCACTATGGCCACTAGTGGCCTCCTCGGCACGAAAGGATCTGCCGGTATGTAGAGCTCGGAGAGCTCATCTCCTAGTGGTAAAGGTCGGGGGAGGTAGGTGAGGTGGCTCCCATCTGCAAGGGAGATCCAAAACAGGTTCTCCCCGTCTCGCCGGAGGAGCTTGCACCTCCTAAGCATCCACTCAATGTAGAGAGAAGTTGCCATCCCATCCTATAACTTGGACATGTCCATCACTTGTGAGGTGATCAAAGAGATCACCCCACCGCCGACAATATCCCTCGGCTCATTCCTCCTAATCCGCTTCAAAGCGGCGAGAAAGAGAGAGGGCCAATCCATCAGCCTCTCGCTATGTGGAAGGCAAGAATAGAGTAGTGGGAGGTCCTTGAGAGCGACCTTGTTTTCCTCTTTGTGTCCATAGAAGACACTCATGAGGATCTTGGAAATAAACCTCAAACTGGGGTGAGTGAGTTTATTGGAGTACTCACCCCCAGCATGGAACTCCGACCCGGTAGCTGCTTGCTAGAACTCACATAGGTCCGGGGCCGGGACTGGATCCCACCAGTTCTCAGAGGGGTTTAGAGTCACCCCAAAAGCCTCCCGTAAATCATTGTAGTCAAGCGTGTACTTTACCTTGTTGAACTTGAAGGTGAGGGCGGTATACACGTGGTCTTCCTTCTGCATTGTGAAAGTGGCGATAAATTGTTTGCTGAGCTCCGGATATGTCGGAGCACTCTTCTGGAGGAAGTCTCTGAGCCCAGCATTCGCCAAAAACGTTTGTATGCTCTCTAGCATGCCCAGTTTCTCCAGGGTCGGGATATGTAGAAATCGAGTTGCATACACAACTCGATCCTACACAATCCTATATCGGTCCTTCTCTGTTTCCGTCATCTTGTATTTCCTTGGGGCTTCCATTCTTGCAAAGATTTGAGCAAAGGATTAGTGAACGTTTGGAAAAAGGAAAATAATCGACCTTTCTGTTGTGATTTCCGTAGGGGCGGCTGTGCAGGCGCAGGGGCGGTGAGGCGCAGGGGCAGATGCTTGCAGCCGCAGGTGCGGAAGAACTGCAATGGAAGGGAGGTGGTGTTTGGAATGAGGGAAGGGGGCGCAAGGGTGTTGGAGGTGTGTGTCCTTGGTGTTAGTGGTGTAGGGGCGTCGGAGAGAGTGTTTGGGTGGCTTCTCTGAGGGCGTAGGGGCGTTTGCAGTTTTGAGAGAGAAGGTGCGAGGGATAGTGGTTGTGTTTGGTGAGGAGGGTTAGTGGGTGGTGCGTGGTAGGTATAGGCGTTTTTTCGAGATCCTATTTTTTTTCTTTTCTGGGTAAACCCGCAGGGGCGGGGGTTTGATACCGCAGGGGTGGCGGCAAGGGAGAGGAGTACGCAGGCCCAGCGCCGGGGGCGGCGCTGGGAATTTGTGTCAAGGATGGCCTCCGCAAGGGCGTGGGGATGTATCCGCGGGGGTGGTGACAGGCATGTTGCAGGCGCAGGCCCAGCGCCGGGGGCGGTGCTGGCCTGAGTGTCACCGCAGGGGCGGGATACTAAACCGCAGGGGGAGATTTCTTGACTGAAGCTCCTCTTTTTATTCCATTGGGTTGCCTCCCGAGAAGCGCCTTTGTTTTACGTCGTTGGCTCGACGTAAGATCTCTACTTCTCTGACTGTGCCTTCTCTAGTACCATCTCGTCAATCGGATCGTCCTTGACTCCTTCAAGGTAAAGCTTTAGCCTTTGTCCGTTCACCTTAAACACCTTGTGCGTTTGGGGGTCATAGAGATCCACAACCCTATGAGGGTATACTTTGGCTACTATGAACGGCCCTGTCCATCTTAAACGCAGCTTACCTGCAAAGAGTTTCAAACGGGATTGATAGAGAAGTACCTTATTACCTACCTTGAAGTCCTTCCGGAGGATGTTCCGGTCATGCCATGCTTTGGTCTTTTCCTTGTATGTGGTAGCATGGTCATATGCATCTAGCCTTAATTCCTCCAACTCTTGCAATTGGAGCTTCCGGAATTCTCCCACTTCTTCTATGTTCATGTTGCACTTCTTTACCGCCCACCAAGCCTTGTGCTCTAACTCCACCGGTAGGTGGCAAGCTGTCCCAAACACGAGCCTAAAAGGAGACATTCCTATGGGAGTTTTGTAGGCTGTCCGATATGCCCATAGGGCGCCATTTAGCCTTGTACTCCAATCCTTCCGCCCGGGAGAAACCGTCTTTTCAAAGATGGTCTTTATTTCCCGGTTGGATACCTCCGCTTGGCCGTTTGTTTGAGGATGATAGGCTGTTGATACTCGTTGGTGAACATGGTACTTCGTAAGGAGAGTCGTGATCGTCTTGTTGCAGAAATGGGTACCCCTATCACTGATTAAGGCTTTCGGAATTCCAAATCTAGCAAAGATATTTTCCTTAAGAAATGCTACAACCACTTTTGAATCATCAGTTTTGGTGGCCTTTGCTTCCACCCACTTGGAAACATAGTCCACCGCAAGCAAAATATATGTGTTCCCGAATGACGTAGGAAATGGCCCCATGAAATCAATTCCCCAAAATATAAGAGAGGATTGGGGCATTTCATGTCTCCTTGAAAGATTTCCTACCCTTTGGCATCTATCACACACTTTACAAAACGCAAAAGTGTCTCGAAAAATGTGTGGCCAAAAGAAACCGGCATCCAAAAATTTTCTTACAGTTTTGTTTGCCCCAAAGTGCCCCCCACATGCTTCAGAATGACAGGAAGTTAGGACGGATTGTACCTCATTATCCGGAATGCAACGCCGGATCACTTGGTCCCTACAATGCTTCCAAAGGTAAGGATCGTCCCTAACGTAACGTCGAGCTTCAGCTTTTACTTTCTCTCATTGTGCCTTGGTGAAGTCTGGAGAATACTCCTTCCTGACAATGAAGTTCACAATGTCAGCAAACCAAGGCTTAAAAGATTGAAGCTTAAGACAAACCTCTGTCGACAATTCCGCAGGGGCGCCTAGACGGGGCCGCAGGGGCGGCTGGTGTGAGGCGCGGGGGCGGTTACACAACAGAGAGTTGTGTAGAATGTATTGTCTGGAAAGCTTCCGGCTATCTCTCTTTCTTTTCCTGGTTCTTCCTTCTCTTGTACTAGTCTGCTCAAATGATCTGCCACCAGGTTCTCAGCTCCCTTTTTGTCCCTTATCTCTAGATTAAATTCGCTTATAAGGAGCACCCAACGGATTAATCGTGGATTCGCCTCCTTCTTTGCCATGAGGTACCTAAGGGTTGCATGGTCAGTGAAAATAATTACCTTTACCCCAAGTAAGTATTGCCTGAACTTCTCAAGGGCAAAAACTACCGCCAACATCTCCTTCTCGGTGGTGGAGTAATTCCTTTGTGCTCCACTTAGTGTCATAGACGCATAATGGATCACATGGGAGGCCCTTCCGTCTTTTTGTCCTAAGACAGCTCCGACGGCGTAGTCACTGGCGCCACACATGATTTCAAAAGGTTTCTCCCAATCCGGGGAACGGATGATCGGTGCGGTGGTGAGACATGACTTCAAAGTGTCGAAAGCCTTCTTTCAATCCTCATCCACTATGAAGGTGACATCTTTCTTGAGCAATTCACACAGGGGTGCTGAGATCTTTGAGAATTCTTTGATGAACCTTCGGTAGAAATCTGCATGACCAAGAAAAGATAGGATTTCCCGAACATCAGTAGGATAAGGTAAATTTTGAATAACATCAACCTTTGCATTATCTACCTCTATCCATTTTGAGGATATTACATGTCCTAGCACAATTCCTTTTTCGACCATGAAATGAAATTTTTCCGAATTAAGAACTAAATTGGTTTCAACACATTTTTCAAGAACAAGTTTTAAATGCCCTAAACATGCCTAAAAAATGTCTCCATGGATGGTAAAATCATCCATGAAGACTTCAATGAAATTTTCTATGTATTCGGAGAAAATACTTATCATGCACCATTGGAAAGTGCCCGGTGCGTTGCAAAGTCCAAAGGGCATTCTACGATATGCAAAAGTGCCAAATGGGCAAGTGAACGTCGTCTTCTCTTGATCTTCTAGTGAGATGACTATTTGGAAATAGCCCGAATATCCATCCATGAAACAGTAGTATTGATGACCTGTAAGACGTTCCAACATTTGATCAATAAAAGGTAATGGGAAATGGTCTTTTCGTGTTACCTTATTGAGCTTGCGGTAGTCAATGCAAACTCTCCATCCGGTTTGTGTTTTGCTTTGGACCATCTCTCCATGTTGATTTTCCACCAAAGTGATGCCTCCCTTTTTTGGAACCACTTGGGTCGGGCTAACCCAAGTGCTATCCGATATAGGAAAGATCATATCCGCTTGGAGGAGCTTCAACACTTCCTTTTTGACTACATCCATCATTGGTGGGTTCAACCTCCTTTGAGGTTGCCTAGAGGGCTTGGCTTCGTCCTCAAGTAAAATCCTATGCATGCAAGTGGAAGGACTTATCCCCTTGATGTCCGCAATAGTCCATCCGAGGGCCGTCTTGTGCTCCTTTAGTACATTCACCAACATATCTTCTTGTCCGGTGGTCAACTTATTGGAGATGATTACCGGCAAGGTATTGTGTGCTCCAAGGGAAACATACTTGAGGTGTGATGGAAGGTCCTTCAATTCTATTTTCGGTGCCTGCACTATGGACGGAACAAGCTTCTCGCTTGGGGTTAATAAAGTGGGCCCAATGGCCAAATTGCAGATAGGTAGCCTTTTATGCCCATCTAATTGGGATAGGACCTCTTTCATGCTAGATGTTAACACATAATCTGATTTGAAACCATCAATGTCATGCTCAATCACATTTCTCAATTCATCCACGTCAGAGTTATCAAAAACATCTTGCACAAAAGGTTCAACAATATCAATAGTACATAGAGAATGATCATCGCTAGGAAATTTCATTGCATCTTAGATGTCAAATTCCACTACTTCTCCATCAAACTCCATGGTCAATTTACCACTAACATAATCAATTTTAGTCCTAGTCGTTTTCAGAAATGGCCTTCCTAACAGATTGGGTGCAGCATGCGAGTCATTTTCCATATCCATTACAAAGAAATGAGCAGGAAAAATTAGGTTGTCTACCATCACTAATACATCTTCAATTATCCCTTTCGGGTACACATTAGATCTATCAACAAGTTGTACCATAATTCTAGTTTCCATTAGTGGCCCAAGGCCAAGTGATTTGTAAATCAAATATGGCAAGACGTTAATAGAAGCACCGAGATCAAGCATTCTTTGTCAAAGCGGGTTCCCCTATAACACAAGGAATGCTTACCATGCCCGGATCGCTGCTTTTCTTGGGCATTCTCCGTTGGAAAATTGCCGACACATGTTCACTCACTTGCACTTTCTGTTTCCTCTTTAGCTTTTGATTCCTCTTGATAGCGCAAAGTTCCTTCAAAAAACGAGCATACTTAGGAATACTTTTCACCAACTTAAGGAGGGGAATATTTACCTCGCATTTAGAGAAAATCTCAAAGAGGTCCTTGTCCTCTATGATTCTTCGCTCCTTCAATGCTTCAGGAAAAGGAGCCGGTGGCTTTTCGGAGTACAGTGGCGGAAAGTTAGGCCGGACGTAAATATCCTTTTCAACAAGACCTTCTGTTGTGTTTTCCGCAGGCGCGTCAGCTTGAAGGCGTAGGGGCGGCTCAGGGCTTGTCACCGCAGGGGCAGGGGCAGCCAGCAGCAGGGGCGTCCTTCCTTCTGGGTTGGGCGCAGCTGCAGCCGCAGGGGCGGCTGTGGGTGCGGAAATAACGGCAGAAGGTTCGCTATGTGACTCTTTTGTTGGTTCTTGTCGGATTGGCTTCCCGCTCCTTAATGTTAGGGCACTAACATTCTCCTTGGGGTTTATAATCATCTAGGAAGGCAATCCTCCGAAAAGCCTTGATTCGGTCCTTGAAATAGCTTCCGCCATTTGACCAACCTGCTTCTCATGGTTCTTGATGCTTGATTTTGTTGTTTGGACATGAGTTGCAAAGTGTTTAGTCAAAACCTGCAACATATCTTCAGTTGAGTGATACTTACCTTGGCGGGGCTGTTGTTGTTGGTTTTATTAATCCCTCCAATGAAAATTATGTTGGTCACGCCAATTGGGCATGAAATTTTGTGCATAGGGATCATTCCTAGGTCTTTGCTGCTGTGGTTGTCCATAACCCATTGCGTTTACTTCAGCATCGTCATCTTGAACTTGTGGACACATGTCCGTTGGATGATACGGGTCAGCACAAACTCCACAAGCTTTGAGTTGTTGCGGTGTTCCCATAAGTGTTAGTCTCTTCACCATTTCCTTCAATTCCGCTAGCTCAGTGGAAATCTCGCTCTTCCCGGAACTCACGGCATGAACTCCTTTCTTAGCCGGGGTCCTTCCAAAGTTCCGAGTTCCTTCCGCTAGCTCCTGTATCTTTTCCAAAGCAAGGTCAGGAGTAGAATTAAGAATATTACCTCCGCAAGCCGCATCGACGATCCTCCTTTCATTGTCTAGCAAGCCATTGTACAAGTACAAGACTAGATCTTGGGTTGAATATCCGTGAAAAGGACAGATGGATCGGAGGCGTGCAAACCTTTCGAAGTACTCGTAGAGAGTTTTGGTTGCCTCTTGCTCGATGTTGCTTATAGCTTTCTTCAAGCTATTGGCCTTTTTAGTTGGAAAGTATTTTTCCTAGAACGCTTTGTGAAGGTTCTCCCAAGTGTAAATACTCCCGGATAGAAGGTGGTAATACCAATCATCCGCCGAATCTTTGAGTGTGAAGCCGAATGCCCTCATCTTGATTTGTTCTTCGGTAATGTTGGCCGGCTTCATGCTCATACAAACGGTATGGAACTTCCCAAGGTGCTTGATGGGGTCTTCTCCACTTAGCCCATGGAAGGATGGAAGCAAGTGAATAAGGCCCGGCTTGAGCTCAAAGTTGACTCCTTCCCCTAGTGCCGGTATAGCGATGGCAAGAGGGTTTTGAGCCAAGGTGGACTGCGTAAGTTGACGAAGAGTACGGTCAGCCATCTCTTGTTATAGTTGTTGTTGTCTTCGTTGCCGGATGTGCGTCCTCTCAATTTCTGGATCAAAAGAAGCAAAGCCGGAATTAGTAGCACGGGTTTGAACCATAAAAATGGTTCAAACCAATAATCAATAATAACAATAAAAAATAAAAATTCCCCGGCAACGGCGCCAAAATTTGACCGAAGGTATTTCTATGGTCGTCTATACCCAATCAAAAGTAAATCCCGACTTAGCACTAAGAACAAGTATAGTGATTAAGTAAGGGTCGAACCCAAAAGAGTTAAGGTGTTTTAGATGCAATTATCGAATATAATGACAAGTGACACAAAGGGGGGGGGGGGGTTTGGTTGAATTGATGCACAAAAACTTACGAAAACAATTAATGCGACAATTAAGACAATAATGGATGAATCTACACTACGTTGATTCTAAGCATGCAATTGCTACTTTGGTGCTGCCTTTTATAAATTATTAAGTAATCTCCCGTCTCGATCATACATATGTGTTGAGCCAACCGGCATCAACACAACTTAACTTATTAAAGTTCCGTAAACCTACAAGAACAAATAACAAGTTAGCATTCAAACAAAGACTAAGGGATATAAAGAGAAGATTAAAACCGTTAAACTTATATTTATATTTGTGTTCCTTTTCTTTAAGTAATCACAACCCGTTATTACTTAAAGTTGCTACTAGATTAAAGACCCGAACCCGGAACCTGTTAATCCTAGTTGTTTACACGCACTTTAGAACATAAGGTGATCAATCTCAAGTAATAGTTAACATGCAATTAAACAATGGAGATCAAGGAAACACAAAGCATTACTGAATAAAAACTTATATTAAAAAGAACTTACAACCAAAGTAACAAAGTAGCTTCAAACCAAACCAATGTAGCAAGGGAGTTAGCAACTCATTACAATGGAAAAACTCAAGTCAAATGGATTTTGTGGGGAAAAGCATGGATGATTCTAACAATCAGCCATGGACTATTTATACTACAAAAGACACTTAATTAGGGGTGAATAGCCGGCCTAAAACAGCCACCTTAAATGCCATAAAGGTGGTGTAAACAGCCGGAGTAAAGCTTCTGGCGTTAAACCGCAGGGGTGGCCTTCAGGAAACGCAGGGGCGGTTTAGGCAGAATCGGTTGATCTTCTTCAGAACCGCTGGGGTGACTACACAACTCCGCTGGGGCGGATCTTTAATGCACTTCAACGTCTGACCTTTCGCCTTCTTGACGTTTCTGATGTCAAGGCGCAGGGGCGCTTTAAGGTCAACGTAGGGGTGGTGACACAGACTCTTCACCTTCCAGCTCCCAAGGCAAGGCACGGGCAGGGGGCAATGGGAGGCGCAGGGGAGCTGGTCTTCGTCTCATCAAGGCAAGTCACAGCAGGGGCGGCTGCAAGGACCCGTAGGGGCGGTAAGGCAGCAGAAGCTTTGATTCGTGATAGATCTTCACTCCTAAGTGCTTATAACTCCTTCTTTAGCTTCTTTTGATCTTCTTCTTCTGGACCAAGGAGTTAGTAGCATAAACCAACACTAATGCAATAAAAAGACTCTAAAAACTACCCTAATTGATAGTGATTACATCACCTATCAATTGAGGTTGTGGGTCAGCGGTCTTCACGCCACTCCGTGTTGTAATTGACATGATTAGGCCTTTTGGATTGTTCTCTATACGTCCTGGGAACTTCCCTTGATCTCTAGGAACTTCTGCGACCTTCCTAAACACACTATTTTCCAAGGCTTTATGTGCCTTAGAAATCGAAGTAATGGTGCTGTCTAGTCCACTCATCTTTCCTGCCAGCGCCTCGATCATAGCTTACAAATTAGAACTTGGTGGTTGGCTCGAGCTTGATTATGGTTCCTACCTCTTCAATTGAGTAGAAGAAGAAGGTGGTGTTAGAGCATTTTCAACATGGGAATAAGGATTACCGGCATTGTTTTATTTGGATCTCCAATTGTTGTAGTTCCGGTTGTTGTTCTTGTTCCCTTGGTAGTTTCCTCTTCCAACGTACCCAACATCTTGCTCTTTGGTTTGTTGGGTTTTTGCCTTTATGAGCTCCTTCAAAGCCTTCATCTCAGTGTTGAGGGCGTTGATTTGTTCCACACTAGAAGAGGTGAGATTCAGCTCATGAGGTCTAGAATTTTGACCTCCCATCTCCGTACTCCGGTGGGAGTATTTCTCCATTGTGAGAGTTTACTTCTCAAAAAAATCCCACGCTTCATCAAATGGATTATCCATGAACATCCCAACTAAGATTGATTGTAGTTTGAACTGCACTTCAGCATCCAAACCCTTGAAATAGATCACCATCAAATCAATCTTTGGAATCCCGTGGTGTGGGCAATTCAACAAAAGGTCTTTAAACCTTTCCCATGACTTGAAGAGGCTTTCACCATTCCTCATCACAAATGCATTTATTTTGGCCCTCAACTCCGCCGCCTTTGATGGCGGGAAGAATTTGGTGAGAAACTATGCGGTCATCTCCTCCCATGTGTTCACACTGCCGGTTGGAAGCAAGTGGTACCATACAAGCGCTTTATCCTTCAAAGAGAAAAAGAAAACACGCAGTTTGTAGTCATTATTATCACATCTAGAAGGTCTCAAAGTTTATGTCAAAATGTCATAGTTTTGCAAGTGTTGTTATGGTAAATCGCTCTCCATTCCTCCGAAACGATTCTGTTGAATCATTGTAATGACTTGAGGTGTGAACTCATAATCCCTTTTAGATGGATCACCTAGGTTGATGTCGGAACGGCGTGTTTGCTTAACGGAATCCATACGCTGACCAAGTGTTTGTGGAATGCCTACAAATGGATCAGCTGGCTCTAACCTTGGTGGAGGCAGTGGTGGTGGTACATAAGCGGGCGCTGGTGGAGGTGGGCTAATCACAACTCTGGCACCTCTCCCGCTTCTAGATGCACTTGTCGCATCCGCTCTCTCATCGCGGCCAAGTCGGCTTGGATTTGCTCCTGTTGAGTAAGTTGTTTAGCTCTTTCTTTCCTTAGAACTTCTTCTTGTAGCCTTATTTGATCTCGAGCTGCAACTAATTCAGCTCTAGGATTCTCTACGTCCTTATTATTGATAGCGGCCATTTTCGTAGCTTCTTTCAACCTTTTCTTGTAAGTCTTTTTTGGTTCAGGATCGTAAGGAACGATTTCTTTACTAGTTCTAGTTCTTCGCATAAACCTAAGAAAAGGTCCTACAAGAACACTAAAGTAGAAAGATCAATAGTAAAGTAAGAAGCTTCCAAGTTGGACAACCGTACACTAGATTGGTCTTGACCAATTCCCCGGGAACGGCACCAAAAACTTGATTGCTTCAAAAGGTGTGTACAGACAAAGCTTTAAATTTATAATCCGAATAATAAACCTAACGATATGTGAACCAGCAGTGTACGGATCAATCGTAGTAAGGGCTTATATTTCGGAGTCAATCTTAGGGAATCGGTGAGAATAATCACAACAAAGCAATCTAACTTCAGAAGCATGCAATAATATTGATCAAAAGAAAAAACAAGAATATGTATAACAATATGGGAAAATGCGGATTCTAAAGATTATATTATCCAGTTGTGGTTTCGACTCAAGATTTCTACAAATAACGTGGACAAAGCTGCGGTTTGCTGAGGGAAGGTGTTGCTACTATGGGATAGATCACCGGGTAAGTCTCACTACCAATTTTCCCAAACCAAAGCTCTTATCACCGGGTAAGTCTCAAGGAACTGAGGAAAGGTAAGAGGACTCAAACCAACATCACTCACCTAAGGGTACAAAACTAACCATCACCGGGTAAGTCTCAAGTTAAGTCTCAAAGGTAGGATAAAGGCAAACTCAAACCCTAATAAAGGATAAACCTTTATTACCTAAAAGTCATCATCATAGGTATACAAGCGAAGGAATCACCGGGTAAGTCTCATCCTAGGCTTGCGTATAAACTAGGAAAGGTGCAACAAGGATAGGATTTGGCAAACTAAAACCTAAACTCAAGATAGGCAAGCACTGGGAAATCTCGTTCTGTTCTATTGTTAGCATGAAATATGACTATATTTTAGGCACTTGTTTTAGTTTTTTTCCCTCTTTGTTGTCTTCTTAGATATGATTTTGAAGCAATTGTGAGCTTATTCACCCACTTTGTCGATATAGAGATCTACACTAGCTTTGTTTTGTTTTTAGGTGAATAGAGGCTTGGATTGGAGCAAAATGAGGAAGGAAAGGAGTATTTGATCATGCTCGATGGTAAAGAGATGCATTAGAGAGGCTAAGGAAGGAGCATGAATGAAGAATGTCACGAAACAAAGGAAAAAACAAAGAGTTTGGAAGTCCACGCCCTGAATTACGGTCGTGGCGAAGACGTTTGGAAGTTCACGCCCTATATTACGGCCGTAGATTTGGCAACATGATCGTGGAAGTGAGTTTGGAGCACAACAGAAAGTTACACGGTCTAAAACACGGCCGTGGAAAGTTGTTCATGACCGTGATTTTGGTAATTTTGTGACGTGTCATATTTGCCACGTCAGCAACGTTATTGGGCTTTCTCGTAACCCTATTTTGCCCTATAAAAAGGCTTGAGAAAGGAGTTTCGAGGATATTCGCTTACACCTTGTGAGAGCTTTGGAGACGGCAGCCTTAGGGTTTCATTTCGACCTTGAGGATTAGAGATTCGTGAAGGACGTAATTTTGGAGATTGTGTACTTGCGGAATATTCTAGGGTTTTCATTTGAGAACGGATTGACATCCCGTTTTTTGTGGTTTCTCTAGATAATTGTGAGGATTTCTTATTCCATTTTCTAAATTCATAAACGTACTACTTTTGTTATTCGGATTCGAGATTGACTTTGATTTGTTATTGATTTTTTGAGGGTTTTCATCTTTCTTTCTTCTTAATTTGATTTTTGATATCATGATGATGGTTATTGGCTAAAACCCTTTAGCAATTCCAAGGTGAAGGGTTGATAGTTGTGGCTTAGATGACGATAGATCGATGGTAACTTGATTGGACCCTGAGAGCGTGAGAAACATCGTCGACACCCTAAATTACGGGTTGTTCTTGAGTTCCACGGCCGTGGAATCTCAAGATCTAGCCGTGATTTTCTCTATTTTACTACCCTTGCTTTTGCTTTAATCCAAAGTTAAAGATTTGCTTTAACCTAGCCTTGTCTTGCCTTTTCTAGGTAGTAGTGAGACTCAACATCCTCTATTTCGGTTTCGAGTGTCACAACCTTAACCGTTTTGGCTTATCTTTGATTCCTTGGGTTTGGGCATGGGTATTTGAGATTAGTCCCTACTTTTAGATCCTTTCTATACTGCAGCCTCAACAAACTTTATAGAGAGAACCTTTGGGTAAGACATATAGGGTTTTGGAACTTCACCGTACTCAACCTTACATTAGTTATACCTTTGCAATTCTCAACTTTGTCCTTATATATATAGTATATCTTGAATCTATTGCCACAATTTGATATCCGGATCTTTAGGATTGCTGTTTTCCCCAATATTTGCAAAGATTTTATATATTTACTTGCTCGATATTATCGAAACTGAATTTGACTCCCCAAATCCCTGAGTTCGATACTCTGGAATACTTGCTTAACTACGCCAATCCATACACTGCGGGTTCACTTGCTTTTGTTTCAGTTTTATAATTAAAACTTATTTGTACGCACGCTTTGAGGCGAACAAGTTTTTGGCGCCATTGCCGGGGAGTTGGTCTAAGTCAATTCCGGTTTTCGGTTGTCGAGCTTGGGAGCTTTGCTCTCGTTATTTGATATCTCTTTGTGAGTGCTTTTTGCAGATTCTTTAGGTATATGCGAAAGACTAGATCTACCAAAGATCTAGTTCCTTTCGATCCAAAACTTGAGAAAACTTTGAGAAGAAAGTTGAAGGAGAAAAAGATGGCTGAAAACAATGAGAGAAACTTCCAAGCGGAGTTGGATGAAGCTCAAATTCAACTTAAATTGAGTGAGAAGGCTCGTTTGGAAGAATTAACAAGTCATCAATTCCAAATTGATGAGCTCAAAGCTATAATTATGGACATGAAGTTGGAGCTGAATGATGCTAAGAAGAAGAAGAAGGTCAAGAAACCAACTAAGTCCATTAGAGCTGAATCATCCGACGATGAGGATGAGGATATGCCACCACTAGAGGACATTGATCCGGTGATCCATCCCGTTCGTAACAACCCTAGACCACCGGTTATTCCTCGCATTCCCGCTGGAGATGTGAGAGTTGCTCATGGAGGGGATTAACCACGGACTCTTGGGCAAAGGATGGATCCAATTCAGCAACCACGCCGTCTAGGTGTGAATTTCGGAGTTGAGGACATCCAGGAATTCAGTTTTAGCCCGCAAGTTATCACCATGGTTCGCCAAAGTTAATTTGGTAGAACTAGTGCTGAATCTCCACACCAACATTTGCAGAATTTTGAGATTCTCATGGAGACATTAAAGCCGAAAAGGGCTACCAACAACAACTACAAGATCAAACCATTCTTCTTCTCTTTAAAGGACAAAGCTTTGGCTTGGTATCAAGCTCTTCCAGCTGGAAGGCTTAACACATGGGAGGATCTATCTTCGGAGTTCCTCGCCAAGTTCTTTCCGCCATCTAAGACGGCGGAGTTGAGAGGTAAAATTAATGCTTTTTCTATGAAAACTAACGAAAGTTTGTTCAATCATGGGAAATATTTCAGGACCTCTTATTGGATTGCCCACACCATGGCATTTTAAAGCTGGAGTTATTGGAGATTTACTACAAGGGGTTGGATGTGGAAACACAATTCAATCTCCAATCTCTCTCTTGTGGTACATTCATGGACATGAGAGAAGATGACGCTTGGGACTTCATTGAGAAGCAAGACCAAGTGATTGAGAAATATTCCCACCGGAAGGTGGATCCAAATAGCCGGAACAAAGGGGATCGGGGAGCTAAGCTAACACAAGCTGCACAAACTGAAATATTCTCCCTCAACACCGAAATCAAAGAGTTGAAAGAAATCATTAGAGCTGGCCTTCAAAAGCCAAAGGAGCAAGATGTTGGCTACTTAGGTAACAACAACAACCACCACCACCAAGGGAATAGGAACAACAACCGGAACAACAATTGGAATAACAACAACAACCAAAATTCCAACAACAATTGGCGGTCTAACCAACAACAAAATTCCGGTAATTCCTATCCAAATTCTGGAAATTTACTAACATCTCCCTCTTCTTCTACTCCTTTGAAAAGCCAAGGACAAACATCAAATGGTTCAAACAATAAGGAGAAAGAGAAGCCTGATCCTATGTTGGAGACGATCCTAGGAAAGCTCCAAGGGTTTGAGAATTACATAACTTCGGTTGATAAAGCTCACAAAGCTTTAGAAAACCAAGTATTCAGCAAGGCCCGAGAAGTTTCTAGAGATCAAGGGAAGCTTCCAGGAAAGACGGAGGACAACCCGAAAGGAAGGGTGATGGCTATCACAACTAGGAGCGGTGTGACAACTACCGACCCGCAGCCTTAGTTTGTAGAAGTTCTAGCTGAGAAGGAGAAAGAAATGGGGAAGGAGAAGGAAGATATCTACGTTCCTCCTCCTGCTTAAAAACCTCCTTTACCATGCCCGCAATATAGAGCAAGAGCACGTCTAGATAAACAATTCGGTAAGTTCATTGAACTCATGAGCAAATTGCATATTAATATACCTTTCATTGATGCAATTGTAGGTATGCCCGCTTATGGGAAGTTTTTGAAAGAGCTCCTCTCTAACAAGAGGAAGCTTAAAGACTTTGGAGAAGTCAAGATGAGTTCGGAATCTTCGGAGCTCATCAAAACGATAACGGAAAAGATGCCCCCAAAGCTGAGAGAACCGGGGTCATTTTGCATTCCAATTGGAGTAAGAGAAGTCACATGTGACGCCCTTTGTGACTTGGGAGCAAGCGTAAGCATCATCCTGCTTGCCTTGTGTAGGAAGATCGGTTTAGGTGAACCTAAACCGGTGAAGATGACGTTATATGACAAGACCTTTTCCTATGGTGGTTTTTATCTTATCAAAATATAATCCCGACTTAGCACTAAAACGAGTATAGTGGTTAAGTAAGGGTCGAACCCTAGAGAGTTTTGTTGTTCTTATTAAATTCAATTATTGATTATAGATTCAAGTAAACGGGGGGGGGGGGGGGTTGAGTGAATTTATGCACACAAAACTTATGAAAGAAAGTAACACAACAAGACAATAATGGGTAAATCTACACTAGGTTGATTCTTAGCATCCGATTACTACTTTGGTGAGTTCCTTTTTACACAAGTAATATCCCGTCTCGATCATATATATGTGTTGAGCCAACCGACATCAACACAACCTGACAGGTTAGTGTTCCGTAAACCTACAAGAACAATTAACAAGTTAGCTTTCAAATAAAGACTAAGGGATATAAAGAAAAGATTAAAACCGTTAAACTTATCTTTATATTTGTGTTCCTTTCCTTTAAGAAACTACAACCCGTTATTACTTAAAGTTTACTACTACATTAAAGACCCGAACCCGGAACCTATTAATCCTAGTTCTTTGCATGCACTTTAGAACCTAAGGTGATCAATCTTAAGTGATAGTAAAACATGCAATTAGACAATGAAGATCAAGGAAACACAACGTATTACTGAATGAAAATTTATATCAGAAAGAACTTACAACCAGCTTTAAACCAACCTAATGTAGCAAGGGAGTTAGCAACTCATTACAAAGGTAGCAAGAGAATTATGATGGAAAAAGTGGATTCTAAATTGGATCATTCTAGCAATCAACCCTAGGTCTATTTATACTACAAATGGTACTAAATAGGAGTAAATGACCAGCCCAAAACAGCCACCTTTAATGCCATAAAGGTGGTGTAAACAACCGGAGTAAAGCCTCTGTCGCTGAACCGCAGAGGCGGCCTTCAGATCCGTAGGGGTGGTTCAGGCAAAAATGTTTGATCTTATTTGTAGCCGCAGGGGCGGCCTAGCACTTCCGCAGGGGTGGATATTTAATGATCTTCAAACGTCTGACTCTTAAACTTTTTGTCGCTTCAGATGTCGAACCGCAGGGCCGTCCCAGTGTCAACGCGGTGGCGGTGACACTGACTTTTCGTCTTCCAGCTCCCAGGTTCAGGCGCAGGCAGAGGCGCAGGGGCGCTGGTCTTCGCTTCTTCAGGGCAAGTCACCGCAGGGGCGCCAAGGGTTGACGCAGTTGCGGTGACAGTCTTCGTTCCTGGTGCTGGCAAAGGCGCAGGCTGCGCTCCGGAGTATGGTGTCACCCGCAGGGGCGGTGACACTGCTCCGCAGGGGCGGTGAGGCAACAAAAGCTTTGCTTCATGAATGATCTTCACTCCTATGTGCTTATAACTCCTTCTTTATCTTCTTTTAGTCTTCTTCTTCTGGACCAAGGAGTTAGTAGCATAAACCGACACTAATGTAACAAAAAGACTCTAAAAACTAACCTAAATGATAGTGATTCCATTACCTATCATTATACATGGCGGATCGATCCATAACTCGTCCCGTCGGTATCATTGAAGACGTCCCAGTCAAGCTTGTTAAGTTTTATATTCAAATAGATTTTGTTGTGCTTGACATTCCTGCAGATTGTCCAGTTCCGATCATACTCGGAAGACCGTTTCTTGCAACATCCGGTTGTATGGTGGATTGCAAGAATGCTAGATTAGCTTTCAACATAGGAGAAGAGAAGGTTGAATTTGTTCTCTCAACTTTGGTGAAAGAGCCAGCTCTTGGAGAGGACATGTTCAATATCTATGACGAGGAAGCGTTTAGAGAAGAAGTAAGCTCGATTCTATTCAAAGATCCATTGCAAATGGTCATAACCATGAGCATCATGGAAAAGGGAGAAGAAGAGGATTGCAATGATGAGATTGAAGCCTTGGAAGGACTAAAGGAAGTGCAAGAGGAAGAGTTTGAAAACCTTTATGATGGGTCAGAAAACGTGAGGAACCACAGTCAGTCGTGCTATTCCACTGCCGTGGTTTCACCCAAGATGACCGTAACCAGCTATTTTGAGAGCAATAGTAAGTTACACGGCCAAAACCACAACCGTGGAAATCATAATGGTGCCGTAATTGAGTTCCACGCCCTAAACCATGGCCGTGGAAGTAACAGTGGTGCCGTAATTCTGGAAATTTCTAATAACAATTCCGTTCTTTCCACAAATGCTCTTGAGTCTTCTTCCATCACTACTACACCCTTAGAGACGTCTAAGAAAGCTTCGGACACACCTCAAGACTCATCAAAGGTATCAATAGCAATGGAATTGAAGCCACTTCTTACACATCTTCGGTATGCATTTCTTGGAACTAATTCTACTTTTCCCGTAATTGTTAGTTCCGAATTAAGTGAAGGTGAACATGAGAAACTAATGGTTGTTCTAAGGAAACATAGGAAAGCCTTAGGTTATACCATAGAGGATCTTGTAGGAATTTAACCATCATTATGCATGCACAAGATTCTAATGGAGGAAGATTTTAAGCCTTCGCGACAACCGCAAAGACGGTTAAATCCGATCATGAAGGATGTTGTCAAGAAGGAAATTCTTAAGTTACTTGACGCAGGTATCATCTATCCTATCTCCGATAGCAAGTGGGGAGCCCCGTTCAAGTTGTCCCAAAGAAAGGAGGAATGACGGTTATCACTAACAAAAACAATTAGCTCATTCCTACGAGAACCGTGACGGGATGGAGGATGTGCATTGACTACCGCAAGCTGAACAATGCAACAAGGAAGGATCACTTCCCGCTGTCGTTCATAGACCAAATGCTTGAGAGGTTAGCACAACACTCTTATTTCTGTTATCTCGACGGTTATAGTGGTTTCTTCCAGATTCCGATCCATCCGGGCGATAAAGAGAAGACCACATTCACGTGCCCGTGGGGTATGTTCGCATATAGAAGGAAGCCATTTGGGCTTTGCAATGCCCCAGCCACCTTTCAAAGATGTATGATGGCCATCTTCTCGGAGTACATTGAGGAAATAATGGAGGTTTTTATGGATGACTTTTCAGTTTATGGTTCCTCATTCAATAATTGTCTTTCTAACCTTTCATTTGTGTTGCAAAGGTGTGAAGACACTAATCTAGTTCTTAATTGGGAGAAGTGTCAATTCATGGTTAGGGAAGGCACTGTACTAGGACACTTGATCTCTAGTAGAGGGATTGAGGTAGACAAGGCTAAGATATAGACCATAGAGAAACTTCCTCCTCCATCTTCTGTGAAGGGGATAAGAAGTTTTTCTAGGACATGCTGGATTTTATAGACGTTTTATCAAAGACTTTTCAAAGATTTCAAAACCACTAACTAATCTTTTGATGAAGGATGCAGTTTTTGATTTTTCGCAGGATTGTTTAGATACTTTCTATAAGATCCGGGAAGCTCTCAGCTCAGCCCCAATTATCCAACCTCCGGACTGGAATCTCCCGTTCGAGGTTATGTGTGATGCAAGTGACGTAGCTATTGGGGTTGTGCTGGGACAAAAGAAGGAAGGCCGAACCCATGCTATCTATTATGCTAGCAAGACGCTAGATGAAGCGCAACTCAACTACACCACAACTGAGAAAGAGTTTTTAGCTATTGCATATGCATTTTAAAAGTTTCGTTCTTATCTTATAGGTGCGAAGGTAATTGTATACACGGACCATTCAGCGATCCGGTACTTACTCGCCAAGAAGGACGCGAAACCGAGGCTAATTAGATGGATTCTTCTCCTACAAGAATTCGATCTAGAGATCCGCGACAAGAAAGGCTCGGAGATTCTGTTGCGGATCATTTGAGTCGTCTATCACACATTGAAGACGACGATCTACCTACTGATGAATCATTCCCAGATGAGCACTTACACATCATAGAGGAGTGCATCGACAAGATATCTAGAGGTAACGAACCTTGGTTTGCTGATTTTGTAAATTACTTGGTTTGTTAGGAGATACCTCCCGGATTATCCTACGCACAAAAGAAGAAGTTCTTTAGGGATTTCCGGCAATACTTTTGGAATGAACCTCTAGTTTTCAAGAGAGGTCCCGACGGCATCATTAGGAGATGTGTTCCGGAAGACGAAATGCAAAGTGTCATTCTTCATTGTCATTCACTACCTTGTGGAGGACACGCTAGTTGCAATAAAACTAGCGCTAAGGTATTGCAATCCGGATTCTTTTGGCCTACTTTATTTAAAGATGTGCAAACCTTTGTTTCTTGTTGCGATGCTTGTCAAAGAATAGGAAACATCTCTAGGAGAAACAAGATGCCTCTCAACAACATTCAGGAGGTAGAAATCTTCGACGTTTGGGGAGTAGACTTCATGGGATCTTTCCTATCATCTTGTGGAAACCAATACATACTTCTAGCTGTAGATTATGTTTTGAGATGGGTTGAAGCTATTGCCTCTCCAACTAATGATGCCAAGGTTTGGGACACCACGGACCATCATTAGTGACGGAGGTTCACACTTCATTGCCCGACGATTCGAATCTCTACTAGCTAAGTATGGGGTGACTCACAAGATCGCCACTCCCTACCATCCACAAACAAGTGGACAAGTGGAGATTTCGAATAGAGAGATCAAGGGAATCCTTGAGAAGACGGTCTCAAAGACAAGGAAGGATTGGTCTTTGAAACTAGATGATGCATTATGGGCATATAGGACTGCATACAAGACTCCCATGGGTACGACACCATACAAGCTTGTGTATGGGAAGTCTTGTCATCTCCCGGTTGAGCTAGAACACAAGGTGCACTGGGCTGTGAAGTGGTTGAACTTCGGCATGAAAGAAGCGGGCGAGAAGCGCCTCTTGGACCTTAACGAGCTTGAAGAACTCCGCTTGAACGACTATGAAAACGCCAAGATTTACAAAGAAAGGGCGAAGCGTGGGCATGATAAGCATATCATTCCAAAGGATCTCAAAGAAGGAGATCAAGTTCTCCTCTTCAATTCGAGACTTCGTCTCTTTCCAGGTAAGCTTAAATCTCGTTGGACTGGACCTTATCTAATCGAACGTGTTTTTCCCCATGGTGCAGTTGAAGTATGGGGTGAAAAGAGCGGAAGTTTCAAGGTGAATGACCAATGTCTTAAGAAGTATTCACCGGAGCTCCCGGTTGAGGAAATTGCTCCGATTGTGCTCGAATAAACTCAAGAACGGTCTAGCTACGGATCCAAAACAAGCGCTTCTTGGAAGGCAACCCAAGGTATTACACTTACGTTTTTGTTTTTCTTTCTTAGATTAGTTTAGTTTAGTTGTTTTTGCTTTGTCTTTCCAGGTAAGCTTAAATCTCGTTGGACTGGACCTTATCTAATCGAACGTGTTTTTCCCCATGGCGCAGTTGAAGTATGGGGTGAAAAGAGCGGAAGTTTCAAGGTGAATGACCAATGTCTTAAGAAGTATTCACCGGAGCTCCCGGTTGAGGAAATTGCTCCGATTGTGCTCGAATAAACTCAAGAACGGTCTAGCTACGGACCCAAAACAAGCACTTCTTGGAAGGGAACCCAAGGTATTGCACTTACGTTTTTGTTTTTCTTTCTTAGATTAGTTTAGTTTAGTTGTTTTTGCTTTGTTTTTCCCTCGATACCTCCCGGTATGTTATGTTGTTGGAAGAAATTGCAGAAACTTGGATTTTGGCACACAACAGAGACTTCCACGCCCTAAACCACGGTCGTGGAAGTAACAGGAGACCGTAATTCCCCAAAATTTGGCAAAATTCATCAAAACCACGGGTTCCGTACATTTCTACGACCGTGGAATACCCCGAGTGACCGTGATTTTCAAAAATTTTATGGCCACTATATAAACCACCTTCCTTCACAAAAATACAACAAAAACCCAAATCTACGCCCAGAACCACGCCCAGAATTGCCGACTACACTCCTCAACCCGAAATTCTTTGTCCGGAGTCCAATTCGTTCGATTCTTGAGCCTAAAGTGGAGCATTTTCAACCATCTACAAGATCCAAGTAACCAACTGAGTGAACAATCCACATTGGAGGAGAAATTTGGATTTGAAAGATCCAAACCCTAGGTTTTTCTCCCTTTTCTCTACTTTGTCAATTTGGTTCAATTTCTTCGCAAGAATTTAGGATAATTGAATGAAATTGGAATTTGAATTAGTCTAGGACAGTGATTGTTGAGTTTTGTGTGAAATCATTGTGATTTGAGAGAAGTAGAACAAAACCACGGTCTCTGTACATTCCACGGCCGTGGTTTACCAAGAACAGACCGTGATTTTCTCTGTTCTGAGAAAAATGTTTAGAAGGAAATCCAGTAGGAACAAGAAGAGAAAGGATGATAGTTCCTCATCTTCCCAACCCCCTCCTAACCAACCAACATCACCACCATCTCCTAGAATCCCAACTATCCATGAAGATTACCTAGGAGCCTTAGAAAGGATTGAGAAGAGGGCAATCATAGGACCTCGATACCTTGTCCTAGAAGTGCTTGAGCCGCTCAATGTTATTAACGACTTGACTTGGCTCTTGGATAGAGCCGGCTTGATCATCTTCTCCGCGATTAGAGAGGATGCCTATGAGGAGATAACAAGGGAGTTTGTCACTTCCTTTGAGCATAGCCATGTAAACTGAACGGTCTCCTTTAGGCTAATGGAGAAAAACTATGAGTTCCATCATTCAGTATGGAGCCTTCTTTGGGTTCCATGAGAGCTTCAATGGTAGGTTTCCTAGTGGAGTGTATGCTAAGGAATTTTGGGAAGACATTGCCATGATATTTGCTAGTGAGGATCGTTGGCAACCGGCCGACACCAAGGCTAAGCTCATCTACCACTTGGCCTTGAAGATAGCTCATAGGGTCCTTTCAGAGTGTCTTTTCCCTAGGACCGAGACCCCACAAAAGATAAAAACCGATGAGTTATTCCTACTCTATTGTATGCTTACCGGTAGACCCGCCGATTGCGTCGCCCTCCTTGCCTCCACCATGAGTAAATTGAAGAACAAAAAGGCCGGGAACATAGGTTATGGGGGCATGGTGACACACATATCCACTCAGTTGGGGATAGACTACTCCGCTTGTACTAGGATAGCGGCGAGACCTTTGTGTCTCAATGGGCTTATGACTAGAGGTATTATCTTTCCCCGCCACCAAGCTCCACCTACCGTAGTCATGCCATGGGAGGAGAGAGGTGGTAGAGGTATCTCATGGCTTCCCGAGTACTCCATCGTGCTAGGCCGCCATAACTGGAAGGCGAACTTCGCATCCATGCATGCGAATAGACTTGTAGCCCCTCCATATGTGCCGGATGAGGTCCCAGCTGGGGACGATGATGAGGAGACAGGAGGAGGTGATGACCATGATGTAGGAGGTGTTGAGCATGCCTTTGGTACATTTCTGGATTAGCCGGCTGATTTCCCAGAGCAGCCTAGACGATCCCCCCGCCCTTCTAGACCTTCCGGTTCCTCTTCTTCACGCAGGGCTAGTGTGAGTGAGAGGCCGACTTGGATGGAGACTCCACCCGCTTGGTATGGAGAGCAGCCGTCATGGACTGGAGCTCCTCCTCCATGGTATGAGCATGCACCGGTGGCACTGACTCCTCCTCCTCAGGACGCTCCTGCATGGTATGGACAGCCTCCGGATTGGTACTCGCAGCTTCTGGGATGGGCTACCGATCTTTCGAGGAGAGTGGGAGATCTAGAGATCCGATAGGAGACTCATGACGTACGGAGCCAGGAGAACGACCGTATCTTGAGGGACGTCTACCGCTAGTAGTTTGGGCGGCCTTTTAGCTCGGATTTCTTTCCATATCCACCACCGTCTCCTCCACAATGATGATGATGTTGAGATGACCGCCGGTTAGAGCCGCTCCACCGCCATTAGTGAGTTTCTTTTGCTTTTCTTTTCTTTTCTTTATTTCCTTTTAACATTGAGGACAATGTATGTTTCAAGTATGGGGTGGGGTGTGACTATCATTTGTAATAACTCTACTCACTTTGCTTTGCATGTCTATGAACACTTGCATGTTTCCTTTCATTGTCACACGTTTCATTATTGCATTGCATGAAAAAGGCTTTAAAAAATCCATAAAAATTTGAAAAATTTGAAAAGATTTTGTGCTTCTAAGATTAGAGACGATTTCTATGATGAAAACTACTTGTGGAATGAGTTTTAGATGACAATTGTATGCTTGAATTGAATTATGAATTGTGAAGAGATTGAGTATGTTGTTTATCCTTCCTTGCAAGGATAGTGGTGGCTTGTATGCCGGCATCCCTAAAATAGCATCCATGAACGGAATGTTAATATGCAATTTAGACATTAGTTCAAGGAACTTACCAACATGATTGTCCAAGCGAGCTCTTGCTCGTGATTGAGGGAACGGTAGTGGTGGCTTGTATGGAGGCGGTGCCACATAGGTTGGCTCTACATCCTTGCTCTTTTCTCCATCTCCTTGCAAGGTCTCTTCTTCATTCACCACTTGCTTCCCTTTAGCATTCTCCTTGGGCAAAGGATCCTTCATGCTTAACCCACTTCTTGTTGTAATAGCCAACACTTGGCCTCTTGGGTTTTCTTCGGCTCTTCCGGGAAGCTTTCCCGGATCTCTATGTGCTTCACCCGCCTTTTGGAAAACTTGTGCTTCCAAAACTTTTTGAGCTTTAGAAATTGAAGTCACGGTGCTCTCAAGACCACTCAACCTTCCAAGCAATTGCTCAAACATCAATTCGGTCCTATCCTTTGGAGGTTGAGTGAATCCGGGTGGAGGTTCTTGTGAAGCTCTTGGTGGAGGGGTTGTGCTTGTAGAAGCGGGAGGGTTCAAGGCTCCATCCGGGTTAGAGTAAGAAAACCCGGGATGGTTGTGGTTGGGCCGGTAATTGTTGAATTCCCGGTTGTTGTTGAAGTTCCTTGGGCCTTGGTAGTTGTTGTAGTTGCCCCTTCCCATATAGTTCACATCCTCCTCCTTGGAGGACAAGTTAGCTTGTGGAAGCACTTGAGGGGTTGCTTGGTTCTTCAAGGTTGTAGCACACAACTCCCTCAAGGACTTTAGCTCGTTGTTGATGGCGTCAAGCTTGAAATTGCTCATGGTGACCTCACTCACCTCATATGCTCCCGCCTTTCTCCCTTCACTCTTTCTATGGGAGTATTTCTGAATCACAAGGGCTTGCTTCTCCACAAACTCCCAAGCATCATCTACATGCTTCTCCATGAAAGTCCCACCGGAAAGGGATTGAAGCTTGAATTGGCTATCTTCATCAAGTCCCTTGAAGTAGATTTCCAATAGCTCAATTTTCGGTATGCCATGGTGTGGACAATCTAGGAGAAGGTCTTTGAATCTCTCCCAAGACTTGAACAAACTCTCTCTATCCTTCATCACGAAGGCATTGATCTTCCCTCTTAATTCGGTAGTCTTGGAAGGTGGGAAGAACTTAGTCAAAAACTCGGTTGTCATCTCCTCCCAAGTACCAACTCGCCCTTGTGGAATAAATTGATACCAAGCCAAGGCTTTGTCCTTAAGAGAGAAGGAGAAAGCCCTAAGCTTATGGTTGTTGCTCTCCAATCTTGGCGGTCTAAGAGTCTCCATCAAAATCTCGTAGTTCATCAAGTGTTGATGAGGAGACTCTC
This sequence comes from Fagopyrum homotropicum, assembly GCA_033239125.1. Lineage (NCBI taxonomy): Eukaryota > Viridiplantae > Streptophyta > Magnoliopsida > Caryophyllales > Polygonaceae > Fagopyrum > Fagopyrum homotropicum. The sequence continues at coordinate 68,771,764 of BSWB01000006.1, read as the reverse complement.
CTTCCATCCCTCCAAATTGATTATGCCGGATCATTTGTAGAACTTGAGGGCGGAGCTCATAGTTGTGGGCTGCGGGATCTCCTAAGTTCACACCCGGACGGTGTGCTCTTTGCGCCGGATCCATACGTCTCCCTAGGGTTTGTGGCTCTTCAATGGCAATGGGCACAACCCTAACATTGGCCGCCGGCTGCGGTTGTACCACCGGTGGTGGAGGAGGTGGAGGTTGTCGGCGATTAAGCTCTCCTTGAACAAGGGCTTGCCTAATCTCCTCAATCTCCCTCCTAGTTTCCTCTTGCCTCTCATTGGCAAGTCTCCTTTCTTCCTCCAAGAGCTCATCTCTTAGCCTTATTTGCTCTAAGGCTTCATCCAACTCAGCTTGGAGGTTTCTTCCGGCCATCTCTTTCTCTTTTCGGATATTCTTGGATCTAGATCGAAGGGTTTTCTCCGGTTCGGGATCGAATGGAGCTAAATCCTTGCCACGAGATCTTCGCATACACCTAAAGAGAGAGATGATGTCCTGAAAAGCAAAGACACACACCAAAGAGAGATCAAAAGCAACAAGAAAGATCTACACTATAAACAATCACAAATAGACTCAATCTAGAACTAGTCCCCGGCAACGGCGCCAAAAACTTGTCACGCTAGAATCGTGTGATGTGCACGCAATAAGTCTTAAATTTATACTCGTTATATTTATCCTAACTTCTAGCGAACCCGCAGTGTACGGGATGTTTGTAGAAAGGTAAGTATTCCGAGGTCGAACACAAAGACTAAGGTGAAATAGAGTCAAGCAATGATCAAAGATAGTGTGAATCTAGTACTAAGATGAGATGAGGAACAAAGAAAATGGAAAACGCAATGTTTTTGTTGGTTTTTGTGGTGATCAAACAAAGATCACAAGTCAAGCAAGGTAATAAAACAACTAACAAATTAAGCTAGCAAACGAGTAAGTTACACAAAGCACAAGTATATGATCAAGAGAGAAAAGTAGATTCTAGAGGTCAAGATTTCCGGTTATGGCATAGGATTCAAGGTTCTAAGGATTCTAAGGACTAGCTGCGGTGCTGGGGAAAGAATGTTTCACTAATAGAAGCGATTACCGGGTAAGTCTCTCACTTCACTAATCACGCATCAAACTCCTATTACCGGGTAGGTCTCAAGGGGTTAGAATAAGGAATTCCACACAAACTAGATACTACTTAGGGGGTAACCCTCTCCTTACCGGGTAAGTCTCGGAATAGGGAAATCTCAAGCAATAATCCTAGCACACTCAATCCAATAGTGGCTTATTAGGCTCACTACTACCTAGAATTCATCTTCTAAGGTATCTAAGATAGGGAATCATCGGGTAGATCTCTTTCTTCACTTATGTTGATAGCATTAGGTGATCCTAAGCTAAATTAGGCTTAATAAACACTAGGATTTAAACAACCAAACACCCTAGCATGCAGATTTATCATTTAAAGAGCAACAGAAGAATAAATCGGGCTGTTCTACAGATAAATCGGCCGATTTATCTGATGAACAGGTCGATTTTTCCTTCTGTTGTGAGTTTCGTGCATATAAATCATCCTAAACTGACATATAAGCCCATCCTATCATCACCCTAGCCATAACCATCAATCCATCACTCTAAAATCACAAGAAACTAGCCAATAATATGCATATCAAGATCCGAAATCATCAAACAAGCATACATGGTGTTCATAGATGAGTAATGAAAGATGAGTAAGCAAAATCAATAAATCTCAGCCAAATCCAAGTTGTAGCAAGACTTACAAACTCTAAAATGAAGATTCAAAACGTTCTTAACAATCCTTGCAATTAGTTCTTCAATCCAAGACTACAAAATCACTCAAAATCACTCTAAACTCTTAGAATGGTGTTCTTCTTCTTCCTTCAATCCTTGAGAGCTTTTCTTCTCCTCCAATCTTCCTACCAAATTGATGAGCTGTGAATGAGAGTGTGGGAGAGGAGAGATGCCCAGCAACCACCTGAAGGACCACTTATATTCTCCACCTAGAGCAAGGACGGACAAGAGATCGTGGGACACGTGGCTTAAGCTGTCAAAGCCTCAAAAATCGACCCAGCAGGAGAAAATCGGCCGATTTAACTGCTAGCTGGTCCGATTTTCTTCAGCAGAAACTTGTTATGCTCGTTTAGCCATGAGTTGATCCATTGCTTGCACCAATAGTGGTCTTTGTGTCCTTTGTTGCAACAATTATGTTCCTCCTTAGCCTTGGACGTGTACCATCATGAGGCTTGGCCCTCTAATGTACCGGTTAATGTCCAAAAGACCCCCGAAATACCTACAAAGCAACGCACAAGTCCGTGTAGACGTCTATCTCGACAAAATATGCGAATTGAGTGCAAACGTTGTGAATTTGTGCTCAATCATGCATGAATGAGTGATGAATCTATCTAAATGATTACCTAAACCTAAGTCATAAATCGTGTTATCAGATTCGGTCCAGCAAGCTCGCCGCCCGGGCGTGCATTTGGAAGATCCAGCTGACCGTGACTACGAGTTTAGACCTCAAGTGATTACTATGATTCAGCATAATCGCTTTGGAGGAATGGAGAGAGAGTTACCGCACCAACATCTTCAAAATTATGAGATTTTGATGGAAACTTTGAGACCTTCTAGATGTGAGAATAACAATTACAAGCTACGTGTTTTCTTTTTCTCTTTGAAGGATAAAGAACTTGTGTGGTATCAATCACTTCCCACCGGAAGAGTGAACACATGAGAGGAGATGATCGCGGAGTTTCTTACCAAATTCTTTCCGCCTCAAAGACGGCGGAATTTAGAGCAAAGATTAATGCATTTGTGATGAAGAGTGGTAAAAGTCTCTTCACCTCATGTGAAAGGTTCAAAGACCTTTTATTGGATTGTCCACATCATGGGATTCCGAAGATTGATTTGCTTGTGATCTACTTTAAGGGCTTGGATGCGGAGGCGCAATTCAAGCTACAATCACTTTCAGGTGGAACTTTTATGGACAATCTAGTTGATGAGGCATGGGAATTTGTTGAGAAACAAACTCTCAATATTGAGAAGTACTCCCATCGAGGTGATGAAGCGGGGAGTCAAAGCTCAAGAACTCTGGTGTTGAATCTTACCTCCTCTAGTGTCAAGGAGTTGAACGCTTTAAATAGCGAAATGAAGGCCTTGAAAGACCTTTTGACAACACATGTGAAACAGCGCAAGGAGCAGGATGTGGGCTATTTTGGAAGGGAAATCAACAAGGGAATAGGAACAACAACAATTGGAACAACAACAACAACCGGAACTACAACAATTGGAGATCCAATCAACAAAATCCCGGTAATCCTTATTCTCATGATGAAAATTCACTAACCCCTCCTTCTTCTTCTTCCTCTATTCCTTTGAGAAGTCAAGGACAAGCTTCATCAAGCTCAAGCCAGCCAGCAAGGGACAAGCTTGAAGCAATGATGGAAGCCATGATGGGGAAGATGCAAGGATTAGAGAGTTTCGTCACTTCGATTTCTAAGGCACCAAAAGCCTTCCCGGAAATCAAGTGTTTAGTAAGGCCGGAGAAGTTCAAGAGATCAAGGGAGACTTCCCGGAAAAACTAAGGATAACCCAAAGGGGCAAGTGATGTCGATCACAATAAGAAGTGGCGCGAAGACCACCGATCCTACACCGAAAACGAGTGACCAGGGCGAACAACCCATGTAGACCGAGGTTCTGGCTGAGATGGAGAAGGAAAAAATCGTTGTTTACGTTCCTCCTCTAGTTTATAAACCTCCTTTGCCGTTTCCACAATCTAGAGCGACAGCGCATCTAGATAAACACTTTAGTAAGTTCATTGAACTCATGAGAAAACTGTATATTAACATACCTTTTATTGATGCAATTTTAGGTATGTCGCCCTACGGAAAGTTCTTGAAGGAAATCCTCTCAAACAAGAGGAAGTTGGAGGATTTTGGTGAAGTGAAGATGACTTCCGAGTCATCAGAGCTTATCAAAACGATGACGGAAAAGATGTCACCTAAGCTGAGGGATCCAGGTTCATTTTGCGTTCCCATAGGCGTTGGAAAGGTCACATATCATTCTCTTTGTGACCTAGGAGAAAGTGTGAGCATTATTCCACTTGCATTGTGCGAGAAGGTAGGTTTAGGGGAGCCTAAACCAGTGAAGATGACGTTATACATGGCGGATCGATCCATCACTCGACCCGTTGACATTCTTGAGGATGTCTCCGTAAAGCATGGTGAGTTCTACATTCCAATTGATTTTGTAGTTTTGGACATTCCTGCAGATTACCCGATCCCAATCATACATGGGAAGCTGTTTCTAGCAACGTCCGGTTGCTTGAATAATTGCAAGAATGCCAAGCTACAATTCAACATGGGAGAGGAGAAAGTTGAGTTCATACTCTCAACTTTGATCAAGGAGCCAACTCTAGGAGAAGAATTCTTCAACATCCATGATGAGGAAGACTCAAGAGATATGGTTAGGTCTATTTTTCTTAATGATCCTTTGTAGAAAGTCACTAGTATGAGCATAATGGGAGGAGGAGCCGAAGAAGGTTGTGACTCCAAGGTTTAGGATTTGGAAGTGCTAAAAGAGGAGCCAATTGAAGCCTTTGAAGAATTACACGTTGGCTCGCAAATTGGGCGAACCATGGCCAAAATCAAGATTACACGGGGTGGAAACAATTAATGTAATTAATTCCCCCGTGGAACCACAAGTCGAATGCCACCATGGGGAGAACCACGGCCGTGGAAGTAGTAGTGGGGCCGTGGAATCTGAAATTCCCGAGACTTCTTTCCTTCTTCTTGAAAACACTCTTGGACATTCTTCTACCTCTTCTACACCCTTGGGAACATCCAAGGACACTTCAGAAGGCGTCAACACACCAACAAAGGCACCACCAACATTGGAGTTGAAGCCTCTTCCTACACACTTAAGGTATGCCTTCCTTGGACCAAACTCTACATATCCTGTCATAGTTAGTGATGCCTTAACTGATGATGAGCATGCTAGGCTTATGAATGTATTGAGATTACATAGGAAAGTCATAGGATACACGACTGATGATCTAGTAGGTATCAAACCTTCTTTGTGCATGCATAAAATATTGATGGAGGATGTGCACAAGCCTTCACGTGAACCTCAACGACGGTTAAATCCGATCATGAAAGAGGTTGTGAAAAAAGGAAGTCCTCAAACTTCTTGATGTAGGTATCATCTTTCCCATATCCGATAGCAAGTAGGTGAGCCCCGTCCACGTTGTTCCAAAGAAATGGGGAATGACCGTTGTGACTAACAAGAACAACGAGTTAATTCCCACTAGAACCGTTACGGGATGGCGTGTGTGTATTGACTACCAGAAGCTGAATGTTGCAAATAGGAAGGATCACTTTCCTCTACCTTTCATCGACCAAATTCTTGAAAGGTTAGTGTTGCATTCTCATTTCTGTTATTTGGATGGTTATAATGGTTTCTTTCAGATTCCCATCTAGCCATACGATCAGGAGAAGACTACATTCACATGCCCTTGGGGTATGTTTTCTTATAGGAGGATGTTGTTCGGCTTGTGCAAAGCGCCAACCACCTTTCAAAGGTGTATGATGGCGATACTTTCGGAGTATATCGAAAACATCATGGAGGTTTTCATGGACGACTTTTCCGTTTATGGTTCTTCTTTTGACAATTGTCTTGCTAACCTTTCCCTAGTCTTGCAGCGTTGTGAAGACACTAACCTTGTTCTAAACTGGGAAAGGTGTCATTTTATGGTGGCCGAAGGGATTATTTTAGGTCATTTGGTCTTGAATCGTTGCATTGAGGTTGATAGAGCCAAGATCAAGACGATCGAGAAGCTACCTCCACCATCATCGGTGAAGGGGTAAGGAGTTTCCTTGGACATGTTGGATTTATAAAAGGTTCATTAAAGATTTTTCAAAAATTTCTAAGCCATTGACTAACCTACTAATGAAGAATGTAGTCTTTGAACTTTCGAAGGAATGTCTAGATGCCTTTTACAGGATCAAGGAAGCGTTAATCTCAACACCCATCATTCAACCTCCGTATTGGAATCTTCCATTCGATGTGATGTGCGATGCAAGTGACATAGCTGTAGGAGCGGTACTTGGACATAAGAAGGATGGATGGACTCATGCCATCTATTATGCTAGCAAGATACTAGATGAAGCTCAACGGAACTACGCCACCACAGAAGAGGAATTACTTGCAGTTGTTTATGCTTTTGAGAAATTTTGTTCTTATCTTGTAGGAGCGAAGGTGATTGTCTACACCAATCACGCAGCCATACGGTATTTGCTCACCAAGAAGGATGCAAAACCGCGGCTGATTAGGTGGATTCTTATCCTCCAAGAGTTCGATCTAGAGATCCGGGACAAAAAGGGATCCGAGAACTCCGTGGCGGACCACCTAAGTTGCCTTACCAAAATCGAAGAGGACGACTTGCCCATAGATGACTCGTTCCCTGACGAGCAGCTACACATGATGGAAGAATATCTCCATCACATTTCTAGAGGTAACGAACCATGGTTTGTTGATTTTGTAAATTATTTGGTTTGTCAAGAAATACCTCTCGGACTATCCTATGCTCAAAAGAAGAAGTTCTTCAAGGATGTCCGACAATACTTTTGGAATGAACCTCGACTCTTCAAGAGAGGTCCAGATGGCCTTATTCGAAGGTGTATACCGGAAGACGAAGTTGAAAGCATCATCCGACATTGTCATTCTCTACCTTGTGGAGGACATGCTAGTTCTCACAAGACTTGTGCCAAGGTATTGTAGTCCGGTTTCTTTTCGCCTACTTTATTTAATGACGTGCAACGGTTTGTTTCTTGTTGTGATGCTTGTCAAAGAACAGGAAACATTTCTAGGAGAAATGAGATGCAACTTAACAACATCCACGAAGTGAAGATCTTTGACGTATGGCGTGTGGACTTTATGGGACCATTCCCATCTTCTTGCGGCAATCAATACATACTTTTGGCCATAGACTACGTTTCAAGATGGGTTGAAGCAGTTGCTTCTCCCACTAATGATGCTATGGTGGTAGTGAAGTTCTTTAATAGAACGATATTCCCAAGGTTTAGGACTCTCCAAACCATCATTAGTGATCGAGGAACGCACTTCACAACCCGTAAATTTGAAGCTCTACTAGCCAAGTATGGGGTGACTCACAAGATTGTCACTCCCTATCATCTTCAAACCAACGGGCAAAAGGAGATATCGAATAGAGAGATCAAGGCCATTCTAGAAAAAATTGTCTCTAGAACGAGGAAAGATTGGTCATAAAAGCTCAATGATGCACTTTGGGCGTACCGGACAGCTTTCAAGACTCTCATTGGCACTACACCATACAACCTTGTGTATGGGAAGTCTTGTCATCTCCCCGTTGACCTAGAGCACAAGGCTTATTGGGTAACTAAGTGGCTGAACTTTGACATCAAGGAGGCAGGAGAGAAGCGCCTTCTTGACATAATGAGCTAGAAGAAATCCGCTTGAATGCATATGAGAATGCGCGGGTATACAAAGAAAGGACGAAGAAGTGACATGACAAGCACATCATTCTGAAGGATTTGAAAGAAGGAGACCCTGTCCTTCTCTTCAACTCCCGCCTTCGTCTATTTCCCGGTAAGTTGAAATGTCGTTGGACCGGACCGTTTGTAATTAAACATATTTTTCCCCATGGTGCAGTTGAAGTATGGAGTGAGGAATGCGGAGATTTCAAGGTCAATGGCCAACGATTCAACGAGTACATACCGGAGAGTTAGATTGAGGGGATTGCACCTATCCTCCTCACTTGAGCAACAAAAAGGAACGGTCTAGCTACAGACTTTAAACAAAGCGCTTCTTGGGAGTCAACCCAAGGTATTGCTTTATTATCCTTTTCCTTATCTTAGCTTAGATAGTTTGCTTTATCGTTTTTTCGTTGGTTTGTTCCCGGTTTTTCTTGTTTCTTTGGATGACAAGAACTAGGAAATCTCCAAGAAGATGTAAGGAAGAATAAAAAAGTCGAATTTGTCAAAAAAGGACCTAAAAAGAGATTTCACGAGAAAAAATCGGTTTCCATGGCCGTGGTTCTCTATTTTTGGCCGTGGAAACACAAGTCGAGAGGCGCCACGGGTGATTCCGCGACCGTGGTTCTGCCAGGGGCCGTGGTTTTCCAAAATTCCACGAAACTATAAAAGGTCGCCTTCACTTCACAACTGCAACAAAAACCCCCAAAAACCATGCCCAACTCACGAAAATCGCCGACCCCTAACCCCGGCACCGATCTTCGTATCCGGCAACCGTTTGTAATGATTCTTCTTCCCAAATTGAAGCTCTCAACATTCTATTGAAGATTCTGCGTTCAAACTGCACAAATAAACAAGAAATCAACAAGCATTTGGATTTTTCAATTCAAAAACCTAGGTTTTTCTCTCAAACTTGATCTTGGTTCGATTCGTTCGATTTTGTTGAAGATTTGTTAGAGAACGGGATGGAATTGGAATAAAAAATATTTTCTAACAAAGTATACAAATATAATATCATTTGCTATGAATATATGTTTATGCATGCAAAAGAAAGGGAAAAACTACCTATATGCATGTCTATAACTAGATCATAATTCATGTCATCAAAATACCTCATGCTTGTCTAGGACTGCTACTGTTGAGTTTGCTGTTTGTTGTTGTCGATTTCTGAAAAATTAACATAAACCACGGGCAGATTTTGGATTCCATGGCCGTGGTTTTGGAAGATCCGACCGTGGTTTTACCAAATATGGACGGTTTGCCTAGAAGTGACCGTAATTTGTTCAGAAAAAGCAAGGGATCCTCTTCCTCCTCCCGACCACCACCACCACAACCCCCACAACAACAACAACCCCCTCCTAGACTCCCCCGCATTCTAGAAGAACACAAGAAAGCCTACAATACCATCCAACCTCGCATCATTGTAGCCCCTAGGTAACTTGTACTTGAGGAGCTCGAATGTCTGAATGTTTTGGATGATCTCAATATGATGATTGACAATGACGGGCTTAGAGAGTTCATAGGCATTAGAGAGCATTCTTATGAAGAGTTAACCATGGAGTTTCTTAGCTCCTTTGACCATGATCCTAGGGAGAGAACCGTTAAGTTGCGGATCATGAACCGGAACTTTAACTTGTCTATTGGGAGGTTTGCTCAGATTTTCGGGTTTGGTGATACCACTCATGGGACATTCCCTAGATCTACGAGACATCATGCCTTTTGAGAGTACATTGCTATGGTAGTGAGTTCTGTAAATAGGTAGCATCTGGCCGACTCTAAGGAGAGCTTGATATACAATATGTCCTTCAAGCTTGCACATCGGATTATGTCCGAATGTTTGTTTCCTAGGACCGAGAAACCACAACAGCTTAAGGCCGATGAGCTTTTCATATTGTTCTGCATGGCTAATGGCACCCCTCCTGACTGTGCCACGCTACTTGCTGGTAGTTTGAGGAAGACCAAAAACAAGGCTAAGGGAGATATTTGCGTGGGAGGGATTGTGACTCATATTGCTCATCACCTAGGAGTTGATTTTTCTGCCTGTGAGCTTGTTGTAGAGGCTAGAACTCTTGGTCTTGAACGTTTCATTCATAGGGGTATTTTAATTCCCCGAAACTAGGGACCGCCATATGCTGCTATGCCTTGGGAGGGCAAAGGTGGGAGAGGGATTCCATGGAAGGCGGAATACTCCATTAGGAACCCTCACAACTGGAAGTTGACGTTCGAGCCGATGCATGCTGAGATGGGAGGTCCAGAGTATGAGGAGGAGGATGCCGTAGGTGAGGCGGTAGGAGGACAAGGTCAGGACTACATGGATATTGGGATGGATACCGGTCCTAGTGATTACAGGACTGATGGAGACTTTGGTAGCTCTCAAGAGCCGCCATCTGCATTCCCGTCTATGGGAGAGCAGCACGAGCCACCTAGGAGATCCACTGCCCGTCGACCACGAGCTAGTCCTTCCCAGCGCCAAGCCATCACGTCCGAGCACCCCACATGGTTCGACGAGCAGCCTCCATGGCTTCCAGGATTATAGTCACGGGTGGATAGCATGAACAGCCACCTAGGCACCGTGGAGGAGGGGCAACAGATGATACAGGACCTCTATCATGCTCAATTTGCCCGCGCCTATGACCTAACATGGCATCCAATTCCACCACCGTTTTGATGATGACGTTCACTCCTTAGCAGCTTTACCAGACTTGTGAGTTTTTGTACTTTTACCTTTACTTTTATTGCATGTTTGGGACAATGTGTGGTTCAAGTATGAGGTGATTGAAATACCTGAAATACTTTGGTTTGTAATAAATTTTTGATACTTGCTTGATTGATTGTCCATCGTGCTTTGCATCTTTCATTATCATTGTTACATATTTCGTTATTGTTTTTCATTTGATAGCTTTGAAAAATCAGAAAAAATTGGAAAGGTAAAAAAAAAATTTTACTTCTAGGATTGGAGATGACCTCAATGAAGAAAATTACTTGTGAATTGGATTTTTAATGATTTTATGTGATTAGAATCAATTGTGAATTGTGAAGGATTTGAATGTTTTGCTAAACTTTCTTGCAAGTTTGATAATTTGGAATTTGATCTAAATCATGTTGAGAATTTGAAGGTTGAAACCGCTTTGTAAGTTCTTGCACTTCTTATTGATGTAATATCCGGATTTTTTATTCCGTTTAATCTCGAATCAAATCGGACTTCGAGCCGTTGACGGTTTCCCATTCTATCTAGTATTTCTTCCTTCACAAATTTTATTATTTTATGTAGAATCTAATTTACATAAAATGATAAAATTATATCAAGCTCTAATTCTTATAATTATGTATTATTTTATGTAGAAGTTAATTCACATAAAATGATAAAATTATATCAAACTCTAATCCTTATAATTATCTATTATTTTATGTAGAATTTAATTCACATAAAATGATAGATTTATATCAAACCCTAGTTATTATAACTCATTCTTATCGATGACAAGCTGTGACGAGATCATGACTAAGCTGAGACGAGATCATGACAAGTTGCGACGAGTTTAGGACTTAGCTGAGACGAGGCCATGACAAAGCCCGACAAATCTGTGACAAACTCATTCATGGGCCTGACAAGGCCATGACGAGTTTTGACAGACTTTTGACAAACATTTCAGCCCACCTTTCTTGCCACTACTCAGCCCACCTTTCCCTCATTTTGCTTCAGCCCAAGCACAGACTTCTTCAGCCTTGCAGCAGTCCATCCCTGCTCAACTCCAGCCAGCCCAGATCACTCCCGGCCCAAAGAGAAGACGGCCTGTACTCCGTAACCCTCGTAGCCAGAAGCCCAGCGGATGAGATCTTGTGCAGCCGTTACACCGTTTCCCTTCTTTCCCTCTGTAACCCAAGGCCACCTCTCCTCTCACACACATAAAATCTTCTGCCTCTCCCTCCTATACTCTTAACGCAACCGACATGGTCATTCCTGCCATCGGAGACAACGAGCAGCAGCAAGACCCCTCTTCCCGAGCCAACAGCCTCAGATGGCTACTGCAGACGACCCTAGCGATGGCAACAGGGGGCTCTCGCCTTCTCCTTCTTTCGCTGGCAACAACCTCGCGTGGCAGCAGCCGTTCAATAACGCAACCAAACCCACTGGCGATGGCCGTCCTTCCCGGGAGCAACAGCAGCCTTCATTCCTCCATCTTCATCTCGAGCCCTCCTATGGCTCCCCTCTATACGCAACAGTAGATCTCGAGCAACAGATGTAGAGAGGGATGTGCAATCGCGAGTCTTGCGTCCCTTCTACACGTAGCAGCAATGGGGAGGAGGTCGAGTACAGCGCTCTCCTGGGCATGTCGGTGTTGAGGATGTTGCGAGTCCTATGGCTTGCTAGACCAGCTACCCTCCTCTACACGCATGTTTGGAGCAGCGAACAAACCATGTGCGCCTAGCAACAATGAGTCACGACCTTTCTTTAGGCTTTGTTCACGCAAGCACGCCTTGTCCGGCTAGTTGGGTAAGGACCACAACCCTCTTCTATGTGTTACCCTCTTTGTGTAGATGTTGATTAGAGTACCAATTGATGCATTTAGATCCTCCAAAACAGCCATGGAAGATGACTGGAAGTGCTGTCATATTGCTGGATTTTCTGAGTTGGCGAGCAGTCAACTTCATGTTCAATTTTGGGTAAGCTAGACTCCTTCTTTTTGGCTGGTTTTCGGATATGTCATATACGGTATTGCATAGTAAAGCATACTAAAATTTTAGAGGAATTGGAGTTACGGTTTGAGAGTTATTGTGTTCCAAAGTTCATACAGTTTGTATGTATGTGCTGAGTGTTGGGGAAAACAGCAAGTGATGCTGTTTTGTGAGATGGTTTTGAATAAGCTCTTGATCTCCGTTGGGCTTGAATTTTGGATATGATATATTTGACTCATTGTTGTAGAACATATTAAAATGTGAGAGGCATCCAGCGAGTGGTTTGGGATGTATGATTTTTCAAAGATTGAGTCGTAAGCAGTTTTTCTGTTGTGCTGAAATTCGGTTTTGTGAGATAGTTTTAAATAGGATTTTGATCTCCTTTGCGGCTGAATTTTAGATATATTATAGATAAGATTTTATAGTAGAACGTATCAAAAGTTGGGATAAATCCAGCGAGTAATTTAGGAGTTATGATTTTTCAAAGTTAAGACAATGTGCTGTTGGTTAAGTGTTGTAACCAACTTTGGAAATTTTTGTAGAAGTGATGGTTGAACAGTTTTAAGAAATTCTTGCTCCTAGGAGTAGATGAGATATCATAGATGATCTAGGAAATTACTTCGGAATTTTTACAAGATTATTCGAATTTTATATTTGAAGCCGAAGTTGGGCCTTAACGATCTTTCCGAAAATAAGGAAATGGGGTAAATTGTCAGTTTGTAACCAAACTCATCTTTAGGAGTTAGAATATGACTCTTTAGTCGCAAATAAGAGTTTAGACATAAATTAAGGAATTTTTGGAAGTTTCGAGACCAAGGGTAAAATAGTCATTTTACCATAAATTCATACTGTAATCAATTCCGTTCTATTAAGACCTACTATCTTAGAAGTTTTAGACTTCTAATCACCTAGAAAGTGTGCTGACACACTTGTCTCCTTTGACAGGCCACTGAATTTCAACTGTATATATCGATTTGCGAATTAGAAAGTCGATATCTGATTCAGGTAAGTCCACGGACTTACTTAGCTGGCTTCTGGTATGAGTGTAATGTGTATGAGTGGTGTTTGTTAGTTATAATAAATAACGAAACCGGATTAGGCCGACTTTATTATTTACATAATTGACCCAAGTGTATGATAACGGGTCGTGACATCATCTGCCTAGCTCTTGCGAGAGTCTAGGAAGTTCCCTGCGACCAGCCCGGTCTGGTAGACGGTCAGATGCATTAGTACCATTCCACGTTGGTAAACGGGGACAGGGGCGAGGTTTGGGAATCTCTCGTGTCACAAAATAAGTATCATTAGTAATGACATATCACCTAATTAAAAGATAATAAAAATGATTGAGTGTTGCATGTTGATTGTGTATGTTGTGTGTTTGTGCTTTTACCTTTATACTTATGCATAGAATGTTAGCTAACGGTTTTATCCGTGTTGTAGATTTGTAGAGATAGACAGTTGCAGAGAGATCCTGAACGGATGGTCAGCCGGGTCCACGTATTCATTAGATGGGGACAGGGGGTTTCCCATACGACATGCATGTTATGTATCTGTATATATGTTTTGTAAGGCTGTCACATGTGTACATTCATACATTAAAAATAAAATGTTTTGAAATTGTTTTAAATATATTTGTGCCTTGTTGTAAGATCCAAGTAAAATTATTGTCAAACTAAGGTCGGGACCCATTGTGAGGTCCTAACCAGTAGCTCCCTGAGTTCTCAGAAATTGGGGTGTTACAATATGGTATCAAAGCTCTGGGTTGGCAACAATGGCACTTGAAATCTTCTGAAAGACCGATTGTATAAAATAACTAGAACCCGAAAGGGGTCTAAAATTTTCAAAACGGATTTATGTTTTTTTCACGAGCATAGTCGGGTTGTGGGTTAGTAGTACATCGGACTACCATCGCCCTCCGTGGATCTCTGCAACTTAGAATGATAGGTGTGTTAGTTAGTATATAGACTTATATCAATATGTTCTAATGTATTATTATATATATGTATATGTATAGCATGTTAATATCCTAAAGGATATTTTGTATCCTTTAGTTGTGATATAATGAAGCGATTATCGCCTCATTATAAATCGGTAGCGGACTTGAAGAGTTTTCAACACGAGGCAATCGAATCGGACCTTGAATTGAGTATTATACTCAGGTAGGCTGCTTGGTGACCCTTACAAATCATCCAAAGAACAAGTGAGCATGGAAGTAAAGTTGTGCAGATAATTTTTACCACAAGCACAATCAGATGAGGAAGAAATCCCTGAGTCAGTTCAGTTACAAGCAATAGAAGGTCGTACAAGGAACTCAGGCATAAGAGGCTGAGAGATGGAATTAGAAGAACCATCCAGGAGACGAGAAGATCTCCGAGTGGAGATCACAACATTAGAACAAGAACAAAGTAGAACGGAGTACAACCAAGATTTGCGGAATAAAGGGTGTTACAATCGAGGCGGATGCCCCATAGACCATTATGGGCATGAGAAACCAAAAGAGACAAAGTGTCAATCCGGATGTGAGAATCTAAGGTGTACGGAATTAAGACCTACAATTGAGTGTAAAAGCGAAAAGGCAGACCCCACAAGCGTGGGGAGGTTTTGACCTCCTTAAAGATATAAGAAGTTTGAAAGAAATCACGTCGCCAATATCCAAAGATTGGAAGCCTGTAGGAGAGTCAACGGAGTTTGAGGAAGACGATATTACCACCAACACTAGTGAAGAATCCTGTATGGAAGAACGGCCTTGCTAGACTCGAGAGTCCAGGGTAACCCAAATTATTATGGGACATAAGCCATCAACACAGATGGTCCATGCAAAAGGAACTGCAAGTGGGTGATCATTACGGCCATAAGAATTTCAAAAACGCATGCAAGCTATCGTGGAAAACTTGAAACGACTATTTATGTCAAACGAATGGCACAGTGAGACTTGAGAAAGAGAGTTGACCCAAAGGAAGCATAATAGAGTGAAAGATAAGACGAACTAAAGAAGGATAAAAGGATTACTTGAGTAGGTGATGGTTACCAAAGAATTTTAATACCAGACGGGGTATGAGAAGAGTAAGTTCGGGATACTGAGATGAGTCAACTATAGACTGACCGATGTCAGTTGAGGATGTGTAAGTGTTGTTTGGTATTGACAAGTTATATACCGTTAAGAAAGGATAATTGCGACTGTGAATTTATGGGGTAGTTTTACCGACGCCTGGAAGGATTTCCTCAAGTATGCAACAACAATCTTCTTAGACAACTAAGGGTATAGAGAATCGTGTTAGAGGTTACTTGGCTGGTTAAGATCAAACTCCGGTCGAGTCTAGTAGTTTGGATCCGTGTTAAAAGAATTAAGGAAGTAAACGGAAGATGGTTGTTTTCCAATCATAATTTTATTTCAGGAAGACAAAGTAAGGAAAGTACTTGGTACTTCATCCGGTTAATCATTTTGGACTGACAGAACACGTCCTTATGATTACGGGGTGACAACAAAATAATCAGAGTAGCGCAGCGGAAACATGGTGGATCCTAACCCACAAAGCAAGAAGCTCAAGGGTGTTGAGGGATGTCGTGTCGAGTTTAAGATAGTGATAGTTTGTGAAATGCATTCTAGTTGAAAGGAACGTGAGATAGGCTATGTGGAGTTACTGAAAATGTTGTACGGAAACTTATGTGCATGTAGAGGTAATAGAAGGAGACTGGTACCCTATTATGGATCCGAGTGCAGAGTGATGGCGTTGTTGCATGTTGCTAGGCAAGTAGTTTTGGAATTCTATACCTAACGGAGTACGTTAGAGTGAGTTTCTTGATGGATTTAGAGAAGAATTAACGATGTAATAAAAGTATTGTGCATGGTATGCACTAGAAAGCTCAAAGTGAGTAACTACCATTCTGAGTCAAAGATACATAAGAAAGAGAAGCGACGGGAGTATACTTACAACCCAGTAACCGTGCTTAAAGAAAGCGTAATCTCGGTGTAGATTTTACGTGTAATGTTATAGTAGAACGGATCCGAGTTGCATTTTGAGTCAGAAGAATACTATCGGGCTGGTAACAATGGTGGATAAAAGGGCACACTACTGATGGTATGTTAACATTTATTGAGTAGTTATTATCAAATGCCGTCATTCCGGACATAATCTATGTCACTTAAGATCTTGTAATATTCGGGAGAAACCTAAGGTTGAGCTAACGATATATCATAGATCTATAAATAGTATTATAATGCCAAGTGAATACAGAGGATGACCATTGGGTTAATTTTTAGTTGTCTCAAGTGTTAGAGTAGAAAAGGGTATAAGTGATGATTCCTTACTTAAGGAATAAGAGGACTGAGTCATATTAAAAGACAAGACCAAGTGGGTCGTGGTACGAAGAGCATTAGGCACTTCGTAAAGTGTTGGTGGATGTCCAAGACCTTTGGCCTTAGTGTTTAGTCAAAACCTTTTTAGAAGGCCGGAAACAAGTGGTCATAACAAAGGGAAGAAAGTTTAATAAATCATTTTCCGTAGGGTCATCAAAGGATCTAGAAGTGAGTTGTGTAAGGCAACCATTGGAAGTTGTAAAGCGGTTTAAAAGGGATTGATGGACTAGTATTCATCACCCTATTGGAGAGTGCAGCTTCAGTTTCCACAGAGACTAAGTCTGGGAACTGAGTTTGAGATTTTCAGTTGGAGAAATACATACCAGACACGAGTTAGGTCATCAGATTAGAAGATCAGACAGATGAGCCGGATGATATCGGTGAGATACCCGGTAACCACTCTAGAACGTGGTAGCAGATGCTTGTGATCTAAGTACCTGAAAAGATTTAAGATTTAGTGGTTTTAGGAGAAGCTGATAAGGCTACCTAAGATATGCGGGATAATAAGAGACGTAACCTTTCAAAGACCTATGTAGCGATAGTTGCAACCTTGGGAGTGACTAGTTAGGGCTTGACCTTAGATGTGTGATATTTTTTTTGGACTGCGTGTTTATTTCATGATTGAGTGTTTAGTTAGTGATGTGTGTTTTTGGTAATCTTGATGTGCGGGAAACTTAGACGTGGAAACGACGAGACTTTTATGTAGTGATCAAACACACCCAATTGGTGCCTTAAAAGCCGATCAGGATTGTCTTACCCTAAGTTTCGGGACGAAACTTATTTTGAGGGGGATCTGATGTAACGACCGGGTTTTTTTTATTACGCGTTGCTAGGGTTAGAGAAGTTTAGGAAACGAATAAAAATCTAGTGAGACTAGGACATACCAGTTTATTTATAGAAGTCGTTTAATTAAGTACCTTGTCCTAAGTTTCGGGACGAAACTTATTTTAAGGGGGTACTGATGTAATATCCGGAATTTTTATTCCGTTTAATCCCGAATCAAATCGGACTTCGAGCCGTTGACGGTTTCCCATTCTATCTAGTATTTCTTCCTTCACAAATTTTATTATTTTATGTAGAACCTAATTCACATAAAATGATAAAATTATATCAAGCTCTAATTCTTATAATTATGTATTATTTTATGTAGAAGTTAATTCACATAAAATGATAAAATTATATCAAACTCTAATCCTTATAATTATCTATTATTTTATGTAGAATTTAATTCACATAAAATAATAGATTTATACCAAACCCT
Organism: Fagopyrum homotropicum; assembly: GCA_033239125.1. Lineage (NCBI taxonomy): Eukaryota > Viridiplantae > Streptophyta > Magnoliopsida > Caryophyllales > Polygonaceae > Fagopyrum > Fagopyrum homotropicum. The sequence continues at coordinate 68,753,945 of BSWB01000006.1, read as the reverse complement.
AGTTATTATAATTCATTCTTATCGATGACAAGCTGTGACGAAATCATGACTAAGCTGAGACGAGATCATGACAAGCTGCGACGAGTTCAGGACTAAGCTGAGACGAGGCCATAACAAAGCCCGACAAATATGTGACAAACTCATTCATGGGCCTGACAAGGCCATGACGAGTTTTGACAGAGTTTTGACAAACATTTCAGCCCACCTTTCTTGCCACTAATCAGCCCACCTTTCCCTCATTTTGCTTCAGCCCAAGCACAGACTTCTTCAGCCTTGCAGCAACCCATCCCTGCTCAGCTCCAGCCAGCCCACATCACTCCCGGCCCAAAGAGAAGGCGGCCTGTACTCCGTAACCCTCGCAGCCAGAAGCCCAGCGGATGAGATCTTGTGCAGCCGTTACACCGTTTCCCTTCTTTCCCTCTGTAACCCTAGGCCACCTCTCCTCTCACACACGTAACATCTTCTGCCTCTCCCTCCTATACACTCAACGCAACCGGCATGGTCATTCCTGCCATCGGAGACAACGAGCAGCAGCAAGACCCCTGTTCCCGAGCCAACAGCCTCGCATGGCTACTGCAGACGACCCTAGCGATGGCAAGAGGGGGCTCTCGCCTTCTGCTTCTTTCGCTGGCAACAACCTCGCGTGGCAGCAGCCATTCAATAACGCAACCAAACCCACTGGCGATGGCCGTCCTTCCTGGGAGCAACAGCAGCCTTCATTCCTCCATCTTCATCTCGAGCCCTCCTATGGCTCCCCTCTATACGCAGCAGCAGATCTCGAGCAACAGATGTAGAGAGAGATGTGCAATCGCGAGTCTTGCCTCCCTTCTACACGTAGCAACAATGGGGAGGAGGTCGAGTGCAGTGCTCTCCTAGACATGTCGGTGTTGAAGATGTTGCGAGTCCTATGGCTTGCTAGACCATCTACCCTCCTCTACACGCATGTTTGGAGCAGCGAACAAACCATGTGCGCCTAGCAACAGTGAGTCACGACCTTTCTTTAGGCTTTGTTCACGCAAGCACGCCTTGTCCGGCTAGTTGGGTAAGGACCGCAACCCTCTTCTATGTGTTACCCTCTTTGTGTAGATGTTGATTAGAGTACAAATTGATGCATTTAGATCCTCCAAAACAGCCATGGAAGATGACTGGAAGTGCTGTCATATTGCTGGATTTTCTGAGTTGGCGAGCAGTCAACTTCATGTTCGATTTTGGATTAAGCTAGACTCCTTCTTTTTGGCTGGTTTTCGGATATGTCATATACGGTATTGCATAGTAAAGCATACTAAAATTTTAGAGGAATTGGAGTTACGGTTTGAGAGTTATTGTGTTCCAAAGTTCATGCAATTTGTATGTATGTGCTGAGTGTTGGGGAAAACAGCAAGTGATGCTGTTTTGTGAGATGGTTTTGAATAAGCTCTTGATCTCCGTTGGGCTTGAATTTTGGATATGATATAGTTGACTCATTTTTGTAGAACATATTAAAATGTGAGAGGCATCCAGCGAGTGGTTTGGGATGTATGATTTTTCAAAGATTGAGTCGTAAGCAGTTTTTCTGTTGTGCTGAAATTCGGTTTTGTGAGATAGTTTTAAATAGGATTTTGATCTCCTTTGCGGCTGAATTTTAGATATATTATAGATAAGATTTTATAGTAGAACGTATCAAAAGTTGGGATAAATCCAGCGAGTAATTTAGGAGTTATGATTTTTCAAAGTTAAGACAATGTGCTGTTGGTTAAGTGTTGTAACCAACTTTGGAAATTTTTGTAGAAGTGATGGTTGAACAGTTTTAAGAAATTCTTGCTCCTAGGAGTAGATGAGATATCATAGATGATCTAGGAAATTATTTCGAAATTTTTATAAGATTATTCGAATTTTATATTTGAAGCCGAAGTTGGATCTTAACGATCTTTCCGAAAATAAGGAAATGGGGTAAATTGTCAGTTTGTAACCAAACTCATCTTTAGGAGTTAGAATATGACTCTTTAGTCGCAAATAAGAGTTTAGACATAAATTAAGGAATTTTGGAAGTTTCGAGACCAAGGGTAAAATAGTCATTTTACCATAAATTCATACTGTAATCAATTCCGTTCTATTAAGACCTACTATCTTAGAAGTCTTAGACTTCTAATCACCTAGAAAGTGTGCTGACACACTTGTCTCCTTTGACAGGCCACTGAATTCCAACTGTACATATCGATTTGCGAATTAGAAAGTCGAGATCTGATTCAGGTAAGTCCACGGACTTACTTAGCTGGCTTCTGGTATGAGTGTAATGTGTATGAGTGGTGTTTGTTAGTTATAATAAATAACGAAACCGGATTAGGCCGACTTTATTATTTACATAATTGACCCAAGTGTATGATAACGGGTCGTGACATCATCTGCCTAGCTCTTGCGAGAGTCTAGGAGGTTCCCTGCGACTAGCCCAGTCAGGTAGACGGTCAGATGCATTAGTACCATTCCGCATTGGTAAACGGGGACAAGGGCGAGGTTTGGGAATCCCTCGTGTCACAAAATAAGTATCATTAGTAATGACATATCACCTAATTAAAAGATAATAAAAATGATTGAGTGTTGTATGTTGATTGTGTATGTTGTGTGTTTGTGCTTTTACCTTTATACTTATGCATAGAATGTTAGCTAACGGTTTTATCCGTGTTGTAGATTTGTAGAGATAGACAGTTGCAGAGAGATCCGGAACGGATGGTCAGCCGGGTCCACGTATTCATTAGATAGGGACAGGGGGTTTCCCATATGACATGCATGTTATGTATCTATATATATGTTTTGTAAGGCTGTCACATGTGTACATTCATACATTAAAAATAAAATGTTTTGAAATTGTTTTAAATACATTTGTGCCTTGTTGTAAGATCCAAGTAAAATTGTTGTCAAACTAAGGTCGGGACCCATTGTGAGGTCCTAACCAGTAGCTGCCTGAGTTCTCAGAAATTGGGGTATTACAATTGATATGATTAAGGCATTTCGGTTTCGATTCCTTTCTTCTTCTTGATCAACTTTTAGTTGCTCTTGAATATCTATATTTTTCCCCTTATTACCTTTCCGGGAATTAGGATGCAATTGCTCGAAAGTGTGAAGTTTGAAGTTGAAAGTGGTGAGGTGTGTTAGAAAATAGGTTTGGGAAGTCAATCATGATGATGAGTAACTCGGCACCATTCACATAGCCGGGTGTGTGTCTTGCCAAAGTCGGATTGAGCAATATTCCTAATGAGTCATTGTATGTGCATCACGGTTTGAGGCAACTCGAAAAATTGAGTTAATGTTGATTTCCTAGGATTCGGTTATTGTGCACCTATGTCTTTGATCTAAAAAAGTAAAGCCGAAAAATTGTGCTGAAAAAGAAGAGCAAAGCTCTCATTGGTGGTTGAAGTGTGCTTAAAAAGTTTGTGATGTTATTGTCCTCTTTCTTGGATTTTGCACCACATATCCTAATCAATATCTCACCCTAACACGTTTGTTGACCTTTATTTGAAAGACCTTAAGATCTTTGAGATTGTTGTTTGAATTTGTGGTCCAAATTGGATTTTTCCCATGATTGATGTTGATTTTGCTTCAGGTTATGATGCTTGTTTTAAAACTTTTGCAAGATGTGATTGTTCTTTTCAAGGTAAGAGTCTTTTTGTTCACATAACAGTTTTTGGAAAGCTATGAAATAAGTGTAGAGAGCAATCTTTGAATAGAAGCACTAATCCAAAAATATTGCGTTTTTCCTTGTCTTTGCATTCATATTTCATACACGTGGTTTTGAACCTTTCTTGGGGACAATCAAGAGGCAAGTATGGGGTATTTTGATAGCATAAAATATGACGCAGTTTAGATGTGCATATACGTGGTTTTTTCCTTTCTTTTGAGCACATGGACATACATTCATAGCACTTATTGAGCATATTCACCTATTATCTTGTAATCGAGATCTACACAAGCTTGTTGTGATTTTAGGTGAATTGGCGCTGAATTTGAGTAGAAAGGAAGCATTTACTGAGTAATGGTCGATGAGGAGCTCATTGGGAAGCATTGGAACATCATAGGAAGGAGTATGAAGTGAAACAGAGGAGAAAAGCATCGAAAAGGAGAAACCATGGCCAAGAAAGAAGTTCCACGGCCGGGGTTTTGATAATTCTTTGAATTTCACATGTGGAAACGAAGGTCGAGAGTCACCATTGTAGGAACCTTGGCCGTGGTTTTGATGATGTCACCCGTGGTTTTTTTCGGAAAAGACCGTTCCGTTATTGTCACGTCAGCAAGAAAGGAAGAAGCCCTTAGACCTTATTTTATCTTATAAAAGGAGGTTGACGGTTGCATTTTTTAGGATCTCGCTTTGGAACGCGCTTTGACAACGATTTACAACACACATTTGGATTCACTTTCATACTTCCGATTTCCCTATGCTAGAGAGTGGATTGCTTCACCATCGGAGGGAGATTGAAGAGCTTTCTTGATTCCGCCTTGGAAATTTGTGAGATTTTCTTAGTTTTGATTATTGTCTTTGAGAATACATATTCTGGGATTATACATTGTTTGATTCAGTTATTGATTTTTGGAAGATTGATTCTTGAGATATCATTATTCATCTTTGTGTCTTTCTTGGTTGAATGCCATTCTTGATTCTTTCTTTGATTCTTGATTGAATATGATGATGATTGTTGGCTAAACCCCCTACGATTCTAGGGTGAAGGGTTGATGGTCGTGGTATAGATGATGATAGATTGAGCCTTAACAGATCGGACCCTGAGAGTTGTGAGACGAAACCCTCGAACGAGGTTTTCTACGGCTTGTTCTTCAGGAACCATGACCGTGGTTCCCCAAGATATCCCGTGATTTCCTCTGTATTGTACGTTTCGCCCTTACCTTTATCCAAAGTTAAAGATTGCCTAAATCCTACCTTTGTTGACCCTTCCTAACGTTTAGCCTTACTTGGTTACGAGTGTTTACGAGTTATAGGTAATAGGGTATTCAAAACTCTCTATTAAGGTGGAGAGTGTCACAACCTTTACCTTTGTCCTTCCTTTGACTACCTTGGGTTTGGTGTTTGGTATTGAGAGTATAATCCTATCCTTAGAACCTCTTCTTGACAAGACTCAACATCCATTAAGTAAAATCCTAGGGGTGAGATAAAAGGGTGTTGGAACTTCACCGTACGATACTCACCTTTGACATATACCTTTGTTGTCCAGCTCTGTCCGTACATATCTTTAGACATCTTGAATCGAATGCCGCAATCGGATACTTGGATCTTTAGAATCCGCATCCCCATTATTCTTGCTTCTATATTCTTATAGTGATCATTGTTTTGCTTGCTACACAAGTTGGTGTTTTATATTGAGAGTATAATCCTATCCTTAGAACATCTTCTTGACGAGACTCAACATCCGTTAAGTAGAATACTTGGGGTGAGATAAAAGGGTGTTGAAACTTCACCGTACGATACCCACCTTTGACATATACCTTTGTTGTCCAGCTTTGTCCGTACATATCTTTAGACATCTTGAATCGAACACCGCAACTGGATACTTGGATCTTTAGAATCCGCATCCCCATTATTCTTGCTTCTATATTCTTTATTGTGATCATTGTTTTGTTTGCTACACAAGTTGGATTACCTTTGTTGCTTTGTTCTCACCGATTCCCTGAGATCGACTTCGGAATATCAGCCCATACTACGATTGATCCATACACTGAGGATTCGCTATCTTTAGGCTTAATTCTCGGATATAAAAATAAATCTTATTTTCGCACACACCTTTTGTTTTGAACTCGACTCCGGAATATCAACCCATACTACGATTGATCCGTACTCTGACAAGAGAATCATTAATATGAATGGTAGATGTGGTCGCTGGCGCTGTCGACTCTACAACACTCCTCAGCTCATAAACTCTGGCTTATACATCTCTGGTGTCTGCAGAACAACCAACTCGTCCTCTACCCCTCCATTGTCCCGGAGTGGAACCCTGAGGAGCGGTAGAACCAGGAACTCTATGTTGTTGTTTCTGCTGTTGATACTAAGGAAGATCCCAACTACGATAGCGCCTTGCCCTGACGGCAAATCGCAACTCTATGTCTTGGCTTGTCACAAGAAAAGCAAGTCACTACAGGCTTCTTGCAATCAGCTTGAATGTGTCCAGCACCTGCGCAGTTATGGCACTGCCGTCCTCTGTCATAACCTTGCGTGAACTGCTGAAAACCAGAACGTCCCGGCATCTGACTACGCCCAAACCCAACTGCTCCAACTCTAGCACTAGCTGATCCAGTCCTCTGCCTCTTCTCAAGACCTCCTGTTTGAGAAGCTCTCCTCTAATCCGGTCGGTCTCTCTCATATGCAGAAGTTCTATCCTGATAGTCTATCGAAGAATCGCAATGGAAACCAGCAAGGTAAGAGCGGGTATCCTCCCTCAGCCTCCGGGAGAACGAATACACTTGTTGATCCTCTGGTGGTGCAGACGGACCCAACAAAGACAACTCATCCTAAAACTTGTTGATGATCTCAGCAATAGGAAGATCCCCAAAACCAGCCTCAAGGAAATCCTGAAGACGATCCCTCCTCATTACTACAGGGCAAAAGCGATCCCTGATCACCATCTTCATCTGCTCATAACTAGTGACCTTACTGTGAGCGGTCCTCTACCAAGAATAAGCTTGATCCTTCAACAGCATATGTGCTATGTTAACTCGACGTCCCTTTGGAAAACCGATCGCCTCTATAGAAAAATTCAACTGTCCTAGCCACGGCTCCACTTCCAATCCAGTCTTTCCCATAAAAGTGGAACCTTCAGCTAGTCGAAATCCTTCAATCAATTGTTGGGCCTCGGCTCTCTCGTCTCAGCCGGTGCTTGTTCGCCACTTAGCATGCGTGCAAATAAGCTTTAATTATAAAACTAGAAATCAAGCAAGCGAACCCGCAGTGTACGGATCGATATAGTTGAGCAAGAATTCCAGAGTATCGAACACAGGGATTTGGGGGGAACAAATTCAATTATAGGTTATCAAGCGAGTAAATGTAAGAAGCTTTTCAAATATTGGGAAAACAACAATCCTAAAGATCCAGATATCCAGTTGTGGCAATCGATTCAAGATATACTAAAGGTATAAGGACAGAGTTGAGGGTTGCAAAGGTATGCTAATGTAAGGTAATCGTACGGTGAAGTTCCAAACACCTTATATGACTCACCTAGAAGACACTCTCTATAAAGGTTGTTGAGGCTTCAGTATAGAAAGGTTCTAAAGGCAAGAATTAACGTCAAATACCTAAACTTGTAATCCAAGGATCAAGACTAACTAAACCGATTAAGGTTGTGACACTCACAATCGAGGTAGAGGTTGTTGAGGCTTCACTATCACCTAGAAAAGGCAAGCCAAGACTAAGTTAAAGCAAATCTTTAACTTTGGATTAAAGTAAAAGCAAGTTCGTAAACTAACACAAAATTACGGGTAGTTCTTGAGTTCCACGGCCGTGGAAACTCAAGAACAGACCGTGGGTTAGGTTCGTCGGCGATTCTCTCTAACTCTCAGGGTCCAATCTGTTTACGATCGATCTATCATCATCTAAGCCACAACTATCAACCCTTCACCTTAGAATTGTTAAAGGGTTTTAGCCAACAACAGTCATATTGATATCAAATTCAAGGTTTGAAAGAATAAAAGATGAAAACTTCCGAAAACCTTCAATAACTTTCAAGTCAATCTCAAATCCACAAATCAAGAACAATAGCGTCAATAGATTTGGAATAACACAAACAATCACAAATCTTAGATAAGAAGGAAGAACGGGATGTTAATCCGTCTTCTAAATCAAACCTAAGCAAGAAGCGAAATCTTCTTACGAACAATCTTCCGAATCTTCAATCTTCCGTTAATCCGGAAATCCCAATGGCAAAGCACAAATCTCTCAATCACAATCTCCGCCAAAATGCGAAATTAGGGCAATTCCAAGTGTAAGCGGAAATGCATCTAAGCGTAAGCGAAGGTGACGGAATCTCTCTTCGTCCGTCCTTTTATAGTGTAACATAAAATATTGGCCCGGCCCAACTGCGTAGGAGATCGTGGCTTAAAGTGTGGCGAAAAAGATCGCCAAGATCACGGTCGTGGAAGGGTTCCACGACGTAATTTAGAGCGTGGAAACTATCACGGTTTGTCTCAATCTTTCCACGGCTGTAGAAGTTGCTGGAATGAATCACGCTTCCCTTGCCAAGGTTCCACGACCGTGGACTTGAACGTGGAATGTAGTACGGCCGTATTTTAGAGCGTGGTTTAGGGCTAAACCGTAATTCTTCCCTTCCTCGTGTATATTCTTCAAGTTAGCACCTTCCTTAGCTCCTAGAGATGTCCTCAATCCTTGAACATACTCAATCAAACTCCATTCTCGCACAATCCGTTCGGAAATAGCTCTTAATTGCCTACAATCAACATAAAGCTTGTGTAGATCTCTATATCGACATTATAGAAAAACTAGCTCACAAATGCATTAATGCTAAATCAATGACTATCAATATGGATGAAATACACTTAGAAAACGTGCCTAAAATATCACAATATTTCATGCTAACAAATAACCCCATACTTGCCACTTGCTTGTCCCTAAGCAAGGTCTTTCAAAAGCTTTAAAACACAAGTTAGGATGAAATATATGTACCTTTTCAAGCAAAACTTCTTTTGGATGAATGTGCCTTCTAATCAATAGATCGTTCTCAAATCTTGCTTCATTCGTTTATAAGACTTTCATACACTTAATCAAAGAGTAAAGAGTAAAGAAAGCTCGTGAATTAATCAAACTTCCATGTAAACATCATAACCTTCAAACATTATCAAAATCAATCATAAGAAACTTCAATTTAGATCACCAAGTCATCTAACATTCCTTTGATCTAAGGACTTTTCAAACAAGGTCTAGAATGTGGAAAGGGAAGGAAACTTTAAGGAATGTGGTGCATGAATCCGGGAAAGTGGATAACTACTCTTTTCTTCTTCTCTTGCGGTTTCCGCAACATTTCAACTTAGAGCTTCGCTCTCTTCTTTTCATTTTTCGACTTTACTTTTGGAGTTATGGATAGAGGTGCACAAAAACCGAAGCCTAGGAGATTGGTGTTTCTCAATTTTTATGAGATGCCTCAAACCCTTAGTGCACATACCATAATCCGCTAAGAATATCGCTCAATCCGACTTTGGCAAGACACAAACACCCGGCTATGTGAATGGTGCCGAGTTACTCATCATCATGATTGACTTCCCCAAACCTACAATTTCTTTCTATTCCTTTGAATGCAAAGTATTGCTTTTATGGCCCTCCCACATCAAACATGCCTTTTTCAATCAACTCCTCCAAATTCCCGGATAGGTAAAGGAGGTCAATATTTCAATGAGGGGCTAAATGATCAAAGAAAGAAGAAAGAAAATCGAATTGCCTTAATCATCTCAAAAGGAAGCATAAGAACTTATAGTGTGATTTCAACCTTGACTCCTCAATGATAACACGATTTATGACTTAGGTTTAGGTAATCAATCATATAGATTCATCACTCATTCATGCATGGTTTAGCACAAATTCGCGACGTTTGCATTTAAATCACGTATTTTGTCGAGATAGACGTCTACACGGACTTGTGTGTTGCTTTGTAGGTATTTCGGGGGTCTTTTGGACATTAACCGATACATTTGAGGGCCAAGCCTCATGATGGTACACATCCAAAGCTTTGGAGGAGCATAATTGGAGCAACAAAGGACACAAAGACCACTATTGGTGCAAGCAATGGAGCAACTCATGGCTAGACGATCATAGCATGTTTCTGCTGAAGAAAATCGGACCAACTAGCAGATAAATCGGCCGATTTAATTCACTAGGTCGATTTTTGGGCCTTTGACAACTTAAGCCTCGTGTCCCACGATCTCTTGTCCGGTCTTGCTCTTGGTGGAGAATATAAGTGGTCCTGCAGGTTGTTGCTGAGCATCTCTCCTCTCCCACACTCTCATTCACAGCTCACCAATTTGGGGGGAAAAGATTGGAGGAGAAGAAAAGCTCTCAAGGATTGAAGGAAGAAGAAGAACACCATTTTTAAGAGTTTTGAGTGATTTTTGTAATCTTGGATTGAAGAACTATTGCAAGGGTTGTTAGGAACGTTTTGAATCTTCATTTAAGAGTTTGTAAGTCTTGCTACAACTTAGATTCAGCTGAGATTTATTGATTTTGCTTGTTTATCTTTCATTATCCATCTATGAACACCATGTATGCTTGTTTGATGATTTTGGATCTTGGTATGCATATTATTGGCTAGTTTATTGTGATTCTATAGTGACGGATTGATGGTTATGGCTAGGGTGATGATAGAATGGACTTATATGTTAGTTTTGGATGATTTGTATACACGAAACCCAAACCAGTTAGAAAAATCGTCCTGTTCTTCATGATAGATCGGCCGATTTAGTGTAGAACAGCCCGATTTATTCTTCTGTTGCTCTTTAATTGATGAATCTGTATGATTGGGGTGTTAGGTTGTTAAATCCTAGTGTTTATTAAGCCTAATTTAGCTTAGGATCACCTAATGCTATCAACCTAAGTGAGGGAAGAGATCTACCCGATGATTTCCGATCTTAGATACCTTAGAAGATGAATTCTAGGTAGTAGCGAGCCACATAAGCCGCTATTGGATCGAGTGTGCTAGGATTATTGCTTGAGATTTCCCTATTCCGAGACTTACCCGGTAAGGAGAGGGTTACCCTTAAGTAGTATCTAGTTTGTGCGGAATTCCTTACTCTAACCCCTTGAGACCTACCCGGTAATAGGAGTTTGATGCGGGATTAGTGAAGTGAGAGACCTACCCGGTAATTGCTTCTATTAGTGAAACATTCTTTCCCAAACACCACAGCTTGTCCTAAGAATCTTTAGAACCTTGAGTCCGATGCCGTAACCGGAAATCTTGACCTTTAGAATCCACTTTTATCTCTCGATCATATACTTTGTGCTTTGTTTTACTTGCTCGCTTTGCTAGCTTGAGTTGTTAGTTGTTTTATTACCTTGCTTGATTTGTGATCTTTGTTTGATCACCACAAAAACCAACCAAAAACATTGTGTTTTCCATTTTTCTTTGTTCCTCACTTTATCTTAGTCTAGATTTACACTATCTTTGATCATGCTTGACTCGATTTCACCTTAGTCTTTGTGTTCGACCTCGGAATACTATCCCTACTACAAACGTCCCGTACACTGCGGGTTTCGCTAGGAGTTAGGATAAATATAACGAGTATAAATTTAAAGCTTATTGCGTGCACATCACACGATCTTAGCGTAACAAGTTTTTGGCGCCGTTGTCGGGGACTAGGTCTAGATTGAGTCATTTTGTGATTGTTTATAGTGTAGATCTTTCTTGTTACTTTTGATCTCTCTTTGGTTTGTGTCTTTGCTTTTCAGGACATATCTTACTCTTTAGGTGTATGTGAAGATCTCGTGGCAAGGATTTAGCTCCATTCGATCCCGAACCGGAGAAAACCCTTAGATCTAGATCCAAGAGCATCAAAAAGGGGAAAGAGATGGCCGGAAGAGACCTCCAAGCTGAATTGGATGAAGCCTTAGAGCAAATAAGGCTAAGAGATGAGCTCTTGGAGGAAGAAAGGAGACTTGCCAATGAGAGGCAAGAGGCAACTAGGAGGGAGATTGATGAGATTAGGCAAGCCCTTGTTCAAGGAGAGCTTAATCGCCGACAACCTCCACCTCCTCCACCACAACCGCAGCCGGCGGCAAATGTTAGGGTTGTACCCATTGCCATTGAAGAGCCACAAACTTTGGGGAGACGTATGGATCCGGCACAAAGAGCACACCGTCCGGGTGTGAACTTAGGAGATCCCGCAGCCCACAACTACGAGCTCCGCCCTCAAGTTCTACAAATGATCCGGCATAATCAATTTGGAGGGATGGAAGGAGAGTCTCCTCATCAACACTTGATGAACTATGAGATTTTGATGGAGACTCTTAGACCACCAAGATTGGAGAGCAACAACCATAAGCTTAGGGCTTTTTCCTTCTCTCTTAAGGACAAAGCCTTAGCTTGGTATCAATCTATTCCACAAGGGCGAGTTGGTACTTGGGAGGAGATGACAACCGAGTTTTTGACTAAGTTCTTCCCACCTTCCAAGACTACCGAGTTAAGAGGGAAGATCAATGCCTTCATGATGAAGGATAGAGAGAGTTTGTTCAAGTCTTGGGAGAGATTCAAAGACCTTCTCCTAGATTGTCCACACCATGGCATACCGAAAATTGAGCTATTGGAGATCTACTTCAAGGGACTTGATGAAGATAGCCAATTCAAGCTTCAATCTCTTTCCGGTGGGACTTTCATGGAGAAGCATGTGGATGATGCTTGGGAGTTTGTAGGGAAACAAGCTCTGGTGATTGAGAAATACTCCCATAGGAAGAGTGAAGGGAGAAAGGCGGGAGCATATGAGGTGAGTGAGGTCACCATGAGCAATTTCAAGCTTGATGCCATCAACAACGAGCTAAAGTCCTTGAGGGAGTTGTGTGCTACAACTTTGAAGAATCAAGCAACTCCTCAAGTGCTTCCACAAGCTAACTTATCTTCCAAGGAGGAGGATGTGAACTATATGGGAAGGGGCAACTACAACAACTACCAAGGCCCAAGGAACTTCAACAACAACCGGCAATTCAACAATTACCGGCCCAACCACAACCATCCCGGGTTTTCCTACTCTAACCCGGATGGAGCCTTGAACCCTCCCGCTTCCACAAGCACAACTCCACCACCAAGAGCTTCACAAGAACCTCCACCCGGATTCACTCAACCTCCAAAGGATAGGACCGAATTAATGTTTGAACAATTGCTTGGAAGGTTGAGTGGTCTTGAGAGCACCGTGATTGCAATTTCCAAGGCTCAAAAGGTTTTGGAAGCACAAGTGTTCTAAAAGGCGGGTGAAGCACATAGAGATCCGGGAAAGCTTCCTGGGAGAACCGAAGAAAACCCAAGAGGCCAAGTGTTGGCTATCACAACCAGGAGTGGGTTGAGTATGAAAGATCCTTTGCCCAAGGATAATGCTAAAGGGAAGCAAGTGGTGAATGAAGAAGAAACTTTGCAAGGAGATGGAGGCAAGAGCAAGGATGTAGAGCCAACCTATGTGGCACCGCCTCCATACAAGCCACCACTACCGTTCCCTCAATCACGAGCAAGAGCTCGCTTGGACAATCACTTTGGTAAATTCCTTGAACTTATGTCTAAATTACATATTAACATTCCGTTCATGGATGCTATTTTAGGAATGCCGGCATATGGCAAGTTCTTGAAGGAAATACTCTCCAATAAAAGGAAGTTGGAAGAGTATGGGGAGATAAGAATGACAAAGAGATCCTCGGAGTTGATTCAAACAATGAAGGAGGAGATGCCTCCTAAGCTAAGGGATCCGGGATCCTTTTGTGTGCGAATCGGAGTAGGAGAAGTGAAGTATGACGCCCTATGCAATCTTGGGGCAAGTGTGAGCATCATCCCGCTTGCACTTTGCAACAAGGTTGGGCTAGGAGAGCCAAAGCCGGTCAAGATGACCCTTTACATGGCGGACCGCTCAATCACTCATCCGGTTGGGATCTTGGAAGACATTCCGGTGCAACTAGGGAAGTTCTATGTGCCCATAGACTTCGTTGTTTTGGACATCCCGGCAGACTATCCGGTTCCTATCATCTTGGGAAGACCTTTCCTAGCTACTTCTGGATGTCTAGTAGATTGCAAGAATGGGACTCTCTCCTTCAACATTGGAGAAGAGAACATCAAGTTCAAGCTATCCACAATGATGAAAGGGCCAACCCTTGATGAGGATGTATTCAACATAGTTGAAGAAGAGGAGTCTAGAGAGGTTGTGAGCTCAATCTTGCTCAAGGATCCACTTGAGAAGGTTCTTAGCTCAAGCTTGATGGAAGAAGGAGTTGAGGAAAGTAACAATGAAGTAATCAAGGCCTTGAATGCATTGGACGAGCTACCAAGTGTTGGATTTGAAGTGCTAGAAGAAGGGAGAAACTGGCAGAAAAATCGGACTAGAGGGTCCAAATCGGCCGATTTTTGGCCTTGTGCTGAAATTTCAGCCAGTTCAGCAAAAACAGAAACTCAGATCAACCCACTGCAAGAAAAATCGGCCGATTTTTCCTCCTGGGCCGATTTTCCTGAGTCTTTTCAGCATCAACCACTTGAGTGTGAGCAATCATCAAGGGACTTCAAGGAGGCTTCCATGGCTTTGCAATCATCTCAACCTACATTGTATGGATCATCTCCAACCGAAAAAGGTCCTCCTCAACTTGATCTTAAACCTCTTCCCTCTCATTTAAAGTATGCTTTCCTTGGTTCAAATTCTACTTATCCGGTGATTGTGAATGCATCTTTGAATGATGATGAGCTTAATAGATTGTTGAATGATTTGAAACTGCATAGAAAGGCAATAGGATACACCATTGATGATCTTGTTGGCATTAAGCCTTCTTTGTGCATGCATAAGATATTGATGGAAGATAATCATAAACCCTCTATTGAACATCAAAGGAGACTAAATCCTATAATGAAAGAGGTAGTTAAAAAAGAAATCATTAAGTTGCTAGATGCGGGAATTATCTACCCTATCTCGGATAGTAAGTGGGTTAGTCCCGTTCATGTAGTACCTAAGAAGGGTGGGATGACCGTAGTGACCAATGAGAACAATGAACTAATCCCAACTAGGACGGTTACGGGATGGAGGATGTGCATTGATTATAGGAAGTTGAATATGGCCTCTAGGAAAGATCACTTCCCTCTCCCTTTCATTGACCAAATGCTAGAGAGGTTAGCTCAACATTCTCATTTTTGCTATTTAGATGGTTATAGTGGATTCTTCCAAATCCCTATCCACCCCGATGACCAAGAGAAAACAACCTTTACATGTCCATGGGGTACTTTTGCATATAGGAGAATGCCATTTGGGTTGTGTAATGCACCTGCCACCTTTCAAAGGTGTATGATGGATATCTTTTCGGAATACATTGAGAATATCATGGAAGTGTTCATGGATGACTTCTCTGTTTATGGTTCTTCCTTCGATAATTGCTTGGATAACTTGTCATTAGTATTGCAAAGATGTGAAGAGACAAATCTTGTCTTGAATTGGGAAAAATGCCACTTCATGGTAAGTGAAGGTATTGTGTTAGGACACTTGGTGTCTAACCGTGGCATTGAGGTTAACAGAGCAAAAATTGAAACGATAGAGAAATTGCCACCACCTACCTCGGTGAAAGGGGTAAGGAGTTTCTTAGGGCATGCCGGTTTTTACCGGAGGTTTATTCAAGACTTCTCTAAAATTTATAAGCCTCTCACTAACCTACTAATGAAGGATGTTGATTTTGTCTTTTCCAAAGATTGCCTTGAGGCTTTTTGTAGATTGAAGAACGCCTTGATCTCCGCACCTATAATGCAACCTCCGGATTGGAGTTTACCGTTTGAGATCATGTGTGATGCAAGCGATGTAGCCGTTGGGGCTGTTTTGGGGCAAAGGAAAGATGGGCGAACTCATGCTATTTATTATGCTAGCAAGACGCTAGATGATGCCCAACTTAACTATGCTACCACCGAGAAAGAGTTGCTAGCGGTGGTGTATGCTTTTGAGAAGTTTCGGTCATACCTTGTTGGAGCGAAGGTCATTGTTTATACGGATCATGCTGCAATCCGTTACCTCCTTACAAAGAAGGATGCCAAACCTAGGTTGATTCGATGGATCCTTCTTCTTCAAGAGTTTAATTTGGAAATCCGGGACAAGAAGGGATCCGAGAACTCCGTGGCGGATCACCTTAGTAGACTCCCACCATTGGAGTTTGAAAGAGAGGACATCCCGATTGATGACTCATTCCGGGATGAGCAATTGCAAATGGTGGAGGAATGCTTGTTCCAAGTGTCTAGAGGAAGTGAGCCATGGTATGCCGACATTGTGAACTACTTGGTGTGTGAGGAAGTGCCCCCCGGATTAACATATGCCCAAAGGAAGAAGTTCTTCAAAGATGTGAGGCACTACTATTGGAGTGAGCCACTTTTGTTCAAAAGAGGACCGGATGGAATGTTTAGAAGATGCATACCGGAGGATGAGGTGGAGAGTGTGATCCGCCATTGTCATTCCTTGCCATGTGGAGGGCATGCTAGCGCACACAAGACATGTGCGAAAGTGTTGCAATCGGGTTTCTTTTGGCCAAACTTGTTCAAGGATGTGCAAAGCTTTGTGGTAGCTTGTGATGCTTGCCAAAGGACGGGCAACATCTCAAGGAGAAATGAGATGCCCTTGAACAACATACAAGAGGTAGAGATATTTGATGTGTGGGGTGTGGACTTCATGGGACCATTCCCTTCTTCATGTGGCAACCTCTACATCCTATTGGCGGTTGACTATGTTTCGAGATGGGTGGAGGCAATCGCCTCTCCTACAAATGACGCCAAGGTTGTGGTACGGTTCTTCAACCGAGTGATCTTTCCTAGGTTTGGAACACCAAGGGTGATCATAAGTGATGGAGGAAGGCATTTCACCAATAGGAACTTTGGGGCACTTTTGGCTAAGTATGGGGTGACTCATAAGGTGGCAACACCTTACCATCCCCAAACTAGTGGCCAAGTGGAGATCTCCAACCGGGAGATAAAGGGAATTCTCGAGAAGACGGTCTCAAGAACGAGAAAGGATTGGGCTATGAAGCTCGATGATGCCTTGTGGGCATATAGGACCGCTTTCAAGACACCAATTGGCACCACTCCTTACAAGTTAGTCTATGGCAAGTCTTGCCACCTTCCGGTAGAGATGGAGCATAGAGCTTATTGGGCCATTAAGTGGCTAAATTTTGACCTCAAGGAGGCGGGAGAGAAGAGGTTGCTTGACATAAACGCTCTTGAAGAGATCCGGTTGGATGCTTATGAGAATGCCCGGATCTACAAGGAGAGGACCAAAAGGTGGCATGACAAGCGCCTCATCCCGAAGGAGTTGAGTGAAGGCGACTTGGTACTTCTCTTCAACTCGAGGCTGCGGCTTTTTCCCGGAAAGCTCAAATCAAGATGGACCGGGCCATATGTGGTGAAGAAGATCTTTCCTCATGGAGCGGTAGAGATAGGAGGAGATCATTGTGGTAACTTCAAATATCTCTACCTCTTGTATGTTGTTCAAGGGCATTTTTCCTCTGTAAAGGAAAAATCGCCCTAGCAATCACTTCCACACCCCACACATCAGATATCTCTACCTCTTGTATGTTGTTCAAGGGCATCTCATTTCTCCTTGAGATGTTGCCCGTCCTTTGGCAAGCATCACAAGCTACCACAAAGCTTTGCACATCCTTGAACATGTTTGGCCAAAAGAAACCCGATTGGCCGATTTTCCTGGGCTGCCAGGGCGATTTTTCCTCTGTAAAGGAAAGTGATGATCTCCAATCAAGCATGGGTGGAGCGGACGTGGAACTTGGACGGCTTGCGGTGCCAAGCGCGGGTTCCGACATCATAATGAACATCAAGAGCTCTCTACCATCCTTGATCGATCATCCACTATCATCATTCGATGTGAACCGAAATACCAAAGCATCACCAATTTTACATTGTGAGAACTCTCTTTCACTTCTTTATTTAGCTTCCACATTGGGGACAATGTGTTTTTAAGTATGGGGTGGGGTTTTCATGATCACTTGCATGATTAGCATCTAGGATAGTTTAATTTTGTCACATGTTTCATTATGTTTTGCATTGTACATACATATTTTGAAAATTCCAAAAAATCAGAAAATTTTAAAATTTTTTCTAGTGCTTCTAAAGCTTGGGAATGACCCTTATGATGAAATTGTCTTGTGAATTGGCTATGGATGGCCTTGTGTGTTAAATTGATGATGCATATGTGGACTTGAAATACTTATTTTGAATTCCATGAATGACTTGTGATTATGATGCTTGCCTTGATTTAATTGAGGATTGAAAGTCAAAATTGCATGCTAGTTCTTGCACATCATCTAGGAATAAATGAGGCAATTCATCTTTCTCTACTTCTCATCTTGATCATGTTGTTTGAGCACCTCAATTGATGTAAATTGACCTCTTTTGACCCATCCGGGAATAGGAGCATGCTAGTGTGTTGATGTGTGTGAAAAGCAAGTGTGGGGTGAAGTTGTTGATGAAAGAATGCTATTAATAAGAATGCTGAATTTGTTGTGAAAGTGTAGACAAAAACATTAGGTTTGGGGACGTTAGTTTAAATGACAAGTAACTCGGTACACTTCACATAATCGGGTGTTGGTGCCTTGCCAAAGTCAAATAAACCAATAGTCCTAACGAGCTTTGGTATGTGTGCCCGGTGTGGATGCACCTCGAAAAATAGAAAAAGCCCGAGGATGGCTAATCACCAAGGTTTCGGCTTTTGTACACCAATGCCATTGTCTCAAAAATAAGAGAAAAGAAAGAAAAGGAAATGAAAAATATACACTTGAGGGAAGTTGATAAGAAATGTGAAGTTGTGGTTGTTTAGTTCCTTTCCCGGATTAGCATCACATAGCCTAGAAAATTCCCACCTAATCACAACGTTTCTTGGCCTTCTATTTTACAAGTCCTTTTGACCTACTTGCATGTGTGTGAGGCTAAGTGATTTAGATTGGATATACTCATGATCATCTTGACTTCTTCATCTTTACATTTCATTGCATGCTATCAAGTTAAGTGTAATTGTCTTTCCATGCTTTAATTTATTTGATGCATAATTGCTTGTCCATTGCCATGAAACATGACTATGAAGGTGATCCAATATTAGAAGCACAACTCCAAAAAGATTTTGCCATTTTTCTGCATACATAAATCATGTCATCTCTTAGTCTATAGTTGGGAATTTGCTCGGGGACGAGCAAACCTTAAGTATGGGGTATTTTTGATAACACGATTTATGACTTAGGTTTAGGTAATCAATCATATAGATTCATCACTCATTCATGCATGGTTTAGCACAAATTCGCGACGTTTGCATTTAAATCACGTATTTTGTCGAGATAGACGTCTACACGGACTTGTGCGTTGCTTTGTAGGTATTTCGGGGGTCTTTTGGACATTAACCGATACATTTGAGGGTCAAGCCTCGTGATAGTACACATCCAAAGCTTTGGAGGAGCATAATTGGAGCAACAAAGGACACAAAGACCACTATTGGTGCAAGCAATGGAGCAACTCATGGCTAGACGATCATAGCATGTTTCTGCTGAAGAAAATCGGACCAACTAGCAGATAAATCGGCCGATTTAATTCACTAGGTCGATTTTTGGGCCTTTGACAGCTTAAGCCACGTGTCCCACGATCTCTTGTCCGGCCTTGCTCTTGGTGGAGAATATAAGTGGTCCTGCAGGTTGTTGCTGAGCATCTCTCCTCTCCCACACTCTCATTCACAACTCACCAATTTGGGGGGAAAAGATTGGAGGAGAAGAAAAGCTCTCAAGGATTGAAGGAAGAAGAAGAACACCATTTTTAAGAGTTTTGAGTGACTTTTGAGTGATTTTTGTAATCTTGGATTGAAGAACTATTGCAAGGGTTGTTAGGAACGTTTTGAATCTTCATTTAAGAGTTTGTAAGTCTTGCTACAACTTAGATTCAGCTGGGATTTATTGATTTTGCTTGTTTATCTTTCATTATCCATCTATGAACACCATGTATGCTTGTTTGATGATTTTGGATCTTGGTATGCATATTATTGGCTAGTTTATTGTGATTCTAGAGTGACGGATTGATGGTTATGGCTAGGGTGATGATAGAATGGACTTATATGTTAGTTTTGGATGATTTGTATACACGAAACCCAAACCAGTTAGAAAAATCGCACTGTTCTTCATGATAGATCGGCCGATTTAGTGTAGAACAGCCCGATTTATTCTTCTGTTGCTCTTTAATTGATGAATCTGTATGATTGGGGTGTTAGGTTGTTAAATCCTAGTGTTTATTAAGCCTAATTTAGTTTAGGATCACCTAATGCTATCAACCTAAGTGAGGGAAGAGATCTACCCGATGATTTCCGATCTTAGATACCTTAGAAGATGAATTCTAGGTAGTAGCGACCCTCATAAGCCGCTATTGGATCGAGTGTGCTAGGATTATTGCTTGAGATTTCCCTATTCCGAGACTTACCCGGTAAGGAGAGGGTTACCCTTAAGTAGTATCTAGTTTGTGCGGAATTCCTTACTCTAACCCCTTGAGACCTACCCGGTAATAGGAGTTTGATGCGGGATTAGTGAAGTGAGAGACCTACCCGGTAATTGCTTCCATTAGTGAAACATTCTTTCCCAAACACCACAGCTTGTCCTAAGAATCTTTAGAACCTTGAGTCCGATGCCGTAACCGGAAATCTTGACCTCTAGAATCCACTTTTATCTCTCGATCATATACTTTGTGCTTTGTGTTACTTGTTCGCTTTGCTAGCTTGAGTTGTTAGGTTTTTTATTACCTTGCTTGATTTGTGATCTTTGTTTGATCACCACAAAAACCAACCAAAAACATTGTGTTTTCCATTTTTCTTTGTTCCTCACTTTATCTTAGTCTAGATTTACACTATCTTTGATCATGCTTGACTCGATTTCACCTTAGTCTTTGTGTTCGACCTCGGAATACTATCCCTACTACAAACGTCCCGTACACTGTGGGTTTCGCTAGGAGTTAGGATAAATATAACGAGTATAAATTTAAAGCTTATTGCGTGCACATCACACGATCTTAGCGTAACACTCAACATGATTTAAGTAACATTCATCACATTATGAAATTTGCAAAAGAGGTATAATCAACTCATTCAATTTCTTTTCAATTCACTATTCGTTTAAGCATGCAATTGTCATCAAACTCAATTCACAAGTAGTGATTATCATAGAAGTCATCTCTATCCTTAGAAGCACAAAATTTTCAAAATTTTTCAATTTTTATGGGTTTTTCAAACTCTTTTTCATGCAATGCAATAATGAAACGTGTAACAATATAATGAAACATGCAAGATAGTCTCAATAGAAGCAATCAAAGTGAGTAAGAGTTATTACAAACTTTTAGTCACACCCCACCCCATACTTGGAACAAACATTGTCCCTAATGTTCAAATAAAAGAAAAAGAAGAAAAGAAAGAAAGAAAAAGAAACTCACAAAATGGCGGTGGAACTGCTGGCGGTAGACGTCTCTCATCATATGGTCAAGGTCATCCATACGTCCGTCTCTAGCGTCAGCTCGGATCTCCAAAGCTCCCACCCTATCAGAAAGGCTAGTAGCCCATTCTGGCATCTGCTCATACCAACCTGAAGACTGGCTGTACCACCCCGGTGCATCTGACGGTGCTGGTGCTGGTGGCGGCGACGCCTGTGCAGACCATGGAGGTGGAGCTCCGTACCATGCAGGAGGGGTCTCCATCCAAGTGGGTCTCTCGCTCACGCTAGCGCGGCGAGAAGATGATCCTGAAGCTCTGGCGGGACGTGGAGAACGTCTAGGCATGTCAGGAGTTATGTCCGGCTGATCCGGAAACGTGCCAAAATCCTGCTCAGCTCCTCCTCCTCCTCCCTCATACTGATCTCTCATCTCCTCCTCCTCAACTACAGGTGGTGGTAGAACATATGGAGGGGCTGCAATCCTGTTCGCATGCATAGCAGTGAACGTCTCCTTCCAGTTATGGCATCCAGCCATAATGGAATACTTTAGGAGCCACTCAATGCCCCTCCCCGTCCTGCTCTCCCATGGCATAACTGCATAAGGTGGACCTCTATGGGTGGGGAAGATGAGACCTCTAGTCATAAAGGCCTGGAGTCCTAGGGGTACAGCAGGAATGCGTGTGCAGGCGGAGAAATCTACCCCTAAAATCCTAGCAAGGTGGGTGACTATCCCACCATATCCAATGTTGCCGGCCCTCTTGTTTTTTAGCTTGCTCATGGTAGCAGCTGAGAGGGTGGCGCAGTCAGCAGGTCGTCCATACAACATGGAGTACAGAAGGAAGAGCTCATCCGTCTTGATCTTCTGAGGTGTCTCCGTCCTAGGGAAGAGACACTCAAAAAGGACCCGGTGAGCAATCTTCAAGGCTAAGTGATACATCAACTTAGCCTTGGTATCAGCTGGTTGTCAGCGGTCCTCGATGGCATAGATCATGACTACCTCCTCCCAGAAATCCTTGGCGTAAACGCCGCTGGGAAAACGACCATTGAAGGTCTCTTGGAACCCAAAGAAGGCTCCCAACTCCCGGATGGTGAAATCATAGTTTCTTTCCATCAGACGGAAAGAAATTGTCCTATCAACATGGCTGTGCTCAAAAGACGTCACAACCTCTCTCGTGATCTCCTCGTAAGCGTCTTCTCGGATAGCCGAAAAGACGATAAGACCGGCTCTATCCAAGAGCCAAGTAAGGTCATCTATGATATATAGAGGAGCTAAATCCTCCAACAGTAGGTACCTAGGTCCTATAACAGCTCTCTTATGGATCCTCTCTAAGGCGTCGAGATGATCCTCGTGAATGGTGGGGACCCTAGGGCTAGGAGGTGATGGTGATGAAGGTGATGATGGAGGTGAAGGGGATGAAGGTGGTGGTGCTCTAGAGGATGAAGAGGAAGAGGGGTTGCCCTTCCTCTTTTTATTATTATCCTTCTCCTTGTTCTTATCCTTATTTCTCCCGGAAACTCTCCTCACAAAATCCATTTCTAGCAGAAAACACGGTCTGTTCTTGGTGTTCCACGGCAGTGGAAGTGACAGAGACCGTGCTTCGTCTCGACTTTTCTCAATACTCAGCAAACAATCACCAAACTCAGCAATCAATCAGTCCTAGACTAATTTCTTCTAATTTCAATCAGTTCTCCTACAAATGCTAGCAAAAACGAAGCCGAATTGACAAAGATAGAGAAAGAACCAAAAACCTAGGTTTTCGGATTTTAGAATCCGAATTGTGCTTTCTCCGGTGGTTTGCCGCTCGAATCGTTGCTTGGATCATGTTGGTGGTTGGATTTGCTTCAGTTTGGGTCGAAGAATCGTTTAAAACGATTAACGAACGAAGAATTGAGGTGAGGGGCGTGATTTCGGCAAAATAGGGCGTGGAATTGGGTTTTTGAGACGTGTTTTGTGAAGAACGTGGTTTATATAGTGGCCGGAAAAATTTTTGAAAACCACGGTCTATCGGGGGGGTTCCATGGCCGTGGAATTGTACGGAACCGTGGTTTTGGTGATTTTTCAAAGGCTTTTGGAAATTACGGTCTGTAAGGGTTCCACGACCGTGGTTTAGGCCGTGGAACTCTTTGTAATGCTCCAAAGTCCAAGTTTCGTCACTTTTCTTCAAACTTTCTCTTTCCCTTTCCTTTTCCACTGTTCCTACATCCAAAAACACGAACATACCGGAGGTATCAAAGGCAAAACAAAGCAAAAACGTCTAAACTAAGCTAAACTATGAATCGAAAACAAAAACGTAAATGCAATACCTTGGGTTGCCTCCCAAGAAGCGCTTTGTTTAAGGTCCGTAGCTAGACCATTTTCGCACTTATTCGAGTGCGGTGGGCGCGAACTCTTCAGCTTGGAGTTCCGGCGTATACTTCTTGAGTCGTTGACCGTTCACCTTAAAGCTTCCTCCCGCTTCACCCCATACTTCAACTGCACCATGGGGGAAAATACGTTTGATTAGAAAAGGTCCGGTCCAACGAGATTTAAGCTTACCTGGAAAGAGACGAAGCCTTGAATTGAAGAGGAGAACTTGATCTCCTTCTTTGAAGTCCTTTGGAATGATATGCTTATCATGCCAACGCTTTGCTCTCTCCTTATAGATCTTGGCGTTCTCATAGGCGTTCAAGCGAAGTTCTTCAAGCTCATTAAGGTTCAAGAGACGCTTCTCTCCCGCTTCCTTCATGCTTTCATTCAACCACTTGATAGCCCAAAACGCCTTGTGCTCTAACTCTACCGGTAAGTGACAAGACTTCCCATACACAAGGTTGTATGGTGTGGTTCCTATGGGAGTCTTGTACGCAGTCCGGTACGCCCACAATACATCATCAAGCTTTAAGGACCAATCATTCCTAGTCCTTGAAACCGTCTTCTCTAGGATTCCTTTGATCTCCCGGTTTGAGATCTCAACTTGTCCACTAGTTTGTGGATGATAAGGGGTAGCGATCTTGTGAGTAACCCCATACTTAGCTAGAAGAGCTTCAAAGCGCCGGGCAATGAAGTGAGAACCTCCATCAGTAATGATAGTCCTTGGTGTACCAAATCGTGGGAAGATGGTCTTGTTAAAGAACTTAACCACCACCATGGCATCATTGGTGGGAGAGGCACTTGCTTCCACCCATCTAGAAACATAATCCACCGCCAAGAGTATGTATTGGTTTCCACAAGATGATGGGAACGGTCCCATAAAGTCAACTCCCCAAACATCGAAAATCTCCACCTCTTGGATGTTATTGAGAGGCATCTCATTCCTCCTAGAGATATTTCCTGTTCTTTGACAAGCATCGCAGCAGGAAACAAAGGTTTGCACATCTCTAAATAAAGTAGGCCAAAAGAATCCAGATTGCAATACCTTAGCGCTAGTTTTGTTTGAACTAGCGTGTCCTCCACATGGTAGTGAATGACAATGGCGGATGACACTTTGCATCTCATCTTCCGGCACACATCGCCGAATAATGCCATCCGGACCTCTCTTAAAGAGGAGAGGTTCATTCCAAAAGTATTCCCGAACATCCTTAAAGAACTTCTTTCTTTGTGTGTAGGATAATCCGGGCGGTATCTCCTGGCAAACCAAATAGTTAACAAAATCAGCAAACCATGGTTCGTTACCTTTGGAGATTACTTCGATGCACTTCACAATGATATGTAAGTGTTCGTCCGGGAAGGAGACATCTATAGGTAAGTGGTCGTCCTCTAGATGTGTTAAGCGACTCAAATGATCCGCAACAGAATTTTCCGAACTCTTCTTGTCGCGGATCTCTAGATCGAATTCTTGTAGGAGAAGAATCCATTTAATTAGCCTTGGCTTCGCATCCTTCTTTGCAAGGAGATACCGGATCGCAGCATGATCCGTGTATACAATCACCTTTGCACCTACAAGATAAGAGCGAAATTTGTCAATAGCATAAACAATGGCTAAAAATTCTTTTTCCGTAGTGGCGTAGTTGAGCTGCGCTTCGTCTAGCGTCTTGCTAGCGTAGTAGATAGCGTGGGTTCGCCCTTCCTTTCTTTGTCCAAGAACAGCTCCTATAGCTACATCACTAGCGTCGCACATAACCTCAAAGGGAAGGCTCCAATCCGGAGGTTGGATAATAGGTGCTGAAATTAGAGCTTCCCGGATCATGTTAAACGCATCCAAGCATTCCTGCGAAAACTCAAAAATTGCATCCTTCATCAATAGATTAGTGAGCGGTTTTGATATTTTAGAGAAGTCTTTTATGAAGCGTCTATAGAATCCAGCATGTCCTAGGAAACTTCTCATCCCTTTCACCGAAGTTGGGGGAGGAAGCTTCTCTATAGTCTCTATTTTTTCCTTATCCACCTCAATCCCTCTACTAGAGATTAAGTGTCCTAATACAATTCCTTCCTTTACCATAAATTGACACTTCTCCCAATTTAGAACTAGGTTAGTGTCTTCACACCTTTGTAATACAAGAGCAAGGTTAGAAAGACAATTGTCAAAAGAGGAACCATAAACGGAGAAGTCATCCATAAAAACCTCCATTATTTCCTCTATGTATTCGGAGAAGATGGCCATCATACACCTTTGAAAGGTGGTTGGGGCGTTGCAAAGCCCGAACGGCATCCTCCTATAAGCAAACGTACCCCATGGGCACGTAAATGTGGTCTTCTCTTGATCATCCGGGTGTATCGGAATCTGAAAGAAACTACTATAACCGTCAAGATAGCAAAAGTGCGAATGTTGTGCTAACCTTTCAAGCATTTGGTCGATGAATGGCAATGGGAAGTGATCCTTCCTTGTCTCATTGTTAAGCTTGCGGTAGTCTATGCACATCCGCCATCCTGTCACGGTTCGGGTAGGAATGAGTTCGTTATTCTTGTTGGTGATGACCGTCATTCCTCCCTTCTTCGGAACTACTTGTACCGGACTCACCCTCTTGCTATCGGAGATAGGGTAGATGATACCTGCATCAAGAAGTTTAAGAATTTCCTTCTTGACAACCTCTTTCATGGTCGGATTCAACCGCCTTTGAGCTTGTCTTGAAGTCCTAAAGTCCTCTTCCATTAATATTTTATGCATGCATAGGGAAGGTTTGATTCCTACTAAGTCCTCAATAGTATATCCTAAAGCTTTTCTATGTTTCCTAAGGACAACCATGAGCTTACTATGTTCATCTATGCTTAGATCGGAACTAACAATAACCAGAAAGGTAGAATTAGATCCAAGAAATGCGTACCTTAGATGAGTAGGAAGTGGCTTTAGTTCCATCGCTTTCGGAGCTTCCAATGATTCTTGAGGAGCATCCGATGCTTCCTTAGAAGTGTCTAAGGAAGTAGAAGGTGTAGGAGGAGAATCAAGAGAAGTTGAAGAAGAGGCACGATCGCCTTCTTCCACGGCCAGAATCACACGGTTTCTCTACATCCTCCACGGCCGTGGTTTTTGGCGTGGAAAGGGAATACGGTTGCTCTGTTCTCTCCACGACCGTGTAACCCTCTGGAGTGAGCCACACTTTAGGGGGTGAAATCCACGGCCGTCGAATATAGTGTATGGCCGTGGATTCTCACGTTTTCGGCTTCGTCGTGGACTTTCTCAAACTCCTCTTCACATACTTCTTCTTGTGCTTCTAAGGCTTCAATTGCCTCATTGCACTCCTCTTCTTCCCCTACATCCATTAGACTCATAGTAATAACCTTTTGCAAAGGATCTTTGAAGAGAATAGCACTTACCTCCTCTCTAGACAATCCTTCTTCATCTTGGATATTGAATATATCCTCATCAAAGATTGGTTCCTTCACTAGAATGGAAAGAACGAATTCTACCTTCTCCTCTCCTATATCAAAGGCGAGTCTAGCATTCTTGCAATCAACTATGCAGCCGGAAGTTGCAAGAAACGGTCTTCCGAGTATGATCGGGACCGGACTATCTCTAGGAATGTCAAGCACAACAAAATCAATGGGTACAAAGAATTTACCTAGCCTGACCGGGACGTCTTCTACAATACCGACGGGGCGAGTGATGGATCGATCCGCCATGTACAACGTCATCTTCACCGGTTTAGGGTCGCCTAAACCGATCTTCCTACATAATGCAAGTGGTATGATGCTCACACTTGCTCCCAAGTCACATAATGCATCATATGTGACATCTCCCACTCCTATGGGAATACAAAATGACCCCGGATCCTTTAGCTTGGGGGGCATTTTCTCCTTCATGGTCTTGATGAGATCCGAAGAATCCGAACTCATCTTAACCTCTCCAAAATCCTCTAACTTTCTCTTGTTAGAGAGGATCTCCTTTAAGAACTTGCCATAAGCCGACATACCTACAATAGCATCAATGAAAGGTATATTAATATGCAGCTTGCTCATGAGTTCTATAAACTTACCGAATTATTTATCTAGACGCGCTCTTGCTCTAGATTGAGGGATTGGTAGGGGAGGTTTGTAAGTTGGAGGAGGAACGTAGACATCTTCCTTCTCCTTCCCCTTTTCTTTCTCTTTCTCAACGGGAACTTCTACAAACTTAGGTTGTGGATCGGTAGTTGTCACCCCGCTCCTAGTTGTGATTTCCATCACCCTTCCCTTTGGGTTGTCCTCCATTTTTCCTGGAAGTTTCCCTTGATTCCTAGGAACTTCCTCCGCATGTGTAAACATTTAGTT
This sequence comes from Fagopyrum homotropicum, assembly GCA_033239125.1. NCBI lineage: Eukaryota > Viridiplantae > Streptophyta > Magnoliopsida > Caryophyllales > Polygonaceae > Fagopyrum > Fagopyrum homotropicum. Next base: position 68,726,154 of record BSWB01000006.1, on the reverse strand, counting down.
TTCTAAAACCTTTTGGGATTTATCAACCTTAGTTATGTGATCATCAACCTTGATGATGCGAGTCTCTAACCCTTGAAGCTTTCCCAAAATTGTCTCCAACATGGGATCGGGCTTCTCCTTCCCCGAAGTGCTTCCTCCATTAGATGTTTGCCCCTGGCTTTTCAAAGGAGTAGAGGAAGAGGAAGGTGGAGTTAGTGAATTTGAATTGGAAGGATAAGAGTTACCGGAGTTTTGTTGATTGGAGCGCCAATTGTTGTTGTTTGAACCCCTATTGTTGTTCCAATTATTGTTCCGGTTGTTGTTGTTGTCGTTCCAATTATTCCGGTTGTTGTTCCGGTTGTTGTTGTTGTTGCGGTTTGTATTCTCACCACCATTGTTGTTGTTGCCCAAGTAGCCAACATCTTTTCCTTGTTGTTTCGGAAAGTTAGTCTTGATAGCTTCCTTCAACTCTTTAATCTCATTGTTGAGGGAGAAAATTTGATTTTGAGCTTCATGTGTAAGCTTTGCTCTTTGCTCCACACGATTTCCCACCACTTTCCGGTGAGAATACTTCTCTATGACCCTTGCTTGCTTCTCAATGAAGTCCCAAGCGTCATCTTCCCTCATGTCCATGAATGTACCACATGAGAGGGATTGGAGCTTGAATTGTGTCTCCACATCCAGCCCCTTATAGTATATCTCCAAAAGTGCAAGCTTTGATATGCCATGATGAGGGCAATCCAAGAGCAAATCCTGAAACCTTTCCCAAGATTGAAACAAACTTTCGTTAGATCTCATGGAAAATGCATTAATCTTACCTCTTAGCTCCGCCGTTTTGGATGGCGGAAAGAACTTAGTGAGGAACTCTGCGGAAAGGTCTTCCCACGTGTCTAGTTTCCAACTAGGAAGAGCTTGGTACCAAGACAATGCTTTCCCCTTTACGGAGAAGAAGAAAGGCTTGAGCTTATAGTTGTTGGTAGTCACGTTCTTCGGCCTCATTGTCTCCATCATACACTCAAAGTTTTGTAAGTGTTGGTGTGGAGATTCAGCGCTTGTTCCGCCAAATTGGTTTTGGCGAACAAGAGTAATAACCTGCTGGTTGAAGCTAACCCCTTGTACATTGTCAGCTTCGAAGTTCACACCTAAACGGCGTGGTTGCTGCGTTGGATCCATCCTTTAGCCAAGAGTTCTTGGCTCCTCATCCACACGTTCGATCCTAGCATTCCTAGGTGGAACACGGCGATTTGCAGCTGCCCGTGGATGGAATGGATTCACATTGATCGTTGGATTAATTTCCTCTAGCGGTGGCATGGAGGAGTCGCTATCCTCATTAGATGAGTTGGCTCTAACCAATCTTCCCGGTCTCCTCCTTCTCTTTTTCTCCTTAAGGTTGTTTATTTCCAACCTTATTTGGAACATCATGTCCGTTAGATCATCAACCTTCATTTGGTGACGATCCGTCTCTTCTCTACGTGTCTTCTCACTCCATTGGAGTTGAGCTTCCTTTTCTGCAAGCTCCGATTGGAGATCACGTTCTCTTTCTTTAGCCATTTTCTTTTCCTTACGCTTTTGCCTTAAAGTCCTCTCAAGCTCTTGATCAAGATGTAAGAGGTCTTCGGTGTTCCTAGACCTGCGCATGCACTTGAAAAGATATCAAATAACAAGGGAAGAGCTCCCAAGCTTGACAACCGTAAACCGAATTCGGCCTTAACCAAATCCCCGGCAACGGCGCCAAAAACTTGTTCGCCACTTAGCGTGTGTGCAAATAAGCTTTAATTATAAAACTAGAAATCAAGCAAGCGAACCCGCAGTGTACGGATCGATATAGTTGAGCAAGAATTCTAGAGTATCGAACACAGGGATTTGGGGGGAACAAATTCAATTATAGGTTATCAAGCGAGTAAATGTAAGAAGCTTTTCAAATATTGGGAAAACAACAATCCTAAAGATCCAGATATCCAGCTGTGGCAATCGATTCAAGATATACTAAAGGTATAAGGACAGAGTTGAGGGTTGCAAAGGTATGCTAATGTAAGGTAATCGTACGGTGAAGTTCCAAACACCTTATATGACTCACCTAGAAGACACTCTCTATAAAGGTTGTTGAGGCTTCATTATAGAAAGGTTCTAAAGGCAAGAATTAACGTCAAATACCTAAACTTGTAATCCAAGGATCACGACTAACTAAACCGATTAAGGTTGTGACACTCACAATCGAGGTAGAGGTTGTTGAGGCTTCACTACCACCTAGAAAAGGCAAGCCAAGACTAAGTTAAAGCAAATCTTTAACTTTGGATTAAAGTAAAAGCAAGTTCGTAAACTAACACAAAATTACGGGTAGTTCTTGAGTTCCACGGCCGTGGAAACTCAAGAACAGACCGTGGATTAGGTTCATCCGCGATTCTCTCTAACTCTCAGGGTCCAATCTGTTTACGATCGATCTATCATCATCTAAGCCACAACTATCAACCCTTCACCTTAGAATTGTTAAAGGGTTTTAGCCAACAACAGTCATATTCATATCAAATTCAAGGTTTGAAAGAATAAAAGATGAAAACTTCCGAAAACCTTCAATAACTTTCAAGTCAATCTCAAATCCACAAATCAAGAACAATAGCGTCAATAGATTTGGAATAACACAAACAATCACAAATCTTAGATAAGAAGGAAGAACGGGATGTCAATCCGTCTTCTAAATCAAACATAAGCAAGAAGCGAAATCTTCTTACGAACAATCTTCCGAATCTTCAATCTTCCGTTAATCCGGAAATCCCAATGGCAAAGCACAAATCTCTCAATCACAATCTCCGCCAAAATGCGAAATTAGGGCAATTCCAAGTTTAAGCGGAAATGCGTCTAAGCGTAAGCGAAGGTGACGGAATCTCTCTTCATCCGTCCTTTTATAGTGTAAGATAAAATATTGGCCCGGCCCAACTGCGTAGGAGATCGTGGCTTAAAGTGTGGCGAAAAAGATCGTCAAGATCACGGTCGTGGAAGGGTTCCACGACCGTAATTTAGAGCGTGGAAACTATCACGGTTTGTCTCAATCTTTCCACGGCCGTAGAAGTTGCTGGAATGAATCACGCTTCCCTTGCCAAGGTTCCACGGCCGTGGACTTGAACGTGGAATGTAGTACGGCCGTATTTTAGAGCGTGGTTTAGGGCTAAACCGTAATTCTTCCCTTCCTCGTGTATATTCTTCAAGTTAGCACCTTCCTTAGCTCCTAGAGATGTCCTCAATCCTTGGACATACTCAATCAAACTCCATTCTCGCACAATCCTTCGGAAATAGCTCTTAATTGCCTACAATCAACATAAAGCTTGTGTAGATCTCTATATCGACATTATAGACAAACTAGCTCACAAATGCATCAATGCTAAATCAATGACTATCAATATGGATGAAATACACTTAGAAAATGTGCCTAAAATATCACCATATTTCATGCTAACAGTGCTCCAACAACCTCGGCAACTCTAGTAGGTGGGGAAACGAGACTCTCTGTGAAACCTCAACTGATCTCGTGGGATTGGCGGTGCCGGTGCAGGTCCTCTAGTCCTAATAGCCTCCTTCACTCTCTACACGTAATCACGGTATGCAGAAGCTTCGATAGACACTCATCCGGACTCCGTCAAAGGCGCTCTTTGTGCTCCAAACCTAGCGGTGGTCCCGTTCCCAGCCTCAGGAACGATACTCTAAGCAACTTCCTCAACAAACGTCTCAGCGATAGGCGGATCAGCAACTGGGGCTTGGCCCCGACCTCTAGCTAGGGGAAGTCTTTCTGCACGTCCTCTTCCACAGATGGCAGGTGGAAGAGGTGATCGACCCCTTCCTCGCCCCATAGCAGATGTAGCTCTAGTACGCGTCATTTACAATATGGATATAGATATATAAGACTATATATAAGGCCACGCTATAGCTAAAGCAGAAATCCAGAAAAAATACATAAAGGCCAACACAAAAGAAAACTACACTGTTGAGATCCGCGGTAGGTAGTGGTGGTCGCCCGTACATCTATCCCAGACCGACAAGTTTAAAACAAAACCCCCTTTTGAAAACGTAGACCCCTTGCAGGTTCTGTTTATTTATCTATCCGACCTTTAGAAGATTTCGAGTACTATTGTTGCAAACGTAGAGCTTTGATACCATATTGTAACACGCCAAGTTCTGGGAACTCGAAGCGTTACGAGCTAGGAGCTCACAATGGGTCCCTGACCCTCAAAGAAGCAATGACACAATGGATCTTACAACAAGGCACAAACAAATGAAAACCAAAAATCAATATAAAACCAAAGGTTTAAACAAAGGGAAGCTTAAAAGACTCACAACCGAGTTCAAAATAAAAGGGAAAGCAAAAACATAAACATAAATCTGATCCCATCTTATAATGTACGGGAATCCCGGTTGACCACACCATCCGGATCACTCTGCGGCATCATGAACCTGTGGAACATCTACAACATCGTTATAAACCGTTAGCTAACATTCTAGATATCGGAAAGAACATAAAGGCACAAATATACATAAGGTAATGTAAACATATAGCATGCTCGCACTCAACCGGTTATTATCTTTCATTAAGTTATCCATTACTAGTTCAACTGCTTTTGTCACACGAGAATCTCCCGAAATCCGCTTCTATCTACCAACAGGAATAGTTCAATTGTATCCGTTACTTGTGGTCCTGGGTTGCAAGAGGACGTTCTATTACCGGTTATCATACACTTGGGCCAATTAAGGTATAAAAGGTGAATCATATTCCAGTTATCCGTTATAACAATAATAACAACACAAACAAGCCAATACACTCAAACCAATATACGGAATGAAGCTAAGTAAGTTCCAAGGAACTTACCTCACTCGAAGGTAACACAACTGGTCCGAGAACAACTCAGTTTCCCTCAAGAAAGGAGCAAGGAAAGCCCGTTCACACAAGGCATCACGAATCAGGAACGAAATGGTTGCTAGAAGTCTATAACTTCTAGTCTCAATGATCTCTAAGAGATCTATCCAAGCTAAGGTCTTAACCTTAGTCTTACAGAACACTCAGGGGCGAAAGAACATCCATAAGAATCAAGGAAAGGAACGAGGAAAGCAAGGCAGGAAGCAACTCACAAGAACGCGAGTTACTGCAGAAGAAACCGCAGGGGCGGTGGAGCAAGGCGTAGGGGCGCCTTGCCGCGGGGGCGGGGATGTGCAGGCGCGGGGGCGGTGTACTGACAGAAGCCGTTGTCGGCTTCTCGATGACAGCAGAACCTCAACAAGGGACTCAAAGCTCGAACCTTTGATCCAACCATGTCAAGACTCAACCTAAAGAGCCTGAGAACATCAACACATCAACAACGGGGATGCTAACAAGAATCAAGGTTCAAACTTGATTCTTAGAGAAGAAGAAAAGGAAGAACAAAGAAGAAAACAAAACAGAAGAAAATCAAGGTGCAAGAACACATGAACGTGATGAAGAACAAGGGAGGAAGAACTTACACGTTCAGCAAGATCAAAAGAAGCAAGGCTGCAGCACTCGAGGGTTGAAGAAAGCGTAAAAAGGAAACGGGAAAAAGAAGAAAAGACGGGAATTTATAGAAAAGGGCTGGAAAGATAGAAGGAAAGGCGTTCTAGGGTGAGGAAGAAGATAAGGAAGCCGGCCCATAAGATAGAAGATCGGATATTCTATCTATGGAAGGAAGATAAAACGAATGAAAATATATCGGGCATGATCTACGGCGAATCCGCATGGGCGGATCACCCAGCCGCAGGGGCAGCTCATTGTTACCGCGGGGGTGGTAACAAGTGTTCGCTCCAAACGGTGTGTGCAAACTTTAAATTTATAACCCTAGATGTAAACTTAAAACAAGGATGCGAACCCGCAGTGTACGGGTCAATCGTAGTAAAAAGCAAGAAATTCCAGGGGTCGATCATAGGGACTTAGTGAAGCAAAGTCGGAATAGGTAAGCTATGTAATTACTAACCACGAAGCAATTAAAACAATCAAAGATGATAAAAAGTTAATTAAGGAAATATGCAATTCTAGGGATTAAAGCATCTAGTTGTGGTTCCAACTCAAGATCTCAAGATAAGCGGACAAAGCTGAGATTTTGCATAGGGAAGGTGTTACTAAAGTGGAATAGATCACCGGGTAAGTCTCACTACTCACTAATCCAAAACCGTAACTCCTATTACCGGGTAAGTCTCAAGGAATTAAGGAAAAGAACTATAACCTCAAACTAACACTCCAACTAAGGGAATAGAATCAACCTTTACCGGGTAAGTCTCAAGCTAACTCACAAAGATGGGATGAAACCACACTCAAACCCTAATAAAGGATAAACCTTTATTACCTACACTTATGATCTTAGGTAAACAAACAAAGGAATTACCGGGTAAGTCTCATCCTAGGCTTGCATTGAACTAGGAAAGGTGTAATAAGAATAGGATTTGGCAAGTTCTAACACTTAACTCTCAATTTCGGATCAGAAAGGTCACCTCGGTCAAAAGAATTCCACCCCGGCCGAGATGTTCATCGACTGAGCGAGATGCTTTAGGGTTAAGGATAAAGACTCGAGCTTTCAGGGTCCTACTGTGATTAAGATTATTCTATCATTGTTTTTCCCACAACCTTCAGCCAATCACCCTAGAATCACACAAGGAAATTAGCCACTCATCATCATGAAAGTAACAATCAAATATATGGGAAGAAAGAGAATAATTGAATAAGAAAACCTTAAGAGAAAGGCTTTAATAACTGAATCAATTATCGAACAACAAGCGTTCCTTGGATTAAAATCCAACAAGACAAACAACAATGAAGGGAATCTAAAGGAATCTTACAAAACCCTTCACAAAGCTATTAAAGCTATAAACTTCCTTCTTCAACCTTCAAAAAGGTTCTTCAAATCTCCCAACTGGAGTGTATGCGGGGTGTTGCTACTGTAAATGTCTTCCGGGTGATAGCGGGTGTTCGATTTGTGGAAAATCCAACCCTTTTTATAGGAAAATTACTCTCCAAAGATAAGATATCTTAAAAAGATCTCTTCCCCTAAAAATAGGTAAAATATATGGGCTAACTTATCTTCTTCCTTCCAGAAATTCAGCCTAAAAAGATAAGATCCTCCTTCCAAAAATAAAAGATCTCAACCAAGAATAAAATATCCTTGCCGCGTCCAAGGTGTTCGCCTCGGTCGAGTTGGCTCCTCTGGATCACCTCGGTTGAGGTGACTCTGTAGTCAACCGAGGTGAATCACAACTGAATGTGAAATCTCTCAAATCTGGTCCAAAGTGAATCTATAATCCAATTCCATGATTCCTGGACTCTTCCTTAAGCTCCTGAATGTAGCTCCATTGACTCCTTAGCTCCTTTTGCTTCTTTTTGATGCAAAACGTGCCATTTTACCTACGATTACAACGAAACTTGGTGTAGACCTCGATTCCCGCAAAAGTAGATGAAACGACAATATAATCACATAATATATATACAAACATGCAGATTGTTGAAGATGAAACGTCTAAACTGGCACCAAAATATAGACAATAATTCAGGCTATCAAAATACCTCATACTTAGCCCTTGCTTGTCCCCAAGCAAGTTCCGAATATAAAATACAAGATAGAATGGATTATTAGTCATGAAGATCGATGAAAAAGTTTTTCAAAACATTTTAATGGTGTGCTACAATCATAGATCACTCTAAGAGAATACTTCATGGAATTTAAAATCAAAATATGCTTAAAATATTTTATAAATATAAGAAAGTTGTTCATCTTTGCATAAAATCATAGAATGCATAATAAATCATAATTATCGAAATTAATCATGTATAATCCAGTTTAAACCACTAAGTCAATCAACAAGCTCGAGGTCTCAAGGGCTTCCCAAAAGAAAGGTCAAGAAACATGTAGGGTAGGGATGTATAGAAGGTAATGTGGTGCCAAAATCCGGGAAAAGGATATCACTTCACTTCCACTTGACTTTCAACATCATCCACCAATAAGCTTTGCTTATTTCACACTTTTCCTTTTTTACTTTACTTTTTGGGATGCATGGACAGAGGTGCACAATAACCGAAGCCTAGGAAATCAGCAATCATCAATTTCTTGAGATGCATCAAACCCTTGATACATATACCATGACCCGTTAGGAATATCGCTCAATCCGACTTTGGCAAGACACAAACACCCGGCTATGTAAATTGTGCCGAGTTACTCATCATCATGATTGACTTCCCTAAACCTATTTATTACTTTCTAACACTTTCACTTCCAGCCAACTTCTCAACTTTTCTTTCACCTGCTTTTCACTTGCTTGCTTCCAAATTCCCGGATAGGTAAAGGGAGGCAAATCTGTATATGAGGGGTTAAGCATGATCAAGAAGAAGAGAAAAGAATGAATTGCCTTGGTCTTTCCAAGAAGAAAGTGAGAGAACTCATCATGTGGTGTCAACCTTCAAATTCAACATAATTATGATAAAAACAAAGTATTAAACATGCCAAAATTTCAAACAAAGCATTTAGCAACTTCAACATATCATAAAACCTTTCAAACGTATAAAGATTTTCAAAACCAGTCAGCAAACAAAGTCTTCACTGAGGTCACATCCAGAAAAGAAGCACAAAACGTTTCGAAAATTCTCAGTTTGGAAAATCACTTCGGTCGAGGTGTTCTAAGTCAACCGAGGTGGTCAACCTCGTTTGGCCAGAACCATCCCGGTCGAGGTCAAAAAAAAATTTTTCTTTCCAGTTTTTGACGTTTTTTTCAATCAAATAACCTGTATGCATGCATGTAATCTCAGATAAGCAAATAGAGCAAAATAAAACATCAATATCTAATAGAGTCAAGTGATACATCCATAGTCAGATAATACATCCAATACCCCATAATTGGGACACATTGTCCCAATGAGTCAAAATAAGTCTAGAGTAATAAAAAAAACTCACCGGACATAGCTGAGCTGCATAATCAATAAATAAATAAAGAAAATCCTACAAGCTCTCAATAATCACGATCCGGTGGTGGTGGTGGTGGCAGATACGGATACTGGGATGGGTCAAATGGATAGCCCATGGCATGCTCAAACTGGATCTTCGCCATCCGTCGTTGATAGTGCTGGCCCTCTAGCATCTGATGAGTCCAGCTCTCGATCTCTCGGTGTTGGTCGTCAAATCTCTCCTGGATGTCTACAGTCAGGGCAGCATAGGATTCTATCATCTGCTCGGTGAGGTCATCGATCCAACGGTGAACATCTGGATCCCTCTGCCGGCGTACCCTACGCCTAGCGGGATGTGCGGGTGCTATAGCCAGCTCCTCCTCAGTCTCGTCATCATCCAAATCGATGACCAGCACACTAGTCCCAACAGTATCTGTGCCCGTATCCATAGAAACACCACCATCCTCATCATCATCAGCCTCCTCAGCCTCATCCTCCTCAACTGGTGCAGTTGCCGCCTCTCTAGCATCCTCCATAAATGGGATCCACGCAGTCTGCTAGTAATGTGGATCAAACACGGAGAACTGAGTTGACCATCTAATCCTCTGCGGTGCAGTCGGCTCCCATGGCATCGCCACATATGGCGTAGTGAGTCCTCGGGGAACCAGTATCCTCCAAGTGATCATCTCCTGAAGTCCAAGCGGCTTGGCAGCCGCCACCATGGTACAAGCACTGAGGTCCATATCCATGTAACTCGTTATATGAGTCACAATACCTCCACAGCAGATGTCGCCCTTCGCCTTTGCCTTGATCTTATGTAGATCCTCTGCCAACATCAATCCAAAATCTGGGATCCTTCCCGTCACCATGCAGTATAAGCTCAGAAGCTCTCCCTGTTTGACCTTCTGGGGTGTCTCAGTACGCGCCAGAAGGGTCTCACTGAATATCCTGTGGGCCAATCTGAATGCAAGATGGAATATAATCCTCTCCTTGGAATCTCCAGGTCTCCATCTGTTAGCATGCTCAACCACGTGAGCTATCTGTCCCCAAAACTCCCTAGCTACAGCTCGGGAGGGAAAATCAGCAACAGTCGGAATCGGGAAGCCAAAGATATCCCGCCAATGATCTAAAGGAACCAAATAATTCTGGTTCATCAACCGGTACTTCACGGCGCGCTCGGTAGGCAGGTAGGTAAAGGAGCTGACAAACTCCAGTGTAGGCTCTAGATAGGCCGGAGCTCTGATCTCTATGAACTACTCCAGGCCCACAGCAGAAATCATACACCTCAAATCATCATCAACGTGGAGGCAGTCAAAAGCTGAGATGTCCAAGAAGCGAGGTGCAATCACTGGACGGGCCGCTATGCGGTCATAATCGACCTGGTGTCTCTCGTGGATCACCGGTCTAGTACGTCGATAAGAAGAAGAAGGAGAAGGAGAAGATCTGTCCCTCAGGACTAACTGTCTCTCAGAACTCATCTTTTTGTAATCTGTCAGGTCACCTCGGTTGCTTTGACAACCCTGTAGAACACCTTGGCCGAGGCGCATGCCGACTGGACCGAGGCGAAGAGCTGTTCGATCGATTCCCTCAAAAATCTAGTTCTTTTCCCCCAAAATCACTACCACAGGTTCCTATGGGGTACTTAATCTATTCCTCAGCAAATGTAGGGGCAACCAAAGCCCAGAACGAGAGAAATCGGTAGAGAAAGAAGAAGTTAGGGTTTTTTCGATAATTACCCAAATTCGGTCGATTCGAATCGTTCTTTCTACAGATTGGTGCTTGCAACACGATCCTCTACCCTTTCCTTGCAGTTTGGAAGCGAGAATCATCGAAAACGAGCGAAGAACGGAGGAGCAAGGTGAGATATGCGCCGCGGTCGAGAAGAGGGTAAAGGGAGGAGAGAGAAATCTCAGCCCCCTTTTATACCCTTTTTTGGAACTGTTGTCACCTCGGTCGAGATGGTCTCGACTGGACCGAGATGGTACGGACCGAGGTGAATCTTCAGAAACCCTAATCGCCTCGGTTGCTCAAGAATCATTTCGGTCGAGGTGTTGTGACAACAACCGAGATGTGTCCCAGTCAAACTCCGTCTTCTCAAATTCTCGAACTATTGTCCTTCCAGTTGTGCTCATGGTTTGTATTCCTTCCTTTAGATGTCACCTGTTGTCTGTCCTTCCAGTTGTGCTCATGGTTTGTATTCCTTCCTTTAGATGTCACTTGTTGTCTGTCTAGGACGCCAAAACAAAACAAAGCAAAGCAAAAGCAAACTATCTAAGCTAGACTAGAAAAAGGGAAAAGAAAGCAATACATTGGGTTGCCTCCCAAGAAGCGCTTGATTTAAGGTCGCTAGCTGGACCATACGGCATCTCTCAAACGAGGTATAGCGGTGCAACCTCCTCGACCGGAACTTCCGGTTTGTATTTCTTGAGTCTATGACCGTTGACCTTGAAGCTTCCACTCGTTTCTCCCCATATTTCAACTGCGCCATGAGGGAAAACATGTTTCACAACATAAGGTCCGGTCCATCTAGATTTCAACTTACCTGGAAAGAGGCGGAGACGGGAGTTGAAGAGTAGAACTAAGTCTCCTTCTTTAAGCTACTTCAATTCGGCCTCAAGATCGCGATTGTCTTGGTCGGCCATCTTCGCTTCTCTCAAGCGTCGTTTGTATGTCTTTTCTGGTTCGGGATCGTAAGGAACGATTTCCTTCCCAGCGCGGGTTCTTCGCATAAACCTAAGAAAAAGAACCTGCGAAAGTCACTCAAGTAGAGTGGATAGTAGAAACGGGGGGCAAGTGCCCCAAAAGCGTACCGCAACCGACTCGGTCTAGACCAAGTCCCCGGCAACGGCGCCAAAAACTTGTTCGCTCCAAACGGTGTGTGCAAGCTTTAAATTTATAACCCTAGATGTAAGCTTAAAACAAGGATGCGAACCCGCAGTGTACGGGTCAATCGTAGTAAAAAGCAAGAAATTCCAGGGGTCGATCACAGGGACTTAGTGAAACAAAGTCGGAATAGGTAAGCTATGTAATTACTAACCACGAAGCAATTAAAACAATCAAAGATGATAAAAAGTCAATTAAGGAAATATGCAATTCTAGGGATTGAAGCATCTAGTTGTGGTTCCAACTCAAGATCTCAAGATAAGCGGACAAAGCTGAGATTTTGCATAGGGAAGGTGTTACTAAAGTGGAATAGATCACCGGGTAAGTCTCACTACTCACTAATCCAAAACCGTAACTCCTATTACCGGGTAAGTCTCAAGGAATTAAGGAAAAGAACTATAACCTCAAACTAACACTCCAACTGAGGGAATAGAATCAACCTTTACCGGGTAAGTCTCAGGCTAACTTACAAAGATGGGATGAAATTACACTCAAACCCCAATAAAGGATAAACCTTTATTACCTACACTTATGATCTTAGGTAAACAAACAAAGGAATTACCGGGTAAGTCTCATCCTAGGCTTGCATTGAACTAGGAAAGGTGTAATAAGAATAGGATTTGGCAAGCTCTAACACTTAACTCTCAGTTTCGGATCAGAAAGGTCACCTCGGTCAGAAGAATTCCACCCCGGCCGAGATGTTCATCGACTGAGCGAGATGCTTTAGGGTTAAGAATAAAGACTTGAGCTTTTAGGGTCCTACTGTGATTAAGATTATTCTATCATTGTTTTTTCCACAACCTTCAGCCAATCACCCTAGAATCACACAAGGAAATTAGCCACTCATCATCATGAAAGTAATAATCAAATATATGGGAAGAAAGAGAATAATTGAACAAGAAAACCTTAAGAGAAAGGCTTCAATAACTGAATCAATTATCGAACAACAAGCGTTCCTTGGATTAAAATCCAACAAGACAAACAACAATGAAGGGAATCTAAAGGAATCTTACAAAACCCTTCACAAAGCTATAAAAGCTATAAACTTCCTTCTTCAACCTTCAAAAAGGTTCTTCAAATCTCTCAACTGGAGTGTATGCGGGGTGTTGCTACTGTAAATGTCTTCCGGGTGATAGCGGGTGTTTGATTTGTGGAAAATTCAACCCTTTTATAGGAAAATTACTCTCCAAAGATAAGATATTTTAGAAAGATCTCTTCCCTTAAAAATAGGTAAAATATATGGGCTAACTTATCTTCTTCCTTCCAGAAATCCAGCCTAAAAAGATAAGATCCTCCTTCCAAAAATAAAAGATCTCAACCAAGAATAAAATATCCTTGCCGCGTCCAAGGTGTTCGCCTCGGTCGAGTCGGCTCCTCTGGATCACCTCGGTTGAGGTGACTCTGTAGTCAACTGAGGTGAATCATAACTGAATGTGAAATCTCTCAAATCTGGTCCAAAGTGAATCTATAATCCAATTCCATGATTCATGGACTCTTCCTTAAGCTCCTGAATGTAGCTCCATTGACTCCTTAGCTCCTTTTGCTTCTTTTTGATGCAAAACGTGCCATTTTACCTACGATTACAACGAAACTTGGTGTAGACCTTGATTCCCGCAAAGGTAGATGAAACGATAATATAATCACATAATATATATACAAACATGCAGATTATTGAAGATGAAACGTCTAAACAGGCCCCAAAATATAGACAATAATTCAGGCTATCAACAGGCAAGGCTTACCGTTGGGGCAGCCTTCTTCACTACAGGGGCGGTGAAGGCAAAAACTGGGGTCTTACAAATGTGTCCTTATGAAACATAAATCGACTATGGAGGTCTTCAAATCGGCTCTTCCATCTGTTGTCACCAGGCCTTGCTTTCGGCTTCTTCCATCCTCTATCTTCATCGTCTCTCATTCTTTCTTTCTCGGGTTTATTGATTTCAGTCTCAGGTATGCCCTTAAGCTTCATCATCTCTCTTCTTCGTTCTTATCTTCTGTGGTTGCGATGTTGCTAGATTCCACGATCCATTTCTCCGCCGGAGACAACCTTCGCCAGGTTGTGAACTCTAAATGTCTTTATATGTATGTTTGGATCAGCTTCTTTCCTAAATTGGCCCTTTTCTTTCTTGGATTCCTTGCCAGAAGTTTGTTCCTGGATTGGTCGAGGGCTTTGTCCATTCTTGCCTTCTTGCTCTGAAAGCCGTAATTCGTCGTTCTTCTATTCCGGCCTTGTGGCTCCGTAGCAAACCGGATTCTCCTGCTTCTCTATCGGACAATTTTGAGGATAATGGGTAAGTTTTGATCTTCTATGCTTGTTACATCTCTCTGCTTCATTAACAGTCATGATTGAAACTCCACACGTAGTCTAAGGAGCCGAATGAATATGATTATGATCGTTGAATGTTGTCGGTCCCTGCTTCAAACGGTATCACACGTTTCTTTTTGAAAATTGAAGGTTATACTGATAATGATAATGTGTTTCTATATGGAATTTTAAGGTTTTAGAGGAACCCAAAAATTGATTACTCAATTAATGCACTTTAGGTGTTCGAATAAATTCCTCAAAGAAAATTCCTCTAAACTTTTGAATATTCATTTGAAATTTTTTATGCAAGCCTATTTGATTGGCTTGTAGATCAACTAAACAAGTTGCTTGTTGTTGGTAAATGGCATACAAGGAGAGCAATCGGCATACTTGATATTTATGGGTTTGAATCATTTCAGGTATATTCTTTGAACTAGATCAATTTTAGCTTATATTGGTGTTCTCACGTGGTTCATTCCTTTCAATGTTATTTTTGCAACTATTATGGGCTCTCTGATCGGATCAGTTGTTGCAACTATTGCCAAATCACCATACCCTTATTTTAAGTTCACGATCATACATATTGGAGTTGGTGCTCCTTCTGAACTTGATTCTCTTTCCGAGCTTGATTTCGTGACACCGCATCCTCTTTGTTCCTTTGTTCTTTAAATTATAATCTTTGCTTTTGATTGTAGGGAATATCGGCAATGTGCCACTCATTTTAATTGTGGCCATGTGCAGAGATAAGTCCAATCCATTCGGTGATAGTGACCAATGCAACCGAGATGGAATAGTCTATCTTTCATTTGGTCAATGGGTAAGTCTACATTTGACATTTTTGTTGTTTGAAATATTTATAACTTTTTATACTTGTTTTGCAAAATGGGAGAATTTTTATGTTTTAAGAAAAATTGTTATCTCCTAGTATTTATGGAAAATTATCAAGCTTAATGAATTTCAATCACAAGAAGATCAACCTTATTGATAATTTACTAACATGCATTCTTACTGAGGCGAAATATTTAATCTTGTTTTGACAACAATTGGGATTTTATCCAAGTAGGTGCTATTATACTATATACATATGTATTTCAAATGCTTGCTCCTCCACCCGAAGGCACCTTTGATGTTGAGGAGAAAATGATTCCTTTGAAGGTTTCATCTCCAAATTCTACTTCTGAGCAAGTTCCTTTGCTTGCCCAAGAACCAACACTTGCAGATTCAGCCGTGCCAAGTATAACTCATGTCAACAGGATTGAATCCATGATAGGTGGAGCTCTTATTTCCCCAATTGCAGTTTCTTGATGATGAAGGTGTTCAAGCTAAGTTATGGGACCTGTCAAAGATTTTCATCGACACACTTATTGAAGGAACAAGATTTCATGTTAGTTGGAGTACAATAGACTACTATGTATGTTGTTGAATCTTTCCACATTCTCCCTAATTTGGTCCTTTTTTTTCCTTATTCTGAGTTTGGTATTTTTTTTATCTATGTATCTAAGAAATCAAATGTCATTCTTCCCTTTTTAAACTTGAAAGCTTATGATGATTAGGACTAAACTGTATACTACGATAGTATGATCTTTGATTTCTCACTATGATTTCTCATCAGTTCCTCTAATATTTTATTAAATAGGATGTGTTGGCTCCTTCTCTCGTGATCATGAGTAAATGCTGTGAATTCTCTTCAAATACTTTGACCATGGTTCTTGGCATACCCATCAGGCCAATGCTTGCAAAGTAAAGTTTCAACATTTCCTTATCTGCGAGCACATGTGATCTCTCTCAGAGTGATGCTTTCATCTTTATTTAACTTCTGTCATGCCTCAAATTGACTGTATAATCTGCCTATCATATCTGATATTGGCCATCTTTGTTCTTGTATTGGAAGTCTTTCACAATGTTCTCAAGACTAAAACAATTATATTATTCATAATAATGAGTATACTACTAGATATTTGATGTAGCTTGTTCGCTCCAAACGGTGTGTGCAAGCTTTAAATTTATAACCCAAGATATATGCTCAAAACAAGGATGCGAACCCGCAGTGTACGGGTCAATCGTAGTAAAAATCAAGAATTCCGGGGTATCGATCTCAGGGACTTAGGTGAAACAAAGCAAGTGTAGGTAGTCTATGTAATTACTAACCACAAAAGCGATTAAAGAAATCAAAGATGATAATAAGTCAATTAAAGTAAATATGCAATTCTAGGGATTAAAGCATCTAGTTGTGGTTCCAACTCAAGATCTCAAGGTAAGCGGACAAAGATGAGATTTTGCAAAGGGAAGGTGTTACTAAAGTGGAATAGATCACCGGGTAAGTCTCACTACTCACTAATCCCAAACTGTAACTCCTATTATTGGGTAAGTCTCAGGATAACTAACAAAGATGGAATGAAGGCACACTCAAACCCCAATAAAGGATAAACTTTTATTACCTACACTTATGATCATGGGTAAACAAACAAAGGAATTACCGGGTAAGTCTCATCCTAAGCTTGCATTGAACCAGGAAAGGTGTAATAAGAATAGGATTTGGCAAACTCTAACACTTAACTCTCAGTTACGGATCAGAAAAGTCACCTCGGTTAGACGAATTCCACCCCGGCCGAGATGTTCATCGACTGAACGAGATGTTCTAGGGTTAAGGATAAAGACTCGAGCTTTCAGGGTCCTACTGGAATTTAAGATTATTCTATCATCGTTTTTACCACAACCTTCAGCCAATCACCCTAGAATCACATAAAGAAATTAGTCAATCATCATCATTGAAGCAATAATCAAATATAAGGGAAGAAAGTGAATATTTGAACACAAGAACCTTAAGAACAAGGCTTCAATAACTGAATCAAATATTAAACAAACAAGCGTTCCTTGGATCACAATCCAATAAGACAATCAACAAGAAGGGAATCTAAGAGAATCTTACAAAATCCTTCACAAAAGCTATAAAAGCTATCAACTTCCTTCCTTCAATCTTCCTTCAACCTTCCAAAATCCTTCCTAACTGGTGGATGCTCTCAGCATGTATAAGCATTCGGTGATCCGAAGATGGTTGAATTGTAGAAAATCCAACCCTTTATATAGGAAAACTATCCTCCAAAGATAAAATATCTTGAAAAGATATTTTCCTAATAAAATATATCTATCTCTCATAAATAAATCCCTAAAATATATGATCTTCCTTCCAGAAATCCAGCCTAAAAATATAAGATCTCTCCTTCCAAAAATAAAAGATCTCAGCCAAGAATAAAATATATCCCGCCGCGTCCAAGGTGTTCGCCTCGGTCGGGACGCTCCTCTAGATCACCAAGGTCGAGATGGTACTGTAGCTGACTGAGGTGGCTCTAAACTGAATTGAAATCTCTTAAATCTGGTCCAAAGTGAATCTTTAATCCATTTCCATGCTTCCTGGATTCTTACTTAAGCTCCTGAATGTAGCTCCAATGACTCCTTAGCTCCTTTAGCTCCATTTTGATGCAAAACGTGCCATTTTACCTACGATTACAACAAAACTTGGTGTAGACCTCGATTCTCGCAAAGGTAGATAAAATGACAATATAATCACATAATATACATCCAAACATGCAGGTTATTGAAGATAAAACGTCTAAACAGGTTCCAAAATATAGACTATAATTCATGCTATCAAAATACCTCATACTTGTCCCTTGCTTGTCCCCAAGCAAGTTTCAAATCTAAGATACAAGATAGAATGGATTATAAGTCATAAAGATCAATGAAAAAGTCTTTCAAAACATTTTAGTGGTGTGCTCAAATAATAGATCACTCTAAGAGAATGCTTCATGGAATTTAAAATCAAAATATGATCAAAACATTTTATAAATATAAGAAAGTTGTTCATCTTTGCATAAAATCATAGAATGCATAATAAATCATAATTATCGAAATTAATCATGTATAATCCAATTTAAACCACCAAGTCAATCAACAAGCTCGAGATCTCAAGGTCTTGATCAAGAGAAGGTCAAGAAACGTGTGAGGGTGGGATGTATATAGGGAATGTGGTGCTAGAATCCGGGAAAAGGATTTTACTTCACTTTCACTTGAACTTTCAACATCTTCCACCAATAAGCTTTACTTATTTACTTTTTACTTTACTTTTTGGGATGCATGGACAGAGGTGCACAATAACCGAAGCCTAGGAGATTAGCAATCATCAATTTCTCGAGATGCCTCAAACCCTTGATGCACATACCATGACCCGTTAGGAATATCGCTCAATCCGACTTTGGCAAGACACAAACACCCGGCTATGTGAATGGTGCCGAGTTACTCATCATCATGATTGACTTCCCCAAACCTATTTGTTTCTTTCTAACTTTCAGCCATCATCTCCACTTTTCTTTCACTTGCTTTTCATTTGCTTGCTTCCAAATTCCCGGATAGGTAAAGGGAGGTAAATATGTATATGAAGGGCTAAGCATGATCAAGAAGAAGAAGAGAAGAGAATGAATTGCCTTGATCTTTCCAGGAAGAAAGTGAGAGAACTCATCATGTGGTGTCAACCTTCAAATTCAACATAATTTGGATAAAAACAAAGTATTAAACATGCCACAAATTCAAACAAAGCATTTAACAACTTAAACATATCATAAAACCTTTCAAACATATAAAGATTTTAAAACCAGTCAGCAAACAAAATCATCACTGAGGTCATATCCAGATAAGAAGCACAAAAATCGTTTCGAAAACTGTCTCAGTTAAACCACCTCGGTCGAGATGTTCTAAGTCAATCGAGGTGCTGCACCTCGATTGGTCAGAGTCACATCGGTCGAGGTCAATAAAAAAAAATTTTAACCAGTTTTTGACATTTTTCTCAATCAAATAACCTGTATGTATGCATGTACTCTCAGATAAGCATATGAAGCATAAATAAGATCATAAATATCCATCAAAGTAGCATACAATCATCCATAGTAGCACATAAGTCAAATAAATACATCCACATACCCCATACTTGGGACACATTGTCCCAATGGGTCAAATAAGTCTAAGAAAACATAGTACTCACTGGATAATGCTGAGCTGCATAATAAATAAATAAAAGAAATCTTGCAAGCTCTCAAGCTCTAATCCCAATCCGGTGGTGGTGATGGTGACACGTACGGGTACTGAGATGGGTCAAAAGGATAGCCCATGATATGCTGAAACTGAATCTCAACCATCTTGTGCTGGTAGTGTTGTCTCTCCTGCATCTCTCTAATGTCTAGGGATAAGGCGGCGTAGGAATCTATCATCTGATCCCTCAGCTCGTCGATCCGGCGGTGAGCGACTAGATCCCTTTGTCTACGTACCCTGCGCTTGGCTGGACGTGCTGGTGCTGCAGCTGGCTCCTTCTCTGTCTCCTCGTCGTCTAGATCGACGGCCGGCACACTAGTCCCAGCTGTATCTGTACCTGTGTCCATGGCAGCACCGTCATCCTCATCCTCAGCATCCTACTCATCAGCCTCCTCATCATCCTCATCCTGCCCCTGAGCTGCTGCGTCTCTAGCGTCCTCCATAAGCGGAATCCATGCGGTATGCCAGTAATGCGGGTCATAAACGGAGAACTTAGCTGACCATATAATACCCTGAGGTGCAGTCTGCTCCCAGGGCATCGCCACATACGGCGTAGTAATTCCGTGAGGAACCAATATCCTCCTAGTGATCATCTCCTGCAGCCCGAGCGGCTTGGCAGCCGCCACCATAGTACATGCACAAAGATCAAGGTCCATGTAACTCGCAATGTGAGTCACTATACCTCCGCAGCAGATGTCTCCCTTCGCATTCGCCTTGATCTTGTGCAAATCCTCCGCTAGCATAACTCCAAAATTCGGAACTCCTCCGGTAACCATGCAGTAAAGACTCAGCAGCTCACCCTGTCTAATCTTCTGGGGCGTCTCAGTACGCGCCAGAAGAGTCTCGCTAAAAATCCGGTGAGCAAGTCTAAAGGCTAGGTGGAAAATAATCCGCTCCCTGGAGTCTCCATGTCTCCACATGTCAGCATGCTCAACTACATGAGCTATCTGTCCCCAAAACTCTCGAGCTACAGCTCGAGAAGGAAAATCAGCAACTATGGGGGCTGGGAAGCCGAAGATGTCCCTCCAGTGGTCTATAGGAACTAGATAGTTCCGGTTCATCAACCGGTACTTGATGGCGCGCTCAGTAGGCAAATAAGTGACAGAGCTAACAAACTAAGGTCGGCTCAAGGTAGGTTGGAGCTCTAATCTCAGTGAACTGCTCCAACCCCACCATAGATATCATCCGCCTCAGATCATCATCCACGTAGAGGCAGTCGAATGCAGAAATATCCACAAACCGTGGTGCAACAACTGGACGTGTCGCTATGCGGTCATAGTCTACCTGGTAACGCTCGTGAATCACCGGTATGGAGCGGCGTGAAGAAGAAGAAGAAGGAGGAGAAGGAAATGATCTATCTCTCAAAACCAGCTGCCTATCAGAACTCATCTTTTTCTCCCACTGTCAGACCACCTCGGTCACTCTGACAACTCTCAAGAACACCTCGGTCGAGGCACAGGCCGACTGGACCGAGGCGAAGTACTGCTCGATCGTAACTCTTAGAAGTCCAGTTCTTTTCTCCCAATATCACTACCAATGGTTCCTATGGGGTACTTAATCCTTTTTCAGCACAATGCAGGGGCAACCAAAGCCCAAATTGATCAAAAACAGTGAAGAAGGGAGAGTTAGGTTTTTTCCGAATTACCCCAGATTTGGTAGATTTGGAGCGTTTTTGTTGCAGATTGTTGCTTGCAAACCGATCCTCTACCCTTTCCTTGCAGTTTGGAAGCGCGTCGAAAACAAGCGAGAATCAGCGAACGAGGTGATTTGGGGCGTTTCGGTCGAGAGGGTGAGAGAGGGAAGAGAGAGAAATCTCAGTCCCCTTTTATACCCTTTTCTAGAACTGCTGTCACCTCGATCGAGATGGTCTCGACTGGACCGAGGTGGTACGGACCGAGGTGGATCTTCAGTGACCATAGTCGCCTCGGTTGCTCAAGAATCATCTCGGTCGAGGTGCTGTGACAGCAACCGAGATGTCTCAGTCAAACTCCGTCTTCTCAAATTCTCGAACTTCTGTCATTCCAGTGTTGCTCCTGGGTTGTATTCCTTCCTTAGATGTCACCTATTGTCTGTCTAGGACGCCAAAAACAAAGCAAAGCAAAGCAAAAGCAAATTATCTAAAGCTAGACTAGAATAAGGGGAAAAAAAAAGCAATACCTTGGGTTGCCTCCCAAAAAGCGCTTGATTTAAGGTCGCTAGCTGGACCGTTCTCCATGGAATTCTCAATGTACCTCGAACACCTTGGAGTGCTCATCACATCCGTCATAAGACTCTTCCAAAAAGGTTCCGGTTCCTAAATTCACCGGCAAATGGTAGGATCTCCCACGTACAAGCTTGTACGGCTTGGTTCTCACCGGAATCCTACCGGTCTTCTTATGCTTCCGTGGGACATAACTCAGTTTTGCATCCCATCGTTTCTTGGATCGAGAAAACAGCTTCTCGAGAATCCTAGCAGCTTCCCCATCTCCAGTTTGGGGATAGTAAAAGGTCTTTGTCATGTGAATGACCCCATACTTGAACAAATAACACTTCATTGCCTTAGCGGTAAAGCGCTTGTTAACTTCACTCCTTATAATCCAAAGAGCATCTTCTTCCAACAATTTCAAGGGAGGTTTCATCTTAATCTTAGGAGGTTCTTTCGGAAGAGACCTCCAACTCTTCGGTGCATCCCTGAAGAAATCTAGAACTTTAGCAGGAATTTCAAAGGTAGTAAGAGAAGGTACCTTATAAAGTTCTTCAAAGCTTGGGACAACTTTCATGTTAGTATGATAATCCACACATGAAATCTTTCCTAACTCAGTTGTATCCTTATCCACCTCGGCCACAGTCTTAGTAATTTGGTCAAGGTTCTCTACATCTTCCACTTCCAACTCAGCAGATTCTTCTTCCATCTCGGCCGATCTCTCTTCCACCTTGGCCGATCTCTCTTTCTCCTCGACCGAAGTCTCAACAGTTGGATCGAGATCTTCCACATCTTCCTCTTCCTCAAAAGCTTCAGGAGAAACTTCCGGTTCGATTGGAGGAATGCTTGAAAGTTGCAGTACTTCCTTATGCTCCTCTTTCGGCTTAGCATAGGATAGGGTGCTTTCCTTGAGCTCCTCCACCTTCTTCATCAACTTCCCCCATCTTGATTCAAGAGAATCTTCAAGAGGTTGCTCATAAATGTTTCTAGGGACATTCATCTCATCCCATATCGCAAGCTCCTTCTCAATGGCCTTTTCTCTTTCCCTTTCATTGTTAAACTAATAAAAGGAGTATTTTTCTTCCAAGTATTCATAATGGTCTGCCCTAGCACTTTGTCTTGCTATCTAGGCTGGATCAAATGTAGTCATAGGATATCCTGAAAACTACAAAACTCATAGGACAAATGGTTAATAGCAACAAGGGCAATAACCCCGAAAGACAACCGCAACCGGCTCGGTCTAGACCAAGTCCCCGGCAACGGCGCCAAAAACTTGTTCGCTCCAAACGGTGTGTGCAAGCTTTAAATTTATAACCCAAGATATATGCTCAAAACAAGGATGCGAACCCGCAGTGTACGGGTCAATTGTAGTAAAAAGCAAGAATTCCGGGGTGTCGATCTCAGGGACTTAGGTGAAACAAAGCAAGTGTAGGTAGTCTATGTAATTACTAACAACAAAAGCGATTAAAGAAATCAAAGATGATAATAAGTCAATTAAAGGAAATATGCAATTCTAGGGATTAAAGCATCTAGTTGTGGTTCCAACTCAAGATCTCAAGGTAAGCGGACAAAGCTGAGATTTTGCAAAGGGAAGGTGTTACTAAAGTGGAATAGATCACCGGGTAAGTCTCACTACTCACTAATCCCAAACCGTAACTCCTATTACCGGGTAAGTCTCAGGCTAACTCACAAAGATGGAATGAAGGCACACTCAAACCCCAATAAAGGATAAACCTTTATTACCTACACTTATGATCATGGGTAAACAAACAAAGGAATTACCGGGTAAGTCTCATCCTAAGCTTGCATTGAACTAGGAAAGGTGTAATAAGAATAGGATTTGGCAAACTCTAACACTTAACTCTCAGTTACGGATCAGAAAAGTCACCTCGGTCAGACGAATTCCACCCCGGCCGAGATGTTCATCGACTGAACGAGATGTTCTAAGGTTAAGGATAAAGACTCGAGCTTTCAAGGTCCTACTGGAATTTAAGATTATTCTATCATCGTTTTTACCACAACCTTCAGCCAATCACCCTAGAATCACACAAAGAAATTAGTCAATCATCATCATTGAAGCAATAATCAAATATAAGGGAAGAAAGTGAATATTTGAACACAAGAACCTTAAGAACAAGGCTTCAATAACTGAATCAAATATCAAACAAACAAGCGTTCCTTGGATCACAATCCAATAAGACAATCAACAAGAAGGGAATCTAAGAGAATCTTACAAAACCCTTCACAAAAGCTATAAAAGCTATCAACTTTCTTCCTTCAATCTTCCTTCAACCTTCCAAAATCCTTCCTAACTAGTGGATGCTCTCAGCATGTATAAGCATTTGGTGATCCGAAGATGGTTGAATTGTAGAAAATCCAACCCTTTATATAGGAAAACTATCCTCCAAAGATAAAATATCTTGAAAAGATATTTTCCTAATAAAATATATCTATCTCTCATAAATAAATCTCTAAAATATATGATCTTCCTTCCAGAAATCCAGCCTAAAAATATAAGATCTCTCCTTCCAAAAATAAAAGATCTCATCCAAGAATAAAATATATCCCGCCGCGTCCAAGGTGTTCGCCTCGGTCGGGACGCTCCTCTGGATCACCTCGGTCGAGATGGTACTGTAGCTGACCGAGGTGGCTCTAAACTGAATTGAAATCTCTTAAATCTGGTCCAAAGTGAATCTTTAATCCATTTCCATGCTTCCTGGATTCTTCCTTAAGCTCCTAAATGTAGCTCCAATGACTCCTTAGCTCCTTTAGCTCCATTTTGATGCAAAACGTGCTATTTTACCTACGATTACAACGAAACTTGGTGTAGACCTCGATTCCCGCAAAGGTAGATGAAATGACAATATAATCACATAATATACATCCAAACATGTAGATTATTGAAGATAAAACGTCTAAACAGGTCCCAAAATATAGACTATAATTCATGCTATCATAGCTCTAGCTATATTGATTTGCATAGATATGATGAGCAGCACCTGCAGCTTCAGTGTTGTTAGCTTGTTACTGACCATCTTCACTGAACAAAATTGTTCACCTCCATCTTTCATTTATCTTCTGACGTGTATGTTTTTTCACTACTTGGAGAAGCTCAAATCCCCATCTTTCTTGAATGTTGATGTTAAAGCAGTTGTGCCAGAATAGAAGGTTGGGCTTCTTTTTGCTCAATATGTGATCCTTTTCTTTGAAATTGTTTGATCACTTTGTTTCATTGCAATCAATGTCAATCATGGCTAGTGACTAAATGGGTCATGTAGGTATGCAACTTTAGAATTTTCTTTTAATTATGTCACCACTATTTGTCAATTGTTTATTATCTGCAAGTTATTTGGGTTGAATCCTTAGTTTGGTTTATTCATGATCCGATCTATTGTTGCAGATTTACAATCTCGAGAGAAATTGATGTTAGACCTCAATCTCCCCCTTTCAATATTGGATGCAGTCTGGTTGTTTTGAAGATTTATTCTTCAACTCTTGTCAATTTGATATCCTTATAGATTTCCAGGCCCATCGTCGTGCCTGCATTGATCTAGTCTTCAACGTTCTCTTAATGGTTGGTGAAGAACTAGAGATTGTTGGTTGTAAATCTGCAGTATTTTCACCACTAGAACAATAACATATGAATAGTAAATTTACAATGTTGTTTCAATTTTATGTGTACAATATAGCAACTTACTATAATTTTAAATTGTCGCGTTGTTTTTAAGTTGTTGCATTACAAAGAAATGTGTGATAAGTGTCTATAAACTTCTTTTGCTTATGCTTCTTAAACATCTTGTTACCGCCTGTAATTTCACTTGAATGCTCGTATACAAATATTTATGTAATACCTTGTTTTGATAGCACAGTTGGACAACTGTAGTCTAAATTATGTTCACATGACATATGACACAAAACAAAATCACGATCCATAGCGCGCGGCTAAAACTAGTAAACAAAAAACACCAGGAAAAAAACTCCATTTAAAAAAAAAACAAATTTGCCAAAGTAAATGTATAGCGTGTAGATATTAAGTTTCGTTCGTTCATGTAGGACCGAGACTTGTAGTACAAACTAGTGTAAACTAAAATAATTATATTTTACTAACATTTAGATTATGATCTCAAGATAAAATGTTATATTATTTTATCATTTTAATTTTACGGATTAGGATTTAGGTTGCAAGCCAATACACGTATTTGAGAGACTAAGACATGTAAAAAAACACACAACATGTAGTGTGTCGTGGATTTGATCATCGTGATTTAACGACTACGATGTATTTAAAAATTTCACGAGGGTGTTATCCTCATATGATTGAAAACCAAATTAATATAACATTAACATAATCTACATGTATCATTATCAAATAAATATTTAAACTTAAAATACATTTTTCAAATAAAAAAATGTATATAATTTGAAATTTATTTATCATCAACAATTTTTGAATTCAAACATAGCTTTTGAAATAAACTTCGACTAAACTTGAAACTACAGTGAAAGTCTAATAAAATACAATTTGTTTATTTATATATCCGACGGGGTTCACTGTCGGGTTTCCAATCGGGCTTCCCGATAGGTTCGGGTTCGGATCGGGGAGCGAGGCGGATACCCCTATCGTCATCCCCGACCTTAAACCCAAGAGGAAAATAAAATTTTTTCTCATGGCATCCCCATAGTCGTTTAAAATCTTCATCTACATGACTAATAATCCGGGCAAATTTTGTGAGATGACTATTCGTACCACTTGAAACGTGCTAGTCATACCCGGAGTATAGTTACGCATTGCGGAGCCGTAGCAACAAGCTCATTTCGTACGAAAAATAAAGAAAAATGGCTACGACTACGCATGAGGATGTGTAGCCATACTACGCATGAGGATCCGTAGTCATACTACGCATACGCCATACGTTTTCGTGGTATGACTACGACCACGCATGACGTATGCGTAGTAGTCCATTTCAAATATTTCATTTTGAAAAATTAAGGAAAAATGACTACGGCTACGCATCATTTAAAAAAGACAAATTTGCCAAAGTAAAGGTATATCGTGTAGATATTAAGTTTCGTTCGTTCAAGTAGGACCGAGACTCGTAGTACAAACTAGTGTAAACTAAAATAATTATATCTTACTAACATTTAATTTATGATCTGAAGATAAAATGTTATATTATTTTATCATTTTAATTTTACGGATTAGGATTTACGTTGCAAGCCAATACACGTATTTGAGAGGCTAAGACATGTAAAAAACACACAACATGTAGTGTGTCGTGCATTTAATCATCGTGATTTAACGATTACGACGTATTTAAAAATTCACGAGGGTGTTATCCTGATATGATTGAAAACCAAATTAATATAGGTTAACATTAACATAATCTACATGCATCATTATTAAATAAATATTTAAACTTAAAACACATTTTTCAAATATAAAAGTGTATGTAATTTGAAATTTTATTTATCATCAACAATTTTTGAATTCAAACATAACTTCTTAAATAAACTTCGATTAAACTTGAAACTAAAATGAAAGTCTAATAAAATACAATTTGTTGATTTATATATCCGACAGGGTTCACTGTCGGGTTCCCAATCGGGCTTCCCGACAGGTTCGGGTTCGGATTGGGGAGCGAGGCGGATACCCCTATCTTCATCCCCGACCTTAACCCCAAGAGGAAAATAATTTTTTTCCTCATGACATCCCCATATTCGTTTAAAATCTTCATCTACATGACTAATAATCCGGGCAAATTTCGCGAGATGACTATTCGTACCACATGAAACGTGCTAGTCATACCCGGACTACGGTTACGCATTGCGGAGTCGTAGCAACAAGCTCACTTCGTTCGAAAAATAAAGAAAAATGGTTACAACTACGCATGACGAATGCGTAGCCATACTACACGTACACCATGCATAGTCGTGGTATTGGTACGACTACGCATGACGTATGCGTAGTAGTCCATTTCAAATATTTCATTCGAAAAATTAAGGAAAAATGACTACGGCTATGGAGCGTGTAGCCGTAGTAGATAATTTTTTTTTTGGATTTTCCCTCTTGGTGCACTCAAGGTTTGGACTTTTCCTCTTAATATCCACTTAGTTTTAAAATTCCTCTTGCTACCCTTATGTTTATGTTTGATTCCTCTTTGAACCCATTCTTAATATATTACATTAAAAATTCATTATAGAATAAAAAAACTCAGAAAAATATATTTAAAATAAATTATTATCTTAGTAGATTTAAATTATTAAATTTATAATAGAAATAGTTTTATTTTTTTTTTAAATAAAAATATTTTTATTTTTGAATTAAAATATATTTTTACTTTGAACTTTCGATTTTAAAAATATACATAAAATTAAAAACATTTTTATAAAATTTTATTAAGAGTCTAGATATTTAAAAATATAATAAAATTTAATATATTTATAAATTAAGTTTATATAATTTATATTAACTCGAAAAGTTTAAAAAATTATTATTTTATAATTTTAAGAGTATAGAAAAGGTATATTATATAAAAAACATAATTTTTGAAAATTTTCGAATTAATATAAATTATATAAAATTAAATTCAAAAATAAAAAAATCTTTATTATATTTAAATTTCTAGGCTCTTAATAAAATTTAAAAAAAATTGTTTTTATTTTAAAATATAAAAAATATAAAAACTGTTAAAATTAAATTCAGAAATAAATTTAAATATATTTTTTTGATTTTTTAATTCAGAACTAAATAATATTCAAAAACAAATAAAAAAATATGTTTTAAATTAATTTTTAAATTTTTTTTATTATTTTATAATAAAATTTTAATATAATATATTAAGAAAGGGTACAAAAAAAAATTAAATAGAACCATAAAAATAAATAGAGGAATTTAAAAATAGATGAATACCTAGAGAGAAAGTTCAAAAAGAACAAAAATCCATTTTTTTTACTACGGTTCGCAGTGCGCCAGTGCGTACCCTAGTGAACTGGATTAAAAATTACTAAACGGGATCTTGGAAAAAGAGAACAAATTCTATCGGAAAAGAAAAGTAAAAATGTTAATCTAATTTATTAGGCGAACGCAAAGCATCTAACCTGTTCTCCCATCCAGGTTCATACTACTATATGATTATATCTCACTTACAAAAAGGGAAATAAACTACAACTTGCACTTTGCATCTTTTCTCACCACTCTCTGTCAGTGTCAATCCTCCAACCCTCACGCGCTTAACCAACGCGCCACCATGCCCTTTTGAGTTGAAACAATACGTAATTCGTGACCTCACCCTCAAAGAGCGTCGTCCATCCTTGACTCCCACTTTGACTCAACAGATGCTTTCCATCGCGTGTTAGGCACGTGACAGGGCGCTCTAGCCCCTATTAATTTTCGAATCTCTTCCCCCACTTTCCACTTCCCACTTTACATTCTCCGTTGTGCTTCAGCGCTGATCATTATTTCCATCTAGGGTTTCTCTCTTCTTGCTCAGGATTTGCGATTATGGCCACTGCACTCAGCTCTGCAAACACTGCCGTCTTCACCGATCCCAGCCTCCGTTTGAAGACCTTTAATGGCCTCAAGCCTTCTGGAGCGATTCTTATTCACAGAGGAAGCCATGGATTCTCTATTTCTTCTTCTTCCCGTTCCTCCTCTGTCGTTAAGGCTGTTTCTACGGTATTAAATTTTTACATGCATTTTCCTTACTGAGCTTGTGCTTCTAGAGTTGTTGCACTTTTCTCTATTTCATTCATGATCTTATACCTAATTTCTACCGGAACTGGTGCTCATGTTGAACCATTACGCTTGGTTTTCCGCCTTTTTTTTTATTTATTTTTTTATCTTCGCGATCTTAGTTCATAAACGTGTCAGCAGTCGATTAGTGCTGATTTCCCTGAGTAATTGTGAAGACTGGGAAATCGACTATCTGTGATAGTACTGCTTCTGATCTGTGTTACCTTTGAATGAATATTGAATGTGTTTATCTACTTTTGCAGCCGGTGAAGCCAGAGAAACCTGCCGAGTCTAAGCGTAGTAAGGTTGAGATAATTAAGGAAAAAAGTAACTACATAAGGTATCCTCTCAACGAGGAGTTGTTAACAGATGCTCCCAATGTCAACGAAGATGCTACACAAATTATCAAGTTTCACGGGAGCTATCAGCAGTATGATAGGAGTAAAAAAGGACCCAAGTCTTACTCGTTTATGCTCCGTACCAAGAATCCATGTGGTAAAGTGCCTAACCAACTCTACCTGGTGATGGATGATCTTGCTGATGAGTTTGGAATTGGAACGCTCAGGTTAACCACAAGACAAACGTTTCAGCTCCATGGTGTTGTGAAAAAGGATCTCAAGACGGTGATGAGTACCCTCATTAAGAATATGGGCTCTACTCTCGGGGCCTGTGGTGATCTTAACAGAAATGTGCTTGCTCCTGCTGCCCCCCTTGCAAGCAAAGATTACTTGTTTGCTCAGGAGACAGCTGAGAATATCGCCGCCCTCCTGACCCCTCAATCGGGATTCTATTATGATATGTGGGTGGATGGAGAGAAAATTATGTCAGCTGAACCCCCTGAAGTGATCAAGGCTCGTAATGACAATTCACATGGCACAAACTTTGCTGACTCTCCTGAGCCTATTTATGGAACTCAGTTCCTGCCACGGAAATTCAAAGTTGCTGTAACTGTGCCTACTGATAACTCTGTGGATATCCTCACAAATGACGTTGGTGTTGTGGTTGTTTCAGATGCTAATGGCGAACCTCAGGGATTCAACATTTATGTAAAACTGCTGCTTTAGTGTTTTTTGTGATTCATTTGTGTGGTACATACCTCTTATAATCTTTGGAATTGAATGCTGCAGGTTGGTGGTGGCATGGGAAGAACGCATAGGTTGGAGACCACCTTTCCTCGTCTTGCAGAGCCATTAGGGTATGTGCCCAAGGAGGACATATTGTATGCCATAAAAGCCATAGTTGTCACACAAAGAGAAAATGGGAGAAGAGATGACCGCAAATACAGCAGAATGAAATATTTGCTTGATTCATGGGGGATCGGGAAATTCAGAAGTGTTGTTGAACAGTACTATGGAAAGAGTTTTGAACCCTTAAAAGAGTTACCTAAGTGGGAATTCAACAGTTATCTGGGATGGCAGGAGCAGGTAAATCTGTATATTTCTTGTTTCTGTGTAGTAGTCTGAATTATCAATGCTGATATATACCAAAAAATTCCTTGATAAGGGATTGCATAACATATTATGTCATCCGTACTTCATATTCTGTTATTGGTACTTGGTAGCTGACAAATTATGTGTTACATCTTTACAAGTTGGAATTTTAACTGTCATCCCATACGTGTCGTATTCAGAGTCTTCTGTGTATTGAGCATGCCATATTCATATGAATCTGAAGGCGCTATAATGAGGCATTGATTTTATTTTTATTTTTTCTGCGATGTATGTCTAGAATCTCAACTAGAATATTATTTTTCTATCCTGATAATAGTTTGGACTGAAAATAAGTACCTTAAGCTATGAGCATATATTTACGGATGGCTCTTGTCTTTTGTATTGTACTTACAACAAAGATTTTATTGATGTGTATGTTATGTTTGGCAGGGAGATGGAAACCTGTTTTGCGGGCTTCATGTTGACAATGGTCGTGTGAAGGGGACCATGAAGAAAACATTAAGGGAAATAATTGAAAAGTACAATCTGAATGTTCGAATTACACCAAATCAGAACCTTATCCTGTGTGATATTGACAAATCGTGGAAGCAACCGATTTCCGCTGCTCTTTCTCAAGGTGGCTTCTTGGTAAGCTCAAAATTCTTATTTGATGTAATAATCGGTAGTCTTCTGAAACTTGGTCTTGTATGATGACTAAATTTGTGAGAATATTATGAACTTCCATGGCTGTAGGAACCTGAGAATGTTGATCCTTTGAATGTTACTGCAATGGCCTGTCCTGCCTTGCCTTTATGCCCTCTCGCAATAGCTGAAGCCGAGCGTGGAATACCTGACATAATTAAGCGGGTCCGAGCTGTCTTTGAGAAGGTAAATATTCCAATGATTTCTGTAAACATGTAACCACATGGATGCTTCCTAACGAGGTTATAAATTCTGATCAGGTTGGTCTCGCATACAATGAATCTATTGCTATAAGGGTAACTGGCTGTCCAAATGGTTGTGCCAGACCCTACATGGCTGAACTTGGACTTGTTGGTGATGGTCCCTCTAGCTATCAGGTATGTTTGATAGGAGCGTTTCTTTCATTTGTGGCTTGACTTGCTCTGTTTCTAGTTCCTAGGACCATTTCACAAATTGTATACTCGTTGAATCACCATGGTCCGACTGTGGAAACATTTCCGTCTTCCGACTGTCTTGTTTGTGTATAAATTCAGGTGTGGCTTGGAGGAACACCTAATCAATCGACTTTGGCAAGCTGTTTCATGAATAAGCTTAAGCTTGAAAACCTAGAGACGGTTTTGGAACCTCTGTTTTTCCACTGGAAACATGATCGACTAGATAACGAATCGTTTGGAGACTTCTCAATCCGCTTGGTAAGTTCTGAAGGGGACAACAATAGCTTCTTTAGTAGTATCACCTTATTTTCGACTCTCTTCAGTATACTCTCTTATTCCCATAATTAACTCCTACAAGTGTATTTTAGGGATTCGATAAGCTTCAAGAGTTGGTTGATAACTGGAAAGGTGCCGTGTTGCCGTCAAATTAAAGCTCTTCAACAACTGCAGAATAAGAGTGATTATCATTGCAGCAAAATGGAAGGAGCAAGTAGAACCTATTTATGACATAATTCTGTATTTTCTGCCATCCACCAAGTAATAAATGTCCAGATGGGCGCTTTTGGCTCGAGCAAAAGCTTCTGTGTGTGTAATTTCAACTCGCATGGCATCGGAATCTCTTTTTAAATTGCTTTCGCATAGTCTTGGGTGTTGTATTTTGAGTCTTTTTTGTATTAGCTTGTAAATCAGGCCTCATTAGTAGGATTAAGATTCTATATTGTTTTTCGAAGTTCTGGTTAAAAAGTTTCAAGCCAAGAGAAGAAGATTGATCCAAAAGAAAAGAAGGAAATCATCATTGGAGACGAGACAAGTAGTCTGGGATATTTAAATGGAACAGAGTTTCTACAAAAGGATGATGAGTACAAGCTTATTAGAATGACATTGCAAGCACATATTTCCCTGAACCTCAATTGCGACAGATCCTGGCAGTGGGCATGGTAATGCATACCGGACCATATTTCTTCTTTGCCTCGGGGCTTCCCCGCTTGGGCTCATCTGCCATGGCAATCCCGGCAATGGAGCACACAACTGCAGCTGCACCAGCAAACACTAGATCCCTCCTCTTCGACCTCTTCTCCTCCATTGCATTATCCTTGATCTCAGTCACACTGGAGGCCTTCGCCATCACCACACCACGACGGGTGCTGGTGGTGGTGGGGAGCTTGGTCAGGCACATGGCGGAGCCCAGAAACGATGAAGTCATTGCCATGGATGCCATCTCCTGCTTATTCACTCTTATGAGAAATTCTTAGAATTTTGGTTTTGACGGGCCAAGATGTTATGGGGATGGATGAAGTTTTATCTGAGACGATGGATAAGGGGTGTGATTGTTAGGAAGACATTCATTTCCTTATCCAATATGATAGGCCACCAAATAGGTGGCTGCCACGTAGACACCCTTTTTATCCTCTCACAAGATTTTGGTGACTGTAAGAGCCAATTGGTCAGCACAACCAATGGAGTTCCCTCAATACTGCCCTCCATCTTTAGCAACAAATGTGTTATTCTTTTCTACACTAAACCAAAAATAATTGAGAAGAACGGATTACTAAAGTCTTTTTTTTATCAATACAAACCAGATCCCTTAATTTTTTTATTAAAACTAAGGGTAACAAATGTTGATTAATGGCTGTAAAATATAAAGCAACATGACCTATTTTATCTCATTAGAAGTATAAGTACAATAACAACCCACAAACCCATTTTACCCAAAATAATTTAGCGTCATTTACTTGAAGTATACCGCTCTAGACTTAATTAACGGATAGTAAAACCGCCTTCTCATAAAAGTTACAATTGATCACATGACCATCATTCTGCAGACATCATTTCTCATCATCTGTCAACCTATAGCCTCTTTACGGAAGAGGACCTTGGTCTCGTTCTACCCTGGTGGTAGGAACAATGTGATCAAATGTGACAATTTTATTTGCAAAACCATTGATTTTCCTGAAAGTATAAGAGCCAAATGCCAAATTGAAACCCACAAGGAGGATATAAATGTCACACAGTCAAATTCTCCTGGGCTTAACAAAGTTTGTTAATAGAGTTGACAATTGTATGGTTGTTCTCTCAATAGAAAGTTTCTTGAAACTTATCTTTTTGCCTTTAACGATTCGATAGAGGAGTGCAATAACCTCTACATGGAGGGTTGTTGGGATTATCACCGGTCTCTATCAAATGAGATCGGATCACACGTGCGATATGGTTCATACTGTAAAGCTCGACACCAAAATAGACATTGTTGGGAAGGATATCATCCGAACTACATAACTAGACACCAAATATGCTTTGACTGAAGAAGGAATTAATAAGCATTGTTAGACCCTTCCAAAATAAGCAACATAATGATGTTCCTATTTTTAAAATTATTAATTCTAATTTGTATCACTCATTGTTTCCTTATGATCAAAAAGGCCTTAAGATCAAGTCTGCCTAAAGATCTAGATTCACTCCTAGTCCTTGCTAGATGAAGAAGGCCCATATCCAAGTCCAGAAGAACACAAAAATGGCTTCTAATCCCCCTGCATCACACACCTCAGCCGAGACTTGCTCTACAAGGATGATTTCGGTTTAAAACGATCCATTAGTTAGATTCGTTAGTTGAGATGAAAACTTATCTTTCCAAGTCTATCTTTTGCAATACTTTTATCTTTCCTCTTTTCTTTATCTTTTAAGTTAGTTATGACCTCATATTTGCCTATAAATAGAGATCATTTTTTATTGTTTTAGATAGCTTAAAATTGAATAATATTGTGCATGTGCCACTAATATTATTCGATTAGCCACAACTATCAATACAAGTGTCATTTTTGTCAAGAATTTCTTGTATTCTTCATCCTTGGAAGCCTGACCTTTAGTCCTTCTCATCCTCTTGTTTCAATCCTTAGTTCATTCATTCTAGATTGAATTCGTTATTGAATTTTTTGAGTTGGGTCAAATCCAACAAGATCGAATGAAGTTGGTAATTATATCCTTTTTACATTAGTCAATTCAGTTAACATTTATTTTTGTAGTTTTTAGACACACGCCTTGTCAAATCCATCTTCTCTTGTTCGACTCTCTCTCTCTCTCATCCCTATTCATGATTCCGACTCTTAGTTCTCGAATATTGAGGAGGAATTAGTGGTTATTTTAGTCGAGGAAACTAGATTATACTCTTGATTTATGTCGGGTTAGAACATACTTGAATAGAAAAACCGAGCATTGACGAGACTTACGTATTCCCCTGGACTTTACATTGAAGATCTCATTCGAAAGTGAAGGAATTGTGTCCTTTATCCAAGGTGCAATTACTGATGATGAGATAAGACATTAAATATAGGGATATATATAATCCGATAATATTAGGGGTCATGGCGTTTTGCAAGAAGCTAACCATGATCGGTACATTTATATGATAAATTGTATTGCTAGTGTTACCGGGTCCTACGAGGTCACACCATAACGAGCAGGTGAACTGAATCAATTAATGAGAAAATTACCATATAGGAGTATATGGTGGAAAATGATATATTTTGTAGGAGTACAAAATATATTATGGAGTTGGTAATTAATAATAGATAAGGGGTTATTTATTTATTAATTACTAAAATATATATCTTATATTTTAAGGACGAGCTTTTTAATAGTTAAAAAGCCCAACCTTAATTTGATATATTTGATCGATCGATTGATACGTAGGGGATGTTAGCCGTTTCTCACGATACTGTACGTGTTCTTCCCTTTCGATCACTCTCTTAAAAAGCTTCATCCTTTGTTCTAGCAATCAAAGGTTAAGGCGATTCTTGTTCAATCTCGGGTGGACTGACTAGAGGAGTAACACTTGAGACTCTACATATCCTGAAGGAGTTTTTGAACACGTATCAAAAGGTATTCCTTTTCTCCCTTATCTAATCTATTATGCATGCGATCCATGTTTAGATGTTTAGGAAATCGTTTCCTGAAATTCCGCTTTTACACATCTAAAATCCCAACAGTGGTATCAGAGCCTCTTGCATAAATTGATTAGATCAAATTAAAAAGGTCATTTTGATGCATGTATTGATTGTTTTGTTTCAATTATGAAAGAGATTGTTTGTATGGATTAATTTGCATGATTAAGGTGTAAAATTGGATATAAAAACCCTAATTTTTCAGCCATATAACATAAGGTATAGCTGCTGAAATTTTTGAAATTTCATGCATTTTATATGTTATAGGTTTAATTCATTGATTAGTTCATGCAATTGTTGCCTAAGGAATGAACAAAAGTGCAAAATTTTTTTTTGATTTTTTCATACTTAATTGATGAATTAATGGTGCTGAAATTTTTGAATTTTTTTCTCATTAAAAGTTGTAAAAGTTGCAATTTTTGAGTGGGAGAAAACGGAATTTTAATCGGATTATGAATCGGAAGAAAATTCCACCGGAAATGTCCACCGGAAAACAAGTTTCCGGCGAAATAAACAAATATTTGTTCCCAAAATTAAAATTCAGCATGGCTGAAGGATGCTACGGCATTAGGGTATTTAATTTTAATTTTTTTGTTATTTTTTTTTTGGGTTTGACATTATTATTTTATTAATTATCTAATAAGATTAGTTAATTATCTAAATAATAATATTTGTTTCCAAAAGATATTATATATATGATATTATATCTAGATAAATATGATTTATCAAGTTGAAAATAAATAAATTTAATTTGTTAAGATATGAGATATTTTTAACTTAGTTAAATTATACCCAAAATAAAAAAGATAATATTTGATTCCTAAAAGATATTATATGAGATATACTATCTAGATAGATATGATTTAAAAGTTGGAAACAAATAAATTTAATTTTGTTAATATATGAGATATTTTAACTTAGTTAAATTATATCTTAAAAAAAATAAGTAAAAAATAAAAGATATAATATGAGATATTCTATCTACATAAATATGATTTATGGAAAATTGTTTATTTTGTATGAGGTCTTAATTTAGAAATGTTCTAAATTTTGACAAGTTACTAAAATAACAAATATGTCTAATCTTAGCAATGATCTAACATTAGAAACGTTCTAATATTAGCTAGTTACTAATTTTAGAAAGTTACCATAAATAGAGGGTTACTAATTTTGAAAAGGTTTCGAATTTAGAAATTTTACACCTTTAGCAATTTAATGATTAATATATGATATTAATACCATACACAATATGATTGATTAAAACAATACCGGAAAGGAGTTTCCAATTCTATTTTTTTTCCCTTTATGTGATAAAGTGGTTATGTGTATTTTTTTTTTAAAATATCATATATGCCATGCTTGTATGTATGTGTATGGTGATATGCTCGTGCAGGCGGTTACTAGTATGACCCCAATCTTAGGATAGTTAAATACGATATGCGCATCGTTATGGTTTTATTGTACACGATCTGCGTATCGTTATGTATTTTTGTAAATTTCAATTTCTGCAAGAGTTATTTTAAATTCATTATACAAGAAGACCAGAGTCCTAAGGAGCCCGAAGGATGAAGATCCATGGAGGTCCAAGAATGAAGATTCTTTTTTAGGGGCCATACTAGGAACCATTTATTTAATGCGTTTTTTTGAATGCCTTAAATTCCCACTTGTATGCTTGTTTGTTATTTTTGCTATGAGTTCGATTTAAAATAACAACCTCGCATGCTTAAAAACGTCCCTTAAAAGAATATTGAGAATTGTCTTCCCATATCATAACCGATCCCTATCTAGGAATTTGTAGGATAGGTTCCGTCAAAGCGGGGTGTCCTTACTTTGACCTAGATACATTGCGGGTATGCTCATACTAAGGGGCATGCTGCTTTGATATGGTTAACTCAACAAAAGACCAAAAGATAAAGTTTTGGATTTTGAGACATAAGGGTGAGTTCACATGAGATGTGTTCCCATCAACCAAGAATTATAAGGAGTTATAATTAGTGAAGGAGTTTACTTACCTTGATTATATGAGACTTAGGGTAGTGCCAAAGTACGCTAAGGTTCATATATGATAGGATCTTGGAATCATTTTTGCTCACTAAGGGAATTGATAATATGAGTAGAAATGTGCAAAAACTTCAATTGTTTATAATTGTTATAACAGTTTATAGCTTTTGCAAAATCAATCATAACTTATCTGCATTTTATTATTCTGTGTTTTTTGTAGTCCACCATGTCAAACAAAAACCTCATATCTTCTTTACACTCCATACTCGATGAAAAGAAAATGAACGAACACAACTTCCTTAATTGATAGAGAAATCAGAGCATTGTTCTCAGGTCGGAGAACCAAGAGGATGTCTTGGAACATCCAATCCCTAAACTCACATTGAACTCATCTGATGAGAACCATGTGACGTACATGGAGGATAAGAAGCAAGGGAATGTCTCCACTTTGGGTATTCATATTGTTAAAATTTTGTCAACTAATTCTATTTCATGGGTATTGGATACCGGATGTGTTTCTCACATTACTTCGAATGTACAAGCACTAAGAAATAGAAGGACGTTGCGTAAGGGAGAGACAGATCTACGAGTTGGTAATGGAGCAAGAGTTGCTGTTGTTTCCATTAGAGATTATTGCTTAACTTTACCTTCTGGCTTAGAGATAGAACTTAATAATTGTTATTTTGTTCCATGCATTACTAAGAACTTAATTTCAATTTCAGTTTTGAACCATGAAGGTTATACATTAACCATTACTGATCACATGATGATGGAGATTTATAGGAATGGTATTTATTATGGTCGTGCGAATATGAGTAGTAATGGACTATACATATTAGACCTCAAAACTGAGATATATAACATTAATACAAAAAGGGAAAAGTCGAATGAAACAAACAAAGCAAACCTATGTCATTGTCGATTAGGTCACGTAGGCATAAAGCGCATCAAGGAACTCCAAATTGTTGGATTACTTAAACCATTTGATTTGGAATCATTTGAAACATGCGAATCGTGCCTCATGGGAAAGATGATAAGGTCACCTTTCACTGGTAAGAGTGAACGGACTTCTAAACTTCTAGCCCTCATACAATACGGATGTATGTGGACCTATGAGTAAAGAGGCTAGGTCTGGCTATCGCTACTTCATTACATTTACTGATGATTTTAGTAGATAGTGGGTATATCTACTTAATGAAACAGAGGTCGGAATCCTTTGAAAAGTTCAAGGAATTCCAAAATGAAGTAGAAAGACAAACATGCAAGAAGATAAAAGTACTTCGATCAGATCGAGGGGGTGAATATCTGAGCCATGAATTCGATCATCATTTGAGGAGTTGTGGAATTGTGTCACAACTCACTCCCCCGGGCACTCCACAACTAAATGGTGTGTCTGAGAGGAGGAACAAGACTTTGTTAGACAGTGTCCGTTCAATGATGAGTTTTGCGGATCTTCCATTATCCTTTTGGGGATATGCTCTCCAAACAGCTGTGTTCGTTCTAAACAGGACTCCGTCACGTTCAGTTGACAAGACACCATATGAGATATGGACAGGAAAGGTTCCTCACTTGTCATTTCTGAGGGTCTAGGGGTGCGAAGCTTATGTAAAACATTTACAATCTGATAAACTAGCACCGAAATCAGACAAATGTTATTTCGTAGGATATCCCAAGCAAACAAAGGGGTATGATTTCTACCATCCCATATAGAACAAAGTGTTTGTTGCTCGGGATAGTGTCTTTTTGAAAAAGGAATTCTTTTCCAATAAGCCAAGTGGGAGAAAAGTTCAAATTAATGAGATTAATTGTGAGCAAGAAACGCAACAACACGAGGACATGCAAGATGTCACCGAAGAACTTGACTATTTTAATGAACCTCTTATGAGGCAAGTTAATCCAGTCCAAGAATCAATTCCTACAGTAGATCAGGCTGAAGAGGAACCACATATTGATGTGGAGAACTCTACAAATGAGGAACTGCATAATGATGTAGGAAATCATACAGCTGAAATCTCTCCTATTGTTGGCCCAAATTGGAGATCAAACTAGGTAAGGCAACAACCTAGACATTTGGATGACTATGTGTTAGATGCTGAGATCGAAGTGCTCCTCATGGAGCATAACGAGCCCGCATCCTACAAGCAAGCTGTGACGGATCAGAACTCCGAAAAATGACTTGAAGCCATGAGATCCGAAATGGAATCCATGTCTGAAAATCAAGTATGGGACTTGATTGATTTGCCTGATGGGGTAAAACCTATTGGTTGCAAATGAGTCTTTAAAGTAAAGACAAACAAGGATGGAAATATCTTTGTTTATAAAGCAAGGTTGGTTGCTAAGGGATTTAAACAGATTCATGGTATTGACTATGAGGATACATTTTCTCCGGTCATCATGATCCGGTCCATTAGGATAATCCTAGCGATTGCCGCCTTCTATGATTATGAGGTATGGCAAATGGATGTCAAGACCACATTTCTAAATGGCTATTTAGAAGAGGATGTATATATGATGCAATCTGAGGGTTTTGAGGATCCGAAATATCCTAGGAAGGTTTGCAAGCTTAAGAAGTCCATTTATGGATTGAAGCAAGCATCTAGGAGTTGGAATCTTCAATTTGATGAAGTGATCAAACAGTTTGATTTCATCAGATGTGAAGAAGAACCATGCGTTTACAAAAAGGTTGAGTGGGAACAAGGTGACTTTCCTAGTCTTGTATGTGGATGACATACTACTCATTGGGAATGACATTCCGATGCTGGAAACAGTAAAGGGATGACTTAAGAAGCATTTCTCAATGAAAGATCTAGGGGAGGCCGAGTACATACTAGGCATCAAGATCTATAGAGATAGATCTAGAAGGCTTATTGGTCTTTGTCAAGGAACTTATATAGATAAAGTCCTACAGAGATTCAAGATGGCAGATTCCAAGAAAGAATACCTGCCTATGCAACATGGGATCCATCTCAGCAAGACCCAATGTCCTAAGACACCTAGTGAGATTGAGAGGATGAGCAAGGTTCCCTATGCCTCTGCTATAGGATCCATCATGTATGCAATGACCTGTACTCGACCAGATGTTGCATATGCTTTGAGTATGTGTGCAGGT
Source organism: Fagopyrum homotropicum (assembly GCA_033239125.1). NCBI lineage: Eukaryota > Viridiplantae > Streptophyta > Magnoliopsida > Caryophyllales > Polygonaceae > Fagopyrum > Fagopyrum homotropicum. Next base: position 68,685,460 of record BSWB01000006.1, on the reverse strand, counting down.
ACCAGTCGAACCCTAGTGACATTCACTGGCAAGTTGCGAAGAACATCCTAAAGTACTTGCGAAGGACTAAGGATGATCTACTGGTATATGTGATAACACGATTTATGACTTAGGTTTAGGCACTCATTTAGATAGTTTTTCCGCTCATTCACGCATGGTTTGCACTAGTTCGTAACGATTTGCACTCAATTCATGTATTTTGTCGAGATAGACGTCTACACGGACTTTTGCATGCTTTGTAGGTATTTTGGGAGCTTTAGGAGCTAAATCGATACATTTAAGGATCGTTCCTCGAGATGACACACCTTCAGACTCATTGGGAAGCAAGCTAGGAGCTAAGGGGGACACATGGGACCTTGTTGGTGCATGCCATGCACCAAATTGAGGCTTGATGATCCAAAACAAGCTGAGGCACCAAAACCACGGCCACTGGGACTTCCACGGGCGTGGAAATGGGCCGTGGTTTTCCCCAGGCAGTTGTGACAACTGTCCCACGATCTTCATGGCCGACTCTTGCAATTTGTTGAGGATATAAGGTGGTCCTGCAAGCTGTTAGGGGCAAACCCCATCACCCCATTCTCTTCCACACTCTCAACAACAAAGATTCTCTCATTGCAAGATTGGATTGGAGCTACTCTTGGAGGAGAAGAAAAGGGTCCATTGGAGAAGAAGAAAAGAACACACCATTCTTAGTTTTTGATAGTTTTGAGTGAGATTTGTGAAGACGTTTTGCAAGTGTCTTGTAAGAATCGATTGAACCTTCTTTTGAAGGGTTGCAAGTCTTTCTTATCATACATTCAGCTTGATTTTCTTTGTTTTACTTGTTCATCTCTATTTCATTTATCCTCTTGATATGGATTCCATGATTTTATGCTTGATGACTTTGATTGTTATGATGCATGTTGTTGGCTAAATAGATGCGATTCTAGGGTAAGGGAAAGATGGTTATGGCTTGGACTATGATAGAATGGACTTAGATGTACCTTTGGATGAATTGTTTGCTTGAACCTAGCCTCTGTTGTAAACCACGGTTTGTTCTATACATTCCACGGCCGTGGTTCTTGATGAACAACCCGTGATTTTGACTGACTTGCTTGTTTTGATGAATCTAAGTGCTAGGATGTTAGATTGTTGAAATCCTAGTGTTTGTTGAGTTAAACCTATCCTAGGGTGACCTAGTGTTAGCAACTAAGTGTTAGAAGAGACCTACCCGGTGATTCTTGCTCTTAGATACCGAAGATGACCAATTCTAGGTAGTAGCGAGCCTCACAAGCCGCTATTGGATTGAATGTGCTAGGATAAATGTTTAGGACTTTCCTTCCCGAGACTTACCCGGTAAGGAGAGGTTAGATCCCTAGATAACCATCCGGTTTGTGTAGATATCCCTACCTTAGGCTTCTAGAGACTTACCCAGTAATAGAACCTTAGGAGCGGGATAGTGGATCATGAGACCTACCCGGTAATTGACCCCACTTGAGAAACATTCCTTCCCAACATACCATAGTTAATCCAAAGAATGATTAGAAGCTTGAGTCCAATGCCATAACCGGAATTTCCAACCCCTAGAATCTGCTTTTCTCTCTTTGATCTCATATCTCGTGTTTGTCTTGCTTGCTTGTGTTTATTTGCTAGATTGTTAGTTTGTTTTACATTCTTATATCGTTGTGATTCTTGATTGATCACCACACAAAACCAAACCCAAAAATATTGAGATTTTCATTTATTTGTTTCTTTCTCTTTTCTTAGTCTAGATCAACACTATCCTTAGTCACTAATCGATTCAATCTCACCTCAGTCTTTGTGTTCGACCTCGGAATACTATCCCTACTACAAAACGTCCCGTACACTGCGGGTTCGCTAGGAGTTAGGTGAAATATATCGAGTATAAATTTAAGACTTTTTGCGTGTCACGTCCTTAGCGTAACAAGTTTTTGGCGCCGTTGCCGGGGACTAGGTTAAGATTGAGTCATTGTTTGTGATTGTTTATAGTGTAGGTCTTTCTTGTTGCTTTTGATCTCGTTTGGTTTGTGTCTTTGCTTTTCTGGACATCTCTCACTCTTTAGGTGTATACGAAGATCTCGTGGCAAGGATTTATCTCCATTCGATCCCGAACCGGAGAAAACCCTTAGATCTAGATCCAAGAGTATTAGAAAGGGACAAGAGATGGCCGGAAGAGATCTCCAAGCTGAGTTAGATGAAGCTTTAGAGCAAATTAGGCTAAGGGATGAAGCCTTGGAGAATGAAAGGAGACTTGCCAATGAGAGGCAAGAAGCAACTAGGAGGGAGATTGAAGAGATTAGGCAAGCTCTTGTGCAAAGAGAGCTTAATCGTCAACAACCTCCGCCTCCACCACAACCGCAACCGGCGGTTAATATTCGGGTTGTGCCCATTGCTATTGAAGAACCACAAACGTTGGGGCAACGTATGGATCCAGCACAAAGAGCACACCGTCCGGGTGTGAACTTAGGAGATCCCGCAACCCATGATTACGAGCTCCGCCCTCAAGTTCTACAAATGATCCGGCATAATCAATTTGGAGGGATGGAAGGAGAGTCTCCTCATCAACACTTGATGAAATATGAGATCTTGATGGAGACTCTAAGACCGCCTAGATTGGAGAGCAACAACCATAAGCTTAGGGCTTTTTCCTTCTCACTTAAGGATAAAGCCTTGGCTTGGTGTCAATCTATTCCACAAGGGCGAGTGAGTACTTGGGAGGAGATGACAACCGAGTTTTTGACAAAGTTCTTCCCACCTTCCAAGACTACCGAGCTAAGAGGGAAGATCAATGCCTTTGTAATGAAGGATAGATAAAGCCTATTCAAATCTTGGGAGAGGTTTAAAGACCTTCTCCTAGATTGTCCACACCATGGAATACCGAAGATAGAGCTATTGGAGATCTATTTCAAGGGGCTTGATGAGGATAGCCAATTCAAGCTTCAATCACTTTCCGGTGGAACCTTTATGGAGAAGAATGTGGATAAAGCTTGGGAATTTGTAGAGAAACAAGCTTTGGTTATTGAGAAGTACTCCTATAGGAAGAGTGATGGGAGGAAAGCGGGAGCATATGAGGTGAGTGAAGTCACCATGAGTAACTTCAAGCTTGATGCAATCAACAATGAGCTGAAATCTTTGAGGGAGTTGTGTGCTACAACTTTGAAGAGTCAAGCTAGCCCTCAAGCGCAAGTGCAAGCAAACTTGTCTTCCAAGGAGGAAGATGTGAACTATATGGGAAGGGGAAACTACAACAACTATCAAGGCCCAAGGAACTTCAACAACAACTGGCAATTCAACAATTACCGGCCTAACCATAACCATCCCGGGTTTTCCTATTCTAACCCGGATGGAGCCTTGAACCCTCCCGCTTTCACAAGCACAACTCCACTACCAAAGGCTTCACAAGAACCTCCACCCGGATTTACTCAACCTCCAAAGGATAGAACTGAGATGATGTTTGAGCAATTGCTTGGGAGGTTGAGTGGTCTTGAGAGCACGGTGACTTCCATTTCTAAAGCTCAAAAGGTGTTGGAAGCACAAGTGTTCCAAAAGGCGGGTGAAGCTCATAGAGATCCGGGAAAGCTTCCAGGAAGAACCGAAGACAACCCGAGAGGCCAAGTGTTGGCCATCACTACAAGGAGTGGGCTGAGCATGAAGGATCCCTTGCCTAAGGGAAATGATAAAGGGAAACAAGTGGTGATAGAAGAAGAGACATTGCAAGAAGATGGAGGGAAGAGTAAGGATGATGAGCCAACATATGTGGCACCACCTCCATACAAGCCACCACTACCATTCCCACAATCACGAGCAAGAGCTCGCTTGGACAAACACTTTGGTAAATTCCTTGAACTCATGTCTAAATTGCATATTAACATTCCGTTCATGGATGCTATTCTAGGTATGCCGGCCTATGGAAAATTCTTGAAGGAGATACTCTCCAACAAAAGGAAGTTGGAGGAGTATGGGGAAGTGAGAATGACAAGGAGATCCTCGGAGTTGATTCAAACTATGAAGGAGGAGATGCCTCCTAAGCTAAGAGATCCGGGATCTTTTTGTGTGCCAATTGGAGTGGGAGAAGTGAAGTATGAAGCCCTATGTGATCTTGGGGCAAGTGTAAGCATCATACCGCTTGCACAACAAGGTTGGGCTAGGAGAGCCAAAGCCGGTGAAGATGACCCTTTACATGGCAGACCGTTCGATCACTCACCCGGTTGGAATATTGGAAGACATACCGGTGCAACTAGGGAAGTTCTATGTGCCCATAGACTTCGTTGTCTTGGACATCCCGTCGGACTATCCGGTTCCTATCATCTTGGGGAGACCTTTCCTAGCCACTTCCGGATGTTTGGTGGATTACAAAAATGGAATTCTCTCCTTCAACATTGGAGAAGAGAATATTAAGTTCAAACTATCCACGATGATGAAGGAGTCAACCCTTGGTGAAGATGTGTTTAACATTGTCGAGCAAGAGGAGTCTAGAGAAGTTGTGAGCTCGATCTTGATCAAGGACCCCTTGGAGAAGGTTCTTATCTTAAGTTTGATGGAGGAAGGAGTGGAGGAGGCCTGCAATGAAGAAATCAAGGCTTTGGAAGCATTGGAAAAGGAGACAAGAGCCGAATTTGAAGCACAAAAGGTGTGCTGAATTCCTGTAGGAACCACGGCCAGGAAGGGGAAACCACGCCCGTGGTTTTACCCGTGGAACTCTCTGGAGTGCTCCGAAATGCTAGCTTTGCAAGTTCCACGGCCGTGGTTGTGCCAGAGCCCGTAGTTTTGACCGTGGTTTCTCCAGAAACTTCCTTTGTTGTTGATCAAGCTTCAAGGAGCCTTGAGGAGTCTTCCATGGCTTTGGATTCATCTCAACCAACATTATATGGATCGTCTCCACTCGATAAAGGTCCTCCTAAACTTGAACTCAAACCCCTCCCCTCTCATTTGAAGTATGCCTTTCTTGGTGAGAATTCTACATATCCGGTTATTGTGAATGCATGCTTGAATGATGATGAACTTGCTAGGTTGTTGCATGAGCTAAGATTGCATAGGAAAGCTATAGGCTATACCATTAATGATTTAGTTGGCATTAAACCTTCTTTGTGCATGCATAAGATCTTAATGGAAGATAATCATAAACCTTCAATTGAACCTCAAAGAAGACTAAACCCTATCATGAAAGAAGTAGTGAAGAAAGAGATCCTTAAATTGCTAGATGCGGGAATCATTTTCCCGATTTCGGATAGTAAATGGGTTAGTCCCGTGCATGTGGTTCCTAAGAAGGGTGGGATGACCGTAGTAACCAATGAGAATAATGAACTAATCCCAACTAGAACGGTTACGGGATGGAGGATGTGTATAGACTATAGGAAACTAAATGTGGCCTCTAGAAAAGATCACTTCCTCTTCCTTTCATTAACCAAATGCTAGAGAGATTAGCTCAACATTCCCATTTTTGTTACTTAGATGGTTATAGTGGATTCTTCCAAATCCCTATCCACCCCGATGACCAAGAGAAAACTACATTCACATGTCCTTGGGGTACATTTGCATATAGGAGAATGCCATTTGGGTTGTGTAATGCACCCGCCACCTTTCAAAGGTGTATGATGGCTATCTTTTCTGAGTATATTGAAAACATCATGGAAGTGTTTATGGATGACTTTTCTGTTTATGGATCTTCTTTTGATGATTGCCTAGCTAACTTGTCTCTAGTGCTTAAGAGATGTGAGGAGACAAACCTTGTCTTAAATTGGGAAAAATGCCACTTCATGGTAAGTGAAGGCATTGTGTCGGGACACTTGGTGTCCAACCGTGGCATTAAGGTTGATAGGGCTAAGATAGAGACGATAGAGAAGTTGCCACCACCTACCTCGGTGAAGGGGGTAAGGAGTTTTCTAGGGCATGTCGGTTTTTACCGGCGATTCATTAAAGATTTCTCTAAGATTTCTAAGCCTCTTACTAACCTACTAATGAAAGATGTTGAGTTTGTTTTCTCCAAGGATTGCCTTGAGGCTTTTTGTAGGTTTAAGAATGCTCTGATCTCCGCACCCATCATGCAACCGCCGGATTGGAGTTTACCGTTTGAGATCATATGCGACGCGAGTGATGTAGCCGTTGGGGCTGTTTTGGGGCAAAGGAAAGATGGGCTTACACATGCCATCTATTATGCTAGCAAGACGCTAGATGATGCCCAACTCAATTATGCTACCACCGAGAAGGAGTTGTTAGCGGTTGTGTATGCATTTGAGAAGTTCCGCTCATATCTTGTTGGAGCGAAGGTCATTGTTTATACGGATCATGCTGCGATCTGTTATCTCCTTACAAAGAAGGATGTCAAGCCTCATTTGATTCGGTGGATCCTTCTTCTTTAAGAGTTTGATTTGGAAATCCGGGACAAGAAGGGGTCCGAAAATTCTGTGGCGGACCATCTTAGTAGACTACCTCCATTGGAGATTGGAAAAGATGACACCCCGATTGATGACTCATTCCGGGATGAACAATTGCAAATGGTGGAGGAGTGTCTACTTCAAGTGTCTAGAGGAAGTGAGCCATGGTATGCCGACATTGTGAACTATCTTGTGTGCGAGGAGGTGCGACCCGGTTTGTCATATGCCCAAGGGAAAAAGTTCTTCAAGGATGTGAGGCATTACTATTGGAGTGAGCCGCTTTTGTTCAAGAGAGGACCGGATAGAGTTTTTAGAAGATGCATACCGGAAGATGAGGTGGAGAGTGTGATCCTCCATTGTCACTCCTTGCCATGTGGAGGCCATGCTAGCTCACACAAGACATGTGCTAAGGTGTTACAATCGGGTTTCTTTTGGCCATGTTTGTTCAAGGATGTGCAGAATTTTGTGGTAGCTTGTGATGCTTGCCAAAGGACGGGCAACATCTCAAGGAGGAATGAGATGCCCTTGAGCAACATACAAGAAGTGGAGATATTTGATGTGTGGGGTGTGGACTTCATGGGACCATTCCCCTCTTCTTGTGGCAACCTCTACATCCTATTGGCGGTGGACTATGTCTCGAGATGGGTGGAGGCAATCGCCTCTCCCACAAATGATGCCAAGGTTGTGGTGCGGTTCTTCAACCGAGTGATCTTCCCTAGGTTTGGAACACCAAGGGCGATCATAAGTGATGGAGGGAAGCACTTCACTAATAGGAACTTTGGGGCACTTTTGGCTAAGTATGGGGTGACTCATAAGGTGGTAACACCTTACCATCCCCAAACTAGTGGCCAAGTGAAGATCTCCAACCGGGAGATAAAGGGAATTCTTGAGAAGACGGTTTCTAGGACGAGAAAGGATTGGGCTATGAAGCTCGATGATGCTTTTTGGGCTTATAGAACCGCTTTCAAGACTCCGATTGGCACCACTCCCTACAAGCTAGTCTATGGCAAGTCCTGCCACCTTCCGGTAGAGATGGATCATAGAGCGTACTGGGCCATAAGATGGTTGAATTTTGACCTCAAGGCGGCCGGAGAGAAAAGTTTACTAGACATGAATGCTCTTGAGGAGATCCGGTTGGATGCCTATGAAAACGCCCGGATCTACAAAGAAGGACCAAACGTTGGCATGACAAGCGTCTCATCCCTAAGGAGTTGAGTGAAGGCGACCTTGTCCTTCTCTTCAACTCAAGGCTGCGGCTCTTCCCCGGAAAGCTAAAGTCAAGATGGACGGGTCCTTATGTGGTGAAGAAGATCTTCCCCCATGGAGCGGTTGAGATAGGAGGGGAGCATTGTGGAGATTTTAGGTGAATGGGCATCGGTTGAAGAAGTATATCCCGGGAGCTCCAGTGGATATGATTGCCCCACTTCACCTTGAGTGAGACGCCCCCGAATTTGGTCAAGCTAATGACCTTAAAGAAGCGCTTAATGGGAGGCAACCCATTGGTAGACATCTTTCCCTTTTTCGTTTTTGTTTTGTTTTTGATTTTTCTGTTTTTCTGTGTTTTTGTGTGTTTGGTGTGCTTTGTGTGTGTGCTAGAGTTTTAGTAGCAATGGAGCCTTCCATGGCATGTGGATGATGATGATGAGTCCCTCATCAATTGTGGGTGGAGCGGACGCGGGACTTGGACGGCTAGCGGTGCCTAGCGTGGATCCCGACGCCATAACGAACACTTTGAGCTCTCTACCATCGTTGATAGGATCATCCGCCATCACTCCACTTGAGTTATCCCAAATACTGAAGCAAACCATGTTTTTACATTGTGAGAACCCTCTTTCACTCTTCTTTACTTCATTTACACATTGGGGACAATGTGTTTCTAAGTAAGGGGTGGGGTTTGCATGATCTTTTGCATGATTAATATCTAGGATAGTTTAATATTGTCACATGTCTTGCATTGTACATAGGTATTTCGAAAAATCCAAAAAAAAAAAATCAGAAAATTTAAAAATTTTTTTAGTGCTTCTAAGCTTGGGAATGGCCCTTATGATGAAATTGTCTTGTGATTTGGCTATGGATGGCCTTGTGTGTTGAATTGATGAATGCATATGTGGACTTAAAGTACTTATCTTGAATCCCATGAATGGATTGTGATCATGATGTTTGTCTTGATTGGATTGAGGATTGAAAGTCGAAATTACATGCTAGTTCTTGCACATCATCTAGGAGTGATTAAGGCAAATTCATCTTTCTTTACTTCTCAACTTGATCATGTTGTTTGAGCACCTCAATTGATATAAATTTGACCTCTTTTGACCCATCCGGGAATGGGAGCATGTTAGTGTGTTGATGTGTGTGAAAAGCAAGTGTGGGGTGAAGTTGTTGATGGATGAATGTTATGTATGAAGTGCTGAATTTGTTGTGAAAAGTGTAGAAAAAATATAGGTTTGGGGACGTTAGTTTAAATGACGAGTAACTCGGCACCATTCACATAATCGGGTATTTGTGCCTTGCCAAAGTCAAATAAACCGATAGTCCTAACGAGCTTTGGTATGTGTGCCCGGTGTGGATGCACCTCGAAAAATAAAAAAGCCCGAAGACGGCTAATCACCAAGGTTTCGGCTTTTGTACACCAATGCCATTGTCTCAAAAATAAGTGAAAGAAAAAGAAAAGAAAAGAAAGAAAAGATGGAGAAAATATACACTTGTGGGAAGTTGATAAAAAAATGTGAAGTTGTGAAGTTAGTTCCATTCCTGGATTAGCATCACATGACCTAGAAAAATTCCCACCTAATCACAACGTTTCTTGGCCTCTTATTTCCTAAGCCCTTGTGACCTATTTGCATGTGTGTAAGACTTAGTGATCTAGATTGGATATGCTCATGATCATCTTAACTTCTTCATTTTTACATTTCATGCATGCCTTCGAGTTAAGTACAATTGTCTTTCCGTGCCTTCATTTATTTGATGCATGATCGCTTGTTCATTGCCATGAAACATGACTATGAAGGTGATCCAATATTAGAAGCACAACTCCAAAAAGATTTTGTTGTTTTTCTGCATGCATAAATCATGTCATCTCTTAGTCTATAGTTGAGGACTTGCTCGGGGACGAGCAAACCTTAAGTATGGGGTATTTTTGATAACACGATTTATGATTTAGGTTTAGGCACTCATTTAGATAGTTTTCCGCTCATTCACGCATGGTTTGCACTAGTTCGTAACGATTTGCACTCAATTCATGTATTTTGTCGAGATAGACGTCTACACGGACTTTTGCATGGTTTGTAGGTATTTTGGGAGCTTTAGGAGCTAAATCGATACATTTGAGGATCGTTCCTCGAGATGACACACCTTCAGACTCATTGGGAAGCAAGCTAGGAGGTAAGGGGGAGACATGGGACCTTGTTGGTGCATGCCATGCACCAAATTGAGGCTTGATGATCCAAAACAAGCCGAGACACCAAAACCACGGCCACTGGGACTTCCACGGGCGTGGAAATGGGCCGTGGTTTTCCCCAGACAGTTGTGACAGCTGTCCCACGATCTTCATGGCCGACTCTTGCAATTTGTTGAGGATATTAGGTGGTCCTGCAGGCTGTTAGGGGCAGACCCCATCACTCCATTCTCTCCCACACTCTCAACAACAAAGATTCTCTCATTGGAAGATTAGATTGGAGCTACTCTTGGAGGCGAAGAAAAGGGTCCATTGGAGAAGAAGAGAAGAACACACCATTCTTAGTTTTTGATAGTTTTGAGTGAAATTTGTGAAGACATTTTGCAAGTGTCTTGTAAGAATCGATTGAACCTTCTTTTGAAGGGTTGTAAGTCTTTCTTATCATACATTCAGCTTGATTTTCTTTGTTTTACTTGCTCATCTCTATTTCATTTCATCCTCTTGATATGGATTCCATGATTTTATGCTTGATGACTTTGATTGTTATGATGCATGTTGTTGGCTAAATAGATGCGATTCTAGGGTAAGGGAAAGATGGTTATGGCTTGGACTATGATATAATGGACTTAGATGTACCTTTGGATGAATTGTTTGCTCGAACCTAACCTCTGTTGTAAACCACGGTTTGTTCTATACATTCCACGGCCGTGGTTCTTGATGAACAACCTGTGATTTTAACTGACTTGCTTGTTTTGATGAATCTAAGTGCTAGAATGTTAGATTGTTAAAATCCTAATGTTTTTTGAGTTAAACCTATCCTAGGGTGACCTAGTGTTAGCAACTAAGTGTTAGAAGAGACCCACCCGGTGATTCTTGCTCTTAGATACCGAAGATGAGCAGTTCTAGGTAGTAGTGAGCCTCACAAGCCGCTATTGGACTGAATGTGCTAGGATAAATATTTAGGACTTGCCTTCTCGAGACTTACCCGGTAAGGAGAGGTTAGATCCCTAGATAACCATCCGGTTTGTGTAGATATCCCTACCTTAGGTTTCTAGAGACTTACCCGGTAATAGAACCTTAGGAGCGGGATAGTGGATCATGAGACCTACCCGGTAATTGACCCCACTTGAGAAACATTCCTTCCCAACATACCATAGTTAATCCAAAGAATGATTAGAAGCTTGAGTCCAATGCCATAACCGGAATTTCTAACCCCTAGAATATGCTTTTCTCTCTTTGATCTCATATCTCGTGTTTGTCTTGCTTGCTTGTGTTTATTTGCTAGATTGTTATTTGTTTTACATTCTTATATCGTTGAGATTCTTGATTGATCACCACGCAAAACCAAACCCAAAAATATTGAGATTTTCATTTATTTGTTTCTTTCTCTTTTCTTAGCCTAGATCAACACTATCCTTAGTCACTAATCGATTCAATCTCACCTCAGTCTTTGTGTTCGACCTCGGAATACTATCCCTACTACAAAACGTCTCGTACACTGTGGGTTCGCTAGGAGTTAGGAGAAATATATCGAGTATAAATTTAAGACTTTTTGCGTGTCACGTTCTTAGCGTAACAATATTGAGGTGATGATGAGTTAGTCATCAAGGGCTATACCGATGCTAGTTTCCAGACTGACAGAGATGGCTTTGAGTCGCAGTCTGGATACGTCTTCATTTTGAATGGAGGAGCGGTAAGTTGGAAAAGCCAAAAGCATGACACGGTTGCGGACTCAACCACAGAGGCAGAATACATTGCTGCGGGAGAAGCGGCTAAGGAAGCGATCTGGATTAGGCAGTTTATAGCTGAGCTCAGCGTTGTCCCTAGCGTGACGAGGGTAGTTTACGTCTATTGTGACAACAATGGCGCGATTGCTCAAGCGAAGGAACCTAGCTCAAGCTCCAAATCCAGACACGCTCTGCGGAAGTATCACATGATCACACACTATGTTGATCGGGGTGATGTAAGGGTGTGCAAGGTGCACACAAATGATAACATTGCAGGCCCACTGACTAAACCCATGAATAGGCCTAAGCATGATAGTCATACTCGGGCCAAAGGGCTCAAACACGTTAGAGAATTCTTTTGAACTTCTGTGTTTGGATTGAAAAAACGTTTGTTTTTGTCATGGAGTTTATGATTGTTTTATATATGAGTTTTCATATTCTTATTTGATTATTACTTGAACATTAAATAAAGTATCCAAACAATTTATTAATTATCAAATGTGCTTACTGGAAAAGTTCCGGTGAATGAAACCACATTAAGTGAACTGAAATTATTAAATTGAAAGGATCCATGGTTTGAGTCGTTAACTTGGATACAAACGACTCTAAAGTAGACCATCTTGTGAGTGAATGATGAACGTGAGTTTCATAGTTCATAGGACATGGAGATGTTCAATCGCTTACATAGGTGAGTATGGTGATACTCATCGGATAGACCGAGCCTATGACTGTCATGACTTGTTGAGGAGTTATAGCGATTATCATTATCAATGAGTTCCTTAACATGAGCTTGATATAACTTTCATTTGAAGGATGACATATCTTAGATACTGTTAAGCGCTGACCGTAACAGGCAGTTATAAAGGCAATAATCAGGGTGGTCAAAAATTTGAGTGGGAGTTATAGTCATTGCAAGATTGGATTAATCCTCCTATACCGGCATACTTTGATGTGTTGGGAAGGATTGGTGTCCCCGACCACTTGAAGAGTGAGAACTGTGTAAACGCATGGCCATGCTCAGATTTGATCTGTACTGACAGTTTGATCTCAGGAGTTCAAGAAACATATCTGATGGCAAAGATGGTTTCCATCACATAGTCATATAAGGACATTAAGCAATAAGGGAATTTTAACATTGCACACTTGTATGAAAGTACAAGTGGGAGATTGAAGGAATTGTGTCCTTTATCCAAGGTGCAATTTCTGATGATGAGATAGGACATTAAATATAGGGATATATATAATTCGATAATATTAGGGGTCATGGCGTTTTGCTAGAAGCTAACCATGATCGGTACATTTATATGATAAATTGTATTGCTAGTGTTATCGGGTCCTACGAGGTCACACCATAACGAGCAGGTGAACTGAATCAATTAATGAGAGAATTACCATATAGGAGTATATGGTGGAAAAAGATATATTTTGTAGGAGTACAAAATATATTATGGAGTTGGTAATTAATAATAGATAAGGGGTTATTTATTTATTAATTACTAAAATATATATCTTATATTTTAAGGACGGGCTTTTTAATAGTTAAAAAGCCCAACCTTAATTTGATATATTTGATCGATCGATTGATACGTAGGGGATGTCAGCCGTTTATCACGATACTGTACGCGTTCTTCCCTTTCGATCACTCTCTTAAAAAGTTTCATCCTTTGTTCTAGCAATCGAAGGTTAAGGCGATTCTTGTTCAATCTCGGGTGGACTGACTAGAGGAGTAACACTTGAGACTCTACATATCCTGAAGGAGTTTTTGAACACGCATCAAAAGGTATTCCTTTTCTCCCTTATCTAATCTATTATGCATGCGATCCATGTTTAAATGTTTAGGAAATCGTTTCCTGAAATTCTGCTTTTACACATCTAAAATCCCAACAGAAAGATCGGACATTCACAAGTAGAGTAAAGGGTTCTACCCTTAGTTCACATCAACTTGAGTGATCCCCAAAGAGCAATTATCATTATACATGACCCATTAATAATTAATTTTATATATCCTACCTCTGATATTCTCCAATCGATTTTTTTGCTATTTGTAATAAAGTGTTCTTGGCTTGGATTGGTTCCTTGGACTTGTTTTAATGCCAAGTTTCTTGTAGAAATGTATGTCATTGCATTGCTCTAATTCAACATGCTTTTGATTATCAAAAATGCATTTGTTGTTTCCAAACCATTTATTCCACGACATAAACCCGATATTGCCTACAATTTTACACCCGAATTGCTCCAAAATTAAGTTTGAAACTTATTAAGATTCCATGTTCCTCATATCTAGATTCGTAAGGTAGTTATGTACTTCATGGTTTGTCATGTTTTGAAGGGAAAAAAGACATTTGAAAAACAAATGATCTATGTACTCGAAATGGCATTGACATCTCGCACAATGTAGAGGAAGCGAAATCTTTTGTCGATCCATATTAGCTTTTGACATGATATTTAGATTCCTAATGTATGGCACGTTGTACAAAGAGATGTATTTTTGCTTGATTAATAAATCCATTGTTGATCTCACAAAGGACGATTTGTTCTTATTAGGGGGAGTCAATCTCAAATCACGGGTTACAAATTTAATCAATGATTTGCGTTGGTGGTATAGAGGAAAGTTCTCATTTTATAATCACATGATTTCATTGATTATCGCTTGAGAACGAACTGATGGCATCTAGCTTGTTCATTAAGAAGCCTTAAATTAGGGAGGATATCATGTAGAGGTTAATATCTTAACCACTTGTCAACACAAATCCTATTAACTTCCCATCACCAACACACTCCATTTTAGTCCTCAAAATCCTCTTGTAATTTCATAATTGTCTCTCTTTTTAGGAAGTCGCATTCCCGACTTTGTAGTTATAAAAGAGGTTATTTTTCAGGTATTTTTCCTATATCTCAAATGTTATTTGGTTTAGCCAAAAGTTTTTATAATGTTTCATTTGTAGTGTTTTGTTCATGTCTATAGTTTCCTGGATTCCTACCAAATATTTTCTTTGGTTCGCAAATCTTATCGTGTCGTTCAAATAATGGTAAATAGGGCTTATGTTCTAGAAAAACTTATGTTAACTTGACCCACTTCATTTATGCACTTCTTGGAAACACGGAGCTTTTCATGATGAAATGTGGCTTCTCATTTCGTAGGAAAGGAATGAAGGTTTTCAATAGGCTAATTGTTGCTTCTATCTAATTAACGCACCTAATGTTATCCCATTAAAGATTATTTTTTTATGTCATTTGTATTCATAGTAAAATCCTATTTGAGAACCACAAGCTTATTATAGGTGAAATTGAAACTGAAGATGATTGTAGCTGAAGTTGAAGCTGAAGCTGAAATAAGTAGTTGATTAAAGTAGCTGATTTATTTTGATAACCTTGTTGAGTGTTTGGAAAGTACGAGCTTATCCAAGATGATAAAAATGTAAAATTACCAATAAGGACTTCATTAATAGTGTAATTGATATATCTTTTTGATATATATTTAGTAGATAACATTATTAGTACTAATAGATAATTTAAAAATTATATAGTTAAATTTATTTTTATTAAACAAATCGAATTTTTAAATTATAAATTTTAGGATGAAAAATAATTACTAGTGTAATCGATATGTATTTTCGGTAAATATCTAATTGAGATTATTTCCAAAAAACATTATTAGTACTTATAAATAATTAAAAATAATATTATAATGTCTAAAGTCTAGTTAAGTTTCAGTTTTGTTAAACAAAATTCAAAATTTTTTTTAAGCTGGAAAATAGTTAATAGTGTAATTCATATGTCTTTTTGGTAAATATTTTTAAGAAATAATTTGGTTTACTAGGTTTTTTCTAGTTTTGTGGTTAGTAAATGTACCCCTTGAGAGACTAGTGTGTAGAGTTTGAGAATAAATACAAAAGGTTGGGGTATATTTACTTAATTGACATTAAAAAGTCTAGTTACTATTATAGTTTTTCAAAAAGGCCTAGTAACCAAAATTTGTCCAATATTTAACAATATTATTACCAAAAAATATTATTAGTACTAATAGATAATTTAAAATTATATTGTTAAATTTTATTTTTGTTAAATAAAATTTGAAATTTTAATTATAAAATTTTAAGCTAAAAAATTTATAATGAAACAATTTGGTTTACTAGGCTTTTTCTAGTTTTGTGTTTAGTAAATGTACCTCTTAAAAGAAGAGTGTGTAAAGTTTGAAAATAAATACAAAAGGTTGGGGTATATTTACTTAATTGAAACATTAAAAAGCCTAGTTACTACTCTAGTTTTTCAAAAAGGCCTAGTTACCAAAATTGCCCAAAAATAATTAATAGTGTAATTGATATGTCTTTTTGATAAATATTTAATAGAGATTATTTCCAAATAAACATTGCTAGTACTAATAGATAACTAAAAATTATATTATAATATCTATTGTGTAGTTAATTTTTTTTGTTAAACAAAATTTGAATTTTTAAATTTATAATATTATAAGCTGAAAAATAATTAATAATGTAATTTATATGTCTTTTTAGTAAATATTTAATAAAGATTATTGTCAAAAAGACATTATTAATACTAATAGATAATTAAAAATTATATTATAATTAAAAAAGACATTAGTAAATATCTAATATGTAGTTAAACTTAAGTTTTGTTAAACAAATTAAATTCGAGTTTTTAAATTTATAAATTTTAAACTATTAAATAATAAATAATATTTAGTTTTATAGATTTATTAATTAAATACTTATATATTATATTATAATATGTAATGTGATAAACAATAATAAAAGGGTATTTTTATAATTAAAGTTGGGCTAATTTGGTTAATAGGCTTTTTTGAGTTTTACTTTTAGTAACTAGGCCATTTAGTTTTTTAATTAGGTAAATATACCCCAACCTTTTTTATTTTCTCTCAAACTCTACACACTCTTCTTTCAAGGGGTACATTTACTAAAACTAAAACTCAAAAAAGTCTAGTAAACCAAATTGTTTCATTAAAGTTTCCATAAGCTCCTTAAGCTCCTATAAGCTTGTCATGAGAAGTTTATAAAAATCATCATTTCATAAGCTTTCATAAGCTTCATCACCTTTCATAAGCTGGACACACAAACACTTATTAAATATGTACGTTAAAAGCATAAGCTCCCATAAGCTTCAATAATTTCTTATAAGCTTGCTCCCAATATATTTGGATGGTTTTATGGTAGAACTTTTATATATTGTTATATGGATGTTTATACTAGCCTTTTATTTTATGTTATGTTATTTATGGCCCAAAATAAGTGATGGCTTGTAAATGTACAATAGGTGCGAATATGTTTTGGCGGCTGAGCTTCAAGTAGACGCACCATCAGTGCGTCTACAAGGGCTGTTAATTTTTGTTGCAATTTTTTGTTGCCAAATGTAATTGGTTCTAGATATTTGGTTTCTTACTATTTTTTCCTTCATTTTGTACTCCAATTGTGTTAATTTGTTAATTTTATTATTTTTATTATTACTTGTAAAACCCCGAATTCTCAAACCTCGGGACATTACTGGTTAGGACCTCACAATGGGTCCCGACCTCAGTTTGACAACAATTTTACTAGGATCTTGCAACAAGGCATAATAAGAAGAACCGAAATTCATAAAAAGGACTTTTAAGAGATGAATGCAACAACATCTAACAGCCTATAATACTTAAACGACGAAAAAGACTAACTGTCTTAACAAGAGGAAAGAGCAACAAAACAACAATCCAAACCCCCACTCTAAGGAGTACGGAGACCCGGCTGACCACTACTTCCGGATCACTCAGCTGCTGTTCTAACATGCGGTAAATCTAAAAACACAACAAAACAACCATTAGCTAGTTATCTAAACATTAGGAGAATTATAATAGCACACACATAAAATAATAAACACTCATCATGCTTTCAAACAATCCATTTATTATCTTCATTTAAGTCATTCACTCTTACTAATGATACTTATTTTGTGACACGAGGGATTCCCAAACCTTGCATCCGCCCCCGTGTATCCATCAGGAGTGGATCCGAAGCATCTCACTGTGTACCTGTATGGTCTGGGTATAGAGAACCTCCCAGTCTCCAGACAGAGTTGGGCAGTGATGTCACGGCCCGTTATACATACACTTGGGCCTTAACACATAATAACGACGGTCGTCCTAACAAGTTGTTATTATACCACACGTGGTACACACACCACTATTATCACTCAACTAATATCCAAAAACCAGCTAAGTAAGTCGCAAGGACTTACCTGAATCAAACCACAACTCTCACAATCTCAACTCGGTTTGCAACCGTAGAAACTCATATGCGTGTCATACAAGGCACGTGGATCAAAATACATCCCATAATCTTAGAAGTCTATAACTTCTAAGATGTACAAACTCATCAAGAGAAAATTACTAAAATGCCCTCTTAAGGTAAAATGACTATTTTACCCCCGGTTCCGAAACTCCTAGATTTGTCTTTATCTTAGTTTCAACTCTCGTTTGGAACCCATTTCCACAATCTAGTTCTTACGGAAAAGTTTGGTAAATATTTATAATAGTTACACAAAATTCTAGTTTTTTTTTTTCAAAAAGTCGTTAAGGTTCGACTTTGGGTTAAGATACAAGGCTTGAATAAAAAGATAAAAATTCTGGAATAAAACTCTAGATTCTATATGATATGCATACTAACCATAGGAGCAAAGATCTCTCAAGCATATTCAACCATAACTCCTACATAAATCTCTAAAGTTGGATGAAAGCTAGAATTTCTATACTTAGCCAATATTTTCCTCTGCTGGAAAAACAACCCCACTGCTCTACTTTGGGACCTTATAACTTCTAATCCGACCGTTAACTTTCTCCCAAATTTTAATACAGTAAACTTCATATTTCTATCTCAAACATATTAAAAATTCAACGGTGAATTCTCGATCTAAGGTATCGAAAATAATTCTCAAAGACAGCAGTTTATACCCAAAAATCCTGAAGGTTAAGAGTGATGACAAAGGTCCTAAGTTTGAGTCCAATCTACTCTCTCACATCCTATGTTCAGCACATAGTGACAGCTACACACCCCTTCCTCTAAAATCCATATCCCGTACATTCAACTTGGAACTAAAAGCCTACTTTTCTCTACACTAGAATGACCGCAACAGGGAGGAGTACTCAGAAGACTTACCGGCCGTAGGGTGGTATTTCAAGTCCCTTGGTTGCTGGTCCGTAAACGAGATGGTGAGGGAGTTCCGGGTTCACGCTATAGGGATCCTTGTTGTATTGAATGCAAAGCCACAACACAAGTCTCTACTCACTATCACTATTATGGAGGAGGGCTTGTGGAGGGGAGAATGGGTCACATTCGGACTCACCTTGCTACTGAGGGAGTGCAACGCTGGTCTAGGAGGTCTGTAGTGAGGTCTGTAGCGCTGGTTGGCTCAGATCGGCTGCACAAAAACGTCCCCGCTCAGCAGCAAGGTAATGCAGAAGAGAGAGGAGTAGGGCGTTACTGCCCGTTCAGTAAGAGGGGAAAAGGGAACAACAAGGCCGACTTACCCTTGGAGGCGTGCATTCCTTCGAGCGTATAGGTGGGCTTGTTTGCTGGCTGCAGAAGATAGGGAGCAACTAGGCGTGACACCCAGGCGGCCTGTGCAGAAGTCGGGAGCAGCAGCAGCCCAGGCGGCCTGTGCAGAAGCCGGGAGCAGCAGCAGCCCAGGCGGCCTGTGCAGAAGCCGGGAGCAGCCTCTTTCTGACTCCGGTGAAGGCAAGGCCAACGCTGGAAGAGAGGCAGCGGCGTGAGCTGTTGTGCGGCAGAGAGATATTGTTTAGCGTAGAATAGGATTTGGGAAGTTGATTAGAGTAGGTTAAGGTTAATTAGGGTCTAGGTTAACTTAGATTGTGGGCTGGCTGACATGTCTTTGGGCCGGGTCTGTTGGGCATGCTCATCTAATTAAGATGGCTGATAATTAAATCGTTACTCGCGCGGAACCGCTCTTCGGTTTTCGGTTTTAAATTATGTAATAATTTTATTCGGGTTCCCTATTTATCATTTTAGGTGAAATAGAGTCACATAAAATGATAGAATTTGATAATGCTTTATTTTATTTAAACAAATAAGGTCAGCGGATCGGAATCCGGTTTGATCGGGTATTAACCGGAAATTAAATTTTCCTGGTATTACATCAGTGTCCTCTTAAAAGAAGTTTCGTCCCGAAACTTAGAATAATGTAATTAATCAAACGACTTTCTTTGTATCTCTTAGTTTCATAAATTTTTTTTTTCGTTTTCTACCATGCAACTACGCAATCCTCATACTCAGACACACATAAAAGGGAACACAATCACTCAATCCAAGGTAATATCATAAAGGTCAAACAAACAACATCCGAGTACTAACTCGTCGGTACATAAGTAGTAGCTAACCCGCATAAAACTCGGGATAATTACGTCTAATACTCTCATCTGTCTCCCAAGTGGCCTCATCAGCTCCCCATCTAAACCACCGGAACTCTACAAAAGCATGAACCGGTTAAATTTTCTGATCTTCATAGCTAATGACGTGTCTCGGATTCGGTAGGTACCCTCTCAACGGTTTGGTTTTCTAAACTTTCTTCCAGCTCTTTTGATGACTCTATCAAACCACTTTTCCTTCAACTTGGCCCACTTTCTTTTTCCTTTCGAAAGTTCCCGACTATTGATTATGAAATAATGATCTTAAACTTCTGTTGGCACTTTACTAAGTGCCTAATGCTCTTTGTAATACAAACCGCTTGGCCCGGTTTCCTCAATGTGACCTAATCGGATCGTTCCTTAATTAATGGGTTTTCACCTACTTCTTGTTAAGCTTTCAAATTTATATAACTCAAAACAAATCACACACCCAATTGGACCTTTTCATATAGATCTCTAATTCCTTAACTTGAAATCATAGTTCACCTAAAATTGATTTTCTTCATCTGTGGGTTATTGGCCTACCATGCTTTTGGTGTAACACTCATTAGTCACAATGGCGTCTTTCTGAGGGTCAACATGATTTACCCAACTCCCGCCTATACTTCCCTCCTACTACTAGCAAGATCCTCTTCAAACAGACCCTTACTCTCTTACTCAACCGTAGTCTGTTCTTAACCACCCAGAAAGCAACCTCTAACCCGATTCTCTCCATAGTCTTAGATCATCCCAGAAGGTTGTCGTTGCCTACTTGGGGAATCCTCTAAGGCATCGGTAAAGTTACCTCTTAAATCCGCAGTCACTAATGTCTCTTCTTAACGGTACCTACTCGTCAATACCAATCAAAACTTACACGTCCTCAGTTGATGCCGGTCAGTCTATAATTGACTTATCTCAATATTCCGGACTTGCTCTTCTCATACCTATACTGGCGTTAAATTCTTGGTGAGCATCATTTGCTCGATTAATCCTTTCATGCTTCGCTAATTCGTTTTATCTTCCACACTTCTATTTCCTTAGGCTAACTCTACTTCTCGAGCCCAACTGGGTCATTCATCTTGACCTAAATAGTCATTCCAAGTCTTCAACGATAGTTGGTAAGTGTCTTTGTAGTTCTGATGATTTTAGTTATCATTCCCTTGCAGTTCCCCTTGCATGGACCCTCGGTGTTGATGACTTAGGTCCCGTGATAATTGGGTTTACCTTGGACTTTCGAGTCCACCATGGCCGTTCTCATATATACATTCCTTTGCTGGTGTTACCGGCAATCTTGTCTTCCTGATACTCCGTTGTTTCCGCTACAGGGCTTCAACTCTTTGATACCAACATTGCTATTTCTTTCAAATTCCTATATCTTTGAGGAGGTCAAAACCTCTCCACACTTGTAAAGTCTACATTTTGCTTCTACACTCCATTGTAGGTATCCCTTCCATGCACCTTAGATCCTCATCTCTGGGTCGACATTTTATTTTTTATTTATTTTTTTTATTTGGTCTCACAAGCTTGTCTTGTGAACTCTTCTACTAGGTGACTCGTCTTATAACAATTTCCTCCCCTGAATCGGTCCAAACTTTCAGTTGATCATTACTTCCCATTTCATGTTGGAACTTCAGTTACGTTGTACTCTTGCATAGATTCTACAAAGGCATCCTCATCTCAACACTTTATTCTAATTTAGCAAGACCCGCCTTTTGATACATGACTTTCCTTCTTACTGGTGAAGTTATTCTTCTGGTTTACACTTAAGCCATCCTAGCGTTATCGGTCAAATATGTATGACTTTTATTAAACACCTATCGGTACTATTTGCATAAGAAACCTCAGTTGTATATAATTTTCTCAAAAATCAAATTTCTTGACTCGCATTTATTAGGTTGTCCTTATGCTCGTGTCTCTTTACCTTCTTTAAATCTTTCCCCCCCAGTAGGATAGTTAAATCCCTTTGAGTTTTCTCGTACACGCTTTACGGACCACGTTGGATGGTCTTATTACTTTCGTCAACTCTTATATCATCAGTCCAGCTTGCATTTTCAATGGAGTACCTCCATTTCTTATTAAACTTATATATATATATATATATACACTTTTCTGTAATCATCTTATTGGTGTAATACCGGATCCATATAACAGCCTTTAGTCCTTCAACTTTACTCCTTCTCATGTCTGTTCTAGCCAACATGTAGATTTCATTTGCAATCACCTCACAACTCGATTAGACATTCACCAAGGCTTTAAATCCTACTCTCTATGTTTGTGCCGCCTCTACAATTCCAACTATTGTGTATCACATCTTTAATCACAAGGGTTTTCTTCGTCAATCTAGATAGTTTGACCCCCTTTTTTTTTTTTTTTCCAGAGGAGCACCATCAGTCCTACTTGTGTGGAATGCTAAGACATAGGACATGTCCACAATCATCTGTTTCTTCTTACTCTTCTAGTTCTTCTTACATGGATCCCTTCATACTAACTTTGATATGTATCTTTCCTTAGTCAATAGTAAGTAACTACTCCCAACAATACCTTTTTTTCCCATTACTATCATTAATGGTCATTACCGACCGTCAAGAGCTTCTCTTTAATTTCTTTATTAGAGTTATCATATTGGACTCATTCAATGTTATCATCAAGACTACTAGTACTTGTATTGATTTAACTTCACCATTGTCGTCGTTGATCTCTTGTAGATATCCTCCATGTGTCAATAACATCTTTAGTAAATCCGCTGTTATTCTTCTTATTTGCCAACCGGTCAACACTGTTCAACTCATACGTGTACATTCTCAGTTGTACTAGTTAGTCTGTATTTGGTCTTCTACTAGATCATATACTTACTTTTCTTCTATCTTCTTCGATGTGGATATACTGAGTGAAAAGTTATTCCTTCTAGGTTATCCGCTTATACATCTTTAGCTCATTCCTCAATTTACACTCTTCTTCTTTCTCTCTGTAAGAACACTTTACCCGGGTGTAGGTGTATCATCCTTATGTCGTCAATGAGCTTATCAAGTCTTCCTCAATAACTTGTAAGTGAGTCCTCGTGATTCCTCTCACCTTGGTCATTGTCTGATTGGTGTTCTCTGGTATGAATTGTAAATGTTGATAACTTAAATCCTAAGTGAATGAGAAGTTTTCGTGGACTCTCGAGTCCACCAAGATTCTTACACATTCTTCCCCTTGGTTAGTGTTGTTTTGGTAATGCCTCCTTTATAGAAATCCGGGGTCTCAGTTTCAGACTTCTACTTTATTTGATACTTGCGTCGAAATTTCCTTCAAAATTCTCGTATCTTTGAAGGGTCAACATGTTTCCATGGTTATAAAGTCTGTCTTTTGTACGTCCTTAATCTCTCACATCTGGGTCAACACCCTAGCTTCTTGGTACTCTCATTCCGATGCTTGCATATGGCGGCATCAACCTTAGTTGTTGTGTTATTTAATCAGCCAAGCGTAGTTGTACTCTCCTCCGCTCGATTTTGTTCTGATATACTCATCTTTAATTTGTTCTCATCAATACTTACATGCATCCTTGAGTTTCATCTTCCGTCGTCATACCACTAAGTTCCTTAAACGGTTTTCTGTTACTCCTATTTGATTTGATTTGATATTCCTTTCTCGCCTGCTTCTAGCATCAAATTTTCACCTTCTGATCCGCCAGTAAACTTAGATTCAAGGTCTTTTGTCTGGATCGCTACTATATTGGGTGTTTCTGAAGGTATCCACATTGTTTGTAACGTCTTTTTATACCACACTTTATAAAAACCTTGTAGTGTCTCTCCCAATTGCATAATTGTCGGTCATCCAACGCCTTTCCGGCACCACTCTCATGAATATTCTTCATTTGATCCTGTTGAGCTCACATCAGGATCCCTTTCTTGCCATTGTCGTTGGTGTTGCCTTTTAATCTTCACTTTTCTGTCTCGACGTTCCTCAACTAGTTCGAAGGAGTTGTTAGGACATTCGCCTAACCTAATGCTCCTAAGCTGCAAACTTATCCACGTGTTGACACCTTCCAAACCTACCTAGATGTGTCAACGGAGTGAGGATCTCATTTTGTTATCTCCGTTAAGGCCATAATACAACTATAACTGTTACTAACATTTTGGCATATGCTTATCTAGATTACATATCTTTATACTCAAGCTAATAAGTCCAACTAAAGTAAAACCTAAAGTCCATACTAAGCATACTGAGATCCGCGGTAGTAGTGGTGGTCCGCCGTACTTTTCTATCCCCAACTAGTCTATGCATGCATTTGAAAACCAAAAGTTCTTTTTAAAACTCAGATCCCTTTTCGGGTTCTGCTTAAGTACTTATTCGGTCTTTCAGAAGATTTCAAGTGCCATTGTTGCCAACCTAGAGCTCTGATACCAAGTTGTAACACCCCGAATTCTCAGAACTCGGGACATTACTGGTTAGGACCTCACAATGGGTCCCGACCTCAGTTTGACAACAATTTTACTAGGATCTTGCAACAAGACACAATAAGAAAAACCGAAATTCATAAAAAGTACTTTTAAGAGATGAATGCAACAACGTCTAATAGCCTATAATACTTAAACGACGGAAAAGACTAACTGTCTTAACAAGAGGAAAGAGCAACAAAGCAAAAATCCAAACCCCCACTCTAAGGAGTACGGAGACCCGGCTGACCACTAATTCCGGATCACTCAGCTGCTGTTCTAACCTGCGGTAAATCTAAAAATACAACAAAACAACCATTAGCTAGTTATCTAAACATTAGGAGAATTATAATAGCACACACACATAAAATAATAAACACTCATCATGCTTTCAAACAATCCATTTGTTATCTTCATTTAAGTCATTCACTCTTACTAATGATACTTATTTTGTGACACGAGGGATTCACAAACCTCGCCTCCGCCCCCGTGTACCCATCAGGAGTGGATCCGATGCATCTCACCGTGTACCTGTATGGTATGGGTATAGAGAACCTTCCAGTCTCTTGGCAGAGCTGGACAGTGATTTCACGGCCCGTTATACATACACTTGGGCCTTAACACATAATAACGACGGTCGTCCTAACAAGTTGTTATTATAACACACGTGGTACACACACCACTATTATCACTCAACTAATATCCAAAAACCAGCTAAGTCGCAAGGACTTACCTGAATCAAACCACAACTCTCACAATCTCAACTCGGTCTACAACCGTAGAAACTCATACGCCTGTCATACAAGGCACGTTGATCAAATTACATCCCATAATCTTAGAAGTCTATAACTTCTAATATGTACAAACTCATCAAGAGAAAATTACTAAAATGCCCTCTTAAGGTAAAATGACTATTTTACCCCCGGTTCCGAAACTCCCAGATTTGTCTTTATCTTAGTTTCAACTCTCCTTTGGAACCCATTTCCACAATCTAGTTCTTACGGAAAAGTTTGGTAAAGATTTATAATAGTTACACAAAATTCTAGTTTTTTTTTTTCTCAAAAAGTCGTTAAGGTTCGACTTTGGGTTAAGATACGAGGCTTGAATAAAAAGATAAAAATTCTGGAATAAAACTCTAGATCCTATATGATATGCATACTAATCATAGGAGCAAAGATCTCTCAAACATATTCAACCATAACTCCTACATAAATCTCTAAAGTTGGATGAAAGCTAGAATTTCTATACTTAGCCAATATTTTCCTCTGCTAGAAAAACAGCCCCACTGCTCTACTTTGGGACGTTATAACTTCTAATCCGACCGTTAACTTTCTCCCAAATTTTAATACAGTAAACTTCATATTTCTATCTCAAACATATTAAAAATTCAACGGTTGATTCTCGATCTAAGGTATCGAAAATAATTCTCAATTACAGCAGTTTATACACAAAAATCCTGAAGGTTAAGAGTGATGGCAAAGGTCCTAAGTTTGAGTCCAAGTTACTCTCTCACATCCTATGTTCAGCACATAGTGACAGCTACACACCTCTTCCTCTAAAATCCATATCCTGTACATTCAACTTGGAACTAAAAGCCTACTTTTCTCTACGCTAGAATGACTGCAACAGGGAGGAGTACTCAGAAGACTTACCGGCCATAAGGTGGTCTTCCAAGTCCCTTGGTTGTTGGTCCGTAAATGAGATGGTGAGGGAGTTTCGGGTTCACGCTATAGGGATCCTTGTTGTACTGGATGCAAAGCCACAACACAAGTCACTACTCACTATCACTGTTATGGAGGAGGGCTTGTGGAGGGGAGAATGGGTCACATTCGGACTCACCTTGCTACTGAGGGAGTGCAGCGCTGGTCTAGGAGGTCTGCAGTGGGGTCTGTAGCGCCGGTTGGCTCAGATCGGCTGCACAAAAACGTCCCCGCTCAGCAACAAGGTAATGTAGAAGAGAGAGGAGTAGGGCGTTACTGCCCGTTCAGTAAGAGGGGAAAAGGAACAGCAACGCCGGCTTACCCTTGGAGGCGTGCAGTCCTTCGAGCGTAGAGGTGGGCTGGTTTGCTGGCTGCAGAAGATAGGGAGCAACTAGGCGTGACACCCAGGCGGCCTGTGCAGAAGTCGGGAGCAGCAGCAGCCTAGGCGGCCTGTGTAGAAGCCGGGAGCAACAACAACCCAGGCGGCCTGTGCAGAAGCCAGGAGCAGCAGTAGCCCAGGCAGCCTGTGTAGAAGCCGGGAGCAGCCTCTTTCTGACTCCGGTGAAGGCGAGGTGAACACAGGAAGGGAGGCAGCGGCGTGAACTGTTGTGCGGCAAAGAGATATTGTTTAGCGTAGAATAGGATTGGGGAAGTTGATTAGAGTAGGTTAAGGTTAATTAGGGTTTAGGTTAACTTAGATTGTGGGCTGGCTGACATGTCTTTGGGCCGGGTCTGTTGGGCCTGCTCATCTAATTAAGATGGCTGATAATTAAATTGTTACTCGCGCGGAACCGCTCTTCGGTTTTCGGTTTTAAATTATGTAATAATTTTATTCGAGTTCCCTATTTATTATCATTTTAGGTGAAATAGAGTCGCATAAAATGATAGAATTTGATAATGCTTTATTTTATTTAAACAAATAAGGTCAGCGGATCGGAATCCGGTTTGATCGGGTATTAACCGGAAATTAAATTTTCCGGGTATTGCATTACTTCTATTATTATTATTATTATTATTATTATTATTATTATTATTATTATTATTATTATTATTATTATCTATTATAATAATAATTTTTATTATTCTTATCATCATTATTAGTCCTATTATTATACTTTTTTAATCTTATTGTTATTCTTAATTTTATTGAGAGAAAAGGGGAAGTAGGCTAATTATGTATTAATGTAGATTAACTAGTCTCTTTTGTAAAAATGTTGATACAGTAGGCCCCTAGTAATTTTATCATAAAGATTAATTTCCAAATAAATTGATACCCCTGCTGGAAATAAAAAATACTGATGTGGCAGTTTTTTAAATAAATATGCTTATTTAATATGGTCCCCTACAAATCAGGATGCTGTTAGGAAAGCAAATATACCTTCCTTGTAAACGTGATCCCAGAATCACGAAATTCCCCATTTCTGAAGCCATAACCACCATTTCTACAGAGTTATTCGTTTACTGTCATAAATATTTTCTCTATTTTTTTTGCGATTACTGCCGATTTATTTCGTTTTGATGATCTGTTTCTTCAATCGTTACGGTTTTGTGATCATCAACATTCGGATTGTCAATCTGTAGATTCAATCGTTTGTTTTGGGCGATTTTTGGGACGAAGAACTCGATCTGTAGATCAAATCGTTTTGAGAGATTTTTGTCCCGATTTGTGATGTATGTACGTTCAATCGTTTAATTGGTGGCCAATTCGCAGATTTGCTCAACGTAATTTATGTATATTGTTAATATTATGTATTTCATATATTTATATGTCGGTGATTTTTAATGTGCTGAGTGTTGGTAATGATGAAGGGGACGAACATAATTTTATGTCTGTATGTGTACATAAGTTTGTATATGTTTAAGTTTAAACCACTGTCGTTGAGAAGGTACTGTGATATGCCTGCGTATTTTATGTATCTGCTAATATTATGTAGTTGTTAAATTTATGTGGCGTTGATTTTTATGTGTTGAGTGTCAGTAATGATGAAGGTGACGAACATAATCTTATGTGTGTATGTGTACATAAGTTCGATTTATGTATCTGCTTAAAATTATGTAGTTGTTAAATTTATGTGTCGTTGATTTTTATGTGCTGAGTGTCGGTAATGATGAAGGTGACGAACATAAATGACTAATTTCAAAATTATGTACATAATCTTTTATGTACATAAGTTCGATTTATGTATTTGCTTAAAATTATGTACATAATCTTTCATCACTGTTAATTCGAATACATAAATTTAACAGAAATGACCAATTTCAAAATTAAGTTCCATAATAGCCTAAAACATATATGTTCTTCTTTGTGTGGTCGGATTCCAAAACCTAATCGAATATACACCACAAAATCATGCTTCATAACACCATGCAAGACCGAGTAAATGAAAGGTCATGTAGTTATATATCAACAATGGCGGTTTTTAGTATGAATTTTAGGAAAAACGTTCATCAACTGTTTTTGGTTTGAACCAAAACCGAAGCCATTAAAATGGTATTTTGTTGAGAGAATTTGAAATACTTACAAGGATTGATTGTTGTTACACAAAGAATAGATCAGACAGGAGGTTGAAGACGGTCGAAGATCACGATTTGAAGATGGAGGTTGCGAATGGAGAATCTGACGATACAATGGAGGTTCCGAATGGCGCTTAATTTTTGGGATGAAATGTTTAGTAAAGAAGACGAACCGCCGAAACCGTATCTTTATCAATTATGCTGTTGCCGTTTTTTTTATTTTATTATCTTTAACTTTTAGGCAGTTATTATGCTACATTACTAATTTGCCCTTAAATAGCTACCTTATTACCCATGATTTATAATTTCATTTAGCTTTATTTTTTAGAAGAAAAATAGAGGGGCCTATTTTGTATCATGGATACAAAAAGGGCCCTTCTACACCAATTTTCTCAATTTTATTCCTATTATTATTATTATTATTATTATTATTATTATTATTATTATTATCATTATCATCATTATTATTATTATTATTATTATTATTATTATTGTTAATTATCATGCATTTTGTAGGTGATGTATACCAATGTTTAACAAGTTTATCAACATGATGAGTGTTTTAGTATTGCTAATTATTATTAATAATAAAAAATAATGTTAATCATTTAACGTACATAATATGAATGTCTAAGGTGTAGGTCAAGCGTATTATTGACGAAGAGTCTTAAACATCTCAATTTAACGGCTCAATTTTGGAATCAAAATTGTTAGGGTTTTGTGTGGCTGAATTTTGCAATCTTATTATTACAGTTTTGTGTAATATAATGGTGTTTATTATCATTAAAAATAATAATGGTGTTAATTATCATTAATATGATGATTGTTATTAGTATTGCTAATTAACATTAATAATAAAAATAATCTTAATCAATTAACGTACATAAATAAGGTTGTCTAAGGTATAGGTCGAGCATAGTATTGACGAAGAGTCTTAAACATTTCAATTTGTGGTTCGTACGTCTTGTCTAATCCCTTCACTGTTTCGTCGTACGACGGATAGCAATATGCGAGAACAGGTAGTAGTGGACAATTGGTTATCATTGTATCTGTAAAAATTCGAACATGTAGGGGGTGAAGAGAAAAAAATTATTTACGATAATTGCAATTAATGATTTAACTTGATGAAAAAATATAATACTTACCGCAATAAAAGTCTATACTACCTCCTAAATAGGACTAATTTGGTTAAGCCGTAAATCCATTCCAACTAATGACGCTATTAGATAGACGATGCTAAGATAATCCAGTTCTCTAACGTTGACTAAGAAGACTATAAGAGGAGAAGTCTACTCATGTACTCTATCTTCGAAACCTACCGTGCCTTTCTCATTGGTTAACAGAATTAGACCTAATGGGATAGACTGATTATTGATCCCTGAATTGAGGCTGGATGGAATTCAGCTTGCAATCCCTTAAAGTTATCTTCCAAGCTCTTCCACTGCCCGAAGGCCCCGAACTACCAATCGCCCCACACTTTCTCCTAGTCTGATTTGACTCGAACTTCTGTCATGTCAGGCTTCCTGAACTACTTTTTACCGGCCGGTATTTTATGTACTTTGGGGCACTCACGAGCTCGGTCTAACGCCGTGCCCAGGTCACAACAAATGGAACTTTGATAATGCATGCACAATTCGAATTGGATAAGTTGCTTACCGTGACCACCTAGCCCATACTTTTCAGGAAGCCTACTTACTTTGAAGCCTTTCGCTTTTCCCTTCCCCGGGAAAGAGAGACTAGGGCTTCTTTCTTCGAAGTGAAAATTTGCTTGAGAGAGAAGAGCGACAACCCGCATAGTCAATATGAGTAGGTGAATCATTTCCCCGATTCGGATGAATCCATTTCACCTTCACCGGTTTCGTCCCACGTGATTGGCTCGGTTGCACCGGTCGTAGACTCTCTAGTTGGTTGATAAAAGAGTGGGATAGTTTCCATCACATTTACAAGCAGCTTCGTTTTAACTTTTAGTTGGAACACAACTTGATGAGCATCGCTCTTCCAATACTTTGAAAAGGAAATTATCCAACCAAAGATCTTTCTTAGGCGCCTCTCACTAGATCTTCTATCGGCCCATTTCTTTTGCACCTTTAAGGGAACTCATACGTAAACAGGAAATATGTGATGACATGCTTGATGTTTAGTATTATTCTAATGTGTGTATGTGCTTATGCATGATCTTATATATAATTTGTTAGCTAACGGTTTATACCGTGTTGTAGATGCCTTGCAGGATAGGAGGACTGTAGAGTAATCTGGTGGAGTGATCATCCGAGGGTTTCCGTATATATAGGACGGTTATAGGTTATTGGATGTATATGTATATGTATATGATGATACGGTTTTGATACTTGGCTATGTGTTTTGTATCTATTTAAGTATATGATCTTTTGATTTTATCGATGTTGGCTTTATATTTATTTGTGCCTTGTTGTAAGATCTAGCGAACTTGTTGTTAGGCTAGGGTCAGGACCCATTTTGAGGTCCTATCCCGTAACACTCCAAGTCCTACAGATTTGGGGTATTACAGTCATAGTATCAGAGGTTAGTTGACAACAATGACACCCACAATCTTCTCGAAAGGCCGAATAGATAAATAAACAAAACACGGGTCTGAGTTTTCAAAAGGAATTTTGGTTTTAAAACTTGTCCATAGTCGATTTGAGATAGAATGTATGGAATATCATCAGTCCTTCCGCGGATCTCTACAGTTTAGTGTGTGTGTTGGAGTGTAGTTAGTTATCTGGACTCGATTATCATATATACATATATACCTTTGTATAGTTTGGCTTGGCCTTATAAATTAGATATGCTTATACCGCAGATGACTTGTACGAGAGCGACATTTGTTGTAGGGCGGGGTAGAGGTAGACCACCTCTTTCTCCGGTAGTCTTAGGTCATGGACGAGTTCCCATCATTGATCCGCCAGTAGCGGAAGATAGAGATGAGGAGGTTGCTGAGAGCATCGTTCTTGAGGCTGGGAACGGGATGGCAGTTGGACAAAGAGCCTATCTAGTACGGTTTGATGATACAGATCAGGTCTCGATGAGAGGACCTAGGTTTCGAGCGTACATCCGTCAGGTTAAGGAGGCTTCCATGGCAGGTAGACGTGCCCCAGATCCACCAGCACCTGTGAGATCATCTGAGATGTCACAAGGAGCGACATAGGTGCTAGCCATACCGGCACGAGCAACTAAGGTTACCAAGGCTCGGGAGAAGCCGACAGCACCGCGACCGGATTCTTGGTTGAAGACCTTTCATTAGATGGGAGTAGCCCCTTTTGTTGGAAAGGTCGGCCTAGAGGTCGAGCTTTGGATTGGACATGTGGACTCAACACTTGAGTCTATTAGGTGCCTAGAGGATAGACGGATCGAGTTGGTGCAGACTCTATTCCGGAATTTGGCACAACATTGGTGGAGGACCATGTGGAGTCGAGTCACTAGATACGACCAAATGAGGAGTCTTATTAGAGAGCATTTCCGCCATGTGTCACTGAGGAGGGAGAAATTGCCGGACTTCGTGGAGGATGGTTTTGAGGACGTTCTTGTATCCGAGGCGATCAGGAGTTTCCAAGAGGAGCTGACATTACTGGGTCCAACTTCAACTCTAGAGAACCAACATGTACATTTGTTCTCCTGTAGACTGAGGGAGAGTACCCGTGCCTACATGGCGAGTTTTCACTGTGATTCTCTAATAGAGTATCAAGATCGGGACTCGGCATATGAGAGAGAGCGAGCTGACCATAGGAGGACTTCTCAGGCCAGAGGGTCTGAGAAGAGATAGAGGACTAGACAAACCAGTGGTAATGCTGGAGCATCAGGTTCCGGACGGAGCTAGAGACGCCAGAGTTACCCCTCATCCGCACAGGTTTGCGGAAAGGGGACAACAGTGCTTCAACTGTGGTGATTTTGGACATTTGCGGCCTGAGTATCCGTGGGTTCCGGTGACTTTCTTCACATGTGGCAAGTCAAGTCATTGGGATACCTATTGCCGACAGGGCAAGACTTCTTCTCATCAGGGTTCTTCCCTACTAGTAATGTAGGAGGCGGTCAAAGGTCGTCTCTGTATCAGTTAGATGGACAACAACATCGAGTCCCTAATAATCCGGTTACTCAAGGTTCTGCACCAGTACCGAGTAGAGGTAGAGGCCATGGTGGAGGAACTGATACTAGAGGAGCACATTCTCGAGTTTATGAGTTGAGGAGCGCTAAGGAGGCGACAACGCCAACCACTACAGGTACCATTTTGATTAATGGTTTACCTATTAGAGTATTTTTTGATATGGGTGCTACGCAATCCTTTATTTTTTTGCATGCGTAGAGCGTTTAGCCCTAGATACGGTAGACGAGATACCCTTTAATATAGGGTTACCCGATGGAGGTAGGGTTAGAGGTACCCGCGAGATACACAATTGTCCCATAAGTTTGGGAAATCGTGATTGGATTGTAGACTTCTTTGTCATGTCCTTAGTACATGAGGACGTCATTTTAGGGATGATTTAGATGTACCGTCATAGTGCGGTTTTAGATATTGGTAGGCAGACCTGTCGGTCACTACCGAGGCTAGTCAGGTTGAGCTTTTCCGAGGTTGGGACCTTGGAAAGTTTAGTACTGTCATCAACATAGTCCGAACGGCGAGGCTGATCGGACAAGGTTGTGAGGTCTTCTAGTGTTACGCCATGAAGGAGGGTAAGAGTCCGACATTGTAGGATATTCCCGCAGTATGCGAGTTCATCGATGTTTTTGACGAGCCATCCAGCTTACCGCCACAGTAGAGTATGGATTTCGGCAATGAGTTAGAGTCGGGGATGAGACCGATCTCAAAGGCACTATTCCGTATGACGTCTATCGAGTTGCTGGAGCTGAAGAGGCAACTCAAGGATTTAGGAGAGAAGGGCTTTTTCTGCCCTAGTGTTTCCCTATGGGGTGTGCCGACACTTTTTGTACGGAATAAGGACGGATCGATGAGGTTGTGCATCGATTACCGAGATTTGAACAAGATGACTATCAAAAACAAGTACCCTCTACCCCGTATTAACGTTATACTAGATCAGTTGTAGGGAGCTTCTATGTTTTCCGGGATATATATGAGGTCCGGATATCACCAGTTGAGGGTGAGAGAGCAGGATGTGCCCAAGACGGCATTTCAGACTCGATATGGCCACTACGAGTTTATAGTAATGTCATCCAACAGAAGCAGGAGACCTATCCGACGTTGAGACGGATCTGAGGCATGATGTCTCGAGGTGAGACCCCACAATTCACCATAGGTGCTGATGGAGCGATGAGATACCGCGAGCGCGTTTGTGTACCTTCTGATAGAGAGTTGAGGTAGAGGATTCTACAAGAGGCTCACACCACACCTTACTCAGTGCACCTAGGTGCGAGTAAGATGTATCAGGATGTAAGACATTCATTTTGGTGGGGCGGGCTAAAGCCCGACATGGCCAAGTTTGTGGCTTAATGCGTGACTTGTCAGCAGGTCAAGATAGAGCGTTGCAGACCCGGAGGATAACTCCATTCAATGTTAGTACCACAGTGGAAGTGAGAGGACATCTCCATGGACTTTGTTACCGGCTTGGGCCGAGTAGGAGCTTCGATGCTATATGGGTATAGTTGATAGACTAACGAAGACGTCACGCTTTATCCCTATTCGGGAAACGTGGCTGGTGAGTCGTCCAGCTGAGGAGTTCACTAGGCAGATAGTGAGATTACATGGATTACCGAGGACTATTTTGTCTAATAGTGATGGACGTTTTACCTCGCGGTTTTGGCAGCAGGTGCATACTGCCTTGGGTATGCACCTTCATTTTACGACGGCTTTCATCCTCAATTAGATGGTCAGCCAGAGAGGATTATACATACCTTAGAGGATATGTTGAGGACTTACGTGCTAGATTGGGGATAGGTGTGGTAAGATCACCTCCCGTTGGTTGAGTTTTCATACAATAATAGTTGGCATGCGTCGATTAGGATGGGCCCTTATGAGGCGTTGTATGGACAGAGATGACGTACGCCTTTATGTTGAGATGAGACGAGCAATATTTGTGGTATAGATTTTAAGCAGATACACGATGATATGGCCCGAGTGGCATTGATTAGAGAGCGGATACTAGCCGTGCAAAGCCGCCAAAATTCGTATGTAGACAAGAGGTGATGGCCTCTAGAGTTCAGAGTTGGAGCTCATGTTTGGTTGAGAGTGTCACCGACACGTTGCGTCAGACATTTTGGCATAAAGGGGAAGTTGAGTCCCCGATATGTTGGACCTTTTTGAGATTCTGGAGCGAGTTGGAGAGGTGGCATACCGACTTGCATTGTCACCCAGATTAGAGGGTGTCCACCTAGTTTTTCATGTGTCTCAATTGAGGGAGTATATACCAGATCCAAAACACATTATCAATTATGAGGATTTAGTGGTTTAGCTGGACCACACGTTTGTTAAACATCCAGTAGTGATCCTAGAGAGGGGCGTGAGATACTTGCGCTCAAAGGACATTCCGATGATGAGTATACAATTGTCTAGACGGGGACCCGATGAGGCCACATGGGAGACGGAGGATAGTATCCGGAAGAATTATTCCGAGTTTTATGTAGAGATAGTTGCATTTGTAGGCTTGCCGAGTGAGTCATAGTTATATCTTGGTGAGTTGTACCATGATGTGATATTATGTGTTATTATTTTAGTGCTAGATTATGATGTTTGACCTTATTAGATCTTATTGTGCTAACACGAGTTGTGGTTATAGTTTTGCTTAGATGGTTTTTCCTCCATGCTTTCGAGTGAGATTATAGTTGATGGAGATGTTATGCCTCCGCGATGATGACCATATGTGTAACACCCCAAATTCGCAGGACTCGGGGCGCTATGGGATAGGGTCTCACAATGTATCCTGACCCTAGCCTGACAACAAGTTCACTGGATGTTACAACAAGACACAAATAAATATAAAACCAAATGCATAAAAACTGTATAATCATATATCAAAACATATACAAAATCACAGCCGAGTACAAAACGGAAACATCATATACATCCGTATACATAAACATCCCTAAAACCCATATACAACCTAATGTACGGAAGCCCTTGGCCGATCACCCATCTGGATCACTATGCAATCTTCCTATCCTGCAGAATATCTACAACACGGTATAAAACCGTTAGCTAATAGTTCATGAATAAGAATAATAGCAATAGCACATACAAACACACGATCACATCACAATATGCAAAGCTCACACACATCATCCATTTATTATTTTCATTACGTTATACAATTACTAATTTAACTTATTTTGTGACACGAGGAGAACCTAGAACCTCGCCTCTGTCCCTTTTCACCACACGGGTTTGGAATAGGGGATCAAACATCCCCTCCTGGTGGACTGGTCGCAAAGAACCTTCACACTCTCGGTGAGCTTCAGGCAAGTTGTCAGGACCCGGATATAATGCACTTAGGCCAATTAATAAACATATATGGTCGTCCTAGTCCAATTTAGGTTATCAATGCAACATTCATATGCACAAACACCACTATCATAATCACTCAAACTCATAAACACTAGCTAAGGAAGCCCGAAGGATTTACCTGTCACAAGGTAGTCATATACACTATGGTCACAGTTTCCCCTCAAGGAAACGACCAGTGCCTGCATCAGCAAGGCACACAACATCAAACACTATCAGAGGCTAGGATATTCCACCTCCTACACCCCAAGCTCATACATGATCATAACCCATATCTAAACCTCGATAACTCATCATAACTCACAAATGTCTAAGGCATACCTTAACATACACATCATCACTCTCATCATAAACCACACCATCATAACCTCACATTCTAGCTAAATCCATAAGGAAAGGAAGACAAATACGACACTTGGTATGTCCTGAACAAAGACGCACCTGCGTAAACGGAAAGGTGCAGAAGCGGTGACATGCCGCAGGGGCAGTGACATAGTTCAGCCGCGGGGGCGGCGCTGACAAGGCGTGGGGCGGCCAACACAATAGAGGCGATCTCTGACTTCTCTTCGATCTGCTTACTTCTTCTGGTGCCAAAGGCAACTAGCATCAGATGTAATCATACATATACATCATCAATGTCTAGGAAATTCAAATACAAGATCAACTTGTGGGAATTCCAAAGCTAAGAAGGTGAAGAGAAAAGAAGGAAGAAAGGAAGAAGAGGAAGAGAAATCTTACCACTGTTGAACCCAAAACGAACACACACAAGTTGGCCTCTCAAGCCACAACAACCAACGACAACCACAACAACCTTATGATCTCAACAATAAACATACACCACCAAAACTTCACTTGAAAGATGATCAAAGATGTACCAAAGAGAGAATTCAAGGGGAAGAGAGGAAGAAGAGAAGAACGTGAAGAGGAGATAGAGTCTAGAGAATGTGGGAAACCCTCATCTTAAGGTAAAGACGAGACTTATAGAGGAAGAAACGGAAAAAGCATGACGGTCAAAGAAGGCGGCGCCCGACATCAAAACAGCGGGGGTGGGTCATCCTAGCCGTGTGGGCGGCGCCGCACCTGTGGCCAAGCCATGGCGCAAGGGTGGGATCCCAAAAAAACTAAGGCTATTACAGTATGTACCTCGGTATTCTAGGACGAGAGGATATGAGGTTATTAAAGTTTCGGGACGAAACTTGTTTTTAGGGGGATTTGATGTAATAGCCATACTCCTTAGGAGATCTTGCGACCGTGCAGGTCCTCACCCGTAGGCGTGCCACTGCGGGTGCGGCTCCGCCGGGCGGCGGTTGCGGCATAGTAGTAAACGACTGCTTTTTCGGCCGACTTCCTTTCCGCTTTCCTCTTCTTTATGTTTTTTTCCTTCATTTTACGGTTTTCTAATCTCTCTCCATGCCTTCTTCTTCTCTCGCTCACGCTCACCTTTCCTCTCTTTCTCTTCATTTCTCTTCCTTGATCTTCTTGCTTTAAAGATTGTTGATGATGATGAAGATGTGTGGTTTGTTGTTGTGAGAGGATGGAAAGGTTTGTAGATTTTCCCTCTTGGTAGTTGATAAGATTGGTGAGCCAATCTTCATCTCTTCTTTTTTTTTTCTTCTTTCTTTTCTTCCTTGTTCTAGATTCAACAAGTTGATCTTGTTGTTATTTGTGATGCTGGATGTGTTGTGTATATGTATATGGATGAAGGCTGATGTGCCTTGGTTGCTCCCTATGGTGGAGTAAAGTGGTGGATGAGAGATCTGTCGAAGAGCACATTAGAGTTGTGCTTTGTTAGAGGAACCACACCCGCGCCTTCCCTTAGCCGCCTCCGCACCTTCAGGCGTGTCGCCACCCCCGCGCCTGCATTCCGCCGTAGTCACGGCGTCAGATCCTTGTCACCTCGCCTACGCCTTCTTTAGAACTTACCAAGTTCTTTGGTAAGTTCATCCTTCCTTCTTGATCCTTGTTTAGAAGTATGCAAAGCTAGTTGATGTGGAGTTTGATGATGGTTTTATGATAGTGTATGCCTTGAAGAGGCTTTGAGGTTTTTAAAGTTTATTCGAGGTTGATTACGATGTTATGATCCTTGTTGATCCTTTGGGTCTAGGAGTGATTCTTCTAGTTTGATGATGCAATGATTGATATATTTATGCCTTGTTTATCCAATGGTGTTCATTCCTTCGGGAATTTGAGAGGTTGATTGTTGTTGAGATTATTTGGATACAGGTAAGTCCGTAGGACTTACTTAGTTGCATTCTTATATTGGATGTATGCATGAGTGGTGTTTGTTATATGCTTTACAACATGTGATATATTGATTATTAACGACATTGTATTGGCCCACTATCATTGGGTGGTGATAACTTGTCTAGTACTCTCGAGGGAGGCTGGAGGGTTCTCTGGGACTATGCCAGACCTAGTATACGGTGAAGGTACCGAGTCACTCTTATTGGTATACGGTGGTAGTACGCTTGGCCACTTCATATGGTGAGGGAAGCAGAGGCGAGAATGATTTACTTCTCGTGTCATAGATTTAAAAGGTTTATGAGTGTATGAACTTATAAAGATAATTAATGGGAAATGTGTGATGGCATGCTTGGTGTTTAGTGTTATTCAGATGTGTGCATGTGCTTATGCATGATCTTATATATGAATTGTTAGTTAACGGTTTATATAGTGTTGTATGCCTTGCAGGATAAGAGGACTATAAAGTGATGTGATGGAGTGATCAGTCGAGGGTTACCGTACATATAGGACGATTATGAGTTTTTGGATGTATATGTATATGATGATATGGTTTTGATACTCGGCTTTGTGTTTTGTATCTATATCAGCATATGATCTTTTAGTTTTATCGATGTTGGTTTTGTATTTATTTGTGTCTTGTTGTAAGATCTAGTGAACTTGTTGTGAGGCTATGGTCATGACCCATTGTGAGGTCCTAACCCGTAGCACTCCAAGTCCTATGGATTTGGGGTGTTACACAACGTGACTTTCCTAGTCCTGTATATGGATGACATTGCTCATTTGGCATGACATTCCAATGCTGGAAACAGTAAAGAGATAACTTAAGAAGCTTTTCTCAATGAAGGATCTAGGGGAGGTCGAGTACATACTAGGTATCAAGATCTATAGAGATAGATCTAGAAGGCTCATTGGTCTGAGTCAAGGAACTTATATAGATAAGGTGCTACAAAGATTCAAGATGACATATTCTAAGAAAGGGTATCTTCCTATACAACACGAGATCCATCTCGGCAAGACCTAGTGTCTAAGACACCTGGTGAGATTGAGAGGATGAGCAAGGTTCCCTATGCCTTTGCTATAGGATCCATCATGTATGTAATGACATGTACTCGACCAAATGTTGCATATACTTTGAGTATGTGTAGTAGGAACTTTTTGTTATTACTTGAATATTAACGATTATGAGTTTTCATATTCTTATTATTACTAGAATATTACTAAAAAAATATAGGACGATGATGGGTTTTTCAATTTAATAATTTCAGTTCAATTAGTGTGCCTTTGTTTGGTTTCATTCACCGAAACTTTTTGTCATGAAGATTATGATTGATTTATATATGAGTTTTCATATTCTTATTTTATTATTACTTGAATATTAAATAAAGTATCCAAACAAATTATTAATTATCAAATGTGCTTACTAGAAAAGTTCCGGTGAATGAAATCACACTAAGTGAACTAAAATTATTAAATTGAAAGGGTTGGTGGTCTTAATCGTTAATCTGGATACAAATGATTCTAAATTAGACCATATTGTGAGCGATTGATGACTGTGGATTTCATAGTTCATTGGACATGGAGATATCCAGTCGCTTACATAGGTGAGTATGAGAATATTCATTGGACATACCATTCATATGGCTCTCATGGATTATTGAGGAGTTATAGAGATTATCATCATCATTGAGTTTCTTAACATGAACTTGATATAGCTTTCATTTGAAGGATAACATATCTTAGACATTGTCAAACGTTGACCGTTACAGGCAGTGATCATGGTGGTCAGAATTTGAGTGGGAGTTATATTCGTTACAAGATTGGATTCATCCTCCTATATCAGGCATACTTTGATGTGATAGGAAGGATTGGTGTTCCGGCCACTTGAAGAGTGATAATTGTTTAAACGCATGCCATGCTTAGATTTGATCTGTATTGACCATTTGATCTCAAACGTTCAAGAAACATATATGATGGTAAAATGGTTTTTATCATATAGTCAAATAAGGATATTAAGCGATAAGAGAAATTTAACATTGCACACTTGTATGAAAGTACAAGCGGGAGACTGAAGGAATTGTGTCCTTTATCCAAGGTGCAAATATTGACGATTAGATAGGACATTAAATATGGGGATATAAATAGTCTGATAATATTAGGGGTCATGACGTTTTGCTAGAAGCCAACCATGATTGGTATGTTTATATGATAAGCGTATTACTAATGTTATCGGGTCCTATGAGGTCACACCATAACGAACGGGTGAACTGGACCAGTTAACGAGAGAATTACCATAAAGGAATATATGGTGGAAAATGGTATATTTTGTAGGAGTAAAAATATATTTTGGAGTTGACAATTAGAAGTAAATAGGGGTTTTTTCTATTAATTACTAAATACTAAACCTAATATATAAGGAGGATTTTAAGGAGTTAAAATCTAACCTAATACTAGTAGAAAATCGGCAGCCCCCAAGAGCAAGCAAGGTCCGATTTTCCCATCCCCAAAATCTCTCTCATAAGCCTTCATCCTTTGTTCTAGCAATCGAAGGTTAAGGCGATATTTGTTTTATCTCGGGTGTACCAACTAGAGGAGTAACACTTGGGACTTTACATATCTTGGGAAAAGTTTTGAACACACATCAAAAAGGTAATCTTTATTCCGCTAGTCTAATTTGATATGCATGTGATCCTTGGTTTAGATGTTTAGAAATTATTTTATAAAATTTTGCTTTTGCACATCTAAAATCCCTACAACAAGATGCGGCAATGGCATGAGTTAAACCTCAATTTCCCACCAGATGCGGCAATTATCATAGTTCTTAATGATTTAAGGGTGAATGGAGAAGTGTATCTTTAATGACTACTGAGTGTGAAAATAGGCTTTTTTGGATTCTGATTAATAAAGTGAACCCTTAGATTTCATGTATGTGTTTTGGGCATCATGTTTTATGTATTGAAATTTGGTTATTGAATTTTGAAAGAATTTGGTGAAGTAGGTTCTTTTTTATGGGTCTTTGTTTTGTATACCCCTCTTATTTTAACACTCTAATTGACTTACCACTATTACTCTATTTAGGGGTATATTTACTAAATGAGATTATGCTATGAACCTACTTAATAGAACAATATTGCTAAAAGGCCTAGTTAATGATATTGGCCTTGAATTTTAGCAATTAGATTTCAGGTATATGTTTTTGGGCATTAGGTTTTGAGTATTGCATTTCAACTTTCAAGTATATTAACCCAGACATTACATTTTAGTTAATGTAGTTGAAGTAATAAAAATTTGGATATAAGACTTTGAGTATTATAATTATAATTTATTTAAAAAATATAAGAGTTTATTAGGTTAGTTCAGGTATAAGATTTTGAGTATTATAATTAAAATCTAATTATAATTTAAAAAAACGTCCATACCCTAAATCTCAAGGCTTGGACATACTTGGACCCACGTCACACTAACAATACCCACAATGTTTCTTGGAATACTCCTCTAGGATCACACGCTCATGGACATGTGACCCTATCAAAACCAAATCCCTCTTGGTAGATGGACATCGGTGCCACCTTTCATATGACTCAAAACTCATGTATATCCTCATCTATTTTGTTTAAGGGTCCTTTTAATTTGGTTATAGTTAAAATGATATTTGTATTCTCGACTCTGCTCACGGGCTCCTTTGCCTCCAAGTTCTTCCCATGTACTCATGCATGAGGCTTCTCCACCTTCCTTAAAGCTCATGCACCTTCGTCCTTACCCTTTATTATGGATACTATTCACATCCTCATCAAGTGATGTTGCCATTCTCACCCACTTCACCCTATCACATCACTAGTCATAGAATATGAAGTTTCAAACCATCCCAAAACTACATTCTATTCTTTTACGTATCTAGAGTCCTACAAAACACCCTCCTTTATCCTTATTAGAATGAAGTCATGAATATTGTGATCTTGAAATAAATAATGTGTGGGT
Source organism: Fagopyrum homotropicum (assembly GCA_033239125.1). Lineage (NCBI taxonomy): Eukaryota > Viridiplantae > Streptophyta > Magnoliopsida > Caryophyllales > Polygonaceae > Fagopyrum > Fagopyrum homotropicum. The sequence goes on along the minus strand of BSWB01000006.1, from coordinate 68,643,242 downwards.
GCTTATTCAGTTGTTCCTGTCATGCCAACACTAATGTTGCCCGATGTATATCACTTTGTCAACATAAATATACGGTTTTGCAACCTTCTCCTAAGGACTTCGGGTTCATACGTAGTAACATAAAAGAAAATTGCATCCTTCTTCATTCCCTATAATTCATTATTCATCTCTATGAGGTTGAAATTTTTAAAAAATTTTATTTTCTTTTATCCTCCTTCAACCCCTTATTACAAGGTTGTTCTAAATGATATTTGGTTTTCACATATATCGATGTTTTATCAAAGGTTATACATATGAGATCACTTGTCCACGACTTTCATTACAATATTAATGTTCGTTTAACTCTAAGTTTAATTTTATGTGTATATATATATATTCTAATCTTTGTATTTATTAATAAGTAAGAGGGGAAATATAGTGGTGGGTATTTTTACCAAAATAAAGATTCTTACCGTGAAGATTAAATAAATTTTGAATGTGAGGAGAGATAGATATAATCTCTGTCCTTAATTCTAAAAACACCTCGTATTACGACGATTACCGACGTTTAAGAATCCCAAGATATAACTGCTTATGAATTCGATTTTCATAGTTTATCAGAAGACATCAAACCCAATTGAGTGTCTCACTCTCGAAGAGTAAATGATGAGAAGAGCTGAATAGAAGAGAAGAATGATTGATGATGGGATGAATGAAATGAGAAGATGTTTGCTCCAAAGTGTGTGCAAAATAAGTCTTATATTTATACCAAGAATAAAACAAATAATAGCGAACTCACAGTGTATGAGTCAATCGCAATACATGCAAGTATTCCAGGATCGAACATAAAGACTATGGAGAAATCAAGCAACGGTATATAACTTTAGGTTGTTATGAGAATCTCGAGCAACAAAGAACAATGATGTACATAAATCAGATAAAGGAATGCAAATTCTAGAAATCAAGGTATCCAGTTGTGATTTTGACTCAAGATTTCTATAGATGAACGCGGAAAAAGCTGAGGTTGCAAAGGGAAGGTGTTTCTACGATGGGATAGATTACCGGGTAAGTCTCACTATACACTATCCCAAACCAAAAGTCCTAATACCGGGTAAGTCTCAAGGAACTAAGGAAAGAAACTATACTCTTAAACCAACAACTTTTAACCTAAGGGAATAAAACTAACCATCACCAGGTAAGTCTCCAATTAACTCACAAAGGTAAGATGGAGCCACACTCAAACACTAACAAAGGATATACCTTTGTTACCTAACACTCATCATCATTGGTAAACAAGCAAAGGAATCACCGGGTAAGTCTCTTCCTAGGCTTAAATATTAACCAAGAAAGGTGTATCAAGGATAGGATTTGGCAAACTATAACCTAAACTCAAGATCGGGCATGTAACAGGCAATCTCGTTGTAAGAGCCTTAGTCCTTGGAGCCTAGGAGTCCTTGTTGAGCCTTGGCTGAGCCTTGTTGGACCCTATCAGCCGCACCTGCACACCACATGGGCCGCCCCTGCGCCACAGGTGAGCCGCCCCTGCACCTTAGTTGGTCCGCCTCTGCGGTTTTGTGCGTCTGCATCCACCTTTGTTGACTCTTGACCTTGCTTTTGGGGAAGCTTCGTATATAAGCCTCCTTAGACTTCAGATGAGGGGTTTCTTCATCTCTCATGTCTCTCTCTTCCTCCTCACATTCTTCTTCTTCCTCTCTTCTCTCTTGAGCTTCTTTGATTCTTCTTTGTTCTTGTGTGAGTCAGTTCTTGAGAGTTTGAGTGTAGCTTTGGCCTTAGATGATCTTGAAGTTGCTGCTGAGAGTTGTTGCTGTTGTATTGAGGCTGTGAGATATGTTGATGTTCCTTAGTACAGCCTAGGGCTTGTGTGGTAAGCTCTTCCTCTTCATCTCTCTTTCTTTCTTCTTTCTTGATTCTTCTTCTTCTTTCTAGCTTAGGACCACAAGCAGAGCTTGTGTGGATCCTCTCCTAGCCTTTTGATGATCATATATGTGTACATATGTGTATATGTTGCTATGGTATGTTAAAGACGTGAAGAGAATCGAGAAAGGGATCGAAGAGAAGTCGGGACCAATTCTCTGCACAATTAGCCGCCCCTGCGCCTTTGGTGAGCCGCCCCTGCGCCTTTGGTGAGCCGCCCCTGCGCCTCACTGGATCAGCCGTGTGCTCTTGCTTCTGTTAGGGCATACCTTGTTGGTATGTCTTCCTTCCTTCCTTTCCTTTGGCCTTGGCTTAGTTGATAGCTAGGTTAGGGTGGTTAGGATGTGTTGTATGATAGAGATGTGCCTTAGGCACTTGTGTTGATATTGAAGTTATGCGATAGGCATATGTGAGCTTGTTATGACCTTGAGGTTTAGTTTGAGGTTGTAGGTTGGTTCTGGTTACAGAGACGAGTCTCCTAACCCTTTCAAGTTGTGATGTTGTGTGCCTTGCTCTTGCAGGTGTTGGTTTCTTCCCCAAGGGGAAGCTGTGATGTGGCTTTGGATACGAGTGTATAAGGTAAGTCCATAGGACTTACTTAGCGTTCAGTTATGGATTTGTATGATTGTGATGGTTGTGTTTGTTCATATGATTGTGTATTTACAACCTAAACCGGACTAGGATGACCTTTATTACATTTAAATGTCCCAAGTTTATTATAACGGGCGGTAACCACTTGCTTGAAGCTCGCCGAGAGTGGAAGGAGGTGCTCGGAAGCCAGTAGCTCAGGGGGGAGGTAGATCCCCATGCAACACCTGGGTTAAAGGGGGAAGAGACGGGGTTCTTTAGGCTCCTCGTGTTACAAAAAAAATTGAATTAGTAATGGAATAACATAACAAAAGATAATAAATGAATGTGTGTGACATTGCATGTATGAGATGTTGATGTGTGTTTATGCTATTACCTTCATGCTTATCTATTGATGTAACTAACAGTGTATACCGTGTTCTAGATGATCTGCAGGTTAGGAAGACTACAGAGTGAGCCAAATGGTGTGACCAGCCGAGGACTTCTGTACATTAGGATGCGTGGGTTGGGATCTTTTGTATCAGATGTTGTTGTTGTTGTTGTTGTTGTTTTGTATTCGGCTTTGAGTTTGTAAACTCTTTTGATGTATCATACATTTTTTATGTATTTGGTTTTTACTCTACTTGTGCCTTGTTGTAAGATCTAGTGAACTTGTTGTCAGGCTAGGGTCAGGATCCATTGTGAGATCCTAGCCCAATATAGCATCCCGAGTCCCACGGATTTGGGGTGTATCAGAGTTGGTATCAGAGCCTTAGGTTGACAACAATGACACTTGCTATCTGCAATGAAGGTAGAGTGGATAACTAAACAGAGCCCACATGGGGTCTGACTTTTTTGGTTTTAAAGCGAGTACAGATGTTTTGGGATATTGTGTACAAAAGTCGTCACCCATTTGAGGATCTCGACAGTATATATATATATATATATATATATATATATATATATATATATATATATATATATATATATATATATATATGTATAGATGCCTCTTATGTGATAACATGTATGCATGCATTATTAAGTATTATATATAAATCTATACATATGGCCTATATAGAGCCTTATACGTTAGGTGTGCATACCCCGCAGATGGCTCGGACTAGAACTACTGCTGCTGCATGCAGAGGTAGAGGTAGACCACCTCTTCCTCCAGGAGGGATAGGACAGGGACCAGCTCCCGCTGTAGATCCACCAGTGGTGGAGGAGGCTCCTGAGGAGGTTGCTGAGAGCATAGTTCCAGCTATGAGGAGTGGTGGGTCCAGGAGGCAGCAGACCCATCCAGGCCAGTCTGATGGCTCAAACCGTGTCTCTATGGGTGGATCAGAGTTTAGAGATTACCTTAGCCATTTTGAGGAGGCCATCAAAGCGGGCAGACGAGCCCCAGATCTTCCAAGGCATGAGGGATCATCTGAGAGATCCCATGAAGCTACTCAGGTGCTAGCTGCACCAGTTCGTGTAGTTGAGCGAACTCGAGTTGTGGAGGAGACCAGAGGGCCTCAACCAGATACCTGGTTGAAGGCACTCCACCAGCAGGGAGTACCACACTTCTCTGGGGAGATTGGCTTGGAGACCGAGGTGTGGATTGGGCATGTAGCCTCAACTTTATAGTCTATTCGTTACCCAGAGGACATACGGATGGAGCTAGTACAATCTCTATTCCTTGACCTGGCACATTAGTGGTGGCGGACAGTTAGAGCACGAGTCACCACCTATGAGCAGATGAGGACTATGTTGAGGGAGCAGTTCTGCCCTGCCTCACTGAGGAGGGAGAAGCTGTAGGATTTCGTGGAGGCGGGTTTTGAGGACGTACCCATTACAGACGGTATTCGCCGCTTCCAAACGAAGTTGGCATTGCTGGGTCTAGCTGCACCATCTGAGGACCAACATGAGTACCTTTTTGCCCGTTGTCTGAGGGAGAGCACATGCTCATACATGACGGGATTTCACTGTGACTCATTGGCAGACTACCAGGATCGGGCCTCTGCCTATGAGAGAGAGAGAGCTAGTCAGAGGAGGACTTCTCAGATAGGACGGTCTGAGAAGAGACAACGTACCGCACCGACTGGTTCAGGAGCATCTGGATACGGGCGAGGTCAGACTCATGGTCGCTCGAGTATTCCAATGTCTACACAGACAGCTGAGAGATGCCGGCAGTGTTACAACTGCGGAGCCTATGGGCATGTGAGGACGGATTGTCCTAGAGCATCATTGACTTGCTTCTCGTGTGGGAAGCCACGACATAGGGCTACATTTTTCCGTCAGGGCAAGGCGTCATCACAGTAGGGTTCTTCACTTGCAGGTGCAGCAGGAGGCATGCAGATACCGCCTCAACATCAGACACAGGGACAGCAGAGAGTCCTAGGCACGCCTGCTACTCAAGGGTCAGCTCCAGGACCGAGTAGAGGTAGAGGTAGAGAGGCTGGTACCAGTGATAGAGGAGGAGCTCGGGGTAGAGTTTATGAGCTGAGGAGTGTTGAGGAGCCGCCAGCACCAGCTGCTACAGGTACCATTCTGTTACATGGTTTACCTGTTAGAGTTTTATTTGATATGGGTCCTACGCATTCATTTATTTCTGCTGCTTGTGTTGAGCGTTTGAGTTTGTCTACCATAGAAGGGACACCCTTTACTATAGGGTTACCTGATGGTAGTAGGGTCAATGGTACCCAGGAGATACGTAGTTGTCCCCTACGCTTAGGGACTCGTGTACTACTTGTTGACTTCTTAGTCATGCCTTTGATACATGAAGAAGTCATATTAGGTATGGATTGGATGCGTAGACACCGTGCGGTGTTAGATGTGGGAAAGAGGACTGTTACACTCTCTACTGACTTAGGTCCGATAGAGGTCTTCCGGGGTTGGGACCTTGGGAAGACAGGATCAGTCATCAGTGCCATACGGGCAGCTAAACTGATTGCACAGGGATGTGATGCCTTCTGGTGCTACGCCATGAAGGATGAAGATAGTCCAACTTTGGAGGATATACCAGTAGTTTGTGAGTTTACATACGTATTTGTGGAGCCGTCTAGTCTGCCACCTCAGAGGAGCTTAGATTTTGGTATTGACTTGGAGCCTGGCACGAGACCCATCTCGAAGGCCCCATACCGTATGACACCTGTCGAGATGTTGGAGCTGAAGAAGCAACTCGAGGAGTTGGCTGAGAAGGGCTTCATACGCCCTAGCGTTTCACCATGGGGTGCACCTGTCCTCTTCGTGCGGAAGAAGGACGGATCGTTGAGACTGTGTATAAATTACAGACAGCTGAACAAGGTGACCATTGTTAGCATGAAATATTGTGATATTTTAGGCTCGTTTTCTAAGCGTATTTGATTCATATTGATAGTCTTTGATTGAACTTTGTGCATATGTGAGCTAGTATTACCTATATTGTCGATATGGATATCTACACTAGTTCTATGTTGATTATAGGTGATTTGGAGCTATTTCCGAACGGAATCGAGCAAAGGAGAGTTGAGTTGATATGTCCATAGATTGAGGACACTCTTTGGAAGCAAATTGGAGTTTTAGCTTGAGGAATGCATGAGGTTAGGGAAGAATCACGTTCTTGCCCTAAACCACGCTCTAAAATACGACCGTATCACGTTCCACGTTCGATTCCACGACCGTGGATTTAGAGTCAGAAATTGATGTTCATTCCAGAGGATATTACGGCCGTGGAACATATGGTGCAAACCGTATTTGTTTCCACGCTCTAAATTACGGTCGTGGAACACTTCCACGACCGTGATCTTGGTGAATCTTTTCGCCACTCTTTGAAGCCACGATCTTTTGAGGATTGGGCCGGACCGACATTTTGCCCTGCACTATAAAAAGACGGACGAAGCAAGAATCCGTCATCATCGCTTATCACCGCTTAGACACGCTTACACCTTTCCGCGAAAAGGATCGTTTAGCCCTTGCTTGGAAGCATTGACATCTCTTTGGAGATCGAAGTTCGTGTTTGGGAATTGCCCTAATCTCGCACTTTTGGTGGAGATTGCTGTTGAGATCTCCGGATTGGTGGAAGATCGAAGTTCTTGGAAGATTTTGCAAGAAGATCTCTCTTCTTGTTTAGGTTTGATTCGGAAAACGGATTGACATCCCGTTTTTCCTTTCTTTCCTAGGATTACGATTGCTTGCTCTATTGTGAATCTTTTGACAACATTCGTTCTTGATTGTTACTTTGAGATTAATTTGGAGATTATTGAAAGTTCTTGAAAGTTTTCATCTTTCTATCTTCTAATTCTTGAATTGATATCAACATGACTGTTATTGGCTAAAAACCCTTAACAATTCTAAGGTGAAGGGTTGATAGTTGTGGCTTAGATGATGATAGATCGATCGCAAACAGATTAGACCCTGAGAGTTAGAGAGAATCGCCGACAACCCTAAATTACGGCCTGTTCTTGAGTCCACGGCCGTGGAACCTCAAGAACTAACCGTGATTTCCTTTAAGTCCACGAACTTGCTTTTACTTTAATCCAAAGTTAAAGATTTGCTTTAACTTAGTTTAGACTTGTCTTTTCTAGGTGGTAGTGAAGCCTCAACAACCTCTACCTCGATTGTGAGTGTCACAACCTCAATCGGTTAAGTTAGTCTTGATCCTTGGGTTATAAGTTTGGGTATTTGACACTAATTCTCATCTTTAGAATCTTTCTATATTGAGCCTCAACAACCTGTATAGAGAGTGCCTTGTAGGTGAGTTATATAAGGTTTTTGGAACTTCACCGTACGATTACCTTACATTAGTATACCTTTGCATATCTCAACTCTGTCTTTACATTATTAAGTATATCTTGAATCGATTGCCACAGCTGGATACTTGGATCTTTAGGATTGTTGTTTTCCCAATATTTGCAAAACTCCCACATTTACTTGCTTGATAACCTGCAATCGAGTTCGTTCCCACCCAAATCCCTGTGTTCGATACTCTGGAATTCTTGCTTAGCTACGTCGATCCGTACACTGCGGGTTTGCTGCTTGATTCTAGTTTTATAAATTTAAAGCTTATTTGCACACACCTTTAGGGGCGAACAAGTTTTTGGCGCCGTTGCCGGGGATTTGGTTTCGGCCGAATCCGGTTGCCGGTTGTCAAGGCTTGGGAGCTTGCTCTCGTTGTTTGATATTGCTTTGAGTGCATGCGCAGGTCTAGGAACACCGAAGATCTCTTACCTCTTGATCAAGGGCTAGAGAAAACCTTGAGGCAAAAGCGCAAGGAAAAGAAGATGGCTGAAGAACACGAACGTGATCTTCAAACGGAGTTGGCGGAGAAGGAAGCTCAACTCCGATGGAATGAGACTCTCCGCCAAGATGAGATGGATCGTCATCAATCTCAAGTTAACGGTCTACAAGACATGATTTTCCAGATGAGGGTAGAGATGAGCGACCTTAAAAATAAGGGAAGCAAGAAATCCTCAAGAAAGAGATCAAGGTCTAGAAGAAAAAGTCACTCATCCGCTGATGATAGTGACTCTTCCATGCCACCGTTAGAGGAGATTGATCCCACGATCAATATGAATCCTTTCCATCCACAAGGAGCTGCTAATCGCCGCATTCCACCTAGAAATGTGAGAGTCGAACGTGTGGATAATGAGCCAAGAACTCTTGGCCAGCGGATGGATCCAACACAACAACCACGCGGCTTAGGTGTGAAATTTGATGCTGAAGATGTGCAAGGGTTTAGCTTTAACCCTCAAGTTATCACTCTTGTTCGCCAAAGCCAATTTGGCGGTACAAGCGCTGAATCTCCACACCAACACTTGCAAAACTTTGAGTGTATGATGGAGACGATAAGACCGAAGAACGCTACTACCAACAACTATAAGCTCAAACCTTTCTTTTTCTCTTTGAAGGGGAAAGCGTTATCTTGGTACCAAGCTCTTCCCAATGGGAAACTAGACACGTGGGAAGACCTTTCCGCGGAGTTTCTCACCAAATTCTTTCCGCCCTCCAAAACGGCTGAACTTAGAGGTAAGATTAATGCTTTTTCAATGAGACCTAACGAAAGTTTGTTTCAATCTTGGGAAAGGTTTCAGGACTTGCTCTTGGATTGCCCTCATCATGGCATATCCAAACTTGCCTTGCTGGAGATCTACTACAAGGGGCTGGATGCGGGAACGCAATTCAACCTCCAATCCCTCTCATGTGGAACATTCATGGACATGAGAGAAGATGACGCTTGGGACTTCATCGAGAAGCAAGCAAGAGTCATAGAGAAGTATTCCCACCGGAAAGTGGAGGGAAATCGTGTGGAGCAAGGAGCGAAGCTCACACATGAAGCTCAAAATCAGATTTTCTCCCTCAACAATGAGATCAAAGAGTTGAAGGAGACTATCAAGACCAACTTCCCAAAGCAACAAGAGAAGGATGTTGGCTATTTGGGCAACAACAATGGCGGTGATAACACCAACCGCAACAACAATAACCGGAACAATAACCGGAATAACAATTGGAATGGAAACAACAACAACCGGAAGAACAATTGGAACAACAATAGGGGTTCAAACAACAATAATTGGCGCTCCAATCAACAAAATTCCGGTAACTCCTATCCTTCAAATTCTAATTCACTAACTCCACCTTCCTCTTCCTCTACTCCTTTGAAAAGCCAGGGGCAATCATCTAATGGAGGAAACAATACGGGAAAGGAGAAGCCCGATCCCATGTTGGAAACAATCTTGGGAAAGCTTCAAGGGTTGGAGAACCGCCTCATCAAGGTTGACGATCAAGTCTCTAAGGTTGACAAAGCTCAAAAAGTTTTGGAAAACCAAATGTTCAACCACGCGGAGGAAGTTCCTAGAAATCAAGGGAAACTTCCAGGAAAGACGGAGGACAACCCTAAGGGAAGGGTGATGGCGATTACAACTAGGAGCGGAGTGACTACCACCGATCCGCAGCCTACGTTCGTTGAAGTCCCCGTAGAGAAGTACAAAGAAAAGGGGAAGGAGAAGGAAGATGTCTATGTTCCTCCTCCAGCTTACAAACCTCCCCTACCATTCCCTCAATCTAGAGCGCGAGCGCGCCTAGACAAACAATTAGGTAAGTTCATAGAACTCATGAGTAAGCTGCATATTAATATACCCTTCATTGATGCTATTGTAGGTATGCCGGCTTATGGCAAGTTCTTGAAGGAGCTCCTCTCCAACAAGAGGAAGCTAGAAGATTTCGGAGAGGTCAAGATGAGTTCGGATTCTTCGGATCTCATCAAGACCATGAAGGAGAAAATGCCCCCAAAGTTGAAGGATCCGGGGTCATTTTGCATCCCCATTGGAGTGGGAGATGTCACATATGACGCTTTATGTGACTTAAGAGCAAGTGTGAGCATCATACCACTTGCATTATGTAGGAAGATCGGTTTAGGCGATCCTAAACCGGTAAAGATGACGTTATACATGGTGGATCGATCCATCACTCGCCCCGTCGGTATTGTAGAAGACGTCCCGGTCAAGCTAGGTAAATTCTTTGTCCCCATTGATTTTGTCGTGCTTGACATTCCTGCAGATAGTCCGGTCCCGATCATACTCGGAAGACCGTTTCTTGCAACTTCCGGCTGCATGGTCGATTGCAAGAATGGAAGACTCGCTTTTGATATTGGAGAAGAGAAAGTAGAGTTCGTTCTTTCCACTCTAGTGAAGGAGCCAATCTTTGACGAGGATATTTACGATATCCAAGACGAAGAAGGTTTGTCTAGGGAGGAGGTAAGCGCGATTCTCTTTAACGATCCTTTACAAAAGGTTATCACTATGAGTCTAACCAATGTAGGGGAAGAAGAAGAATGCAAAGAGGAAATTGAAGCCTTAGAAGCACAAGAAGAGATGTATGAACTGGAGTTTGAGAAACTCCACGATGAGGCTGAGAATGTAAGAATCCACGGTCATACCTTGTATTCCACGACCGTGGATTTCACAACCAAAATCGACCTCCATTCCAGGGGATTACACGGCCGTGAAACACATGGAGAGGCCGTAATTCTAACCGTGGAAGAGGGTGATCGGCATACTTCTTCAACTTCTTTTGATTCTTCTCCAAACCACTCAACACCCTTAGAAACCTCTAAGGAAACGTCGGATGCTCCTCAAGGATCATTGGAAGCTCTGAAAGTGATGGAACTCAAACCACTTCCTACTCATCTAAGGTACGCTTTTCTTGGATCTAATTCTACCTTTCCGGTTATTGTTAGCTCCGAATTAAGCATAGATGAACATGAACAGCTCATGATTGTCCTTAGGAAACATAGAAAAGCCATAGGCTACACTATCGAGGACTTAGTAGGAATTAAACCCTCCCTATGTATGCATAAGATACTAATGGAGGAGGATTTTAGAACTTCAAGACAACCTCAAAGGCGGTTGAATCCGACCATGAAGGAGGTTGTCAAGAAGGAGATTCTTAAACTTCTTGATGCAGGTATCATCTATCCTATCTCCGATAGCAAGTGGGTGAGTCCAGTTCAAGTAGTTCCGAAGAAGGGAGGAATGACGGTCATCACCAACAAGAACAACGAACTCATTCCTACCCGAACCGTGACTGGATGGCGAATGTGCATAGACTACCGCAAGCTCAACAACGCAACGCGGAAGGATCACTTTCCCTTGCCATTCATCGATCAAATGCTTGAAAGGTTAGCACAACATTCACATTTTTGCTACCTTGACGGTTATAGTGGTTTCTTTCAGATTCCGATACATCCGGATGATCAAGAGAAGACCACATTCACGTGCCCTTGGGGTACGTTCGCCTATAGGAGAATGCCGTTCGGGCTTTGCAACGCCCCAGCCACCTTTCAACGGTGCATGATGGCCATCTTCTCCGAATGCGTAGAGGAAATCATGGAAGTCTTCATGGACGACTTCTCCGTATACGGTTCCTCTTTTAACGATTTCCTTTCTAACCTTTCTCTTGTTTTACAACGTTGTGAAGACACTAACCTAGTTCTTAACTGGGAGAAGTGTCAACTCATGGTTAAGGAAGGAATCGTATTAGGTCACTTAGTCTCTAGTAAAGGGATAAGAAGTTTCCTAGGACATGCTGGGTTTTATAGACGTTTTATTAAGGACTTTTCTAAGATATCAAAACCTCTCACTAATCTATTGATGAAGGATGCGGTTTTTGAGTTTTCGCAGGAATGTTTGGATGCGTTTAACACCATCCGGCAAGCTCTAATTTCAGCACCTATTATCCAACCTCCGGATTGGACACTCCCCTTCGAGATTATGTGCGATGCTAGTGACGTAGCTATTGAAGCTGTTCTTGGACAACGAATGGAAGGGCGAACCCATGCCATATACTACGCTAGCAAGACGCTAGACGAAGCACAGCTCAACTACGCCACTACCGAGAAAGAATTTTTAGCCATTGTCTATGCTATTGACAAGTTTCGCTCTTATCTTGTAGGTGCAAAGGTGATTGTCTACACGGATCATGCTGCGATCCGGTACCTCCTTGCGAAGAAAGACGCAAAGCCAAGGCTAATTAGATGGATTCTTCTCCTACAAGAATTCGATCTTGAGATCCGCGACAAGAAAGGTTCAGAAAATTCTGTTGCGGATCATTTGAGTTGTCTAACACATCTAGAGGACGACCATCTACCCATTGATGACTCCTTTCCGGACGAACACCTACACATCATAGAGGAGTGCATCAACGTGATCTCCAAAGGTAACGAACCATGGTTTGCTGATTTTGTTAACTATTTGGTTTGTCAGGAGACACCGCCCGGACTATCCTACGCACAAAGGAAGAAGTTCTTTAAGGACGTCCGGGAATTCTATTGGAACGAGCCTCTCCTCTTCAAGAGAGGTCCGGATGGCATCATTCGGCGATGTGTGCCAGAAGATGAGATGCAAAGTGTCATCCTCCATTGTCATTCACTACCTTGTGGAGGACATGCTAGTTCGAACAAGACTAGCGCAAAGGTATTGCAATCTGGATTCTATTGGCCTACTTTATTTAGAGATGTGCAATCCTTTATTTCTTGCTGCGATGCTTGTCAAAGAACAGGCAATATTTCTAGAAGGAACGAGATGCCCCTCAACAACATCCAAGAGGTGGAAATCTTCGACGTTTGGGGAGTCGATTTCATGGGACCATTCCCATCATCTTGTGGAAACCAATACATACTATTGGCGGTAGATTACTTTTCTAGATGGGTGGAAGCAATTGCCTCTCCCACTAATGATGCCATGGTGGTGGTTAAGTTCTTCAACAAGACCATCTTTCCGCGATTTGGAACACCAAGGACGATCATTAGTGATGGAGGTTCTCACTTCATAGCCCGTCACTTTGAAGCTCTTCTAGCTAAGTATGGGGTTACTCACAAGATCGCTACCCCTTACCATCCACAAACGAGTGGACAAGTTGAGATCTCAAATAGGGAGATCAAAGGAATTCTAGAGAAGACGGTTTCAAGGACTAGGAAGGATTGGTCTTTGAAGCTAGATGATGCGTTATGGGCGTACCGGACTGCGTACAAGGCTCCCATAGGAACCACACCATACAACCTTGTGTATGGGAAGTCTTGTCATTTGCCGGTGGAGCTGGAGCACAAATCGTTTTGGGCTATCAAGTGGCTGAATTTCGGCATGAAGGAAGCGGGAGAGAAGCGTCTCCTAGACATCAACAAGCTGGATGAACTTCGCTTGAACGCCTATGAAAACGCTAAGATCTACAAGGAAAGGGCAAAGCGTTGGCATGATAAGCATATCATTCCAAAGGACTTCAAAGAAGGAGATCAAGTTCTCCTCTTCAATTCAAGACTTCGCCTCTTTCCAGGTAAGCTTAAATCCCGTTGGACCGGACCTTTTCTAATTAAGCGTATTTTCCCCCATGGTGCAGTTGAAGTATGGGGTGAAGCTAGCGGAAGTTTTAAGGTGAACGGCCAACGACTCAAGAAGTATACGCCGGAACTCCAAGCTGAGGAGTTTGCGCCTACCGCACTCGAATAAGTGCGAGATTGGTCTAGCTACGGACCTTAAACAAAGCGCTTCTTGGGAGGCAACCCAAGGTATTGCATTTTCGTTTTTGTTTTCGATTCATAGTTTAGCTTAGAATAGACGTTTTCGCTTTATTTTGCCTCGATTTCTTCCGGTATGTTCGTGTTTTTGGTTGTAGGATCAATGGAAAAGGAAAAGGGGAGAATAATGACGAAGAAGAGTGACGAAATTTGGACTTTGAAGCTTTACAGAAGGTTCTACGGTCTAAATTACGGTCGTCATAGCTACAGTAGCCGTAATTCTCAAAAGCCTTTGAAAAATCACCAAAACCACGGGTCCGTACACTTCCACGGCCGTGGAACACCCCGACAGACCGTGATTTTCAAAATTTTGCCTGCGACTGTATAAGCCACATTCTTCACAAATTTTCCCCAAAAATTCCCTTTCCACGACCTAAACGCCGAAACCCCACGACCTCCTCCAATTCTTCGTTTTCTAATCGTTTTCAACGATTCTTCATCCTAAACAGCAGCAAATCCAACCACGAACAAGATCCAAGCGACAAACCGAGCGGAAATCCATCAACAAACGCGCATTTTGGGTTTTTCAATCCGAAAAAGAGGTTTATTCTTTCTTCTTGATTTTCGCGGATTTGGTTCGTTTTTGCTATAGATTTCTAGGAAGAACTGACAAAGACTGGAAGGAATTAGATTAGGACTGCTTGGTTTGGTGATTGTTGGTGAATTTGCTGAGATTCGCGAGATTCTGAGACGAATCACGGTCTCTGGGTAAACCACGGCCGTGGAACCTGAAGAACAGACCGTAATTTTGGTGAAAAATGGATTTCGTAAGGAGAGTGTCGGGAAGGATAAAGGAGAAGAAGGGAGAGCAAAATAAGAAAAGAAAGGGCAATCCCTCCACCTCTAGGGCACCACCACCCTCATCTCCTTCACTACCATCTTCACCTTCACCTCCATCTTCACCTCCTCACCCTAGCATCCCAACCATACATGAGAACCACCTTGCTGCATTTGAGAGGATCACGAAGAGGACAGTGATTGGTCCTAGGTATTTGTTGTTGGAGGATCTACATCCTCTCAACATAGTTGATGATCTTACATGGCTCTTGGATAGAGCCGGATTGCTTGTCTTCACGAACATTCGTGAAGACGCCTATGAGGAGATCACCCGGGAGGTTGTGACGTCCTTCGAGCACAGCCACGTAGATAGGACCGTCTCTTTCCGTCTCATGGAACAAGACTACCATTTGAGTATTGTTGAGTTTGGGACCATTTTCGGGTTCCATGAGACCTATAACGGTCGATTTCCGAGCGGAGTTTACCCCAAGAACTTTTGGAGGAAGTTGCGATGATATACGCCGACGAGGACCGTTGGCAACCCGCCGATACCAAGGCTAGATTGATGTACCATCTAGCCTTGAAGATAGCTCACCGCGTTCTTTCGGAGTGTCTCTTTCCTAGGACGGAGACGCCCCAAAAGATCAAGATGGATGAGCTATTCTTGCTCTATTGCATGCTCTATGGACGTCGTGCAGATTGTGCTACTCTTTTGGCGGCTACGATGAGCAAACTCAAGAACAAGAAGAAGGGGAACATTGGATATGGTGGGATAGTTACCCACATTGCTAGGAGTTTCGGTGTGGATTTTTCTGCTTGCACCCGCATACCGGCCGTTCCTTTAGGGCTACATGCATTCATGGTTAGGGGTCTCATTTTCCCCACACATGGAGGTCCGCCTTATGCGGGCATGCCTTGGGAGACTAGGACGGGTAGGGGTATAGAGTGGCTGCTAGAGTACTCCATTATGGCGGGACGCCATAATTGGAAGGAGACGTTCGCTGCGATGCATGCGAACAGGATAATAGCTCCCCCTTACGTCCCACCGCCGGTTGTAGAGGAGGAGGATATGGGAGATCAGTTCGAGAGTGGAGGAGGAGCGGAGCAGGAGTTTGGCACGTTTCCGGATCAGCCGGAGGCGGCCCCGGATGTACCTAGACGCTCTCCACGTCCAGCTAGAGCCTCAGGCTCGTCATCTCGCCGCGCTAGCGTGAGTGAGAGGCCCACGTGGATGACCACACCTCCCACATGGTATTCCACCCCACCTCCTTGGTCCACGGAGCAGCCACCACCACCACCAGCACCAGCACCATCCGACGCCCCCGCATGGTACAGTCACGCCCCGGGATGGTACGAGCAGATGCCGGATTGGGCTACCGGACTTTCAAAGAGAGTAGGAGCGTTAGAGATCCGGGCAGACGCTAGAGACGGACGTTTAGACGACCTTGACCACATGATGAGGGACGTCTACCGCCAGCAGTTTGGGCGGTTTTATGATCCGAGTTTCTCTCCATTCCCACCTCCGCCGGCGCCACAGTGATTGATGCATGATCGTTCGTTTTAGACATTCCCGCCACCACTTTGTGAGTTTCTATTTCTTTTCTTCTTTTCTTTATTTCTTTTGAACATTAGGGACAATGTTCGTCCTAAGTATGGGGTGGGATGTACTAAAAAGTTTGTAATAACTCTACTTACTATGTTCGCTTTCATTTGAGACTATCGTTACATGTTCATTATGTGTTGCACGTTTCCTTATTGCATTGCATGAAAAGTGACTTGAAAAACCCATAAAAATTGAAAAATTTTGAAAATTTTGTGCTTCTAATGAATTGAGATGATTTCCATGATAATCACTACTTGTGAAATGAGTTTGATGACAATTGCATGCTTAAAAAGATTGTGAATTGAAAAGAATTTGAATGAATGAATTTTACCTCTTTTACAAGTTTTATAATGTGAAAATGTTACCTAAATCATGCTAGGAAATTGAAGTTGAAATCACGTTATAAGTTCCTATACTTCTTGTTGAAATGATTAAGGCAATTCGATACTTTCTTTCTTCTTTCTTTGACCACCTAGCTCCTCATTGAAATATTAGCCTCCTTTACCATCCGGGAATTTGGAGAAGTGAATGAGAAAAAGGCATGTTTGATGTGGGAGGGCCATAAGAGCAATTATTTGCAATCAATTGAATAGAAAGAAATTATAGGTTTGGGAAAGTCAATCATGACGATGAGTAACTCGGCACCATTCACATAGCCGGGTGTTTGTGTCTTGCCAAAGTCGGATTGAGCGATATTCCTAGCGGATTATGGTATGTGCGCTAAGGGTTTGAGGCATCTCTTGAAAAATTGAAGAAACGCCGATCTCCTAGGCTTCGGTTTTTGTGCACCTCTATCCATAACTCCAAAAGTAAAGTCGAAAAATGAAAAGAAGAGAGTGAAGCTCTAAGTTGAAGTGTTGCGGGAACCACATAAGAAGAAGAAGGTAGTTGTCCACTTTCCCGGATTTATGCACCACTTTCCCTTAAAGTTTTCCCTTCCCTTCCATATTCTAGACCTTTTTTTTTTGAAAGTCCTTAAGATCAAAAGAATGTTATATGACTTTGTGATCTAAATTGAAGTTTCTTGTGATTGATTTTGATAATGTTTGAAGGTTATAATGCTTGTTTAGAAGTTAAGTTGGTTCATGAATTTTCTTTGCTTTTTACTCTTTGATTGAGTGTGTGAAAGTTTGAAGAACGATTGAAGCAAGGTTTGAGAATGATCTATTCTTTAGAAGTCACATTCATCCAAAAGAAGGTACATATATTTCATCCTAACTCTTGTTTAAAGCTTTTTGAAAGACCTTGCTTAGGGACAAGCAAGTGTTAAGTATGAGGTTATTTGTTAACATGAAATATTGTGATATTTTAGGCACGTTTTCTAAGCGTATTTGATTCATATTGATAGTCTTTGATTGAACTTTGTGCATATGTGAGCTAGTATTACCTATATTGTCGATATGGATATCTACACTAGTTCTATGTTGATTATAGGTGATTTGGAGCTATTTCCGAACGGAATCGAGCAAAGGAGAGTTGAGTTGATATGTCCATAGATTGAGGACACTCTTTGGAAGCAAATTGGAGTTTTAGCTTGAGGAATGCACGAGGTTAGGGAAGAATCACGTTCTTGCCCTAAACCACGCTCTAAAATACGACCGTATCACGTTCCACGTTCGATTCCACGACCGTGGATTTAGAGTCAGAAATTGATGTTCATTCCAGAGGATATTACGGCCGTGGAACATATGGTGCAAACCGTATTTGTTTCCACGCTCTAAATTATGGTCGTGGAACACTTCCACGACCGTGATCTTGGCGAATCTTTTTGCCACTCTTTGAAGCCACGATCTTTTGAGGATTGGGCCGGGCTGACATTTTGCCCTGCACTATAAAAAGACGGACGAAGCAAGAATCCGTCATCATCGCTTATCACCGCTTAGACACGCTTACACCTTTCCGCGAAAAGGATCGTTTAGCCCTTGCTTGGAAGCATTGGCATCTCTTTGGAGATCGAAGTTCGTGTTTGGGAATTGCCCTAATCTCGCACTTTTGGTGGAGATTGCTGTTGAGATCTCCGGATTGGCGGAAGATCGAAGTTCTTGGAAGATTTTGCAAGAAGATCTCTCTTCTTGTTTAGGTTTGATTCGGAAAACGGATTGACATCCCGTTTTTCCTTTCTTTCCTAGGATTACGATTGCTTGCTCTATTGTGAATCTTTTGACAACATTCGTTCTTGATTGTGACTTTGAGATTAATTTGGAGATTATTGAAAGTTCTTGAAAGTTTTCATCTTTCTATCTTCTAATTCTTGAATTGATATCAACATGACTGTTATTGGCTAAAAACCCTTAACAATTCTAAGGTGAAGGGTTGATAGTTGTGGCTTAGATGATGATAGATCGATCGCAAACAGATTAGACCCTGAGAGTTAGAGAGAATCGCCGACAACCCTAAATTACGGCCTGTTCTTGAGTCCACGGCCGTGGAACCTCAAGAACTAACCGTGATTTCCTTTAAGTCCACGAACTTGCTTTTACTTTAATCCAAAGTTAAAGATTTGCTTTAACTTAGTTTAGACTTGTCTTTTCTAGGTGGTAGTGAAGCCTCAACAACCTCTACCTCGATTGTGAGTGTCACAACCTCAATCGGTTAAGTTAGTCTTGATCCTTGGGTTATAAGTTTGGGTATTTGACACTAATTCTCATCTTTAGAATCTTTCTATATTGAGCCTCAACAACCTGTATAGAGAGTGCCTTGTAGGTGAGTTATATAAGGTTTTTGGAACTTCACCGTACGATTACCTTACATTAGTATACCTTTGCATATCTCAACTCTGTCTTTACATCATTAAGTATATCTTGAATCGATTGCCATAGCTGGATACTTGGATCTTTAGGATTGTTGTTTTCCCAATATTTGCAAAACTCCCACATTTACTTGCTTGATAACCTGCAATCGAGTTCGTTCCCACCCAAATCCCTGTGTTCGATACTCTGGAATTCTTGCTTAGCTACGTCGATCCGTACACTGCGGGTTCGCTGCTTGATTCTAGTTTTATAAATTTAAAGCTTATTTGCACACACCTTTAGGGGCGAACAACCATCAAGAACAGGTATCCACTACCTCGTATTGATGATCTACTTGATCAGCTACAGGGAACGACGGGCTTCTCTAGGATTGACTTACGTTCTTGATATCACCAGCTGAGGGTGAGAGAGTAGGATGTGCACAAGACGTCATTTCTTACCCGTTATGGACACTACGATTTTGTAGTGATGCCATTTGGGCTGACGAATACCCCAACAGTATTCATGGAGTTGATGAACAACATTTTCATCGACTTCCTCGATCAGTTTGTAGTGGTCTTCATTGATGACATTCTGGTGTACTCTCGTAGCAGAGAGGAACATGCAGGACATTTGAGGACGGTTGTGCAGATTTTGAGGGTTAAAGAGTTGTACGCCAAGCTCTCTAAGTGTGAGTTTTGGATGTCTGAGGTTGCATTTCTCGGGCACATCGTCTCCGCCGACGGGATTATGGTAGACCCGGCGAAGATTGAGTCTATTGCTGCATGGACGACACTGACGAACGTCAAGGAAGTGCGTAGCTTTCTTGGCTTAGCCGGTTATTACAGACGCTTTGTGGAGGGATTTTCTGTGATTGTCCGTCCACTGACGAGTCTTCTGAGGAAGACTACCAGATTTGTATGGATTGACTAGTGCGCTCAGATTTTTAGGAGTTGAAGAGGCGTTTGACTTTTGCTCCTGTTTTGGCACAGCCACAGGGTTCTGATGATTTTGTGGTCTACAGTGATGCATCCAAGCTAGGCTTGGGATGTGTGCAGATGCAGAGAGGTAGAGTGATTGCATATGCGTCTCGATAGTTGAAGACGTATGAGGAGAACTACCCGACTCATGATTTGGAGTTGGAAGCGGTAGTTCATGCTTTGAAGATGTGGAGACATTACCTGTATGGTGCTACATGTCAGATCTTCACGGACCATAAGAGTCTGAAGTATATTTTCATGCAGCGGGAATTGAATAACCGCTAGCATCGATGGCTTGAGTTGGTCAAGGACTTCGACCTTGAGATTTTATATCATCGTGGCAAGACGAATATAGTAGCTGACGCCTTGAGGAGGAAGACGCCTCAAGAGAAGGCGATTGCTAGACTTATTGTACAGCCTCAGCTTCAGAGGGATCTAGCCTGGCTAGAGTTGGACATCCAGTTTCCTGATGAGGATGCCCAGTTGTTTGCCTTAGAGATTCTACTTGGTCTGTTGGATGAGATCCAACAGAAGTAGGGAACCTGCCCGACCTTGACGAGGATCAGAGATAGGATGTCTCGTGAAGAGGCACCCCAACTCTCTATTGGAGCAGATAAAGTTACGAGGCGACATGATCGTATCTGTGTTCCTGCAGATGCAGAGCTGAGACAATGGATATTACATGAGGCTCACTATACACCTTACTCAGTACATCCTGGTACGAGTAAGATGTATCATGATGTGAGACGCTCATATTGGTGGGGAGGGCTGAAGCCCGACGTAGCCAGATTTGTGGCTCAGTGTGCGACATGTCAGCAGGTCAAGATAGAGCATTTCAGGCCTGTAGGTGAGCTCCATCCACTACTAGTGCCGTAGTGGAAGTGGGAGGACGTCTCCATGGATTTTGTGACCGGGTTGAGGGTCAGCAGGAACTTTGATGCCATATGGGTGATCGTTGACAGATTGACGAAGACGGCACGTTTTATTCCTATCAAAGAGACGTGGCTAGTGAGCAGATTAGCTGAGGAGTACACTAGACAGATAGTGAGACTCCATGGGGTACCGAGGACGATCATTTTTGATCGTGATGGACGATTCACATCGAGATTCTGGCAGTAGATTTAGAGTGCTTTGGGGACGAGTCTACACTTCATGACTGCATTTCACCCCTAGACAGATGGTAAGTCAGAGAGGACCATCCAGACCTTAGAGGACATGTTGTGAGCCTGTGTGTTGGATTGGGGACAGGGATGGTCTGATTACCTCCCACTCATTGAGTTCTCATACAACAACAGCTGGCATGCATCTATAGGGATGGCTCCTTATGAGGCACTGTATGGACGTAGATGCCGTACACCTTTATGTTGGGATGAGCCTAGGAGTATTAGTGGGATAGCGTCAGAGCAAATTCAAGATGACATGCATGGCTCGAGTAGCGTTGATCAGAGAGAGGATGCTGGCTGCACAAAGTTGCCAGAAGTCGTATGCAGACAAGAGGCGTCGACCTCTAGAGTTTAGAGTAGGAGCTTGATAACACGATTTATGACGTAGGTTTAGGCATCCATTTAGATAGTTTTTCCCGTTAATCATGCATGGTTTGATATTAGTTCGTGACGATTTGCACTTAATTCATGTATGTTGTCGAGATAGACGTCTACACGGACTTTTGCATATTTTGTAGGTATTTTGGGAGCTTTTGGAACTTAATCGATACATTCGAGGATCGTTCCTCGTGATGACACACTTCCGTACTCATTGAGAAGCAAGCTAGGGGCAAAAGAGAGCACATGGGACCATGTTGGTGCATGCCTTGCACCAACTCATGGCTCAACGATCAAAAGAGGGCTGAAACACCAAAACCACGGTCACTGGCACTTCCACGGCCGTGGAATTGGACCGTGATTCCTTCTGGACAGCTGGGACAGCTATCCCACGATCTCCATAACCGACTCTTGCTCTTGGTGGAGGCTATAAGTAGTCTTACAGGCTGATTCTAAAGGAGGACCTGACCACACACACCCTCTCCCACATTCTCTCATACAACAACACACCATTGGATTGGAGCTCTTGGAGGAGAGGAAAACACTCTCATTTTGGAGAAGAAAAGAAGAACACACCATTTTAGAGTTTCATAGTTTTTAGAGTTTTTGAGTGATTTTGAGTTGAAGACATTTGCAAGGCTTTGTAAGGAACGGATTTGAACTTTCTTTTGAAGGGTTGTAAGTCTTTCTTAGCATACATTTAGCTTGGTTTTCTTGTTCTACTTGTCTTACCTCTCTTTCATTTCATATTCTTGTTATGGAAGCCATGGATGTATGCTTGTTGAGTTTGGTTGTTAAGATGCATGTTATTGGCTAAATAGATGTCATTCTAGGGTAAGGGAGTGATGGTTATGGCTTGGACTATGATAGAATAGACTTAAATGTATCTTTGGATGATTTGCTTGCTCGTACTTAAGTGCTGTTAGAAATCATGGTTTGTTCTTATGCAACCACGGCCGTGGTTCTTATGATCTGACCATGGTTTGCCCTGTTACACTTGTATTGATACATCTGCATGTTAGGAGGTTAGATTGTTGAAATCCTAGTGTTTGTTGAGCTTAATCTAGCCTAGGGTGATCTAGTGTTAGCAACTTAGTGTGAGAAGAGACCTACCCGGTGATTCTTACTCTTAGGTACCGAAGATGATGAACTCTAGGTAGTAGTGAACCTCATAAGCCGCTATTGGATTGAGTGTGCTAGGATTGATGTTTAGGACTTGTCTTCCCGAGACTTACCCGGTAAGGAGAGGTTAGATCCCTAGATAGCAATCCGGTTTGTGTAGATTTTCCAACCTTAGGTTCCTAGAGACCTACCCGGTGATTGGTTCCATTTGAGAAACACCCTTTCCCAACATACTATAGCTAGTCCAAGATTGAATAGAAGCTTGAGTCCAATGCCATAACCGGAATTCCTAACCCCTAGAATCCGTGTTTCTCTCTTTGATTACCTATCTCGTGTTTGTGTTTGCTTATTTGTGTTGTTAGCTTGAATTGCTAGTTTGTTTTTATGCTCTTGCATCATTTGTGATCTTTGTTTGATCACCACAAAACCAACCCAAAAACATTGTGATTTTCCTTTCTTTATTTCTTTCTCCTTTCTTAGACTAGATTTACACTATCCTTAGTATTTGATTCAATTTCACCTTAGTCTTTGTGTTCGACCTCGGAATACTATCCTTACTACAAAACGACCCATACACTGTGGGTTTGCTAGGAGTTAGGAAAAATATATCGAGTTATAAATTTTAGAATTTTGCGTGTTACATTCTTAGCGTAACAAGTTTTTGGCGCCGTTGCCGGGGACTAGGTCTAGATTGAATCATTTTTTGTGATTGTTTATAGTGTAGGTCTTTCTTGTTGCTTTTGATCTTGTTTGGTTTGTGTCTTTGCATTTTCAGGACCTCTCTCATTCTTTAGGTGCATGCGAAGATCTCGTGGCAAGGATTTAGCTTCATTCGATCCCGAACCGGAGAAAACCCTTAAGGCTAGATCTAAGAGCATTAAGAAGAAGAAGGAGATGGCCGCAAGAGATATTCAAGCTGAGTTGGATGAGGCTTTGGAGAAAATTAGGTTAAGAGATGAACTCTTGGAGAATGAGAGGAGACTTGCCAATGAGAGGCAAGAAGTAACTAGGAGGGAAATTGAAGAGATTAGGCAAGCTCTTGTACAAAGAGAGCTTAATTGTCAACAACCTCCACCACCACCACCACCGCAGCCGGCGGTTAATGTTCGGTTCGAGCTGATCATGATTGAGGAGCCACAAACGTTAGGGCAATGTATGGATCCGGCTCAAAGAGTGCACCGTCCGGGTGTAAACTTAGAAGATCCCACAACCCATGATTATGAGCTCCGCCCTCAAGTGCTACAAATGATCCGGCATAATCAATTTGGAGGGATGGAAGGAGAGTCTCCTCATCAACACTTGATGAACTATGAGATCTTGATGGAGACTCTAAGGCTGCCTAGATTGGAGAACAATAACCATAAGCTTAGGGTTTTTTCCTTCTCACTTAAGGATAAAGCCTTGGCTTGGTACCAATCCATTCCACTAGGGCGTGTGAGTACTTGAGAGGAGATGACAGCCGAGTTCTTGACAAAGTTCTTCCCACCTTCCAAGACAACCGAGCTAAGAGGGTAGATCAACGGCTTCGTGATGAAGGATAGAGAAAGCCTATTCAAGTCTTGGGAGAGGTTCAAGGACCTCCTTCTAGATTGTCCACACCATGGTATACCGAAGATAGAGCTATTGGAGATTTACTTCAAGGGGCTTGATGAGGATAGCCAATTCAAGCTTCAATCACTTTCCGGTGGAACATTCATGGAGAAGAATGTGGATGAGGCTTGGGAGTTTGTAGAGAAACAAGTTTTGGTGATAGAAAAGTACTCCCATAGGAAAAGTAATGGGAGGAAACCAGGAGCATATGAGGTGAGTGAAGTCACCATGAGTACTTTCAAGCTTGATGCAATCAACAATGAGCTTAAGTCTTTGAGGGAGTTGTGTGCTACAACTTTGAAGAATCAAGCAAGCCCTCAAGTGCAAGTGCAAGCAAACTTGTCTTCCAAAGAGGAAGATGTGAACTACATGGAAATGGGAAACTTCAATAATTATCAAGGCCCTAGGAACTTCAACAACAACCGGCAATTCAACAATTACCGGCCTAATGTTAGCATGAAATATTGCGATATTCTAGGCACATTTTTTTAGTCGTTTTTCACCCATTATAGTGTTCATTGATAAGGCATTGAAGCAATTGTTAGCTAGTTTATCTACATTGTCGATATAGAGGTCTACATAAGCTTTGTGTTGATTATAGGTGAATAAGAGCTAAAACCGAACCAATTGAGAGAGGAAGGAGATGATTTGAGCACATCCAAGGATTGAGGACACATCAAAGAAGCCAAGGGAGATGCTAGGATGAGGAATGGCACGACACAAAGGAAACTACAAGCAATTTACACTTCCACACTCTAAAATACGGTCGTAGAGAAGTCCACGCCCAAAACCACGGCCGTGGATCTTGGCAACATGAACGTGGAGCATTCCAGAGAGTTACACGGTATAAAGTACGGTCGTGGAAATTGTGAAGAACCGTAATCCACTTCCACGCTCTAAACCACGACCGTGGAACTCCATGAAACCGTGATTTAGGCGATCTTTTGACGAATAAAATATTGACACATTAGTTACGCATATGGGCCGGACGGTTATTTTATCCTTCCTTATAAAAGGGCTGAAGGAGGACGAATTCGGCACCTTCGCTTACGCTCGCTTACACATGCCTAGGGTTTCATTGGACGTGCGGAGAATTGCATTTTTGCAACGGAGATTTACGAAGGCTTGAAGATTTGGAAGTTGTGTGTGGCGGAAGTTGCGCCTTTTATTCCTAGGTTTGATTAGAAGACGGATTGACATCCCGTATTCGTTCTTATCAAGGATAGTTATTGGTTTGTGTTTATTCCAAATCTGATATACATTATTACTCTTGTTTGTGGATTTGAGATTGATTTGAGATTTATTGAAGGTTTTCGAAGGTTTTCATCTTTCATTCTTCTTAATCTTGAATTTGATATTATAATGACTCTTATTGGCTAAAACCCTTTAGCAATTCTAAGGTGAAGGGTTAATAGTTGTGGCTTAGATGATGATAGATCGATCATAAACAGATTGGACCCCAAGAGTTAGAGAGATTCGCCGACGAACAAAAGCCACGGTCTGTTCTTGAGGTTCCACGACCGTGGAACTCAAGATCTACCCGTAATTTGTACCAGTTTACGAACTTTGCTTTTACTTTGATCCAAGGTTAAAGATTAGCTTTAATCTAGTCTAGGTTTACCCTTTTGTAGGTAGTAGTGAAGCCTCAACAACCTCTACTTCGATTTAGAGTGTCACAACCTTAATCGGTTTAGTTAGTCTTGATCCTTGGGTTACAAGTTTGGGTATTTGATATTAATTCTTGTCTTTAGATCCTTTCTATACTGAAGCCTCAACAACCTTTATAGAGAGTGTCTTTAGATAAGTCATATAAAGCCTTGGAACTTCACCGTACATTGCTTTACCTTAGCATACCTTTGTAACTCTTAACTCTGTCCTTAGTTCTTTAGTATATCTTGAATCGATTGCCACAATTAGACACCTGGATCTTTAGGGTTGCTGTTTTCCCAATATTTGCAAAGCTCATACATTTACTTGCTTGACAATATACAAACTGAATTTGTTCCCCCCAAATCCCTTTGTTCGATACTCTAGAATTCTTGCTTAACTACGTCGATCCGTACACAGCGGATTCGCTTGCTTGATTCTAGTTTTATAAATTTAAGACTTATTTGCACGCACGCTAAGTGGCGAACACCTAACCACAACCATCCCGGGTTTTCCTATTCTAACCCGGATGGTGCCTTGAACCCTCCCACTTCCACAAGCGCAACACCACCACCTAAGGCTTCTCAAGAGCCTCCACCCGGTTTTGCTCAACCCCCAAATGATAGAACCGAGATGATGTTTGAACAATTGCTTGGAAGGTTGAGTGGACTTGAGAGCACGGTGACTTCCATTTCCAAAGCTCAAAAGGTGCTAGAAGCACAAGTGTTCCAAAAGGCGGGTGAAGCACAAAGGGATCCAGGAAAGCTTCCCGGAAGGACCGAGGATAACCTAAGAGGCCAAGTGTTGACTATTACAACAAGGAGTGAGCTGAGCATGAAGGACCCCTTACCCAAGGAGAATGCTAAGGGAAAGCAAGTAGTGGTGGAAGAAGAGCCATTGCAAGAAGAAGGAGGCAAGAGCAAGGATGATGAGCCAACATATGTGGCACCACCTCCATACAAGCCACCACTACCATTCCCATAATCACGAGCAAGAGCGTGCTTGGACAAACACTTCGGTAAATTCCTTGAACTTATGTCTAAATTGCATATTAACATTCCGTTCATGGACGCTATTCTAGGAATGCCGGCATATGGCAAGTTTTTGAAGGAAATACTCTCCAATAAGAGGAAGTTGGAGGAGTATGGGGAAGTGAGGATGAAAAAGAGGTCTTCGGAATTGATTCAAACTATGAAGGAGGAGATGCCTCCTAAGCTAAGAGATCCGGGATCCTTTTGTGTGCCAATTGGAGTGGGAGAAGTGAAGTATGAAGCCCTTTGTGATCTTGGAGCAAGTGTAAGCATCATACCGCTTGCACTTTGCAACAAGGTTGGGCTAGGAGAGCCAAAACCGGTCAAGATGACCCTCTACATGGCGGACCGTTCTATCACTCACCCTGTTGGGATCTTGGAGGACATACCGGTGCAACTAGGGAAGTTCTATGTACCAATAGATTTTGTTGTCTTGGACATCCCGGCGGACTACCCGGTTCCTATCATTTTGGGAGGGCCGTTCTTAGCTACATCCGGGTGCTTGGTGGATTGCAAAAATGGAATCCTCTCCTTTAACATATGAGAGGAGAATATTAATTTCAAGCTATCCACAATGATGAAGGGGCCAGCCCTTGGTGAAGATGTGTTCAACATTGTCGAGCAAGAGGAACGTAGAGAAGTTGTGAGCTCGATCTTGATCAAGGACCCCTTGGAGAAGGTTCTTAGCTTAAGTTTGATGGAGGAAGGAGTTGAGGATGATTGCAATGAAGAAATCAAGGCTTTAGATGCATTGGAAAAGGAGACAAGTGCTGAATTTGAAGTGCACGAAGCCATGTTGAATCACTGTAGGAACCACAACCAGGGAGAGGGAACCATGACCGTAATTTTGGCCGTGGAACTCTCTGGAATGCTCAAAAATTCTAGCCTCTCAAAGTCCACGGCCGTGGTTTTGCCAGAGACCGTGATTTTGCCCGTGGTTTCTCCAGAAAGTGCCTTAGTTGTTGATCAAGCTTCAAGGAGTCTTGGAGAGTCTTCCATAGCTTTGGAATCATCTCAACCTACATTGTATGGAGCGTCTCCAACCGACAAAGGTCCTCCTAAACTTGAACTTAAACCTCTCCCCTCTCATTTGAAGTGTGCTTTTCTTGGTGAAAATTATACTTATCCGGTGATTGTTAATGCATGCTTGAATGATGATGAGTTGAATAGATTGTTGCATGAGTTGAGATTGCATAGGAAGGCTATTGGTTATACCATTGATGATTTAGTTGGCATTAAACCTTCCTCGTGCATGCATAAAATCCTGATGGAAGATAATCATAAACCTTCAATTGAACCTCAAAGAAGACTAAACCTGATAGCATGAATTATAGTCTATATTTTAGGGTTTGTTTGGACGTTTTATCTTCAATAATCTGCATGTTTGTATCTATAATATGTGATTATATTACCATTTCATCTACCTTTGCGGGAATCAAGGTCTACACCTGGTTTTGTTGTAATCGTAGGTAAAATGGCATGTTTTGCATCAAAAAGGAGCAAAAGGAGCTATGGAGTCATTGGAGCTACATTCAGGAACATAAGGAACCATCCAGGAAGCATTGCCATGGATTAGAGATTCACTTTGGACCAGATTTGAGAGATTTCACATTCAGTTGTGACTCACCTCGGTTGACCACAGATCCACCTCGACCGAGGTGATCCAGAGAAGTCGACTCGACCGAGGCGAACACTTGGGACGCGACGAGAATATTTTATTCTTGGCTGAGATCTTTTATCTTTGGAAAGAGATCTTATATTTTTGGGCTTGGCTCCTGGAAGGAAGAAGATTTTCTAGATCATATATTTTACCTATTTTTATGGGAAGAGATCTTTCTAAGATATCTTATCTTTGGAGAGTAATTTTCCTATAAAAAGGGTCGGATTTCCCACAAATCCACAGCATGCTATACCATCGATCAGGGTTTATACACCACAACAACCATACTCTAGTTGGGAGATTTGAAG
Organism: Fagopyrum homotropicum; assembly: GCA_033239125.1. NCBI lineage: Eukaryota > Viridiplantae > Streptophyta > Magnoliopsida > Caryophyllales > Polygonaceae > Fagopyrum > Fagopyrum homotropicum. The sequence continues at coordinate 68,614,741 of BSWB01000006.1, read as the reverse complement.
AACCTTTTTGAAGGTTAAAGAAGGAAGATTTTAGCTTTTATAGCTTTTGAAGGGTTTTTGTAAGATTATCTTAGATTCCCTTCCTTGTTGTCTTGCCTTGTTGGATTTCTATCCAAGGAACGCTTTTGTTGTAATATTTGATTCAGTTATTGAAGTCTTTTCATTAAATTCTTCTTGTTCAAATATTCACCTTCTTCCCATATACTTGATTAATACTTTCGTGATGATGAGTGGCTAATTTCCTTGTGTGATTCTAGGGTGATTGGCTGAAGGTTGTGGGAAAAACAATGATAGAATAATCTTAGATTCCAGTAGGACCCTGAAAGTTCAAGTCTTTACCTTAACCCTAAGCATCTCGCTCAGTCGATGAACATCTCGGCCGGGGTGGAACTTGGCTGACCGAGGTGACTTATCTGATCCGAAACTGAGAGTTAAGTGTTAAAGTTTGCCAAATCCTATTCTTATTACACCTTTCATAGTTCAATGCAAGCCTAGGATGAGACTTACCCGGTAATTCCTTAGTTTGTTTACCTAAGATCATAAGTATAGGTAATAAAGGTTTATCCTTTATTGGGGTTTGAGTGTTCTTCCATCCCATCTTTGTGAGTTAGCCTGAGACTTACCCGGTAAAGGTTGATTCTATTCGCTTAGATGGTATGTTAGTTTGAGGTTATAGTTCTTTATCTTAATTCCTTGAGACTTACCCGGTAATAGGAGTTACGGTTTAGGATTAGTGAGTAGTGAGACTTACCCGGTGATCTATTCCACTTTAGTAACACCTTCCCCATGCAAAAACCTCAGCTTTGTCCGCTTATCTTTAGATCTTGAGTTGGAACCACAACTAGATGCTTTAATCCCTAGAATTGCATATTTCCTTTATTGACTTCTATATCATCTTTGATTGTTTTGATCACCTTTTGTGGTTAGTATTTACATAAGCATACCGTGATTGGACTTTGTTTCACTAAGTCCGTGTGATCGACCCCTGGAATTCCTTGCTTTTTACTACGATTGACCCGTACATTGCGGGTTCGCATCCTTGTTTTAAGCTTACGTCTAGGGTTATAAATTTAAAGCTTGCACACACCGTTTGGAGCGAACAAAACCCTATCATGAAAGAGGTAGTCAAGAAAGAGATCCTTAAATTGCTAGATGCGGGAATCATTTTCCCGATTTTGGATAGTAAGTGGGTTAGTCCCGTGCATGTGGTTCCTAAGAAGGGTGGGATGACCGTAGTGACTAATGAGAACAATGAACTAATCCCAAATAGGACGGTTACGGGATGGAGAATGTGTATTGATTATAGGAAACTAAATGTGGCCTCTAGGAAAGATCACTTCCCTCTTCCTTTCATTGACCAAATACTAGAGAGATTAGCTCAACATTCACACATTTGCTACTTAGATGGCTATAGTAGATTCTTCCAATTCCCTATCCACCCGGACGACCAAGAGAAAACTACATTCACATGTCCTTGGGGTACATTTGCATATAGGAGAATGCCATTTAGGTTGTGTAATGCACCCGCCACCTTTCAAAGGTGTATGATGGCTATCTTTTCTGAATATATTGAAAACATCATGGAAGTGTTTATGGATGATTTCTCTGTTTATGGATCTTTATTTAATGATTGTTTAGCTAACTTGTCTTTGGTGTTAAAGAGATGTGAGGAGACTAATCTTGTCTTAAATTGAGAGAAATGCCACTTCATGGTAAGTGAAGGCATTGTGTTGGGACACTTGGTGTCCAACCGAGGCATTGAGGTTGATAGGGCTAAGATAGAGACAATAGAGAAGTTGCCACCACCTACCTCGGTGAAGGGGGTAAGGAGTTTCTTAGGGCATGCCGGTTTTTACTGGAGATTCATAAAAGATATCTCTAAAATTTCTAAGCCTCTTACTAACCTACTAATGAAAGATGTTGAGTTTGTTTTCTCCAAGGATTGCCTTGAAGCATTTTGTAGGTTGAAGAATGCCTTGATCTCCGCCCCCATCATGCAACCTCCGGTTTGGAGTTTACCATTTGAGATCATGTGTGACGTGAGTGATGTAGCCGTTGGGGCTGTTTTGGGACAAAGGAAAGATGGGCTTACACATGCCATCTATTATGCTAGCAAGACGCTAGATGATGCCCAACTCAATTATGCTACCACCGAGAAGGAGTTGCTAGCGGTTGTGTATGCATTTGAGAAGTTCCGCTCGTATCTTGTTGGAGCGAAGGTCATTGTGTATACGGATTATGCTGCGATCCGTTATCTCCTTACAAAGAAGGATGCCAAGCCTCGTTTGATTCGGTGGATCCTTCTTGTCCAAGAGTTTGATTTGGAGATCCGGGATAAAAAGGGGTCCGAAAATTCTGTGGCGGACCACCTTAGTAGGCTACCACCATTGGAGATTGAGAGAGATGACATCCCGATTGATGACTCATTCCGGGATGAGCAATTGCAATTGATGGAGGAAGGCTTGCTTCAAGTGACTAGAGGGGGTGAGCCATGGTATGCGGATATAGTAAACTATCTCGTTTGTGAAGAGGTGCCACCCGGTCTATCGTATGCCCAAAGGAAAAAGTTCTTCAAGGATGTGAGGCATTACTATTGGAGTGAACCGCTCTTGTTTAAGAGAGGGTCGGATGGGGTCTTTAGGAGATGCATACCGGAGGATGAGGTGGAGAGTGTGATCTGCCATTGTCACTCCTTGCCATGTGGAGGCCATGCTAGCTCACACAAGACGTGTACAAAGGTGTTGCAATCCGGGTTTTATTGGCCAAGTTTGTTCAAGGACGTGTAGAATTTTGTGTTAGCTTGTGATGCTTGCCAAAGGACGGGCAACATCTCAAGGAGGAATGAGATGCCCTTGAATAACATACAAGAGGTGGAGAAATTTGATGTTTCGGGTGTGGATTTTATGGGGCCATTCCCCTCTTCATGTGGCAATCTCTACATCCTATTGGCGGTAGACTATGTGTCAAGATGGGTAGAAGCAATCGCCTCTCCCACAAATGATGCCAAGGTTGTGGTGCGGTTCTTCAACCGAGTGATCTTCCCTAGGTTTGGAACACTAAGGGTGATCATAAGCGATGGAGGAAAGAACTTCACCAATAGGAACTTTGGGACACTTTTGGCTAAGTATGGGTTGACTCATAAGGTGGCAACACCTTACCATCCCCAAACTAGTGGCCAAGTGGAGATCTCCAACCGGGAGATAAAGGGGATACTTGAGAAGATGGTTTTTAGAACAAGAAAGGATTGGGCTATGAAGCTCGATGATGCTTTGTGGGCTTATAGAACCACCTTCAAGACATCGATTGGCACCACTCCCTACAAGCAGTTTATGGCAAGTCTTGCCACCTTCTGGTGGAGATGGAGCATAGGGCGTATTGGGCTATAAGGTGGCTAAATTTTGACCTCAAGGAGGCCGGTGAGAAGAGGTTGCTAGACATGAACGCTTATGAGGAGATCCGTTTAGATGCCTATGAAAACGCCCGGATCTACAAGGAAAGGACTAAGCGTTGGCATGACAAGCGTCTCATCCCAAAGGAGTTGAGTGAAGGAGACTTGGTCCTTCTCTTCAACTCAAGGTTGCGGCTCTTCCCCGGAAAGCTAAAGTCAAGATGGACGGGTCCTTATGTGGTGAAGAAGATCTTTCCCCATGGAGCGGTTGAGATAGGAGGGGAGCATTGTGGAGATTTTAATGTGAATGTGCACCGTTTGAAGAAGTATATCCCGGGAGCTCCGGTGGATATGATTGCCCCGCTTCAACTTGAGTGAGACGCCTTCGAATTTGGTCAAGCTAATGACCTTAAAGAAGCGCTTAATGGGAGGCAACCCATTGGTAGATATCTTTCCCTTTTCATTTTTGTTTTGATTTTCATTTTTCTGTTTTTGTGTTTTTGTGTTTGGTGTTTGTGTGCTAGAGTCTAAGTAGCATGGAAGTCTTGCATGACATGTGGATGATGATGATAAATCCCTCGTCAATTGTGGATGGAGCGGACGTAGGACTTGGACGGCTAGCGGTGCTTAGCGTGGGTCCCGACGCCATAACGAACACCTTGAGCTCTCTACCATCTTTGATAGATCATCCGCCATCACTCCACTTGAGCGAACCCAAATACCGAAGCAAACCATTTTTACATTGTGAGAATCCTCTTTCACTCTTCTTTTTCTTGAATTGCACATTGGCGACAATGTGTTTCTAAGTATGGGGTGGGGTTTTCATGATCACTTACATGATTAGCATCTAGGATAGTTTCTTTTAGTCACATGCTTCATTATGTTTTGCATTGTACATACATATTTCAAAAATTCTAAAAAATCAGAAAATTTTAAAAAAATTTAGTGCTTCTAAGCTTGGATATGACCCTTATGATGAGATTGTCTTGTGAATTGGCTATGGATGGCCTTGTGTGTTGACTGGATGTATGCATATGTGGACTTGAATTACTTATCTTGAATCCCATGTATGGATTGTGATCATGATGTTTTCCTTGATTGGATTGAGGATTGATAGTCGAAATTATATGCTGGTTCTTGCACATTTGATAGCATGTATTATAGTCTATATTTTGGGACCCGTTTATACGTTTTATCATCAATAATCTGCATGTTTGAATGTATATTATGTGATTATATTGTAATTTCATCTACCTTTACGGGAGTCGAGGTCTACACCAAGTTTCGTTGTAATTGTAGGTAAAACGGCACATTTTGGATCGAAATGAAGCTAAGGAGCAAGGGAGTCATTGGAGCTACATTCAGGTGTTTAAAAGAGAACTCAGGGAGCAAGAAATTAACAAAGAAGATTTACTTTGGACCAGATTTGAGAGATTTCACCTTCAGCTGAGATTCACCTCGGTCAGCTACAATACCACCTCGATCGAGGTGATCTAGAGGAGCGCCCCGACCGAGGCGAATATCCTGACGCGGCGAGATATATTTTATTTGGTTGAGATCTTTTATTTTTGGAAGGAGAGATCTTATATTTTTGGGCTGGATTTCTGGAAGGAAGATCATATATTTGGAAGATCTATTTTAGAGATATGGATATATTTTATTAGGATATTATCTTTTTAAGATATTATTATCTTTGGAAGATAATTCTCTTATAAAAAGGGCCGGATTTTCCACAATTCAAAAACCCCGCTACATCGTCGCATACTTGGAGATTGAAGAAGGTGCAGTTAGGAAGGATTTTTGGAAGTTTGAAGGAAGATTGAAGGAAGGAAGTTCATAGCTTGTTATAGCTTTTGAGGAGATTTGTAAGACTTTCTTAGATTCCCTTTGGTTTGTTGTCTTGTTGGATTTGTGATCCAAGGAACACTTATTTGTGTGATATTTGATTCAGTTATTGAAGTCTTGTTATTAAGGTTTTTGATTTCAAATATTCACTCTCTTCCAATATATTTGATTATTGCTTTCATGATGATGAGTGACTAATTTCCTTGTGCGATTCTAGGGTGATTGGCTGAAAGTTGTGGGAACGACGATGATTGAATGATCTTAATCACAGTAGGACCCTCAAAGCTCGAGTCTTTATCCTTAACCCTAGAATATCTCGTTTAGTTGATGAACATCTCGGCCGGGGTGGAACTTCACTGACCGAGGTGACCCTTTTTGATCCGAAACTGAGAGTTAAGTGTTAGGGTTTGCCAAATCCTATTCTTATTACACCTTTCCTTGTTCAATGCAAGCTTAGGATGAGACTTACCCGGTGATTCCTTTGTTTGTTTACCCAAGATCATAAGTGTAGGTAATAAAGGTTTATCCACGCTCTAAAATACGGTCGTAGAGAAGTCCACGCCCAAAACCACGGCCGTGGATCTTGGCAACTTGAACGTGGAGCATTCCAGAGAGCTACACGGTATAAAGTACGGTTGTGGAAATTGTGAAGAACCGTAATCCACTTCCACGCTCTAAACCACGGCCGTGGAACTCCATGAAACCGTGATTTAGGCGATCTTTTGACGAATAAAATATTGACACATTATTTACGCATATGGGCCGGACGGTTATTTTATCCTTCCTTATAAAAGGGCTGAAGGAGGAAGAATTCGGCACCTTCGCTTACACTCGCTTACACGTGCCTAGGGTTTCATTGGACGTGCGGAGAATTGCATTTTTGCAACGGAGATTTACGAAGGCTTGATGATTTGGAAGTTGTGTGTGGCGGAAGTTGCGCCTTTTATTCCTAGGTTTGATAAGAAGACGGATTGACATCCTGTCTTCGTTCTTATCAAGGATAGTTATTGGTTTGTGTTTATTCCAAATCTAATATACATTATTACTCTTGTTTGTGGATTTGAGATTGATTTGAGATTTATTGAAGGTTTTCGAAGGTTTTCATCTTTTATTCTTCTTAATCTTGAATTTGATATTATAATGATTGTTATTGGCTAAAACCCTTTAGCAATTCTAAGATGAAGGGTTAATAGTTGTGGCTTAGATGATGATAGATCGATCGTAAACAGATTGGACCCCGAGAGTTAGAGAGATTCGCCGACGAACAAAAACCACGGTCTATTCTTGAGGTTCCACGGCCGTGGAACTCAAGATCTACCCGTAATTTGTACCAGTTTACGAACTTTGCTTTTACTTTGATCCAAGGTTAAAGATTAGCTTTAATCTAGTCTAGGTTTACCCTTTTTTAGGTAGTAGTGAAGCCTCAACAACCTCTACTTCGATTTCGAGTGTCACAACCTTAATCGGTTTAGTTAGTCTTGATCCTTGGGTTACAAGTTTGGGTATTTGATATTAATTCTTGTCTTTAGATCCTTTCTATACTGAAGCCTCAACAACCTTTATAGAGAGTGTCTTTAGATAAGTCATATAAAGCCTTGGAACTTCACCGTACATTGCTTTACCTTAGCATACCTTTGTAACTCTTAACTCTGTATCGATTGCCACAATTAGACACCTGGATCTTTAGGGTTGCTGTTTTATCAATATTTGCAAAGCTCATACATTTACTTGCTTGACAATTTACAAACTGAATTTGGTCCCCCCAAATTCCTGTGTTCGATACTCTGGAACTCTTGCTTAACTACGTCGATCCGTACACTGCGGGTTCACTTGCTTGATTCAAGTTTTATAAATTTAAGACTTATTTGCACGCACGCTAAGTGGCGAACAAGTTTTTGGCGCCGTTGCCGGGGATTGTTCTTGCTTTTGCTATTAATCTTTCTGCTTGAGTGTTCTTGCAGGTTTGTGTTCTTTAGGTACATACGAAGTTCTCGTTCCGGCAACGGAACAGAGTTTCACCAAAGAACAAGTTTTTGGCGCCGTTCCCGGGGATTTGGTTTAGGCCGAATTCGGTTACCGGTTGTCAAGTTTGGGAGCTTAGCTCTTGTTATTTGATATCTTTTGTGAGTGATATTTGCAGGTTACTTTAGGTTTATGCACATGTCTTGGAACAACAAGGACCTCTTACCTCTTGATCAAGAACTTGAGAAGAATTTGAGGAAGAAACTCAAAGAAAGAAAGATGGCTGTAAAAAAAAGAGCGGGATTATCAAACAGAGTTAGCGGAATCCGAAGCTCAACTTCGATGGAGCGAGAAGACTCGCAATGAAGAATCGGATCGTCATCAATCGAAAATTGATGAGCTAGCGGATATGATGTTTCAAATGAGGCTGGAATTGAGAGACCTCAAGAAGAAGGAGAGAAGGAAACTAACAAGATCGGTTAGAGCCAAATCATCCGATGAGGATAGCGACTCCTTCATGCCATCTCTTGAAGATCTTAACCCGACGGTCAACATGAACCAATTTAATCCAAGACAAAGACCGGCTGCAAATTATCGTGTCCCGGCTGGGGGCGTGCGAGCTGCTCGTGTGGAAGAAGAGCCAAGAACTCTTGGCCAAAGGATGGATCCAATTCAGCAACCACGCCGTTTAGGTGTGAACTTTGATGCTGATGATATGCAAGGGTTTAGCTTCAACCCACAACTTATTACCATTGTTCGCCAAAGTCAGTTTGGAGGAACGAATAGCGAGTCTCCACACCAACATTTACAGAATTTGAGATCTTAATGGAGAAATTGAAGCCAAAGAATGCAACCACCAACAACTACAAGATCAAGCCATTCTTTTTCTCTTTGAAAGGGAAAGCTTTATCTTGGTATCAAGCTCTTCCAAATGGAAGACTCAACACATGGGAGGATCTTTCTTCGGAGTTCCTCACCAAATTGTGTCCGCCATCTAAAACGGCAGAGTTGAGAGGTAAGATTAATGCATTTTCTATGAGATCTAACAAAAGTTTGTTTCAATCTTGGAAAAGATTTCAGGATTTACTATTGGATTTCCCACACCATGGCATTTTCAAGTTGGAGCTATTAGAGATATACTATAAGGGGCTGGATGTGGAAACACAATTCAAGCTCCAATCCCTTTCATGTGGTACATTCATGGACATGAGGGAAGATGACGCTTGGGACTTCATTGAGAAGCAAGCCCGAGTCATTGAGAAGTATTCTCACCGGAAAGTAGAAGCAAATCATGTGGAGCAAGGAGCAAAGCTATCACCAGCTGCTCAAACTCAAATCTTTTCTCTCAATACCGAGATTAAAGAATTGAAGAAGCCATTAAAACCAACTTTCCAAAGCAAAAGGGGCAAGATGTGGGTTATTTGGGAAACAACAATAACCACAATGGGAATGAGAATACAAACCGCAACAACCGGAACAATTGGAACAACAACAACAACAACCGGAATAACAATTGGAACAAGAATAGGGGTTCAAACAACAACAATTGGGTTCCAACCAACAACACAATTCCGGTAATTCTTATCCAAATTCAGGAAATTCACTAACTCCCCCTTCCTCTTCTTCCATTCCTTTGAAAAGTCAGGAACAAGCATCTAATAGTGGAAGCACTTCGGGGAAAGAGAAGCCCGATCCCATGTTGGAAACAATTTTGGGAAAGCTTCAAGAATTGGAGAGTCACATCATTAAGGTCGATGATCACATTACTAAGGTTGATAAAGCCCAAAAGGTTTTAGAAAACCAAATGTTTAGCCATGTTGAGGAAGTTCCTAGGAATCAAGGAAAACTTCCAGGAAAGACGGAGGATAACCCAAAAGGAAGGGTGATGGCTATCACAACTAGGAGCGGAGCAACAACCACCGACCCGCATCCCAAGTTTGTGGAAGTTCCCGTCCAGAAGGAGAAAGAGAAGGGGAAGGAGAAGGAAGACATCTACATTCCTCCTCCAGCTTTCAAACCTCCTCTACCCTTCCCACAATCTAGAGCAAGAGCGCGTCTAGACAAGCAATTCGGTAAGTTTATTGAACTCATGAGTAAACTGCATATTAATATACCTTTCATTGATGCAATTGTAGGTATGCCAACTTATGGGAATTTCTTAAAGGAGATCCTCTCTAACAAGAGGAAGTTAGAGGATTTTGTAGAGGTCAAGATGAGTTCGGATTCATCGGATCTCATCAAGACAATGAAGGAAAAGATGCCCCCAAAGCTGAAGGATCCGGGGTCCTTTTGTATTCCCATAGGAGTGGGAGATGTCACATATGATGCATTATATGATTTAGGAGCAAGCGTGAGCATCATTCCGCTTGCCTTATGCAGGAAGATCGGTTTAGGCAAACCTAAACCGGTGAAGATGACGTTATACATGGTGGATCGATCCATAACTCGTCCCGTTGGCATAGTTGAAGACGTCCCGGTCAAGCTCGGTAAGTTCTATGTTCCTATAGATTTTGTTGTGCTTGACATTCCTGCAGATAGTCCGGTCCCGATCATACTCGGAAGACTGTTTATTGCAACATCCGGTTGTATGGTTGATTGCAAGAATGCTAGACTCGCCTTCGACATAGGAGGAGAAAAGGTAGAGTTCGTTCTCTCCACTTTGGTGAAGGAACCAGCTTTTGACGAAGATATATTCAACATCCATGACGAAGAGCTATCTAGAGAGGAGGTAAGTTCGATTCTCTTCAAAGATCCCTTGCAAAAGGTGATCTCTATGAGCATTATGGATATAGGGGAAGAAGAGGAATGCAATGAGGAAATTGAAGCTTTGGAGAAGCAAAAGGAAGTGTATGAAGAAGAATTTGAGAAACTCTACGATGGGTCAGAAAACGTAAGAAATCACGGCCAGTCGTGCTATTCCACGGCCGTGGAATCCACCAACATGACCGTAATCAGCTATTCAGAGGACTCCAGTAAGTTACATGGCCAAAACCACGGCCGTGGAACAAATAGAGGCACCGTAATTGATTTCCACAAACAAAACCACGGCCGTGGGGGAAATAGAGGAGCCGTAATTTTGGGTGAATCTGAAGGAAATTGTGTTTTCTCCGCCACTTCTTTTGATTCTTCTCCAACAACTTCTACATCCTTAGACACTTCTAAGGAAACATTGGACACTCCTCAAGAGCCATTAGAGAGTCCTATAGTGATGGAATTGAAGCCACTTCCCGCACATCTAAGGTACGCATTTCTAGGACCTAATTCTACCTTTCCGGTAATTGTTAGTTCCGATTTGAGTATAGATGAACATAGTAAGCTTATAGGTGTTCTTAAGAAACATAGGAAAGCCTTAGGGTATACTATAGAGGATCTAGTAGGAATCAAACCTTCACTATGCATGCATAAGATCCTATCTCTGATAGCAAATGGGTGAGTCCCGTATAGGTGGTTCCAAAGAAGGGAGGGATGACGGTCATTACCAACAAGAACAATGAGCTCATCCATACGCGAACCGTTACAGGATGGAGGATGTGCATAGACTACCGCAAGCTAAATAACGCAACGAGGAAGGATCACTTCCCACTACCCCTCATCGACCAAATGCTTGAGAGGTTAGCACAACAGTCACACTTTTGCTATCTTGACGGTTATAGTGGTTTCTTTCAGATCCCGATACATCCGGACGATCAAGAAAAGACCACATTCACGTGCCTGTGGGGTACGTTTGCTTATAGGAGAATGCCGTTTGTGCTTTGCAACGCCCCAGCCAACTTTCAAAGGTGCATGATGGCTATCTTCTCGGAGTACATAGAGGAGATCATGGAGGTTTTTATGGATGATTTTTCTGTTTATGGTTCCTCTTTCGATAATTGTCTTTCTAACCTTTCTCTTGTGCTACAAAGGTGTGAAGACACTAACCTAGTTCTTAATTGGGAAAAGTGTCAATTTATGGTGAAAGAAGGCATTGTATTAGGACATTTAATCTCTAGTAGAGGGATTGAAGTGGATAAGGCTAAGATAGAGACTATAGAAAAGCTTCCTCCCCCAACTTCGGTGAAAAGGGATAAGAATTTTTCTAGGACATACTGGATTTTATAGACGTTTTATAAAGGATTTCTCTAAGATATCAAAACCGCTTACTAATCTATTGATGAAGGATGCAGTTTTTGATTTTTCGCAGGAATGCTTAGATGCGTTTAATATGATTCGGGAAGCTCTAATCTCAGCCCCGATTATTCAACCTCCGGATTGGAATCTTCCATTCGAGGTTATGAGTGACGCAAGTGACATGGCTATAGGAGCTGTTCTTGGGCAAAGAAAGGAAGGACGAACCCACGCTATCTACTACGCTAGCAAGACGCTAGATGAAGCGCAGCTCAACTACGCCACTACCGAGAAAGAATTTTTAGCAATTGTATATGCATTTGAAAAGTTTCGCTCTTATCTTGTAGGTGCAAAGGTGATTGCGTACACGGATCATGCTGCGATCCGGTATTTTGCTTGCAAAGAAGGATGCAAAACCAAGGCTAATTAGATGGATTCTTCTCCTACAAGAATTCGATCTACAGATCCGTGACAAGAAGTGTTCGGAAAATTCTGTTGCGGATCATTTGAGTCGTCTATCACATCTTGAGAACGACAATCTACCCATAGATGACTCCTTTCCGGACGAGCATTTACATATCATAGAGGAGTGCATCGACGTAATCACCAAAGGTAATGAACCATGGTTTGCTGATTTTGTTAACTATTTGGTTTGCCAGGAATTACCACCCGGATTACCCTACGCACAAAGAAAGAAGTTCTTTAAGGATGTTCGGGAATACTTTTGGAATGAATCTCTCCTTTTTAAGAGAGGTCCTGACGGCATCATTCGACGATGTGTGTCGGAAGATGAGATGCAAAGTGTCATCCGTCATTGTCATTCATTACCTTGTGGAGGACACGCTAGTTCGAACAAGACTAGCGCTAAGGTATTGCAATCCGGATTCTTTTGGCCTACTTTATTTAAAGATATGCAAACCTTTGTTTCCTGCTGCGATGCTTGTCAAAGAACAGGGAACATATCTAGGAGAAACGAAATGCCTCTTAACAACATTCAAGAGGTGGAGATCTTTGACGTTTGGGGAGTAGACTTCATGGGACATTTCCCATCATCTTGTGGAAACCAATACATACTTTTAGCCGTAGATTATGTTTCGAGATGGGTTGAAGCAATTGCCTCTCCTACTAATGATGCCATGGTTGTGGTTAAGTTCTTTAACAAGACCATTTTCCCACGATTTGGGACACCACGGACTATCATTAGTGATGGAGGCTCTCACTTCATTGCCCGACGATTCCAAGCTCTATTAGCTAAGTATGGGGTGACTCACAAGGTCGCCACCCCTTATCATCCACAAACTAGTGGACAAGTGGAGATCTCAAACCGGGAGATTAAAGGAATCCTAGAAAAGACAGTTTCAAAGACAAGGAAGGATTGGTCTTTGAAGCTAGATGACGCATTATAGGCATACCGGACTGCGTATAAGACTCTCACAGGTACGACGCCATAGAACCTTGTGTATGGGAAGTCTTGTCACTTGCCGGTAGAATTAGAGCATAAGGCGTATTGGGCAATAAAGTGGTTGAACTTTAGCATGAAGGAAGCGGGAGAGAAGCGTCTCTTGGACTTCAACGATCTTGAAGAACTTCGCTTGAACGCCTACGAAAACGCCAAGATCTATAAAGAAAGAGCGAAGCGTTGGCATGATAAGCATATCATCCCAAAGGACCTCAAAGAAGGAGATCAAGTTCTCCTCTTCAATTCAAGGCTTCGTCTCTTTCCAAGTAAGCTTAAATCTCGTTGGACTGGACCTTATCTAATCAAACGTGTTTTTCCCCATGGTGCAGTTGAAGTATGAGGTGAAAAGGGCGGAAGCTTTAAGGTGAACGGTTAACGACTCAAGAAATACTCACCGGAACTCTAAGCTGAAGAGTTCGCACCTACCGCACTTGAATAGGTGTAAGTACGGTCTAGCTACGGACCTTAAACAAGCGCTTCTTGGGAGGCAACCCAAGGTATTGCACTTACATTTTGGTTTTTGATTCGTAGATTAGAGTAGATTAGACGTTTTGTTTTGTTTTGCCTTCGATACCATTTGGTATGTTCGTGTTTTTGGATTTAGGATCAATGGAAGAGGCAAGGGAAAAGGAAAAGTTAGAAGAAATTGACGAAACTTGGACTTTGGCACATTACAGAGAGTTCCACGGCCAAAACCACGGCCGTGACAGTTACAATGACCGTAATTTGCAAAAGCCTGAGAAAAATCACCAAAACCACGGTTCCGTACATTTCCACGGCCGTGGAAACCCCCGAGTGACCGTAATTTTCCAAAAATTTTACGGTTACTATATAAACCACGTCTCTTCACAAAGAACACCAAAAATACCCAATTCCACGCCTAAAATCGCCGATTCAATCCCCCTCTCTCAAATCTCCGTTCGTTAATCGTTTCGAACGATTCTTTGACCAAAAGTGAAGAAAATTCAACCACCTACAAGATCCAAGCAACAATTCAAGTGGAAAATCACCGGAGAAGACGGAATTTGGATTTTAAAAATCCAAAACCTAGGTTTTTCTTCTCTTCTCTCACTTTGTCGATTTGATTCAGTTTTCGCAAGAATTTTTAGGATAACTGATTAGAACTGGATTGGAATTAGTCTAGGGCTACTGTCTGTTGATTTTGGTGTTGATTGAGTGGATTTTGAGAAATCACGAGCCGAACCACGGTTACTGGGCATTCCACGGCCGTGGAAACTGAAGAACAGGCCGTGATTTTGGACAAAATATGGATTTGGTTAGGAGAATGTCTAATAGGAATAAGAAAAGGAAAGGTAATGCTTCCTCCTCCTCCCAAGTACCTCCTAGTGAGCCACCATCACCACCACCCCCTAGAATTCCTAAGATTCATGAGGATTACCTCGATGCCTTAGAGAGAAGCGAGAAGAGACCGATCATAGGACCACGATATTTGCTGCTTGAGAAGTTAGAGCCACTGAATGTGGTAGGTGACCTTACTTGGTTACTTGATAGAGCTGGTTTGATAATCTTCTCCACCATTCGGGAAAATGCTTATGAGGAGATCACTAGAGAGTTTGTGATCTCTTTTGAGCATAGTCATGTGGATAGGACAGTTTCTTTCAGGCTGATGGAGAGGAACTATGACTTTTCGATCCGAGAGTTTGGAGCCTTCTTTGGGTTTCATGAGACCTTCAATGGTCGTTTTCCTAGTGGTGTGTACGCCAAGGATTTTTGGGAGGACATTGCCATGGTATATGCTAGCGAGGACCGCTGACAACCTGCTGATACCAAGGCTAAGTTGATCTATCACTTAGCCTTGAAGATAGCCCACCGAGTACTTTTTGAGTGTCTCTTCCCTAGGACTGAGACTCCTCAAAAGATCAAGACTGACGAGTTGTTTTTGCTGTATTGTATGCTGCATGGTAGGCCTGCTGATTGTGCCACCCTCTTAGCTTCTACCATGAGTAAGCTAAAGAACAAAAGGGCTGGAAATATCGGATATGGTGGGATGGTTACCCACATTTCTAGACAGCTGGGTATCGATTTTTCTGCATGCACTAGGATAGCGGCTAGACCTTTAGGACTTCAGAGACTCATGACTAGAGGTATTATCTTTCCTAGGCATAGAGGTCCACCTACCGCTGCCATGCCTTGGGAGGGTAGAGGAGGTAGAGGTGTTACATGGCTTCCCGAGTATTCCATTATGGCTGGACGTTATAACTGGAAGGAGATGTTCGCTGCTATGCATGCGAATAGATTGGTAGCACCTCCATATGTTCCCCCAGAGACGCCAGCTGCAGATGAGGAGGAGATGAGAGGGGATGACGGTTTTGAGGGAGGAGGTGAGGAGCACGACTTTGGCAGTTTTCGGGATCAGCCGGACACATTTTCCGACCTCCCTAGGCAGTCTCCCCGCCCTGCTAGACCTTCCGGTTCTTCCTCTCGCCGTGCCAGCATGAGTGAGAGGCCGACATGGATGGCGACCCCTCCCGATTGGTATAGCACGCAGCCGGAGTGGATGGGAGCTCCACCGACTTGGCATGCACAACCACCACCTACACCAGCACCATCAGATGCACCAGCTTGGTATAGTCAGGCGCCAGAGTGGTACGAGCAGCTACCGGAGTGGGCCACTGACCTTTCCAGGGGAGTCGGTGCTTTGGAGATCCGGCAGGACGCTAGGGATGCACGAGCCGATGCACATGATAGGATGATGAGAGACATCTACCGCCAATAGTTTGGGCGGAACTACGACTCCAGCTTCTTCCCATTTGCACCACCACCAGCTCCTTAGTGATGACCATGGATGATCGTAGCATTAGCCGCTCCACCGCCGTCTTGTGAGTTCATTTTCTTTCTTTCTTTTCTTTATTTCTTTTTGAACATTAGGGACAATGTTTGTCTCAAGTATGGGGTGGGGTGTGACTATCGTTTGTAATAACTCTACTCACTTTTGCTTGCTTTGATTGAGAACACTTTGCATGTTTCATTCCATTGTTACACGTTTCATTATCGCATTGCATGAAAAAGCTTTTGAAAAACCCATAAAAATTGAAAAATTTTGAAAATTTTGTGCTTCTAAGAATTGAGATGATTTCTATGATAATCACTACTTGTGAATTGAGTTTTTGATGACAATTGTATGCCTAAACAAATAATGAATTGAAAAGAAATTGAATGTGTTGATTATTCCTCTCTTGCAAGTTTCATAATGTGAAGAGTTTTATCTAAATCATATTGAGAAATCAAGGTTGAAATCACATGATAAGTTCTTATACTTCTTGTTGAAATGATTAAGGCAATTCGATTTTCTTTCTTCTTTCTTTGATCATTTAGCCCCTCAATGAAATAATGGCCTCCCTTACCTATCCGCGAATTTGGAGGAGTTGAATTTTGGCATGTTTGATGTGGGAGAGCCATGAAAGCAATATTTTGCATTCAAAGAATAGAAAAAAGTTATAGGTTTGGGGAAGTCAATCATGACGATGAGTAACTCGGCACCATTCACATAGCCGGGTATTAGTGTCTTGCCAAAGTCGGATTGAGCGATATTCCTAATGGATTATGGTATGTGCATCAAGGGTTTGAGGCATCTCGCAAAATTGAGAAACGCCAATCTCATAGGCTTCGGTTTTTGTGCACCTCTATCCATAACTCCAAAAGTAAAGTCGAAAAATAATGTGAAAAGAAGAGAGCAAAGCTCTAAGTTGAAAGTGTTGCAAAACCGCAAGAGAAAAAGAAAAGAGTAAGTTGTCCACTTTCCCGGATTCATGCACCATATTCCTTATAGTTTCCCCTTCCTTTCCGCATTCTAGACCTTATTTGAAAGTCCTTAAGATCGAGAGAGTGTTATATGACTTGGTGGTCTAAATTGAAGTTTCTTATGATTGATTTTGATAATGTTTGAAGGTTATGATGCTTACATTAAAGTTTGATCAATTCACGATATTTCTTTCCTCTTTATTCTTTGGTTATGTATATGAGCGTCTCATGAATGAATGAAGCAAGGTTTGAGAATGATCTATTGACTAGAAACACATTCACCTAAAAGATGTTTTGTTTTGAGATTGCATGCATATTTCATCCTAACTTAAGTTTTACAGCTTTTGAAAGACCTTGCTTGGGGACAAGCAAGTGACAAGTATGGGGTATTTTGTTAGCATGAAATATTGCGATATTCTAGGCACTTTTTCTAGTCGTTTTTCACCCATTATAGTGTTCATTGATAAGGCATTGAAGCAATTGTTAGCTAGTTTATCTACATTGTCGATATAGAGGTCTACATAAGCTTTGTGTTGATTATAGGTGAATAAGAGCTAAAACTGAACCAATTGAGAGAGGAAGGAGATGATTTGAGCACATCCAAGGATTGAGGACACATCAAAGAAGCCAAGGGAGATGCTAGGATGAGGAATGGCACGACACAAAGGAAACTACAAGCAATTTACACTTCCACGCTCTAAAATACGGTCGTAGAGAAGTCCACGCCCAAAACCACGGCCGTGGATCTTGGCAACATGAACGTGGAGCATTCCAGAGAGTTACACGGTATAAAGTACGGTCGTGGAAATTGTGAAGAACCGTAATCCACTTCCACGCTCTAAACCACGACCGTGGAACTCCATGAAACCGTGATTTAGGCGATCTTTTGACGAATAAAATATTGACACATTATTTACGCATATGGGCCGGACGGTTATTTTATCCTTCCTTATAAAAGGGCTGAAGGAGGAAGAATTCGGCACCTTCCCTTACGCTCGCTTACACATGCCTAGGGTTTCATTGGACGTGCGGAGAATTGCATTTTTGCAACGGAGATTTACGAAGGCTTGAAGATTTGGATGTTGTGTGTGGCGGAAGTTGCGCCTTTTATTCCTAGGTTTGATTAGAAGACGGATTGACATCCCGTCTTCGTTCTTATCAAGGATAGTTATTGGTTTGTGTTTATTCCAAATCTGATATACATTATTACTCTTGTTTGTGGATTTAAGATTGATTTGAGATTTATTGAAGGTTTTCGAAGGTTTTCATCTTTCATTCTTCTTAATCTTGAATTTGATATTATAATGACTGTTATTGGCTAAAACCCTTTAGCAATTCTAAGGTGAAGGGTTAATAGTTGTGACTTAGATGATGATAGATCGATCGTAAACAGATTGGACCCCGAGAGTTAGAGAGATTCGCCGACGAACAAAAACCACGGTCTGTTCTTGAGGTTCCACGACCGTGGAACTCAAGATCTACCCGTAATTTGTACCAGTTTACGAACTTTGCTTTTACTTTGATCCAAGGTTAAAGATTAGCTTTAATCTAGTCTAGGTTTACGCTTTTTTAGGTAGTAGTGAAGCCTCAACAACCTCTACTTCGATTTCGAGTGTCACAACCTTAATCGGTTTAGTTAGTCTTGATCCTTGGGTTACAAGTTTGGGTATTTGATATTAATTCTTGTCTTTAAATCCTTTCTATACTGAAGCCTCAACAACCTTTATACAGAGTGTCTTTAGATAAGTTATATAAAGCCTTGGAACTTCACCGTACATTGCTTTACCTTAGCATACCTTTGCAACTCTTAACTCTGTCCTTAGTTCTTTAGTATATCTTGAATCGATTGCCACAATTAGACACCTGGATCTTTAGGGTTGCTGTTTTCCCAATATTTGCAAAGCTCATACATTTACTTGCTTGACAATTTACAAACTGAATTTGTTCCCCCCAAGTCCCTGTGTTCGATACTCTGGAATTCTTGCTTAACTACGTCGATCCGTACACTGCGGGTTCGCTTGCTTGATTCTAGTTTTATAAATTTAAGACTAATTTGCACGCACGCTAAGTGGCGAACACCTAACCACAACCATCCCGGGTTTTCCTATTCTAACCCGGATGGTGCCTTGAACCCTCCCGCTTCCACAAGCGCAGCACCACCACCTAAGGCTTCTCAAGAGCCTCCACCCGGTTTTGCTCAACCCCCAAAGGATAGAACCGAGATGATGTTTGAACAATTGCTTGGAAGGTTGAGTGGACTTGAGAGCACGGTGACTTCCATTTCCAAAGCTCAAAAGGTGCTAGAAGCACAAGTGTTCCAAAAGGCGGGTGAAGCACAAAGGGATCCAGGAAAGCTTCCCGGAAGGACCGAGGATAACCCAAGAGGCCAAGTGTTGGCCATTACAACAAGGAGTGGGCTGAGCATGAAGGACCCCTTACCCAAGGAGAATGCTAAGGGAAAGCAAGTAGTGGTGGAAGAAGAGCCATTGCAAGAAGAAGGAGGCAAGGGCAAGGATGATGAGCCAACATATGTGGCACCACCTCCATACAAGCCACCACTACCATTCCCACAATCACGAGCAAGAGCTCGCTTGGACAAACACTTCGGTAAATTCCTTGAACTTATGTCTAAATTGCATATTAACATTCCGTTCATGGATGCTATTCCAGGTATGCCGGCCTATGGAAAATTTTTGAAGCAGATACTCTCTAACAGAAGGAAGTTGGAGGAGTATGGAGAAGTTAGAATGACAAAGAGATCCTCGGAGTTAATACAAACCATGAGGGAGGAGATGCCTCCTAAACTAAGAGATCCGTGATCTTTTTGTGTGCCAATTGGAGTGGGAGAAGTGCAATATGAAGCCCTATGTGATCTTGGAGCAAGTGTAAGCATTATCCCGCTTGCACTTTGCAACAAGGTTGGGATAGGAGAGCTAAAGCCGGTCAAGATGACGCTCTATATGGCGGACCGTTCAATAACCTACCCCGTAGGAATCTTGGAAGACATACCGGTGCAACTCGGGAAGTTCTATGTACCAATAGATTTTGTTGTCTTGGACATCCCGGCGTACTACCCGGTTCTTATCATTTTGGGAAAGCCGTTCTTAGCTACATCCGGGTGCTTGGTGGATTGCAAAAATGGAATCCTCTCCTTTAACATATGAGAGGAGAATATTAATTTCAAGCTATCCACAACGATGAAGGGGCCAGCCCTTGGTGAAGATGTGTTCAACATTGTCGAGCAAGAGGAATGTAGAGAAGTTGTGAGCTCGATCTTGATCAAGGACCCCTTGGAGAAGGTTCTTAGCTTAAGTTTGATGGAGGAAGGAGTTGAGGATGATTGCAATGAAGAAATCAAGGCTTTAGATGCATTGGAAAAGGAGACAAGTGCTGAATTTAAAGTGCACGAAGCCATGTTGAATCACTGTAGGAACCACAGCCAGGGAGAGGGAACCATGACCGTAATTTTGGCCGTGGAACTCTCTGGAATGCTAAAAAATGCTAGCCTCTCAAAGTCCACGGCCGTGGTTTTGCCAGAGACTGTGATTTTGCCCGTGGTTTTTCCAGAAAGTGCCTTAGTTGTTAATCAAGCTTTAAGGAGTCTTGGAGAGTCTTCCATAGCTTTGGAATCATCTCAACCTACATTGTATGGAGCGTCTCCAACCGATAAAGGTCCTCCTAAACTTGAACTTAAACCTCTCCCCTCTCATTTGAAGTGTGCTTTTCTTGGTGAAAATTATACTTATCCGGTGATTGTTAATGCATGCTTGAATGATGATGAGTTGAATAGATTGTTGCATGAGTTGAGATTGCATAGGAAGGCTATTGGTTATACCATTGATGATTTAGTTGGCATTAAACCTTCCTTGTGCATGCATAAAATCATGATGGAAGATAATCATAAACCTTTAATTGAACCTCAAAAAAGACTAAACCCTATCATGAAAGAGGTAGTCAAGAAAGAGATCCTTAAATTGCTAGATGCGGGAATCATTTTCCCGATTTTGGATAGTAAGTGGGTTAGTCCCGTGCATGTGGTTCCTAAGAAGGGTGGGATGACCGTAGTGACTAATGAAAACAATGAACTAATCCCAAATAGGACGGTTACGGGATGGAGAATGTGTATTGACTATATGAAACTTAGATGGCTCTAGTAGATTCTTCCAAATCCCTATCCACCCGGACGACCAAGAGAAAACTACATTCACATGTCCTTGGGGTACATTTGCATATAGGAGAATGCCATTTGGGTTGTGTAATGCACCCGCCACCTTTCAAAGGTGTATGATGGCTATCTTTTCTGAATATATTGAAAACATCATGGAAGTGTTCATGGATGATTTCTCTGTTTATGGATCTTCATTTGATGATTGTTTAGCTAACTTGTCTTTGGTGTTAAAGAGATGTGAGGAGACTAATCTTGTCTTGAATTGGGAGAAATGCCACTTCATGGTAAGTGAAGGCATTGTGTTGGGACACTTGGTGTCCAACCGTAGCATTGAGGTTGATAGGGCTAAGATAGAGACAATAGAGAAGTTGCCACCACCTACCTCGGTGAAGGGGGTAAGGAGTTTCTTAGAGCATGCCGGTTTTTACCGGAGATTCATAAAAGATATCTCTAAAATTTCTAAGCCTCTTACTAACCTACTAATGAAAGATGTTGAGTTTGTTTTCTCCAAGGATTGCCTTGAAGCATTTTGTAGGTTGAAGAATGCCTTGATCTCCGCCCCCATCATGCAACCTCCGGATTGGAGTTTACCATTTGAGATCATGTGTGACGTGAGTGATGTAGCCGTTGGGGCTGTTTTGGGACAAAGGAAAGATGGGCTTACACATGCCATCTATTATGCTAGCAAGACGCTAGATGATGCCCAACTCAATTATGCTACCACCGAGAAGGAGTTGCCAGCGGTTGTGTATGCATTTGAGAAGTTCCGCTCGTATCTTGTTGGAGCGAAGGTCATTGTGTATACAGATCATGCTGCAATCCGTTATCTCCTTACAAAGAAGGATGCCAAGCCTCGTTTGATTCGGTGGATCCTTCATCTCCAAGAGTTTGATTTGGAGATCCGGGATAAAAAGGGGTCCGAAAATTCTGTAGCGGACCACCTTAGTAGGCTACCACCATTGGAGATTGAGAGAGATGACATCCCGATTGATGACTCATTCCGGGATGAGCAATTGCAATTGATGGAGGAATGCTTGCTTCAAGTGACTAGAGGGGGTGAGCCATGGTATGGGGATATAGCAAACTATCTCGTTTGTGAAGAGGTTGCACCCGGTCTATCGTATGCCCAAAGCAAAAAGTTTTTCAAGGATGTGAGGCATTACTATTGGAGTGAACCGCTCTTGTTTAAGAGAGGGCCGGACGTTGTCTTTAGGAGATGCATACCGGAGGATGAGGTGGAGAGTGTGATCTTCCATTGTCACTCCTTGCCATGTGGAGGACATGCTAGCTCACACAAGACGTACACAAAGGTGTTGCAATCCGGGTTTTATTGGCCAAGTTTGTTCAAGGACGTGTAGAATTTTATGTTAGCTTGTGATGATTGCCAAAGGATGGGCAACATCTCAAGGAGGAATGAGACGCCCTTGAATAACATACAAGAGGTGGAGATATTTGATGTTTCAGGTGTGGATTTTATGGGGTCATTCCCCTCTTCATGTGGCAATCTCTACATCCTATTGGCGGTAGACTATGTGTCGAGATGGGTAGAAGCAATCGCCTCTCCCACAAATGATGCCAAGGTTGTAGTGCGATTCTTCAACCGAGTGATCTTCCCTAGGTTTGGAACACCAAGGGTGATCATAAGCGTTGGAGGAAAGCACTTCACCAATAGGAACTTTGGGACACTTTTGGCTAAGTATGGGGTGACTCATAAGGTGGCAATACCTTACCATCCCCAAACTAGTGGCCAAGTGGAGATCTCCAACCGGGAGATAAAGGGGATACTTGAGAAGATGGTTTTTAGAACAAGAAAGGATTGGGCTATGAAGCTCGATGATGCTTTGTGGGCTTATAGAACCGCTTTCAAGACACCGATTGGCACCACTCCCTACAAGCTAGTTTATGGCAAGTCTTGCCACCTTCTGGTGGAGATGGAGCATAGGGCGTATTGGGCTATAAGGTGGCTGAATTTTGACCTCAAGGAGGCCGGTGAGAAGAGGTTGCTAGACATGAATGCTTATGAGGAGATCCGTTTAGATGCCTATGAAAACGCCCGGATCTACAAGGAAAGGACTAAGCGTTGGCATGACAAGCGTCTCATCCCAAAGGAGTTGAGTGAAGGAGACTTGGTCCTTCTCTTCAACTCAAGGTTGCGGCTCTTCCCCGGAAAGCTAAAGTCAAGATGGACGGGTCCTTATGTGGTGAAGAAGATCTTTCCCCATGGAGCGGTTGAGATAGGAGGGGAGCATTGTGGAGATTTTAAGGTGAATGGGCACCATTTGAAGAAGTATATCCCGGGAGCTCCGGTGGATATGATTGCCCCGCTTCAACTTGAGTGAGACGCCACCGAATTTGGTCAAGCTAATGACCTTAAAGAAGCGCTTAATGGGAGGCAACCCATTGGTAGATATCTTTCCCTTTTCATTTTTGTTTTGATTTTCATTTTTCTGTTTTTGTATTTTTGTGTTTGGTGTTTGTGTGCTAGAGTCTAAGTAGCATGGAAGTCTTGCATGACATGTGGATGATGATGATAAATCCCTCGTCAATTGTGGATGGAGCGGACGTGGGACTTGGACGGCTAGCGGTGCTTAGCGCGGGTCCCGACGCCATAACGAACACCTTGAGCTCTCTACCATCTTTGATAGATCATCCGCCATCACTCCACTTGAGCGAACCCAAATACCGAAGCAAACCATTTTTACATTGTGAGAACCCTCTTTCACTCTTCTTTTTCTTGAATTGCACATTGGCGACAATGTGTTTCTAAGTATGGGGTGGGGTTTTCATGATCACTTGCATGATTAGCATCTAGGATAGTTTCTTTTAGTCACATGCTTCATTATGTTTTGCATTGTACATACATATTTCAAAAATTCTAAAAAATCAGAAAATTTTAAAAATATTTAGTGCTTCTAAGCTTGGATATGACCCTTATGATGAGATTGTCTTGTGAATTGGCTATGAATGGCCTTGTGTGTTGACTGGATGTATGCATATGTGGACTTGAATAACTTATCTTGAATCCCATGTATTGATTGTGATCATGATGTTTGCCTTGATTGGATTGAGGATTGATAGTCGAAATTATATGTTGGTTCTTGCACATATGATAGCATGTATTATAGTCTATATTTTGGGACCCGTTTATACGTTTTATCATCAATAATCTGCATGTTTGAATGTATATTATGTGATTATATTGTAATTTCATCTACCTTTACGGGAGCCGAGGTCTACACCAAGTTTCGTTGTAATTGTAGGTAAAACGGCACATTTTGGATCGAAATGAAGCTAAGGAGCAAGAGAGTTATTGGAGCTACATTCTGGAGTTTAAAAGAGAACTCAGGGAGCAAGAAAGTAACAAAGAAGATTTACTTTGGACCAGATTTGAGAGATTTCACCTTCAGCTGAGATTCACCTCGGTCAGCTACAGTATCACCTCGATCGAGGTGATCTAGAGGAGCGCCCCGACCGAGGCGAATATCCTGACGCGGCGAGATATATTTTATTTGGTTGAGATCTTTTATTTTTGGAAGGAGAGATCTTATATTTTTGGGCTGGATTTCTGGAAGGAAGATCATATATTTGGGAGATCTATTTTAGAGATATGGATATATTTTATTAGGATACTATCTTTTTAAGATATTATTATCTTTGGAAGATAATTCTCTTATAAAAAGGGCCGGATTTTCCACTATTCAAAAACCCCGCTACATTGTCGCATACTTGGAGATTGAAGAAGGTGCAGTTAGGAAGGATTTTTGGAAGTTTGAAGGAAGATTAAAGGAAGGAAGTTCATAGCTTGTTATAGCTTTTCAGGGGATTTGTAAGACTTTCTTAGATTCCCTTTGGTTTGTTGTCTTGTTGGATTTGTGATCCAAGGAACGCTTATTTGTGTGATATTTGATTCAGTTATTGAAGCCTTGTTATTAAGGTTTTTGAGTTCAAATATTCATTCTCTTCCAATATATTTGATTATTGCTTTCATGATGATGAGTGGCTAATTTCCTTGTGCGTTTCTAGGGTGATTGGCTGAAAGTTGTGGGAACGACGATGATAGAATGATCTTAATCACAGTAGGACCCTCAAAGCTCGATTCTATATCCTTAACCCTAGAACATCTCGTTCAGTTGATGAACATCTCGGCCGGGGTGGAACTTCACTGACCGAGGTGACCCTTTTTGATCCGAAACTGAGAGTTAAGTGTTAGGGTTTGCCAAATCCTATTCTTATTACACCTTTCCTTGTTCAATGCAAGCTTAGGATGAGACTTACCCGGTGATTCCTTTGTTTGTTTACCCAAGATCATAAGTGTAGGTAATAAAGGTTTATCCTTTATTGGGGTTTGAGTGTGCCTTCATCTCATCTTTGTGAGTTAGCCTGAGACTTACCCGGTAAATGTTGATTCTATTCCCTTAGTTGGAGTGTTGGTTTGAGATTAAAATTTCTTTCCTTAGCACCTTGATACTTACCCGGTGATAGGTTCTTTGGCTTGGGGTTGTGAGTAGTGAGACTTACCCGGTGATCTATTCCACTTTAGTAACACCTTCCCTTTGCAAAACCTAAGCTTTGTCTGCTTATCTTGAGATCTTGAGTTGGAACCACAATTGGATGCTTTAATCCTAGAATTTGCATATTCCCCTTTATTGACCTTATTATCATCTTTTGATTGCTTTAATTGCTTTTGTGGTTATTAGTTGCATAGACGACCTCTACTTGCTCAGGTTTCACCTAAGTCCCTGTGATCGACCCCTGGGATTCTTGCTTTTTATTACGATTGACTCGTACACTGCGGGTTCGCATCCTTGTTAAAGCATATTTCCTCGGTTATAAATTTAAAGCTTGCATACACACCGTTTGGAGCGAACACATTTTTGGCGCCGTTGCCGGGGACTTGGTCTAGACCGAGCCGGTTGCGGTAGTCTTTCAGGGCAATTGCTCCTGTTGCTACTAACCACTCTACTTGAGTGACTTTCGCAGGTTCTTTCTCTTAGGTTTATGCAAAGAACCCGCGCTGGGAAGGAAATCGTTCCTCACGATCCCGAACAAAAAAAGACATACAAAAGATGCTTGAAAGAAGCTAAGATGGCCAACCAAGATGGCCGCGATCTTGAGGCCGAATTGAAGGAGGCGCTGGATCAACTACGCCTCAGCAAGGAAGAACTGCGACTGGAAAAGGAAGAAACCCGCGCAAGGACGGAAGCGATCGAAGCAGATATGGCATCCTTACGGGACCAATATCTAACCCGACCGAATCCAGATCCTCGACCGAGGCAAGATCCAATTCCAGATCCTCGACCGAGGCTGGACCCAGCTTCAACTGCCCCGGCCTAGATACTTCCACCTCGAATACCTGTCCGAGATGTTCTTTTTGCAGGTATCCCACAGACCCTAGGACAGAGGATGGACCCTAATAAGCAAGTGAGGCGTCCAGGAGTCAACCTAGGTGATCCAGCGGAACATGATTATGAACTTCGACCACAAGTTCTTTCCATGATCCGCAAATGCCAGTTTGGAGGTGTAGAGAGGGAGTCTCCGCATCAACACTTACAAAATTATGATATTTTGATGGAGACTTTGAGACCTTCAAAAGTGGAAAATAATAATTACAAGCTAAGACCTTTTTACTTATCTTTGAAGGACAGGGCGCTTACTTGGTATCAGTCTCTTCCTCCCGGAAAGATCAACACTTGGGAGGAGATGACGATGGAGTTCCTAACTAAATTCTTTCCCCCTCCAAAACCGCTGAAATGAGAGGGAATATTAATGCATTTATCATGAAGGACAAGGAGAGTTTGTCCAAGTCATGGGAGAGATTTAAAGACATTCTTTTGGATTGCCCACATCATGGGATTCAAAAGATAGAGTTGTTGGAGATATACTTCAGAAGGTTGGATGGAACTACCTAATTCAACCTTCAACTACTATCCGCTGGCATGTTTATGGACATGACGATTGATGAAGCTTGGGAGTTCATTGAGAAACATACTTTGCACATGGAGAAATACTCCCACCAAGGAGCTGAAAATGGAGTTAAGAGAGTCGACTTCCAAGAAGCTCCATCAAATGATAATCAACTCACCTCCCTCAGGAATGATGTGAAGCAATTGAAGGATCTTTTGGTTGCTCACACCAAAAAGGAGGAGGGAGGATATCAAGACTCAAGGAACAACAACAATGGTTCCCGGAACAACAACTACAACAACAATAGAGGCTCCAACAGCAACAAATGGAGATCTAACAATCAAAATTCGGGTAACCCTTAATCTAATTCCAATTCTAATAATTCTTCTAATCCTTTCCTCTCTTCTTCTTCTATTCTATTGAAGAGCTAGGAAGCTGGATCAAGTTCGTCCCAGCCAGCGAAGAAAGATGCAGTGCTGGAGGCCATCTTGAACAAGCTCAATGCTATGGAGACGTCCATGACCTCATTTTCGAAGGCACAAAAAGCCTTAGAACAACAATTCTTTAACAAGGTGAATGAAGCACCAAGAGACCCAGGCAAGCTCAAAGCAACGACAGAGAGCAACCCAAAAGGACAAATCATGGCAATAACGATGAGAAGTGGACTGAAAACTGTAACACCCCGAATCCGCGGGACTCGGGATGCCCAATTTGGCTAGGATCTCACAATGGATCCTGACCCTACCTTGACAACAAGTTCACTGGACCTTACAACATGGCACTAACAGATATAATACAAATACATAAAACGACATAAACAATATAACATAAAGGTAAAGACAACATAGCCGAGTATGAAACGAAATCCTCACATTGGAGGGAAAACAAGACATCATCCTCACATAGGAGGGAAAACATAAACACCCCAAAACCAACCACCTAATGTACGAGAGTCGTCGGCCTGTCACCCTGCCAAATCACCCAGTAGCGCCTAACCTGTAAACATCTACAACACGGTATGAAACCGTTAGCTAACCATACATATATGAGGTAATGCATAAGCACAAGCACAATCACGAAAGATAAACACATCATCATGCTATCACACATTTACCCATTTATTATCTTTATATAATAATCATTCACTCAAAAACCGTATATATATATATATATATAGATAGATGAAAGTATGTGACACGAGGACCGATACATCCCCGCCTCTGAGTACAATGTCCACCTGTACGAGTATCGGTCACTCAATCCGTGTACCCTATGGGAGTGGATTGCGCCCTTCCTACAAACCAGTCTGGCCCGATATCAGAGAACCTCCCAGACTCCACGGCGGGATGAAAGGGAAAGGTTATCACAGCCACGCAGTGGGGCAGTCAATAGAACATAGGTCGATCAAAAACGACAACTCATGCTATCATAGCAAACATATAAAGCATACACAACTCATGCAAACAACCAATATAGGGATGGTAGCTAAGTAAGTCCTACGGACTTACCTCAACCTCGTACAACCTCAACCACGATCACCTCTACACTGGAGGGACAACACGGCCTATAAAAAAGGCATAAAGAGATATATCAACCTCTATTCATCAAAGGGGTCACACCTAGACCCAAAGGGATCCATAAGGATCATACTCAATCTATGAGCCTCACAACCAACTAAACCTCAATATCTCAGCATAACTCACAATTCCTCAAATCTCAAGGTAGTATCTAATCAACATTCCTCAATCTCAATTTTAATCCTAATTTAATTAATTAACCTTTAATTAATTAATTAGATTTCGCCAGAATAACATTTTATCCGCAAGCAATTTCTAAACCCACGTGTCATCAGATTTCATCAAACAAACTATCCATAATCACCAGAATAATATAACGACCATAATGGAATTTCTAATTATCCATTTTGACAAGCCTAAAGTCAATTTATGTCAAATCGCAGTACGGAAAACGAATAAATTCATAACTTATTCGTTACTAACCCGATTGACAATCTGAAAGAAGATTCGGAATCACAGCGACACAGGCTACGCATGGACAACATCAAAATCACCGGAATCTGAGCGACGGAACCGCCCTAGTGACATATATGCTCGACCAGACCTCCATATACTCGGAAATGCAGAAACTTGGTACCGTTATGAAGAGAATGAAGAGCGGAATCCAGAAACTCAAACGGAATTGAAATCGGATTAGAAACGGAGAGTAGATCTGAGTTTGAAGGTTGAGAGAAATCAGAACTTTTACGAGGAAACGTGAAAGGAAATGAATTAATAAAGGATTTCCACTATTTATAGTGAAGACGATAATTATCCTTTAGTAAAGTCGATAATTATCCTTTAACCGATCCAAAGGCGGGTCGAACCTCTTTCTCCAAACTTCTCGAGATTGGAACATTAAATCTGGAATATTGTAGGGATAATTATTCAACAACTACCTCGGAAAACATGTATTCCTAAGCCGTCTTTCTTAGCCGTTAAGAAACGAAATAGCGACTCTTTTGACCGTTTTGCCTCTCCATGTTATTTCATATCTAGGACATATCCGATGTCCTGATCATTTCTCTCAACTGCATTTTTATTAATTGGAGCTCCCAAATGCTTCAAATAACACCGGAGGGTAAAAATAATTACCCGGGGGAAAAAGTAAAAATTTCCCCAAACGTCCAAAATTACGCTAGGAACATAACGGTGGGACTCATACTCATCACTTGCGAAATCTTCGCGAGTTATATGTCAATTACTATAAACGATTAAGTTAATCAACATTAATTAGAATTCGGAAATCCTAGCTATTACATCACACACCCCTAAAAAAAAGTTTCGTCCCGAAACTTTAAAATTCTCAAATCCTCTCGGACCCATACGCCGAGGTATAACTCTCACTCTTTCTATCGGAGGTATCACATCTCCGTTCAAAAGATCACAACCTATAACAATCTATAACCTCAAGTATAAACATGGAGGAATCATCACTCCAGGAAACAGGGCCATAACGCTACCCAAAGGCGTAGAGGAATCACGTCTCTCGCCATACCACATCACAAGGCATAGAGGAAGCATATCTCTAGCCAAAACATATCACAAGCATAGAGGAAATACGTCTCTAGCAAACCATAATCATATATATCGTATGGAGGAATCACATCTCCACTAAAACTATGTCCATCAAGGTAGCATGGAGTAAAGAACCATCTCCAGCTGAATCCTAATCACACTCAAATAGCATAGAGGACAAAAAACCATCTCTAGCTATAAATATGATCATACTCGGGTAGCGTGGAGAAAGTAATCATCTCTAGCTATAGCATACATCACGCTAGCACATCAAGATCTACTAAGATCATAAATCACATCACAACTAGCATGGAATCAAACATCAAGGCATATAAGCATATAAGCACATAAGCACAACATTCATCAAGATAGCACTAAGATATACTCGTGCTCCCACAAATGGGTTTGTCCCAACATATACTCTGGATAGTTCCTCAGGACACTATCCTCAGTCTCTCACGTAGCCTCTTCAGGTCTTCATCTCGACCATTATATCCTCAATATGGGAATGTCTTTCGAATGCAAGCGTTTCATATCTCATTCCAAGAATGTAATCGAATGCTCAACAAAAGTGTGGTTGGACTCAACCACCAAATCATCGTAACTCACAAGGTGTCTCGAGTCTGGTATATACTTCCTCAGTTGAGACATATGAAACACTGGGTGAATATCCTCTAATCTCAGAGGCAAAGCTAAACATCATGTTGCCTTCACAAAACTGATCAAGATCTCAAGTAACCGACATATTGAAAACTCAGTTCCCCTTTCCATAATAACACAACTAACGTCTCACAGCTGAGATATCTCCAGCCGGACATGAACTCTCACTTGAACTTTAGAGGTTAACACCTCTTGTCTACACACACAATCTGGCGACTATGTAGAGCCAACACTCTTCCTTTAATCATCGTTACTTGAACTATAAAATCCTGAGTCTGGTCATGTGTTATTTCCACTACTACTGCTAGATCACTTCTAGCATAAAGGTGTATGGCATCTACGCCCATACAATGCTTCTCAAGGACATTCCCGAAGATAAACGCCAATCATTGTTATATAATAACTCAATAATGGAAGGTAATATAATCATCCATGTTTCCCATTCAACTTACAACTTATATTAGATTCTTAAAATCTAGATGATCCTCTTCAACTGACCCTCTGCCAAGGGTTGAAGCGTAGTCATGAAGTATAGATTCATTTTTCCAAAGCAGTTTGTATCTACTGTTCACAATCTCAAAGTAAAAATATTTATCTCGATCAGAAATGATCGTTCTCGGTATACCATGGAGTCTCACTATCTGTCTAGTGTACTCCTCAGCCAATTCATTCACTAGCCACGTCCTTCTGATAGAAATGAAACGTGCCGGTTTCATTAATCTGTTACCAACAACACAAATAATATCAATCTTCTACTGGGTCACAATCTCATAACAAAATCCATAGAGATGTCCTCCCAAATTCTACTACTACACTGGTAGTGGGTGGGGCCTATCTCTAGATCGGAAATACTCTATCTGGACCTGCTGACAGGTCACACACTGTATCACAAATCTAGTTATATCGGCTTCATATAATATAATCGTTTCATCTCGTGGTACATCTTACTCGTACCTGAATGTACTGAATAAGGCATACAGTGGGTATACTGTAATATTCTCTGTCTCCATCTGCATCAGCAGGTACACAAAAGCGGTCATGACTCTTCATCAATCCATCTACTCCCATGGAGAACTATGGTGCCTCAGTACGAGACATCCTTGCTCTAAACCTTGTCAAGGCCGGGCAAGTCTCCTGCTTCTGTTGGACCTCATCCAACAGACCAGTTAGAACCTATGAGGTATAACTGGGTATCCTCATCAAGGAACTGATTGTCCAACTATAGCCAAGCTAGATCTCTCTGAAGCTGAGGTTGAACTATCAGTCTCACAATCATCTTCTCTTGGAGCGTCTTTCCATTCAAGTTATCGGCGACAACATTCAACTTCTCTGAATGATATGGAATCGTCAAGTCAAAGTCTTGATCAACTTAAGCTCTTAATATTGGCGGTTATTCAACCCCTATTGCATAAAATATACTTCAGATTTCTATGATCTATAGAAATCTGACATGAAGATCACACCGGTACGGTCTTCAAAACTTAAAGGCTTGAACTACCACTACTAACTCTAAATCATGAGTCGGGTAGTTCTCATCATACGTTCTCAGCTGGAAACACATATCAATAACCCTACTCCTCTATAGTAATACATAACTCAGACTTAGCTGGGATGTATCACCGTAAATCACGGGATCCCAAAAATCTTCTCACTAAAACAGAATGGAAGCAGAGGTCAAATGCCTCCTCAACTCTTCAAAACTTAGACACACTGCTTTCATCACATAGTTATGGTGGTATTCTCAAAAGACTCGCAAATGAATACGTAATCATATAAAATCCTTCCTCAAAGCATTGGTAGCAATCTGATAAGCCGAGAAAACTACGTATTCCTTAATGTTCATGTTCGCTTCAAACGGTGTGTGCAAGCTTTAAATTTATAACCCTAGACTTAAGCTTAAAACAAGGATGCGAACCCGCAGTGTACGGGTCAATCGTAGTAAAAAGCAAGAAATTCCAGGGGTCGATCACAGGGATTCGGTGAAACAAAGTCAATAACGGTAAGCTTCGTGAAGACCAACCACAAAGAGCAATTAACACAATCAAAGATGAATAAGAAGTCAAATAAGCAAACATGCAATTCTAGGGATTAAAGCATCTAGTTGTGGTTCCAACTCAAGATCTAAAGATAAGCGGATAAAGCTGAGATTTTTGCAAGGGGAAGGTGTTACTAAAATGGAGTAGATCACCGGGTAAGTCTCACTACTCACTAATCCAAAACCGTAACTCCTATTACCGGGTAAGTCTCAAGGAATTAAGATAAAGAACTATTACCTTGAACTACCACACCATCTAAGGGAATAGAATCAACCTTTACCGGGTAAGTCTCAGGCTAACTCACAAAGACGGGATGGAAGCACACTCAAACCCCAATAAAGGATAAACCTTTAATACCTACACTTATGATCGTTGGTACACAAACTAAGGAATTACCGGGTAAGTCTCATCTAAAGCTTGCATTGAACCAGGAAAGGTGTAATAAGAATAGGATTTGGCAAACTCTAACACTTAACTCTCAGTTTAGGATCAGACAAGTCACCTCGGTCAGACAAATTCCACCCCGGCCGAGATGTTCATCGACTGAGCGAGATGCTTAGGGTTAAGGTTAAAGACTCGAACTTTCAGGATCCTACTGGAATCTAAGATTATTCTATCATTGTTTTCCCCACAACCTTAAGCCAATCACCCTAGAATCACACAAGGAAATTAGCCACTCATCATCATTATGAAAGTATTAAATATATGGGAAGAAGGTGAATATTTGAACAAGAAGAATTTAATGAAAAAGACTTCAATAACTGAATCAAATATCACAACAAAAGCGTTCCTTGGATATAAATCCAACAAGATAAGACAACAAGGAAGGGGAATTGAAGACAATCTTACAAAACCCTTCAAAAGCTATAAAAGCTATGATCTTCCATCTTCCTTCAACCTTCAAAAAGGTTCTTCAAAACTCCCAACTGGAGTACGGCTGCGGCGATGTATGCTGAATCTCGCAGCCTTCAATGGTGTATAACGTGCTAAGCGGGATTTTGTGGTATGCGAGATGCGGGTTTATGGAAAATCCAACCCTTCTTATAGGAAAATAACCCTCCAAAGATAAAATATCTTAGAAAGATCTTTTCCCATAAAAATAGGTAAAATATAAGATCTTCTTCCTTCCAGGAGTCAAGCCCAAAAATATAAGATCACCTTCCAAAGATAAAAGATCTCAGCCAAGAATAAAATATTCTTGCCGCGTCCTAGGTGTTCGCCTCGGTCGAGTCGGCGTCTCTGGATCACCTCGGTCGAGATGAATCTCTGGTCAACCGAGGTGAGTCATAACTGAATGTGAAATCTCTCAAAACTGGTCCAAAGTGAATCTTTAATCCATGGCTATGCTTCCTGGATGGTTCCTTATGCTCCTCAATGTAGCTCCAAATGACTTATGACTCCTTTTGCTCCTTTTTGATGCAAAACGTACCATTTTACCTGCAATTACAGCAAAACTAGGTGTAGACCTCGATTCCCGCAAAGGTAGATGACATGGTAGTATAATCACATATTATACATGCTAACATGTAGATTATTGAAGATAAAACGTCCAAACAAACCTCAAAATATAGATTATAATTCATGCTATCAAAATACCCCATACTTAGCCCTTGCTTGTCCCCAAGCAAGTTCCGCATATAGAAGACAAGATAGAATGGATTATAAGTCAAGAAAATCAATGAAAAGTCTTTCAAAAACATTTTTATGGTGTATTACAATCATAGATCACTCTAAGAGAATACTTCATGGAATTAAAAACTCAATATGCTCAAAACATTTTATAAATATAGAAAAGTTGTTCATCTTTGTGTAAAACCATAGAATGCATAATAAATCATAATTATCAAAATTAATCATGTATAATCCAGTTTAAATCACTAAGTCAATCAACAAGCTCAAGGTCTCAAGGGCTTCCCAAAAGAAAAGGTCAAGAAACGTGTAGGGTGGGGATGTATGTAAGGTAATATGGTGCTAGAATCCGGGAAAAGGATGAACTTCACTTTCACTTTGACTTGCAGCATCTTCCACCAATAAGCTTTGCTTATTTCACACCTTTTTTTCTTTTTACTTTACTTTTTGGGATGCATGGACAGAGGTGCACAATAACCGAAGCCTAGGAAATCAGCAATCATCAATTTCTTGAGATGCATCAAACCCTTGATGCACATACCATGACCCGTTAGGAATATCGCTCAATCCGACTTTGGCAAGACACAAACACCCGGCTATGTGAATGGTGCCGAGTTACTCATCTTCATGATTGACTTCCCCAAACCTATTATTGCTTTCTAACACTTTCATTTCCAGCCACTTCTCAACTTTAACTTCACTTGCTTTCACCACTTCGCTTGCTTCCAAATTCCCGGATAGGTAAGGGAGGCAAAATGTATATGAGGGGCTAAGCATGATCAAGAAGAAGAAGAGAGAAGAATGAATTGCCTTGGTCTTTCCAGGAAGAAAGTGAGAGAACTTATCTTGTGGTGTCAACCTTCAAATTCAACATAATTTGGATAAAAACAAAGTATTAAACATGCCAATAATTTCAAACAAAGCAATTAGCAACTTAAACATATTATAAAACCTTTCAAACACATAAAGAATTTAAAACCAGTCAGTAAACAAGATCTTCACTGAGGTCATATCCAGATAAGTAACACAAAATCGTTTTCGAAAACTCTCAGTTAACCCACCTCGGTCGAGATGTTCTTGGTTCAACCGAGGTGAAACGCCTCGTTTGGCCAGAACTGACTCGGTCGAGGTCAAAAAAAATTTTTAAAACCATTTTTTTTTCAGTTTCGACGTTTTTCTCAATCAAATAACCTGTAGGTGTGCATGTAATATCAGATAATCATATAAATGCAGAAGTGAAGCATAAATAAAATATCCGATAAGATAAAATGTGCGTCATACATCAAAAGTAGTCAAATAAGTACATCAAGTAGTCAAATGAATACAAACACCCCATACTTGGGACACACTGTCCCAGTGGGTCAATAAAAGTCTAGAGACAAGAGTACTCACCGGATAAAAAGCTGAACTGCATAAAATTAGAATAAAGAAAATCCTACAGCTCGTCAATAGTCTCGATCCGGTGGTGGTGGTGGCACATACGGATACTGAGCCGGGTCGAACGGATAGCCCATATTCTGCTGGAACTGTAGCTCCATCATCCTGCGCTGCTAGTGCTGCTCCTCTAACATCTGATGAGTCCAGCGGTCGATGTGTCGGTCCTGGGCAGCAAATCTCTCATGCATGTCCACAGTAAGGGCAGCATAAGAGTCTATCATCTGATCTGTCAGGTCGTCGATCCGGCGATGAACCTCAGAATCTCTATGACGGCGTGTCCGATGCCTAGCAGATCTAGCGGGAGGTGCAGCAGGTGCAGGCTCAGTATCCTCCTCATCATCCAAGTCTATGATCGGCGGTGTGCTCGTACCTGTAGTATCCGTCCCTGTATCCATCGGGACTCCACCATCTCTCTCGTCTACCGTCTCCTCGTCGTCGTCATCCTCCTCCTCCTCAGCCGGGGCAGCTGCTGCCTCCCTATGATCCTCCATCAGCGGAGCCCAAGCTGTCTGCCAGTAATGTGGATCGAAAACTGTGAACTGAGCAGACCAGCAGATCCCCTGTGGCGCAGTCCGCTCCCACGGCATAGCAACATATGGAGTGGTCAGACCCCGGGGAACTAGAATCCTCCGAGTGATCATCTCCTGCAACCCAAGCGGCTTCGGAGCCGCCACCATCGTACATACACTAAGGTCCATCCCGTGATAAGCAGCTATATGGGTGACTAGACCTCCGCAGCAGATATCTCCCTTCGCTTTAGCCTTGATCTTGTGCAGGTCCTCTGCCAAGATCAAGCCAAAGTCTGGGAAACCCCCCGTAACCATACAGTAAAGGCTGAAGAGCTCGCCCTGTCGGATCTTCTGGGGCGTCTCAGTACGCGCCAGAAGTATCTCGCTGAATATCCTATGGGCTAATCTGAAGGCTGGGTGGAAGATGACCTTCTCCCTGGAATCTCCAGGGCGCCATCTGTCTGCATGCTCAGTAATATGGGCAATCTGCCCCCAAAACTCCCTAGCTACAGATCGGGAGGGGAAGTCGGTGGCGGTGGGCTCAAAACAAGCCGAAAATCTCTCTCCAAACCTCTAAGGGAACTATGAAGTTCCGGTTCATCAACCGGTACTTCACAGACTGGTCTGTGGGGAGGTAGGAGAAGGAGCTAACGAACTCTAAGGTCGGCTCCAAATAAGTTGGGGCTCGGATCTCAGCAAACTGATCCAGCCCAACAGTGGCAATCATCCTCCTAAGGTCTCCATCTAACCCTAGGCAATCGAAAGCTGATACGTCCAAGAAACGTGGTGCTATGACTGGACGGCTGGCTATACGCTCATAATCTACCCGGCATCTCTCGTGGATCACCGGGCGGTAGGGTCGGGCGGAAGAAGAAGAAGGAGGGGAAGGTGAGGATCTATCTCTGAGGGCTAGGCGACGATCAGAACTCATTTTTTTTTCTTCTCAAACACTGTCAGAGAACCTCGGTCGCTGACAACCCTCAAGAATCACCTCGGTCGAGATGCAGTTCGACTAGACCGTGGCGCAACAGATTTCGATTCCAATCTCAGAAATCCAGTTCTTTTCCCCCAAAAATCACTACAATTGCTTCCTATGGGGTACTTAAGCCTTTTCTCAGCAAAATCAAGGGCAACCAAAGCCCAAATCGAAACGAATGAACGAGTTAGGGTTTCGACTGTTTTTACCTCGTTTCGGTTGATTCGTTCGATTTCTTTGCAGATCTGTAGTTGCAATAGGATCCTCTACCCTTCAATCGTACTTTAGAAGCGGAAATCTTCGAAAACGAGCAAGAAACGAGAGAGAACGAAGTGAACTGTCGCCGCGGTCGAGATGAAGAAGGTAAAAAGTAAAAACTGAAATTTTTTTCTTTTTATACTGCTCCTGGATCTGCTGTCACCTCGGTCGAGATGGTCTCGACTGGACCGAGGTGGTACGGACCGAGGTGGTTCTGCAGAAACCCTAGTCGCCTCGGTTGCTCAAGAATCAACTCGGTCGAGGTGCTCTGACAGTAACCGAGATGCTTCTGCCTTCTCAAAATCTCGAACTTCTGTCCTTCCAGTTATGCTCCTTTCTTAGATATCTCCTGTTATCTGTCTAGGATGCCAAAAACAAAGCAAATCAAGCAAAAACAAAAACTATCTAAACTAGACTAGAAAACGGGAAAAGAAAGCAATACCTTGGGTTGCCTCCCAAGAAGCGCTTGGTTTAAGGTCACTAGCTGGACCATGATGCGTCTCAAATGAGATAGGAGGTGCCCTCACCCCATACTTCACCTCCATCGTGGGGTGAAGTAAGTAAATTCATCAAACGCTCCAACAAGTGTAAGTGCTCATCGGGGAATGAATCGTCTATGGGTGGGTCATCCGTCTTGAGGGAAGATTCCGGTAGCCGGCTGAGGTGATCCGCAACGGAGTTTTCGGATCCCTTCTTATCGCGGATCTCTAGGTCAAACTCTTGAAGCAAGAGAATCCATCGAATAAGACGTGGCTTGGCGTCTTTCTTAGCTAATAAGTGACGAATGGCTGGATGGTCGGTGTAGACAATGACCTTTGCCCCAACTAAGTAGGAACGAAACTTCTCGAAAGCGTATACAACCGCCAACAATTCCTTCTCAGTGGTAGCGTAGTTGCGCTGGGCTACATCTAGCGTCTTGCTAGCATAGTAAATGGCGGTGGTCCGGCCATCCTTTTTCTGTCCAAGCACCGCTCCTACGGCTACATCACTAGCGTCACACATGACCTCAAAGGGCAAGGTCCAGTCAGGAGGTTGGATAATGGGAGCGGAGATCAACGCCTCCTTAATCCTGTAAAAAGCATCAAGACACTCTTGCGAAAACTCAAAAACAACATCTTTATTCAAGAGGTTAGTTAAAGGTTTGGAAATCTTAGAGAAGTCTTTGATGAATCTCCTGTAGAAACCTGCATGCCCGAGAAAACTCCTCACTCCTTTAACAGAACAAGGAGGAGGGAGCTTCTCAATCGTCTCGATCTTAGCTCGATCGACCTCAATACCTTGATTAGAAACGAGGTGTCCTAGTACAATGCCTTCATTAACCATAAAATGACACTTTTCCCAATTCAGAACAAGGTTAGTGTCTTCACATCTTTTAAGCACTAGAGAAAGGTTAGATAGGCAATCATCAAAAGAGGAACCATATACAGAAAAATCATCCATGAATACCTCCATGATCTCCTCTATGTACTTCGAAAAGATAGCCATCATGCATCGCTGGAAGGTAGCGGGTGCATTGCACAATCCAAATGGCATCCTCCTATAGGCAAATGTCCCCCATGGACAAGTGAAAGTGGTCTTCTCCTGATCATCCGGATGGATAGGAATCTGGAAGAATCCACTATAGCCGTCCAAGTAACAAAAGTGTGAATGCTGGGCCAACCGCTCGAGCATTTGATCGATGAAGGGAAGTGGAAAATGGTCCTTCCGTGTGGCCGTGTTCAGCTTCCTGTAATCGATGCAAACCCTCCAGCCCGTAACGGTCCTAGTTGGGATCAACTCGTTGTTCTTATTTGTCACAACGGTCATCCCTCCTTTCTTCGGAACGACATGCACCGGGCTAACCCACTTGCTGTCCGAGATAGGATAAATAATACCTGCATCCAACAACTTAAGAACTTCCTTCTTCACAATCTCTTTCATGATCGGATTTAACCGTCTTTGAGGTTCCCGTGAAGTCTTATGATTATCTTCCATTAGAATTCTATGCATGCAGAAAGAAGGCTTAATGCCAATAAGATCGTCCGTGGTGTAACCTATAGCCTTTCGATGCTTTCTCAGGACATGCATTAACTTAGACAATTCTGATTCGGAAAGGGAAGCACTAACAATAACGGGATAAGTGGAATCCGACCCAAGAAAGACATACCTCAAGTGACTAGGGAGTTGTTTAAGCTCCACAACTGGGGGTGTCTTCTGAGGGGGATCCTTGCTTCCTCCTTCCAGTGGAGTGGATTCAGAAACTGGACTTTCGGAA
The DNA here is from genome assembly GCA_033239125.1 of Fagopyrum homotropicum. NCBI lineage: Eukaryota > Viridiplantae > Streptophyta > Magnoliopsida > Caryophyllales > Polygonaceae > Fagopyrum > Fagopyrum homotropicum. The sequence goes on along the minus strand of BSWB01000006.1, from coordinate 68,575,316 downwards.
GTCTCAGTTGAAGTCGTCTCGCCATCGACCTCAGTCGAGGTGAAGAGGCGTTGACCGAGATGTTCTTCAGTCGCCTCGCTCAGTCCAGGAAGTGCCTCGGTCGAGGTACTGCAACTGGAACCGAAACTGGAGATCTTCGTCTCCTGGATTAGCTTCTCAGTTTTAGCCCCTGGATCTTCTTCCAGTGCCTTCAAGCTCCGTATATCTGCATCACAAGAAGCATCTATACCTTCCTCTATTAAACTAAAACTTAGAACTCTTTCGAGTGGATCGTTAATAAGGATAGAGCTCACCAATTCTCTTGATTCTTCTTCATCGTAGATGTTGAAGATATCATCAGTTAGCTGCTCCCCTTTCATCGCTGCAAGTAGCGCGAACTCCACCTCATCACCACCAATGTTGAATTTCAACTTGGCGTTCTTTCAATCCACATTGCAACCCGAAGTTGCTAGAAATGGCCTCCCGAGAATAATAGGGACAGGATAATCTGCGGGAATGTCAAGCACGACAAAATCTATAGGTAGATAGAAATTACCTAACTTGACCGGAACGTCCTCCAAGATGCCCACGGGATGGGTAATGGAGCGGTCCGCCATATAAAGTCGAATCTTGACCGGCTTGGGCTCTCCAAGTCCGATCTTCGTACATAGCTCTAGCGGAATGATGCTCACGTTGGCTCCTAGATCACAAAGGGCTTCACAAGTGACGTCCCCAACTTGAATGGGAATGCTAAATGAGCCGGGATCTCTCAACTTAGGTGGCATCTTCTCTTTCATGATCTTAATAAGCTCCGAGGATTTAGATGTCATCCTAACTTCGCCAAAGTCTTCCAATTTCCTTTTCCTTGATAGGATCTCCTTTAAGAATTTCCCATAGGCGGGCATTCCTAGAATAGCATCAAGAAAATGAATGTTAATATGCAGCTTGTTCATCAAGTCAAGGAACTTACCAAAGTGCTTGTCTAGATGTGCTCTGGCTCTGGACTGAGGGAATGGAAGTGGTGGTTTGTATGCAGGAGGTGGAATATAAGTTTCAGTCGTCCCTCCTGCTTTCTGTTGCTCCGCCTCGGTTGGCATCTCGGTCGAGGTGTTCTTTGACTGGATCTGGACCGAGGTGGTCTGCGTCGAACGAGGTACTGGATCTGTAGTTTTAAGTCCACTCCTCGTCGTTATGGCCATGCACTGGCCCTTAGGGTTGCTTTCCGTCTTTGCTGGAAGCTTCCCTGGATCTCTTGGCGCTTCATTCGCCCAACTTGCAAGTTGTTGTTCGAAGGACTTTTGGGCCCTCGAAAATGAAGTCATAGAATTCTCCATAGTGCTAAGCTTGATCAAGATAGCCTCCAGAACTGCGTCTTTCTTTTCTGGCTGAGACGAACTTGATCCTTGCCCTTGGCTCTTTAATGGAGTAGAAGAAGAAGAAGAAGGAGAAGAGAGGAAATGGTTAGAGGAATTATTAGAGTTGGAGTTACAATAAATGTTACCAGGATTCTGGTTGTTTTGATTGTTCGTCCTCCAATTGTTGCTATTGGACCCTCTATTGTTGTAGTTGTTGTTTCGGGGACCGTTGTTGTTGTTACGGTACCCGTTGTTGTTGTTCCTTTGTCCTTGCTCTTCCTTCTTGGTTTGAGCAACCAAGAGTTCCTTCAATTGCTTCACGTCATTCTTCAAAGACGTGAGTTGATTGTTGTTGGATTGAGTCTCTTGAAAGTGGACTCTTTTAACTCCACCTTCAGCTCCTTGGTGGGTGTATTTCTCCATGTGCAAGGCTTGCTTCTCAATGAAGTCCCAAGCCTCATCAATCGCCATGTCCATGGAGGTACCGGCGGAGAGTAGTTGGAGATTGAACTGGGTGCTTCCGTCCAGTCCCTTGAAGTAGATCTCCAACAACTCGATCTTTGGAATCCCATGATGTGGGCAATCCAAAAGGATGTCCTTGAACCGCTCCCATGACTTGGACAAGCTCTCCTTGTCCTTCATAATGAAAGCATTGATCTTCCCTCTCATTTCAGCGGTCTTTGAGGGGGGGAAGAATTTGGTCAAGAATTCCGTAGTCATCTCCTCCCATGTGCTAATTTTTCCTGGAGGAAGAGATTGATACCAAGTAAGAGCTCTATCTTTTAAAGAAAAGTAAAAAGGTCTTAGCTTGTAGTTGTTATTTTCAATTTTGGAAGGTCGCAAGGTTTCCATCAAGATCTCGTAGTTTTGAAGATGTTGATGTGGCGACTCCTTCTCTAGCCCTCCGAATTGGCATTGGCGAATCATTGGCGAATCATGGATAGAACTTGCGGTCGAAGTTCGTAGTCATGATCCGCTGGATCTCCTAGGTTCACTCCTGGACGTCTCAGTTGTTGATTAGGGTCCATCCTTTGACCTAGGGTTTGTGGGATTCCTACAAGAAGAACATCTCGGACTGGCCTCCGAGGTGGAAGTACATCGGCCGGGGTGTCAGGTACTGGAGCCTGCCTCGGTCGAGGGTTAGCTATTGGATCCTGCATCGGTCGAGGATCAACAAGGGGATCTTCCCTCGGTCGAAGTAGAATCTGGTCTCGTATGACTGCTATCTCAGCTTCGATTGCTGCAGTCCTGGTGCGATTCTCTTCTTTCTCTTGCCTTAGTTCTTCTTTCCTGAGACGTAGCAGCTCTAGCGTCTCTTTCAATTCGGCCGCAAGATCGCGGTCGTCTTGTTGGGCCATCTTCGCTTCTCTTAAGCGTCGCTTGTATGTCTTTTCTGGTTCGGGATCGTAAGGAACGATTTCCTTCCCAGTGCGGGTTCTTCGCATATACCTAAGAAAGAACCTGCAAAAGTCACTCAAGTAGAGTGGTTAGATGACACGGGGGCAAGCGCCCCAAGAGCAAACCGTACCGGCTTGGTCTAGACCAAATCCCCGGCAACGGCGCCAAAAACTTGTTCGCTCCAAACGGTGTGTGCAAGCTTTAAATTTATAACCCTAGACTTAAGCTTAAAACAAGGATGCGAACCCGCAGTGTACGGGTCAATCGTAGTAAAAAGCAAGAAATTCCAGGGGTCGATCACAGGGATTCGGTGAAACAAAGTCAATAACGGTAAGCTTCGTGAAGACCAACCACAAAGAGCAATTAACACAATCAAAGATGAATAAGAAGTCAAATAAACAAACATGCAATTCTAGGGATTAAAGCATCTAGTTGTGGTTCCAACTCAAGATCTAAAGATAAGCGGATAAAGCTGAGATTTTTGCAAGGGGAAGGTGTTACTAAAATGGAGTAAATCACCGGGTAAGTCTCACTACTCACTAATCCAAAACCGTAACTCCTATTACCGGGTAAGTCTCAAGGAATTAAGATAAAGAACTATTACCTCGAACTAACACACCATCTAAGGGAATAGAATCAACCTTTACCGGGTAAGTTTCAGGCTAACTCACAAAGACGGGATGGAAGCACACTCAAACCCCAATAAAGGATAAACCTTTATTACCTACACTTATGATCGTTGGTACACAAACTAAGGAATTACCGGGTAAGTCTCATCTGAAGCTGGCATTGAACCAGGAAAGGTGTAATAAGAATAGGATTTGGCAAACTCTAACACTTAACTCTCAGTTTAGGATCAGACAAGTCACCTCGGTCAGACAGATTCCACCCCGGCCGAGATGTTCATCGACTGAGCGAGATGCTTAGGGTTAAGGTTAAAGACTCGAACTTTCAGGATCCTACTGGAATCTAAGATTATTCTATCATTGTTTTCCCCACAACCTTCAGCCAATCACCCTAGAATCACACAAGGAAATTAGCCACTCATCATCATTATGAAAGTATTAAATATATGGGAAGAAGGTGAATATTTGAACAAGAAGAATTTAATGAAAAAGACTTCAATAACTGAATCAAATATCACAACAAAAGCGTTCCTTGGATATAAATCCAACAAGATAAGACAACAAGGAAGGGGAATTGAAGACAATCTTACAAAACCCTTCAAAAGCTATAAAAGCTATGATCTTCAATCTTCCTTCAACCTTCAAAAAGGTTCTTCAAAACTCCCAACTGGAACACGGCTGCGGCGATGTATGCTGGATCTCGCAGCCTTCAATGGTGTATAACGTGCTAAGCGGGATTTTGTGGTATGCGAGATGCGGATTTATGGAAAATCCAACCCTTCTTATAGGAAAATAACCCTCCAAAGATAAAATATCTTAGAAAGATCTTTTCCCATAAAAATAGGTAAAATATAAGATCTTCTTCCTTCCAGGAGCCAAGCCCAAAAATATAAGATCACCTTCCAAAGATAAAAGATCTCAGCCAAGAATAAAATATTCTTGCCGCGTCCTAGGTGTTCGCCTCGGTCGAGTCGGCGTCTCTGGATCACCTCGGTCGAGATGAATCTCTGGTCAACCGAGGTGAGTCATAACTTAATGTGAAATCTCTCAAAACTTGTCCAAAGTGAATCTTTAATCCATGGCTATGCTTCCTGGATGGTTCCTTATGCTCCTCAATGTAGCTCCAAATGACTTATGACTCCTTTTGCTCCTTTTTGATGCAAAACGTACCATTTTACCTGCAATTACAGCAAAACTAGGTGTAGACCTCGATTACCGCAAAGGTAGATGACATGGTAGTATAATCACATATTATACATGCTAACATGCAGATTATTGAAGATAAAACGTCCAAACAAACCTCAAAATATAGACTATAATTCATGCTATCAGTTCATCAATGAAGTCCACCACCAACTAATCAAGGAAGTCGATGAAGATATTGTTTATCAACTCCATAAAAACTACTAAAACATTCGTCAACCCAAATGACATCACTACAAACTTGTAGTGTCCATAACGGGTATGTGATGCTATCTCATACACATGCTGCTCTCTCATCCATGACTAGGGATATCTTGAGCACAAAGGAATCCTGAAAACAAAATTGCTTCTTGAAGCTAACTCATCAGGTCGTCAATACGGAACATGGAACCTACTAGGGTAAAAGAAGTTTGTTTCAGTCAAATTTTCAAGTTATCAGTACAATATCTCAACAAGCACCATATAGTGTGGCTTTCCCATTCAATCTTGTATCATACTTCAACTCGATAACAATGTCCACACTCCGCTGAGGTGACAGCTAGACGGTTCAGTATCACGTCTATAAACTCATAAACAGCTGGAATACCTTCCAATGTTGGACTATCAAGCTCCTTCATTGTATAACACTAGAAGGCGTCACATCCCTGTGCTATCAGCTCGCTGCTCGTACAGTCCTGATGACAAACCCGCCTCTTTAAAGGTCTTAACCTCAGAAGACCTCTATTTAACTCAACTCAGTAAAGATTATAATAGTCTTACTATTAAAAGTTAACACCACCTGATATCTATTCATTCAAACCATACACATAATGACTTCCTCATACACCTACGACATGACAAAGAAGTCTGCAAACCATACACGGGTCCCTGAAATAAGGGAACAAACATGCATCTCACGGGTATCTCAGACCCAAAAAGGTAATCTTGTAAAGGAAAATCCACCTTCTACTATATACCAAAATTCAACCATTAACGCATGCATCGAAAGACATGACGTGCATAACACTCACAACAAGCAAAACTCCACCAGGTAAACCATTAACGAGAATGGTACCTATAACAGCTAACACTCGTAGCTCCTCTACATATCATCACTCAATGTCAGATCCACGCTCCTCAGGTATCACTGAGGTCATTACTATAGCCGCCACTTCCACTCTTTCTGCACCGAAAAGAGGAAGGTCTTGTTGGAAGAAACACCACCGTGCTGACAGAAAGGGCCAGATGACCTAACTCACCACAAGTGAAACAAGCTATCAGTGCCAAAGGGCAAACAGAATGCAAATGATCTGGATAGCCACAACTGAAACATAATCATCCCATCCTTGCAACCTGTGCAACTGAAGGGTAACTCGACCTTCGTCGTCCACCTGGAATGATCTCACTCTTGAAGGGAATCTATAAAGGCAATGCCTTGCCCTGTCGACAAAACTTCGCTCTATGCCCTGCTTTACCACACGTAAAGCATATGATGGGCGCCTTTGGGCACACAGCTCGCCAGTGTCCCAACTTCCACACAATTAAAACACTATAGTTCCTTGCTAGTCATCTTCATGGCCAAAGGATCACTAGATTGTCCTGATATTGGACTTGGTTCCCCATTCATCATCTTTGCTTCTCCAGTAACTGATTCAGTCCATTGCTTCTTTCCGGATCCAAAAGCTTCAGTTGATCTCACAATTGTTGGTAAATCCGGTGTGGATCTACCCGCTATCACCGCTTCATATACTTGTTACATATATTCTTGAAACTCGGATCTACTCATGGAGACACGATCAGCCTCTTCAAACTCATTCTCTACCATAGGCGAAACAACAGCGGAAACTGGTCCGTAACTTATTACCACTGGAGGAAGAGGGGGTGTACCCCCACCTCATCCCACTACAGATACTACTCTAGTCTAAGTCATCTGTAGGATATACGCACCTAATCTTATAAGGCTATATATATGCCATAGGTATCGATATATATATAATACATCCACATAATCCATAGTACACAGATATATACATATCTACGCTGCAGAGATCCATGGCAAAGGTGATGACTTCTCGTACATTCTATCCCAAAACCACACTTAAAACCAAAACCTTTGAAAACGTCAGATCCCATGTGGGCTCTGTTTATTTTACCTATCAAACCTCATTGCAGGTAGCAAGTGCCATTGTTGTCAACCTGGGCTCTGATACCAACCCTGTAACACCCCGAATCCGCGGGACTCGGGATGCCACATTGGGCTAGGATCTCACAATGGATCTTGACCCTAGCTTGACAACAAGTTCACTGGACCTTACAACATGGCACTGACAGATATAAAACAAATACATAAAACGACATAAACAGTATAACATAAAGGTATAGACAACATAGCCGAGTATGAAATGACATCCTCACATTGGAGGGAAAACAAGACATCATCCTCACGTAGGAGGGAAAACATAAACAACCCCAAAACCAACCACCTAATGTACGAGAGTCCTCGGCCTGTCACCCTGCCAGATCACCCAGTAGCGCCTAACCTGTAAATATCTACAACACGGTATGAAACAGTTAGCTAACCATACATATATGAGGTAATCCATAAGCACAAGCACAATCATGAAAGATAAACACATCAGCATGCTATCACACATTTACCCATTTATTATCTTTATATAATAATCATTCACTCCAAAACCGTATATATATATATATAGATAGATAGATGAAAGTATGTGACACGAGGATCGATACATCCCCGCCTCTGAGTACAATGTCCAGCTGTACGAGTATCGGTCACTCAATCCGTGTACCCTATGGGAGTGGATTGCGCCCTTCCTGCAAACCAGTCTGGCCCGACATCAGAGACCTCCCAGACTCCACGGCGGGATGAAAGGGAAAGGTTATCACAACCACGCAGTGGGGCAGTCAATAGAACATAGGTCGATCAAAACGACAACTAATGCTATCATAGCAAACATATAAAGCATACACCACTCATGCAAACAACCAATATAGGGATGATAGCTAAGTAAGTCCTACGGACTTACCTCAACCTCGTACAACCTCAACCACGATCACCTCTACACTGGAGGGACGACACGGCCTATAAACAAGGCATAAAGAGATATATCAACCTCTATTCATCAAAGGGGTCACACCTAGACCCAAAGGGATCCATAAGGATCATACTCAATCTATGAGCCTCACAACCAACTAAACCTCAATATCTCAACATAACTCACAATTCCTCAAATCTCAAGGTAGTATCTAATCAACATTCCTCAATCTCAATTTTAATCCTAATCTAATTAATTAACCTTTAATTAATTTATTAGATTTTGCCAGAATAACGTTTTGCCCGCAAGCAATTTCCAAACCCACATGTCATCAGATTTCATCAAACAAACTATCCATAATCACCAGAATAATATAACGACCATAATGGAATTTCTAATTATCCATTTTGACAAGCCTAAAGTCAATTTATGTCAAATCACAGTACGGAAAACGAATAAATTCATAACTTATTCGTTACTAACCCGATTGACGATCTGAAAGAAGATTCGGAATCACAGCGACGCAGGCTACGCATGGACAACATCAAAATCACCGGAATCTGAGTGACGGAACCACCCTGGTGACATATATACTCGACCAGACCTCCATATACTCGGAAATGCAGAAACTCGGTACCGTTATGAAGAGAATGAAGAGAGGAATCCAGAAACTCAAACGGAATTGAAATCGGATTAGAAACGGAGAGTAGATCTGAGTTTGAAGTTTGAGAGAAATCGGAGCTTTTACGAGGAAACGTGAAAGGAAATGAATTAATAAAGGATTTTCCGCTATTTATAGTGAAGACGATAATTATCCTTTAGTAAAGTCGATAATTATCCTTTAACCGATCCAAAGGCGGGTCGAACCTCTTTCTCCAAACTTCTCGAGATTGGAACATTAAATCTGGAATATTGTAGGGATAATTATTCAACAACTACCTCGGAAAACATGTATTCCTAAGCCGTCTTTTTTAGCCGTTAAGAAACGAAATAGCGACTCTTTTGGCCGTTTTGCCTCTCCATGTTATTTCATATCTAGGACATATCCGATGTCCTGATCATTTCTCTCAACTGCATTTTTATTAATTGGAGCTCCCAAATGCTCCAAATAACACTGGAGGGTAAACATAATTACCCGGAAGAAAAAGTTAAAATTTCCCCAAACGTCCAAAATTACGCTAGGAACATAACGGTGGGACTCATACTCATCACTTGCGAAATCTTCGCGAGTTATATGTCAATTACTATAAACGATTAAGTTAATCAACATTAATTAGAATTCGGAAATCCTAGCTATTACAAAAACTGCAGATCCAGTGCCTCGGTCGATGCTAGTGAAGAACACCTCGGTCCAGGTACAGACAAAGAACACTTCGGCCGAGATACCAACTGAGGTGGAGCCTCAGAAAGCGGAGGAGAAATCTGAAGTTTATGTTCCACCTCCTGGTTATAAACCACAACTTCCATTCCCCCAGTCAAGAGCCAGAGCACATCTAGACAAGCACTTTGGTAAGTTCCTTGACTTGATGAATAAATAACATATTAACATCCCTTTCCTTGATGCTATTCTAGGGATGCCCGCCCATGGGAAGTTCTTAAAAGAGATTCTATCAAGGAAGAGGAAGCTGGAAGACTTTGGTGAAGTAAGGATGACATCTAAATCCTCGGAGCTCATTTAAATCATGAAGGAGAAGATGCTACCCAAATTGAGAGATCCCGGCTCATTTTGCATTCTTATTCAAGTTGGGGATGTTACTTGTGAGGCATTGTGTGATCTAGGAGCCAGCGTGAGCATCATCCCGCTGGAGCTATGTGTGAAGATCGGACTTGGAGAACCCAAGCCGGTGAAGATAAGATTATACATGGCAGACCGCTCCATTACCCATCTTGTGGGCATTTTGGAGGATGTTCCGGTTAAGTTAGGTAAGTTCTACTTACCTATAGACTTTGTTGTTCTTGACATTCCCGTAGATTATCCCGTTCCTATCATTATCAGGAGACCATTTCTAGCAACCTCGGGTTGCAATGTGGATTGTAAGAACGCCAAGTTGCAACTTAACATTGGCGGAGATCAAGTGGAGTTTGCATTGCTTGCTGCAATGAAAGGAGAGCCGCTGGAGGATGATATCTTCAACATCTATGATGAAGAAGAATCAAGAGAATTGGTGAGCTCTATCCTTATTAATGATCCACTTGAAAGAGTTATTAGTTTTAGCTTAATGGAGGAAGTGATAGCATGAATTATAGTCTATATTTTGGGACATGTTTAGACGTTTTATCTTCAATAATCTGCATGTTTGAATGTATATTATGTAATTATATTTTCATTTCATCTACTTTTGCGGGAATCGAGGTCTACACCAAGTTTCGTTGTAATTGTAGGTAAAATGGCACGTTTTGGACTAAAATGGAGCTAAAGGAGATAAGGAGTTGTTGGAGCTACATTCAGGAGCTTAAAGAGGAGTTCAGGAAGCAAGGAATTAACAAAGAGATTTACTTTGGACCAGATTTGAGAGATTTCACCTTCAGTTGAGGTTTACCTCGGTCAGCTACAGAACCATCTCGACCGAGGTGATCTAGAGGAGCGTCCCGACCGAGGCGAACACCTTGGACGCGGCGAGATATATTTTATTCTTGGCTGAGATCTTTTATTTTTGGAAGGAGAGATCTTATATTTTTGGGCTGGATTTCTGGAAGGAAGATTATATATTTTAGGGATTTATTTATGGGAGATAGATATATTTTATTAGGAAAATATCTTTTCAAGATATTTTATCTTTGGAGGGTAATTTTCCTATATAAAGGGCTGGATTTCCCACAAATTCAGCAACCCGCTACCATCATAACAGCTGGGGGATTGAAGAAGCTACAGTTAGAAGGAATTTTTGGAAGGTTGAAGGAAGGAAGTTGATAGCTTTTATAGCTTTTGTGAAGGGTTTTGTACGATTCTCTTAGATTCCCTTCTTGTTGATTTGTCTTGTTGGATTGTGATCAAAGGAACGCTTATTTGTTTGATATTTGATTCAGTTATTGAAGCCTTGTTCTTAAGGATTTTGTGTTCAAATATTCATTCTCTTCCCTTATATTTGATTATTGCTTTCATGATGATGAGTGGCTAATTTCCTTGTGTGATTCTAGGGTGATTGGCTGATGGTTATGGGAAAAACAATGATAGAATAATCTTAAATCTAGTAGGACCTTGAAAGCTCGAGTCTTTATCTTTAACCCTAGAACATCTTGTTCAGTCGATGAACATCTCGGCCGGGGTGGAATTCATCTGACCGAGGTGACCTTTCTGAACTGAAACTGAGAGAGTTAAGTATTAGAGTTTGCCAAATCCTATTCTTATTACACCTTTCCTGGCTCAATGCTAGCCTAGGATGAGACTTACCCGGTAATTCCTTTGTTTGTTTACCCAAGATCATAAGTGTAGGTAATAAAGGTTTACCCTTTATTGGGGTTTGATTGTGCCTTCATTCCATCTTTGTGAGTTAGCTTGAGACTTACCCGGTAAAGGTTGATTCTATTCCCTTAGTTGGAGTGTTGGTTTGAGATTATAATTCTTCTCCTCAGTACCTTGAGACTTACCCGGTAATAGGTTCTTTGGCTTGGGATTTGTGAGTAGTGAGACTTACCCGGTGATCTATTCCACTTTAGAAACACCTTCCCTTTGCAAAATCTTAGCTTTGTCCGCTTATCTTGAGATCTTGAGTTGGAACCACAACTAGATGCTTTAATCCCTAGAATTGCATATTTCCTTTAGTTGACTATATTATCATCTTTGATTGTTGTAATCGCTTTTGTGGTTAGTTGCAATATTGACAACCTATACTTGCTTTGTTTCACCTAAGTCCCTGAGATCGACACCCCGGAATTCTTGTTTTTACTACGATTGACCCGTACACTATGGGTTCGCATCCATGTTTTAAAGCATACATCTTGGATTTTAAATTTAAAGCTTGCACACACCATTTGGAGCGAACAAGTTTTTGGCGCCGTTGCCGGGGACTTGGTATAGACCGAGCCGGTTGCGGTTGTCTTTCGGGGCACTTGCCCCTGTTTTTACTAACTACTCTACTTGAGCGATCTTGAGGCCGAATTGAAGGAGGCTTTGGAACAACTACGCCTCAGTAAAGAAGAATTGCGAATGGAAAAGGAGGAAACTCGCGCAAGAACGGAAGAAATCGAAGCAGATATGGCGACTTTACGGGACCAATATCTACCTCGACCAGCTCCAGCTCCTCGACCGAGGCAGGACCTAGCTCCAGCTGCCCCGGCCGAGATACTTCCACCTCGGATTCCGGTCCGAGATGCTCTTTTTGCAGGTATTCCACAGACCCTAGGGCAGAGGATGGACCGCAACCAGCAACTGAGGCGTCCAGGAGTCAACCTAGGTGATCCAGCAGATCATGATTATGAGCTTCGACCGCAAGTTCTTTCCATGATTCGCCAATGCCAGTTTGGAGGGTTAGAGAGGGAGTCTCGACATCAACATCTACAAAACTATGAGATCTTGATGGAGACCTTGAGACCTTCAAGACTGGAAAACAACAATTACAAGCTAAGGCCTTTCTACTTCTCTTTGAAAGATAGGGCGCTTACATGGTATCAATCTCTCCCTCCAGGAAAAATCAACACTTGGGAGGAGATGACGACGGAGATCTTGAATAAACTCTTTCCCACCTCTAAGACCGCTGAAATGAGAGGGAAAATCAATGCATTCATCATGAAGGACAAGGAGAGCTTGTCCAAGTCATGGGAGAGATTTAAATACATCCTTTTGGATTGCCCACATCAATGGATTCCAAAGATAGAGTTGTTGGAGATATACTTCAAGGGACTGGACGGAAACACCCAGTTCAACCTTCAACTACTATCCGCCGGCACGTTCATGGACATGCCGATTGACGAAGCTTGGGAGTTCATAGAGAAACAAGCTTTACACATGGAGAAATACTCCCGCCAAGGAGCTGAAGGTGGAGTTAAAAGAGTCAACTTTCAAGAAGCTCCACCTAACAATGATTAACTCACTTCTTTGAAGAATGATGTGAAGCCATTGAAAGAACTTTTGGTTGCTCAAACCAAGAAAGAAGATGAAGGATATCAAGGCTCAAGGAACAACAATGGTTACCGGAACAACAACAACGGTTCCCGGAACAACAACTACAACAACAATAGAGGATCCAACAACAACAATTGGAGGACAAACAATCAAAATTCGGGTAACCCTTATTCTAACTCCAATTCGAATGACTCCTCTAATCCTTTCCTCTCTTCTTCTTCTCCTTCTACTCCATTGAAGAGCCAGGAGCCTGGATCAAGTTCGTCCCAGCCGGAGAAGAAAGATGCGGTGCTGGAGGCCATCTTGATCAAGCTCAACTCTATGGAGACATCCATGACTTCATTTTCGAAGGCACAAAAGGCCTTAGAACAACAATTCTTTAACAAGGCGAATAAAGCGCCAAGAGATCCAGGGAAGCTTCCAGCAAGGACGGAAAGCAACCCCAAGGGACAAATCATGGCAATAACGATGAGAAGTGGACTGAAGACTGCAGATCTAGTGCCTCGGTCGATGCCAGTACAGACGAAGAACACCTCGGTCCAGGCACAGTCGAAGAACACTTCGGCCGAGGTGCCAACCGAGGTTGAGCCACATAGAGCGTCGGACAAAACTGAAGCTTATGTCCCACCTCTTGCATATAAACCACCACTTCCATTCCCCCAGTCAAGGGCCAGAGCACATCTAGACAAGCATTTTAGTAAGTTCCTTGACTTGATGAATAAACTACATATTAACATCCCTTTCCTTGATGCTATTCTAGGGATGCCCGCCTATGGGGAGTTCTTGAAAGAGATCCTAACAAGGAAGAGGAAGTTGGAAGATTTTGGTGAAGTAAGGATGACATCTAAATCCTCGGAGCTTATTCAAATCATTAAGGAGAAGATGCCACCCAAATTAAGAGATCCCGGCTCATTTTGCATTCCCATTCAAGTTGGGGATGTCACTTGTGAGGCATTGTGTGATCTAGGAGCGAGCGTGAGCATCATCCCGCTGGAGCTATGCGTTAGGATCGGACATGGAGAGCCCAAGCCGGTGAAGATACGGTTATACATGGCGGACCGCTCCATTACCCATCCCGTGGGCATTTTGGAAGACGTTCCGGTTAAGTTAGGTAACTTATATTTACCTATACACTTTGTTGTGCTTGATATTCCCGCAGATTACCCTGTTCCTATCATTCTCGGGAGGCTATTTCTAGCAACTTCGGGTTGCAATGTGGATTGTAAGAATGCCAAGTTAAAATTCAACATTGGAGGAGATGAGGTGGAGTTTGGATTGCTTACGGCAATGAAGGGAGAGCAGCTAGGAGATGATATCTTCAACATCTATGATGAAGAAGAATCAAGAGAATTGGTGTGCTCTATCCTTATTAAAGATCCACTTGAGAGAGTTATTAGTTTTAGCTTAATGGAAGAAGGTAAAGATGCTTCTTGTGATGCAGATATACGGAGCTTAAAGGCGCTGGAAGAAGATCCAGGAGCTAAAACCGAAAGACTAATCCAGGAGAAGAAGATCTCCAGTTTCGGTCCCAGTTACAGTACCTCGACCGAGGCACTTTCCGGACCAAGCGAGGTGTACTTGACTGAAGAACATCTCGGTCACCCACTCTGGACCTCGACCGAGGTCGAAAGCGAGATGATGTCAACTGAGAATAACAAACTTCTTACTACCTTTTCTGACATTCATCCTCAGTTGGTGGAACACTTTCTCCACCAAACTTCTGATAATAAAGGACCTTGGTATGCTGACATTGTTAATTATCTTGTTTGCCAGGAAATACCACCCGGATTGACGTACGCTCAAAGGAAGAAATTCTTTAAAGACGTACGCCATTACTATTGGGATGAACCTCTACTATTTAAGAGAGGTCCGGACGGGATGCTTCGAAGATGCGTTCCGGAAGATGAAGTTACTAGTGTCATACGGCATTACCACTCGCTTCCTTGTGGAGGGCATGCTAGCGCTCACAAAACATGCGCAAAGGTATTACGTTCCGGTTTCTTTTGGCCTACATTATTTAAGGATGTGCAAACGTTTGTTGTTTCTTGTGATGCATGCAAAAGAACAGGAAACTTATCTAGGAGGAACGAGATGCCACTCAATAACATACAGGAAGTTGAGATCTTTGATGTATGGGGAGTTGCTTTCATGGGACCTTTCCCATCATCCAGAGGAAACATCTACATTCTCCTAGCTGTCGACTACGTCTCTAGATGGGTGGAAGCCATTGCCTCTCCCACTAATGACGCCATGGTGGTTGTGAAGTTCTTTAATAGGACTATCTTTCCATGTTCTGGGACCCCACGCATCATCATCAGCGATGGAGGGACACATTTCATCAAACGGAAGTTTAAGGGACTTTTATCGAAGTATGGGGTAACCCACAAGGTAGCAACCCCTTATCACCCTCAAACTAGTGGACAGGTCGAGATCTCAAATAGAGAAATTAAAGCAATCTTGGAGAAGACCGCCTCTAGGACGAGGAAGGATTGGGCCATGAAGTTGGACGACGCTCTTTGGGCTCATAGGACCGCATTCAAGACTCCCATTGGTACCACCCCTTATAATTTGGTATATGGAAAGTCTTGTCATTTACCCGTTGAGCTAGAACATAAAGCATATTGGGCGATCAAATGGTTGAACTTCGACATCAAAGACGCCGGTGAAAAGCGGCTATTGGACATCAACGACCTGGAGGAGTTGCGTTTGAACGCTTATGAGAATGCCAAGATCTACAAAGAAAGGACGAAGAAATGGCATGACAAGCGTATCATTCCTAAGGAGCTTAAAGAGGGAGACTTAGTTCTACTCTTCAACTCCCGCCTCCGCCTCTTTCCAGGTAAGTTGAAATCTAGATGGACCGGACCTTATGTTGTGAAACATGTTTTCCCTTATGGTGTAGTTGAGATTTGGGGAGAAACAAGTGGAAGCTTCAAGGTCAATGGTCATAGACTTAAGAAATACAAACCGGAAGTCCCGGTTGAGGAAGTTGCACCACTATACCTTGTTTAGGGATACCGTACGGTCCAGCTAGCGACCTTAAATCAAGCGCTTCTTGGGAGGCAACCCAAGGTATTGCTTTCTTTTCCCTTTTTCTAGTCTAGCTTTAGATAGTTTGCTTTTGCTTTGCTTTGCTTTATTTTTGGCATCCTGGACAAACAATAGGTGACATATAAGGAAGGAATACAACCCAGGAGCAACACTGGAAGGACAGAAGTTCGAGAATTTGAGAAGACGGAGTTTGACTGAGACACATCTCGGTTGCTGTCACAACACCTCGACCGAGATGATTCTTGAGCAACCGAGGCGACTAGGGTTACTGAAGATCCACCTCGGTCCGTACCACCTCGGTCCAGTCGAGACCATCTCGACCGAGGTGACAGCAGTTCTAGAAAAGGGTATAAAAGGGGGCTGAGATTTCTCTCTCTTCCCTCTCTCACCTTCTCGACCGCGGCGCACAGATTCACCTCGTTCTCCATTCTTCGATCGTTTTCGACTATTCTTGCTTCAAAACTGCGAGGAAAGGGTAGATGATCGGTTTGCAAGCAACAATCTGCAACAAAAATGCTCCAAATTGACCAAATTTGGGGTAATTTGGAAAAAACCCTAACTCTCCCTTCTTCGCTGTTTTCGATCGATTTGGGCTTTGGTTGCCCCTACATTGAGCTGAAAAAGGATTAAGTACCCCATAGGAACCATTGGTAGTGATATCGGGGGAAAAGAACTGGATTTCTGAGAGTTTCGATCGAACAGCACATCGCCTCGGTCCAGTCGACCTGTGCCTCGGCCGAGGTGTTCTTGAGAGTTGTCAGGGCAACCAAGGTGGTCTGACAGAGAGAGAGAAAGATGAGTTATGACAGGCAGCTTGTTCTAAGAGATAGATCCTCCCCTTCTCCTTCTTCTTCACGCCGCTCCATACCGGTGATCCATGAGCGTCACCAGGTAGATTATGACCGCATTGCGGCACGTCCAGTGGTTGCACCACGGTTTCTGGACATTTTTGCATTTGACTGCCTCTACGTGGATGATGATCTGAGGCGGATGATAGCTATGGTGGGGTTGGAGCAGTTTACTGAGATTAAAGCTCCAACCTACCTTGAGCCGACCTTGGAGTTTGTTAGCTCCGTTACTTACTTGCCTACTGAGCTTGCCATCAAGTACCGGTTGATGAACCGGAACTACTTAGTTCCGATGGACCATTGGAGGGATATCTTCGGCTTCCCGGCCCCCACAGTTGCTGATTTTCCTTCTCGAGCTGTAGCTCGAGAATTCTGGGGCCAGATAGCTTATGTAGTTGAGCACACTGACAAGTGGAGACCTGGAGATTCCAGGGAGCGGATTATCTTCCACCTAGCCTTTAGAATTTCTCGCAAGATCTTCAGCGAGACACTTATGGCGTGTACTGAGACGCCCTAGAAGATTAGATAGGGGGAGCTGTTGAGTCTGTACTGTATGGTGACCGGAGGAGTTTCGGATTTTGCAGTGATGCTGGCTTAGGATCTTCACAGGATCAAGGCGAAGGCGAGAGGAAATATCTTCTGCGGAGGTCTACTGACTCACATTGCGAGTTACATGGACCTTGATCTGATTGCATGTACTATGGTGGCGGCTGCCAAGCCGCTCAGACTGCAGGAGATGATTACGAGGAGGATCTTGGTTCCTCGCGGACTTACTACGCCGTATGTGGCGATGCCCTGGGAGCAGACTGCACCGCAGGGTATTAGATGGTCATCTCAGTTTACAGTGTTCAACCCTCAGTACTGGCACACCGTGTGGATTCCTCTTATGGAGGACGTGAGAGACGCAGCAGCAGCAGCTCAGGGACAGGATGAGGATGATGACGCTGATGAGCAGGAGGATGAGGATGAGGATGGTGGTGCTGCCATGGACACATGTACATATACAGCTGGTACCAGCATACCAGTCGTCAATCTAGACGACGAGGAGACAGAGGAGGAGCCAGCTACAGTACCAGCACGTCCTGCCATGCGTAGGGTACGTAGACAGAGGGATCCAGTTGCTCACCGCCGGATCGATGATCTGACGGATCAGATGATAGATTCCTACGCCGCCTTATCCCTAGAGATAAGAGAGATGCGGGAGAGCCAACACTACCAGCACATGATGGCTGACATTCAGTTTCAGCATATCATGGGCTACCCGTTTGACCCATCTCAGCATCCGTACGTGCCACCACCACCACCACCGGATTGGGATTAGAGCTTGCAGGATTTCTTTATTTATTTATTATGCAGCTCAGCATTGTTCGGTGAGTACTCTGTTTCTTTAGACTTATTTTGACCCATTGGGACAATGTGTCCCAAGTATGGGGTATTGGGATGTATTATTCGACATTATGTAAGCTTGTATGACTTGATTTGGATGTTTATTATTTTCTTTATGCTCTATGTGTTTATCTGAGACTACATGCATGCATACATGTTAATTGATTGAAAAAAACGTCAAAAACTGGTTTGAAAAAAAAATTTATTGACCTTGACCGAAGTGATTCTGACCAATCGAGGTACAGTACCTCGGTTGACTTAGAACATCTCGACCGAGGTGGTTTCACTGAGACAGTTTTCGAAACGATTTTTGTGCTTCTTATCTAGATATGACCTCAGTGATGATTTTGTTTGCTGAGTGGCTTTGAAATCTTTATATGTTTGAAAGGTTTTATGATATGTTTAAGTTGCTAAGTGCTTTATTTGAAATTTGTGGCATGTTTAATACTTTGTTTTTATCCAAATTATGTTGAATTTGAAGGTTGACACCACATGATGAGTTCTCTCACTTTCTTCCTGGAAAGATCAAGGCAATTCATTCTCTTCTCTTCTTCTTCTTGATCATGCTTAGCCCCTCATGTACATATTTGCCTCCCTTTACCTATCCGGGAATTTGGAAGCAAGCAAATGAGAAGCAAGTGAAAGAAAAGTTGAGATGTTGGCTGAAAGTTAGAAAGAAACAAATAGATTTGGGGAAGTCAATCATGATAATGAGTAACTCGGCACCATTCACATAGCCGGGTGTTTGTGTCTTGCCAAAGTCAGATTGAGCGATATTCCTAACGGGTCATGGTATGTGCATCAAGGGTTTGAGGCATCTCGAGAAATTGATGATTACTGATTTCCTAGGCTTCGGTTATTGTGCACCTCTGTCCATGCATCCCAAAAAGTAAAAAAGTAAAAATAAGCAAGGCTTATTGGTGGAAGATGCTGAAGTTTTAAGGAAGTGAAGTAAAGATCCTTTTCCCGGATTCTAGCACCACATTCCCTATATACATCCCACCCTCACACGTTTCTTGACCTTCTCTTGAAAAGACCTTGAGACCTCGAGCTTGTTGATTGACTTAGTGGTTTAAACTGGATTATACATGATTAATTTCGATAATTATGATTTATTATGCATTCTATGATTTTATGCAAAAATGAACAACTTTCTTATATTTATAAAATGTTTTGATCATATTTTGATTTTAGTTGCCCTGAAGCATTCTCTTAGAGTGATCTATGAGTGGAGCACACTACTAAAAATATTTTGAAATACTTTTCATTGATCTTTATGACTTATAATCCATTATATCTTGTATTTTAGATTTGGAAATTGCTTGGGGACAAGCAAGGGACAAGTATGGGGTATTTTGATAGCATGAATTATAGTGTATATTTTGGGACATGTTTAGACATTTTATCTTCAATAATCTGCATGTTTGAATGTATATTATGTGATTATATTGTCATTTCATCTACTTTTGCGGGAATCGAGGTCTACACCAAGTTTCGTTGTAATCGTAGGTAAAATGGAACGTTTTTGACTAAAATGGTGCGGGTTCGCATCCTTGTTTTAAAGCATACATCTTGGGTTATAAGTTTAAAGCTTGCACACACCATTTGGAACGAACAGGAAGGTATATATACTTCTTGTGATGCAGATATACGGAGCTTAAAGGCACTAGAAGAAGATCCAGGAGCTAAGATTGAAAAGCTAATCCAGGAGAAGAGAATCTCCAGTTTCGGTCTCATGTGAAGTACCTCGACCGAGGCACTCTCTGGACGAAGCGAGGTATTCTTGACTGAAGAACATCTCGGTCACCCACTTTGGACCTCGACCGAGGTCGAAAGCGAGATGAGGACAACTGAGACTTCTGAAACTCCAGTTCTTA
Source organism: Fagopyrum homotropicum (assembly GCA_033239125.1). Classification (NCBI taxonomy): domain Eukaryota; kingdom Viridiplantae; phylum Streptophyta; class Magnoliopsida; order Caryophyllales; family Polygonaceae; genus Fagopyrum; species Fagopyrum homotropicum. The sequence goes on along the minus strand of BSWB01000006.1, from coordinate 68,555,493 downwards.
AATCCAAGTCTACTCCACTGGAAGGAGGAAGCAAGGATCCCCCTCAGAAAGCACCCCCAGTTGTGGAGCTTAAACATCTCCCAAGTCACTTGAGGTATGTTTTTCTTGGACCGGATTCTACTTATCCCGTCATTGTTAGTTCTTCCCTTTCCGAAACTGAATTATCTAAAATGATGCATGTCCTGAGAAAGCATCAAAAGGCTTTAGGTTATACTATTGATGGTCTTATTGGTATTAAGCCTTCCTTCTGCATGCATAGAATACTAATGGAGGACGATCATAAGACTTCACGGGAACCTCAAAGACGGTTAAATCCGATCATGAAAGAGGTTGTGAACAAAGAAATTCTTAAGTTCTTGGATGCAGGTATCATATTTCCTATCTCGGATAGCAAGTGGGTGAGCCCGGTGCATGTAGTTCCGAAGAAAGGAGGGATGACCGTTGTGACGAATAAGAACAACGAGTTGATCCCAACTAGGACCGTTACAGGCTGGAGGGTGTGCATCGACTATAGGAAGCTGAACGTGGCTACTCGGAAGGACCATTTTCCACTTCCCTTCATCGATCAAATGCTCGAATGATTAGCCCAGCATTCACATTTTTGCTATTTAGATGGTTATAGTGGCTTCTTTCAGATTCCTATTCATCCGGATGATCAAGGGAAGACCACTTTCACTTGTCCATGGGGGACATTCGCTTATAGGAGGATGCCATTTGGATTATGTAATGCGCCCGCTACCTTCCAGCGATGCATGATGGCTATCTTTTCCGAGTATATAGAGGAGATCATGGAGGTATTTATGGATGATTTCTCAGTATATGGTTCCTCTTTTGATAACTGCCTATCTAACCTTTCTCTAGTTCTACAAAGATGTGACGACACTAATCTCGTTCTGAATTGGGAGAAGTGTCATTTTATGGTTAATGAAGGCATTGTGCTAGGACACCTCGTTTCCAACCGAGGTATTGGGTCGATCCAGCTAAGATCGAGACTATTGATAAACCTCCTCCCCCTTGTTCTGTTAAGGGTGTGTGGAGTTTTCTCGGGCATGCAAGTTTCTATAGGAGGTTCATCAAGGATTTCTCGAAGATTTCTAAACCAATAACTAAACTCTTGAATAAGGATGTTGATGACATGAATTATGTATCATCATATTCATGCATATTGCAGCACATTATCTCTATTTACTTTGCATTTTGAGGGATTTTGCATAACTTTTATGTTCTATTCAATCAATTGTCGGAAATAGAGGTCTACACGAGATTTTGATGAATTGCAGGTAAATAGAGTTGAGTTGGAAGCAAAAATAGAGCAAGAAGCATCTAAGGGTGTTAAGGAAGCTAAAGGAGTCTTAGAAGGATCACAAAGAGCTAAGGAATTGCTAAGGAGAAGCATAGAAGACGAACCAAAGGAAGAGCACTTTCTGTTGAAGAAAATCATGCCAATGTATATATAAATCGGACGATTTTTACACCTTGAAAATCGAACGATTTTGCACCAAAATCGACTAGGTCGATTTTCTTCACGATTCGGCCAAATAAAAAGACGACATAAAGCCCAATTAATTTGGGCTAGATGAGAGTTTTGCCAAACGGCCCATCTGCAAGAAACTATAGAAGAGAACCCTACGAACGAAGACGGGGGGGTCGCACCAGATAATCTTTACACGTTTTGAAGAAATCAACGATTCTTGGAGAGAGATTGAAGAGCTTTTGCCGGAAAGTCATTCTTGATCTTTGATTGTGAGATTTCTTTATTCCATTGACTTGTTTGTGGTTTATGAACACGAAATTGAGTTGTTGGGAGATATATTGAACAGATTTGACGATTGTTTTACAGATTTAAGAGTTATAGAATTTTTCATTCAAGATTTGGTTTCTTTGCGATATCTCCTTCAATAATTAATTTGATTCGATTTTGAAAATGGTTGGCTAAAAACCTTGTGATTCTGGGGAGAATAGTTGATGATTAAGGCTTAGATGATGATAGACTGAACTCATTCAAACATTAGGATCCTGAGAATTTAGATTTTAGTTTTGCGACAAACAGGAAAATCGGGCTGTTCTTGAGGAAAATCGGCCGATTTTTCCTATGAACAGGGCGATTTATCCTTCGGACGAACTTAATTGAACAATTCTTTAATCAAAACTAATCCTTGCCTAAATCCCATTCTTGATTAACTCTTTTCATCCTCTAATTGAATGTTTGAACGCACTTCAAACCTGTTTCTACATTTAATAGATTAAAATTGCAAGATTTGGGTAATAAAGTGACTCAACATCCTTTATTAAGATTTTAAGTGTGCTTTCTACTCATACTTTGGAGAGTCATATCCTGGAGTTTTAGATAGTTAGTTTGAACATAATTCTTGTCTTTAGATCTTTCTATATTGCAGCCTCAACAACCCTTATAGAGAGAACCTATAGATTAGTTATATAGGTTTCGGAACTTCATCGTACGAATCCTACCTTTGAACATTTAATCTTGGCAATATAAATTCTGTCCTACACCTATAAAAGTGTCTTGAATCGAAAGCCTAAATCGGATACTTGAATCCTTGGAATCATTTCTCTCTTTATCACATCACAAAAGCTTTTATACTTTCGCTAGATAATTGAAATTGGAAATTTTCTCATCAAATCCCTGAGTTCGACTCTGGAATTCTTACCTTTCTACAGCCGATCCGTACACTGCGGGTTCGCTTTGCTTTTGAGTTCTAGATATAAATATTAAGACTTTGACGCACACCCTTTTGAGCGAACAGATGTTGTTTTTGAGTTTTCGCAGGAATGTCTTGATGCATTTTATAGGATTAAGGAAGCGTTGATCTCCGCTCCCATTATCCAACCTCCGGATTGGACCTTGCCCTTTGAGATCATGTGTGATGCGAGTGATGTGGCGGTAGGAGCAGTGCTTGGACAAAAGAAGGATGACCGGACCAACGTCATTTACTATGCTAGCAAGACGCTAGATGAAGCCCAGCGTAACTACGCCACCACCAAAAAGGAGTTATTGGCAGTTGTATATGCTTTTGAGAAATTTCTCTCTTACTTAGTGGGAGCAAAAGTTATTGTTTACACTGACCATGCAGCTATTCGTTACTTACTTACTAAGAAGGATGCTAAGCCACGTCTTATTCGATGGATTCTCTTGCTTCAAGAGTTTGAACTAGAGATTCGCGATAAGAAGGGATCCGAAAATTCTGTTGCGGATCACCTCAGCCGGCTACCTCCCTCTTCACGCGAGAAGGACGAATCACCCATAGATGATTCATTCCCCGACGAGCACTTGCATTTGCTGGAACGTTTGATAGACTTGTTTATCTCACCCCATGATGAAGGTGAAGTATGGGGTGAGGATACCTTCCAGCATATTTAGGAATGTTGTACGGTCCAGCTTGCGACCTTAAATCAAGCGCTTCTTGGGAGGCAACCCAAGGTATTGCTTTCTTTTCCCTTTTCTAGTCTAGCTTTAGATAGTTTACTTTTTCTTTTCTTTGCTTTGTTTTTGGCGTCCTAGACAGAAACCAGGTACTTTCTAAGGAAGGATTACAACCCAGGAGTAACACTGGAAGGACAGAAGTTCGAGAAACTGAGAAGATAGAGTTTGACTAAGACACATCTCGGTTGTAGTCACAGCACCTCGACCGAGGTGACAGCAGAATCGGCTAGGGGTATAAAAGGGGAACAGTTTTCCCCTTGTTCCCTCCCAACTTCCGTCACGACCGCGGCGGACCATCACCTCGTTTCTCCGATTTTCACTCGTTTTCGACGATTCTTGATTCCATTCTGCAAGGAAAGAGTAGAGAATCAGTTTGCAAGCGAGAATCTGAAACAAGAACGCCTCAATTCGACTGAATCTTGGGTAAACATTCGAAAGCCCTAATTTCTCTATTCTCGCAGATTTTGGAATTTAGTGGCTTTGGTTGCCATAGATCTCTGTTGAAAAAGGCTTAAGTACCCCTTAGGAACTATCTGTAGTGAAATCGGGGGAAAAAACTGAAATTCAGAGAGTTGGAATCGAACAGCCTCTCACCTCGGTCCAATCGACCTATGCCTCAGCCGAGGTGTTCTTGAGTTCTGACAAGCAACCGAGGTGATCTGTCAAACAGAAAAGAGAAAATGAGTTCCAATTTTGATCGCCAGATAGTCCTGAGAGATAGATCTTCCCCTTCTTCTTCTTCTTCTTCTCGACCTTCCAAACCGGTGATACATGAGTGTCACCAGGCTGATTATGACCACATCTGTACGCGCCCTGTGATTGCGCCGCGGTTTTTAGATATTGCTGCCTTTGATTGTCTGTATGTTGCTGAGGATCTGAGACGGATGGTCTCGATGGTAGGGCTGGAGCAGCTCATGGAGATTAGAGCTCCAGCCTACCTCGAGCCGACATTAGAGTTCGTGAGTTCTGTGACTCACCTGCCCGAGGAGAGGGCCATCAAGTACTGGTTGCTGAACCGGAATTACTTAGTTCCGATGGATTAGTGGAGAGACGTCTTCGGCTTCCCAACCCCCATAGTTCCCGACTTCCCTTCTCAAGCCGTAGCTCGACAGTTTTGGGGACAGATAGCTCATGTTGTTGAGCATGCTGATAAGTGGAGACGTGGAGACTCCAGGGAGAGGATTATTTTCCACCTTGCTTTCAGGTTAGCGCACCGGATTTTTAGCGAGACACTTCTGGCACGTACTGAGACGCCCCAGAAGATTAGACAGGGGAGCTACTGAGTCTGTTTTATATGGTGACCGGAGGAGTGCCTGATTTTGGTGCGATGCTAGCTGAGGATCTGCACCGGATCAAGGCTAAGGGGAAGGGAGACATTTGCTGTGGCGGCCTAGTGACTCACGTAGCTACAGTCATGGGCCTTGATCTGAGTGCATGTACACTGGTGGCGGCTGCCAAGCCGTTAGGTCTGCAAGAGATGATCACCAGGAGGATTCTAGTTCCTCGTGGACTTACTACGCCATGTGTGGCGATGCCTTGGGAGTAGACTGCCCCTCAGGGTATTAGGTGGTCATCCGAGTTCTCCATCTACGACTCTCAGTTTTGGTCCACTACATGGATACCTTACATTGAGGATGCTAGAAATGCAGCAGCTCAGGTGCAAGAGGATCAGGATGAGGAGGACGATGGCGGTGCTGCCATGGAGACAGGGACAGATACAGCCGGTCCCAGTGTGCCAGTTGTCGACTTAGACGACGAGGCTACAGAGGAGGAGGCAGCTGCAGCACCATCACGTCCTGCTAGGCGCAGAGTCCGTAGACAGAGGGATCCCGTAGCTCACCGACGGATTGACGAGCTGACGGATCAGATGATCGACTCTTACGCCGCCCTATCCTTGGACATGTTGGAGATGAGGGAGAGCCAGCACTACCAGCGCCGGATGATGGAGATCTAGTTCCAACATACTATGGGCTATCCTTTTGACCCATCCCAGCATCCGTACATGCCATATCCACCACCACCAGTAGATCAGGACTAGAGCTTGCAGGGATTTCTTTTATTTATTTATTATGCACCTCAGCTTATGTCCGGTGAGTACTCTTTTTCTAGACTTATTTTGACCCATTGGGACAATGTGTCCCAAGTATGGGGTATTTGGATATATTTATGTGATTTATGTGTATGCTTGGATGACTCTACCGATTATTATTGTTTTATCTTGCTCTATGTGTTTATCTGAGACTACATGCATGCATACAGGTTATTTGATTGAGAAAAACGTCAAAAACTGGTTTAAATAAAAAAATTTTTGACCTCGACCGAAGTGATTCTGACTAGACGAGGTCAAGTACCTCGGTTTACTTAGAACATCTCGACCGATGTGGTTTAACTGAAAGAGTTTTCGAAATGATTTTTTTGTGCTTCTTATTTGGATATGACCGTAGTGATGATTTTGTTTGCAGATTGGTTTTGAAATCTATATATGTTTGAAAGGTTTTATGATATGTTTAAGTTGCAAAATGCTTTGCTTGAAATTTTGGCATGTTTAATACTTTATTTTTATCAAAATTATGTTGAATTTGAAGGTTGACACCACATAATGAGTTCTATCACTTTCTTCCTGGGATGATTAAGGCAATTCATTCTCTTCTTCTTCTTCTTCTTCTTCTTCTTGATCATGCTTAGCCCCTCATATACATATTTGCCTCCCTTTACCTATCCGAGAATTTGGAAGCAAGCAAGTGAAAAGCAAGTGAAGGAAAAGTTGAGATGTTGGCTGAAAGTTTAGAAAGAAACAAATAGGTTTGGGGAAGTCAATCATGATGATGAGTAACTCGGCACCATTCACATAGCCGGGTGTTTGTGTCTTGCCAAAATTGGATTGAGCGATATTCCTAACGGATCATGGTATGTGTATCAAGGGTTTGAGGCATCTCGAGAAATTGATGATTGCTGATCTCCTAGACTTTGGTTATTGTGCACCTTTGTCCATGCATCCCAAAAAGTAAAAAAACTAATATAAGCAAAGCTTATTGGTGGAAGATGTCGAAGTTCAAAGCAAGTGAAGCGAAGATCCTTTTCCCGGATTCTAGCACCACATTCCCTATATACATCCCACCCTCACACGTTTCTTGACCTTCTCTTGAAAATCCCTTGAGAGCTCGAGCTTGTTGATTGACTTGGTGGTTTAAACTGGATTATACATGATTAATTTCGATTATTATGATTTATTATGCATTCTATGATTTTATGCAAAGATGAACAACTTTCCTATATTTATAAAATGTTTTGATCATATTTTGATTTTAAACACCATGAAGCATTCTCTTAGAGTGATCTATGAGTGGAGCACACCACCAAAAATGTTTTGAAATACTTTTCATTGATCTTTACAACTTATAATCCATTCTATCTTGTATTTAAGATTTGGAACTTGCTTGGGGACAAGCAAGGGACAAGTATGGGGTATTTTGATAGCATGTATTATAGTCTATATTTTGGGACCCGTTTAGACGTTTTATCTTCAATAATCTACATGTTTAAATGTATATTATGTGATTATGTTGTCATTTCATCTACTTTTACGGGAATCGAGGTCTACACCAAGTTTTGTTGTAATCATAGGTAAAATGGCACATTTTGGATCGAAATGAAGCTAAGGAGCAAGGAAGTCATTGGAGCTACATTCAGGAGTTTAAAAGAGAACTCAGGGAGCAAGAAATTAACAAAGAAGATTTACTTTGGACCTGATTTGAGAGATTTCACCTTCAGCTGAGACTCACCTCGGTCAGCTACGGTACCACCTCGACCGAGGTGATCTAGAGGAGTGCCCCGACCGAGGCGAATATCCTGACGCGGCGAGATATATTTTATTTGGCTGAGATCTTTTATTTTTGGAAGGATAAATCTTATATTTTTGGGCTGGATTTCTGGAAGGAAGATCATATATTTGGGAGATCTATTTTAAAGATATGGATATATTTTATTAGGATATTATCTTTTTAAGATATTATTATCTTTGGAAGATAATTCTCTTATAAAAAGGGCCAGATTTTCCACAATTCAAAAACCCCGCTACATCGTCATATACTTGGAGATTGAAGAAGGTGTAGTTACGAAGGATCTTTGGAAGTTTGAAGGAAGATTGAAAGAAGGAAGTTCATAGCTTGTTATAGCTTTTGACGGAATTTGTAAGATTTTCTTAGATTCCCTTTGGTATGTTGTCTTGTTGGATTTGTGATCCAAGGAACGCTTATTTGTGTGATATTTGATTCAGTTATTGAAGCCTTGTTATTAAGGTTTTTGAGTTCAAATATTCATTCTCTTCCCATATATTTGACTATTGCTTTCACGATGATGAGTGGCTAATTTCCTTGTGCGATTCTAGGGTGATTGGCTGAAAGTTGTGGGAACGACGATGATAGAATGATCTTAATCCCAGTAGGACCCTGAAAGGTCGAGTCTTTATCCTTAACCCTAGAACATCTCATTCAGTTGATGAACATCTTGGCCGGGGTGGAACTTGACTGACCGAGGTGACCCTTTCTGATCCGAAACTGAGAGTTAAGTGTTAGGGTTTGCCAAATTCTATTCTTATTACACCTTTCCTGGTTCAATGCAAGCTTAGGATGAGACTTACCCGGTGATTCCTTTGTTTGTTTACCCAAGATCATAAGTGTAGGTAATAAAGGTTTATCCTTTATTGGGGTTTGAATGTGCCTTCATCTCATCTTTGTGAGTTAGCCTGAGACTTACCCGGTAAAGGTTGATTCTATTCCCTTAGTTGGAGTGTTGGTTTGCGATTAAAATTCCTTTCCTTAGCACCTTGAGACTTACCCGGTGATAGGTTCTTTGGCTTGGGGTTGTGAGTAGTGAGACTTACCCGGTGATCTATTCCACTTTAGTAACATCTTCCCTTTGCAAAATCTCAGCTTTGTCCGCTTATCTTGAGATCTTGAGTTGGAACCACAACTGGATGCTTTAACCCTAGAATTTGCATATTCCCCTTTATTGACCTTATTATCATCTTTTGGTTGCTTTAATTGCTTTTGTGGTTATTAGTTGCATAGACGACCTCTACTTGCTCAGGTTTCACCTAAGTCCCTGTGATCGACCCCTGGAATTCTTGCTTTTAATTACGATTGACCCGTACACTGCGGGTTCGCATTCTTGTTAAAGCATATTTCCTCGGTTATAAATTTAAAGCTTGCACACACACCGTTTGGAGCGAACAATATCATTTAGGAGTGATTAAGGCAATTCATCTTTCTCTACTTCTGATCTTGATCATGTTGTTTGAGCACCTCAATTGATATAAAAATTTGACCTCATTTGACCCATCCGGGAATAGGATCATGCTAGTGTGTTGAGTGTGTGAAAAGCAAGTGTGGGGTAAAGTTGTTGATGAATGAATGTGGTGAATGAAGTGTTGAATTTGTTGTGAAAAGTGTAGAAAAAATATAGGTTTGGGGACTTTGGTTTTGATGACGAGTAACTCGGCACCATTCACATAATCAGGTATTTGTGCCTTGCCAAAGTCGGATAAACCGAATGTCCTAACGAGCCTTGGTATGAGTGCCCGGTGTGAGGCACCTCGGAAAAATCCCGAGGTCCGCTAATCACCAAGGTTTCGGCTTTTGTACACCAATGTCATTGCCTAAAAAATAAAAGAAAAAGAAAGTGAAAAAGAAAAGAAAAGAAAACAAAGAAAAGATGGAGAAAATATACACTTGTGGTGAAGTTGATCAAAAATGAAATTGTGGAGTTAGTTCCTTTCCCGGATTAGCATCACATGACCTAAAAATTCCCACCTATTCACAACATTTCTTGGCCTCTTCTTTCCTAAGTCCTTGTGACCTATTTGCATGTGTGTAAGACTTAGTGATCTAGATTAGATATACTCATGATCATCTTGACTTCTTCATTTTCAACTTTCATGCATGCTTTCGAGTTAAGTATAATTGTCTTTCCGTACCTTCATTCATTTGATGCATGATTGCTTGTCCATTGCCATGAAACATGACTATGAAGGTGATCCAATGTTAGAAGCACAATTCAAAATAGATTTTGTTGTTTTTCTGCATTCATAAATCATGTCATCTCTTAGCCTATAGTTGAATCTTGCTCGGGGACGAGCAAACCTTAAGTATGGGGTATTTTTGATAACACGATTTATGACATAGGTTTAGGCATCCATTTGGATAGTTTTTCCCGTTAATCATGCATGGTTTGACATTAGTTCGTGATGATTTGCACTTAATTCATGTATGTTGTCGAGATAGACATCTACACGGACTTTTGCATGTTTTGTAGGTATTTTGGGAGCTTTTGGAGCTTAATCGATACATTCAAGGATCGTTCCTCGTGATGATGCACTTCCGGACTCATTGAGAAGCAAGCTAAGGGCAAAGGAGAGCATATGGGACCATGTTGGTGCATGCCTTGCACCAACTCATGGCTCAACGATCAAAAGAGGGCTGAAACACCAAAACCACGGTCACTGGCACTTCCACGGCCGTGGAATTGGACCGTGATTCTCTCTGGACAGCTGGGACAGCTGTCCCACGATCTTCATAACCGACTCTTGCTCTTGGTGGAGGCTATAAGTAGTCTTACAAGCTGATTCTAAAGGAGGACGTGACCACACACACCCTCTCCCACATTCTCTCATACAACAACACACCATTGGATTGGAGCTACTCTTGGAGGAGAGCAAAACACTCTCATTTTGGAGAAGAAAAGAAGAACACACCATTTTAGAGTTTCATAGTTTTTAGAGTTTTTGAGTGATTTTGAGTTGAAGACATTTGCAAGGCTTTGTAAGGAACGGATTTGAACCTTCTTTTGAAGGGTTGTAAGTCTTTCTTAGCATACATTCAGCTTGGTTTTCTTGTTCTACTTGGCTTATCTCTCTTTCATTTCATATTCTTGCTATGGAAGTGTTCGCCACTTAGCGTGCGTGCAAATAAGCTTTAATTATAAAACTAGAAATCAAGCAAGCGAACCGGCAGTGTACGGATCGATATAGTTAAGCAAGAATTCCAGAGTATCAAACACAGGGATTTGGGGGGTTAAATCCAATTATAGATTATCAAGCAAGTAAATATATGAAGCTTTTCAAATTATTGGGAAAACAACAATCCTAAAGATCCAGGAATCCAGCTGTGGCAATCGATTCAAGATATACTGAAGATATAAGGACAGAGTTAAGGTATGCAAAGGTGTACGAATGTAAGGCAATGTACGGTGAAGTTCCAAGACCTTATATGATTCACCTAAAGGCACTCTCTATAAAGGTTGTTGAGGCTTCAGTATAGAAAGATTCTAAAGGTAAATATTAACGTCAAATACCCAAACTTGTAATCCAAGGATAAAGACTAACTAAACCAATTAAGGTTGTGACACTCAAAATCGAGGTAGAGGTTGTTGAGGCTTCACTACCATCTAGAAAAGGCAAGCCAAGACTAAGTTAAAGCAAATCTTTAACTTTGGATTAAAGTAAAAGCAAGATTCGTAACTGACGCAAAATTACGGGTAGTTCTTGAGTTCCACGGCCGTGGAAGCTCAAGAACAGACCGTGGATTAGGTTCGTCGGCGATTCTCTCTAACTCTCAGGGTCCAATCTGTTTACGATCGATCTATCATCATCTAAGCCACAACTATCAACCCTTCACCTTAGAAGTGCTAAAGGGTTTTAGCCAACAATAGTCATATTGATATCAAATTCAAGATTTAAAAGAATGAAAAATGGAAACTTCCGAAAACCTTCAATAACTTTCAAACCAATCTCAAATCCACAAACCAAGAACAATGGTGCAAGTAGATTCAGAATAACACAAACAATCACAAACAATCACAAACAATCAAACCTAAGGATAAAGATGACATCTCCTTACGAACAATCTTCCAAATCTTCAACTCTTCGCAATTCTCCGTTTGCGAAATAACAATCTCCACACGTCCAACTTGAAACCCTAGGCACGTGCAATAAGCGTAGGCAAAGTCTAAGCGAAGGTGACGGAATCTCTCTTCTTCCGTCCTTTTATAGGGTAAGATAAAATATGAGCCCAGCCCATTGCGTAAAAGATCATGGCTTCAAAGTGTGCGTTAAAAGATCGTCAGAATCACGGTTTTCCAAGATTCCACGCCCGTGGTTTAGAGCGTGGTTTAGAGCGTGGAAACTCATCACGGTTTGTCACAACTCTCCACGGCCGTGTAAGTTGCTGGAATGCACCACGCTCGTCTTGCCAAAGTTCCACGGCCGTGGATTAGAGCGTGGACTTTGGTACGGTCGTAATTTAGAGCGTGGAACATCCCTAGCTCGTAATTCCCTTTTTTTATGTCATTCTTCATCCTAGCATCATCCTTAGCTCCTAGTGATGTCCTCAGTCCTTGGACATGCTCAATCTAGCTCCATTCTCTCTCAATCCGTTCGGAATTAGCTCTTAATTTCCTACAATCAACACAAAGCTTATGTAGACCTCTATATCGATAAAATAGATAAACTAACTCACAAATACTTCAATGCTTCATCAATGACTACCATTATGGATGAAATACACTTAGAAAACGTGCCTAAAGTATCACAATATTTCATGCTAACAAATAACCCCATACTTGCCACTTGCTTGTCCCTAAGCAAGGTCTTTCAAAGCTTTAAGAACACAATTTAGGATGAAATATGTGTACCTTCTCAAAGCAAAACTTCTTTTGGATGAATGTGTCTTCTAATCAATAGATCATTCTCAAACCTTGCTTCATTCGTTTATAAGACTTTCATATACATAATCAAAGAGTAAAGAGTAAAGAAAGCTCATGAATTAATCAAACTTCCATGTAAACATCATAACCTTCAAACATTATCAAAATCAATCATAAGAAACTTCAATTTAGATCACCAAGTCATATATCATTCTCTTGATCTTAAGGACTTTCAAACAAGGTCTAGAATGCGGAAAGGGAAGGAAAACTTTAAGGAATGTGGTGCATGAATCCGGGAAAGTGGATAACTACTCTTTTCTTTTTCTCTTGCGGTTTCCGCAACACTTTCAACTTAGAGCTTCGCTCTCTTCTTTTCGTTTTTCGACTTTACTTTTGGATTTATGGATAGAGGTGCACAAAAACCGAAGCCTAGAAGATTGGCGTTTCTCATTTTTACGAGATGCCTCAAACCCTTAGCGCACATACCATAATCTGCTAGGAATATCGCTCAATCCGACTTTGGCAAGACACAAACACCCTGCTATGTGAATGGTGCCGAGTTACTCATCATCATGATTGACTTCCCCAAACCTACAACTTCTTTATATTCTTTTGAATGCAAAGTATTGCTTTCATGGCCCTCCCACATCAAACATGCCTTTTTCATTCAACTCCTCCAAATTCCCGGATAGGTAAAGGAGGTCAATATTTCAATGAGGGGCTAGATGATCAAAGAAAGAAGAAAGAAAATCGAATTGCCTTAATCATCTCAAAAAGAAGCATAAGAACTTATTATGTGATTTCAACCTTAATTTCTCAACATGATTTAAGTAACATTGATCACATTATGAAATTTGCAAAAGAGGCATAATCAACTCATTCAATTTCTTTCCAATTCACTATTTGTTTAAGCATGCGATTGTCATCAAAACTCAATTCACAAGTAGTGATTATCATAGAAATCATCTCTATCCTTAGAAGCACAAAATTTTCAAAATTTTTCAATTTTTATGGGTTTTTCAAAAGCTTTTTCATGCAATGCAATAATGAAACGTGTAACAATAGAATGAAACATGCAAGATAGTCTCAATAGAAGCATAGAAAAGTGAGTAAGAGTTATTACAAACTATTAGTCACACCCCACCCCATACTTGGAACAAACATTGTCCCTAATGTTCAAAGAAAAGAAAAAGAAGAAAAGAAAGAAAGAAAAAGAACTCACAAAATGGTGGTGGAGCGGCTAAAACTGTCGATCATCCAAGTCGTCACTGTGGTGGAGGCGGAAACGGAGAGAAGTTGGGATCATAGTACCGCCCGAACTGCTGGCGGTTAACGTCTCTCATCATGTGGTCCAGATCATCAGCTCGTGCATCCCTAGCGTCAGCACGGATCTCCAAAGCTCCAACCTTGTCGGAAAGGTCGGTAGCCCACTGTGGCAACTGCTCGTACCAGCCAGGCGGTTGGCTGTACCACGCCGGTGCATCTGAAGGTGCTGGTGCTGGTGGCGGCTGTGCATGCCAAGGCGGTGGAGCTCCCATCCAATCCGGCTGCATCCTATACCAAGCAGGAGGGTCAGCCATCCAAGTAGGCCTCTCGCTCACACTAGCACGGCGAGAGGAAGAGCCAGATGCTCTAGCTGGGCGGGGAGAACATCGAGGCATGTCAGGAACTGCATCCGGCTGATCCGGGAATGTATCAAAGTCCTGCTCAGCTCCTCCTCCTCCCTCATAATCATCTCTCATCTCCTCCTCCTCTACAACTGGTGGTGGTGGAACGTAGGGAGGGGCTACCAATCTGTTCGCATGCATGGCAGCGAACGTCGCCTTCCAGTTATGGCGTCCAACCATAATGGAATACTCAGGGAGCCACTCAATGCCTCTCCCGGTCCTACTCTCCCACGGCATAGCAGCATATGGTGGACTGTTACGCTAGGAAATAGCACAAAAAGCTTTACATTTATAACTCGAACTAAATCCTAAACTACCTAGCGAAACCCGCAGTGTACGGGTCGTTTTGTAGAAAGGAAAGTATTCCGAGGTCGAACTCAAGGACTGAGGTGAAACTAAGTCATTCAATGATCGAAAATAGTGTGAATCTAGACTAAGATAAGATGAGGAATAAAGAAAATGGAAAACACAATGTTTTTGGAGGGTTTTAGGTGATCAAACAAAGATCACAAATATGTGGACACAATCAAGCAACACAAACACACACTAACACCAAAGATAGGAGAATGGAAGTAACAAAGCGGATTCTAGAGTTCGGAAGTCCCGGTTATGGCATAGACTCAAGCTATCTATTCATTCCTCGGATTAACTATGATACGTTGGGATTAAGCGTTTCTAGATTGGGATCAATTACCGGGTAGGTCTCATGGTCCACTAGTCCATTCCTAAGGTCTCATTACCGGGTAAGTCTCTAAGAACCTAAGGATAGGAACTCTACACAAACCGGATTGTTACCTAGAGATCTAACCTATCCTTACCGGGTAAGTCTCGGAAAGGGAAGTTCTAAGCAACTATCCTAGCACACTTAGTCCAATGGCGGCTTGTGAGGCTCACCACTACCTAGAGTTTGTCATCTTTTGAATCTAAGAGTAAGAATCACCGGGTAAGTCTCTTCCAAACACTTAGTTGCTAACACTAGGTCACCCTAGGATAGAATTAGCTCAACAAGCACTAGGATTTCAACATTATAACAATCTAGAACTTAGATCCATTGAACCATGTAAATCACGGTTTGTTCTACCACTTCCACGGCCGTGGAATGGCATGAACAACCCGTGGACTTCAACAGAGACTTCGTCCAAGAAATCAAGTCATCCAAAGGCAAAACTAAGTCCACTCTATCATAGTCCTAGCCATAACTTTTCTTTCCTTACCCTAGAATCGCAATCTATCTAGCCAACAACATTCATTTCAAGATCAATCTCCACAAATAAAGCATGCTTGCAAGTCATGGTCAAATGATGAAGAACAATCCAAAGAAAAGACATTAAAAGCATAGAATAGAAATTACCAAATTCTTACAAGGCTCCAAGAGCTAATCCAAGTTGTCAAAAATGAACTCCTCTCTCAAAACCACTCTAATCTCACTCTAAAACGAGAATCTACACTAATCTCTTCCAAGAACACCCCTAATGGGTGCTTGGAAGAGAGGCAACAATGGAGAAGTGTTTTTGGGGAAGAAGATAGGTCAAAAGAGAGGAGAAGGATCCCCAATTACAGCCTGCAAAATCCTTTAAATACCAACTAAGATGCAAGAGCAATGGAAGAGATCGTGGCCAGCTGTCAACGTGGTCCTGGCAGGAACCACGGGCATATTCCACGGCCGTGGAAAGGGTCTAGACCGTGGTTTGGTCCAGAGTTTTCTTCTAGGCTCGTTAAGTCATGATTTGGTGCATGGCTTGTGTTGGCAAGGTTCCATGAGTCCTCCTTAGCCCTTAACTTGCATTCCAATGAGTCCGGAAGTGTGTCATCTCGAGGAATGATCCTCGGATGTATCGATTAGGCTCTTAAATCTCCCAAAATACCTACAAAGCAAGAAAAAGTCCGAGTAGACGTCTATCTCGACAAAATACGTGATTTGAGTGCAAACGACGTGAACTAATGCTAAACCATGCATGAATGAGTGGAAAATCTATCTAAATGAGTGTCTAAATCTAGGTCATAAATCGTGTTATCATGGACCTCTATGGGTGGGGAAGATGATGCCTCTAGTCATGAGGCTATGGAGTCCTAGGGGTACAGCAGCAATACGTGTGCAAGTAGAGAAATCTACCCCTAATGCCCTAGCAAGGTGGGTGACTATCCCACCGTATCCAATGTTGCCAGCCCTCTTATTCTTTAGCTTGCTCATAGTAGCAGCTAAGAGGGTGGCACAATCAGCAGGTCTACCATATAGCATACAGTAGAGAAGGAAGAGCTCATCTATCTTGATCTTCTGAGGTGTCTCCGTCCTAGGGAAGAGACACTCAGAAAGTACCCTGTGAGCAATATTCAAGGCTAAGTGATACATCAACTTAGCCTTGGTATCAGCTGGCTGCCAGCAGTCCTCGCTGGCGTAGATCATCGCGATCTCTTCCCAGAAATCCTTGGCGTACACGCCACTGGGGAAATGACCATTGAAGGTCTCATGGAACCCAAAGAAGGCTCCGAACTCTCTAATCGTAAAATCATAGTTTCTTTCCATCAACCGGAAAAAAATTGTCCCGTCGACATGGCTATGCTTGAAGGAAACTACAAACTCTCTCGTAATCTCCTCATAAGCATCTTCCCAAATAGCGGAGAAGATGACTAAGCCGGCTCTATCCAAGACCCAAGTGATGTCCCCTATGACATGTAGAGGTTCTAATTCCTCAAGCAATAGGTACCTAGATCCTATGACCGCTCTCTTATGGATCCTCTCTAAAGCATCGAGATGATCCTCATGAATGGTAGGGATCCTAGGTGTAGGTGGTGATGGTGATGAAGGAGGTGAAGGGGATGAAGGAGGTGGTACTCTAGAAGAGGAAGCATCATTGCCTTTCCTCTTTTTGTTCTTATCCTTATCCTTATTCTTGTCCTTGTTCCTACCGGACACTCTCCTCACAAAATCCATGTTCTGTTGAAAACCACGGTTTGTTCTTCAAATTCCACAGCCGTGGAACGTCCAAGAACCGTGGTTTCTCTCGAAAATTCCCAAAACTCAGCAAAAATTCACCAAACTCAGCAGCAATCAGTCCTAGACTAATTCCTTCCAATTCCAATCAGTGATCCTATAATTTCTATCAAAAATAAGGCCGAATCGACAAAGAGAGAGAAAGAGCCAAAAACCTAGGTTTTCGGATTTTGTAATCCGAATTGTGGCTTCTCCGGTGATTTGCCGCTCAAATTGTTGCTTGGATCTTGTAGGTGTATGGATTTGCTTCAGTTTAGGTCGAAGAATCGTTAAAAACGATTAACGAACGAAGAATTGAGGGAAGGGGCGTGGAATCGGCGTTTTTGGGCGTAATTTTGGGTTTGTGTTGTGTTTTTGTGAAGAACGTGGTTTATATAGTGGCCGTCAAAATTTTTGAAAACCACGGTCTATCGGGGGGTTCCACGGCCGTGGAAATGTACGGAACCGTGGTTTCGTGATTTTTCTCAGGCTTTTGGAAATTACGGTCACTGTTGCTGTCACGGTCTAAACCACGGCCGTGGAACTCTCTGTAATGCTCCAAAGTCCAAGTTTCGTCACTTTTCTTCAAACTTTATCTTCCCCTTTCCTTTTCCACTGTTCCTACATCCAAAAACACGAACATACCGGAAGGTATCGAAGGCAAAACAAAGCAAAAACGTCTACACTAAACTAATCTACGAATCAAAAACAAAAACGACAATGCAATACCTTGGGTTGCCTCCCAAGAAGCGCTTTGTTTAAGGTCCGTAGCTAGACCATATTCGCACTTATTCGAGTGCGGTGGGCGCGAACTCTTCATCTTGGAGTTCCGGAGTATACTTCTTGAGTCGTTGACCGTTCACCTTGAAGCTTCCGCCCGTTTCACCCCATACTTCAACTGCACCATGGGGGAAAATACGTTTGATTAGAAAAGGTCCGGTCCAACGAGATTTAAGCTTACCTGGAAAGAGACGAAGCCTTGAGTTGAAGAGGAGAACTTGATCTCCCTCTTTGAAGTCCTTTGGAATGATATGCTTATCATGCCAACGCTTTGCTCTTTCTTTGTAGATTTTGGCATTTTCGTAAGCGTTCAAGCGGAGTTCTTCAAGCTCATTTAGGTCCAAGAGACGCTTCTCTCCCGCTTCCTTCATGCTGAAATTTAGCCACTTGATTGCCCAAAACGCCTTGTGCTCCAACTCTACCGGTAGGTGACAAGACTTCCCATACACAAGGTTGTATGGTGTGGTTCCGATGGGAGTCTTATACGCAGTCCGGTACGCCCACAATGCATCATCTAGCTTCAAGGACCAATCCTTCCTAGTCCTAGAAACCGTCTTCTCTAGGATTCCTTTGATCTCCCGGTTTGAGATCTCAACTTGTCCACTAGTTTGTGGATGATAAGGGGTGGCGATCTTGTGAGTCACCCCATACTTAGCTAAAAGAGCTTCAAAGCGCCGGGCAATGAAGTGAGAGCCGCCATCACTAATGATAGTCCTTGGTGTCCCAAATCGTGGGAAGATGGTCTTGTTAAAGAACTTAACCACTACCATGGCATAATTGGTGGGAGAGGCAATCGCTTCAACCCATCTTGAAACATAATCAACCGCTAAAAGTATGTATTGGTTACCACAAGATGATGGGAATGGTCCCATGAAGTCTACTCCCCAAACGTCGAAGATCTCCACCTCTTGGATGTTGTTGAGAGGCATCTCATTCCTCCTAGATATATTTCCTGTTCTTTGACAAGCATCGCAGCAGGAAACAAAGGTTTGCACATCTTTAAATAGTGTAGGCCAAATGAATCTAGATTGCAATACCTTAGCGCTAGTCTTGTTCGAACTAGCGTGTCCTCCACATGGTAGTGAATGACAATTGCGGATGACACTTTGCATCTCATCTTCCGGCACACATCGCCGTATGATGCCATCCGGACCTCTCTTAAAGAGGAGAGGTTCATTCCAAAAGTATTCCCGAACATCCTTAAAGAACTTCTTTCTTTGTACGTAGGATAATCCGGGCGGTAGTTCCTGACAAACCAAATAGTTAACAAAATCAGCAAACCATGGTTCGTTACCTTTGGAGATCACATCAATGTCCTCCTCTATAATATGTAAATGCTCGTCCGGGAAGGAGTCATCTATAGGTAGGTGGTCGTCCTCTAGATGTGTTAGGCGACTCAAATGATCCGTAACAGAATTTTCCGAACCCTTCTTGTCGCGGATCTCTAGATCGAATTCTTGTAGGAGAAGAATCCATCTAATTAGTCTTGGCTTCGCATTCTTCTTTGCAAGGAGGTACCGGATCGCAGCATGATCCGTGTATACAATCACCTTTGCACCTACAAGATAAGAGCAAAATTTGTCAATTGCATAAACAATGGCTAAAAATTCCTTTTCCGTAGTGGCGTAGTTGAGCTGCGTTTCATCTAGCGTCTTGCTAGCGTAGTATATGGCATGGGTTCGCCCTTCCTTTCTTTGTCCAAGAACAGCTCCTATAGCTACGTCACTTGCATCGCACATAACCTCAAAGGGAAGGTTCCAATCCGGAGGTTGGATAATCGGAGCTGAAATTAGAGCTTCCCGAATCATATTGAACGCATCTAAACATTCCTATGAAAACTCAAAAACTGCATCCTTCATCAATTGATTAGTAAGCGGCTTTGATATTTTAGAGAAGTCTTTTATGAAGCGCCTATAAAATCCAGCGTGTCCTAGAAAACTTCTTATCCCTTTCACCGAAGTTGGGGGAGGAAGCTTTTCTATAGTCTCTATTTTAGCCTTATCCACCTCAATCCCTCTACTAGAGATTAAGTGTCCTAATACAATGCCTTCCTTCACCATGAATTGACACTTCTCCCAATTAAGAACTAGGTTAGTGTCTTCACACCTTTGTAACACAAGAGCAAGTTAGAAAGACAATTGTCAAAAGAGGAACCATAAACGGAGAAGTCATCCATAAAAACCTCCATGATTTCCTCTATGTATTCGGAGAAGATGGCCATCATGCACCTTTGAAAGGTGGCTGGGGCGTTGCAAAGCCCGAACGGCATCCTCCTATAGGCAAATGTACCCCACAGGCACGTGAATGTGGTCTTCTCTTGATCATCCCGGTGTATCGGAATCTGAAAGAAACCACTATAACCGTCAAGATAGCAAAAATGCGAATGTTGTGCTAACCTTTCAAGCATTTGGTCAATGAAGGGTAGTTGGAAGTGATCCTTCCTCGTCGCGTTGTTTAGCTTGCGGTAGTCTATGCACATCCGTCATCCTGTTACGGTTCGGGTAGGAATGAGTTCGTTATTCATGTTGGTGATGACCGTCATTCCTCTCTTCTTCGAAACCACTTGAACCGGACTCACCCACTTGCTATCGGAGATAGGGTAGATGATACCTGCATCAAGAAGTTTAAGAATTTCCTTCTTGACAACCTCCTTCATGGTCGGATTTAACCGCCTTTGAGGTTGTCGCGAAGTTCCAAAGTCCTCTTCCATTAATATCTTATGCATGCATAGGGAAGGTTTGATTCCTACTAAGTCCTCTATAGTATATCCTAAAGCTTTCCTATGTTTCTTAAGGACAACCATGAGCTTACTATGTTCATCTATGCTTAAATTGGAACTAACAATTACCGGAAAGGTAGAATTAGGTCCAAGAAATGCGTACCTTAGATGAGTAGGGAGTGGCTTTAGTTCCATCACTATCGGAGTTTCCAATGGTTCTTGAGGAGCGTCCGATGCTTCCTTAGAAAGTGTCTAAGGATGTAGAAGGTGTGGGAGAAGGATCAAGAGAAGTTGAGGAAGAGGCACAATTACCTTCGGAATCACCCAAAATTACGGCCTCTCTGACTTCTCCAAGGCCGTGATTTTGGGCGTGGAAAGTAAATATGGTGGCTCTGTTTCCTCCACGGTCGTGTAACCCTCTGGAGTGCTCCACGCTTTTGTTGGTGAAATCCACGGCCGTGGAATATAGTGTATGACCGTGGATCCGTACGTTTTCTGCCTCGTCGTGGAGTTTCTCAAACTCCTCTTCACACACTTCTTCTTGTGCTTCTAAGGCTTCAATTGCCTCATTGCACTCCTCTTCTTCCCCTACATCCATTAGACTCATAGTAATAACCTTTTGCAAAGGATCTTTGAAGAGAATAGCACTTACCTCCTCTCTAGACAACCCATCTTCATCTTGGATATTGAATATATCCTCATCAAAGATTGGTTCCTTCACCAAGGTGGAAAGAACGAACTTTACCTTCTCTTCTCCTATGTCAAAGGCGAGTCTAGCATTCTTGCAATCGACTATGCAGCCGGATGTTGCAAGAAACGGTCTTCCGAGAATGATCGGGACCGGACTATCTGCAGGAATGTCAAGCACAACAAAATCTATAGGAACATATAATTTACCTAGCTTGACCGGGACGTCTTCAACAATACCGACGGGACGAGTTATGGATTGATCTTCCATGTACAACGTCATCTTCACCGGTTTAGGGTCACCTAAACCGATCCTCCTATATAATGCAAGTGGTATGATGTTCACACTTGCTCCTAAGTCACATAGTGCATCATATGTGACATCTCCCACTCCTATGGGAATACAAAACGACCCCGGATCCTTTAGCTTTGGGGGCATCTTCTCCTTCATGGTTTTGATGAGATCCGAAGAATCCGAACTCATCTTAACCTCTCTAAAATCCTCTAGCTTTCTCTTGTTAGAGAGGATTTCCTTTAAAAACTTGTCATAACCCGGCATACCTACAATAGCATCAATGAAAGGTATGTTAATATGCAATTTGCTCATGAGTTCTATGAACTTACCGAATTGCTTGTCTAGACGCGCTCTTGCTCTAGATTGCGGGAACGGTAGGGGAGGTTTGTAAGCTGGAGGAGGAACGTAGACATCTTCCTTCTCCTTCCCTTTTTCTTTCTCTTTCTCAACGGGGACTTCTACAAACTTAGGCTACGGGTCGGTAGTTGTGACTCCGCTCCTAGTTGTGATTGCCATCACCCTTCCTTTGGCGTTGTCCTCCATCTTTCCTGGAAGTTTCCCTTGATTCCTAGGAACTTCCTCCGCATGGCTGAACATTTGGTTTTCTAAAACCTTTTGGGCTTTATCAACCTTAGTAATGTGATCATCAACCTTGATGATGCGAGTCTCCAACCCTTGAAGCTTCCCCAAAATCGTTTCCAACATGGAATCGGGCTTCTCTTTCCCCGAAGTGCTTCCACCATTAGATGTTTGCCCCTGGCTTTTCAAAGGAGTGGAAGAAGAGGAAGGTGGAGTTAGTGAATTTCCTGAATTGGAAGGATAAGAATTACCGGAATTTTGTTGATTGGAGCGCCAATTGTTGTTGTTGGAACCCCTATTGTTGTTCCAATTGTTGTTCCGGTTGTTGTTGTTGTCAGTGGCGGCCATTGGGTGGGGCAGGGTGGGGCAGCTGCCCCACCCTCTGGCACAGATTAATAAAAATTAAAATGAATAAGTGTTATAAAAACCATGGTGGCATAGTGGTGTGAGGATTTGGTTAAAAAGTGGGACTTTCAGTTGGTCCTGGGTTCGAATCCATCCTATCACTAGTCATTGAAGTTATTTTTCCAACATCTTCTCCTTTTTTTTTCTTTCTTACAAAAGATCTTATTATTTCGGATTTAAATTACATATTTCATAATATATTTTGTTTTTATATGTCCAAACTCTAAGTACAAAAGTTATTCACTTTTTTTTTCTTCTTCTTATGGATTCTACTTGAAAGCAATTTATTGAATAATTCAAATACAAAATTAATACTCTATCAAAAATATGTTATAATTTGTGACAAAAATAACATTATTTCAGTTAAGATTTTTTAAAAACAAATTTCAATTTCAATTACATATTTCATAGTATTTTTTTTTTTATCTGTCTAAACTCTAAGTACAAAAGTTATTCACTTTTTTTTGTTCTTCTTATGGATTCTACTTGAAAGCAATTTATTGAATAATTCAAATACAAAATTAATACTCTATCAAAAATATGTTATAGTTTATGAAAAAAATAACATTATTTCAGTTAAGATTTTTTAAAAACAAATTTCATCTTTTATATATCTCCCTAAATATATGCGATGATAATCAATATATATTTTATATGAATTTATTTTGATATCTAAATAACATATTATTCTATATGTAATTTTAATCAATATATACTCTCTTTTTTCTTCTTATCATTACATATATTTAGGGAGATATATAAAGGATGAAATTAGTTTTTAAAAAATCTTAACTGAAATAATGTTATTTTGTCATAAATTATAACATATTTTTGATAGAGTATTAATTTTGTACACCCTTTGTTGTCAGATTGACAATTTATTTGTAGCATTGACTATTTATTTTTGGTAGAATTGTAGTCAAAACTGCGCAAGTAGATTACATATTAATTTTATTTTATTGCTATTTTATTTTCATAAATATTTTTATCAATAATTTATTTTTGCCCCACCCCTTAGAAATTCTGCGGCCGCCACTGGTTGTTGTTGTTGTTCCAATTATTCCGGTTGTTGTTCCGGTTATTGCGGTTGGTATTCTCATTTCCGTTGTGGTTATTGTTGTTGCCTAAATAACCCACATCTTGCTCCTTGTGCTTCAGAAAGTTGGTTTTGATGGCTTCCTTCAACTCTTTAATCTCCGTGTTGAGAGAAAAGATTTGAATTTGAGCTGCTTGTGATAGCTTTGCTCCTTGATCCACTTGATTCGCCTCCGCTTTCCGATGAGAATACTTCTCTATCACTCGCGCTTGCTTTTCAATGAAGTCCCAGCGTCATCTTCCCTCATGTCCATGAATGTACCACATGAAAGGGATTGGAGCTTGAATTGTGTCTCCACATCCAGCCCCTTATAATATATCTCCAATAGTGCAAGCTTGGATATGCCATGATGAGGGCAATCCAATAGCAAATCCTGAAATCTTTCCCATGATTGAAACAAACTTTCGTTAGATCTCATAGAAAATGCATTAATCCTACCTCTTAGCTCCGCCGTTTTGGATGGCGGAAAGAACTTGGTGAGAAACTCCGCAGAAAGATCCTCCCATGTTTCAAGCTTTCCACTTGGAAGAGCTTGATACCAAGACAATGCTTTCCCCTTCATGGAGAAGAAGAAAGGCTTGAGTTTGTAGCTGTTGGTAGTTGCGTTCTTAGGCTTCATCGTCTCCATCATAATCTCAAAGTTTTGTAGATGTTGGTGTGGAGATTCAGCTCTTGTTCCACCAAATTAGTTTTGGCGAACAATGGTAATAACTTGAGGGTTGAAGCAAAACACTTGTGCATCGTCAGCATCAAAGTTCACACCTAAACGGCGTGGTTGCTGCGTTGGATCCATCCTTTGGCCAAGAGTTCTTGGCTCCTCATCAACGCATTTGATCCTCGCATTCCTAGGTGGAACATGGCGATTTGCAGCTGGCCGTGGATAGAATGGATTCACATTGATCGTGGGATCAATTTCCTCTAGCGGTGGCATGGAGGAGTCGCTATCCTCATTAGATGAGTTGGCTCTAACCGATCGTCCCGGTCTCCTCCTTTTCTTTTTCTCCTTGAGGTTGTTTATTTCCACCCTCCTTTGGAACATCATGTCCGTTAGATCATCAACCTTCATTTGATGACGATCCGTTTCTTCCCTACGAGTCTTCTCACTCCATTGGAGTTAAGCTTCCTTTTCTGCTAACTCCGATTGGAGATCACGTTCTCTTTCTTCAGCCATTTTTATTTCCTTTCGCTTTCTCCTTAAAGTCCTCTCAAGCTCTTGATCGAGAGGTAAGAGGTCTTCGTTATTCCTACACCTGCGCATGCACTCGAAAAGATATCAAATAACAAGGGAGAACTCCCAAGCTTGACAACCGATAACCGAATTCGGCCTAGACCAAATCCCCGGCAACGGCGCCAAAAACTTGTTCGCCACTTAGCGTGCGTGCAAATAAGCTTTAATTATAAAACTAGAAATCAAGCAAGCGAACCCGCAGTGTACGGATCGATATAGTTACGCAAGAATTCCAGAGTATCGAACACAAGGATTTGGGGGGTTAAATCCAATTATAGATTATCAAGCAAGTAAATATATGAAGCTTTTCAAATTATTGGGAAAACAACAATCCTAAAGATCCAGGAATCCAGCTGTGGCAATCGATTCAAGATATACTGAAGATATAAGGACAGAGTTGAGGTATGCAAAGGTGTACGAATGTAAGGCAATGTACGGTGAAGTTCCAAGACCTTATATGATTCACCTAAAGGCACTCTCTATAAATGTTGTTGAGGCTTCAGTATAGAAAGATTCTAAAGGTAAATATTAACGTAAAATACCCAAACTTGTAATCCAAGGATCAAGACTAACTAAACCGATTAAGGTTATGA
The DNA here is from genome assembly GCA_033239125.1 of Fagopyrum homotropicum. Classification (NCBI taxonomy): domain Eukaryota; kingdom Viridiplantae; phylum Streptophyta; class Magnoliopsida; order Caryophyllales; family Polygonaceae; genus Fagopyrum; species Fagopyrum homotropicum. Next base: position 68,530,331 of record BSWB01000006.1, on the reverse strand, counting down.
CACTCAAAATCGAGGTAGAGGTTGTTGAGGCTTCACTACCACCTAGAAAAGGCAAGCCAAGACTAAGTTAAAGCAAATCTTTAACTTTGAATTAAAGTAAAAGCAAGATTCGTAACTGATACAAAATTACGGGTAGTTCTTGAGTTCCACGGCCGTGGAAGCTCAAGAACAGACCGTGGATTAGGTTCGTCGGCGATTCTCTCTAACTCTCAAGGTCCAATCTGTTTACGATCGATCTATCATTATCTAAGCCACAACTATCAACCCTTCACCTTAGAATTGCTAAAGGGTTTTAGCCAACAACAGTCATATTGATATTAAATTCAAGATTTAAAAGAATGAAAAATGGAAACTTCCGAAAACCTTCAATAACTTTCAAATCAATCTCAAATCCACAAACCAAGAACAATGGTGCAAGTAGATTTAGAATAACACAAACAATCACAATCTTAGATAAGAACGAAGAACGGGATGTCAATCCGTCTTCTAATCAAACCTAAGGATAAATATGAAATCTCCTTACGAACAATCTTCCAAATCTTCAACTCTTCGCAATTCTCCGTTTGCGAAATAACAATCTCCACACTTCCAACTTGAAACCCTATGCACGTGCAATAAGCGTAGGCAAAGTCTAAGCGAAGGTGACGGAATCTCTCTTCTTCCGTCCTTTTATAGGTTAAGATAAAATACGAGCCCGGCCCATTGCGTAAAAGATCATGGCTTCAAAGTGTGCGTTAAAAGATCGTCAGAATCACGCTTTTCCAAGATTCCACGCCCGTGGTTTAGAGCGTGGTTTAGAGCGTGGAAACACATCACGGTTTGTCACAACTCTCCACGGCCGTGTAAGTTGCTGGAATGCACCACGCTCGTCTTGCCAAAGTTCCACGGCCGTGGATTAGAGTGTGGACTTTGGTACGGTCGTAATTTAGAGCGTGGAACATCCCTAGCTCGTAATTCCCTTTGTTTTTGTGTCATTCTTCATCCTAGCATCATCCTTAGCTCCTAGTGATGTCCTCAGTCCTTGGACATGCTCAATCTAGCTCCATTCTCTCTCAATCCGTTCGGAATTAGCTCTTAATTTCCTACAATCAACACAAAGCTTATGTAGACCTCTATATCGATAAAATAGATAAACTAACTCACAAATACTTCAATGCTTCATCAATGACTACCATTATGGATGAAATACACTTAGAAAACGTGCCTAAAGTATCACAATATTTCATGCTAACAGGAAGCCATGGATGTATGCTTGTTGAGTTTGATTGTTAAGATGCATGTTGTTGGCTAAATAGATGCGATTCTAGGGTAAGGGAGTGATGGTTATGGCTTGGACTATGATAGAATAGACTTAAATGTATCTTTGGATGATTTGCTTGCTCATACTGAAGTGTTGTTAGAAATCACGGTTTGTTCTTATGCAACCACGGCCGTTGTTCTTATGATCTGACCGTGGTTTGCCTCTGTTACACTTGTATTGATAAATCTGCATGTTAGGTGGTTAGATAGTTGAAATCCTAGTGTTTGTTGAGCTTAATCTAGCCTAGGGTGACCTAGTGTTAGCAACTAAGTGTGAGAAGAGACCTACCCGGTGATTCTTACTCTTAGGTACCGAAGATGATGAACTCTAGGTAGTATTGAGCCTCATAAGCCGCTATTGGATTGAGTGTGCTAGGATTGATGTTTAGGATTTGCCTTCCCGAGACTTACCCGGTAAGGAGAGGTTAGATCCCTAGATAGCAATCCGGTTTGTGTAGATTTCCCAACCTTACGTTCCTAGAGACCTACCCGGTGATTGGTTCCATTTGAGAAATACCCTTTCCCAACATACTATAGCTAGTCCAAGATTGAATAGAAGCTTGAGTCCAATGCCATAACCGGAATTCCTAACCCCTAGAATCCGTTTTTCTCTCTTTGATTACCTATCTCGTGTTTGTGTTTGCTTATTTGTGTTGTTAGCTTGAATTGCTAGTTTGTTTTTATGCTCTTGCATCATTTGTGATCTTTGTTTGATCACCACAAAACCAACCCAAAAACATTGTGATTTTCCTTTCTTTATTTCTTTCTCCTTTCTTAGATAGATTTACACTATCTTTAGTCACTATTTGATTCAATTTCACCTTAGTCTTTGTGTTCGACCTCGAAATACTATCCTTACTACAAAAGCACCCATACACTGTGGGTTCGCTAGGAGTTAGGAAAAATATATCGAGTTATAAATTTAAGACTTTTGCGTGTTACATTCTTAGCGTAACAGAGCTCATGTCTGGTTAAGAGTATCTCCGATGCGAGGCGTCATACGTTTTGGCATAAAGGGGAAGCTGAGTCCCTGATATGTCAGTCCTTTTGAGATACTGGATAGAGTTGGGCGAGCAGCTTACAGATTAGCTTTGCCTCCGAGGTTAGAGGGTGTTCACCTTGTGTTTCATGTGTCTCAGCTGAGGGAGTACATACCAGATCCGAGACACATCGTGAGTTATGATGATCTGGTGGTTGAGCCAGACCACACGTTTGCAGAGCACCCTATTGATGTCCTAGAGCGAGGTGTGAGACGCCTACATTCGAAGGACATTCCTATGTTGAGGATATAGTGGTCTAGACGAGGACCAAAGGAGGCTACCTGGGAGACAGAGGATAGTATCCAGAGGAACTATCTAGAGCTCTATGCTGAGCTAGATGCACCCATAGGATCCACAAGTAGATCTTAGTGCCTTCTTGGTGAGTACGTGTTATATGCTTATGTGATATGTTGTGTTTCGTGCTAGCTGTGATATGTGCATATGATCTGTTAGATCTGGTTGCTAGTACGAGATAGGTATAGCTGGAGATGGTTCTTTCCTCCATACTATGGTATGTGTGTTAGGATTAGCTGGAGATGGTTCGTTCCTCCATGCTACCTTTGATGGACATAGTGTGAGTGGAGATGGTTTTCCTCCACATAGTAGTGATATGTGTACGTTGTGGCTAGAGAAGGCTTTCCTCCATGCCAGTGTGATATGGTTAGTGGTTGGCTAGAGATGATCTTCCTCTAGACCTTGTGTAGAGTTGTTTTGCTGGAGTTGTGATTCCTCCATGCTGGATTGAGGATATAGAATGTTATAGGTTATGACTTGAGGTCTTGAGGAGAGAGTGTACCTCGGCTTTTGGAACCGAGAGGTTTTTGGGATCTTGCAAGTTTCGGGACGAAACTTGTTTTTAGGGGGGTGAGATGTAAGAGCCTTAGTCCTTGGAGCCTAGGAGTCCTTGTTGAGCCTTGACTGAGCCTTGTTGGACCCTGTCATCCACACCTGCGCACCACATGGGCCGCCCCTGAACCACAGGTGAGCTGCCCCTGCACCTTAGTCGGTCCGCCCCTGCGGTTTTGTGCGGCTGCAGCCACCTTTGTTGACTCTTGACCTTGCTTTTGGGGAAGCTTCGTATATAAGCCTCCTTAGACTTCAGATGAGGGGTTTCTTCATCTCTCCTGTCTCTCTCTTCCTCCTCACGTTCTTCTTCTTCCTCTCCCTTGAGCTTCTTTGATTCTTCTTTGTTCTTGTGTGAGTGAGTTCTTGAGAGTTTGAGTGTAGTTTTGGCCATGGATGATCTTGAAGTTGCTGCTGAGAGTTGTTGCTATTGTGTTGAGGTTGTGAGATGTGTTGATGCTCCTTAGTATAGCCTAGGGCTTGTGAGGTAAGCTCTTCCTCTTCATCTCTCTTCCTTTCTTCTTTCTTATTTCTTGCTTCTTTCTTCTTCTTTCTAGCTTAGGACCACAAGTTGAGCTTGTGTGGATCCTCTCCTAGCCTTTTGATGATCATATATGTGTACATATGTGTATATGTTGTTGTGGTATGTTAAATACGTGAATAGAATCGAGAAAGGGATTGAAAAGAAGTGGGGACCAATTCTCTACACAGTTAGCCGCCCCTACGCCTGTCTTGAGCCGCACCTACGCCTGGTGTGTGAGCCGCCCCTGCGCCTTTGGTGAGCCGCCCTTGTGCCTCACTAGATCAGCCGTGTGCTCTTGCTTCTGTTAGGGTATACCTTGTTGGTATGTCTTCCTTCCTTCCTTTCCTTTGGCCTTGGCTTAGTTGATAGCTAGGTTAGGATGTGTTGTATGATAGAGATGTGCCTTAGGCACTTGTGTTCATGTTGAGGTTATGCCATAGGCATATGTGAGCTTGTTATGACCTTAAAGTTTAGTTTGAGGTTGTAGGTTGGTTCTGGTTACGGAGACGAGTCTCCTAACCCTTTCAGGTTGTGATGTTGTGTGTCTTGCTCTTGCAGGCGTTGGTTTCTTCCCCAAGGGGAAGTTGTGACGTGGCTTTGGATACGAGTGTATAAGGTAAGTCCATAGGACTTACTTAGCGTTCAGTTATAGATTTGTATGATTGTGATGGTTGTGTGTGTTCATATGATTGTGCATTTACAACCTAAATCGGACTAGGATGACCTTTATTACATTTAAATGGCCCAAGGGTATTATAACGGGCGGTAACCACTTGCCTGAAGCTCGCCGAGAGTGGAATGAGGTGCTCGGAAGCCAGTAGCTCAGGGGAGGGTAGATCCCCATGCAACACCTGGGTTAAAGGGGGAAGAGACGGGGTTCTTTAGGCTCCTCGTGTTACAAAAGAAGTTGAATTGGTAATGGAGTAACGTAATAAAAGATAATAAATGAATGTGTGTGACATTGCATGTATGAGATGTTGATGTGTGTTTATGCTATTACCTCCACGCTTATCTATTGATATAGCTAACGGTGTATACCGTGTTGTAGATGATCTGCAGGTTAGGAAGACTACAAAGCGAGCCAGATGGTGTGACTAGCCGAGAACTTCTGTACATTAGGATGCGTGGGTTGGGATCTTTTGTATCAGATGTTGTTGTTGTTTTGTACTCGGCTTTGAGTTTGTGAACTCTTTTAATGTATCATACAGCTTTTATGCATTTGGTTTTACTCTACTTGTGTCTTGTTGTAAGATCCAGTGAACTTGTTGTCAGGCTAGGGTCAGGATCCATTGTGAGATCCTAGCCCAATGTAGCATCCCGAGTCCCGCGGATTCGGGGTGTTGCACTCGTGCAGTTCTTATCGATCTTGGTCGAGATGACTCCAAGAACAGCCCAAGACGGGTTTGGTTTAGGGTTAACTCAAGCTTTAAGGGTCCACTCGCGATTAAGGTCTATCCTTTCATCGTCTATACCACAACCTTCAACTAATCACCCTACAATCGTAAGGTTTTTAGCCAACAATCATCATGTTCAAAGCAATCAAATAATATATAGTCAAGATGTCTAAGAAAGGGAATAAACAATCAACAAAGGTTTCCAATAATCAATGATGCAAAACAATTCAACAATCGTCAATAACGTGTTCCAAAAGATGATAACAAATCACAAGTATCCTCCAAGAAAACCTTACAAATTATCTTCCCGTCTTCCTTAAACTCCAAGTAATCCTTCCTTATATCTCTGTCCTTCAATCTTCCTTTTAACAGCTGTCAAAAGATCTTGACGTCTCATGCCGTATGCGAGCGTCCCTTTTCCGTATTCACCTTCCATTCTTATAGAATAAGTTTAGGTTAAAATATTTACTTCTCCTTGGGCTTGGGTTGTCAACCTCGAGTAAGGCCCAGTTGGCCACCTCGATCGAGATGTATTACGGGTGTGGTCCAAGATTAATGATCATGTACGTACTTTTCTTCGTATCTTCTCCTGAATTCTTTTTCCATTCTTTTCTTATGGTTCATGCCTTCCTTTTTGTCCTTCCAAGTACTTCATAATGTAGCTTCATGGTCTCCTTAGAATTCAATGCCCTGTTTTGATCCAAAATACGCCTTATTCCCTATAAATACAATCAAATGTGCTGTAGACCTCGATTTTTGCAAAGTAGACAAATAATGACATAATCACCAAGAATATACATCCATGCATGCAAAATAATGATGAGAAAATGCCAAAACCATTGTCAAAATATAGACTATAATTCATGCTATCAGAGGAGGAGAGGCTCTATTTATAAGAGAGGAGGAGGTAGCTGTTACGGATCTGGTGCAAAAATTCAGGCCCATTTGATGGGCCTAGTCATTGCCCAAAATCCAGAGTCAACAACTAAGTCTTGCCCAATTTTTGGATCTGTTGACTGACCATATTTTGTTGGACAGTTGGGCCTTTGACTGGATATACGTTGGATTGTTGCAAATATGGGCCTAACCCAGGGCTTGCCTCATGTATTTGTTGCTTCCAACGATAAGCATATCATCTACATACAAATACAGCAAGACATATCCCTTAGGAGTAGTCTTGATATATGTAAGAGCCTAGTTGCTGAGAGCTGAGAGGAGGAGAAGAGGGGCCAGGCTTTTGCCTGAGCCGCCCCTGCGTGACCCAGGAGGCGCCCCTGCACCTAGCCTGGTCCGCCCCTGCAGCTCATAGGGTCCGCCCCTGCGGCTTTGTGTGTTGCAGCAGCTTTCTTTGACTACTTTGACTCGTGCTTTACCCTTTATCACCCTATTTATACTTCTTCTTCTCCTCTTGATGAGGGTTTACAGTTTCAGATCTCTCTCTCTCTCCTTACGTACTTTCTCCTCTCTTCTTCTTCTCCTTTGGATCCTTGGTTGATCTTGTAAGTTTTGTGAGATTTTGGTAAGAGATCTTGCTAGCTTTGCTTGGTTTGGATATTGTTGATGATGTTGTGCCTTATGGAGCCAGCTTGAGGGTGTTGTTGCTGTTGTGTGACTTCCTAGAGAGCTTTGGTAAGCTTTCATGGCTTCTTTACCTTCTTTCTTCTTTTCTTCTTCTTTTCTTCCTTTCCTTAGCTAAGTTCAGCTTCCCTTAGGATTGGATCTTGTTTTAGCCAAGTTTGGCTTATGTTGATGCATATATATGTATGTCACACATGTATGTTGCTTTTGGAGTGAAGAGAAGTAAAGGAACAAGAGTAGAAGTGTAGAAGGAGTTGGAGTGGTGTCCTCTGCACACCAGCCACCTCTGCGCCTGCCTTGTAGCCGCCCCTGCGCCGGCCTGTGCACCGCCCCTGCGCCGGCCTGTGCACCGCCCCTGCGCCATTACAGGGCCGCCCCTGCGCCTCACTGTACCAGCTTGGTGTTTCCTTCGATTTTTTAGGTGTGTGTTGCTTCTAGGCCATCCTTAGGGTACCTTTGTTCCCTCCTTTCCTAGTATGAGGGTTTAGGATCATGCTAGATGTGGGAGGTTGCGTTTTGATGATGTTATGATCGGTTTATGCCATGTATGGCTTTTGAGGTTGTTAGGTTGTGAGTGTGGTTAAGGTTGATCCTTTGGATCCCTTTGGGTCTAGGTGTGACCCTTATATAGTTAGGAGTCTGATATATCTCCTTATGTATTGTTTATAGGCTGTGCTATCCCTCCAGTGTAGAGGTGATCTTGGTTGAGTTGTGATCGAGGTTGAGGTAAGTCCGTAGGACTTACTTAGCTACCATCCTTGTATTGGGTGTTTGCATGAGTGGTGTGTGCTTTATATGTTTGCTATGATAGCATGTGATGTCGTATTTACCGACCTACGTTTTATTGATTGCCCCGTATGCGTGGCTGTGATAACATTTCCCTTTCATCCCGCCATGGAGTCTGGGAGGTTCTCTTGAGTCAGGCCAGACCGGATTATAGGAAGGACGCAATCCACTCCCATAGGGTACAAGGATTGTGTGACCGATACTAGTACGGCTGGCTAGCAGGCTCAGAGGCGAGGATGTATCGGTCCTCGTGTCACATAGTTTCATATATATTATATTTATACGATTTGAGTGAATGACCATTATATGGAGATGATTAAATGGGTAAATGAGTGAAAGCATGCTTATATGTTTATCTTTCCTTATGTGTGATTGTGCTTATGCATTACTTTATATATGTGTATGGTTAGCTAATGGTTTATTACCATGTTATGGATGCCCTACAGAATAGGCATGCTGCTGGGTGATCTAGCAGGGTGGCAGGCCAAGGACGTCTCGTACATTAGGATGTGTGGGCTTTTGAGTCTGTTACCTTTCCCTCCTGAATGAGGATGATCTTTTGTTACCTCCTGTGTGAGGGTGTTATGTTTCTTACTCGGCTATGATGTCTTATCTTTTGGGTTGTACAGTTTTATATTGTTTTATGTATTTGTTTTTATATCTGTCAGTGTCATGTTGTAAGGTCCAGTGAACTTGTTGTCAGGCTAGGGTCAGGGTCCATTGTGTTATCCTAGCCCAATGTGGCACTCCGAGTCCCGCGGATTCGGGGTGTTACAAAGTCGGTATCAGAGCGAGGTTGACAATAATGGAACTTGCTACCTGCAATGAGGTCTGATAGGTAAAATAAACAGAACCCACACGGGATCTGGCGTTTTAAAAGTTTTGGTTTTAAATGTGGTTTTGGGTTAGATGTAAGAGAAGTCGCCACTCCTGCTATGGATCTCTACAGTGTAGATATGATATGTATATATGTATGATGGATTATATATATGTTTGCGTTGAGTATGTATATATATATATACCTATGGCCTATATAGAGCCTTATAAGTTAGGTGTGCATACCCCGCAGATGGCTCGGATTAGAGCTACTGCCGCTATAGGCAGAGGTAGAGGTAGACCACCCCGTCCTCCGGGTGTGGTAGGTAAGGGACCAGTTCCCGCTGCTGATCCACCAGTGGTGGAGGAGATACATGAGGAGGTTGCAAAGAGCGTTGTCCTAGAGACGAGGAGCAGTGTATCTGTGAGACATCATTCACCTCGAGCTCAGTCTGATGACGCTGACCGTGTCTCCATGGGAGGACCGGAGTTTAGAGAGTACCTACGACGTTTTGAGGAGGATATAAGGGCTAGCAGGCGAGCCCCAAATTTACCAGTACCTGAGGGATCTTCTGAGAGATCTCAAGGTACGACCCGAGTGCCAGCTGCACCTGCACGTGTTGTTGATCGAGTTCGGGTCCCAATGGAGACTAGAGGGCCACAACCAGATGCCTGGTTGAAGGCATTTCATTAGCAGGGAGTACCACACTTCTCAAGGGAGATTGGTTTAGAGAGTGAGGTGTGGATTGGGCATGTAGACTCAGCCTTGGAGTCTATCAGATGTCCTAAGGACAGACGGATAGAGCTAGTTCAGTCTCTATTCCGTGACCTCGCACACCAGTGGTGGAGGACTGTCCGGACCAGAGCTACCAGTTATGACCACATGAGGTGCATGATTAGAGAGCAGTTCTGCCCTGCCTCACTAAGGAGGGAGAAGCTGCAGGATTTTGTGGAGGCGGGCTTTGAGGATGTGCCTATTACTGATGTCATCCGTCATTTCCAGACCGAGTTGGCTTTGTTGGGTCTAGCTGCACCATCTGAGGACCAACATGTGTATCTGTTCTCTCGTCGCCTGAGAGAGAGCACCCGTTCATACATGGAGGGATTCCATTGTGAGTCCCTAGCTGATTACCAGGATTGGGCTTCTGCTTTTGAGAGAGAGCGAGCCATTCAAAGGAGAGCTTCTCAGACGGGACGGTCTGAGAAGAGGCAGCGCACTGGGCAGACCAGTGGAGTTGGAGGATCATCTGGGCCTAGACGAGATCAGAGGCATCAGAGTTACCCCTCATCTGCACAGACTGTAGATAAGGGACATCAGTGTTACAACTGTGGTGACCCTGGTCATCTGAGGCCAGCTTGTCCCAGACCAGTTGTGACTTATTTTACCTGTGGTCGACAGGGACATCGAGCTGCCTTTTGTAGGCAAGGTAGAGTAGTATCTCAGCAGGGTTCTTCCCTTGCCAGTGTAGCAGGAGGGGGTCAGAGGACACCTCAGCAGCAGACTCAGGGACAGTAGAGGGTCCCGGAGCGTCTATCTGTTCAAGGTTCTGCTCCAGGACCGAGTAGAGGTAGAGGTAGAGATGTTGGCACCAGTGATGCCAGAGGAGCCCGAGGGCGAGCTTTTGAGTTGAGGAGTGCAGAGGATCCACCTGCACCGGCTGCTACAGGTACCATTTTATTTCATGGTTTACCTGTTAGAGTTTTGTTTGATACTGGTGCTACGCATTCCTTTATTTCTGATACTTGTGTTGAGCGTCTGAGTTTAGCTACCATAGAGGGGATACCCTTTACTATAGGGTTACCTGATGGTAGTCGGGTCAAAGGTACCCATGAGATACGTAGTTGTCCTATTCGTTTAAGGACTTGTGTTTTACTTGTTGACTTCTTAGTTATGCCATTGATGCATGAAGAAGTCATATTAGGTATGGACTGGATGCGTAGACACCATGCAGTTTTGGATGTTGGTAGATGGACTGTTACATTCTCTACCGAGGTTGGTCAGATTGAGGTCTTCCGGGGTTGGGACCTTGGTAAGACAGGTTCGATTATTAGCGCCGTACGAGCAACTAGGTTGATTGCACAGGGTTGTGATGCCTTCTGGTACTACGCCATCAAGGATGGAGAGAGTCCAGCTCTGGAGGATATTCCAGTAGTCTGCGAGTTTACAGATGTATTTGTTGAGCCATTGATTTTACCGCCTCAACGGAGTGTGGACTTCAGCATAGAGTTAGAGCCTAGCACATGACCCATCTCGAAAGCCCCATACCGTATGGCACCTGTCGAGATGTTGGAGCTGAAGAAGCAACTCGAGGAGTTGGCTGAGAAGGGCTTCATACGCCCTAGTGTTTCACCATGGGGTACACTTGTCCTCTTCGTGCGGAAGAAGGACGGATCTTTGAGGTTATGCATAGATTACAAAGAGTTGAACAAGGTGACCGTCAAGAATAGGTATCCATTGCCTCGTATTGACGATCTATTTGATCAGCTTCAGGGAGCTACAGTTTTCTCCCGGATTGATTTACGCTCAAGATATCACCAGCTAAAGGTGAGGGAGCAGGACGTACACAGGACGGCATTTCGTACCCGTTATGGACACTACGAGTTTGTAGTGATGCCATTCGGGCTGACGAATGCCCCAACAGTGTTTATGGAGTTGATGAATAGTATATTCATCGACTTCCTTGATCAGTTTGTGGTGGTTTTTATTGATGATATCTTAGTGTACTCTCATAGTAAAGAGGAGCATGCCGGTCATCTGAAGACGGTTTTGCAGATTTTGAGGGATAGAGAGTTGTATGTTAAGCTCTATAAGTGTGAATTCTGGATGTTTGAGGTTGCTTTCCTTGGGCACATCGTCTCCGCCGAGGGAGTTATGGTTGACCCGGCAAAGATCGAGTTTGTTGCTGCATGGACAACACCGACGAACGTCAAGGAAGTGCGTAGCTTTCTTGGCCTAGCCGGTTACTATAGGCTTTGTGGAGGGTTTTTCTGTGATTTCCCGTCCACTGATGAGTCTTCTGAGGAAGACTACCCGGTTTGCATGGACCGACCAGTGTGCTCAGAGCTTTGAGGATTTGAAGAGGCGTTTGACTTCTACTCCTATCCTGGCACAACCAGAGTGATATGATGATTTTGTGGTCTATAGTGATGCATCCAAGCTAGGCTTGGGATGTGTGTTGATGCAGAGAGGTAGAGTGATTGCATATGTGTCTCGATAGTTGAAGACGTATGAGGAGAACTACCCGACTCATGATCTGGAGTTGGCAGCGGTAGTGCATGCTTTGAAGATCTAGAGACACTACCTGTATGGTGCTACATGTCAGATCTTCACAGACCATAAGAGTTTGAAGTAAATTTTCACGCAGCGGGAGTTGAACAACCGCCAGCGTCGATGGATAGAGTTGATCAAGGACTTTGACCTTGAGATTTTGTATCATCTTGGAAAGGCGAATGTGGTTGTTGACGCCTTGAGTAGGAAGACGCCTCGAGAGAAGGCGATTGCGAGATTGACTGTACAGCCTCAGCTTCAGAGGGATCTAGCTTGGCTAGAGTTGGACATCTAGTTTCCTGATGAGGATGCCCAGTTGTATACTTTAGAGGTTTTACCTGGTCTGATGGAGGAGATCCAACAAAAGCAAGGGACCTGCCCGACTTTGATGAGAATTAGAGAGAGGATGTCTCGTGGAGAGGCACCACAGTTTCTGTTGGAGTTGATGGAATGATGAGGCGACATGATTGCATTTGTGTTCCTGCTGATGCAAAGTTGAGGCAGAGGATCTTACAGGAGGCTCACTGTACACCTTACTCTGTACATCCAGGTACGAGTAAGATGTACCATGATGTGAGACGTTCATATTGGTGGGGAGGGCTGAAGCCCGATGTAGCCAAATTTGTGGCTCAGTGTGCGACCTGTCAGCAGGTCAAGATAGAGCATTTCAGACCTGGAGGTGAGCTCCATCCACTACTAGTGCCGCAGTGGAAGTGGGAGGACGTCTCCATGGATTTTGTGACTGGATTGAGACCCAGTAGGAGTTTTGATGCCATTTGGGTTGTTGTTGATAGACTGACGAAGACGGCATGTTTTATTCCTATTAGAGAGACGTGGCCGGTGAGTAGATTGGCTGAAGAGTACACTAGACAGATAGTGAGACTCCATGGTGTACCGAGGACGATCGTCTCTGATCGAGATGGGCGATTCACCTCGAGGTTCTGGCAGCAGATTCAGACTGCTTTGGGGACGAGTCTGCACTTCACAACTGCGTTTCACCCCCAGACTGACGGATAGTCAGAGAGGACTATCCAGACTTTGGAGGATATGCTGCGAGCTTGTGTGTTGGATTGGGGACAGTGATGGTCTGATTACCTCCCACTTGTTGAGTTCTCACACAATAACAGCTGGCATGCATATATTGGGATGGCTTCCTATGAGGCACTGTATGGACGTAGGTGCCGTACACCTTTATGCTAGGACGAGCCTAGCAGATTCGTGAGGATATGGCTCGAGTAGCACTGATTAGAGAGAGGATGTTGGCTGTACAGAGTCGCTAGAAGTCATATGCAGACAAGAGGTGTCGGCATCTAGATTTCAGTATAGGAGCTCATGTCTAGTTGAGAGTATCCCCGACGCGTGGCGTCAGACGTTTTGGCATAAAGGGGAAGTTGAGTCCCCGATATGTCGATCCTTTTGAGATACTGGACAGAGTTGGGAGGGCAGCCTACATATTAGCTTTGCCTTCGAGATTAGAGGGTGTTCACCCTGTGTTCCATGTGTCTCAGCTGAGAGAGTATATACCAGATCCAAGGCACATCGTGAGTTATGATGATTTGGTGGTGGAGCCAGACCACACCTTTGCTGAGCATCCTATTGCAGTCCTAGAACGAGGTGTGAGATGCCTGCATTTGAAAGACATACCTATGATGAGGATACAGTGGTCGAGACGTGGACCTGAGGAGGCTACATGGGAGACTGAGGATAGTATCCAAAGGAACTATCCAGAGTTTTATGCTAAGATAAAGGCACCTAGAGTCGATGAGTAGATCTTAGTGCTATCTTGGTGAGTATGTGATTATGTGCTTATGCTTTCATGCCTTGATGTGTTTATTCCATGCTAGTGTTGTTATGCCTTATGATCTTAGTAGATCTTGCTATACTAGCGTGATGTATGTATAGCTGGAGATGATTATTCCCTCCATGCTATTTGAGTATGACTTATGTTTATAGAGGGAGATGGTTCTTTCCTCCATACTATCTGAGTGGATTAGGATTCAGCTGGAGATGGTTCTTTCCTCCATGCTACTTGATGGACATAGTTCAGTGGAGATGTGATTCCTCCATGCGGTATATATACTTATAGATCGGCTAGAGATGTATTTCCTCTATGCCTGTGTTATGTTTGGCTAGAGATGTGCTTCCTCTATGCCCTGTGATGTGATATAGCGAGAGATGTGATTCCTCTCTGCCTTTGGGTAGCGTTATGGCCCTGTTTTCTAGAGTGGATGATTCCTCCATGTTGATGTTTATGATTATAGATCTGTTATAGTTTATGACCTTCTGAGCGGAGATGTGATACCTCCGATAGAGAGAGTGAGTTATACCTCGGCTTGTGGGACCGAGAGGACTTGGGATCTTGCAAGTTTCGGGACGAAACTTGTTTTTAGGGGGGTGAGATGTAAGAGCCTAGTTGATGAGAGGTGAGAGGGTGAGCAGAGGGGCCAGGCTTTTGCCTGAGCCGCCCCTGCGTGACCTAGGAGGCGCCCCTGCGCCTAGCCTGGTCCGCCCTTGCGGCTCACAGGGTCCGCCCCTGCGGCTCTGTGTGCTGCAGCCGCTTTCTTTGCTACTTTGACTCGTGCTTTACCCTTTATCACCCTATTTATACTTCTTCTTCTCCTCTTGATGAGGGTTTACAGTTTCAGATCTCTCTCTCTCCTTACGTACTTTCTCCTCTCTTCTTCTTCTCCCGTGGATCCTTGGTTGATCTTGTAAGTTTTGTGAGCTTTTGGTAAGGGATCTTGCTAGCTTTGGTTGGTTTGGATGTTGTTGATGATGGTGTGCCTTATGGAGCCAGCTTGAGGGTGTTGTTGCTGTTGTGTGACTTCTTGGAGAGCTTTGGTAAGCTTCCATGGCTTCTTTACCTTCTTTCTTCTTTTCTTCCTTTCCTTAGCTTAGTTCAGCTTCCCTTAGGATTGGATCTTGTTTTAGCCAAGTTTGGCTTATGTTGATGCATATATATATATGTCACACATGTATGTTGCTATTGGAGTGAAGAGAAGTAAAGGAACGAGAGTAAAAGTGAAGAAGGAGCTGGAGTGGTGTCCTTTGCACACTAGCCGCCCGTGTGCCTGCCTTGTAGCCGCCTCTGCGCCGGCCTGTGCACCGCCCCTGCGCCACTAGAGGGCCGCCCCTGCGCCTCACTGCACCAGCTTGGTGTTTCCTTCGGTTTTGCAGGTGTGTGTTGCTTCTAGGCCATCCTTAGGGTACCTTTGTTCCCTCCTTTCCTAGTATGAGGGTTTAGGATCATGCTAGATGTAGGAGGTTGAGTTTTGACGATGTTATGATCGGTTTATGCCATGTATGGCTTTTGAGGTTGTAAGGTTGTGAGTGTGGTTGAGGTTGATCCTTTGGTTCCCTTTGGGTCTAGGTGTGACCCTTATATAGTTAGGAGTTTGATATATCTCCTTATACCTTGTTTATAGGCTGTGTTATCCCTCCAGTGTAGAGGTGATCTTGGTTGAGTTGTGATCGAGGTTGAGGTAAGTCCGTAGGACTTACTTAGCTACCATCCTTATATTGGGTGTTTGCATGAGTGGTGTGTGCTTTATATGTTTGCTATGATAGCATGTGATGTCGTATTTACCGACCTACGTTTTATTGATTGCCCCGTATGCGTGGCTGTGATAACCTTTCCCTTTCATCCCGCCATGGAGTCTGGGAGGTTCTCTTGAGTCAGGCCAGACCGGTTTACAGGAAAGACGCAATCCACTCCCATAGGGTACACGGATTGTGTGACCGATACTAGTACGGCTGGCTAGCAGGCTCAGAGGCGAGGATGTATCGGTCCTCGTGTCACATAGTTTCATATATATTATATCTATACGATTTGAGTGAATGACCATTATATGGAGATGATAAAATGGGTAAATGAGTGAAAGCATGCTGATATGTTTATCTTTCCTTATGTGTGATTGTTCTTATGCATTACTCTATATATGTGTATGTTTAGCTAATGGTTTATTACCATGTTGTAGATGCCCTACAGGATAGGCATGCTGCTTGGTGATCTAGCAGGGTGGCAGGCCGAGGACGTCTCGTACATTAGGATGTGTGGGCTTTTGAATCTGTTACCTTTCCCTCCTGCGTGAGGATGATCTTTTGTTACCTCCTGTGTGAGGGTGTTATGTTTAATACTCGGCTATGATGTCTTATCTTTTGGCTTGTACATTTTATACAGTTTTATGTATTTGTTTTTATATCTGTCAATGTCATGTCGTAAGGTCCAATGAACTTGTTGTCAGGCTAGGGTCAGGGTCCATTGTGTGATCCTAGCCCAATGTGGCACTCCGAGTCCCGCGGATTCGGGGTGTAACAATATATATGCATTTGTCGCATTCATTGATGCTGAAGTCATTTGACACAATTACGTTGTCAATTTTTTCATGTCACTACTTAAGAGCTTGTTTGAGTCCGTAAAGGGACTTCACAAGTCTGCATACTTTGTGTTCTTGTCTAGACACAACATACCCTTCAGATTGTTTTATGTAAATCTCCTCTTCTAAATCTCCGTTTAGAAAGGCAGTTTTTACACTTAATTGATGGATTTCTAGGTTTCTTAAGGCCGCTATTGCTATTAACATTCTTATAGAAGTTATTCTCTTAACCGGAGAATAGGTGTCAAAGAAATCCAACCCTTCTTTTTGTCGGAAAACTTGCACCACAAGCCTAGCCTTGTACTTTTCTATTGAGTCTTCGGTTTTCAACTTAGTTTTAAAAATGCATTTGCACCCAAGTGTTTTACACCCTTGTGATAAGTCTACTAACTCCCATGTATGATTTTGCATAATGGGGTCTATTTACTTTTGACCGCTTCCTTCCATGAAGGTGCGTCAGATGTAGACAAGGCTTCTTTATAATTTCTCGGTTTTTTCTCCAAAAGAAATGTCGTTATGAAGTTGTCCCCAAACGATTTTTCCGTTCGAGTTCTTTTCATCTTCGAGGCTTGTCCTCTACTATTTCATTCCTAGATGTGTCTACCTCTCTTTGTTCATGAGTTTATTTTAGATGGTTTTTGTGTAGTAAAAGTGTAAACGCAAAACCCTCTCTTCCACCAACTCTCTCTCCACTATAGCTGGAAACCAAAAACCCTAGTCGGCGAACTGGAAAAATCTCACACGTAACCATAAACCCAAATGGCTACAACAGCCACCAGAGAAAGAGTGGGCATAATCCCTCTGCCCAAAAAGCCCTAATTTTTTTCCTTCCTCCGCCGCCTTCCACAATGACTACAACAACCACCAGCCTTCAAGTCTTCAACCACTCGTCTCGCTTCTCGCCGTCATCAACCTTTAACCCCCCATATCTCCACCTTCAATGGCACCAACCACCACGCTAAACACGACAATACAACCCAAACACAATGAATCGAACCTTTTCATGGTCAGCGCTCCTTGATGAACCCAGTGTTTGCCTCAAAAACTCCCAAAATCTCAGTTATGGCCATCTGCTTTGCCGACCGGAAGAACGCTAGGGAAGAAGATGGTGGCAGATTTCTACGCTGTACCACCTTCTCTTTTTGAAGCCCTTGGTTTTTCTAACGGTTCCCCCTCAACAAAAACGAAGAACAACTCTAAAGAAAATGGCTTTGGAGCCTTCAACATGACTCCTTCCGGTCAGAGTCTACTGGTGTTGGTAGTTGGTACCTTGTTTTGCCACCGGAAGTATTCTTTGCTTTGCCTCCTATTTCCGGATTATGCATGCTTGATATCACTATAAACATCTTATCTTTTACCCATCTTCTAACTTTAAATCCTGTTTACTAGCTGCTGAACAAATGGACTCTTAAAAGGGTTGGTTTTATTTACTTTGCACTGCCATCCACGTTACTACATAAGGCGGATCTGCTATAATCTAGCACTACTGCATGGTTTTCCATGGCTTAACAGCATAAACCTTGATTTGGTTATGACATTTCCGTTTCTTATCCATCAATGGCGGAATGGATGGTTTCTCTACAAATCTCACAAAAACCGATTTACCAAATGTATATGTGGACTACATAATCTATACGTTAAATCCATTTACAAATTGTTGGTTCCTGAAAAGCTCAGCCTAAGTCTGACTAAGCAAAACAGACGTTTATTAGTGATAACCACATTAAAATCTGTAAATCTACCCCTAATAAATCTCTTTGATGGTGTCAAAAAGTTCAAACTAGAGGCCTCAAAGCCTAGCCAAATTAAACATACGCTCTTTATTGGTGATAACCACGTCAAAACTGTTAAATCTACCTCTAGAAAATCTCTTGATTATGAGTGCTTTTTTTCTTGGGTAAAATGGGGGAGTAGGTATATTTTGTAACCATGAGCATATAAAGGGCCTCAAGTTAATAATGAGTACAAAATAGGCCCCTCCACATTATATAAAAAAGATTTATTAAAATAAAAAGCGAATATTAAGGAAATCAGAATATCTTTTTGTCTCCATTTATTAAGCAACTAATTATTACAAAACGGGAAAGTAAATATCTTTATCTCTCCATTTATTAAGAGAATCAAAATATCTACATTTATTAATGAAATCAAAATAATTTCCGAAATCTTCGTCCTTTCTAACTTGCGTTCATCCATGGCGGCAATATTGAGATTTCCGCAGCAACATGTGTACATAATCGCCTGAGACTGGAAACATATGTACATATACAGTTAGTTAGAAACATTTTTGCAGTAAAATATGTACATAATCACAGAGATTGCAAACATATGTACATGCAAACACAAACAAAAGCCTGTATAACAACATATTTTGTTCTACTATACATATTCAAATTGACGACATGCTATATGTACACACAAATATGTACATAATCACCAGATACTACAAACTTATGTACATGCAAACATAAAGTTGTACATATACTAATCGACATCATGTTATATGTACACACAAAATATATATGTGTACATAATCAACCCCTATCTGAATATATCATACCTGGCTATAGCGACTGAAGTTAGTCAAAATACTGTAGAAGTCTCACCTACCCAAAACTGCTCACTAAACTACCGGAAGAAGTGGAGAGCGCTTGATGGCCGGCAAGCTGAGGTGACTGTAGTCTCATCGGCGTTGGCGGCGACATAAGGACCGACACTCACAACCAATACTCGGCCAGTACCCTTTATTCTTGCAGTTAGACATGGCGGTCGTGCAATCTGGGTTCCTGCGGATCTGTCGGTGTCAGTTTGTGGCAGAGGCAACAACATCAAGCGTCTCCGTTCTACAGGGTGGCTGGACAATCGATTACTCCCTGAGCAAGGCGGCGACCGCAACGGCGTCAATCACGTCGGATGTGGAGGCTGAAGAAAGGCCGAGTTTGGCAATTGGAGAAGAAGAGAGAAATAGCAGATTCGGTGGTTGAGAATAATAAAGGGGTTCTAGATCTCAAATATATAGTTACCAAATTTCATTAACTAGTTTCCTTATTTTTAGCCTAATTAATATATTTGAAAATATTAATTATTTTTAATTGTTACCTTTAAGTGCTTAATTAAGATTCTCTTCACACCTTATTTATCTTTTTATTTTAATTATTAATATTAGGGGCCTTGTTTGCATTCTAGAAAAAAAAGCTACCCTACTCCCTTAATCTTCTCTTTTTTCTTCTAGCAAAAATAATCTCCAATTTCACAATATTGATTTTTTTATATCATATTTTTACTCTTTCAATGCTCATAACAACACATGGTTACAAACGTTTTTGTCTATTTTGTCCCAAGGGCACCATTCTCGTGGTCTAACGACACCGATCCCGGCCTAACGCTCCCAAATACACCAAAAATAAAAAAATATATATATATAAATTAATGTCGTTTTGACCCCGGCCTAACTGCCCCAAAATCATCAAAATTGAAAAGAAAAAAATATTATTATTATGGTCGATAGAGTTTTGACTCAATTCATTATTCCGAGGCAATAATAATTTTAAATAAACAAAATTAATCATAATCAGATCTTTCAAAAGAAAAACACCCCCAAAAAAATAATAAAAGAAAGGAATTCACAAATTCACAAATTTTGACTTGTATTATCGGTTTAGTAGATATGGAATCTTACTCTTACCTCTACCCCTTTCATGCCAATGAAAAAAATCAGGCTAATTGCCCCTCTTGGCTTGCTTTCCTTCTTTAATAAAGTAATTTAAAAGCCCAAAACTGGTTACTTAAGTTAAATTCGAGTGAATTAAACTCAAAATCTCAAACCACAGAGTTTCAGTGTTGTTTAGCAACTCTTTTTGAACAATTTTTCCCTTGTAAATCGCTACTCTATAAACCATCAAAGTTGTACATATTTTTATATCATGATACCCGTGTGTTGTAGCTTTGTCTTCTCTGTTTTGATGTTGTCTTTGGGGAAGTTCGAGTGTTTGTCGATAAGGGGGCGTAGATGTGTGATCGACTCCTGACGGCTCTGTTGCAGTCCAAATCTGAGGTGTCCACAACTGTTCCCCAGGATTCCTCCATGTGTACTTCCTTCGAAGATGAGCGTTCATGCTCATCACTTCCGGCTGACTGGATCATTCTGCTTTCCCCTGAAGACGTCCCTGCTTTTGGGTTTTTATAATGTATTTTTGTGTTTTCATTTTCTCATTTGTTGTGGTCCTTCATGATGGTTAGTCCGTCGGCCGATTCCTATCGGCCTTTCAATCCAATAGTAGGCACGCCGTCTATGAGATCGAACCGCTTTCCATTATAAAAAAAAAGAGTTCATTTCAGATTTTCTTTATCCTTACACGGAAATACGTTTTCAAAGAAGGATGCATTCCTTAATTCGATTATCGTACTGACATGCATATTTGGCATATCTAACTTATGTACCAAAAATCAATAAGCACTATTGTTGTGTGCATATCCTATGAAAATACAATCAACGATTTATGTCAAATTGTGACCTTTTTAGGAGGTGATACATCCACTTTTTCCCCCACACTTTGAGGTATTTGTACAATGGTACTTTACCTTTCCAAAGTTCATATGACGTTTTGCTAGTTACTTATGCGGTCATTTGTTGAGGATACAATTGGTGGTAAGCAATGTTTCCCCCACATGTTCTGGGGTAACCAAGAATCCTACAATAATTCATTCATCATCTCTTTCAGAGTTCGGTTCTTTCGTTCCGCAACTCTGTTGGACTCTGGTGAATAGAGAGTAGTTGCTTGATGAACCATCCCGTGTTCTCTACAGAACACATTGAAAGGTTCATCGTACTCGCCTCCTCTATTACTTCGGATGATTTTTATTGTTTTACTAAGATGGTTTTCAACCTTCAACTTGTATTCCTTAATATTCTTCAAGGCCTCATCCTTGTTTCTTAGCAAGTAGATATAACAATATCTTGTACAATCATCAATAAATGTGACGAAGTACTTTTTATCTCCTCTTGTTTGTATAAACTTCAAATCACACAAATCCGTGTGAATTAAGCCTAGAGGTTCGGTTGTTCTCTCCACGTGTGGAGATGGCGTTTTTGTGAGTTTTGCCTGTACGCAAACTTTACATTTGTCTTTGTTTAATTTGCAATTTGAAATTAGGTTTAAATTCATTAGTCTTTGGATAGACTTATAATTTACATGTCCTAATCGCTCATGCTAAATATTGAAAGACTCAACAACATAAGCAACATGAGTTGTATTCATTGAAACATCATTTCAACTTTAGGGATGATTGTCATTACAGACATTTTGAACATCCCATCCTTTGCATATCCTTTGCCTACGTAAATCCCACGTTTTATGAGAGTTATCTTATTGGATCCTAGCTTCACGTTAAATCCGCTCTTGTTAAGCAGATTCCGGAAAGCAAGTTCTTCTGGATGTCTAGCACGTGCATGACGTTGTTAAGAGTCAACTCTTTTCAAGACGTCATCTTCAACACTATTTTGATGCGACCTTCGACCTTTGAAGTGGACGAATTTCCCATTAACAGTTGCTCTTCCTGTTTATTTGTCTGATAGGTGGTGAATATCCCCTTCTTAGAAAGATGTGGCGGGTAGCACCGGTGTCATACCACCACTCCATCGGGTTGCTCCCCAGCATGTTAACTTCATACGTCACGACGGTCATATCAACTAATGTTAGCCCGTCTTCAGCTATATCGGTCTATGATTTGCCCTTCTCTTTGCGTGAGTCACCCTTGCTCCGGCATTCGTCGGACTTGTGACCCATACCATGATTGTGACATTTGCCTGCGAACTTCTTCTTTGTTGGTTGCTTGTTGGGGACCTTGTGTTGAAACTTCCGTTTCTTATTGGTTGATTCAGTCAGATGATCTTTCTCTTACCTTTCCCCATCAACGCTGCGATTGCTTGATTCAATCCGCATCTTGATCATGAAGTCTTCCACACTCATTTCCTTCTGCTTGTACAAAAGGTAAGTCTTGAAATCCTTCCAACTGGAAGGAGTTTCCTGATGAATGATGCTACCTGGAATGACTCATAGATATTTATTCCTTCAGCAATGATATCATGGTCTAGAAGTTATAGCTTCTCATCTTGCTTCATGATAGGCTTGTGATCTACTATTTTGAAGTTCATGAACTTCTAAACGACGAACTTCTTATGTCATGCGTCCTCAGATTTGTACTTCTTTTCTAGAGCAATCTAGAGTTCCCTAGAATTATTGACCTTGATGTACACTTGGTACAGTGGGTCTGACAGACGGCTCAGAATCCACCATTTGCACAAATAATCACTATTTAGATTAGCTTGGAGGGGTATCTCCGCATTTGCGGGTATATCCTTGGTCACATATCTATCAAACTTGTACATGGTTAAGAAGAATATCATCTTCTTTTGTCAAGTTTTGAAATCAGCTCCATCGAACTTATCTCGCAACAATCACGCGTTCAAAGAACCAGACATTAGTATTGTTAGCGGGGCAGGTTCATGACCAAAATTTTCACCACTTTGAAGTGGATCAGTCCCGATCCTTGGGTTTGGCACGACAGCCGGTAGTAGACCACTCCCAAACTGAATTTGGGACGTCAACTCACCGTTTCCTCTACTTGCAGAAACATTCACGATATTAAGGATATTTCCATCTCCAAAAGTGTTCTGACCATCATCAGTTTATTTGGTGTTATCAGCCATTTCTGTTACACGGAAACAACCACGGTTAGTATTTTTTGTATGGAAATTGAAATTCAAAACCGAGTACAAGGATTTGTATCTAAATCCGTACACAAACATACTTGTTTTTGATTTAAGTGATTAAATCGAATGCGGGCTTAAAACCGAAACCGATTTTAAAAATTTTGTTTAAAATCAATTTTATTTTATTTTTTAAAAACCGATATGAACCGAGTCAAACGTTCCAAGTTTTAAATCTTCTAGTACGGAAAAGTTAGTACTCCGGTAATATATTCCAGCGCCTTATCTACAACACTAAAAAACGGTTAGTACACAACAGTTTAACAAATTGTATTTGGTTTTTAGAATTAAGATTGTAGGAACCTGTAATACATTAGTTAAACCGTAATGCACAAAATAGTTAGTTCGGAATTTTATACCGATCGAGTGCGTGGGTTGAGCAGAGTCGAGATACATATCTGGTGCAAAAATTCCGGCCCATTTGAGAGACCCAGACATTGCCTAAAATCCGGAGTCAACAACTGACCCAATCTTGCCCAATTTTCGGATTTGTTGACTGACCTAGTCTTGCTGGGCGGTTGGACCTTTGACTGAATATATGTTTGACCCAATCTTTGATCCGTTGAACTATCACAAAGACGGGCTTGACCCAAGGCTTAGCTCATCTGTTGGACTATTGGGCTGGCACAAAAAGGAACATAAGTGGTCAGCCAACATGACATCTTGGACCGCCCATCTCGTCACAACGCAGCTCCGCACGAGCACGAGCACGGCACGACACACGTGGTGGTTTGCCTACGTCGTTCCCCAATGAAGATGGGCTTGGCCCAAGGCTTACCTCATCTGTTGGACTATTGGGCCGGCCCAAAAAGTAACATAGGTGCCAACCCACATGACATCTTGGTGGTTTGTCTACGCCGTTCCCCGTTGAAAATGGGTAATGACCCAATACCACGGCCTTTAGTTTTGTTTCTCCTCTATATATCCTATTGGATATCTCTTAATATAGTCGATGTGGGATAACCACATTTTTTTACCATCTCCCAAGGTTTTTCTTAGCAAGCAACCAACTTCGGGTCACCATTCCTCATTCAAACGGAACTCAAACTTAACGTATGAATATACCACAAGCTAGAGCTTGCGAAGACGAAGTAGAAACTCCCACTTTTCAGTGTTGACAATGGCCGGTGAAGCTCACCAGAAATATACTCGAAAAGTGTCCGGCACACCATGTGTTAAAAAACATGATTGATTTATAATTTACATCCAACATAAATAAGAGGGAAAATCTCGTGGTGGAGATTTTTACCAAAATAAAGATATATTCTTACCGTGAAGATTAAAACAAATTTCAATGTGAGGGGAAATAGATATATTTACTTGTGTACATCCTGTGAGGCCTGATTTTTTTTCAATGGTACGTATAAGATAGGATTTGCATTGCAGGCAAAGGCAAAGGCAAAACCAAAACCTGGTTTTATCTACTAGCTGAACACCAAAGTCGTGGTGGGATTCACTTGCCATAAGAGAAACATCAAGAGCAGCCAAATTTTAATTTAATTTATGGTGCATATATTTGAAAAGTTAGGAGGTTGTTAATGTTTGTAATCTTAAACTCCAATTTGTTAAGGATGGTAATAGTAATAATGAGGCTGGAAGCAGGTTCCCGTCGAACATGGTATTGGAACTTGTGGTTACACTGAATAAGTATACAACTTGGTTACCGGGACCCGCAACAATTCGAATTCAATTTTAATGAGCTAAAGTGTAATAAAATAATGTGAAAGATAGAATGTTGTAATTTGAATTGAATATATGAAAGAAGATCTAGTTGGTGTACTGATAGTCAGTCACTATGATTGAGTCAGAGTTAGACTAGTGTTGTAGATTTGAATTGGTTTGGTGCCAAACACACTTCAGACTTGAGACACTCTGCAACCCTCAGCCACCCTCTGCTCATATGTAAATAAAAGACACGTAACTGTTACTTACAGGCCACATGAAGCACGCTTAACAAGGCCCAACTAATTCAAACTTTTTTTTTTTTTTTTTTTTCTAACCACATTTTCATCTCTGAGCTACAGCTAACTCCTTTCATTCATAATGTTCAAACAAATTTCATCATTCTTCAAATCAAAAATATAACAAAGATACCAAATTCTTATTCATAATATTCGGTTGTCTATTTATTCACACAAGTATTAATTTAGTATTTATGATATACACGAATTTAAATAATTTATAAATAAGTAATGATCAATCCATCTCAAAAAAATGTTAGATCACACAAAATAGATAACTTTAAAATAATATGTAATTTAAGGGTGATTCTCTATAACAATAAAATGACCTATTATCCTTCAATTTAATAAAAAAAAAAAGCAAACAAATAACAATCCAATTAGAAAAGAAGAAAAAAATAAGTAAGGGTATTTTAAACATAAAATATTAACGAAGAAATAAAAAAATCAACAACATCGAATATCAGACCTTCAAATCGGATCGAATATCCTAAAAATGCTCACTCTACTGACTATGCTTTCCATTTCTGTTTTTCTATTTATCTATGACTCCATATTTGAGCCCATGGGGCCCACCTTAAAAATGTTTGTATTGCGGGAAAATTACACTAAACTACCAAATCATTAAAAAAAACCTCAATTGTAGGGTTGGTATTTGAGCCGAGTAAGTCAAGGTTTTGTATACTCGTGCTTATATAATTTAGAATTAAGACAAGTCCAAAGTTTATCGCGTTTAAAATTGTGCTCATATGCGGTTTAGTAATGTACGAACCAAACTCATAAAAATTACCCTGCATGAAGGAGGGCCTTATGGCTCCTATTAGAAAGTCATGTCATCATTGATAGACGTGAAGGAGTGAGAGGTTTGGAGTCAGTCGAAACAACACCTATATAGGCATTTTTTTTAAAACTACACTTATTCAATAAAAATAAATAGAAAAGTAACATGTATACATAGGAGATCCGGACCTTTTTAATGTGGGTAAAATATGTAAAAGTATGAAATGGGCTCTAAGCTATTGTGGCAAAAAAAAAAAAAAAGACATGCTAATTTCACAACGATAAATTTACTATATATTATCCTAATGTGTAGGTTTAAAAGTAATTTAAAAAAAATAAATGGTGTTCATGCCATTTTTTATAGCTGGATTCACAAAGAAAATATAACACGGTGATGTACAATCGCAATACTTTTTGGTATCTAGTAAATGGTGTTCATGCCATTTTTTATTGCGATTGTACATCACCGTCTTATATTTTCTTTGTGAATAATGACTCACTACTTTTTACATGAACACGATAAATTTACTAGATTGTCCTTGCGAATAATGACTCACTACTTTTTACATGAACACCATTTACTAGATACCAAAAAGTATTGTGATTGTACATCATTAAAAAAAAGAAAGAAAAGGAGTCGGCATGACATATGAGTGGAAAGAGCCAAGCTCTCATATATTCATGTTTAGCTCATTTTGAATAGAGTCGAGCCTGAATTCTAGTTGATCACAAAATTATGTTTGCGTTGTTTAGTAAATGAACAAGCTCACATCAACTTTTTTAAATTAAAATTAAATAGCTCGTACAACAACTCTATTTAATAAGAAAATGAGCTCTTTTTTTTGGTACGAAAGAAAATGAACTCCTAAGACTAGCACAAGTATCATTAAAAATGAGTTATTTAGATGATGTAACAAATACGCTACCCATATATAGTCTTAATCAGTAAACCACCGCAATGTCTCGTAAGCATTCATGATCGAAAAACGCCTCAGTGATAGAGCACTATAGCCACTATTAACAAAACACATGAGTTTTTTCAGCAACTTTGGTCGTCTAGTTATCCTAAAAATGGGACTATTTTTTGAGACATCCAAAAGATAAAAAAGTGGTGATTTGAAATTTGCATTCATGTAAAAAGTAGTGAGTAATTATTCGCAAGGACAATCTAATAATGCTCTATCGTTGTTTGTTGTTATTACTAAGAATTGTGTGTGTATTAAAAGGGTGGTACACGTGTGAGTGAATGGGAGCAATAGGTGAGCTGTATGGGCCGATTTGGCTTAGTGGGCTCCATGGTCGAATCTACGGCCCCACAAAGATCCTCAATTTATAAACTTCTCCTCTAGTCTATATCAGTACCGTTGGAGAGTCGAAGATTAATAATAAGGTCCTTGGAAAATCTCCCACCCTTTTCTCAAACTCAAAAAAGTGAGCAACCCTCCCAATACACGACCAGCACACTATCCCATATAGACATTAGACAGAGCCATGGCTACGGCGAGAAGGCCTAAAGGGCACCCACCGCCACCTCAAACGCCGCGGATCCTCCACCTCCCGCGGAGGCAGGGGACCAGAAGATCGGTCTCCAGCGTCGACCAGGTAAGTCTCCGACGAGCTCCCAAGGGGAAGCTGGAGATGTTGTTTGGGCAAGAGAGAACCTTCTGTTACACCATTCCGCCCGTGGTTCTGCACGACTCCAACGAGAGAGGAAGGATGGAGAATGAAGTGGAAGTTGGGATTTGGGAGGAGAAATGGAAGTTCCAAGCTGAAATACTCAGAGCCGAATGCAAGTTTCTTAGAATGGAAAGAGACATCACTTCCAAGAAAATGGAGAGAGAAAGGTCTTTCATGGAGAGAACTCTCAAGTCTGCACTTCATGCCCTCCTATCTGTGAGCATTTAGTTTTCCATTCCATTCCTACTTGGAAATTTTAATAGTTTAACATATTTAGTGAATTTGTGGCTGTGCAGGCGAAGAAGAAGATTAAAGAAGAGGAGAGTGTGAGCTTAGTGTTAGAAGAGGAGATTGAAGAGTTATCACACACGCTTGGGGAGCTTCAGAGGTCAACTAAGAAGGGAACCAGGAGAGACCCTGAGCTTCTTAAGGGAAGAAACAGAGGTGCTGCCAACTTTGACAAGGGTGTCACGCTCCTTCAAAAGCAGCTTCAAAGGATTGGTGCCTTGCCTGCACACAAATGCACCAAGGATCTAAGACAGATTGCAAAGGCTAATTTGTTCAAGCTTGGAACCGGTGAAGGATTGACTAACAAGGAATCTCATCCCACTGAAGGTTGCAATGGACTTGCTGATGTAAGGATCCAAACTCCTCCAACTCTCTATTTCGTTTTGAGTCTTCACTTCAATTCAAATTTCGAAAATATTTTCAGGTGGAGGTTTTAAGCAGGAAAATGGAAGGTCTGTCCAAGGGAAAGCTGTTGAAGAAGATGGAGGAGGAGTACGGATTGATGGTCTCTGCAACACCCAATTCTGCTTCCACTTCAAAGCTATCATCTTCACTACAAGAACAATTGCAGGTAATATTTCCAGTCTTGTTTAGACATGTCCAAATTAGTGATGAGTGGACATTCTGAAACATTTTTGACTTGCAGGAGACGGGGCCATCTGAGCAAAACATATGTGCAGGACAGTGTAAGGCCCTAGTAAGGAGGATCATGGAGCAAGTGAGAGCCGAAACAGAACAGTGGTCACAGATGCAAGAGATGCTAGGCCAGGTTAGAGAAGAGATGGAGGAACTGCAAGCTTCTCGGGATTTCTGGGAAGATCAAGCACTTCATTCTGACTGCAAAATCAAAACATTGAATGAAACTGTATGCTCTATAATCTCAACGCCTCATGTTTTTAGCTCTACTCTAACTGCTTGGTTAACTCATAAATAGGTGGAAGAGTGGAAACAGAAAGGAAGCAGGCTCGATGTTAAGGAGAAGCAACTAGAGGAACTAGTAAAATTGTTGCAAGAGGAGCTGCAAAGAGTAAGAGTGGATAAAACTCCAGCACGAGAGAAAAGTAAGAGGGTAGCGCCACAACCGCAAGGGAAAGAGAACAAGCTTCTAACATGTCGAGTTAAAGGAAACAGTCGCATGGATGAGAATAGGATGAAAACAAAGGACACCTTTGATGATGGAAAGAAAGCAATGTATAATGGTGGAAGCAAATTTACATCTCCAAGTCGACTACCGCTCATGGACATAGGGAACTTGTCGCCCTTGGTGAGACATAGCAGCAGAAGATCAGTGTTTCCCTTGCAAAGTCCTAAACACTGATGATAGTTTACACTTGCAAGATGCAGTAGACGAGGGAGAATGAAAGAGTTTAAGTTGAACCTAATTGTACTAGGAATGGTTTATGTTACTATTTAAGTAAATACTGCTAATGAGAGTGGTAAATCATCAAGTTTTCCATGTTGATCAGTTCAAATTCTTACTGTTTTTGGCCTTCCAGTGGGAACCTACTGTATACTAAACATCCTGATTAAAGGAAAACTAGAAAAAAAGTCTCAAGAAAATAATCCCTTACCCCTTGCTCGTGATGTACACCATGTTAGCATGGATCCGCTGAATAACTTTTGCTATCATAAACACTAGTTTATCCGAACCATTGCTCCAGGATCCAGTTGGTACCAAATTGCCATTTTTGGAACCCTAATCAGCGATAAAACAATAGTATTGGTGTAAACCTTAGAGAAGAGGCATTTAAAAAAGGCGCAGATACGACGATTAAATTTCAAACTTGAGGCGAGCACATCATAAAAATCATATGAAGTAAACATAAGAAATCGAATCAGTGTTGA
The DNA here is from genome assembly GCA_033239125.1 of Fagopyrum homotropicum. Lineage (NCBI taxonomy): Eukaryota > Viridiplantae > Streptophyta > Magnoliopsida > Caryophyllales > Polygonaceae > Fagopyrum > Fagopyrum homotropicum. The sequence continues at coordinate 68,501,088 of BSWB01000006.1, read as the reverse complement.
GTAATTCTAACATTTTGAGCCAAAAGTATGGCAGAGGGTCACAACGAGATTTATTTTCACCAATTTGTTATGTGCATCTTCAAACCAGCGATAAAATATATCACACAGCTAAGAGCACAAATCAATGGCAAACATTCCGACAGTTCCTCCGTGAGGCATCAACTAATATCCAGTATTCAGGCGAGTATAGCATGAAGATCATAAACTGGTCAAAGCATCAGCCTGTTAAACAATTTGAGCGAGAATTACACAAACCTGCGAAGTTACGGAGAGGATCAATTTGAGACGACGAAAATTCTCAGCAGTCAGTTAAATTGCGATGTGATCCAGGCTCAGCTTTTCGAGAAAGGCGATGAGTCGAAGCTTTGGCGGCCCCGACCTGCAGATCACTAGTCAGTGTACTGTATGGATTCCCTAATTCGTATACTTTGGCTCAAACTTGCGCGGCACGGAGGATGTACAAGAAAGCGAGAAACAATGTCCGTCGAGTTATTACGAAATTTACGATCAAAAGTACCTGTACTATTAATATTTATCAAATACCAATTAAGCGGACCATGTTAAAAACACTCATATTTAGGAAGAGTTGGATATGATTGTCTCGACCTACCACAAACAACTTTAAATACCTTATTTAGAGCACTTTGATGACATAAATGGTTACAATCAGTGATGGAGATAAAGAGGACAACGGAGGGGCTGCTAGTTCATGTGATAAATGGAGTGAGAAGGTATCTGGAGTGTAGGCTTTAAGTTTCGGGAACAATAAAAATGCTTTTTTTTTTATTTTATTTGCTATTGTATTAACTCTTAATTAATATAATCAATTTAATATAATTTTTTATGCTTATATTTAGATAGAGATTAAGAGAATTTTAATTGTCATCTAAATTAAAAAATATATGCCACGAAATTTCTAATTTATCATACAAAAATTTTAGTATATTTTTTATTTAATATAAAAATTTTAATTTTTAATTTTTAACTTAATATACAAAATTTCTTATACAATTTTTTTCACCCCTCAAACTTTTCTAACTCAGTCAGTAGTTACAATCTATTTCAATCTTATGAAATTCCATTTTAATAATTTAGTACAAGCCAATTTAAGGCATAAACTTAATCACCATTTTTCTTTTATTCTTGAATGATGTTATTTATTTTGTCTAAGATTGTTCTATTATTTTTATTAATGATTTCTTTAGTAGGAGGGTAATCAAGTAATAAATGAAACAACTCATCGAGGTGACAATTACACAATTCACAGTGTTAACCGCAATTTTCCTTTTGTCAATTTTTTTGGTAGTCCGTGTATTAAAATTTTTCAGAGAAGTTCTTTATTTTTGGTTGTGTGTTTTATTTGCAAATCTATTCGTACACATTTTAGTAGTAAATTTTGTATCCTCGATTAAAAGCTCAATAATTGACTTGGTTGTAAACCACACACTTTGACTACGTCACAATTACAGTTTGTCTTGAATTTCATTTGAGGAATAATTATTTTTTAATTTATTTTTTCAAAATATTAAGGCTAACAATATTTTGAAGATGACTGATGATTTTGTTAATATCTCATTCCATACAATTGTTTATATAATTTACTTTGGTGTTGGTATTAGATTGATTTGCATTTTGAATTGTTTTTATAGACGGAAGTGGTAGTAACTCAATTATCATGCCTAAAATTGATTGTGTTGCTATTTTTAACGTGTCAAATAAATCATTTCTTAAAATCGGATTTGAGTCTTCAAGTTGTTCTATTGCCATGATGTTGGTCCTTTCTTATAGTAATGTAGCATGTCAAACTTTTTATGTATTTTTCTTTCACAGTTTGACCCAAATGTTGTGTGATTCAACAAGGATTTTCAACATAAGCTTATATTTAAAGTTTTGTTCATGGTATTAGTTTTTCTCAATCTCAATCCTCCTTTTTTTTGGGTTTACAAATCTTATACCAGTTAATGATCGATAGGTCTATGATGTTCTCCTTTATTCCAATAAAACTTTCTATAGTTTTTGTGGAGTTCCTCAAGAATTTGAGTTGGGAGCATAAAGTTTTGCGTAATAAAAATGAGTTTAGCAACCAAGTTATGTTTAATGAGGGTATTTCTTCCTTCTCGCGAGAGGGAGTTGACTTTCAAGTTCGAAAGTTGTTGCTTTGTTTTTGTATTAATATCTTCAAAGGTATTTTGGTAACTCCTTTTGACACAGAGTTAGCCATGTAGAGAGTCCCAATTTTTTGATACCAATTGACTCGAAGAAATAGAATGTGATGGGGAATGGAAGGCTTCGAAGGAAGGTTGCTAGGGGTGGGTGATGATCCAATGGTTGATATGGATCAGTAGATGGATAGATCAAATTGAATCCTAAGAAACGACTTTGAGCATGATAGATTGTGTATATCCCAAAAACACAACCAAGAACGAGCGTAGAACTTTTTCACTACAATCAATGTTATTAGCCAATCTATGAATCCACGTGCAATTGAAGGAGGCTAGTGAATCGAGAGAGAAAATACCAGCTTGGTATCGCAAGCAAGACAACTCATACAACAAGCTATAGGGAAAATGAGACGTCACTTGCTATCTACTTCACGTCGGAAGTTAATAGGTGATGGAATCGCTATCTTAATTAGGTAGTTTTAGCATGTTTTTAGCGTATTAGTTGTGTTTTGTTGCTACTGTGTAAATCCAATTGAGGAAGTGAATAAGTAAGATATCTATGGATCTAGAAACAACTTGAAGAAGAAGGAAAGACAAAAAGAGTTGAAGATGATGCTTCTATTGACTAGCCGCACCCGCGGTGACTGACCGCACTTATCACTTAGGTCGCGGCCTTGCCAGTGGCCGAGAGCCCCTTGTCACTGTAGCCGCGACGACTTTGGCCCGCACCCACGGTGACTGCACCTGAAGATCAATGCCAGCGCCCCCGTGCCCTTGCTTGTGAACCAGAAGAAGCCCAAACGATTGTGTCATCGCACCTGCGGCAACATTGGGCCGCGCCTTGACATCCAAAACTAAAGAGTCACAAGCGTTTCAAGAGTTGTGAAGAACCCGCACCCGCAGCCCTCCAAGCCGCGCCCGTGGCGAAAATGAAGTCGAAGCGTCGTGTGTTGTTTTGCACTAAACCGCACCCGCGGCTCCCAGACACCGCGCCTGTGGTTGTGCAACAATCGTAATAAGTTTGGATGAATAGAATATCACTTTATGACATTTAAGGTGACTGTTTAGGCTACCTATTTTCTGTATTTTAGTGTCCTAAGTAGTATAAATAGAGATGCTAGGATGGTGTTAGAATAATCTCTTCCCCAAAACCTCTCTTTGTTATTTGCTTTCATAGCTCTTGTATGGAGTGCTAAAGTCTTCTTGCTACATTTAGTTGATTGAAGCTTTCATACAAAGCTAGTTGTAAGTTCTTTATAATTGAAGTTCATATTCAAGTCAATTTGTGTTATATTCCTTGCTTCTAACGTTGTTTGTATGTTGTTTTCTACCTAGCTTGATCATATAAGTAACTTAATCTCATACAAAGTGCTAAGGTTTGTTGGTTCCGGGTTTGGGTCACTAATCCAGTAGCAAACATATTAGGCATAAGTGGGTTGTGAATGTCTTTATGAAAAGGAATATAAATATATAATAAATATTAACGGGTTGTTTATCTTTTATATATCTCTCTATCCTTGTTTGAATGCTAACTTGTTATTTGATCTTGTAGGTTTATGCATTAGAGAACTTGCTAAGTTATATTAAGGATGGTTGACTTAATATATATGTATGATCGGAATGTGGCCAAATACTTGAAGACTTCTAAAAGAACCAACCAATTTGTGTGAAAGTAAATAATTAACCAAGTGTAGTGTTTTCTCTCAATTGAATCATCCTCATGTGTGAAAGTGGATAATTAACCAACCAATTTGTCAAATTTGGCGCCGTTGCCGGGGAGTTTAGATTTTTTAAAGTCTTTGTCATTTTTTTTTTTTATCAATTATTGGTTTGAACCATTTGCATGGTTCAAACTCGTGCTACTAATACCCGTTTTGCTCGTTTTGATCCAAAATCGAAAGAAGTTACAATAGACAAAGGAGGGACCGTCGGAACGAACAAGAAGCAATTGCAAATCGAATGCTCCGAAAACTCACCCAACTGGATTTGACTCAACATCCTCTAGTAGTGACTATTCCGGCGATTGGAGAAGGAGTCAATCTCGAGCTCAAGCCGGGTTTGATCCACTTATTGCCATCATTCCATGGATTAAGTGGGAGGACCCGATCAAGCATTTATGAAAATTCCATACCGTTTGCTTGAGCATGAAGCCGGCAAACATGACCGAAGAACAAATCAAGATGAGGGCTTTTGGCTTCATCCTCAAGGATGTGGCGGATGATTGGTATTTTTACCACCTTCCATCAGGAAGCATTGACACTTGGGAGAGCCTACACAAAGCTTTCTTGGAGAAGTATTTTCCGGCAAAGAAGGCCAATAACTTGATGAAGGATATAAGCAACATTGAGCAAAAAGCCAATGAAACTCTATGAGTACTATGAGAGGTTTGCTAAGTTAAGGTCAAGTTGCTCCTTCCACGGATATTCCACAAAAGATCTTGTGTTGTACTTGTGCAACGGGCTTTTGGACAATGAATGAAGATTTGTAGATGCCGCTTGCGGAGGTACTATCCTAAACTCTACTCCTGAAATTTCAATGGAAGAAATTCAAGAAATGGCGGAAGGTACAAGGAATTTGGTAGAACTTCTACCAAAAGAGGAGTCCATACTATAAATCCCAGTCGTCCAGAAATCTCAAAGGAAATTATTGAATTGAAAGAGATGGTAAAGAGGCCAACACTAGTGGGAACTCTGCAACAGTTGAAGGCATGTGGAGTATGTGTTGATCCATTCCACCCAACAGACTTGTGCCCTCAAGTCCAAGACGATTCCACTATTGAGGTAAATGTCATGGGGTATGGACAACAACAACAACGTCAAATGAACAATCTATACACCCAAAATTTCAATCCGGGATGATGTGATCATAAAAACTTTAGGTAGAGAGGTCAAGCAAACCCACAATAACAACCTCGAAAAGGTAAGTCTGACTCAACTAAAGAAATGCTACAAATTTTAACTAAGCATTTTGCCACTCATGTCCAAAACATAGAATCGAGCATAAGAAACTTGGAAAAGAAAGTTGGACAAATGGTGTAGGCAACTAGCTGATGTACCTAACATCGATCCTAAAGGTTTAATTGAAGATGTTATAATAAAAGTTGACAAATTAATATTCCTTGTTGATTTTTTTGTCATTGATATGGAACATAGCATGCATACCATCATGTTAGGAAGACCATTTCTAATAACGGCTAAAATAAAAATCGATTATGTTAGTGGAAAACTCATTATGGAGTTCAACGATGAGGTAATTGAGTTTGATATGTTTAATTTCATAAAACACCACATTGATGCTCTTTCTTTTTGTTCCAGTAATACTTTTGAACCGGTTGTGCAACCCATCTTTGATGCCTTTGATCCTGATAATTTGGACCTTGGTGTTGAAAACGAAAAACGTGTAGATTTTGCTTTGAAAGTGAAATTGCAAGACTCAAGTGGATCAACATAATAAATTGGCCATTGGGCCTAATGTTCTAACTCCAAGCAAAGAGCTTGTTGTTTCTGTCTTGTAGGAGGATTGTAACATCCCAAATTCGCGGGACTCGGGATGCCACATTAGGCTAGGATCTCACAATGGATCATGACCCTAGCTTGACAACAAGTTCACTAGACCTTACAACATGACACTGACAGATATAAAACAAATACATAAAGCTGTATAAATTGTATAACCAAAAGGGGCACACAAGATCATAGTCGAGTATAAAACAACATCCTTACACAGGAGGTAAACATAACATCATCCTCACGCAGGAGGGAAGCATAAACAACCCCAAAAGCCACAACTATCCTATGTACGAGAGGTCCTCGGCCTGCCACCCTGCCAGATCACTTAGCAACACACATATCCTGTAGGGCATCTACAACATGGTATAAAACCAATAGCTAACCATACATACACAAGGTAATACATAAGCACAAGCACAACCATGAAAGATAAACACGTACATCAATATGCCATCACACATTTACCCAATAATAGCCATTCACTCAAATCGTATAAATATATAGATAGATGAAACTATGTGACACGAGGACCGATACATACTCGCCTCTAGGCCTGCTAGCCATCTGGAAGTAGTGCCGGTCACACAAGCCGTGTACCCTATGGGAGTGGATTGTGCCCTTCCTATATACTAGATGACCTGACGTCACAAAACCTCTCAGACTCCACAACAGGATGAAAGGGAAAGGTTATCACAGACACACATACGTGGCAATCAATAAAACATAGATCGGTAAGAAACGACATCTCATGCTATCATAGCAAACATATAATGCACACACCACTCATGCAAACACTCAATATAATGATGGTAGCTAAGTAAGTCCTACGGACTTACCTCAACCTCGTATAACACTCAACCACGATCAACCTCCAATCTTGAGAGGTACACTGCCCAATAACAAGTCATAGAGATATCTAAATTTCCTATCAATCAAAGGGGTCACACCTAGACCCAAGGGATCCGTAGGATCATCCTCAACCTAAGCCTCACAACCTAGTAATCCTCAAAAGCCATACAAGGCATAACATGATCATACATCATTCAAATACTCTCATCTAGACCTAGCATGGTACTACACTCTCACACTAGGAAAGGAAGAAGCAATGCCAACCATAGGCAAGCCTAGGAACAAGACACACCTGCAGAACCAAGTGCAAACTCAAGCTGATGTAGGTGGCCGCAGGGGCGGCTAGGAGGTAGCGCAGGGGTGGCACACACCCTGCGCTGGGACGGTCCAAAGGTGCGCAGGGGCGGTTTGTGTGCAAAAGATGCACCTCCGGTTGTCCTTTGCTTCTTCACTCGATCTTCTTCACTCCTTCTTCATCCAATAACCATACACATACATATACATACATATATACATCAATTGAAGCCAATCAAGGCTGCCACAAGATCAACTTGTGGAACCTAAGCTAGAATTGAAGGAAAGAAGGAAAGAAGTGAGAAAAAAGGAAGATAGGGAGAGGTTGGAGATAAAATCACCAAGCTGAACCCAAACAAGAGCAGAACACCATCAATACCTCAAGGATGGCTCAAACACAAGCACAACAACAACAACAACCATCATCAATCAAGAACAAAGCCAAACTCATAAGCTCTCAAACTCACACAAACTCAAACAAGGATCAAGAAGAGATCCATGGGAGAAAGAAGAAGAAGATGAATGTAAGGATGGAGATGGAGCTGCAAATGAAGAACCCTCTGTTGGAGTTTCGGTGTCCGGTTTTAGACCAAAGGGCCGTAGTCTCACTTATGTGAGTAGACGATTCTCCCAATTGCCAAACAAATTATATAATTATCTTGAACTAAAAACTAGTTATTAACCAAGGGTTTGTAATCTCCACAAAAGAGTAGACAAAACCCAACCAAGAGTTTGTAATCTCCGCAAAGGAGTAGACAAAACCCAATCAAGAGTTTGTAGTCTCCAAAGGAGTAGACAAAACTCAACTAAGAGTTTGTAATCTCCACAAAGGAGTAGACAAAACTCAATCAAGAGTTTATAGTCTCCAAAGGAGTAGACAAAACTCAAGCAAAAGTTTGTAATCTCCAAAAAGGAGTAGACAAAACTCTAATAGAAGTTAAGTTCAATTATACGTCTCATAAACCGGTTGTTATATGTTAAAACCATTGACTTGGATAATGTAATGAGTCATTCATAAATGAATTTTCCTTCTAAGTGTATTCTCCCCTACACCGGGAATATCCAAATACCTTAGTGGGATAAAACGTTACACGTTACAAAGACTAAGTAAGAGACTTACTTGTCTTACTTTGTAGAAAGGGTATTCCTAGGTTTTGTCAATACAAAACCAAACTAAGATGGATGCCTATCCTTTGTCAATACAAAGGAACTATACTGGTCTTTCGAGTTTTGCAAACAAGCTTATAAGAAGGCCTATCCAATGTCAATACAATGGAACTAGAAGCTTTATTGTTGCAAAAACGAATGTCAAATCAAGTGCAAATGGCTCTCCCTTTTATAGGCATAGGGGGCCACGGTTTAGGGGAGTTAAAAGCGGTTAAAAGCGGTTAAAAACGGTTATGGAAGTTACTTGGAAGTTACTTGGAAGATGGGCCTTGAAGCCCTAGAAAGCCCGAGGTCCGAGGCCCACATAGGGAGCCCAAAACCGCTCCCCGGAGCTAGCTTAGAGCTAGCTTATTTTTCTTGGTCCAAACACTTCCAATGAGCTTCATTCACTTTAATATAGCTAGGGTAAGCTCCAAGATCTTCAAATACTCAATATCTTAGCTCAAGCTAGTGTAGCTCCTTAAGAAGCTCACTAGCTGCTTCATTGACATTCACTAAGCATTTGAGCTTGGATTGCTCCCAGTTTTTAACCACATATTCTTTAGCCAATATAAGGCCTAAGAACGAAAGGTGTGCCAATAAAATGTGGCTAAAAAGCCCCAAACGTCGGCCTTCTAAAAGCTAGCACAAGTTGACCTTGTCGTGAATCACCTTGCTTTGATAGAACTTCTACCAAAAGAGGAGTCCATACTATAAATCCCAGTCGTCCAGAAATCTTTGGTAGAACTTCTAACCACATATTCTTTGGTAGAACTTCTACCAAAAGAGGATTCCATACTATAAATCCCAGTCGTCCAGAAATCTCAAAGGAAATTATTGAATTGAAAGAGATGGTAAAGAGGCCAACACTAGTGGGAACTCTGCAACAGTTGAAGGCATGTGGAGTATGTGTTGATCCATTCCACCCAACAGACTTGTGCCCTCAAGTCCAAGACGATTCCACTATTGAGGTAAATGTCATGGGGTATGGACAACAACAACAACGTCAAATGAACAATCTATACACCCAAAATTTCAATCCGGGATGATGTGATCATAAAAACTTTAGGTAGAGAGGTCAAGCAAACCCACAATAACAACCTCGAAAAGGTAAGTCTGACTCAACTAAAGAAATGCTACAAATTTTAACTAAGCATTTTGCCACTCATGTCCAAAACATAGAATCGAGCATAAGAAACTTGGAAAAGAAAGTTGGACAAATGGTGTAGGCAATCATGAGAATCGAAGCTCGAAGCTCGAGATATTTACCTTCCCAAACAGTGGTAAACCCCCAGGAGAGTGTCTATGCTTTGACTCTCCGGAGTGGGAAGCTAGTGAGCAAAAGTCAAGAAAAGGAGACGGCCAAAATACATTATGACAGTTCAGCAGCCCCCGCGGCCTTGCCCGCACCTATGCTTACACGTCGTTATTTTGTAAGCCCGCACCTGTGACCCCATGATCCCGCCCCAGCGGTAGAAAAAGTCAAAACGCGACCGCGGATGCAAATGCCTACGGCCGCGCTTGAACCAACATAAGGTGTCTTGATTGTAGATCCTTATGTTCGTCCAGGTTTTCCACCTCTCTACTCAAAGAAACCACTTGCTCCCTTCCATGAGGCACTCAAAGATAGAAGAGTCATTGATGATAAGGAATTATTTGAGACTTTCTCAAAATGCGAGGTAAACATTCTTCTTCTTAAACTCGTGAAAAGTGAGCCTAAATATGCTCGTTTCTTGAAGGAACCGTGTACAATCAAGAGAAAGAAGAAGATGAAAGGGAAACAAAAGGTGAATGAGAGAGAGCACGTGTCCGTTGTGTTTCAAACAAAAATTCCGAAGAAACGGAGTGATCCGGGTATGGTAAGCGTTCCTTGTGTCATAAGTGATACTCGAGTTCTGTTAACGTCTTACCTATTCCATTTAAACACTTGGTTTTAGGACCTTTGCATGAAACACATATAATTGTGCAACTAGCTGATGTACCTAACATCGATCCTAAAGGTTTAATTGAAGATGTTATAATAAAAGTTGACAAATTAATATTCCTTGTTGATTTTTTTGTCATTGATATGGAACATAGCATGCATACCATCATGTTAGGAAGACCATTTCTAATAACGGCTAAAATAAAAATCGATTATGTTAGTGGCAAACTCATTATGGAGTTCAACGATGAGGTAATTGAGTTTGATATGTTTAATTTCATAAAACACCACATTGATGCTCTTTCTTTTTGTTCCAGTAATACTTTTGAACCGGTTGTGCAGCCCATCTTTGATGCCTTTGATCCTGATAATTTGGACCTTGGTGTTGAAAACGAAAAACGTGTAGATTTTGCTTTGAAAGTGAAATTGCAAGACTCAAGTGGATCAACATAATAAATTGGCCATTGGGCCTAATGTTCTAACTCCAAGCAAAGAGCTTGTTGTTTCTGTCTTGTAGGAGGATTGTAACATCCCAAATTCGCGGGACTCGGAATGCCACATTAGGCTAGGATCTCACAATGGATCATGACCCTAGCTTGACAACAAGTTCACTAGACCTTACAACATGACACTGACAGATATAAAACAAATACATAAAGCTGTATAAATTGTATAACCAAAAGGGGCACACAAGATCATAGTCGAGTATAAAACAACATCCTTACACAGGAGGTAAACATAACATCATCCTCACGCAGGAGGGAAGCATAAACAACCCCAAAAGCCACAACCATCCTATGTACGAGAGGTCCTCGGCCTGCCACCCTGCCAGATCACTTAGCAACACACATATCCTGTAGGGCATCTACAACATGGTATAAAACCAATAGCTAACCATACATACACAAGGTAATACATAAGCACAAGCACAACCATGAAAGATAAACACGTACATCAACATGCCATCACACATTTACCCAATAATAGCCATTCACTCAAATCGTATAAATATATAGATAGATGAAACTATGTGACACGAGGACCGATACATACTCGCCTCTAGGCCTGCTAGCCATCTGGAAGTAGTGCCGGTCACACAAGCCGTGTACCCTATGGGAGTGGATTGTGCCCTTCCTATATACTAGATGACCTGACGTCATAAAACCTCTCAGACTCCACAACAGGATGAAAGGGAAAGGTTATCACAGACACACATACGGGGCAATCAATAAAACATAGATCGGTAAGAAACGACATCTCATGCTATCATAGCAAACATATAATGCACACACCACTCATGCAAACACTCAATATAATGATGGTAGTTAAGTAAGTCCTACGGACTTACCTCAACCTCGTATAACACTCAACCACGATCAACCTCCAATCTTGAGAGGTACACTGCCCAATAACAAGTCATAGAGATATCTAAATTTCCTATCAATCAAAGGGGTCACACCTAGACCCAAGGGATCCATAAGATCATCCTCAACCTAAGCCTCACAACCTAGTAATCCTCAAAAGCCATACAAGGCATAACATGATCATACATGATTCAAATACTCTCATCTAGACCTAGCATGGTACTACACTCTCACACTAGGAAAGGAAGAAGCAATGCCAACCATAGGCAAGCCTAGGAACAAGACACACCTGCAGAACCAAGTGCAAACTCAAGCTGATGTAGGTGGCCGCAGGGGCGGCTAGGAGGTGGCGCAGGGGTGGCACACACCCGGCGCTGGGACGGTCCAAAGGTGCGCAGGGGCGGTTTGTGTGCAAAAGATGCACCTCCGGTTGTCCTTTGCTTCTTCACTCCTTCTTCATCCAACAACCATACACATACATATACATACATATATACATCAATTGAAGCCAATCAAGGCTGCCACAAGATCAACTTGTGGAACCTAAGCTAGAATTGAAGGAAAGAAGGAAAGAAGTGAGAAAAAAGGAAGATAGGGAGAGGTTGGAGATAAAATCACCAAGCTGAACCCAAACAAGAGCAGAACACCATCAACACCTCAAGGATGGCTCAAACACAAGCACAACAACAACAACAACCATCATCAATCAAGAACAAAGCCAAACTCATAAGCTCTCAAACTCACACAAACTCAAACAAGGATCAAGAAGAGATCCATGGGAGAAAGAAGAAGAAGATGAATGTAAGGATGGAGATGGAGCTGCAAATGAAGAACCCTCTGTTGGAGTTTCGGTGTCCGGTTTTAGACCAAAGGGCCGTAGTCTCACTTCTGTGAGTAGACGATTCTCCCAATTGCCAAACAAATTATATAATTATCTTGAACTAAAAACTAGTTATTAACCAAGGGTTTGTAATCACCACAAAGGAGTAGACAAATCCCAACCAAGAGTTTGTAATCTCCGTAAAGGAGTAGACAAAACCCAATCAAGAGTTTGTAGTCTCCAAAGGAGTAGACAAAACTCAACTAAGAGTTTGTAATCTCCACAAAGGAGTAGACAGAACTCAATCAAGAGTTTGTAGTCTCCAAAGGAGTAGACAAAACTCAAGCAAAAGTTTGTAATCTCCAAAAAGGAGTAGACAAAACTCTAATAGAAGTTAAGTTCAATTATACGTCTTATAAACCGGTTGTTATATGTTAAAACCATTGACTTGGATAATATAATGAGTCATTCATAAATGAATTTTCCTTCTAAGTGTATTCTCCCCTACACCGGGAATATCCAAATACCTTAGTGGGATAAAACGTTACACGTTACAAAGACTAAGTAAGAGACTTACTTGTCTTACTTTGTAGAAAGGGTATTCCTAGGTTTTGTCAATACAAAACCAAACTAAGATGGATGCCTATCCTTTGTCAATACAAAGGAACTATACTGGTCTTTCGAGTTTTGCAAACAAGCTTATAAGAAGGCCTATCCAATGTCAATACAATGGAACTAGAAGCTTTATTGTTGCAAAAACGAATGTCAAATCAAGTGCAAATGGCTCTCCCTTTTATAGGCATAGGGGGCCACGGTTTAGGGGAGTTAAAAGCGGTTAAAAACGGTTATGGAAGTTACTTGGAAGTTACTTGGAAGATGGGCCTTGAAGACCTAGAAAGCCCGAGGCCCGAGGCCCACATAGGGAGCCCAAAACCGCTCCCCGGAGCTAGCTTAGAGCTAGCTTATTTTTCTTGGTCCAAACACTTCCAATGAGCTTCATTCACTTTAATATAGCTAGGGTAAGCTCCAAGATCTTCAAATACTCAATATCTTAGCTTAAGCTAGTGTAGCTCCTTAAGAAGCTCACTAGTTGCTTCATTGACATTCACTAAGCATTTGAGCTTGGATTGCTCCCAGTTTTTAACCACATATTCTTTAGCCAATATAAGGCCTAAGAACGAAAGGTGTGCCAATAAAATGTGGCTAAAAAGCCCAAACGTCGGCCTTCTAAAAGCTAGCACAAGTTGACCTTGTCGTGAATCACCTTGCTTTGATTCGACTCCCCTTATAATACTAGTTGTTCTTAGTGCCGGTCACTTGGCTTGCCTCCCGCAACCCGGACCATAGTGACACACATGTGAACAACTCATTGCACCTTGTCTCAAGACAAGCTCAACGGTTACAATGAAGACTTAGCCCAAATCTCCAACACCCTCATCAGGAAGGAGAGAGAAGAAGCTTATAAGGGGAGGAAAAGGGTAAAGCACGGGTCAAGGGGTCAACAAAGACAGCTGCAGCTACACAGAGCTGTAGGGGCGGACCCTGTGAGGCGCATGTGCGGCCCAGGCAAACCGTAGGGGCAGTTCTGGCTCACGTAGGGGCGGATCAGGCACAAAGTTGGGTCCTCAGCACTCATCTCAACAACTCAGCAACTAGGCTCTTACATCTAACCACCCTAAAAACAAGTTTCGTCCCAAAACTTCCAAAATCCCAAATAACCTCGGACCCATAAGCCGAGGTATAACTCTCTCTCTCTCTCTCTATCGGAGGTATCACCTCTCTGTTCAAAAGATCATAACCTATATCAATCTACCAAAGATGAACAAGGATGAACTTTCAACTTAAAAAAACAGGGCCATAACACTACCCAAAGACATAGAGGAGTCACATCTCTTGCCATACTCACATCACATGGCATAGAGGAAGTACATCTCTAGCCAAATTATACTCATATACAACGCATGGAGGAATAATATCTCCAATGAAACTATGTACATCAAGGTAGCATGGAGGAAAGAACTCAAATAGCATGGAGGAAATAACCATCTCCAACTATAATCATACATCACGCTAGCACATCAAGATCTAATAAGATCATATATCACATCATAGCTAGCATGGAATAAACACATCAAGGCATATAAGCACATAAGCACATAATCACATACTCACCAAGATAGCACTAAGATCAACTCATCGACCCTAGGTGCATCTATCGTAGCATAAAACTCTGGATAGTTCCTCTGGATACTATCCTCAGTCTCCCATGTAGCCTCCTCAGGTCCTCGTCTCGACCACTGTATCCTCAACATGGGAATGTCCTTCGAACGTATGTGTCTCACACCCCGCTATAGGACTGCAATAGGATGCTTAGCAAAGGTGTCTTCCATCACCAAATCATCATAACTCACAATGTGTCTCGGATCTAGTATGTACTCCCTCAGTTGAGACACATGGAACACAAGGTGAACACCCTCTAACCTCAGAGACAATGATAATCTGCATGCTACCCTCCCAACTCTATCCAATATCTCAAAAGGACCGACATATCGGGGACTCAGCTTCCCCTTTATGCCAAAACGTATGACGCCTCGCGTCGGAGATACTCTCAGCCAGACATGAGCTCCCATTATGAACTCTAGAGGTCGACGCCTCCTGTGTGCATTTGACTTTTGGCGACTCTGTGCAGCCATCATCCTCTCTCTAATCAACGCTACTAGAGTCATATCATCCCGAATCTGCTCGGGCGCTATCCCACTAATACTGCTAAGCTCATCCCAACATAAAGGTGTACGGCACCTACGTCCATACAGTGCCTCATAAGGAGCCATCCCAATAGATGCATGCCAAATGTTGTTATATGAGAACTCAACTAGTGGGAGGTGTTCGCTCCAAACGGTGTGTGCAAGCTTTAAATTTATAACCCTATATGTAAGCTTAAAACAAGGATGCGAACCCGCAGTGTACGGGTCAATCGTAGTAAAAAGCAAGAAATTCCGGGGTGTCGATCTCAGGGACTTAGTGAAACAAAGCAGGTATAGGTTGTCTATGTAATTACTAACCAAAAAAGCGATTAAAGCAATCAAAGATGATAATATAGTCAATTAGGGAAATATGCAATTCTAGGGATTAAAGCATCTAGTTGTGGATCCAACTCAAGATCTAAAGATAAAGCAGACAAAGCTGAGGTTTTGCAAAGGGAAGGTGTTACTAAAGTGGAATAGATCACCGGGTAAGTCTCACTACTCACTAATCCCAAACCGTAACTCCTATTACCGGGTAAGTCTCAAGGAATTAAGGAAAAGAACTATAACCTCAAACTAACACTCCAACTAAGGGAATATAATCAACCTTTACCGGGTAAGTCTCAGGCTAACTCACAAAGATGGAATGAAAGCACACTCAAACCCCAATAAAGGATAAACCTTTATTACCTACACTTATGATCTTTGGTAAACAAACAAAGGAATTACCGGGTAAGTCTCATCCTAAGCTTGCATTGAACCAGGAAAGGTGTAATAAGAATAAGATTTGGCAAACTCTAATACTTAACTCTCAGTTACGGATTAGATAAGTCACCTCGATCAGACGAATTCCACCCCGTCCGAGATGTTCATCGACTGAACGAGATACTTTAGGGTTAAGGATAAAGACTCGAGCTTTCAGGGTCCTACTGGAATTTAAGATTATTCTATCATTGTTTTTCCCACAACCTTCAGCCAATCACCCTAGAATCACACAAATAAATTAGCCACTCATTATCATGAATGCAATAATCAAATATAAGGGAAGAAGGTGAATAATTGAACACAAAAACCTTAAGAGAAAGGCTTCAATAACTGAATCAATTATCAAACAAACAAGCGTTCCTTGGATCACAATCCAACAAGACAATCAACAAGAAGGGAATCTAAGAAAGTTTTACAAAACCCTTCACAAAGCTATAAAAGCTATCAATCTTCCTTCAATCTTCCTTCAACCTTCAAAACGGTTCTTCAATCTCCCAGCTGTAGCGGGGTGTAACGGCTGTCTAAGCACGGTTGAATTTGTGGAAAATCCAACCCTTTTTACAGGAAAATTACCTCCCAAAGTTTAAAGATCTTAGAAAGATATTTTCCCATAAAATAGGTAAAATATATGAGCTGAATTATCTTCTTCCTTCCAGGAATCCAGCCTAAAAATATAAGATCCTCTTTCCAAAAATGAAAGATCTCAGCCAATAATAAAATATATCTCGGCGCGTCCAAGGTGTTCGCCTCGGTCGAGCAGCTCCTCTGGATCACCTCGGTCGAGATGGTACTGTAGCTGACCGAGGTGACTCTAAACTGAATGTGAAATCTCTCAAATCTGGTCCAAAGTGAATCTTCAATTCATTTCCATGTTTCCTGGATTCTTCCTTAAGCTCCTGAATGTAGCTCCAATGACTCCTTAGCTCCTTTAGCTCCATTTTGATGCAAAACGTGCCATTTTACCTACGATTACAACGAAACTTGGTGTAGACCTCGATTCCCGCAAAGGTTGATGAAACGACAATATAATCACATAATATACATCCAAACATGCAGATTATTGAAGATAAAACGTCTAAACATGTCCCAAAATATAGACAATAATTCATGCTATCAAAATACCCCATACTTAGCCCTTGCTTGTCCCAAAGCAAGTTCCAAATCTAAAATACAAGATAGAATGGATTATAAGTCATAAAGATCAATGAAAAAGTCTTTCAAAACATTTTAATGGTGTGCTCCATTCATAGATCACTCTAAGAGAATGCTTCATGGAGTTTAAAATCAAAATATGATCAAAACATTTTATAAATATAAGAAAGTTGTTCATCTTTGCATAAAATCATAGAATGCATAATAAATCATAATTATCGAAATTAATCATGTATAATCCAGTTTAAACCACTAAGTCATTCAACAAGCTCGAGGTCTCAAGGGCTTTCCAAAAGAGAAGGTCAAGAAACGTGTGAGGGTGGGATCACTGGGATGTATATAGGGAATGTGGTGCTAGAATCCGGGAAAAGGATCTTTACTTCACTTCCTTTGAACTTCAACATCTTCCACCAATAAGCTTTGCTTATTTTTACTTTTTACTTTACTTTTTGGGATGCATGGACAGAGGTGCACAATAATCGAAGCCTAGGAGATTAGCAATCATCAATTTCTCGAGATGCCTCAAACCCTTGATGCACATACCATGACCCGTTAGGAATATCGCTCAATCCGACTTTGGCAAGACACAAACACCCGGCTATGTGAATGGTGCCGAGTTACTCATCATCATGATTGACTTCCCCAAACCTATTTGTTTCTTTCTAACTTTCAGCC
Organism: Fagopyrum homotropicum; assembly: GCA_033239125.1. Classification (NCBI taxonomy): domain Eukaryota; kingdom Viridiplantae; phylum Streptophyta; class Magnoliopsida; order Caryophyllales; family Polygonaceae; genus Fagopyrum; species Fagopyrum homotropicum. The sequence goes on along the minus strand of BSWB01000006.1, from coordinate 68,483,684 downwards.
AACATCTCAACTTTTCTTTCACTTGCTTTTCACTTTTGCTTGCTTCCAAATTCCCGGATAGGTAAAAGGGAGGCAAATATGTATATGAGGGGCTAAGCATAATCAAGAAGAAGAAGAGAAGAGAATGAATTGCCTTGGTCTTTCCAGGAAGAAAGTGAGAGAACTCATCATGTGGTGTCAACCTTCAAATTCAACATAATTTGGATAAAAATAAAGTATTAAACATGCCAAAATTTCAAACAAAGCATTTAGCAACTTAAACACATCATAAAACCTTTCAAACATATAAAGATTTCAAAACCAGTCAGTCAACAAAATCATCACTGAGGTCATATCCAGATAAGAAGCACAAAAATCGTTTCGAAAACTGTTCCAGTTAAACCACCTCGGTCGAGATGTTCTAAGTCAACCGAGGTACTGCACCTCAATTGGTCAGAGTCACATCGGTCGAGGTCATAAATTTTTTTTTTTCAAATCAGTTTTTGACGTTTTTCTCAATCAAATAACCTGTATGCATGCATGTAGTCTCAGATAAGCATATAGAGCAAAATAAAACATAAATAACCATCGAGTCAAGTCATACATCCACATAAGTCGAATAATACATCCAAATACCTCATACTTGGGACACATTGTCCGAATGGGTCAAAATAAGTCTACAGAAACAAAGTACTCACCGGATAAAGCTGAGTTGCATAATAAATAAAGAAAATCCTGCAAGCTCTCAATAATCCCGATCCGGTGGTGGTGGTGGTGGCACGTACGGGTACTGAGATGGGTCAAATGGATAGCCCATGATATGTTGAAACTGAATCTCAGCCATCACATGCTGGTAATGTTGTCTCTCCTGCATCTCTCTGATGTCCAAGGACAGGGCAGCGTAGGAATCTATCATCTGATCCGTCAGATCATCGATCCGACGGTGAGCAACTAGATCCCTCTGCCTGTGTACCCTACGCCTAGCGGGACGTGCTGGTGCTGCAGCTGGCTCCTCCTCAGTCTCATCGTCATCTAAATCAATGACCGGCGTACTAGTCCCAGCTGTATCTGTGCTCGTATCCATGACAACACCGCCATCCTCATCATCATCATCATCCTTATCCTGCTCCTCAGCCTCATCCTCCTCAGCCGGCCCCTGAGTTGCTGCTGCTGCTGCCTCTCTAGCGTCCTCCATCAGCGGAATCCATGCAGTCTGCCAGTAATGCGGATCATACACAGAGAACTGAGATGACCATCTAATACCCTGGGGTGCAGTCTACTCCCAGGGCATTGCCACATACGGCATAGTAAGACCACGAGGAACCAGTATCCTCCGGGTGATCATCTCCTGAAGCCCGAGCGGCTTGGCAGCCGCCACCATAGTGCATGCACTCAAGTCAAGATCCATGTAACTCGCTATGTGAGTCACTATACCTCCACAACAGATATCCCCCTTGGCCTTCGCCTTTGTCCTGTGCAAATCCTTCGCTAGCATAACTCCAAAGTCCGGAACTCCTCCGGTCACCATGCAGTACAGACTCAACAGCTCACCCTGTCTGATCTTTTGGGGCATCTCAGTACGCGTCAGAAGAGTCTCACTAAAGATCCTGTGAGGAAGTCTAAAAGCCAGGTGAAATATAATCTTCTCCTTGGAATCTCCAGGTCGCCACCTGTCAGCGTGCTCAACCACATGAGCAATCTATCCCCAGAACTCAACAGTAGGGGCTGGGAAACCGAAAATGTCCCTCTAGTGGTCCATGGGAACTAAATAGGTCCGGTTCATCAACCGGTACTTGATGGCGCGCTCAGTGGGCAAGTAGGTGACGGAGCTAACAAACTCCAGGGTCGGCCGGAGCTCTAATCTCAGTAAACTGCTCCAGCCCCACCGCAGATATCATCCGCCTCAGATCCTCATCCACATGGAGGCAATCAAAAGCGGAAATCTCTAAAAATCGTGGTGCAACCATTGGCCGTGCCGCTATGTGGTCATAGTCGACCCGGTGACGCTCATGGATCACCGGTCTAGAGCGGCGTGAAGAAAAGAAGGAGAAGGAGAGGATTTGTCTCTCAACACAAGCTGCCTGTCAGAACTCATCTCTTCTATACTCTGTCAGACCACCTCGGTCTCTCTGATAAATCTCAAGAACACCTCGGCCGAGGCACAGGCCGACTGGACCGAGGCGAGGTGCTGTGCGATCGATTCTCTCAAAAAACCAGTTCTTTTCTCCCAATATCACTACCAAAGGTTCCTATGGGGTACTTAAACCTTTTTCAGCAAAATGCAGGGGCAACCAAATTCCAAATCAAAAGAAATCAGTGGAGAAGAGGAGGTTAGGGTTTTCTCGAATTTTACCCAAATTTGGCCGATTTCGTGCGTTTTCTCTACAGATTGGCACTTGCAATTTGATCCCTTATCCTTTCCTCTCAGTTTAGAAGCGAGAATCGTCAAAAACGGGTGAAAATCGAAGAAACGAGGTGACAAATGCGCCGCGGTCGAGAAGGAGGTAGAGGGAGGAGAGAGAAATCTCAGCCCCCTTTTATACCCTTTTCTGGAATTGCTGTCACCTCGGTCGAGATGGTCTCGACTGGAACAAGGTGTACGGACCAAGGTGGGTCTTCAGTAACCCTAGTCGCCTCGGTTGCTCAAGAATCATCTCGGTCGAAGTGCTGTGACAGCAACCGAGATGTGTCTCAGTCTTCTCAAATTCTCGAACTTCTGTCCTTCCTGTTTTGCTCCTGGGTTGTATTCCTTCCTTAGATGTCACCTGTTGTCTGTCTAGGATACCAAAAACAAAACAAAGCAATGCAAAAACAAACTATCTAAAGCTAGACTAGAAAAGGGAAAAGAAAGCAATACCTTGGGTTGCCTCCCAAGAAGCGCTTGATTTAAGGTCGTTAGCTGGACCGTACGGTATCCCTAAACGTGATGGGAGGTATCCTCACCCCATACTTCACCTTCATCATGGGGTGAGATAAGGAGGTTTATCAAATGTTCCAACAAGTGCAAGTGCTCATCGGGGAATGAATCGTCTATGGGTGGATCGTCCTTCTCGCGTGAAGAGGAAGGTAGCCGACTGAGGTGATCCGCAACAGAATTTTTGGATCCCTTCTTATCGCGGATCTCTAGGTCAAACTGTTGAAGCAAGAGAATCCATCGAATAAGGCGTGGCTTGGCATCCTTCTTAGCAAGCAAGTAACGAATGGCTGCATGGTCGGTGTAGACAATGACTTTCGCCCCTACTAAGTAAGAACGAAACTTCTTGAAAGCATATACAACCGCCAATAGCTCCTTCTCGGTGGTGGCGTAGTTACGCTGGGCTTCATCTAGCGTCTTGCTAGCGTAGTAGATGGCGGTGGTTCGCCCATCCTTCTTTTGTCCAAGAACCGCTCCTACCGCCACATCACTCGCATCGCACATGATCTCAAAGGGCAAGGTCCAATCCGGAGGCTTGATAATGGGAGCGGAGATCAACGCTTCCTTAATCCTATAAAATGCATCAAGATACTCCTGCGAAAACTCAAAAATAACATCTTTATTCAAGAGGTTAGTTAGTGGTTTAGAAATCTTTGAGAAGTCCTTGATGAATCTCCTGTAGAAACCTACATGCCCGAAAAAACTCCTCACACCTTTAACAGAACAAGGGGGAGGGAGTTTCTCAATGGTCTCGATCTTAGCGCGATCGACCTCAATACCTCGATTAGAAACGAAGTGTCCTAGCACAATGCCTTCATTAACCATAAAGTGACAATTCTCCCAATTCAGAACAAGATTAGTGTCTTCACATCTTTGTAGCACTAGAGAAAGGTTAGATAGGCAATCATCAAAAGAGGAACCATATACTGAAAAATCATCCATAAATACCTCCATGATCTCCTCTATATACTCGGAAAAGATAGCCATCATGCATCGCTGGAAGGTAGCGGGTGCATTGCATAATCCAAATGGCATCCTCCTATAAGCGAATGTCCCCCATGGACAAGTATAAGTAGTCTTCTCCTGATCATCTGGATGGATAGGAATATGAAAGAAGCCACTATAGCCGTCTAAATAGCAAAAATATGAATGTTGGGCCAACCATTCGAGCATTTGATCAATGAAGGGAAGTGGAAAATGGTCCTTCCGAGTGGCCACGTTGAGCTTCCTATAGTCGATGCACACCCTCCAGCCCGTGACGGTCCTAGTTGGGATTAACTCGTTGTTCTTATTCGTCATAACGGTCATCCCTCCTTTCTTCGGAACTACATGTATTGGGCTCACCCACTTGCTGTCCGAGATAGGAAATATGATACCTACATCCAACAACTTCAGAATTTCTTTCTTCACAACCTCTTTCATGATTGGATTTAACCGTCTTTGAGGTTCCCGTGAAGTCTTATGATCGTCCTCCATTAGTATTCTATGCATGCAGATAGAAGGCTTAATGCCAATAAGATCATCAATAGTGTAACCCAAAGCCTTTTGATGCTTCCTCAAGACATGCATTAGTTTAGATAATTCAGATTCGGAGAGGGAAGCACTAACGATGACGGGATAAGTAGAATCCGGTCCAAGAAAAACATACCTCAAGTGACTGGGGAGTTGTTTAAGCTCCACAACTGGGGGTGCTTTCTGAGGGGGATCCTTGCTTCTTCCTTCCAGTGGAGTAGATCGAAGAACTGGACTTTTAGAAGTCTCAGTTGACATCATCTCGCTTTCGACCTCGGTCGAGGTCCAGAGAGGTTGACCGAGATGTTCTTCAGTCACCTCGCTTGGTCCAGAAAGTGCCTCGGTCGAGGTACTGCAACTGGAACCGAAATTGGAGATCTTCTTCTCCTGTAGTAGTCTATCAATTTTAGCCCCTGGATCTTCTTCCAGCGCCTTTAAGCTCCGTATATCTGCATCACAAGAAGCATCTATACCTTCCTCCATTAAGCTAAAACTAATAACTTTTTCAAGTGGATCTTTAATAAGGATAGAGCTCACCAATTCTCTTGATTCTTCTTCATCATAGATGTTGAAGATATCATCTCCTAGCTTCTCTCCCTTCATTACCGCAAGTAATGCAAACTCCACTTCATCTCCACCAATGTTGAACTTTAGCTTGGCGTTCTTACAATCCACATTGCAACCCGAAGTTGCTAGAAATGGTCTCCCAAGAATGATAGGAACGGGATAATCTGCGGGAATGTCAAGCACAACAAAGTCTATAGGTAAATAGAAGTTACCTAACTTAACCGGAACGTCCTCCAAAATGCCCACGAGATGGGTAATGGAGTGGTCCGCCATGTATAACCGTATCTTCACCGGCTTGAGCTCTCCAAGTCCGATCTTAACACATAGCTCTAGCGGGATGATGCTCACGCTGGCTCCTAGATCACATAAGGCTTTACAAGTGACATCCCCAACTTGAATGGGAATGCAAAATGAGTCGGGATCTCTCAACTTGGGTGGCATCTTCTCCTTCATGATTTGAATAAGCTCCGAGGATTTAGATGTCATCCTCACTTCACCAAAGTCTTCCAACTTCCTCTTCCTTGATAGAATCTCTTTCAAGAACTTCCCATAGGCGGGCATCCCTAGAATAGCATCAAGGAAAGGGATGTTAATGTGTAGTTTATTCATCAAGTCAAGGAACTTACCAAAATGCTTATCTAGATGTGCTCTGACCCTTGACTGGGGGAATGGAAGTGGTGGTTTATATGCAGGAGGTGGAATATAAACTTCAGTTTCATCCTCCGCTTTCTGTGGCTCCACCTCGGTTGGCATCTCGGCCGAAGTGTTCTTTGACTGTATCTGGACTGAGGTGGTCTTCGTCTGAACTAGCATCGACCGAGGCACTGGATCTGCAGTCTTCAGTCCGCTTCTCGTCGTTATTGCCATGATCTGTCCTTTAGGGTTGCTTTCCGTCCTTGCTGGAAGCTTCCCTGGATCTCTTGGCGCTTCATTCGCCTTGTTAAAGAATTGTTGTTCTAAGGCTTTTTGTGCCTTCGAAAATGAAGTCATGGACGTCTCGTAGAGTTGAGCTTGATCAAGATGTCCTCCAGCACCGCATCTTTCTTTTCCGGCTGGGACGAACTCGATCCTTGCTCTTGGCTCTTCAATTGAGTAGAAGAAGAAGAAGAAGAGAGGAAAGAATTAGAGGAGTCATTCGAATTGGAGTTAGAGTAAGGGTTACCCGAGTTTTGGTTGTTTGCCCTCCAATTATTGCTGTTGGATCCTCTATTGTTGTTGTAGTTATTGTTCCGGGAACCGTTGTTGTTGTTCCGGTAACTATTGTTGTTCCTTGATCCTTGATCTTCCTTCTTGGTTTGAGCAAATAAAAGTTCTTTCAATTGTTTCACATCATTCTTCAAAGAAGTGAGTTGATCATTGTTAGGTGGAGCATCTTGAAAGTTGACTCTTTTAACTCCACCTTCAGCTCCTTGGTGGGAGTACTTCCCATGTGCAAAGCTTGCTTCTCTATGAACTCCCAAGCTCCGTCAATCGGCATGTCAATGAACATGCCGGCGGATAGTAGTTGAAGGTTGAACTGGGTGTTTCCGTCTAGTCCCTTGAAGTATATCTCCAACAACTCTATCTTTGGAATCCCATGATGTGGGCAATCCAAAAGAATGTCTTTAAATCTCTCCCATGACTTGGACAAGCTCTCCTTGTCCTTCATGATGAATGCATTAATTTTTCCTCTCATTTCAGCACTTTTAGAGGGGGGAAAGAATTTAGTTAAGAACTCCGTCGTCATCTCCTCCCAAGTATTGATTTTTCCTGGAGGAAGAGATTGATACCAAGTAAGTGCTCTATCTTTCAAAGAAAAGTAGAAAGGCCTTAGCTTGTAGTTGTTGTTTTCTATTCTTGAAGGTCTCAAGGTCTCCATCAAGATCTCATAGTTTAGTAGATGTTGATGCGGAGATTCCCTCTCTAGCCCTCCAAACTGGCATTGGCGAATCATGGAAAGACCTTGCGGTTGAAGCTCATAATCATGGTCCGCCGGATCACCTAGGTTGACTCCTGGACGCCTCAGTTGCTGATTGGGGTCCATCCTTTGCCATAGGTGATAACAAGATTTATGACTTAGGATTAGGTAATCATTTAGATATATTTCTCACTCATTCATGCACGTTTTGGCATTGGTTCATGACGTCTTCGCTCAATTCATGCACATTTCTAGAAAAGACGTCTACACTACCTTTTATCGGTTTTGTAGGTAATTCGGGGATCTATTGGACGTTAATCGATACATTTGAGGGCCAAGCCTCATGATGGTACACATCCAAAGCCTTGGAGGAGCATAATTGGATCAACAAAGGACACAAAGACCACCATTGGTGCAAGCAATGGAGCAACTCATGGCTAGACGATCATAGCATGCTTCTGTTGAAGAAAATCGACCTACACCCAGGAAAATCGGCCGATTTTTTCCTCTGGGTCGATTTTTAGGCCTTTGACAGCTTAAGCCACGTGTCCCACGATCTCTTGTCCGTCCTTGCTCTTGGTGGAGAATATAAGTGGTCCTTCAGGTGGTTGCTGAGCATCTCTCCTCTCCCACACTCTCATTGACAGCTCATCAATTTTGGTAGGAAGATTGGAGGAGAAGAAAAGCTCTCAAAGATTGAAGGAAGAAGAAGAACACCATTCTAGGAGTTTAGAGTGATTTTGAGTGATATTGTAGTCTTGGATTGAAGAACTAATTGCAAGGATTGTTAAGAACGTTTTGAATCTTCATTTAAGAGTTTGTAAGTCTTGCTACAACTTGGATTTTGTTGAGATTTATTGGTTTGCTTGCTCATCTTTCATTATCCATCTATGAACACCATGTATGCTTGTTTGATGATTTCGGATCTTGATATGCATATTATTGGCTAGTTTATTGTGATTCTAGAGTGATGGATTGATGGTTATGGCTTGGGTGATGATAGGATGGACTTATATGTTAGTTTAGGATGATTTGTATGCACGAAACCCATTCCAGAGACAAAAATCGACCTGTTCTTCATCTAGATCGTCCGATTTTTTGTATGATCCACCCGATTTTCTTCTCTGTTGCTCTTTAATTGATGAATCTGCATGCTAGGGTCTTTGTTTGTTAAATCCTAGTGTTTGTCAAGCCTAATTTAGCTTAGTACCACCTAATGCTACCAACCTAAGTGAGGGAAGAGATCTACCCGATGATTTCCGATCTTAGATACCTAAGACGATGAATGCTAGGTAGTAGTGAGCCTCATAAGCCGCTATTGGATTGAGTGTGCTAGGATTATTGCTTGAGATTTCCCTATTCCGAGACTTACCCGGTAAGGAGAGGGTTACCCTTAAGTAGTATCTAGTTTGTGTAGAATTCCTTACTCTAACCCCTAGAGACTTACCCGGTAATAGGAGTTTGATGCGGGATTAGTGAAGTGAGAGACCTACCCGGTAATTGCTTCCATTAGCGAAACATTCTTTCCCCAATACCGCAACTTGTCCTTAGAACCCTTAGAACCTTGAGTCCAATGCCATAACCGGAAATCTTGACCTCTAGAATCTACTTTTCTCTCTTGATCATATACTTGTGTTTTGTGTTACTTACTCGTTTGCTAGCTCAATTTGTTAGTTGTTTTATCACCTTGCTTGACTTGTGATCTTTGTTTGATCACCACAAAAACCAACAAAAACATTACGTTTTCCATTTTCTTTATTCCTCATCTTATCTTAGTCTAGATTTACACTATCTTTGATCATTCCTTACTCGATTTCACCTTAGTCTTTGTGTTCGACCTCGGAATACTTACCTTTCTACAAACGTCCCGTACACTGCGGGTTCGCTAGGAGTTAGGATAAATATAACGAGTATAAATTTAAGACTTATTGCGTGCACATCACACGATTCTAGCGTAACAAGTTTTTGGCGCCGTTGCCGGGGACTAGGTCTAGATTGAGTCATTTCGTGATTGTTTATAGTGTAGATCTTTCTTGTTGCTTTTGATCTCTCTTTGGTGTGTGTCTTTGCTTTTCAGGACATCATCTCTCTCTTTAGGTGTATGCGAAGATCTCGTGGCAAGGATTTAGCTCCATTCGATCCCGAACCGGAGAAAACCCTTCGATCTAGATCCAAGAACATCCGAAAAGAGAAAGAGATGGCCGGAAGAAACCTCCAAGCTGAGTTGGATGAAGCCTTAGAGCAAATAAGGCTAAGAGATGAGCTTTTGGAGGAAGAAAGGAGACTTGCCAATGAGAGGCAAGAGGAAACTAGGAGGGAGATTGAGGAGATTAGGCAAGCCCTTGTTCAAGGAGAGCTTAATCGCCGACAACCTCCACCTCCTCCACCACCGGTGGAACAACCGCAGCCGGCGGCTAATGTTAGGGTTGTGCCCATTGCCATTGAAGAGCCACAAACCTTAGGGAGACGTATGGATCCGGCACAAAGAGCACACCGTCCGGGTGTGAACTTAGGAGATCCCGCAGCCCACAACTATGAGCTCCGCCCTCAAGTTCTACAAATGATCCGGCATAATCAATTTGGAGGGATGGAAGGAGAGTCTCCTCACCAACATTTGATGAACTACGAGATTTTGATGGAGACTCTTAGACCGCCAAGATTGGAGAGCAACAACCATAAGCTTAGGGCTTTCTCCTTCTCTCTTAAGGACAAAGCCTTGGCTTGGTATCAATCTATTCCACAAGGGCGAGTTGGTACTTGGGAGGAGATGACAACCGAGTTTTTGACTAAGTTCTTCCCACCTTCCAAGACTACCGAGTTAAGAGGGAAGATCAATGCCTTCGTGATGAAGGATAGAGAGAGTTTGTTTAAGTCTTGGGAGAGATTCAAGGACCTTCTCCTAGATTGTCCACACCATGGCATACCGAAAATTGAGCTATTGGAGATCTACTTCAAGGGACTTGATGAAGATAGCCAATTCAAGCTTCAATCCCTTTCCGGTGGGACTTTCATGGAGAAGCATGTAGATGATGCTTGGGAGTTTGTGGAGAAGCAAGCTCTAGTAATTGAGAAGTACTCCCATAAGAAGAGTGAAGGGAGAAAGGCGGGAGCATATGAGGTGAGTGAGGTCACCATGAGCAACTTCAAGCTCGACGCCATCAACAACGAGCTAAAGTCCTTGAGGGAGTTGTGTGCTACAACTTTGAAGAGTCAAGCAACCCCTCAAGTGCTTCCACAAGCCAACCTATCTTCCAAGGAGGAGGATGTGAATTACATGGGAAGGGGCAATTACAACAATTATCAAGGCCCAAGGAACTTCAACAACAACCGGCAATTCAACAATTACCGGCCCAACCATAACCATCCCGGGTTTTCTTACTCTAACCCGGATGGAGCCTTGAACCCTCCCGCTTCTACAAGCACAACTCCACCACCAAGAGCTTCACAAGAACCTCCACCCGGATTCACTCAACCTCCAAAGGATAGAACCGAAATGATGTTTGAGCAATTGCTTGGAAGGTTGAGGGGTCTTGAGAGCACGGTGACTTCTATCTCAAAGGCTCAAAAGGTGTTGGAAGCACAAGTCTTCCAAAAGGCGGGTGAAGCACATAGAGATCCGGGAAAGCTTCCCGGAAGAACCGAAGAAAACCCAAGAGGCCAAGTGTTGGCTATTACAACAAGAGGTGGGTTAAGCATGAAGGATCCCTTGCCCAAGGAGAATGCTAAAGGGAAGCAAGTGGTGAATGAAGAAGAAACTTTGCAAGGAGATGGAGGCAAGAGCAAGGATGTAGAGCCAACCTATGTGGCACCGCCTCCATACAAGCCACCACTACCGTTCCCTCAATCACGAGCAAGAGCTCGCTTGGACAATCACTTTGGTAAGTTCCTTGAACTAATGTCTAAATTGCATATTAACATTCCGTTCATGGATGCTATTTTAGGGTTGCCGGCATATGGCAAATTCTTGAAGGAAATACTCTCCAACAAAAGGAAGTTGGAGGAGTATGGTGAGATAAGGATGACTAAGAGATCCTCGGAGTTGATTCAAACGATGAAGGAGGAGATGCCTCCCAAGCTAAGGGATCCGGGATCCTTTTGTGTGCCAATCGGAGTAGGAGAAGTGAAGTATGATGCCCTATGTGATCTTGGGGCAAGTGTAAGCATCATCCCGCTTGCACTTTGCAACAAGGTTGGGCTAGGAGAGCCAAAGCCGGTCAAGATGACCCTTTACATGGCGGACCGCTCAATCACTCATCCGGTTGGGATCTTGGAAGACATCCCGGTGCAATTAGGGAAGTTCTATGTGCCCATAGACTTCGTTGTTTTGGATATCCCGGCGGACTATCCGGTTCCTATCATCTTGGGGAGACCTTTCCTAGCTACTTCCGGATGTCTAGTGGATTGCAAGAATGGGACTCTCTCCTTCAACATTGGAGAAGAGAACATCAAGTTCAAGCTATCAACAATGATGAAAGGGCCAACCCTTGATGAGGATATATTCAACATAGTTGAAGAAGAGGAGTCTAGAGAGGTTGTGAGCTCAATCTTGCTCAAGGATCCACTTGAGAGAGTTCTTAGCTCAAGCTTGATGGAGGAAGGAGTTGAGGAGAGTAGCAATGAAGTGATCAAGGCCTTGAATGCATTGGACGAGCTACCAAGTGTTGGGTTTGAAGTGCTAGAAGAAGAGGAAAACTGCCAGAAAAATCGGACTGGGGGCCAAAAATCGGCCGATTTTTGTACTTGTGCTGAAATTTCAGCCAGTTTTGCCAAAACAGAAACTCAGATCGACCCCCCTTCAGAAAAATCGACCGATTTTTCTTCCTGGGTCGATTTTCCTGAGTCTTTTCAGCATCAACCACTTGAGTGTGAGCAATCATCAAGGGACTTCAAGGAGGCTTCCATGGCTTTGCAATCATCTCAACCTACATTGCATGGATCGTCTCCAACCGAAAAAGGTCCTCCTCAACTTGATCTTAAACCTCTTCCTTCTCATTTAAAGTATGCTTTCCTTGGTTCAAATTCTACTTATCCGGTGATTGTGAATGCATCTTTGAATGATGATGAGCTTAATAGGTTGTTGAATGAATTGAAACTGCATAGAAAGGCAATAGGATACACCATTGATGATCTTGTTGGCATCAAGCCCTCTTTGTGCATGCATATGATAATGATGGAAGATAATCATAAACCCTCTATTGAACATCAAAGAAGATTGAATCCCATAATGAAAGAGGTAGTTAAGAAGGAGATCATAAAGTTGCTAGATGTGGGAATTATCTACCCTATCTCGGATAGTAAGTGGGTTAGTCCCGTTCATGTAGTACCTAAGAAGGGTGGGATGACCGTAGTGACTAATGAGAACAATGAACTAATCCCCACTAGAACGGTTACGGGATGGAGGATGTGTATTGATTATAGAAAGCTTAACATGGCCTCTAGGAAAGATCACTTCCCTCTCCCTTTCATTGACCAAATGCTAGAAAGGTTAGCTCAACATTCCCATTTTTGCTACCTAGATGGCTATAGTGGATTCTTCCAAATCCCTATCCACCCCGATGACCAAGAGAAAACCACCTTTACATGTCCATGGGGAACTTTTGCATATAGGAGGATGCCATTTGGGTTGTGTAATGCACCCGCCACCTTCCAAAGGTGTATGATGGCTATCTTTTCAGAATACATAGAAAATATCATGGAAGTGTTCATGGATGATTTCTCTGTTTATGGTTCTTCTTTCGATGATTGCTTGGCTAACTTGTCACTAGTATTGCAAAGATGTGAGGAGACAAATCTTGTCTTGAATTGGGAAAAATGTCACTTCATGGTAAGTGAAGGTATCGTGTTAGGACACTTGGTGTCTAACCGTGGCATTGAGGTTGATAGGGCCAAGATTGAAACGATAGAGAAGTTGCCACCACCTACCTCGGTGAAAGGGGTAAGGAGTTTCTTAGGGCATGCCGGTTTTTACCGGAGGTTCATTCAAGATTTCTCTAAAATTTCTAAGCCCCTTACTAACCTACTAATGAAGGATGTTGAATTTGTTTTCTCCAAAGATTGCCTTGAGGCTTTTTGTAGGTTGAAGAACGCTTTGATCTCCGCACCTATAATGCAACCTCCGGATTGGAGTTTACCGTTTGAGATCATGTGTGATGCAAGCGATGTAGCCATTGGGGCTGTTTTGGGGCAAAGGAAAGATGGGCGAAGTCATGCCATTTATTATGCTAGCAAGACGCTAGATGATGCCCAACTCAACTATGCCACAACCGAGAAAGAGTTGCTAGCGGTAGTGTATGCCTTTGAGAAGTTTCGGTCATACCTTGTTGGGGCGAAGGTCATTGTTTATACGGATCATGCTGCGATCCGTTACCTCCTTACAAAGAAGGATGCCAAGCCTAGGTTGATTCGGTGGATCCTTCTTCTTCAAGAGTTTGACTTGGAAATCCGGGACAAGAAGGGATCCGAGAACTCCGTGGCGGATCACCTTAGTAGACTCTCACCGATAGAGCTTGAGAGAGATGACATCCCGATTGATGACTCATTCCGGGATGAGCAATTGCAAATGGTGGAGGAATGCTTATTCCAAGTGTCTAGGGGAAGTGAGCCATGGTACGCCGACATTGTGAACTATCTTGTGTGTGAGAAAGTGCCTCCCGGTTTGACATATGCCCAAAGGAAGAAGTTCTTCAAAGATGTGAGGCACTACTATTGGAGTGAACCACTTTTGTTCAAAAGAGGGCCGGATGGGATGTTTAGAAGATGCATACCGGAGGATGAGGTGGAGAGTGTGATCCGCCATTGTCATTCCTTGCTATGTGGAGGGCATGCTAGTGCACACAAGACATGTGCGAAAGTGCTACAATCGGGTTTCTTTTGGCCAAGTTTGTTCAAGGACGTGCAAGGCTTTGTGGTAGCTTGTGATGCTTGCCAAAGGACGGGCAACATCTCAAGGAGAAATGAGATGCCCTTGAACAACATACAAGAGGTGGAAATATTTGATGTGTGGGGTGTGGACTTCATGGGGCCATTCCCTTCTTCATGTGGCAACCTCTACATCCTATTGGCGGTTGACTATGTTTCGAGATGGGTGGAGGCAATCGCCTCTCCTACAAATGACGCCAAGGTCGTGGTGCGGTTCTTCAACCGAGTGATCTTTCCTAGGTTTGGAACACCTAGGGTGATCTGATAACAAGATTTATGACTTAGGATTAGGTAGTCACTTAGATAGATTCCTCATTCATTCGTGCGAGTTTTGACATTGATTCATGACGTCTTCGCTAAATTCACGCACATTTCTAGAAAAGACGTCTACACTACCTTTTATCGGTTTTGTAGGTAATTCGGGGATCTATTGGACGTTAATCGATACATTTGAGGGCCAAGCCTCATGATGGTTCACATCCAAAGCCTTTTAGGAGCATAATTGGATCAACAAAGGACACAAAGACCACCATTGGTGCAAGCAATGGATCAACTCATGGCTAAACGAGCATAACAAGTTTCTGCTGAAGAAAATCGGACCAGCAAGCAGCTAAGTGGTCCCTCGATCTCTTGCCCGTCCTTGCTCTTGGTGGAGAATATAAGTGGTCCCTCAGGTGGTTGCTGAGCATCTCTCCTCTCCCACACTCTCATTGACAACTCATTTTTGATCTTGGAGAAAGATTGGAGGAGAAGAAAAGCTCTCAAAGATTGAAGGAAGAAGAAGAACACCATTCCAAGAGTTTAGAGGGATTTTGAGTGATTTTGCAATCTTGGATTGAAGAACTAATTACAAGGATTGTTAAGAACGTTTTGAATCTTCATTTTAGAGTTTGTAAGTCTTGCTACAACTTGGATTTGGCTGAGATTTATTGATTTTGCTTACTCATCTTTCATTACTCATCTATGAACACCATGTATGCTTGTTTGATGATTTCGGATCTTGATATGCATATTATTGGCTAGTTTCTTGTGATTTTAGAGTGATGGATTGATGGTTATGGCTTGGGTGATGATAGGATGGACCTATATGTCAGTTTAGGATGATTTGTATGCACGAAACCCACCCCAGGAAGAAAAATCGACCTGTTCATCAGATAAATCGGCCGATTTATCTGAAGAACAGCCCGATTTATTCTCCTGTTGCTCTTTAAATGATAAATCTGCATGTTGGGGTCCTTGGTTGTTTAAATCCTAGTGTTTATTAAGCCTAATTTAGCTTAGAATCACCTAATGTTACCAACCTAAGTGAGGGAAGAGATCTACCCGATGATTTCCGATCTTAGATACCTAAGATGATGAATGCTAGGTAGTAGTGAGCCTCATAAGCCGCTATTGGATTGAGTGTGCTAGGATTATTGCTTGAGATTTCCCTATTCCGAGACTTACCCGGTAAGGAGAGGGTTACCCTTAAGTAGTATCTAGTTTGTGTGGAATTCCTTACTCTAACCCCTAGAGACTTACCCGGTAATAGGAGTTTGATACGGGATTAGTGAAGTGAGAGACCTACCCGGTAATTGCTTCCATTAGCGAAACATTCTTTCCCAAACACCACAGCTTGTCCTTAGAATCCTTAGAACCTTGAGTCCAATGCCATAACCGGAAATCTTGACCTCTAGAATCTACTTTTCTCTCTTGATCATATACTTGTGCTTTGTGTTACTTACTCGTTTGCTAGCTAAATTTGTTAGTTGTTTTATTTCCTTGCTTGACTTGTGTTCTTTATTTGATCACCATAAAAACCAACAAAAACATTGCGTTTTTCCATTTTCTTTGTTCCTCATCTTATCTTAGTCTAGATTCACACTATCTTTGATCATTGCTTGACTCGATTTCACCTTAGTCTTTGTGTTCGACCTCGGAATACTTACCTTTCTACAAACGTCCCGTACACTGCGGGTTTCACTAGGTAGTTTAGGATTTAGTTCGAGTTTATAAATGTAAAGCTTTTTGTGCTATTTCCTAGCGTGACATGATCATAAGCGATGGAGGGAAGCACTTCACCAATAGGAATTTTGGAGCACTTTTGGCCAAGTATGGGGTGACTCATAAGGTGGCAACACCTTACCATCCCCAAACTAGTGGCCAAGTGGAGATCTCCAACCGGGAGATCAAGGCCATTCTTGAGAAGACGGTATCAAGGACGAGAAAAGATTGGGCTATGAAGCTCGATGATGCCTTGTGGGCATATAGGACCGCCTTTAAAACACCAATTGGCACCACTCCTTACTAGTTGGTCTATGGAAAGTCTTGCCACCTTCCGGTAGAGATGGAGCATCGAGCATATTGGGCTATAAGGTGGCTAAATTTTGATCTAAAGGAGGCCGGAGAAAAGCGGTTGCTAGACATAAACGCCCTTGAGGAGATCCGGTTGGATGCATATGAGAATGCTCGGATCTACAAGGAGAGAACCAAGCGATGGCATGATAAGAGGATCATCCCAAAGGAGTTGAGTGAAGGCGACCTTGTCCTTCTCTTCAACTCGAGGTTGCGGCTCTTCCCCGGAAAGCTCAAATCAAGATGGACCGGGCCATATGTGGTGAAGAAAGTTTTTCCTCATGGAGCGGTGGAGATAGGAGGAGATCATTGTGGTAACTTCAAGGTGAATGGGCATCGATTGAAGAAGTACATCCCGGAAGCCCCGGTGGAAGTGATTGCCCCACTTCACCTTGATTAAAACGCTCCTGAATTTGGTCAAGCTAATGACCTTAAAGAAGCGCTTAATGGGAGGCAACCCATTGGTACATATTTTTCCCTTTCTTTTTCTTGCTTTTGCTTGATCTTACTCTTGGCGTGCTTTGTTTTTCCTTTGTGTTTCTGGGTGCTAGATCTTGTTGATTGTCATGAGTTATGAGATGTTGGAGGTCATGTGAAGGCCTCATGGAATGGTTGAAGAAGCAAGATCCGAGCACATGGACAAGGAAGAAAGCACCCAGGAAATCGGACTGTTCATGCACAAAATCGGCCGATTTTCCTGGGTCGCTTGGCCGATTTTTCCTCTGTAAAGAAAAGTGATGATCTCCAATCGAGCATGGGTGGAGCGGACGTGGAACTTGGACGGCTTGCGGTGCCAAGCGCGGGTTCCGACACCATAATGAACATCAAGAGCTCTCTACCATCCTTGATCGATCATCCACCAGCATCATCCAATGAGAACCGAAATACCAAAGCATCACCAATTTTACATTGTGAGGACTCTCTTTCACTTCTTTATTTAGTCTACACATTAGGGACAATGTGTTTCTAAGTATGGGGTGGGGTTTTCATGATCACTTGCATGATTAGCATCTAGGATAGTTTAATTTTGTCACATGTTTCATTATGTCTTGCATTGTACATACATATTTCGAAAAATCAAAAAAAATTCAGAAAATTTTAAAAATTTTAGTGCTTCTAGGCTTGGATATGACCCTAATGATGAACCTTGTCTTGTGGATTGGCTATGGATGGCCTTATGTGTTAAATTGATGAATGTATATGTGGACTTGAAGTACTTCTCTTGAAACCATGAATGATTTGTGATCATGAATGTTTGCCTTGATTGAATTGAGTATTGAAAGTCGAAATTGCATGCTAGTTCTTGCACATCATTTAGGAATGAATAAGGCAATTCATCTTTCTCTACTTCTCATCTTGATCATGTTGCTTGAGCACCTCAATTGAGATAAATTTGACCTCTTTTGACCCATCCGGGAATAGGAGCATGCTAGTGTGTTGATGTGTGTGAAAAGCAAGTGTGGGGTGAAGTTGTTGATGAAAGAATGATGTGAATGAAATGCTAAAATTGTTGTGAAAGTGTAGACAAAAATATAGGTTTGGGGACGTTGGTTTAAATGACAAGTAACTCGGTACACTTCACATAATCGGGTGTTGGTGCCTTGCCAAAGTCAAATAAACCGATAGTTCTAACGAGCTTTGGTATGTGTGCCCGGTGTGGATGCATCTCGAAAAATAGAAAAAGCCCGAGAATGGCCAATCACCAAGGTTTCGGCTTTTGCACACCAATGCCATTGTCTCAAAAATAAAAGAAAGAAAAGAAAATGAAGAAAAATATACACTTGAGGGAAGTTGATAAGAAAATTTGAAGTTGTGGTTGTTTAGTTCCTTTCCCGGATTAGCATCACATAGCCTAGAAAATTCCCACCTAATCACAACGTTTCTTGGCCTTCTATTTTACAAGTCCTTTTGACCTACTTGCATGTGTGTAAGACTAAGTGATTTAGATTGGACATGCTCATGATCATCTTGACTTCTTCATCTTTACATTTCATCGCATGCTATCAAGTTAAGTGTAATTGTCTTTTCATGCTTTCATTTATTTGATGCATAATTGCTTGTCCATTGCCATGAAACATGACTATGAAGGTGATCCAAAATTAGAAGCACAACTCCAAAAGATTTTGCCATTTTTCTACATGCATAAATCATGTCATCTCTTAGTCTATAGTTGGGAATTTGCTCGGGGACGAGCAAACCTTAAGTATGAGGTATTTTTGATAACAAGATTTATGACTTAGGATTAGGTAATCATTTAGATATATTTCTCACTCATTCATGCACGTTTTGGCATTGGTTCATGACGTCTTCGCTCAATTCATGCACATTTCTAGAAAAGACGTCTATACTACCTTTTATCGGTTTTGTAGGTAATTCGGGGATCTATTGGACGTTAATCGATACATTTGAGGGCCAAGCCTCATGATGGTACACATCCAAAGCCTTGGAGGAGCATAATTCGATCAACAAAGGACACAAAGACCACCATTGGTGCAAGCAATGGAACAACTCATGGCTAGACGATCATAGCATGCTTCTGTTGAAGAAAATCGACCTACACCCAGGAAAATCGGCCGATTTTTTCCTCTGGGTCGATTTTTAGGCCTTTGACAGCTTAAGCCACGTGTCCCACGATCTCTTGTCCGTCCTTGCTCTTGGTGGAGAATATAAGCGGTCCTTCAGGTGGTTGTTGAGCATCTCTCCTCTCCCACACTCTCATTGACAGCTCATCAATTTTGGTAGGAAGATTGGAGGAGAAGAAAAGCTCTCAAAGATTGAAGGAAGAAGAAGAACACCATTCTAGGAGTTTAGAGTGATTTTGAGTGATATTGTAGTCTTGGATTGAAGAACTAATTGCAAGGATTGTTAAGAACGTTTTGAATCTTCATTTAAGAGTTTGTAAGTCTTGCTACAACTTGGATTTTGTTGAGATTTATTGGTTTGCTTGCTCATCTTTCATTATCCATCTATGAACACCATGTATGCTTGTTTGATGATTTCGGATCTTGATATGCATATTATTGGCTAGTTTATTGTGATTCTAGAGTGATGGATTGATGGTTATGGCTTGGGTGATGATAGGATGGACTTATATGTTAGTTTAGGATGATTTGTATGCACGAAACCCATTCCAGAGACAAAAATCGACCTGTTCTTCATCTAGATCGTCCGATTTTTTGTATGATCCACCCGATTTTCTTCTCTGTTGCTCTTTAATTGATGAATCTGCATGCTAGGGTCTTTGTTTGTTAAATCCTAGTGTTTGTCAAGCCTAATTTAGCTTAGTACCACCTAATGCTACCAACCTAAGTGAGGGAAGAGATCTACCCGATGATTTCCGATCTTAGATACCTAAGACGATGAATGCTAGGTAGTAGTGAGCCTCATAAGCCGCTATTGGATTGAGTGTGCTAGGATTATTGCTTGAGATTTCCCTATTCCGAGACTTACCCGGTAAGGAGAGGGTTACCCTTAAGTAGTATCTAGTTTGTGTGGAATTCCTTACTCTAACCCCTAGAGACTTACCCGGTAATAGGAGTTTGATGCGGGATTAGTGAAGTGAGAGACCTACCCGGTAATTGCTTCCATTAGCGAAACATTCTTTCCCCAATACCGCAACTTGTCCTTAGAACCCTTAGAACCTTGAGTCCAATGCCATAACTGGAAATCTTGACCTCTAGAATCTACTTTTCTCTCTTGATCATATACTTGTGTTTTGTGTTACTTACTCGTTTGCTAGCTCAATTTGTTAGTTGTTTTATCACCTTG
Source organism: Fagopyrum homotropicum (assembly GCA_033239125.1). Classification (NCBI taxonomy): domain Eukaryota; kingdom Viridiplantae; phylum Streptophyta; class Magnoliopsida; order Caryophyllales; family Polygonaceae; genus Fagopyrum; species Fagopyrum homotropicum. The sequence goes on along the minus strand of BSWB01000006.1, from coordinate 68,463,795 downwards.
CTTGACTTGTGATCTTTGTTTGATCACCACAAAAACCAACAAAAACATTACGTTTTCCATTTTCTTTATTCCTCATCTTATCTTAGTCTAGATTTACACTATCTTTGATCATTCCTTACTCGATTTCACCTTAGTCTTTGTGTTCGACCTCGGAATACTTACCTTTCTACAAACGTCCCGTACACTGCGGGTTCGCTAGGAGTTAGGATAAATATAACGAGTATAAATTTAAGACTTATTGCGTGCACATCACACGATTCTAGCGTAACAATAGGGTCCGTGGAATACCTGCAAAAAGAGCATCTCGGACTGGCATCCGAGGTGGAAGTATCTCGACCAGGGCAGCAGGTACTGGATTTTGCCTCAGTCGAGGATTTGGAGCAGGGTCTTCCCTCGGTCGAGGATCTGGGTTCGGTCGAGGTAGATAATGGTCTCGTAAAGCTGTCATATCTACTTCGATCGCCTCAGTCCTTGTGCGAGTTTCTTCCCTTTCCAGTCTCAGCTCTTCCTTGCTGAGGCATAGTTGTTCTAACGCCTCCTTCAATTCGGCCTCAAGATCGCGATTATCCTGATTGGCCATCTTCGCTTCTTTCAAGTGTCTTTTGTATGTCTTCTCTAGTTTGGGATCGTAAGGAACGATTTCCTTCCCAGCACGGGTTCTTCGCATAAACCTAAGAAAAAAACCTGCGAAAGTCACTCAAGTAGAGTGGTTAGTAGAAACAGGGGCAAGCGCCCCGAAAGCCAACCGCAACCGGCTCGGTCTAGACCAAGTCCCCGGCAACGGCGCCAAAAACGTGTTCGCTCCAAACGGTGTGTGCAAGCTTTAAATTTATAACCCTAGATGTAAGCTTAAAACAAGGATGCGAACCCGCAGTGTATGGGTCAATCGTAGTAAAAAGCAAGAAATTCCGTGGTGTCGATCTCAGGGACTTAGTGAAACAAAGCAGGTATAGGTTGTCTATGTAATTACTAACCACAAAAGCGATTAAAGCAATCAAAGATGATAATATAGTCAATTAGGGAAATATGCAATTCTAGGGATTAAAGCATCTAGTTGTGGTTCCAACTCAAGATCTAAAGATAAAGCGGACAAAGCTGAGGTTTTACAAAGGGAAGGTGTTACTAAAGTGGAATAGATCACCGGGTAAGTCTCACTACTCACTAATCCCAAACCGTAACTCCTATTACCGGGTAAGTCTCAAGGAATTAAGGAAAAGAACTATAACCTCAAACTAACACTCCAACTAAGGGAATAAAATCAACCTTTACCGGGTAAGTCTCAGGCTAACTCACAAAGATGGAATGAAAGCACACTCAAACCCCAATAAAGGATAAACCCTTATTACCTACACTTATGATCTTTGGTAAACAAACAAAGGAATTACCGGGTAAGTCTCATCCTAAGCTTGCATTGAACCAGGAAAGGTGTAATAAGAATATGATTTGGCAAACTCTAACACTTAACTCTCAATTACGGATCAGATAAGTCACCTCGGTCAGACGAATTCCACCCCGGCCGAGATGTTCATCGACTGAACGAGATACTCTAGGGTTAAGGATAAAGACTCGAGCTTTCAGGGTCCTACTAGAATTTAAGATTATTCTATCATTGTTTTTCCCACAACCTTCAGCCAATCACCCTAGAATCACACAAAGAAATTAGCCACTCATCATCATGAATGCAATAATCAAATATAAGGGAAGAAGGTGAATAATTAAACACAAAAACCTTAAGAAAAAGACTTCAATAACTGAATCAATTATCAAACAAACAAGCGTTCCTTGGATCACAATCCAACAAGACAATCAACAAGAATGGAATCTAAGAAAGTCTTACAAAACCCTTCACAAAGCTATAAAAGCTATCAATCTTCCTTCAACCTTCCTTCAACCTTCAAAAAGGTTCTTCAATCTCCCAGCTGTAGCGGGGTGTAACGGCTGTCTAAGCACGGTTGAATTTGTGGAAAATTCAACCCTTTTTATAGGAAAATCCAACCCTTTTTATAGGAAAATTACCTCCCAAAGTTAAAAGATCTTAGAAAGATATTTTCCCATAAAATAGGTAAAATATATGAGCTGAATTATCTTCTTCCTTCCAGGAATCCAGCCTAAAAATATAAGATCCTCTTTCCAAAAATAAAAGATCTCAGCCAAGAATAAAATATATCTCGCCGCGTCCAAGGTGTTCGCCTCGGTCGAGCAGCTCCTCTGGATCACCTCGGTCGAGATGGTACTGTAGCTGACCGAGGTGACTCTAAACTGAATGTGAAATCTCTCAAATTTGGTCCAAAGTGAATCTTCAATTCATTTCCATGATTCCTGGATTCTTCCTTAAGCTCCTGAATGTAGCTCCAATGACTCCTTAGCTCCTTTAGCTCCATTTTGATGCAAAACGTGCCATTTTACCTACGATTATAACGAAACTTGGTGTAGACCTCGATTTCCGTAAAGGTAGATGAAATGACAATATAATCACATAATATACATCCAAACATGCAGATTATTGAAGATAAAACGTCTAACTAGGTCCCAAAATATAGACAATAATTCATGCTATCAGGAGGTAATCAGACCATACTTGTCCCCAATCCAACACACAAGCTCGCAGCATATCCTCAAGGGTCTGGATGGTCCTCTCGGACTGAGCATCTGTCGGGGGGTGAAACGCAGTCGTGAAGTGTAGACTCGTCCCCAAAGCAGTCTGAATCTGCAGCCAAAATCTCGAGGTAAACCGTCCATCTCGATCGGAGACGGTCGTCCTCGGTACACCATGGAGTCTCACTATTTGTCTAGTGTAATCCTCAGCCAATCTGCTCACTGGCCACGTCTCTCTAATAGGAATGAAATGTGTCATCTTCGCCAAATTGTCAACCACAACCCAGATAGCATCAAAACTCCTACTGGGCCTCAATCCGGTCACAAAGTCCATGGAGATGTCCTCCCACTACCACTGCGGTACTGTCAGTGGATGGAGGTCACCTCCACTTCTGCAATGCTCGATCTTGACCTGCTGACAAGTCGCACACTAGGCCACAAATCTGGATACATCGGGTGTCAGCCCTCCCCACCAATATGAGCATCTCACCTCATGGTACATCTTACTCGTACCAGGATGTACTAAGTAAGGTGTACAGTGAGCCTCCTGTAATATCCTTTGTCTCAGCTTTGTATCAGCTAGTACACATATACGATCATGGCGTCTCACCACTCCATTTGCTCCAATGGAGAACTGTGGTGCCTCTCCACGAGACATCCTCTCTCTGATCCTCATCAAGGTCGGGCAGGTCCCCTACTTCTACTAGATCTCATTGAACAGACCAGATAGAACGTCTAAAGCATATGGTCAAGCTAGATCTCTCAGAAGCTGAGGCTGAACTATCAGTCTCGCAATCGCCTTCTCTTGAGGTGTCTTCCTGCTCAAGGCCTCAGCTACAACATTTGCCTTCCCTAGATGATACAAAATCTCAAGCTCAAAGTCCTTGATCAACTCAAGCCATCGACGGTGGCGGTTATTCAACTCCCGCTGCGTAAAAATGTACTTCACACTCTTATGGTATGTGAAGATCTGACAAGTGGCACCATACAGGTAATGTCTCCAAATCTTCAAAGCATGAACAACCGCTGCTAACTCTAGATCATGAGTCAGGTAGTTCTCCTCATACGTCTTCAATTGTCGAGACACATATTCAATCACTCTACCCCTCTACATCAATACACATCCCAAGCCTAGCTTGGATGCATCACTATAAACCCCAAAATCCTCAAAACCCTCTAGCTGTGCCAAGATAAGAGCAGAAGTCAAACGCCTCTTCAACTCCTCAAAACTCTGGGCACACTGATCAGACCACACAAATCTAGTAATCTTCCTTAGAAGACTCGTAAGTGGACGGACAATCACAAAAAATCCCTCCATGAAGCGTCGGTAGTACCCGGCTAGGCCAAGAAAGCTACTCACTTCCTTGACGTTCTTCGGTGTCGTCCATGCAGCAACAGACTCGATCTTCGCCTAATCAACCATGATCCACTGGCGGAGACAATATGGCCTAGGAAGGCTACCTTTGACATTCAGAACACACACTTAGAGAGCTTGGAATACAACTCTCTATCTCTCAAAATTTGTAAAACCGTCATCAGATGACCGACATGCTCCTCTCTGCTACGAGAGTATACCAAAATGTCATCAATGAAGACCACCACACACTGATCAAGGAAGTCGATGAAAATAATATTCTTCAACTCCATGAAGACTGCTGGGGCATTCGTCAGCCCAAATGGCATCACTAAAAACTCGTAGTGTCCAAAACGGGTACGAAATGCCGTCTTGTGCACATCCTGCTCCCTCGCCCTCAACTGGTGATATCTTGAGCGTAAGTCAATCCGGGAGAATACTGTCGCTCCTTGAAGATGATCAAGTAGATGATCAATACGAGGAAATGGATACCTGTTCTTGATGGTCACCTTGTTCAGCTCTTTGTAATCGATACACAGTCTCAACGATCCGTCCTTCTTCCGCACGAAGAGGACAAGTGCTCCCCAGGGGGATACGCTAGGGCGGATGAAGCCCTCGAGTTGCTTCTTCAGCTCCAACATCTTGGCAGGCGCCATACCATATGGGGCCTTCGAGATGGGTCTCGTACGAGGCTCCAACTCGTTACTGAAATCCACACTCCTCTGAGGCGGCAAAATCGACGGCTCAACAAACATGTTTGCAAACTCGTAGACCACCGGTATGTCCTCCAATGTTGGCCTGTCTCCATCCTTCATGGCATAGCACCAGAAGCAATCACATCCCTGTGCTATCAGTCTAGCTGCTTGTTCGGCGCTGATGACAGAGCCCGTCTTCCCAAGGTCCCAAACTCGGAAGACCTCTATCTGATCTACCTCGGTAGAGACTGTAACCGTCTTCCTAATATGATTTCTTCATGTAGTAAAGGGTATCCCTTCTGTAGTAGCTAAACTCAGACGCTCAACACATACATCAGAGATAAAGGAATGCGTAGCACCCGTATCAAACAAAACTCTAACAGGTAAGCCATGAAGCAGAATGGTACCTGTAGCATCCGGTTCAGGCAGCTCCTTTGCACTTCTCATCTCAAAGGCTCTACTTTGAGCTCCTCTAGTGTCAATGGTACTCCCACCATGACCTCTTGTTTGCCACTCAGCGTGCATGCAAATAAGCTTTAAATTTATAAAACTAGAATCAAGCAAGCGAACCGCAGTGTACGGATCGATATAGTTAAGCAAGAATTCCAGAGTATCAAACACAGGGATTTGCGGGGTTAAATCCAGTTAATAATTGTCAAGCAAGTGAATGTATGAAGCTTTGTAAATATTGGGAAAACAACAATCCTAAAGATCCAGGAATCCAGCTGTGGCAATCGATTCAAGATATACTAAAGATATAAGGACAGAGTTGAGGTATGCAAAGGTATACGAATGTAAGGCAATGTACGGTGAAGTTCCAAGACCTTATATGACTCACCTAAAGGTACTCTCTATAAAGGTTGTTGAGGCTTCAGTATAGAAAGGTTCTAAAGGTAAGTATTAACGTCAAATACCCAAACTTGTAATCCAAGGATCAAGACTAACTAAACCAATTAAGGTTGTGACACTCGAAATCGAGGTAGAGGTTGTTGAGGCTTCACTACCACCTAGAAAAGGTAAGCCAAGACTAAGTTAAAGCAAATCTTTAACTTTGGATTAAAGTAAAAGCAAGGCTCGTAACTGACACAAAATTACGGGTAGTTCTTGAGTTCCACGGCCGTGGAAGCTCAAGAACAGACCGTGGATTAGGTTCGTCGGCGATTCTCTCTAACTCTCAGGATCCAATCTGTTTACGATCGATCTATCATCATCTAAGCCACAACTATCAACCCTTCACCTTAGAATTGCTAAAGGGTTTTAGCCAACAACAATCATTATGATATCAAATTCAAGATTTAAAAGAATGAAAGATGAAAACTTCCGAAAACCATCAATAACCTTCAAACCAATCACAAATCCACAAATATCAATGATAATGCAACTCAGATTTGGAATAAACACAAACAAGTAACTAGTCTAGATAAGAACGAAGAACGGGATGTCAATCCGTCTTCTAATCAAACCTAGAAATCAAAAGCGTAACTTCCGCCACAAACGATCTTCCAAATCTTCAACTCTTCGCAAGTCTCCATTGCGAAATAGCAATCTCCACACGTCCCACTTGAAACCCTAGGCACGTGTAACTCCGTAGACAAAAGTCTAAGCGCGAGGCGTAAGCAAAGATGCAAACCCTAAGCGGAGGTGTAAGCGAGGTAGCGAAGGTGACGGAATCTCTTTCCTTCCGTCCTTTTATAGGGCTGGATAAAATGTGTCTTCGGCCCATGTGCGTAGTAGATCGTGGCTTAAAATATTGCGTAAAAGATCGTCAAGATCACGGTCGTGGAAGGTTCCACGCCCGTAATTTAGAGCGTGAGATTTGATCACGGTTGCTTCAAATCCTCCACAGCCGTGTAAGTTGCTGGAATGCTCCACGCTTGTGTTGCCAAAGTTCCACGGCCGTGGATTAGAGCGTGGATCCTAATACGGCCGTATTTTAGAGCGTGGAACGTAGATGGCTCGTAATTCTCCTTGATTTTGTGTCATTCTTCAACTTAGCATCTTCCTTAGCTCCTAATGATGTCCTCAATCCTTGTACATGCTCAATCCGTCTCCATTCTCCCTCGATTTGTCCGATTTTAGCTCTTAATTGCCTACAATCAACACAAAGCTTATGTAGACCTCTATATCGACAAAATAGATGAACTAACTCACAATTGCTTCAATGCTTTATCAATGAGTACCAAAATGGATGAAATATACTTAGAAAACGTGCCTAGAATATCACAATATTTCATGCTAACAAATAACCCCATACTTGCCACTTGCTTGTCCCTAAGCAAGGTCTTTCAAAAACTTTAAAACTCAAGTTAGGATGAAATATGTGTACATTTCAAAGTAAAACTTCTTTTAGATGAATGTGCTTTCTAAACAATAGATCATTCTCAAATCTTGCTTCATTCGTTTATAAGACTTTCATACACATAATCAAAGAGTAAAGAGTAAAGAAAGCTCATTAATTAATAAAACTTCCATGTAAACATCATAACCTTCAAACATTATCAAAATCAATCATAAGAAACTTCAATTTAGATCACCAAGTCATATATCATTTTCTTGATCTTAAGGACTTTCAAACAAGGTCTAGAATGCGGAAAGGGAGGGAGAACTTTAAGGAATGTGGTGCATGAATCCGGGAAAGTGGATAACTACTCTTTTCTTTTTCTCTTGCGGTTTCCGCAACACTTTCAACTTAGAGCTTCGCTCTCTTCTTTTCAATACATTTTTCGACTTTACTTTTGGAGTTATGGAGGTGCACAAAAACCGAAGCCTAGGAGATTGGCGTTTCTCATTTTTGCGAGATGCCTCAAACCCTTGATGCACATACCATAATCCGATAGGAATATCGTTCAATCCGACTTTGGCAAGACACAAACACCCGGTTATGTGAATGGTGCCGAGTTACTCATCGTCATGATTGACTTCCCCAAACCTATAATTTCTTTCTATTCTTTTGAATGCAAAATATTGCTTTCATGACCCTCCCACATCAAACATGCCAAATATCAACTCTTCCAAATTCCCGGATAGGTAAAGGAGGTCATTATTTCAATGAGGGGCTAAATGATCAAAGAAAGAAGAAAGAAAATCGAATTGCCTTAATCATCTCAAAAAGAAGTATAAGAACTTATCATGTGATTTCAACCTTGATTTCTCAATATGATTTAAGTAACATTCATCACATTATGAAATTTGCAAAAGGGGAATAATCAACTCATTCAATTTCTTTTCAACTCACTATTTGTTTAAGCATGCGATTGTCATCAAAACTCAATTCACAAGTAGTGATTATCATAGAAATCATCTCTATCCTTAGAAGCACAAAATTTTCAAAATTTTTCAATTTTTATGGGTTTTTCAAAAGCTTTTTCATGCAATGCAATAATAAAACGTGCAACAATAGAATGAACATGCAAGGTAGTCTCAATAAAGGCATACAAAAGTGAGTAAGAGTTATTACAACTATTAGTCACACCCCACCCCATACTTGGAACAAACATTGTCCCTAATGTTCAAAAAGAAAAAGAAGAAAAAGGAAGAAAGAAAAAAAACTCACAAAATGGTGGTGGAGCGGCTAAAACGTCGATCATCAAAGGTCCTCACTGCGGTGGAGGCGGTGGTGGAAACGGAGAGAAGCTGGGATCATAGTACCCCCCGAACTGCTGGCGGTAAACATCTCTCATCATATGTTCAAGATCGTCGGCTAGTGCATCCCTAGCATCAGCACGAATCTCCAGAGCTCCAACCCTATCAGAAAGGTCGGTAGCCCACTGTGGCAGTTGCTCGTACCAACCAGGCGGTTGGTTGTACCACGCCGGTGCATCTGAAGGTGCTGGTGCAGGTGGCGGCTGTGCATGCCAAGGCGGTGGAGCTCCCATCCAATCCGGCTGAGTGTTATACCATGAAGGAGGATCCGCCATCCAAGTAGGCCTCTCGCTCACACTAGCACGGCGAGAAGATGAAGTTGAAGCTCTAGTAGGGCGGGGAGAGTGTCTAGGAAGGTCAGGAACTGCATCCGGCTGATCCGTGAATGTACCAAAGTCATGATCAGCTCCTCCTCCCTCAAACTCGTCATCCCCTCTCATCTCCTCCTTTACAATTGGCGGTGGTGGAACATAGGGAGGGGCTACCAATCTGTCCGCATGCATGGCAGCGAACGTCGCCTTCCAGTATGGCGTCCGGCCATAATGGAATACTCGGGGAGCCACTCTATCCCTCTCCCTGTCCTACTCTCCCAAGGCATAGCAGCATAAGGTGGACCTCTATGTGTGGGAAAAATGATGCCTCTAGTCATGAGGGCCTGAAGTCCTAGGGGTCTAGCCGCGATGCGGGTGTAGGCTGAGAAGTCTACCCCTAACTGTCTAGCAAGGTGGGTGACCATCCCACCGTATCCAATGTTGCCAGCCCTCTTATTCTTTAGCTTGCTCATGGTAGCAGCTAAGAGGGTGGCGCAGTCAGCAGGCCTGCCATATAACATGCTGTAAAGCAGAAACGACTCATCTGTCTTGATCTTCTAAGGTGTCTCCGTCCTAGGGAAGAGACACTCAGAAAGTACTCTGTGGGCAATCTTCAAGGCTAGATGATAGATCAATCTAGCCTTGGTATCAGCAGGCTGCCAGCGGTCCTCACTGGCATATACCATCGCGATCTCCTCCCAGAAATCCTTGGCGTACACGCCACTAGGGAAACGACCATTGAAGGTCTCGTGGAACCCAAAGAAGGCTCCAAACTCTCTAATCGAAAAATCATAGTTTCTCTCCATCAGCCGGAAAGAAACTGTCCTGTCTACGTGACTGTGCTCGAAGGAAATCAAAACCTCCCGAGTAATCTCCTCATAAGCATCTTCCCGAATAGCGGAGAAGATGACTAAGCCGGCTCTATCTAAAAGCCAAGTAAGGTCCCCTGTCACATGTAGAGGCTCTAACTCCTCAAGCAGTAAGTATCTAGGTCCTATGACCGTCCTCTCCTCAATCCTTTCTAAAGCATCTAGATGATCCTCATGGATGGTAGGGATCCTAGGGGGAGGTGGTGATGGTGATGATGAAGGTGATGGAGGTTCAGTGGGTGGTGCTCTAGAAGAGGAAGAGGGGTTGCTCTTCCTTTTCTTGTTCTTATCCTTGTTCTTATCCTTATTCCTACCGGACACTCTTCTCACAAAATCCATTTTTGACAAATTCCACGGTCTGTTCTAGGGGTTCCACGGTCGTGGTTTCTCTAGAAACCGTGGTTCGGCACGTAATTTCGCAAATCTCAACAAAATAACACCAAACTTAGCAACAAACAGTCCTAGACTAATTTCCGTCCAATTCCAATCTGTTCTTCCTAAAAATTCTAGCAAAATGAAGCCAAATCGATAAAGAGAGAGAAAGAACCAAAAACCTAGGTTTTCGGATTTTGTAATCCGAATTCCATCTTCTCCGGTGATTTACCGCTCGAATTGTTGCTTGGATCTTGTTGGTGATTGGATTTGCTTCAGTTTTGGTCAAAAAATTGTCGAAAATGATTAACGAATGAGGATTTGAGAGATGGGGAAGGATTCGGTGATTTGGGGCGTGGAATGGGTTTTTGTGGTGTATTTTGTGAAGAAACGTGGTTTATATAGTGGCCGTAAAAAAATTTTGAAAATTACGGTCTATCGGGGGGTTCCACGGCCGTGGAAATGTACGGAACCGTGGTTTTGGTGATTTTTCTCAGGCTTTTGAAAATTACGGTCACTGTAGCTGTCACGACCATGGTTTAGGCCGTGGAACTCTCTGTAATGCTCCAAAGTCCAAGTTTCGTCAATTTTCTTCAAGTTTTTCCTTCCCCTTTTCTTTTCCACTATTCCTACATCCAAAAACACAAACATACCGGAAGGTATCGAAGGCAAAACAAAGCAAAACGTCTAAACTAAACTAATCTATGAATCAAAATAAAAAACGTAAGTGCAATACCTTGGGTTTCCTCCCAAGAAGCGCTTTGTTTAAGGTCCGTAGCTAGACCAAATTCGCACTTATTCGAGTGCGGTGGGCACGAACTCTTCAGCTTGGAGTTCCGGTGTATACTTCTTGAGTCGTTGACCGTTCACCTTAAAGCTTCCGCCCGTTTCACCCCATACTTCAACTGCACCATGGGAAAAAATACGTTTGATTAGAAAAGGTCCGGTCCAACGAGATTTAAGCTTACCTGGAAAGAGACGGAGCCTTGAATTGAAGAGGAGAACTTGATCTCCTTCTTTGAGGTCCTTTGGGATGATATGCTTATCATGCCAATGCTTCGCTCTTTCTTTGTAGATCTTGGCGTTTTCGTAAGCGTTCAAGCGGAGTTCTTCAAGCTCATTTAGGCCCAAGAGACGCTTCTCTCCCGCTTCCTTCATGTTGAAATTTAGCCACTTGATTGCCCAAAACGCCTTGTGCTCCAATTCTACCGGTAAGTGACAAGACTTCCCATACACAAGGTTGTATGGTGTGGTCCGATGGGAGTCTTATACGCAGTCCGGTACGCCCACAATGCATCATCTAGCTTCAAAGACCAATCCTTCCTAGTTCTTGAAACCGTCTTTTCTAGGATTTCTTTGATCTCCCGGTTTGAGATCTCAACTTGTCCACTAGTTTGTGGATGATAAGGGGTGGCGATCTTGTGAGTCACCCCATACTTAGCTAGAAGAGCTTCAAAGTGCCGGACAATGAAGTGAGAGCCTCCATCACTAATGATAGTCCTTGGTGTCCCAAATCGTGGGAAGATGGTCTTGTTAAAGAACTTAACCACTACCATGGCATCATTGGTGGGAGAGGCAATCGCTTCAACCCATCTTGAAACATAATCAACCGCTAAAAGTATGTATTGGTTACCACAAGATGATGGGAAAGGTCCCATGAAGTCTACTCCCCAAACGTCGAAGATCTCCACCTCTTGGATGTTGTTGAGAGGCATCTCATTCCTCCTAGATATATTTCATGTTCTTTGACAAGCATCGCAGCAGGAAACAAAGGTTTGCACATCTTTAAATAGAGTAGGCCAAATGAATCCAGATTGCAATACCTTAGCGCTAGTCTTGTTCGAACTAGCGTGCCCTCCACATGGTAGTGAATGACAATGGCGGATGACACTTTGCATATCATCTTCTGGCACACATCGCCGAATAATTCCATCCGGACCTCTCTTAAAGAGGAGAGGTTCATTCCAAAAGTATTCCCGAACATCCTTAAAGAACTTCTTTCTTTGTGCGTAGGATAATCCGGGAGGTAATTCCTGACAAACTAAATAGTTAACAAAATCAGCAAACCATGGTTCGTTACCTTTGGCGATCACATCGATGCACTCCTCTATGATATGTAGATGCTCGTCCGGAAAGGAGTCATCTATAGGTAGATGGTCGTCCTCTCGATGTGTTAGGCGACTCAAATGATCCGCAACGGAATTTTCCGAACCCTTCTTGACGCGGATCTCTAGATCGAATTCTTGTAGGAGAAGAATCCATCTAATTAGTCTTGGCTTCGCATCCTTCTTTGCAAGGTGATCCGGATCGCGGCATGATCCGTGTATACAATCACCTTTGCACCTATAAGATAAGAGCGAAATTTGTCAATTGCATATACAATAGCCAAGAATTCTTTTTCGGTAGTGGCGTAGTTGAGCTGCGCTTCATCTAGCATCTTGCTAGCGTAGTAGATAGCATGAGTTCGCCCTTCCTTTCTTTGTCCAAGAACAACTCCTATAGCTACGTCACTTGCGTCACACATAACCTCAAAGGGAAGATTCCAATCCGGAGGTTGGGTAATCGGAGCTGAAATTAGAGCTTCCCGAATCATATTGAATGCATCTAAACATTCCTGCGAAAACTCAAAAACTGCATCCTTCATCAATAGATTAGTAAGCGGTTTTGATATTTTAGAGAAATCCTTTATGAAACGCCTATAGTATCCAACATGTCCTAGAAAACTTCTTATCCCTTTCACCGAAGTTGGGGGAGGAAGCTTTTCTATTGTCTCTATCTTAGCTTTATCCACCTCAATCCCTCTACTAGAGATTAAGTGTCCTAATACAATGCCTTCTTTTACCATAAATTGACACTTTTCCCAATTAAGAACTAGGTTAGTGTCTTCACACCTTTGTAATACAAGAGCAAGGTTAGAAAGGCAATTGTCAAAAGAGGAACCATAAACGGAGAAGTCATCCATAAAGACCTCCATGATTTCCTCTATGTATTCCGAGAAGAAGGCCATCATGCATCTTTGAAAGGTGGTTGGGGCGTTGCAAAGCCCGAACGGCATCCTCCTATAGGCAAACGTACCCCACGGGCACGTGAACGTGGTCTTCTCCTGATCATCCAGGTGTATTGGAATCTGAAAGAAACCACTATAACCGTCAAGATAGCAAAAGTGCGAATGTTGTGCTAACCTTTCAATCATTTGATCGATGAAGGGTAGTGGGAAGTGATCCTTCCTCGTCGCGTTGTTTAGCTTGCGGTCGTCTATGCACATCCGTCATCCTGTTACAGTTCGTGTAGGAATGAGCTCATTATTTTTGTTGGTGAGGACCGTCATTCCTCCTTTCTTTGAAACCACTTGTACGGGACTCATCCACTTGCTATCGGAGATAGGATAGATGATACCTGCGTCAAGTAGTTTAAGAATTTCCTTCTCGACAACCTCCTTCATGGTCAGATTCAACCGCCTTTGAGGTTGTCGCGAAATTCTAAAGTCCTCTTCCATTAAGATCTTGTGCATGCATAGTGAAGGTTTGATTCCATCTAAGTCCTCTATAGTATATCCTAAGGCTTTCCTGTGTTTCTTAAGGACAACCATAAGCTTACTATGTTCGTCTATGCTTAAGTCGGAGCTAACAATTACCGGAAAAGTAGAATTAGGTCCAAGAAATGTGTACCTTAGATGATTAGGAAGTGGTTTCAATTCCATAACTATCGGAGTTTCCAATAGCTCTTGAGTAGCATCCAATGTTTCCTTAGAAGTGTCTAAGGATGTAGAAGGTGTTGGAGAAGGATCAAGAGGAGTTGTAGAAGAGACACAAATGTCTTCGAACTCACCCAAAATTATGGAACCTCTGTCTTCTCCACGGCCGTAATTTTGGGCGTGGAATGGAAATACGGTGGCTCTGTTTCCTCCACGGCCGTGTAACCCTCTGGAGTGCTCCACGCTTTTGTTGGTGAAATCCACGGCCGTGGAATAGAGTGTATGACCGTGGATCCGTACGTTTTCTGCTTCATCATGGAGTTTCTCAAATCCTTCTTCATGCACTTCTTCTTGCTGCTCTAAGGCTTCAATTGCCTCATTACAACCCTCTTCTTCCCCTATATCCATTAAGCTCATAGAAATAACCTTTTGCAAAGGATCTTTGAAGAGAATAGCACTTACCTCCTCTCTAGATAGCCCTTCTTCATCTTGGATATTGAATATATCCTCATCAAAAACTGGTTCCTTCACTAGAGTGGAAAGAACGAACTCTACCTTCTCTTCTCCTATGTCGAAGGCGAGTCTAGCATTCTTGCAATCGACTATGCAGCCGGATGTTGCAAGAAACGGTCTTCCGAGAATGATTGGGACCGGACTATCTGCAGGAATGTCAAGCACAACAAAGTCTATAGGGACATAGAACTTACCAAGCTTGACCGGGACGTCTTCAACTATACCGACGGGGCGAGTTATGGAACGATCCGCCATGTACAACGTCATCTTCACCGGTTTAGGATCGCCTAAACCGATCTTCTTGCATAAGGCAAGCGGAATGATGCTCACGCTTGCTACCAAGTCACATAATGCATCATATGTGACATCTCCCACTCCTATGGGAATACAAAATGACCCCGGATCCTTTAGCTTTGGGGGCATCTTCTCTTTCATGGTTTTGATGAGATCCGATGAATCCGAACTCATCTTAACCTCTCCAAAATCCTCTAGCTTCCTCTTTCTTTCTTCCTTCTTTAGCTTAGGATCATAAGCTGAGCTTGTGTGGATCCTTTCCTAGATGTTTTGATGTTTATACATGTATATATATGTATGTGTGTTGTTGCTCTATGCTGAAGAAGTGAAGAGAGTCGAGAAAGGGATCGAAGAGAAGTCGGGGCCAACCTTCTGCACAGATGGCCGCCCATGCACCTGCACTAGGCCGCCCCTGCATGTTGTTGTGAACCGCCCCTGCACCTGTTGTAACCCACCCCTGCGCCTCACTAGTTCAGCCCCTGCGTCCTTTGTTTCGGCTGGTGCGTCCAGGGCATACCGTGTTGGTATGGTTCCTTCTTTCCTTTCCTTTGGCCTTGGCTTAGATGTTGGCTAGGCTTGCTAAGGATGAGATTGATGAGTTGCATGATAGAGACGTGCCCTAGGCACTTGTGTTTACATTGAGGTTATGCCTTAGGCATCTGTGAGCATGTTATGATCTCGAGGTTTAGATTGAGGTTGTAGGTTTGTTACAGTTATGGAGACGAGTCTCCTAACCCTTATAGTATGTGATGATGTGTGCCTTGCTGTTGTAGGCGTTGATTACTTCCCCAAGGGGAAGTTGTGACGTGGTATCGGTTACGAGTGTTATAGTTAAGTCCATAGGACTTACTTAGCGTTCAGTTGTGATTTTGTGTGATTGTAATGTTTGTGTGTGTTCATATAATTGTGCATTTATAACCTAAACCGGACTAGGATGACCATTTATTACCTTAAATGGCCCAAGTGTATTATAACAGGTCGTGACAACTTGCCTCTGCCTGCTGGTAGGAGGAGGTGCCTTGAAGATGATCTCACAGGGGGGGACGAGTGATGATCACCCCCATGAAAAACCCATGTGTTATGTTGGAAGGGACGAGGTTCTTGAGGCTACTCGTGTTACAAAATAAGTTGAATTAGTAATGGAATAAAGTAATTGAAAGATAATAAATGAATGTGTGTGGCATTGCATGTATGAGATGTTGATATGTGTTTGTGCTTTTACCTTCTTGCTTATTCATTACTGTAGCTAATGATGTATACCGTGTTGTAGAAGATCTGCAGGTTAGGAAGACTGTAGAGTGAGCCAGATGGGTGAGCAGCCGAGGACTTCTGTACATTAGGGTTGCGTGGGATATGGGATATCTTTTGTATCTGATGTTTATGGATGTTGTTTTGTAGTCGGCATTGTTGTTGTAAAACCCTTTTTATGTATCTTAAACAGCTTTATGTATATGGTTTTAATCTACCTATGCGTTGTTATAAGATCCAGTGAACTTGTTGTCAGGCTAGGGTCAAGATCCATTGTGAGATCCTAGCCCAATGTGGCACCCCGATCCTTCTTGATACTTTGATAGCATGAAATATGACGTTATTTTAGGCAAATGTTTTGGTTGTTTTTCCCCTTCTTTTGTGTACATGGATATGAGTTTGAAGCATTTATGAGCACATGCACCTATTATGTTGGTATAGAGATCTACACAAGCTTTGTTGTGTTTTTAGGTTAATAAAGGCTTGGATTGGAGCATAAATGGAGTATGTAGGAGTGATTGATCATGCTAGACATCAAGGAGATGCATGAGAGTAGCTAAAGAAGGAGTATGAGTAGAAAGCTTTGGAAAACAAGAGATTTTATGCACGTTTTAGGGATTCCACGGTCAAGTACAAGGAACCACGACCGTGGTTTTGGAATTTAATTTAATTATGGCCGTGGAGGAACATGTCGTAGGCTCCCACGGTGATTTCCACGGCCATGGAAATTTACTCTTGGCCGTGATTCTTCTAACGGTTGACACGTGTCATATTTTCTACGTCAGAAGCGGTTATGGGCTTTTCTTAACCCTATTTTCTCTTATAAGAAGGCTGAAGGAAGAGAGAAAATGGATCCCTCGCTACACATTGGCTGCATACCTTTGGAAGATCTTATTGTGAGTAGATTTTGGAAGGAAGATTGGAGAAGTACGCACTTTGATATTGCTGAGTTGGAAGATCTTAGGGTTTTAATTTGAAGGCGGATTGACATCCCGTTCTTCTTGTTCTTTAAGATTGTGAGAGATTTCTGACTCTATTCTATATTCATTGAACACAAGTTACGATTTTGAGTTTGATTGAGATTGGTTTTGCGTTTGCTATTGACATTTCAAGGTTCTATCTTTTCTTTCTTTTAATCTTGATTATTGATTTGATGACTATGATTGTTGGCTAAAACCCTTAAGCGATTCTAAGGTGAAGGGTTGATAGTTGTGGCATAGATGATGATAGATTGAACCAAAATAAATTAGACCCTGAGAGTTGCGAGAAACCTCGTTGTCAAGCCTTTCCACGGCTTGTTCTTGAGTTCCACGGCCGTTGTTCTTCAAGATCTTATCGTGGTTTTCCTCTATCGTACGTGTTTTGCTTTTGCTTTGATCTAAAGTTAAAGATTTTCTTTAACCTAGTCTTGGCTTACCTTTTCTAGGTAGTAGTGAGACTCAACACCCTCTACTTAGGTTACGAGTGTCGCAACCTTAACTTTTTCTGCTTATCTTTGATTTTCCTTGGGTTTGGGCATGGGTATTTGAGAGTTTAATCTTGTCCTTAGATTCTCTTTATAACGAGACTCAAAATCCTTTATTTAAAGAGCCTTTTGGTGAGACTTATGGGTTTGGAAATTCACCGTACAACACCCTACCCTAGATATATACATTTGCAATCCTAACTTTGTACTTATATATTTAGAAAATCTTGAATCGATTGCCACAATTGGATATCCGAATCTTTAGAATCGTTGTTTTCCCATTAATCTTTACATAAGCTTATTTACTTGCCAGACGATTTTACGAACTGAATTTGATCCCCCAAATCCCTGAGTTCGACTCTAGAATTCTTGAAATACTATACCGATCCGTACATTGCGGGTTCACTTTGCTTGATTTCAGAATTTATAAATTTAAGATTTTGCATGCACACTTTTGAGCGAACATACTCCACACATAAAAGGTTTACAAAGACCTTAGAACGCCTGTAGGTTTGCTTGCAACTAGTTGAAGCACCTTGCTTATGCCATTGACAAGTGGAACACACTTAAAAAAGTCCAAGTGAGGC
Organism: Fagopyrum homotropicum; assembly: GCA_033239125.1. Taxonomy (NCBI): domain Eukaryota; kingdom Viridiplantae; phylum Streptophyta; class Magnoliopsida; order Caryophyllales; family Polygonaceae; genus Fagopyrum; species Fagopyrum homotropicum. Next base: position 68,446,156 of record BSWB01000006.1, on the reverse strand, counting down.
AAATAAGACGTCTCTTACTTAGGTTTTCTCTTCACTCCATGAAAACGACGGTGGACACAACATGGGGATAGCACAACATGTTTATCAATAACGTCATATATTTCTAGATAAAAAAATTAATGAGGCACAACCTCCCTATATATAGGAGTGGATGGCGTCAACCCTAAGCCTAGCGCGTGTTGGTGTGGGCTGAAAATCAACCCGTTTTTCATCTAGAAATATAAGATCTATTTCTTAGAAAATAACGAAATAAGATCAATCTTCTAGAATGATAAATGATTAGATCTTCTTAAACTAACTAAAATAGAATTTATCTTATAATAAGATAAGATCTATCGTTTAAAGAAATATATGATCAATCTTCTAGAAAGATTAGATTTTCTTTAAAAATAGAATATAACTTCTAATAAGATAAGATCTTTAAGCTTCCCTATTAGAAGAATTAATTTTATACTAAAATAAATAAAATTGGTGTGGGATGAAAAATATAATTAAGGCCCAACAAAATAAACCAAATTCACTAAGTAGGCCTTTTATAAATATTAATCTATTAAGTAGGCCCTTATAGCATAAACAAATTTAGTAAATGTATCATTTTTTAACTCTTCAAACCTTTCCTTGTCATCTATATCCATTCACACCTCTCTTCTTCTTTGTTCTTTCTCAAACATTTCTAGTTTAAAGCACATAGAACTTCATCTTGTTTAATGCACGTACATGAAGAACCTAATAGATGAATAATAAGGATATAAATACTCCATAAGGAGGTTGAATAGAGTATGGGAACTTTTCACAATATCGTATATCAAGGCTTTGAAACTAATCTCAAGGCCTTGAAGCGGATCTGCACGCTTAGTGACAAAACTGTTTCTCAAGGCTTTGAAGTGGATCTCAAGGACTTTACTTCGAAACCTGCAGAAGATTGTTAGTCACAATATAACTGATAGAATGTGAGAAAAATAAAACATCGGCGCGAAGATATGTTTACGAAGTTCAACCCTAACAACCTACTCTCCGCCTATGGTTTCCGACCCTAGGATTCTAACTATCTATTATCTGCTTTTTGTGAGTCCTAGATACAACCTAGAAAAACTTTCCTTCTTCACTCAATGTATCCTCAATGCTACGATCTAGTCAACTCTATTCTAGCAATAATAGCCTAGTTACTTCGTAGAGTAACACACTCGAGTATAATGATGACATGAATTATGACCTATTTTTAGGCATGTATTTATATAGATTTTCCCTTTATTTTGCGTGCATAGACATACAATCATGGCATTTATGGTTATATTCACCTACTTTGCAAGAATAGAGGTCTACACAGAGTTTTATTGCATTTGTAGGTAATTTGGCGAATTATGGAGTGAAATAGCATATTTAAGGATTAAAGCCTTGAAGCGGGACAAAAAGGAGCAATAAAAGAAGTTAGGACGCGCCAAAGTATCTTCTGATACCGTCAGACGCGCCAAAGTATCTTCTGATACCGTCAGATACGCAGAGTATTTTCTGATACCAGCGGCTCGACTTCTTTTCAGCCCAAATATTTAGGGTTTCATCATTAAACCCTAGTTTTACTCCTACAAATATTCGAGAGCCTTCAACGTTGAAAGGGAGCCAAAATCTCCAAACGACTTGGTATAGTGACAGCCCCAGCACTTGGAGCCCTGACGTTAGGGAGAAGTTGAGGACGGCTTGCATCCAGCGAGGGCATTGCTTAGGAAGATTATATTGCGTACAGGGAAGGACGCATTTGAAGATTGCGTACTTGGAGAAAGATCTTAGGGTTTCGATAAAAGGCAGTTTGACATCCCGTTCTTCTTTGTTTCTCTAGATTGTTGTGAGGATTTCTATTCCCTTTTTTTGCATTCATTCGATACAAACATTTGTTATTGGATTTGAGATTGGTTATTTGAATATCATTGAGTTTTTGAGGTTTTACTATTATTCTCTTCTTAATTTGAATATTGATATCATAATGATGATTATTGGCTAAAAACCCTTTAGCAATTCTAAGGTGAAGGGTTGATAGTTGTGGCTTAGATGATGATAGATCGATTGTAAATATATTGGACCATAAGAGTGTGAGAAACATTGTTGACACCGTAAATCACGGGTTGTTCTTGGTTTCCACGGCCGTGATTCTCAAGATCTAGCCGTGATTTCCCCTGGTTTACGAACTTTGCTTTTGCTTTGATCCAAAATTAAAGATTAGCTTTAACCTAGCATTGGCTTGTCCTTTCTAGGTAGTAGTGAGACTCAACATCCTCTATTTCGGTTTCGAGTGTCACAACCTTAACCGTTTTGGCTTGTCTTTGATTCCTTGGGTTTGGGCATGGGTATTTGAGATTAATTATTTCCTTTAGATCCTTTCTATACTACAGCCTCAACAACCTTTATAGAGAGTGTCTTTGGGTAAGTTATATAGGGTTTTGGAACTTCACCGTACATTACCTTACTTTAGTATACCTTTGCAATTCTCAACTCTGTCTTTATATATATAGCATATCTTGAATCGATTGCCACAATTAGATACCTGGATCTTTAGGGTTGCTTTCCCAATATTTGCAAAATTTCTACATTCTTACTTGCTCGATTACTTGAAACTGATTTTGTTTCACAAATTCCCTAAGTTCGACTTTGGAATTTCTTGTCTTACTACAGCTGATCCGTACACTGCGGGTTCGCTTTGCTTTGAGTTCTAGATATAAATTTAAGACTTTGACGCACACATTTTTAAGTGAATAAGTTTTTGGCGTCTGACGGTATCAGAAGATACTTTGGCGCGTCTGACCGTATCAGAAGGTACTTTGGGCGCGTCCTAACTTCTTTTATTGCTCATTTTTGTCCTGCTTCAAGGCTTTAATCCTTAAATATGCTATTTCACTCCATAATTCGCCAAATTACCTACAAATGCAATAAAACTCTATGTAGACCTCTATTCTTGCAAAGTAGGTAAATATAACCATAAATGTCATGAATGTATGTCTATGCATGCAAAATAAAGGGAAAATCTATATAAATACATGCCTAAAAATAGGTCATAATTCATGTCATCAAAATACGCCAAAGGATTAAATCCCTGGCAACGGCGCCAAAAACTTATTCGCTCAAAAATGTGTGCGTCAAAGTCTTAAATTTATATCTAGAACTCAAAGCAAAGCGAACACGCAGTGTACGGATCAGCTGTAGTAAGGCAAGAAATTCCAGAGTCGAACTCAGGGATTTGGTGACAATAAAATCGAATTCAATTATCTAACAAAGTGCAAAAGCTTTTGTGATTAATAAAAGGGGAAATGATTCCAAGGATTCAAGTATCCGACTGCGGCTTTCAATTCAAGACACTTCTAAAGATAAAAGGACAGAGTTTATATTGCCAAGGTTATATGTTCCGAAGGTAGGTATCGTACAGTGAAGTTCCAAAACCTATTTGTCCAATCCAAAGGTTCTCTCTATAAGGGTTATTGAGGCTGCAATATAGAAAGATCTAAGGACAAGAATTACACTCAAACTAACTATCCAAAACCCCAGGATGTGACTCTCCAAGGTAAAGACAGAAAGCACACTTAAAACCTGAATAAAGGATGTTGAGTCTCTCTATTACCCAAATCTTGAAATCTTAATCTATTAAATGTAGAATCAATGATGAAGTTTCTTCATACACTTAAATAGAGGTTAAAAAGGTTAAGCAAGGTTGGGATTTAGGCAAGGATTAACTTTGGTTAAAGAATAATTCAATTAAAGATCGTCAGGGAAATAAATCGACCTGTTCATAAGTAAATCGTCCGATTTTCTCAAGAACATGGCGATTTTCCTGTTGTCGCAAAGTTAAAGTTTAAACTCTCAGGGTCCAAATGTTTGAATGAGTTCAGTCTATCATCATCTAAGCCTCAATCATCAACTATTCTCCCCAGAATCACAAAGGTTTTAGCCAACCATTTTCAAAATCAAATCAAAATTTAGATTGAGTGAATAAATCAAATAAACCCGAATCTTGAATAAAAAATTAATAATCTCCAAATCTGTAAACCAAATTCAAACCTAATCAAAGTATCTCTCAATATACTCGGAAATATGTTCACAAACCACAAGAATCGCAAAGGAAATAAAGAATCTCACAAATATGATCAAGATTGACTTCCCGGCTATTTTCCTTCAATCCTCTTCCAAGAATCTTCAATCTCTCTCAAACGTGTAAAGATTTCCCGTTGTGGAACCCCGTTTCCGTTCCTAGGGTTCCAATCTATAGTTCCTTGCTAATGGGCCGCTTGGCAAAACACTTCTCTAGCCTAGAAGTGATGGGCTTTGAGTCGTCTTTACTCTTGGGCCGAAAAGTAGAAAAATTGTGCCAGCTGATTTTCATGGAAAACCGTTCGATTTTTGGTAAAGAAAATCGTCCGATTTATATGTTAAATGGCATGATTTTCTTCAACAGAGAATGCTCGTCTTTTGGCTTGTTTCCTTCCTCCCTTTTGTGACTCTTTTACGCAACTCCTTTGCTCTTTGTGATTCCTCTAAGACTCCTTTAGCTTCCCTAATGGCCTTAGATGCTCCTTGCTCCACTTTTGCTTCCAAATTTACCTACAATTCAACCAAAACTCGTGTAGACCTCTATTTCCGGAATATAATTGAATAAAGCCTAAAAGGTACACAAGTTCTCTCTAAATGCAAGGTAAATCGAGGTAAACCTCTACAATATGCATGATTATAATGGTATATAATTCATGTCATCATATAACACTATATAGATATGTCAATGGAGCTCTTGTGTTTATCTCACTCTAAGGAAGTAAACGAATGTAAGCTTAAGAAGAAGATAAACTTTTGGATCGATGAAAATGTTCTCGTATGATCGCTTGAAGACTTGGTTTCTTTCACTTGTAAGCACTTGTTGTTCTTCATCTTCAATCGGCATCTTCAATTATAGTCTTCTATGGAGATCTTCTTTTAGTCGGTGTTCCATAGTCGTTGTAACGTCTTTACTTCTCCATAGAAAACACTGCTTGGTTAAATGAGAACTTGTTTGAGAAGTAGCCGTTGCAAGATCTTCATCTTCAAAGTTGTTGCAAGTTGTTGAAGATCTTCAATCCCTAGATCTTCTCTTCTTCACTTTGAAGGCCGTTAGAGATCTTCACTGTAATCTTCTTTCAACCGAGATCTTCTTTGTCGTTGGAGATCTTTCAAATATTCTTGACGAAATCTTCTTTCAAGCCGTTGGAGTTCTTCTCTTCAAAACTCTTTCAACCGAGATCTTCTCCTAGATCTTTGCGTTGGTTTAGATCGAATCTTCGAATGCCTTCGGTTGAGATCTTCCAAGATCTTCTTGTTTTGGTTAGTTGGTCGTTGAAGATCTTCTCTCTTGGTCGTGTGTTATAAAGCAGAGGTCTTCCCTTGTAATGCTTTTCAAGACCTACACACACTTTAACAAACAAACCAAGACATGCAAACTAGACATATAATCGATATTTGTTAGTTTATAAAACCGCATTTATATGTTAAATCTTCCATCATTTAAATAAAATCGCATTTATATGTTAAGTCTACCATCATTTAAATAAAACTAGACATATAATCGATATTTGAGCGATATTCCTAACGAGTCATGGTATGTGCATTACGGTTTGAGACACCTCGAAAAATTAAGGTATGCTGATTTCCTAGGCTTCGGTTATTGTGCACCTCTGTCTTTGATCTCAAAAGTGAAAGTAAAAGAAAAGATGTTGAAAAAGAAGAGAAAAAGAGATTATTGGTGGGTGTTGAAGTTTGCTTAAAGAAGTTGTGATGTTACTATCCTCTTTCCCGGATTTTGCACCACACATCCTATACATATCCCACCCTAACACGTTTCTTGACCTTCATTTGAAAGACCTTAAGATCTTTGAGTATGTTGTTTGGCTTTGTAGTTTAAATTGGATTTTTCATGATTGATTTTGATTAGCTTCAAGTTATGATGCTTGTTTTGAAACTTTTGCAAGGTATGATGATTCTTTTCCGGACATGAGTCTTTTTGCTCACATAACGATTTTCGGTAGCCATGAAACACGTGTAGAGAGTGCTCCTTCAACAGAAGCACGAAACCAAAATATTGTGTTTTTCCTTGTCTTTGCATTCATATTTCATACATCTTTGTATTCTAGATTTGAATCGTGCTTGGGGACAAGCAAGAGGCAAGTATGGGGTATTTTGATAGCATGAAATATGACGTTAGCTTAGATGTGTATATAGGTAGTTTTTCCCTTTCTTTTGAGTACATGGACGTAATTCATCGTATTTATGAGCATATTCACCTATTATGTTGGAATAGAGATCTACACAAGCTTTGTTGTGATTTTAGGTGAATTGGCGCTGATTTGGAGTGGAGGTGGAGCATTCATGGAGTATTAATCAAAGTGAACACCAATGGGAAGCATTACAGGAGACTAGGAAGGAGTATGAAGTGAGACAAAGAGGAAAGACGTCAAAAACGAAGAACCACGGCCAAAGAGTAAACTTCCACGGCCGAGGTTTTATTAATTCCATGATTAAAAACCGTGGAAAGAGAGGTCGAGAGTCACCACGGTGTAAACCACGGCCGTGGTTTTGATGACGTCACCCGTGGTTTTCTTCGGGAAAATCCATTATGTTATTGCCATGCCATGCCAACAACGCAAATGGGAGCCTTCTAAACCTAATTTTATTCTATAAAATAGGTTGACGGCTTGGGTATTAAACACACACACTTACACTTAGGTTTTGATCGTGCTTTGGAAAAAAAGGAAGTTGATCCTTGAGATTTTCTTGCTACACACTTGAAGGACGGATTGAAGAGCTTTTAGATTTGCGACTTGGAGATTGGAGATATTTGTGAGATTTTTCTTAGGTTTTGATTTTGGTCTTTAGAGAACACAAGAACTACGGTTAATTGTTGTTTGATTCAGTTATTGAGATTTGGAGATTAATTGTTCGGAAATCATAGTTCTTCTTCGTGTTTTCTTGGTTGCATGCTATTCTTGATTTTTTCCTTAAACCTTGAATTGAATATGTTGATGATTGTCGGCTAAACTCTCCAGCGATTCTAGGGTGATGGGTTGATGGTTGTAGCTTAGATGATGATAGAGTAAACCTTATAAACAGATTGGACCCTGAGAGTTGTGAGTTGAAACCCTCGTAGAAGGTTTTCCACGGTCTGTTCTTAAGGTTCCACGCTCGTGGTTTCTCAAGATCCTGCCGTGGTTTCCTCTGTCGTGCACGTTTTGCTTTTACCTTTACCCAAAGTTAAAGATTGCTTAAACCCTAGCCTTGTTCAACCATTCTTACCCATATCCTTGCTTGGTTATAAACGTTTACGAGTTCTAGGTAATAGAGGATTCAAAACCCACTATTAAGGTTCATTGTGTCCTAGCCTTACCTTTGTGCTTTCTTTTGACTTCCTTGGGTTTGGTTTTGGTATTGAGAGTGTAATATATATGTATATATATATATATATATATATATATGTTAGCATGAAATATTGCGATATTCTAGGCACTCTTTCTAGTAGTTTTTCACTCATTATAGTGTTCATTGATAAGGCATTGAAGCAATTGTTAGCTAGTTATCTACATTGTCGATATAGAGGTCTACATAAGCTTTGTGTTGATTATAGGTGAATAAGAGCTAAAACCGAACCAATTGAGAGAGAAAGGAGATGAATTGAGCACATCCAAGGATTGAGGACACATCAAAGAAGCCAAGGGAGATGCTAGGATGAGGAATGGCACGACACAAAGGAAACTACAAGCAATTTACACTTCCACGCTCTGAAATACGGTCGTAGAGAAGTCCACGCCCAAAACCACGGCCGTGGATCTTGGCAACATGAACGTGGAGCATTCCAGAGAGTTACACGGTATAAATTACGGTCGTGGAAGTTGTGAAGAACCGTAATCCACTTCTACGCTCTAAACCACGGCCGTAGAACTCCATGAAACCGTGATTTAGGCAATCTTTTGACGAATAAAATATTGACGCATTGTTTACGCATATGGGCCGGACGGTTATTTTATCCTTCCTTATAAAAGGGCTGAAGGAGGGAGAATTCGGCACCTTCGCTTACGCTCGCTTACACATGCCTAGGGTTTCATTGGACGTGCGGAGAATTGCATTTTTTTTTGCAACGGAGATTTACGAAGGCTTGAAGATTTGGAAGTTGTGTGTGGCGGAAGTTGCGCCTTTTCTCCTTAGGTTTGATTAGAAGACGGATTGACATCCCGTTCTTCGTTCTTATCAAGGATAGTTATTGGTTTGTGCTTATTCCAAATCTGATATACATTATTACTCTTGTTTGTGGATTTGAGATTGATTTGAGATTTATTGAAGGTTTTCGAAGGTTTTCATCTTTCATTCTTCTTAATCTTGAATTTGATATTATAATGACTGTTATTGGCTAAAACCCTTTAGTAATTCTAAGGTGAAGGGTTAATAGTTGTGGCTTAGATGATGATAGATCGATCGTAAATTGATTTGACCCTGAGAGTTAGAGAAATATCGTCGACACCCTAAATCACGGTCTGTGCTTAGGTTTCCACGGCCGTGATTCTCAAGATCTGCCTGTAATTTGTGCCAGTTTACGAATCTTGCTTTTACTTTGATCCAAAGTTAAAGATTAGCTTTAACTTAGTCTTGGTTTGCCTTTTCTAAGTAGTAGTGAAGCCTCAACAACCTCTACTTCGATTTCGAGTGTCACAACCTTAATCGGTTTAGTTAGTCTTAATCCTTGGGTTATAAGTTTGGGTATTTGAAATTAACTTTTGTCTTTAGATCTTTTCTATATTGAAGCCTCAACAACCTTTATAGAGAGTGTCTTTAGATAAGTCATATAAAGCCTTGGAACTTCACCGTACATTGCTTTACCTTAGTATACCTTTGCAACTCTTAACTCTGTCCTTATATCTATAGTATATCTTGAATCAATTGCCACAATTAGATACCTAGATCTTTAGGGTTGCTGTTTTTCCAATATTTGCAAAGCTTCATACTTTTACTTGCTTGACAACTTTATAACTGAATTTGTTCCCCCCAAATCCCTGTGTTCGATACTCTGGAATTCTTGCTTTACTACGCCTATCCGTACACTGTGGGTTCGCTTGCTTGATTCTAGTTTTATAAATTTAAAGCTTATTTGCACGCACGCTAAGTGGCAAACAAGTTTTTGGCGCCGTTTCCGGGTATTTGGTCTAGGCCGAATTCGGTTACCGGTTGTCAAGCTTGGGAGCTTAGCTCTTGTTATTTGATATCTTTTGTGAGTGATATTTGCAGGTTACTTTAGGTTTATGCGCAGGTCTAGGAACAACAAGGACCTCTTACCTCTTGATCAAGAACTTGAGAAGACTTTGAGGAAGAAGCTCAAACAAAGAAAGATGGCTGAAGAAAAGGAGCGGGATTATCAGACAGAGTTAGCGGAATCCGAAGCTCAACTTAGATGGAGCGAGAAGACTCGCAAGGAAGAATCGGACCGTCATCAATCGGAAATTGATGAGCTATCGGATATAATATTTCAAATGAGGCTGGAATTAAGCGACCTCAAGAAGAAGGAGAGGAGGAAACTAACAAGATCGGTTAGAGCCAACTCATCCGATGAGGATAGCGACTCCTCCATGCCATCTCTTGAAGACCTTAACCCGACGGTCAACATGAATCAATTTAATCCAAGACAAAGACCGGCTGTCAACTATCGTGTCCCGGCTGGGGTCGCGCGAGCCGCTCGTATGGAAGAAGAGCCAAGAACTCTTGGCCAAAGGATGGATCCAATTCAACAACCACGCCGTCTAGGTGTGAACTTTGATGCTGATGATATGCAAGGGTTTAGCTTCAACCCACAAGTTATTACCATCGTTCGCCAAAGCCAGTTTGGAGGAACGAGTAGCGAATCTCCACATCAATATTTACAGAATTTTGAGATCTTTATGGAGACAATGAAGCCAAAGAACGCAACCACCAACAACTACAAGATCAAGCCATTCTTCTTTTCTTTGAAAGGGAAAGCTTTATCTTGGTATCAAGCTCTTCCAAATGGAAGACTCAACACATGGGAGGATCTTTCTTCGGAGTTCCTCACCAAATTCTTTCCGCCATCTAAAACGGCGGAGTTGAGAGGTAAGATTTATGCATTTTCTATGAGATCTAACGAAAGTTTGTTTCAATCTTTGAAAAGATTTCAGGATTTACTATTGGATTGCCCACACCATGGCATTTCCAAGTTGGAGCTATTGGAGATATACTATAAGGGGCTGGATATGGAAACACAATTCAAGCTCCAATCCCTTTCATGTGGTACATTCATGGACATGAGGGAAGATGACGCTTGGGACTTCATTGAGAAGCAAGCCCGAGTCATTGAGAAGTATTCTCACCGGAAGGTAGAAGCGAATCATGTGGAGCAAGGAGCAAAGCTATCACAAGTTGCTCAAACTCAAATCTTTTCTCTCAATACCGAGATTAAAGAATTGAAGGAAGCCATTAAAACCAACTTTCCAAAGCAAAAGGGGCAAGATGTAGGTTATTTGGGAAACAAGAATAACCACAATGGGAATGAGAATACAAACCGCAACAGCCGGAACAACAACCGGAACAATTGGAACAACAACAACAACCGGAACAATTGGAACAACAATAGGGGTTCAAACAACAACAATTGGCGTTCCAACCAACAAAACAATTTCGGTAATTCTTACCCCAATTCATGAAATTCACTAACTCCACCTTCTTCTTCTTCCATTCCTTTGAAAAGTCAGGAACAAGCATCTAATAGTGGAAGCACTTCGGGGAAAGAGAAGTTCGATCCCATGTTGAAAACAATTTTGGGAAAGCTTCAAGGATTGGTGAGTCACATCATTAAGGTCGATGATCACATTACTAAGGTTGATAAAGCCCAAAAGGTTTTAGAAAACCAAATGTTTAGCCATGCTGAGGAAGTTCCTAGGAATCAAGGAAAACTTCCTGGAAAGACGGAGGATAACCCAAAAGGAAGGGTAATGGCTATCACAACTAGGAGTGGAGCAACAACCATCGACCCGCAGCCTAAGTTCGTGGAAGTTCCCGTCGAGAAGGAGAAAGAGACGGGGAAGGGGAAGGAAGACATCTACGTTCCTCCTCCAGCTTTCAAACCTCCCCTACCATTCCCACAATCTAGAGCAAGAGCGCGTCTAGACAAGCAATTCGGTAAGTTTATTGAACTCATGAGCAAACTGCATATTAATATACCTTTCATTGATGCAATTGTAGGTATGCCAGCTTATGGGAAGTTCTTAAAGGAGATCCTCTCTAACAAGAGTAAATTAGAGGATTTTGGAGAGGTCAAGATGAGTTCGGATTCGTCGGATCTCATCAAGACAATGAAGGAAAAGATGCCTCCAAAGCTGAAAGATCCGGGGTCATTTTGTATTCCCATAGGAGTGGGAGATGTCACATATGATGCATTATGTGATTTAGGAGCGAGCGTGAGCATCATTCCGCTTGCCTTATGCAGGAAGATCGGTTTAGGCGAACCTAAACCGGTGAAGATGATGTTACACATGGCGGATCGATCCATAACTCGTCCCGTCGGCATAGTTGAAGATGTCCCGGTCAAGCTTGGTAAGTTCTATGTTCCTATAGATTTTGTTGTGCTTGACATTCCTGCAGATAGTCCGGTCCCGATCATACTCGGAAGACCGTTTTCTTGCAACATCTGGTTGTATGGTTGATTGCAAGAATGATAGACTCGCCTACGACATAGGAGAAGAAAAGGTAGAGTTCGTTCTCTCCACTTTGGTGAAGGAACCAGCTTTCGACGAAGATATATTCAACATCCATGACGAAGAGCTATCTAGAGAGGAGGTAAGTTTGATTCTCTTTCAAGATCCCTTGCAAAAGGTTATCTCTATGAGCACTATGGATATAGGGGAAGAAGAAGAATGCAATGAGGAAAATGAAGCTTTAGAGAAGCAAAAAGAAGTGTATGAAGAAGAATTTGAGAAACTCTACGATGGGTCAGAAAATGTAAGAAATCACGGCCAGTCGTGCTATTCCACGGCCGTGGAATCTACCAACATGACCGTAATTAGCTATTCAGAGGACTCCAGTAAGTTACACGGCCAAAACCACGGTCGTGGAAAAAACAGAGGTACCGTAATTGATTTCCACGCCCAAAACCACGGCCGTGGAGGAAACAGGGGAGCCGTAATTTTGGGTGAATCTGAAGGAAATTGTGTTTTCTCCGCCACTTCTTTTGATTCTTCTCCAACATCTTCTACATCCTTAGACACTTCTAAGGAAACATTGGATACTCCTCAAGAGCCATTAGAGAGTCCTATAGTGATGGAATTGAAGCCACTTCGCGCACATCTAAGGTACGCATTTCTAGGACCTAATTCTACCTTTCCGGTAATTGTTAGTTCCGATTTGAGTATAGATGAATATAGTAAGCTTATGGTTGTTCTTAAGAAACATAGGAAAGCCTTAGGGTATACTATAGAGGATCTAGTAGGAATCAAACCTTCACTATGCATGCATAAGATCCTAATGGAAGAAGACTTTAGAACTTCGCGACAACCTCAAAGGCGGTTAAATCCGACCATGAAGGAGGTTGTCAAGAAGGAAATTCTTAAACTACTTGATGCAGGTATCATCTCATCTATCCTATCTCCGATAGCAAATGGGTGAGTCCCGTACAGGTGGTTCCAAAGAAGGGAGGAATGACGGTCATCACCAACAAGAACAGTGAGCTCATTCCCACGCGAACCGTTACAGGATGGAGGATGTGCATAGACTACCGCAAGCTAAACAACACAACGAAGAAGGATCACTTCCCACTACCCTTCATCGACCAAATGCTTGAGAGGTTAGCACAACACTCAAACTTTTGCTATCTTGACGGTTATAGTGGTTTCTTTCAGATTCCGATACATCCGGACGATCAAGAAAAGACCACTTTCACGTGTCCGTGGGGTACGTTTGCTTATAGGAGAATGCCGTTTGGGCTTTGCAACGCCCCAACCACCTTTCAAAGGTGCATGATGGCTATCTTCTCGGAGTACATAGAGGAAATCATGGAGGTTTTTATGGATGATTTTTCTATTTATGGTTCCTCTTTCGATAATTGTCTTTCTAACATTGCTCTTGTGCTACAAAGGTGTGAAGACACTAACCTAGTTCTTAATTGGGAAAAGTGTCTATTCATGGTGAAAGAAGGCATTGTATTAGGACACTTAATCTCTAGTAGAGGGATTGAAGTGGATAAGGCTAAGATAAAGACTATAGAAAAGCTTCCTTCCCCAACTTCGGTGAAAGGGATAAGAAGTTTTCTAGGACATGCTGGATTTTATAGACGTTTTATAAAGGATTTCTCTAAGATATCAAAACCTCTTACTAATCTATTGATGAAGGATGAAGTTTTTTATTTTTCGCAGGAATGCTTAGATGCGTTTAATATGATTCGGGAGGCTCTAATCTCAGCCCTAATTATTCAACCTCCGGATTGGAATGTAACACCCCGAATCCGTGGGACTCGGGATGATACATTGGTCTAGGATCTCACAATGGATCCTGACCCTAGCCTAACAACAAGTTCACTGGACCTTACAACATGGCACTGGCAGATAGAAAACAAATACATAAAACAGTATAAACTGTACGACCCAAAGTAAACAACAACATAGCCGAGTATATAAAACGACATCCTCACATAGGAGGTACAAAAGATCATCCTCACGCAAGAGGGGAAACACAACAACCTCAAACCAACCACCTAATGTACGAGAGTCCTCGGCCTGTCACCCTGCCAGATCACCCAGTAGCTCCTAACCTATAAACATTTACAACACGGTATGAAATCGTTAGCTAACCATACATATATGAGGTAATGCATAAGCACAAGCACAATCATGAAAGATAAACACATCAGCATGCTATCACACATTTACCCATTTATTATCTTTATATAATAACCATTCACTCAAAAACCGTATATATATAGATAGATGAAAGTATGTGACACGAGGAACGATACATCCCCGCCTCTGAGTGCAATGTCCAGCTGTACGAGTATCGGTCACACAATCCGTGTACTGTTCGCTCCAAACGGTGTGTGCAAGCTTTAAATTTATAACCCTAGACTTAAGCTTAAAACAAGGATGCAAACCCGCAGTGTACGGGTCAATCGTAGTAAAAAGCAAGGAATTCCAGGGGTCGATCACAGGGACTTAGTGAAACAAAGTCCAATCACGGTATGCTTATGTAAATACTAACCACAAGAGCAATTAAAACAATCAAAGATGAATAAGAAGTCAATAAAGCAAACATGCAATTCTAGGGATTAAAGCATCTAGTTGTGGTTCCAACTCAAGATCTAAAGATAAGCGGACAAAGCTGAGATTTTTGCATGGGGAAGGTGTTACTAAAGTGGGATAGATCACCGGGTAAGTCTCACTACTCACTAATCCTAAACCATAACTCCTATTACCGGGTAAGTCTCAAGGAATCAAGATAAAGAACTATAACCTCAAACTAACACACCATCTAAGGGAATAGAATCAACCTTTACCGGGTAAGTCTCAGGCTAACTCACAAAGATGGGATGGAAGCACACTCAAACCCCAATAAAGGATAAACCTTTATTACCTACACTTATGATCTTAAGTACACAAACTAAGGAATTACCGGGTAAGTCTCATCCTAAGCTTGCATTGAACCAAGAAAGGTGTAATAAGAATAGGATTTGGCAAACTCTAACACTTAACTCTCAGTTTCGGATCAGATAAGTTACCTCGGTCAGCCAAATTCCACCCCGGCCGAGATGTTCATCGACTGAGCGAGATGCTTAGGGTTAAGGTTAAAGACTCGAACTTTCAGGGTCCTACTGGAATCTAAGATTATTCTATCATTGTTTTTCCCACAACCTTCAGCCAATCACCCTAGAATCACACAAGGAAGTTTGCCACTCATCATCATGAAAGTATTAATCAAATATATGGGAAGAAGGTGAATATTTAAACAAGAAGAATCTAATGAAAAGACTTCAATTACTGAATCAAATATCACAACAAAAGCGTTCCTTGGATATAAATCCAACAAGCAAGACAACAAGGAAGAGAATCTAAGGTAATCTTACAAGAAAACCTCCAAAAGCTATAAAAGCTACAATCTTCAATCTTCCTTCAACCTTCAAAAAGGTTCTTCAAATCTCCCAACTGGAGTATGGCTGCTGCGTGATTCCCAACTGAATGCGGATTTTTCGGTGTAAGCGGGATGTTGGATTTGTGGAAATCCAACCCTTTTTATAAGAAAATAAACCTCCAAAGATAAGATATCTTAGAAGAGATCTTTGCCCATAAATATAAGTAAAATATATGATCTAGCATATCTTCTTCCTTCCAGGAGCCAAGCCCAAAAATATAAGATCACTTTCCAAATATAAAAGATCTCAGCCAAGAATAAAATATTCTCGCCGCGTCCTAGGTATTCGCCTCGGTCGAGTCGGCTTCTCTGGATCACCTCGGTCGAGGTGAATCTGTGGTCAACCGAGGTGAGTCACAACTGAATGTGAAATCTCTCAAAACTGGTCCAAAGTGAGTCCTAAATCCATAGCTATGCTTCCTGGATGGTTCCTTATGTTCCTCAATGTAGCTCCAATGACTCCATAGCTCCTTTTGCTCCTTTTTGATGCAAAATGTGCCATTTTACCTACGATTACAACAAAACTAGGTGTAGACCTCGATTCCCGCAAAGGTAGATAAAATGGTAATATAATCACATAATATACATACAAACATGTAGATTATGAAAGATAAAACGTCCAAACAAACCCCAAAATATAGACTATAATCCATGCTATCAAAATACCCCATACTTAGCCCTTGCTTGTCCCCAAGCAAGTTCCGCATATAAAAGACAAGATAGAATGGATTAATAGTCAAGAAAATCAATGAAAAGTCTTTCAAAAACATTTTATGGTGTGCTACATTCATAGATCACTCTAAGAGAATACTTCATGGAATTTAAAATCAAAATATGATCAAAACATTTTATAAATATAGAAAAGATGTTCATCTTTGCACAAAATCATAGAATGTATAATAAATCATAATTATCAAAATTAATCATGTATAATCCAATTTAAACCACTAAGTCAATCAATAAACTCAAGGTCTCAAGGGCTTCCCAAAAGAAAGGTCAAGAAACGTGTAGGGTAGGGATGTATGTAAGGTAACGTGGTGCTAGAATCCGGGAAAAGGATGAACTTCACTTCACTTTGACTTGCAACATCTTCCACCAATAAGCTTTGCTTATTTCACACATTTTTTTCTTTTACTTTACTTTTTGGGATGCATGGACAGAGGTGCACAAAAACCAAAGCCTAGGAAATCAGCAATCATCAATTTCTTGAGATGCATCAAACCCTTGATGCACATACCATGACCCGTTAGGAATATCGCTCAATCCGACTTTGGCAAGACACAAACACCCGGCTATGTGAATGGTGCCGAGTTACTCATCTTCATGATTGACTTCTCCAAACCTATTATTACTTTCTAACACTTTAACTTCCAGCCAACTTCTCAACTTTAACTTCACTTGCTTTCACTACTTCGCTTGCTTCCAAATTCCCGGATAGGTAAAGGGAGGCAAAATGTATATGAGGGGCTAAGCATGATTAAGAAGAAGAATAGAGAAGAATGAATTGCCTTGGTCTTTCCAGGAAGAAAGTGAGAGAACTCATAATGTGGTGTCAACCTTCAAATTCAACATAATTTAGATAAAAACAGAGTATTAAACATGCCAATAATTTCACACAAAGCATTTAGCAATTTAAACATATTATAAAACCTTTCAAACACATAAAGAATTTAAAACCAGTCAGTAAGCAAGATCTTCACTGAGATAGTATCCAGATAAGAAGCACAAAAATAGTTTTCGAAAACTCTCAGTTAACCCACCTCGGTCGAGGTGTTCTTAGGTCAACCGAGGTGAAACACCTCGTTTGGCCAGAACTCCACCGGTCGAGGTCAAAAAAATTTTTTAAAACCAGTTTTTTTCAGTTTCGATGTTTTTCTCAATCAAATATCCTGTATGTATGCATGCAATCTCAGATAAACATATAAATGCAGAAGTGAAGCATAAATATAAATATCCGGTCAATAGAGTCATACATCAAAGTCAAATAATACATCAAATACCCCATACTTGGGACACACTGTCCCAGTGGGTCAAAATAAGTCTAAAGGATAAAAGTACTCACCGGATAAATAGCTGAACTACATAAAAAATAATAAAGAAAATCCTGCAGCTCTCAGTAGTCACGATCCGGTGGTGGTGGTGGTGGCACGTACGGATACTGGGTCGGGTCGAACGGATACCCCATGATGTGCTCAAACTGGATCTGGGCCATCATGTGCTGGTAGTGCTGCCGCTCCTGCATCTCGCGGATATCCAGTGACAAAGCAGCATATGAGTCAATAACCTGATCCGTCAGGTCATCGATCCGTCTGTGAGCATCTGGATCCCTGCGTCGGTGTGTCCTACGCCTAGCAGGTCTCACTGGAGAAGTAGCAGGTGCAGGCTCAGTGTCCTCCTCATCCAGATCTATAACTGGTGGCGCGCTCGTCCCTGCAATATCTGTCCCTGTATCCATCGGGACTCCACCCTCTCTCTCATCAATTGTCTCCTCATCATCAGCCTCCTCCTCCTCAGCTGGGGCAGCTGCTGCCTCTCTGTAATCCTCCATCAGTGGAGCCCAAGCGGTCTGCCAATAGTGTGGGTCATAAACAGTGAACTAGGCAGACCACCTGATCCCCTGTGGCGCAGTCAGCTCCCACGGCATAGCCACGTACGGAGTAGTCAGACCTCGGGGAACTAGAATCCGCCGAGTGATCATCTCCCGCAATCCAAGCGGCTTGGCAGCCGCCACCATCGTGCAAGCACTAAGATCCATGTCCTGATAGCTAGCTATGTGGGTGACAAGCCCTCCGCAGCAGATGTCTCCCTTCGCCTTGGCCTTGATCCTGTGCAGATCCTCTGCCAGCATCAAGCCAAAGTCCGGGATACCCCCAGTAACCATGAAGTATAAACTGAAAAGCTCTCCCTGTCGGATCTTCTGGGGCGTCTCAGTACGCGCCAGAAGCATCTCACTGAAGATCCGGTGGGCTAACCTAAAGGCTAGGTGGAAGATGACCTTCTCCCTGGAATCTCCAGGGCGCCATCTATCTACGTGCTCAACAATATGGGCAATCTGTCCCCAAAACTCCCTAGCTACAGATCGGGAAGGGAAGTCAACAGCGGTGGGCTCAAGAAAGCCAAAAATCTCTCGCCAGTACTCTAGTGGAACTATAAAGTTCCGGTTCATCAACCGGTACTTCACAGAACGCTTTGTGGGAAGGTAGGTGAAGGAGCTAACAAACTCTAGGGTCGGCTCCAAGTAGGTTGGGGCTCGGATCTCAGTAAACTGATCCAGCCCAACTGTAGAAATCATCCTCCTAAGGTCTCCGTCTACCTTGAGGCAATCAAAAGCAGACACGTCCAGGAAACGTGGTGCACTCACTGGACGGCCGGAAATACGCTCATAATCCACCCGGTGTCGCTCATGGATCACCGGGCGGTAAGGTCGGGAAGAAGAGGAAGAAGGAGAAAGTGAGGATCTATCCCTGAGGGCAAGGCGGCGGTCAGAACTGATTTTCAGAAAATCAAACTGTCAGGTCACCTCGGTCAACTGACAACACTCAAGAATCACCTCGGCCGAGGCACAGCTCGACTGGACCGAGGCAGAAAACTGGATTCTAATTCCTTTTGAAAATTCAGTTCTTTTCCCCCAAAAATCACTACAATTGCTTCCTACGGGGTACTTAAGCCTTTTTTCAACAAATACAGGGGCAACCAAAGCCCAAATCAAAGCGAAACGGAGAGGTTAGGGTTTCGGTTCGTTTTACCTCTTTCCGGCCGAATCGGTTCGATTTTCTGCAGATCTGTACTTGCAACACGATCCTCTATCCTTCAATCGTAGTTTGGAGACAGAAATCTTCGAAAACGAGCAAGAAACGAAGGAGGCGAGGTGAACTGCCGCCGCGGTCGAGGGGAAAGAGTAAAGTGAGGAGAGAGAAATCTTCCGCCTTTTATACCCTTTTCTGGACTGCTGTCACCTCGGTCGAGATGGTCTCGACTGGACCGAGGTGGTACAGACCGAGGTGGTTCTTCAGAAAACCTTAGTCGCCTCGGTTGCTCAAGAATCATCTCGGTCGAGGTGCTCTGATAGCAACCTATGCCTCAGTCAAACTCCGTCTTCTCAAATTCTCGAACCTCTGTCCTTCCAGTTATGCTCCTTCCTTAGATGTCTCCTGTTATCTGTCTAGAACGCTAAAACAAAACAAAGCAAAGCAAAAGCAAAAACTATCTAAGCTAGACTAGAAAACGGGAAAAGAAAGCAATACCTTGGGTTGCCTCCCAAGAAGCACTTGGTTTAAGGTCGCTAGCTGGACCATAATGTGTCTCTCAAACGTGATGGGAGGTGCCCTCACCCCATACTTCACCTCCATCGTGGGGTGAAGTAAGTAAATCTATCAAACGTTCCAACAAGTGTAAGTGCTCATCGGGGAATGAATCGTCTATGGGTGGGTCGTCCTTCTCACGTGAAGATGCAGGTAGCCGGCTGAGGTGATCCGCAACAGAATTCTCGGATCCCTTCTTATTGCGGATCTCTAGGTCAAACTCTTGAAGCAAGAGAATCCATCGAATAAGGCGTGGCTTGGCATCTTTCTTAGCCAACAAGTAACGAATGGCTGCATGGTCGGTGTAGACAATGACTTTTGCCCCCACTAAATAGGAACGAAACTTCTCGAAAGCATATACAGCTGCCAATAACTCCTTCTCGGTGGTAGCGTAGTTGCGTTGTGCTACATCTAGCGTCTTGCTAGCATAGTAAATGGCGGTGGTCCGTCCATCCTTCTTCTGTCCAAGCACCGCTCCTACGGCTACATCACTAGCATCGCACATGATCTCAAAGGGCAAGGTCCAATCCAGAGGTTGGATAATAGGAGCGGAGATCAACGCTTCATTAATCCTGTAAAAAGCATCAAGACACTCCTGCGAAAACTCAAAAACAACATCTTTATTCAAGAGGTTAGTTAGAGGTTTATAAATCTTAGAGAAGTCCTTGATGAATCTCCTGTAGAAACCTGCATGCCCGAGAAAACTCCTCACACCTTTAACAGAACAAGGGGGAGGGAGTTTCTCAATAGTCTCGATCTTAGCGCGATCGACCTCAATGCCTCGATTAGAAACGAGGTGTCCTAGCACAATGCCTTCATTAACCATAAAATGACACTTCTCCCAATTCAAAACAAGATTAGTGTCTTCACATATTTTAAGTACTAAAGAAAGGTTAGATAGGCAATCATCAAAAGAGGAACCATATACAGAAAAATCATCCATAAATACCTCCATGATCTCCTCTATGTACTCGGAAAAGATAGCCATCATGCATCGCTGGAAGGTAGCGGGTGCATTGCACAATCCAAATGGCATCCTCCTATAAGCAAATGTCCCCCATGGACAAGTGAAAGTGGTCTTCTCCTGATCATCAGGATGGATAGGAATTTGGAAGAATCCACTATAACCGTCTAAGTAGCAAAAGTGTGAATGTTGGGCCAACCGCTCGAGCATTTGATCAATGAAGGGAAGTGGAAAATGGTCTTTCCGTGTGGCCGTGTTCAGCTTCCTATAATCGATGCAAACCCTCCAGCCCGTAACGGTCCTAGTTGGGATCAACTCGTTGTTCTTGTTAGTCACAACGGTCATCCCTCCTTTCTTCGAAACTACATGTACCGGGCTAACCCACTTGCTGTCCGAGATAGGATAAATGATACCTGCATCCAACAACTTAAGAATTTCCTTCTTCACAACCTCTTTCATGATCGGATTTAACCGTCTTTCAGGTTCCCGTGAAGTCTTATGATTGTCCTCCATTAGAATTCTATGCATGCAGAAAGAAGGCTTAATGCCAATAAGATCATCCGTGGTATAACCTATAGCCTTTTGATGCTTTCTCAATACATGCATTAACTTAGACAATTCAGTTTCGGAAAGGGAAGCACTAACAATAACAGGATAAGTGGAATCCGGTCCAAGAAAGACATACCTCAAGTGACTAGGGAGTTGTTTAAGCTCCACAACTAGGGGTGCTTTCTGAGGGGGATCCTTGCTTCCTCTTTCCAGTGGAATGGATTGAGAAACTGGACTTTCGGAAGTCTCAGTTGACATCATCTCGCCATCGACCTCGGTCGAGGCGCAGAGGCGTTGACCGAGATGGTTTTTAGTCGCCTCGCTCAGCCCAGGAAGTGCCTCGGTCGAGGTACTGCAACTGGAACCGAAACTAGAGATCTTCGTCTCCTGGGTTAGCTTCTAAGTTTTAGCTCCTGGATCCTCTTCCAGTGCCTTTAAGCTCCGTATATCTGCATCACAAGAAGCATCTATACCTTCCTCCATTAAACTGAAGCTAATAACTCTTTCGAGTGGATCGTTAATAAGGATAGAGCTCACCAATTCTCTTGATTCTTCTTCATCATAGATGTTGAAGATATCATCACTCAGCTGCTCCCCTTTCATGGCTGCAAGTAGTGCGAACTCCACCTCATCGCCACCAATGTTGAATTTCAACTTGGCGTTCTTGCAATCCACGTTGCAACCCGAAGTTGCTAGAAATGGCCTCCCGAGAATGATAAGAACAGGATAATCTGCGGGAATGTCAAGTACAACAAAATCTATAGGTAGATAGAAGTTACCTAACTTGACCGAAACGTCCTCCAGGATGCCCACGGGATGAGTGATGGAGCGATCCGCCATGTAAAGTCGAATCTTGACCGGCTTGGGCTCTCCAAGTCCGATGTTCACACATAGTTCCAGCGGGATGATGCTCACGCTGGCTCCTAGATCACAAAGGGCTTCACAAGTGACATCCCCAACTTGAATGGGAATGCAAAATGAGCCGGGATCTCTCAATTTAGGTGGCATCTTTTCCTTCATGATTTGTATGAGCTCTGAGGATTTAGATGTCATCCTAACTTCACCAAAGTCTTCCAGCTTCCTTTTCCTTGATAGGATCTCCTTCAAGAACTTCCCATAGGCGGGCATTCCTAGAATAGCATCAAGGAAAGGAATGTAAATATGCAGCTTATTCATCAAGTCAAGGAACTTACCAAAGTGCTTGTCTAGATGTGCTCTGGCCCTTGACTGGGGGAATGGAAGTGGTGGTTTGTATGCAGGAGGTGGAACATAAACTTCAGTTTTCCCCTCCGCTCTCTGTGGCTCCACCTCGGTTGGCATCTCGGTCGAAGTGTTCTTCGACTGCATCTGGACCGCGGTGGTCTTCGTCGGTACTGGCACCGACCGAGGCACTAGATCTGCAGTTTTCAGTCCACTCCTCATAGTTATGGCCATGATCTGGCCCTTAAGGTTGCTTTCCGTCCTTGCTGGAAGTTTCCCTGGATCTCTTGGCGCTTTATTCGCCCTACTTGCAAGTTGTTGTTCAAAGGCTTTTTGGGCCTTCGAAAATGAAGTCATAGAAGTCTCCATAGCGTTGAGCTTGATCAAGATAGCCTCCAAAACTGCGTCTTTCTTTTCTGGCTGAGACGAACTTGATCCTTGCCCTTGGCTTTTTAATGGAGTAGAAGAAGAAGAAGGGGAAGAGAGGAAAGGGTTAGAGGAATCGTTAGAGTTGGAGTTTGAATGATTGTTACCAGAATTTTGGTTGTTCGCCCTCCAGTTGTTGCTATTGGATCCTCTATTGTTATTGTTGTAATTGTTGTTCCGGGAACCGTTGTTGTTGTTACGGTATCCGTTGTTATTGTTCCTTTGCCCTTGCTCTTCCTTCTTGGTTTGAGCGACCAAGAGTTCCTTCAATTGCTTCACGTCATTCTTCAAAGACGTGAGTTGATTGTTGTTGGGCTGAGTTTCTTGGAAATTAACTCTTTTAACTCCACCTTCAGCTCCTTGGTGGGTGTATATCTCCATGTGCAAGGCTTGCTTCTCGATGAAGTCCCAAGCTTCATCAATCGCCATGTCCATGAAGGTACCGGCGGAGAGTAGTTGGAGATTGAACTGGGTGCTTCCGTCCAGTCCTTTGAAGTATATCTCCAATAACTCTAACTTTGGAATCCCATGATGTGGGCAATCCAAAAGAATGTCCTTGAACCACTCTCATGACTTGGACAAGCTCTCCTTGTCTTTCATAATGAAAGCATTGATCTTCTCTCTCATTTCAGCGGTCTTCGAGGGGGGAAAGAATTTCGTCAAGAATTCCGTAATCATCTCCTCCCATGTGCTGATTTTTCCTGGAGGAAGAGATTGATACCAAGTAAGAGCTCTATCTTTTAAAGAAAAGTAAAAAGGTCTTAGCTTGTAGTTGTTATTTTCAATCCTCGGAGGTCTCAAGGT
This sequence comes from Fagopyrum homotropicum, assembly GCA_033239125.1. Taxonomy (NCBI): domain Eukaryota; kingdom Viridiplantae; phylum Streptophyta; class Magnoliopsida; order Caryophyllales; family Polygonaceae; genus Fagopyrum; species Fagopyrum homotropicum. Next base: position 68,422,741 of record BSWB01000006.1, on the reverse strand, counting down.
CTCCATCAAGATCTCATAGTTTTGAAGATGTTGATGTGGTGATTCCTTCTCTAGCCCTCCGAACTAGCATTGGTGAATCATGGATAGAACTTGCGGTCGAAGTTCATAGTCATGGTCCGTTGGATCTCCTAGATTAACCCCTGGACGCCTCAGTTGTTGATTAGGGTCCATCCTTTGACCTAGGGTTTGTGGGATTCCTGCAAGAAGAACACCTCGGACTGGCATCCGAGATGGAAGTATCTCGGCCGGGGCGTCAGGTACTGGAACCTGCCTCGGTCGAGGGTCAGCGACTGGATCCTGCATCGGTCGAGGATCAGCAACTGGATCTTCCCTCGGTCGAAGTAGAATTTGGTCTCGTATGGCTGACATATCTGCTTCGATTGCTTCAGTCCTGGTGCGAGTTTCTTCCTTCTCTCGCCTTAGCTCTTCCCTGCTGAGGCGTAGCAGCTCTAACGCCTCTTTCAACTCGGCCTCAAGATCGCGATTGTCTTGGTGGGCCATCTTTGCTTCTCTTAAGCGTCGTTTGTAAGTCTTTTCTGGTTCGGGATCGTAAGGAACGATTTCCTTCCCAGTGCGGGTTCTTCGCATATACCTAAGAAAGAACTTGCAAAAGTCACTCAAGTAGAGTGGTTAGTAGACACGGGGGCAAGTGCCCCAAAAGTGAACCGTAACCGGCTCGGTCTAGACCAAGTCCCCGGCAACGGCGCCAAAAACTTGTTCGCTCCAAACGGTGTGTGCAAGCTTTAAATTTATAACCCTAGACTTAAGCTTAAAACAAGGATGCGAACCCGCAGTATACGGGTCAATCGTAGTAAAAAGCAAGGAATTCCAGGGGTCGATCACAGGGACTTAGTGAAACAAAATCCAATCACGGTATGCTTATGAAAATACTAACCACAAGAGCAATTAAAACAATCAAAGATGAATAAGAAGTCAATAAAGCAAACATGCAATTCTAGGGATTAAAGCATCTAGTTGTGGTTCCAACTCAAGATCTAAAGATTAGCGGACAAAGCTGAGATTTTTGCATGGGGAAGGTGTTACTAAAGTGGGATAGATCACCGGGTAAGTCTCACTACTCACTAATCCTAAACCATAACTCCTATTACCGGGTAAGTCTCAAGGAATCAAGATAAAGAACTATAACCTCAAACTAACACACCATCTAAGGGAATAGAATCAACCTTTACCGGGTAAGTCTCAGGCTAACTCACAAAGATGGGATGGAAGCACACTCAAACCCCAATAAAGGATAAACCTTTATTACCTACACTTATGATCTTAAGTACACAAACTAAGGAATTACCGGGTAAGTCTCATCCTAAGCTTGCATTGAACCAAGAAAGGTGTAATAAGAATAGGATTTGGCAAACTCTAACACTTAACTCTCAGTTTCGGATCAGATAAGTTAGCTCGGTCAGCCAAATTCCACCCCGGCCGAGATGTTCATCGACTGAGCGAGATACTTAGGGTTAAGGTTAAAGACTCGAACTTTTAGGGTCCTACTGGAATCTAAGATTATTCTATCATTGTTTTTCCCACAACCTTCAGCCAATCACCCTAGAATCACACAAGGAAGTTAGCCACTCATCATCATGAAAGTATTAATCAAATATATGGGAAGAAGGTGAATATTTGAACAAGAAGAATCTAATGAAAAGACTTCAATAACTGAATCAAATATCACAACAAAAGCATTCCTTGGATATAAATCCAACAAGCAAGACAACAAGGAAGAGAATCTAAGGTAATCTTACAAGAAAACCTCCAAAAGCTATAAAAGCTACAATCTTCAATCTTCCTTCAACCTTCAAAAAGGTTCTTCAAATCTCCCAACTGGAGTATGGCTGCTGCGTGATTCCCAACTGAATGCGGATTTTTCGGTGTAAGCAGGATGTTGGATTTGTGGAAATCCAACCCTTTTTATAGGAAAATAACCCTCCAAAGATAAGATATCTTAGAAGAGATCTTTGCCCATAAATATAGGTAAAATATATGATCTAGCATATCTTCTTCCTTCCAGGAGCCAAGCCCAAAAATATAAGATCACTTTCCAAATATAAAAGATCTCAGCCAAGAATAAAATATTCTCGCCGCGTCCTAGGTATTCGCCTCGGTCGAGTCGGCTTCTCTAGATCACCTCGGTCGAGGTGAATCTGCGGTCAACTGAGGTGAGTCACAACTGAATGTAAAATCTCTCAAAACTGGTCCAAAGTGAGTCCTAAATCCATAGCTATGCTTCCTGGATGATTCCTTATGTTCCTCAATGTAGCTTCAATGACTCCATAGCTCCTTTTGCTCCTTTTTTATGCAAAACGTGCAATTTTACCTACGATTACAACAAAACTAGGTGTAGACCTCGATTCCCGCAAAGGTAGATGAAATGGTAATATAATCACATAATATACATACAAACATGTAGATTATGAAAGATAAAAAGTCCAAATAAACCCCAAAATATAGACTATAATCCATGCTATCATGTACCCTATGGGAGTGGATTGCGCCCTTCCTGTAAACCAGTCTGGTCCGACAACAGAGAACCTCCCAGACTCCACGGCAGGATGAAAGGGAAAGGTTATCACAGCCACGCAGTGGGGCAGTCAATAGAACATAGGTCGATAAAAACGACAACTCATGCTATCATAGCAAACATATAAAGCACACACCACTCATGCAAACACCCAATATAGGGATGGTAGCTAAGTAAGTCCTACGGACTTACCTCAACCTCGTACAATCACAACCACGATCAACCTCCAATCTTGAGAGGGACACAGCCTAATAACAAGGCATAAAGAGATATCAACCTCTATTCATCAAAGGGGTCACACCTAGACCCAAAGGGATCCATAAGGATCATACTCAATCTATAAGCCTCACAACCAACTAAACCTCAATATCTCAACATAACTCACAAATCCTCAAATCTCAAGGTAGTTTCTAATCGACATTCCTCAATCTCAATTCTAATCCTAATTTAATTAATTAACTTTAGTTAATTAATTAGATTTCGCCAGAATAACGTTTTGCCCGCAGGCAATTTCTAAACCCCTTGTCATCAGATTTCATCAAACAAACAACTCATAATCACCAGAATAATATAACGACCATAATGGAATTTCTAATTATTCATTTTGACAAGCATAAACTCAATTTAGGTCAAATCCTAATACGGAAAATGAATAAATTCATAACTTATTCGTTACTAACTAGATTGACGATCTGAAAGAAGATTCGGAATCACAACGACGCAGGCTACGCATGGACAGCATCAAATTCATCGGAATTTGAGCGACGGAACCGTCCTGGTGACATATATGCTCGACCAACCCTCCATATACTCGGAAATGCAGAAACTCGGTATCGTTATGAAGAGAATGAAGAGAGGAATCCAGAAACTCAAACGGAATTGAAATCGGATTAGAAACGGAGAGTAGATCTGAGTTTGAAGTTGAGAGAAATCAGAGCTTTTACGAGGAAACATGAAAGGAAATGAATTAATAAAGGATTTTCCGCTATTTATAGTGAAGACAATAATTATCCTTTAGTAAAATCGATAATTATCCTTTAACCGATCCATAGGCGGGTCGAACCTCTTTCTCAAAACTTCTCGAGATTGGAACATTAAATCTGGAATATTGTAGGGATAATTATTCCACAACTGCCTCGGAAAACGTGTATTCCTAAGCCGTCTTTCTTAGTTGTTAAGAAACGAAATAGCGACTCTTTTGGCCGTTTTGCCTCTCCATGTTATTTCATATCTAGGACATATCCGATGTCCTGATCATTTCTCTCAACTGCATTTTTATTAATTGGAGCTTCCAAATGCTCCAAATAACACCGGAGGGTAAAAGTAATTACCCGGGGGAAAAAGTAAAAATTTCCCCAAACGTCCAAAATTACGCGAGGAACATAACGGTGGGACTCATACTCATCACTTGCGAAATCTTCGCGAGTTATATGTCAATTACTATCAACGATTAAGTTAATCAACATTAATTAGAATTCGAAATCCTAGCTATTACATCACACACCCCTTTCTATCGGAGGTATCACATCTCCGTTCAAAAGATCACAACCTATAACAATCTATAACCTCAAGTATAAACATGGAGGAATCATCATCTCCGGGAAACAGAGCCATAACGCTACCCAAAGGCGTAGAGGAATCACGTCTCCCGCCATACCACATCACAAGGGATAGAGGAAGCACATCTCTAGTCAAAACATATCACAGGCATAGAGGAAATACATCTCTAGTCAACCCATAAACATATATATCGCATGGAGGAATCACATCTCCACTGAACTGTGTCCATCAAGATAGCATGGAGGAAAGAACCATCTCCAGCTGAATCCTAATCCCACTCAAATAGTATGAAGGAAAGAACCATCTCCTGCTATAAATATAATCATACTCGGGTAGCGTAAAGGAAGTAATCATCTCCAGCTATAGCATACATCACGCTAGCACATCAAGATCTACTAAGATCATAAATCACATCACAACTAGCATGGAATAACACATCAAGGCATGTAAGCACATAAGCACAACATTCATCAAGATAGCACTAAGATCTACTCGTGCTCCCACAAATGGGTCTGTCCCAACATATACTCTAGATAGTTCCTCGGGATACTATTCTCAGTCTCTCACATAGCCTCTTCAGGTCTTCATCTTGACCATCATATCCTCAATATGGGAAAGTCTTTCGAATGCAAGCGTTTCATATCTCATTCCAAGAATGTAATCGAATGCTCAACAAAAGTGTGGTTGGACTCAACCATCAAATCATCGTAACTCACAAGGTGTCTCGAGTTTGGTATATACTTCCTCAGTTGAGACATATGAAACACTGGGTGGATATCCTCTAATATCATAGGCAAAGCTAAACATCATGCTACCTTCTACGTATTGGTTGATCTCAAATAAACTATCATATTGGAAACCCAGTTCCCTTTCCATATTAACACGTCTAACGTCTCGCAGCTGAGATACTTACAGCCGGACATGAACTCTCGCTCGAACTTTAGAGGTTAACGCTTCTTGTCTACATATAATATCTGGCGACTCTGTACAACCAGCATTCTTCCTTCAATCAACGTTACTTGAACTATAAAATCCTGAATCTGGTCAGGTGTTATTCCACTACTACTGCTAGATCACTTCTAGCATAAGGATATACGACATCTATGTCTATATATATTGCCTCATAGGGCCATCCCAGAAAGATGCACGTCCTTCATTGTTATATAATAAACTCATTAATGGAAGGTAATATAACCATCCACGTTTCCCATTCGACTTACAACTTATAATAGATCTTTAAGATCTAGATGATCCTCTCTAACTGACCATCTGTCAGGGGGTGAAGTGTAGTCATGAGGTACAGACTCGTCCACAAAGCAGTATGAATCTGCTGCCTAAATTCTCAAAGTAAAAACATCCATCTCGATCAGAAATGATCGTTCTCGGTATATCATGGAGTCTAAGTATCTGTCTAGTGTACTCCTCAGCCAATTCATTCACTAGCCACGTCCTTCTGATAGAAATGAAACGTGCCGGTTTCATTAATTTGTTACCAACAATCCAGATAACATAAACTTCTACTGGGTCACAATCCCATAAAAAAGTCCATAGAGATGTCCTCCCAAATTCTACTACTGCACTGGTAGTGGATAGGGCTTATCTCTAGATCGGAAATACTCTATCTAGACCTGCTAACAGGTCACACACTGTATCACAAATCTGGTTATATCGGCTTCATACAATATAATCGTCTCATCTCGTGGTACATCTTACTCGTACCTGAATGTACTGAATAAGCGTACAGTGGGTATACCATAATATTCTATGTCTCCATATGCATCAGCAGGTACATAAAAGTGGTCATGACTCTTCATCAGTCCATCTACTCCCATGGAGAACTATGGTGCCTCAGTACGAGACATCCTTTCTCTAAACCTTGTCAAGGCCGGGCAGGTCTCCTGCTTCTGTTGGACCTCATCCAACAGAACAGGTAGAACCTCTGAGGTATAACTGGGTATCCTCATCAAGGAACTGATTGTCCAACTCTAGCCAAGCTAGATCTCTCTGAAGCTGAGGTTGAACTATCAGTCTCACAATCATCTTCTCTTGGAGCGTCTTTCCATTCAAGCTATCGGCGACAACATTCAACTTCTCTGAATGATATGGAATCTTCAAGTCAAAGTCTTGATCAACTTAAGCTCTTAATACTGGCGGTTATTCAACCCCTGTTGCATAAAATATACTTCAGATTTCTATGATCTATAGAAATCTGACATGAAGATCACACCGGTACGGTCTTCAAAACTGAAAGGCTTGAACTACCACTACTAACTCTAAATCATGAGTCGGGTAGTTCTCATCATACATTCTCAGCTGTAAACACACATATCAATAACCCTACTCCTCTGTAGTAATACACATCTCAGACTTAGCTGGGATGTATCACCGTAAATCACGGGATCCTAAAAATCTTCTAACTACAATAAAATAGAAGCAGAGGTCAAATGCCTCCTCAACTCTTCAGAACTTAGACACACTGCTTTCATCACGTAGTTATGGTGGTCTTCTCAAAATACTCGCAAATGAATACGTAATCATATAAAATCCTTCCTCAAAGCATTGGTAGCAATCGGTTGAGCCGAGAAACTACGTATTCCTTAATGTTCATCAGTATCTCCCATGCTACAACATACTTAATTCTCGCCAGGCCAACCATGATCCCACTGGCGGAGACAACATGGCCTAAAAAGGATACCACTGGCATCTCAACTTACACTTAGAGAGCGTAGCATACAACCCTCTATCTCTCGAAATCTGTAGAACGGTCCTCAGACGATCGGTCTACTATTCTCTGCTATGAGAGTATACCGACATGTCATCAATGAAGTCCACCACCAACTAATCAAGGAAGTCAATGAAGATATTGTTCATCAACTCCATAAAAACTACTAAAACATTTGTCAACCCAAATGACATCACTACAAACTCGTAGTGTCCATAAAGGGTATGGGATGTTATCTCATACACATGCTGCTCTCTCATCCATGACTAGATATCTTGAGCACAAAGGAATCCTAAAAACACAATTGCTTCTTGAAGCTAACATATCAGGTCGTCAATACGGAACATGGAACCCACTAGGGTAAAAGAAGCCCGTTTCAGTCAATTTTTCAAGTTATCAGTACAATATCTCAACAAGCACCATATAGTGTGGCTTTCCCATTCAATCTTGTATCATACTTCAACTCGATAACAATGTCCACACTCCGCTGGTGCGACAACTAGACGGTTCAGTAACACGTCTATAAACTCATAAACAACTAGAATACCTTCCAATGTTGGACTATCTCGCTCCTTCATGGTATTAACACTAGAAGGCGTCACATTTCTGTGCTATCAGCTCGCTGCTCGTACAGTCTTGATGGAAAACCCGTCTCTTCAAAGGCCTTAACCTCAGAAGACCTCTATTTAACTCAACTCAGTAAAGACTATAATAGTCTTACTATTAAAAGCTAACACCACATGATATCTATTCATCCAAACCATACACATAATGACTTCCTCATGCACCTACAACATGACAAAGAAGTCTGCAACCATACACGGGTCCCTGAAATAAGGGAACAAACACGCATCTCACGGGTATCTCAGACCCAAAAAGGTAATCCTGTAAAGGAAAATCCACCTTCTACTATATACCAAAATTCAACCATTAACGCATGCATAGAAAGACATGACGTACATAGCACTCACAACAAGCAAAACTCCACCAGGTAAACCATTAACGAGAATGGTACCTATAACAGCTAACACTCGTAGCTCCTCTACATATCATCACTCAATGTCAGATCCATGCACCTCAGGTATCACTGAGTTCATTACTATAGCCTCCACTTCCACTCTTTTTGCACCGGAAAGAGGAAGGTCTTGCTGGGAAGAAACACCACCGTGCTGACAAAAAGGGTCAGATGGCCTAGCTCACCACAAGTGAAACAAGCTATCAGTGCCAAGGGTCACACAGAACGCTAATGATCTGGATAGCCACAACTGAAACATAATCATCCAATCCTTGCAACCTGTGCAACTGAAAGGTAACTCGACCTTCGTCGTCCACCTGGAATGATCTCACTCTTGAAGGGAACCTGTAAAGGCAATGCCTTGCCCTGTCGACAAAACTTCGCTCTATGCCCTGCTTTACCACACGTAAAGCATATGATGGGCGCCTTTGAGCACACAGCTCGCCAGTGTCCCAACTTCCACGCAATTAAAACACTAGTTCCTTGCTAGTCATCTTCATGGCCAAAGGATCACTAGATTGTCCTGATATTGGACTTGGTTCCCCATTCATCATCTTTGCTTCTCCAGTAATTGATTCAGTCCATTGCTTCTTTCCAGATCCAGAAGCTTCAGTTGATCTCACAATTGTTGGTAAATCCGGTGTGGATCTACCCGCTATCACCGCTTCATATACTTGTTACATATATTCTTGAAACTCGGATCTACTCATGGAGACACGATCAGCCTCTTCAAACTCGTTCTCTGCCATAGGCGAAACAACAGCGGAAACTGGTCCCTAACTTATCACCACTGGAGGAAGAGGGGGTGTACCCCTACTTCATCCCACTACAGATAATACTCTAGTCTGAGTCATCTGTAGGATATACGCACCCAATCTTATAAGGCTATATATATATGCCATAGGTATCGATATGTATATATTACATCCACATAATCCATAGTACACACACATATATATATACATATCTACGCTGCAGAGTTCCATGACAGAGGTGACGACTTCTCGTACATTCTATCCCAAAACCACACTTAAAACCAAAACCTTTGAAAACGTCAGATCCCATGTGGGCTCTGTTTATTTTACCTATCAAACCTCATTGCAGGTAGCAAGTGCCATTGTTGTCAACGTGGGCTCTGATACCAACTCTGTAACACCCCGAATCCGCGGGACTCGGGATGATACATTGGGCTAGGATCTCACAATGGATCCTGACCCTAGCCTGACAACAAGTTGACTGGACCTTACAACATGGCACTGACAGATATAAAACAAATACATAAAACAGTATAAACTGTACGACCCAAAGTAAACAACAACATAGCCGAGTATATAAAACGACATCCTCACATAGGAGGTACAAAAGATCATCCTCACGCAGGAGGGGAAACACAACAACCCCAAACCAACCACCTAATGTACGAGAGTCCTCGGCCTGTCACCCTGCCAGATCACCCAGTAGCGCCTAACTTGTAAACATCTACAACACGGTATGAAACCGTTAGCTAACCATACATATATGAGGTAATGCATAAGCACAAGCACAATCATGAAAGATAAACACATCAGCATGCTATCACACATTTACCCATTTATTATCTTTATATAATAACCATTCACTCAAAAACCGTATATATATAGATAGATGAAAGTATGTGACACGAGGACCGATACATCCCCGCCTCTGAGTGCAATGTCCAGCTGTACGAGTATCGGTCACAAAATCCGTGTACCCTATGGGAGTGGATTGCGCCCTTCCTGTAAACCAGTCTGGTCCGACAACAGAGAACCTCCCAGACTCCACGGCAGGATGAAAGGGAAAGGTTATCACAGCCACGCAGTGGGGCAGTCAATAGAACATAGGTCGATAAAAACGACAACTCATGCTATCATAGCAAACATATAAAGCACACACCACTCATGCAAACACCCAATATAGGGATGGTAGCTAAGTAAGTCCTACGGACTTACCTCAACCTCGTACAATCACAACCACGATCAACCTCCAATCTTGAGAGGGACACAGCCTAATAACAAGGCATAAAGAGATATCAACCTCTATTCATCAAAGGGGTCACACCTAGACCCAAAGGCGGGTCGAACCTCTATTTATAGTGAAGACAATAATTATCCTTTAGTAAAGTCGATAATTATCCTTTAACCGATCCAAAGGCGGGTCGAACCTCTTTCTCAAAACTTCTCGAGGTTGGAACATTAAATATGGAATATTGTAGGGATAATTATTCCACAACTGCCTCGGAAAACGTGTATTCCTAAGCCGTCTTTCTTAGCCGTTAAGAAACGAAATAGCGACTCTTTTGGCCGTTTTGCCTCTCCATGTTATTTCATATCTAGGACATATCCGATGTCCTGATCATTTCTCTCAACTGTATTTTTATTAATTGGAGCTCCCAAATGCTCCAAATAACACCGGAGGGTAAAAATAATTACCCGGGGGAAAAAGTAAAAATTTCCCCAAACGTCCAAAATTACGCGAGGAACATAACGGTGGGACTCATACTCATCACTTGCGAAATCTTCGTGATTTATATGTCAATTACTATCAACGATTAAGTTAATCAACATTAATTAGAATTCGAAATCCTAGCTATTACATGGAATCTTCCATTCGAGGTTATGTGTGACGCAAGTGACGTGGCTATAGGAGTTGTGCTTGGGCAAAGAAAGGAAGGACGAACCCACGCTATCTACTACGCTAGCAAGACGCTAGATGAAGTGCAGCTCAACTACGCCACTACCGAGAAAGAATTTTTAGCAACTGTATATGCATTTGAAAAGTTTCGCTCTTATCTTGTAGGTGCAAAGGTGATTGTGTACACGGATCATGCTGTGATCCGGTATTTGCTTGCAAAGAAGGATGCGAAACCAAGGCTAATTAGATGGATTCTTCTTCTACAAGAATTTGATCTAGAGATCCGTGACAAGAAGGGTTCGGAAAATTCTGTTGCGGATCATTCAATTCGTCTACCACATCTGAGGACGACAATCTACCTATAGATGACTCCTTTCCGGACGAGCATTTACATATCATATAGGAGTGCATCGACTTGATCACCAAAGGTAATGAACCATGCTTTGCTGATTTTGTTAACTATTTGGTTTGCCAGGAATTACCACCCGGATTATCCTATGCACAAAGAAAGAAGTTCTTTAAGGATGTTCGGGAATACTTTTGGAATGAACCTCTCCTCTTTAAGAGAGGTCCTGACGGCATCATTCGACGATGTGTGCCGGAAGATGAGATGCAAAGTGTCATCCGTCATTGTCATTCACTACCTTGTGGAGGACACGCTAGTTCAAACAAGACTAGCGCTAAGGTATTGCAATCTGGATTCTTTTGGCCTACTTTATTTAAAGATGTGCAAACCTTTGTTTCCTACTGCGATGCTTGTCAAAGAACAAGGAACATATCTAGGAGAGACGAGATGCCTCTTAACAACATTCAAGAGGTGGAGATCTTTGACGTTTGGGGAGTATACTTCATGGGACCTTTCCCATCATCTTGTGGAAACCAATAAATACTTTTATCCGTAGATTATGTTTCGAGATGGGTTGAAATAATTGCCTCTCCCACTAATGATGCCATGGTTGTGGTTAAGTTCTTTAACAAGACCATTTTCCCACGATTTGGGACACCACGGACTATCATTAGTGATGGAGGCTCTCACTTCATTGCCCGACGATTCGAAGCTCTATTAGCTAAGTATGGGGTGACTCACAAGATCGCCACCCCTTATCATCCACAAACTAGTGGACAAGTGGAGATCTCGAACTGGGAGATTAAAGGAATCCTAGAGAAGACGGTTTCAAGGACAAGGAAGGATTGGTCTTTGAAGCTAGACGACGCATTATGGGCATACCGGACTGCATATAAGACTCCCATAGGTACGACGCCATACAACCTTGTGTATGGGAAGTCTTGTCACTTGCCGGTAGAATTGGAGCATAAGGCGTATTGGGCAATAAAGTGGTTGAACTTCAGCATGAAGGAAGCGGGAGAGAAGAGTCTCTTGGACCTTAACGAGCTTGAAGAACTTTGCTTGAACGCCTACGAAAACGCCAAGATCTATAAAGAAAGAGCGAAGCGCTGACATGATAAGCATATCATCCCAAAAGACCTCAAAGAAGGAGATCAAGTTCTCCTCTTCAATTCAAGGCTCCGTCTCTTTCCAGGTAAGCTTAAATCTCGTTGGACTGGACCTTATCTAATCAAACGTGTTTTTCCCCATGGTGCAGTTGAAGTATGGGGTGAAAAGGGCGGAAGCTTTAAGGTGAATGGTCAACGACTCAAGAAATACTCACCAGAACTCCAAGCTGAAGAGTTCGCACCTCCCGCACTTGAATAGGTGTAAGTATGGTCTATCTACGGACCTTAAACAAGCACTTCTTGGGAGGCAACCCAAGGTATTGCACTTTTGTTTTTATTTTTGATTCGTAGTTTAGAGTAGTTTAGACGTTTTTGTTTTGCTTTGCCTTCGATACCTTCCAATATGTTCGTGTTTTTGGATGTAGGATCAATGGAAGAGGCAAGGGAGAAGGGAAAGTTAGAAGAAATTGACGAAACTTGGACTTTGACACATTACAGAGAGTTCCACGGCCAAAACCACGGCCGTAACAGCTACAGTGACCGTAATTTGCAAAAGCCTGAGAAAAATCACCAAAACCACGGTTCCGTATATTTTCACGGCCGTGGAAACCCCCGAGTGACCGTAATTTTCCAAAAATTTTACGGTTACTATATAAACCACGTCTCTTCACAAAGAACACCAAAAATCCCCAATTCCACGCCCAAAATCGCCGATTTGATCCCCCTCTCTCAAATCTCCGTTCGTTAATCGTTTCGAACGATTCTTTGACCAAAAGTGAAGCAAATTCAACCACCTACAAGATCCAAGCAACAATTCGAGTGGAAAATCACCGGAGAAGATGGAATTTGGATTATAAAAATCCAAAACCTAGGTTTTTCTTCTCTTCTCTCACTTTGTCGATTTGATTCAGTTTTCGCAAGAATTTTTAGGAGAATTGATTAGAACTGGATTGGAATTAGTCTAGGGCTGCTGTCTGTTGATTTTGGTGTTGATTGAGTGGATTTTAAGAAATTACGAACCGAACCACGGTCACTGGGCATTCCACGGCCGTGGAAACTGAAGAATAGACCGTGATTTTGAACAGAATATGGATTTGGTTAGGAGAATGTCTAATAGGAATAAGAAAAGGAAAGGTAATACTTCCTCTTCCTCCCAAGTACCCCCTAGTGAGCCACCATCACCACCACCCCCTAGAATTCCTAAGATTCATGAGGATTACCTCGATGCCTTAGAGAGGATCGAGAAGAGACCGGTCATAGGACCACGATATTTGTTGTTTGAGGAGTTAGAGCCACTGAATGTGGTAGGTGACCTTACTTGGTTACTAGATAGAGCTGGTTTGATCATCTTTTCCGCCATTCGGGAAGATGCGTATGAGGAGATCACTAGAGAGTTTGTGATCTCTTTTGAGCATAGTCATATGGATAGGACAGTTTCTTTCAGGCTGATGGAGAGGAACTATGAGTTTTCGATCCGAGAGTTTGGAGCCTTCTTCGGGTTTCATGAGACCTTCAATGGTCGTTTTCCTAGTGGCGTATACGCCAAGGACTTTTGGGAGGACATTGCCATGGTATATGCTAGCGAGCACCGCTGGCAATCTGTTGATACCAAGGCTAAGTTGATCTATCACTTAGCCTTGAAGATAGCCCACCGAGTACTTTCTGAGTGTCTTTTCCCTAGGACTGAGACTCCTCAGAAGATCAAGACTGATGAGCTGTTTATGTTGTACTGTATGTTGCATGGTAGGCCTGTTGACTGTACCACCCTCTTAGCTTCTACCATGAGTAAGCTAAAGAATAAGAGGGCTAGCAATATCGGATATGGTGGGATGGTCACCCACCTTGCTAGACAGCTGGGTATTGACTTCTCTGCGTGTACTAGGATAGCGGCTAGACCTCTAGGACTTCAGAGCCTCATGACTAGAGGCATTATCTTTCCTAGGCATAGAGGTCCACCTACCGCTGCCATGCCTTGGGAGGGTAGAGGAGGTAGAGGTATTACATGGCTTCCCGAGTACTCCATTATGGCTGGACGCCATAACTGGAAGGAGACATTCGCTGCTATGCATGCGAATAGATTGATAGCACCTCCGTATGTTCCCCCAAAGATGCCAGTTGCAGTAGAGGAGGAGATGAGAGGAGATGACGGTTTTGAGGGAGGAGGTGAGGAGCACGACTTTGGCAGTTTTCCGGATCAGCCGGACACATTTCCCGACCTCCCTAGGCAGTCTCCCCGCCCTACTAGAGCTTCCGGTTCTTCCTCTCGCCGTGCCAGCGTGAGTGAGAGGCCGACATGGATGGCGACCCCTCCCGATTGGTATAGCACACAACCGGAGTGGATGGGAGCTCCACCGACTTGGCATGCACAGCCACCACCTGCACCAGCACCATCAGATGCACCAGGTTAGTATAGTCAGGCGCCGGAGTGGTATGAGCAGCTACCGGAGTGGGCCACTGACCTTTCCAAGAGAGTCGGTGCTTTGGAGATCCGGCAGGACGCCAGGGATGCACGAGCCGATGCACATGACAGGATGATGAGAGACATCTACCGCCAACAGTTTGGGCGGAACTAATACCCCGGCTTCTTCCCGTTTCCACCACCACCAGCTCCTCAGTGATGACCATGGATGATCGTAGCATTAGCCGCTCCACCGCCGTCTTGGGAGTTCATTTTCTTTCTTTATTTTCTTTATTTTTTTTGAACATTAGAGACAATGTTTGTCTCAAGTATGGGGTGGGGCGTGACTATCGTTTGTAATAACTCTACTCACTTTTGCTTGCTTTGATTGAGAACACTTTGCATGTTTCATTCCATTGTTACACGTTTCATTATCACATTGCATGAAAAAGCTTTTGAAAAACCCATAAAAATTGAAAAATTTTGAAAATTTTGTGCTTCTAAGAATGGAGATGATTTCTATGAAAATCACTACTTGTGAATTGAGTTTTTGATGAAAATTTTATGCCTAAACAAATAATGAATTGAAAAGAAATTGAATGTGTTGATTATTCCTCTCTTCCAAGTTTCATAATGTGAAAAGTTTTATCTAAATCATATTGAGAAATCAGGGTTGAAATCACATGATAAGTTCGTATACTTCTTGTTGAAATGATTAAGGCAATTCGATTGTCTTTCTTCTTTCTTTGATCATTTAGCCCCTCAATGAAATAATAGCCTCCCTCACCTATCCGGGAATTTGGAGGAGTTGAAATTGGCATGTTTGATGTGGGAGGGCCATGAAGGCAATATTTTGCATTCAAAGAATAGAAAAAAAGTTATAGGTTTGGGGAAGTCAATCATGACGATGAGTAACTCGGCACCATTCACATAGCCGGGTGTTTGTGTCTTGTCAAAGTCGAATTGAGCGATATTCGTAACGGATTATGGTATGTGCATCAAGGGTTTGAGGCATCTCGCAAAATTCAGAACAGCCAATCTCCTAGGCTTCGGTTTTTGTGCACCTCTGTCCATAACTTGAAAAGTAAAGTTGAAAAATAATGTGAAAAGAAGAGAGCAAAGCTCTAAGTTGAAAGTGTTGCAAAACCGCAAGAGAAAAAGAAAAGAGTTAGTTGTCCATTTTCCCGGATTCATGCACCACATTCCTTATAGTTTCCCCTTCCTTTCCGCATTCTAGACCTTATTTGAAAGTCCTTAAGATCAAGAGAATGTTATATGACTTGGTGATCTAAATTGAAGTTTCTTATGATTGATTTTGATAATGTTTGAAGGTTATGATGCTAGCATTGAAGTTTGATAAATTCATGATGTTTCTTCCCTCTTTATTATTTGGTTATGTATATGAGCGTCTCATGAATGAATGAAGCAAGGTTTGAGAATGATTTATTGATAAGAAGCACATTTACCTAAAAGATGTTTTGTTCTTGAGATTGCATGCATATTTCATCCTAACTTAAGTTCTAAAGCTTTTGAAAGACCTTGCTTGGGGACAAGCAAGTAGCAAGTATGGGGTATTTTGTTAGCATGAAATATTGCGATATTCTAGGCACTCTTTCAAGTAGTTTTTCACTCATTATAGTGTTCATTGATAAGGCATTGAAGCAATTGTTAGCTAGTTTATCTACATTGTCGATATAGAGGTCTACATAAGCTTTGTGTCGATTATAGGTGAATAAGAGCTAAAACCGAACCAATTGAGAGAGAAAGGAGATGAATTGAGCACATCCAAGGATTGAGGACACATCAAAGAAGCCAAGGGAGATGCTAGGATGAGGAATGGCACGACACAAAGGAAACTACAAGCAATTTACACTTCCACGCTTTGAAATACGGTCGTAGAGAAGTCCACGCCCAAAACCACGGCCGTGGATCTTGGCAACATGAACGTGGAGCATTCCAGAGAGTTACACGGTATAAATTACGGTCGTGGAAGTTGTGAAGAACCGTAATCCACTTCCACGCTCTAAACCACGGCCGTGGAACTCCATGAAACCGTGATTTAGGCAATCTTTTGACGAATAAAATATTGACACATTGTTTACGCATATG
The DNA here is from genome assembly GCA_033239125.1 of Fagopyrum homotropicum. Taxonomy (NCBI): domain Eukaryota; kingdom Viridiplantae; phylum Streptophyta; class Magnoliopsida; order Caryophyllales; family Polygonaceae; genus Fagopyrum; species Fagopyrum homotropicum. The sequence continues at coordinate 68,406,297 of BSWB01000006.1, read as the reverse complement.
GGCCGGACGGTTATTTTATCCTTCCTTATAAAAGGGCTGAAGGAGGGAGAATTCGGCACCTTCGCTTACGCTCGCTTACACGTGCCTAGGGTTTCATTGGACGTGCGGAGAATTGCATTTTTTTGCAACGTATATTTACGAAGGCTTGAAGATTTAATAGTTGTGTGTGGAGGAAGTTGCGCCTTTTGTTCTTAGGTTTGATTAGAAGACAGATTAACATCCCGTTCTTCGTTCTTATCAAGGATAGTTATTGGTTTGTGTTTATTCCAAATCTGATATACATTATTACTCTTGTTTGTGGATTTGAGATTGATTTGAGATTTATTGAAGGTTTTCGAAGGTTTTCATCTTTCATTCTTCTTAATCTTGAATTTGATATTATAATGACTGTTATTGGGTAAAACCCTTTAGCAATTCTAAGGTGAAGGATTAATAGTTATGGCTTAGATGATGATAGATCGATCGTAAATTGATTGGACCCTGAGAGTTAGAGAAATATCGTCGACACCCTAAATCACGGCCTGTTCTTAGGTTTCCACGGCCGTGATTCTCAAGATCTGCCCGTAATTTGTGCCAGTTTACGAACCTTGCTTTTTCTTTGATCCAAAGTTAAAGATTAGCTTTAACTTAGTCTTGGCTTGCCTTTTCTAAGTAGTAGTGAAGCCTCAACAACCTCTACTTCGATTTCGAGTGTCACAACCTTAATCGGTTTAGTTAGTCTTGATCCTTGGGTTACAAGTTTGGGTATTTGAGATTAACTCTTGTCTTTAGATATTTTCTATATTGAAGCCTCAACGACCTTTATAGAGAGTGTCTTTAGATAAGTCATATAAAGCCTTGGAACTTCACCGTACATTGCTTTACCTTAGTATACCTTTGTAACTCTTAACTCTGTCCTTATATCTATAGTATATCTTGAATCGATTGCCAAAATTAGATACCTAGATCTTTAGGGTTGTTGTTTTCCCAATATTTGCAAAGCTTCATACTTTTACTTGCTTGACAACTTTATAACTGAATTTGTTCCCCCCAAATCCCTGTGTTCGATACTCTGGAATTCTTGCTTTACTACGCCGATCCGTACACTGCGGGTTCGCTTGCTTGATTCTAGTTTTATAAATTTAAAGCTTATTTGCACGCACGCTAAGTGGCGAACAATATATATCGAGACTCAACATCCGGTGTTTAGAGAACCTTTGGGCGAGATAAGTGGATATTGGAACTTCACCGTACGATATCCTACCTTAGAACATATACCTTTGCTATCCAACTATGTCCCTTACACATCTTTAGACATCTTGAATTGAACCCCACAAATCGGATACTAGGATCTTTAGAATCTGCATTCCCCAATTATTATTACATATTATCTTTGTCTTTGATCATTGTTTTGCTTGCTTTACATGTTGGATTACTTTCCTGGTTTGTTCTCACTAATTCTCAGATATCGACTTCGGAATATCAGCCCTTACTGTGATGTATCCGTACACAGCGGGTTCGCTTATCGTTATTGAAGAACCATTAGGTGAATATAAAGGATAAAATATACTCTAAAAGGGGTGTTGAATAGAGTATGGGAACTTTTCATAAAAACCTATCACAAGGCTTTGAAACTGATTTCAAAGGCCTTAATGTCGACTGGAGCTATTTGTGGCACACTTTGATTTCAAAGGCTTTGAAACTGATTTCAATGGTCTTGACCTTGTTCACCTGCAAGACAAAGTTATTTACGAAAAAGCAGATAAAGTGCGGAATGTAAAAGATCGACACGAGGATATGTTTACGAAGTTCGGCTCTAAATAGCCTACTCTTCGTCCCATGGTATAGTCGTAGGATCTAACTATCTATTATCAACCTCAAAGAGTCCTAGATACAAACTAGAAGAAATCCCCTTCTTCTCTCATTGTAGCCAACGCTACGATCTAGCTCCAACTCTTCACCATGCTATAATAGCCTAGTTACTTCACAGAGTAACACACACTCTATTATAACACTCTTTAGATATTCCAATAGAGCTCTCGAGTTTTATCTCTCTCTAGGGGATAAAGCTTTTTGTAAAAGCGAGAAAGAAAAACTTGTTTGATCAAATGAAGATGCTTTGGATTGCTTGAAGACTTTGAATGTTTCCGTGTAAACTTCTCTACTTTGTTCTTCAATCGACATCTTCATATATAGTCTTCTATGGAGAGGTCTTCTAGCCGTTGGGAAGATGACCGTTGAAGATGATTCTTCTTCTCCATGAAAGTCGTTTTTGGTTAAGATGAGGTAGACGTTGTAGATCTTTTATCGTCTTCATCTCCTTAAAGCAGGTTAATCTCCCTTGTCCGTAATCTTCTCATACTTGTTGTGAAGATATCTGAAATCCGTTGAGAGAGGATCTTTGCGTTTTTGGTTGAGGATATTTGCGAGATCCTGTTTTGAATCAAATCTACTTGGTCGGTTGAGATCTTCATTGAGCGTATCTTCTTGTTGAGCATATCTCCTTAGAAGATCTTCTTTGATGCTTGGTAGTTTTAGTTTGTTGGAGTTTGAGTTCCTTCCACCCTCTTGCGTTGTTCCGGTTTCAAGGCGTTCGCTTCTGATCCCTTGAAATGGTTGTCAAGGCCTCTTTGTTGAAATTCTCTAAACTCTTCGTCTGTCCCTTGTATCCTATTTCAAGGCCTCCGAAGGTCCCTTGAAATGCGTTTCAAGACCTGCATTCATTCTAGACAAACCACCAAACCAAACCAAGCAACTCGATATACAATCGATAAATTGTTAGTATTAAAAACCACCTCATTTGTGTTTAAGTCTTCCATCATCATCACCTATACAAATATATAATCAAGGTGGAGTTTTCAATCTCTTCCTTGATGGAAGACAACACAAATATCGTACTTGCATTGTAAAATTAGCAATGCATATATGAATATCAAAACAAACTTAAAATGCACAATGCACAAATATCGAAAATGTCGGATCATTTATTTCTCCCCTTTGTCTTTCAACAAGGGAGAAAAATAGTTAAGGCACAGTAGTTTTAAACGATTACAAAATCCCAAAAAGAGTATTTCAAAAACCACAATAAACCAAGTTTTTAACGCATCAATCCCACAATCATCTTATGCTCAGTCTGAATCTTCTTCATAGAACTTCCTTTTTCCCTTAGATGAAGTTTTCTTGTGACTCCAATCATCCATTTTAGAAGCTAAGCGTCGTCTCTTTTCTTCAGCTCGTCGTTCCTTAACCATTTCATATTCAAGCACTGGCAGAATAGTTGTTTCAACATGGGTAGGATACAAAATAAAGTTATTCTGTATGTAATGTTTGTAGTTCATCAAAATATTTTCCACTTTTTCTTGAGTGTGTTGAGCTGCATCTTCAATCATAGGTAGGATTCTTCCCATGGTGGTAAGAGTAAGGGCATTCATCATATACATTTCATTCACCATAGCATTCATGATGGACAGTAGTTCATGATTTGCATCCAATCTTCTCTTAGTGTCAAACTGAAAATCTGAGAGTTCATGATTCAGAGAAACCAATTCTTTTTCACATCCATCTAACCTGATTTCAGGAGTAAGAGGAGAAGATGTTGGAGCTTCTTGGGTTGGAAGAGGAACAACTCCTTTTCCCTTCAATGTCCATGCTCCTGCAAGAGTCTTCTCAATTTCTAGCCTTTTTAAGCAAGATTCATCAATTCTTCAAGGGATAGGCTATCGATCTTCATAGGATGTATCAATTGAAAAATAGTCAAAGATCTTGGGTAGAAGATTTTCATAGGGTAAAGGGATGGCTCATTTAGAATTAACTGAATGGATCATATGGTTAAGGATGAGATTAGGTACATCAATGTCTAACCCGGACATAATCAGATGAATTAAGTCCAAGGATTGATCAGTCAAAAGTTCTCTTGAGTTCGCTCAAGGAATCACACACCGAACTAGAATGGTAAACACAATTTTAGCATCTAGGGTTAGGGAAGTATGAGTAAGTTGGCATGAGGTTGAGTTTGGAACCAGAAATTTCTCCTTAGCGAGTCGAACACTCTCTGATCGGGAGGGATGTGTAAAGGAGATATCAGTAGGAATTCCTAAAATCTCACCCAAAATAGTAGAAGTGAGAAGAATTGGGGTACCTTTTACAGATGACTCAAGGGTGATTATTCCTTTGTCCCGTTTTGTGACGAGGTTGACATAGAACACTCTGATGAGCCTTGGGAAAGCAAAATCTCCAAGATTTAAAATTTTCCAGACTGTAGACCTCTTGAGCTTAGCAATGCAAGGGATTTGAAGGGTTTCCAAAAACGTAGTATCCACCAGATCACACATACAGAGAGGCCAATTGTGAAATCTATCAAGCCACGATCCCGTAGCTTGAAAATTTATGAACCAAGACGATGGAAGACTAGTTGTCTAAAAAATTTCCAACTCTTCAGAAGGTTTCTCTTCTTTTATGACAAAGGGGATCTGAGCTGATTCCTTTTTGGAAGATGAAACTGGATGAGGAGCAGATTTCTTTCTTCTAGGAGCCATATATGATATTGGGAGAGAAGACAAGGGTTTTTGAAAAGGGTTTTTGTAAAGACGGGAAATGAAAAAGATAGAAGCCTTTTCCCTTTTAAAAGGAAGAAAACAATTTAAGTTTAAACAAAATCTTGAGAAAATCAAGCTCTTGAAAGCCAAATTTGTTTCCAATAAAATCTTCAACAACTCTTTTTCAAAACTTTGAACCCAAAACATAGAATTTGAAATCATTAAAATCAATTTAGAGATTAAAATATCTAAAAGATATTAATCCCCAAATAGATCTGTGATATTCGATTTTGCCCTTGAATCTCGTTTCAAGATCCTTGGATTGCATTTCAAGGCCTTTGAAAACGATATTGGGCTTCATACGAAGGAGAAATAACACGATTTACTCCCCCTACGTTAATGCTTCCTTGTTCAACATACCAAGCTCTAAACGAATAAAATTAAATTGATCTTTAGGTAGAGGTTTGGAAAAGATATCTACAAGCTGTAAGTTAGTTGATATGAAAGAAATCGACACATCACCTTTCTCAACATGATCACGTATGAAGTGATGCCTTATATCGATATGCTTAGTCCTTGAATACTGCACAGGATTTTTAGTAATCGAAATAACACTAGTATTATCACATTTTATCGGAATACCTTTAAATCAAAGCCAAGATCACGAAGTTGTTGAGCTATCCATAGAATTTGTGCACAACAGGCTCCCGCAACTATATATTCGGCTTCAGTTGTGGATAGGGCGACAGAATTTTGCTTCTTGGAGTGCCAACTAATTAGACATGCCCCTAAGAATTGGCAACATCCAAAAGTGCTCTTTCTATCGACCTTATAACCTGCAAAGTTTGTATCTGAATAGCCAACGAGGTGAAATGAGCTTTGGCGTGGGTACCATAACCCTAAGTCCTTTAGTGCCATTGAGATACCGAAATATCCTTTTCACATCTATTAAGTGTGACTCTTTAGGATCAGCTTGAAATCTTGCACACATGCATACGCTAAACATAATGTCAGGTCAACTAGCGGTTAGATATAACAATAAACCGATCATACCTCGATACTCCTTTTGTACAACACTTTTGCCATCTTTGTCATGGTCAAGCGAAAGTGTAGAGCTCTTGCGACCTTAGATTGATCCATCTTACACTTCATAAGCAAGTTCTTGGTATACTTGCTTTGATTGAGAAAAATTCCTTTCTTTGCTTGTGTAACTTGAAGTCCAAGAAAGAAATTTAGCTCACCAATTAAGCTCATTTCGAATTCCCTGCACATGATATCTGAAAATTCCTTGCATAGGGAATCATTAGTATCACCGAATAATATATCATCAACAAAGATTTGTACTAATAAAATATCGTTGCCTATGGTTTTGATAAATAAAGTTTTATCAATCAAACCTCTTTTGAAATTGTTTTCAAGGAGATACTTGGACAATCTTTCATACCTAGCTCGAGGAGCTTGTTTAAGACCATAAAGATCCTCGTCCGGTTTAAAAACATGATCAGGAAATTCATCATTTTCAAAACCAGGTGGTTGAGCAACGTAGACTTCTTCTTCTAAGAATCCGTTTAGAAAAGCACATTTTACATCCATTTGAAATAACTTTATGCTTATGAAAGATGCAATTGCAAGTAGCATACGTATGGCTTCTAACTTAGCAACCGGAGCAAAAGTCTCCTCATAATCAATACCTTCTTCTTGGTTATACCCTTGAGCTACAAGTCGTGCTTTATTTCGAATGACTTTACCATTTTCATCCAACTTGCTTCGAAAAACCCATTTCGTGTCAATGACGGATTGATACTTTGGTCTTGTCGTAAGAGTCCAAACCTTGTTTCTCTCAAACTCATTTAGTTCATTTTGCATGACAATGATCCAGTTGGGTTCTTGAAGAGCTTGAACATAATTCTTTGGATCAATAAGAGACACGAATGTACATAGGTTGTTTACTTTGGATCGAGTTTGAACTTCTGCGTTTGGATCTGAGATCACATTCTCTTGTGGATGGTATGAAGAGTGTTGAAACTTCCTTCGTTTGTAAGATGGAACAGATCTTGACGATTGAGGTTCATATGCTTGACTAGATCCAGGTACCGTTATAGTGTTGCCCTTGGATCCTATCTCAAGGTCTTGAATTTGGGTTTCAAGGCCTTGAAACGGAGTTCTGACATCGCATTTTTCTGTTTCAAGGTCTTAAAGATCTGTTTCAAGGTCTTGAGAGTTTTCTCCGGTATCTTGAATCTTCTCTTGCATATACTTTTCTTGATCTTTAGGATCTTCTTCTTCATCAGAATTGTGATCTTCTCGTTGATTCAGATTAAGATCTGCAAAACTTTCACTCAAAGTACCATCATTGCTTTCATCAAATATGACATGAATAATTTCCTCAACAATTTTGGTACGCTTGTTATAAACCCGATAAGCTTTGCTATTTGAAGCATTTCCAATGAATATAGCTTCATCACTACGTTTGTCAAATTTTCCAAGATTATCTTTGTCATTGTTATGAACAAAACATGTACATCCCCAAAGGGTTTAAAATAAGAAATATTAGGTTTCTTTTTCAAAATAGGGCGAATTAAACATCTGTTCAAGATGTAATTTACAGTGTTTACTGTTTCTGCTCAAAAACTTTTTGGCAAACTATTTTCCAAAAGCATAGTCCTAGACATATCCTCTAGGGTACAGTTCTTACGTTCCACAACTCTGTTCTGTTGAAGAGTTATAGGAGCTGAAAAGTTGTGTGAAATACAATATTTTGCACAAAACAAGTCAAACTTTAGTTGATCAAATTATCTACCATGATCACATCTTATAGAAACGATTGGTAGGCTTTTCAAAGTTTGCAACTCCTTACACAATTTTGAAAACTCAAACAATGCTTCAGATTTTTCATTAAAATTAAATCCATGTAAAACGAGAAAAATTATCCACAATAACAAGGATGTATTGTTTACGTTTGAGAGATTTGACACGCATAGGTCCACAAAGATCCATATGTAAAAGTTCAATGGGTCGAGAAGAACTTACAATCTTCTTTGGTTTGAATGAACCTCTTGTTTGTTTACCTTGTGTACAAGCTTTACATAGTTCATCCACCTTGAAGTTTAGGTTTGGAAAGCCACATACCAACTTCTTTGAGAGTAACTTCTGCATTGTATGCATGGTTACGTGACCAAGTCTTCTATGCCAAAGCCTTGGATCATCAGTCAAGGCCTTGAGACACTTTAGCTTAGTTCCTGAAACTTGGTTAGTACTCATAGAATAAACATTGTTACATCTAGGAGTAGTAAGCACAATATCACCCGTCGTCTTATCTTGAACTTCACTTTTTTCTGAATCAAACATTACCTTGTTGCCTTTATCACATACTTGAGACACTTTAGATGAATTATAACATATTTTACCAATGCCAATAATGTCACACTTTCCTTTATCACCAAGCGTAATGGTTCCAAATGATTGCTTCTTTAAATTTGAGAATAGTGAACTTTTTCCACTCATGTGTCTTGAGCAACCACTATCTAATGTCCATTTATGCTCATTTACCTTGGTGATATCCTGCAAAACATCAAACAACAACCTTTTCGCGTCGACCAAATGGCATATTTTGGTCCATATTCAGGCTCGATCATGTTTGGTGGTCTAGTACCTTAAGGAACCCAAATTTGCTTGACCTGTTTTCTTAAACATATAGGATAAGTGTTTTTAATGATGTAAGGATCATTTCTTCTATATGGACATGTAGATTTTACATGACCCTTTTTACAACAATAGAAACATGTGGGCATATGAATACTTCATTTAGCCTTGACAAAGGTGGCTAACGGTTTTCTAGGAAAACTTCTATGATAACCTATACCATTTTTGTTAAGTGAGGATTGTTGTTCACCCATCATTCTTTCAAGATTGGCTTTTGAACGAGTGAATTTAACAAGTGCAGTCTTCTAGTCTTGACACGTCAAAGTTAGATCAATTTTCTCTTTCTCTAGATCGATATAGTTTCGATGAAGAGAAGAGAGGTTGTCCTTGAGAATCACATTTTTCGATTTCAAGGCTTTGATACTATCATCAAGGTCTACCTTCTCCGTGTTTAAGATTTTCAATCTCCAGAGACATCTCACTTATTTTTCTTGTTCAAGAAGCTTTTCTTTTAGGGAATTTATCCTTATCTTATGTTCTTTGTCACATATGATAATGTCTTTAAGGAATTGTGTGAGATCAGATTCAGGTTGAGACATGATAGTACTCACCACATTATCAACATAGAGATTTGAATTTTCTTCATGATTGGCCATAAGACACAGGTTTGCTTGTTCTTTTTCGTCTTCTGATTCATTTTAGGAATCTGAATCACTCCATGAAGCTATCATAGCTTTCTTCTTTCGATCATTCTTCTTAAAGTTGGTCCTCTTCTTTTGTGGACAGTCCTTAACGAGATGATCTGTTTCACCACATTCAAAACAAGTCAGAACTTTAGTTTTCTTGTTAGAGTTAGAAAACTTACCTCGGGGTCTTGATGTTCGCGGATATTCTCTATTGTTTGCAAATTGTTTCTTTATTTTGAGAATTCTCGCAAGACCCTTAGAGATCATAGAAATTGCATCTTCATCATCATCATCATCATCATCACTACCACCACCACCACCACCACCACCACCACCACCACCACCATCATCATCATCATCATCATCACTGTCTTCCTCTTCAAATTGTAACTCATCCTTTTTCAATCTCAATGCTAGATTCTTTGTATTGGATAGGAGCTCTCCATCTTCTTCACCAAGAACCATTTTGTGTGTGTGATGAGTTTTCCAAGGAGGTCGTCGAGAGGTAGAGTTGAAAGATTCTGAGCTTCTTCGATGGCAATCATCTTTGGTCTCCACTTAACTTTAGGCAGACTCCTTAGAACCTTCCTAACTTTTTCTTCGTTTGTGAAGACCTTTCCAAGTGATTCCAGATTATTCATAATCTCAGTAAATTTTGTGAACATTTCTTTGACTAGTTCATTTGGGTTCATCTTGAATAGCTCTTATTGTCTGAGGAAGATGCTAATCTTTGTTTCCTTGACTTGACTTGCTCCTTCGTATGTGACAACGAGTTTGTCCCATATTTCCTTTGCACTCTTGCATGATGAGTGCGGTTGAATTCATTTGCATCTAATCCATAGTAGAGCAGGTTCATAGCTTTGTAGTTCTTTGACACACTGTTCAAGTCAGCTTGTGTGAAGTCAACTTCCTTCTTTGAAACTTGGACACCTTCAACTATGGTAGTTGGGATTTTGGGGCCATTCTGAATGATGCTCTATAGTTTCATGTCCTGGTCAATAATGAACATGTGCATGAGTGCTCTCCAATGGGAAAAGTTGTTGCCACACAAGAGTGGTGGTCGAGATGAGGATTTTCCTTAAGCAAATCCTCCATCACCTACAAGATTCATGATTAGTCTCACTGATGGTTAAATCAATATACGTGAGTCTAGCTCTGATACCCATTGAAGGGGGTTGAATAGAGTATGAGAACTTTTCGCAAAAACTTATTTCAAAGGCTTTGAAATTGATTTTAAAGGTCTTGATGTCGATCTGAGATATTTGTGACACACTTTGATTTCAAGGGCTTTGAAACTGATTTCAAGGGCCTTGACCTTGTTCACCTGCAAGACAAAGTTAGTCACGATAAAGCAGATAAAGTGCGGAATGTAAAAGATCGGCACGAGAATATGTTTACGAAGTTCGGCTCTAAATAGCATACTCTCCGTCCCATGGTATAGCCATAGGATCTAACTATCTATTATCAGCTTCAAAGAGTCCTAGATACCAACTAGAAGAAATCTCCTTCTTCTCTCACTGTAGTCAACGCTACGATCTAGCTTCAACTCTTCACCTTGCTATAATAGCCTAGTTACTTCGCAGAGTAACACACACTCTAGTATAACACTCTTTAGATATTCTAATAGAGCTCTCGAGTTTTATCTCTCTCTAGGGGATACAACTTCTTGTAAAAGAGAGAAAGAAAAACTTGTTTGATCGAATGAAGATGCTTTGGATCGCTTGAAGACTTTGAATGTTTCCGTGTAAGCTTCTGTACTTTGTTCTTCAATCGACATCTTCACTTATAATCTTCTATGGAGAGGTCTTCTAGCCGTTGGGAAGATGACCGTTGAAGATGATTATTCTTCTCCATGAAAGCCGCTTCTTGGTTAAGATAAGGTAGACGTTATAGATCTTCTATCGTCTTCATCTCCTTAAAGCACGTTGATCTCCCTTGTCTATAATCTTCTCATACTTGTTTTGAAGATATCCGAAATCCGTTGAGAGAGGATCTTTGCGCTTTTGGTTGAGGATCTTTGCGAGATCCTGTTTTGAATCAAATCTACTTGGTCGGTTGATATCTTCATTGAGCGTATCTTCTATTGGGCATATCTCCTTAGAAGATCTACTTTGATGCTTGATAGTTTTAGTTTGTTGGAGTTTGAATTCCTTCCAGCCTCTTGCGTTGTTCCGGTTTCAAGGTGTTTGCTTCTTATCCCTTGAAATGGTTGTCAAGGCCTCTTTGTTGAAATTATTTAAATTCTTCGTTTGTCCCTTGTATCCGATTTCAAGGCCCCCGAAGGTCCCTTGACATGTGTTTCAAGACCTGCATTCATTCTAGACGAACCACCAAACTAAACCAAGCAACTCGATATCTAATCGATAAATTGTTAGTATTAAAAATCACTTCATTTGTGTTTAAGTCTTCCATCATCATCACCTATACAAATATATAATCAAGGTAGAGTTTTCAGTTAGACATATTTCCGGATATAAATTTAAAGCTTTATACGCACACACCTTTTGGAGCGAACAAACACTCATATTGGGGATTCTTCAATAAATCGGATTGGGAGAGGAGATTATCGTACCTTGAAAACCGAAGCAAAAGAAGCCGTCATCGAAGATCGGTGAAGGCGAAGAAAATGCCCGTGTTGATGAAGTTTCTTTCAAAAGTCTTCTCCCATAACCGTAAAAGGAAAGAGATAATGTTGATGAAAGGATAGAACAATGATGAAAAGGCAACTCGTATCACACAGGTATAAAAAGGCTTGAGGACATATATGAAAATTAACTATATGAGGGTTGAGGTGAAAATGGAGGATAAGGTAATTATAGGGGAGTGTTATATTCACAATTTTAAATTTACTTCGTAGCGAATATGAAAGTTTTGCGTTGACGCTCAAATTGATTTGAGCACCAACGCTTTCCGACGGCGCTCAAATTTAAAAATAAATAAAAAAAATTTAGGCAAAAATTTAAAAAAAAAAAATTAGGATTTTGGGCGCCGGCGCACGGCGCTAGCGCCCAAAACCCTACTTTCTTTTACTTTTACCCTTTTTTTTATTTTTTTTAAAGGTTTGAGCGCCTTCAAAAAAGTATTGGCGCTCAAATCTTTTTTTCTTTTATTAGTTAAGCGTCATCGACATGCGTTTGTATTTTACGTAGTAACAAACCTCGTGTCTTTACCTTTTTCGTAATTATATTTACTATTCTTTCCCTTCTTTTAATTTATCGATAAATAGTACCATTTCTCGATAACCACGTGCAGGTCACTTCCCCGTCGTCAACGGCGCGTGCATTTTACATTCTACCTTACCCCCGTGACACTCTGCCCTCCTCCATTCCTTTGAACTTCGTTGACTGCTGTACTCCTTTTTTCACAAGGTTAGTCGTACTTATTCTCACCTCCCGTGACATACATGTTTATGACCGTCAGATCCTATTGGCTGTATACGCATTCCATTAAGCCAGATCATCATTTCATGTCCGGGCCGTGATACAGCCTGGTGAATTTATCATCGCTTGCCCCTAATCTAAACTGGTAAAAGCAAACCCACTCTTCTCTTAATACTTTTCGGTTTTCTCTCTCATCACCTCCTATGGCCGTGACTTCCACCAGGTTCTCCTCTCCATATTCTCCATCCAACGGCTCTTCGTCTGAGGACTGACCTGGTCTTCGCTATGACTTCTGCTTTTGCTTTCTCTCGCCTAGGGTTGTATCGGTTGCTTACAGGAGCATTTTTTACTGATTTTCTTGATTTCAACAGAGCTAGGGTTTTCTGTATACTTTTGTAGAAGCTTTGTTGTCTGTGTATTATTCCAAGTTCTGATGAAGAGGTTGAGATCGTTCGGGGAAGGTTTAGGTTCCGCATCCGGGGATAAGGAGATTGAGCGGTCGTTTTCGGCGGCTGGGTCTTTGTCGTCATCCTCTTCATCTCATCAGAGGAGATGGAGGATCTGCGATAACGGCCGTAGTCGGCCCGGGGCCCCGGACGATGATCGGGACCGAGAAATGTCCAGAGGTGGCGTGCGTAAGAGAATCGATCACGATTTCGATGGTTTTGATCACCGTGAGGGTTCAAGGGGCTTGCGGAGGAGGACTGACCATGATTTTGGGAATGATTCTGATGATCGGGAGCCATGTAGGAGTGTACGGAAGCGTATTGACCATGATTTGGATGGTTTTGATGATCGAGAGGGTGGTAGAGGCCCGATAAAGAGAAATGATCATGATTTTCCTGATAATTTCGACAACAGGGAGGGTTCTAGAGGTGTAAGGAAGCGATTTGAGCATGATATCGATGGATTTGACAGGAGAAAAGGGTTTGATCGCTATAGGGTTCGTGATTTGGTACACAGGGGCGGTTTTGTTTCACCGCTGGTGTCGCCAAGGGGTGGGTATGTCAGCGGAGAAAGGGAGAGGGATAGGTATAGAGATCGAGATAGGGATCGGATCCACCGCTCGGAGAGTTTTTGTGTATCGAGGGGGGATTTCTCTAAAGGTTTCAGGTCAGAGAGGGATTGGTCAAAGAGAGAAGGCAGTATCCCATCATGGCCTAAATTTGGCAGCAGGAGCAAGCGGGAGGTTGATGAAGACTCAAACTGGAAGGCTTTTGCTGGTGAGAGGGCTGGAAATTGCAGTAGGAGTGGTGGGCTTGATGGTGGTACTAGCAGTAGTAGGGAGAGTTTCAGGTCGCCACACAGATCAAAGGATGTAAAATCACCAACTTGGTCAAAAGATTCAAAGGACTCTGTAGAGCCTTTAAAAGATGTCAACAAAAGTGAAAGCAAGGTGGCTGACACTGGACGAAGTGCCAGTGCATTTGAGATCGAAGAAGGTGAACTTCAACCCGATTCTCTTAAGGGATCTCATTCCTCACCAATTTCTGGAAAGGAAGTAAAACATGTTGCTGAAATTCAAAATCCTACACGAAATGAACCTCAAGTAGAAGGCAGCATGGAAACGAAGCAGAACGAATCTGAATCTGTTCACAATATCGAGTCTAGTATGCTTGATTCAGCAGATCATGTGAGATTAGTCAACAAAGAGAAGGTTGGAATTGCTAATGAACCTGATACCGATGAGAAAGAGAAGTTTATACAGCTAGAGGTTGCAGAAGCTAAATTTTTACATGTGCCAGAGAACCTGTCTAGTATTGAGAGCACTTTTGTAAATAGAGCTTGTCAGAGTGAAGAAAGAACAAATGCAGATGCTGTGAACGATGGAGATAAACCTGCTGTAATTTCTGAAAGTTTGAGGGATGATCATCCTGAGTGTTCAGTCCCTGCCAATGATGAGCTTGGATATCAGGCTGAAGAGGTTAATGATACTGTAGTATCAGGCCCAATAGATGAAGATAGAGTTGGGGATTCTAGAAATCTTAAAGTTTGTGATAATAATGGAGACAAACCTGCAATTTCTGAAAGTTTGAGGGATGATCATCCTGAGACTTCAGTCCCTGCCAATAATGAGGTTGTTTTTCAGGCTACAGAAGATGTTAATGATACTGTAGTAAAGTGCTCGATAGTAGAAGAGAAAGTGGAGAGTGCTATAGATCTTGAAGTTGATGCAGAAGATGTGATTGCGCCTGAATTATCAAGAGGCGTTGCTATTGTGCCTCAAGTAACAAAAGATGTTGATATCATGCCTCAAGTAACCGAAGTTGTTGATGTCATGCCTCATGTAACCGAAGATGTTGATGTCATGCCTCAAGTAGTTAAAGATGTTGATATCATGCCTAGAGTAATTAAAAGTGTTGATATCTTCCCTCAAGTAACCGAAGACGTTGTTCAAGACCATCATCATCATGAGCGTCAGTTGAATCTGCGTATTGAGAAGGACAAAGGGAAAGGTGTGGCTAGCTGCTCAGAAGAGGTTGAATTTGCTGCAAAAGGTTCTTTGATTGAGCAGAGCTTTATATCTTTCAGGGACATTTCTTCAGAAGGCCCTAGCATAAGGGGTTTTGAGTTGTTTTCTTGCGTAGCTGGTGTGAAAGCTGAGAAAGGAGACAAAATTAACCTTACTAAATTAGAAAATGAGAAGATGAATTTAGAACCCCTTGAGTTGTCCCTTTCCTTGCCCAATGTGTCAGTTCCTGCTCCTCACAGCATTGCTCCACCTCAAAGTTCCCCACCACGGGCAAGGAGTGTCCAGTCACGGGCCACAACACTTCTTTCTGGTTCTGATGCGTTTACAACATCAATCTCTTTTTCAGGTTCTTATTTCATTCATAATCACAGCTGCTCTCTTATACATAGTTCTGTTGGCTATGATTGTCTTATTGGTTCTGATGGCTTGTTATAACAATTATTTTTTAGGTTCTCAATTCATGCATAATCCCAGCTGCTCTCTTACACATAATTCTGTTGACTATGACTGTGAACAATCTGTCAAGAGCCGTCCCTTATTTCAGGGAGTTGATTGGCAGGCACTTTCGATGAATGATACCTTGCCTAAAGAACTTCTCAACTATCAAAAGGGTTCAGGAAACGTGGATGGGTCTCTTCGCCTGTCAAATTCTTCGCAGGCTGTTTTTAATAGCCAATTAGAGCGTGGGCATGGTACTGCACTGGATAGGTCGGTGAGTTTACAGAGACACCTGTCGGGGATAAAGATGAGAAACAACGATGACGATGGTTCCGCCACACCAGCACAGAGTGCTGGTTCTCAAGGCACTATGTTGGGCCGTTTGAAGGAGAATAGACAATCACCAGGAGAAGTCAGTGGAAGTAGAATTTTCAGAAGCACTAGTCATAGGCATATGAAACAAGCTGCTAGTGCTACACATGAATCTGATTTCATCAACAATATAGCTGAACTTGTTGTATCTGAACCAGTTCAAGCAATGGCTTGGAAACTCTCAGAAATGGCAGATGAGAGTATCAGATGTTTGAAAGAGGGAATCCAAGAAATATTGCTGAAGGAAGATCATAAGCAGCAGCTCTTCTCACTTCAGGGAATGCTGAACAATAGGTCTGACCTAACGTTAGAGACTCTGTTGAAGTGTCATCGTGTTCAGCTGGAAATCTTGGTGGCTATACGGACAGGTGTTCCAAATTTCCTTTGGCTTGGCGAGAATATTTCCTCTGTGAATCTGGCTGAGATCTTTCTGAACCTGAAGTGCAGGAATCCCAACTGTGGAAGTGCCTTGCCTGCTGATGAATGTGACTGTAAAATTTGCTCAAACAAAAGCGGTTTTTGTAGCATGTGCATGTGTCTTGTTTGCTCCAAGTTTGATACAGCATCCAACACATGTAGTTGGGTCGGATGTGATTTTTGCTCCCATTGGTGCCATACTGATTGTGGTCTACAAAAGTCCTTCATGAGAAATGGTCTAAGTGTTACGTCTGCTCAGGGAACATCTGAGATGCAGTTCTACTGTATGTCCTGTGATCATCCATCTGAGATGTTTGGCTTTGTTTCAGACGTTTTCAAAACTTGTTCAGCAGAATGGGAAGCTGACAACATGCTTAAGGAACTTGAGTATGTAAAGAGAATATTTGCTGCTAGCAATGATCCACGAGGAAAGCTGTTACACGGCATTACCAGTCATTTACTTGTACGGCTAAAAGCTGGGAGCACCCTGCAGGAAATCTACAATCAGATAATGGGGTTCTTTAAAGGTAAACTTTCCATTTGGTAGCTAGTGGATTTGTTTATAACATTGTTGATTTATTGTGCATCATAGCTATGAGGTAAGTGGTTTCTGATCTTGTTGCGAATTGAATTCTATGCTGCCTGAAAATCAATTATTAGCCTGATGATTCTTTTTGTTCTTATTTCTTTTTCTCTTGCATCAAGGCATTCACATATTGGTTACAAGTGCCTTACGTAAGTAATTTATGTGGCCCAAATATTTGAACATGATTCAGTACAAGGCTACGAAAGTGTTTTCTGTTGCATTTATTTGTTTTTTATTTCAAATGTGTTGCTAGCTGCACCCAGGAATCTATTGTTTGATACTTGTACACCTAGTTACCCCTCTGCCTGTAATTAGAGCTCATGTTTCCATTGTTTTTCTTCCATAAAGAAAGGAATTGTGTCTCCAAGTTTATTCCCTTGGAAAAGAAATTTGTTTGATCAAGTTATTTCTGCCTCATTTTGGCTAGAATACTTTAATGAAATATTGGTCCTTGGCTGAAATACTCATGAATTTACAAGTTTTATAGGAAAGTGCACTAGCATGATCCGGCCTGCTGGGGATATGCTCTTTTTATTGTGTTTTTGGGTAACACTGCTTGGAGTAGCACCCATTTGTTTTATATGTTCCCTTCAGTAAATATTTGGAAGTGGTCATTCCTATTGCCAAATACTAGTGGTAAATTGATGGTTTATGATGAAGCTCAGGATTTGTTTGCTTGCAAGGAACACTGTTTTGATACTGTCATTAGTTTTTAGAACAAGGTAACAGAACGGATCAATTGTGGGTTGTATGCTAAGCTTTAGTTTACTCCTGATTAGGGAGTCATCATTGAGTAGCTTAACCTGAGATTTGACAAATCTCTTAAAAGATGGTTTTTGTTGGCATCCTTGCCTGGTTGTTTTAATCTTTTCCCCTCCTTTCACTAATAGTGGACAGAAATGCATTTTCCATATCAATGAACAACTGAAGCACTGTTAAGACCACATACTCTTTTAGTCCCGATTCATGGATCGATTCAGAGAAAATGTTGTAGTTACAGTTTTGGAGGTTTTAAAATGTATTCAAATGTGGATGTTGTGAACAACTTACTTCTGCTGTCAAGCTGTTTTAGGTATATTCCTTTTTTGGTTCTTGCTTTATAAAGTAAAGTACTTTTTTTAATTTCTTGTTTCTAGAGTATATAGAAATAGTATATAGTATAATAAAATGAAAGAAGAATACTTGCCTAAACTCTAAGACCCCTTTCTTAGTTATTAGTAGCTATAATTATAAACAATGTAATAAATTTTCTAGCTCGGGTCTGTTGTTGACTTGTTGTACTAAAAAAAAAGCCCGGCGAGGTATTGACCAGGCCGGGCCATGGGAGTATTACACATATTTTATGTAAACCAAGTTTATGTTATACATGTCTTGGCATTTGTTTTTCTAAAGTTTAAACCTAGTTTTTGTTATTCTTAAATGCTAAAATGTTTGTCCCATCTTCCCAGAATGTGAATCCAGGCTGGGCAATGCTTGTGCATCTTCGGGAGCGGGAGCGGGAGCGGAGCTCCAAGGGGTTGTGAAAAACAAAGGAACTAGCAGAAGTGGTGAGATGATGACATCCACTGAAAACCCAAATTGGTTCAAAAGTGTAGCCTCGAGAGATCCAAGCCGTGCAGATAATGTGGTTCCCAGCACAGAGGGGAGCTCAGCTGGTAATAGGAGATCCATTTGGGATTCTAATGAGATTCCAAGGGTGGGGAGTGGCGGTAAGAAAAAACGGGTAGGGGACGAGCTGGAGGGCCTAGTGAAGATAAAGCTAGCAGAGGCTAATATGTTTCAGTCCCATGCTGACAATGCTCGTAGAGAAGCGGAGCGGTTGAAGCAAATCGGAAGTGGTAAAAGTGAAAAGATTGAGGAGGAGTATAGCGCAGGGATAGCGAAAGTGAAAGTGGGTCAAGTGGAGGAGAGGAGGAGACGGAAGGCGGAGGAACTACAGAATTTGGAGAGAAGTCACGAGGAGTATATGAAGATGAAGAGGAGGATGCAGGATGATATCAAGGAGTTGTTGCTTAGAATGGAAGATGCAAAGAAGAAGCCGGTCCATGGTTAATGATGGTTTAGTTTAGTGTTTTTAACCCCCTCTTACCATTTGTAAAGCCTGATCTCTCTGTTTCTATCTTCTGATGATTGTAGTAGAGGAGAGGAGAGGAGAGGAGGTGAAGCATATTCTTAAAGGTATTTTAAGAAGCTATATATTCCATTCATGTGCGATTGTATTTTGCAAATTGTGAAAGTGATTGGATGGCTGTATCTTTAACCACCAAGGAGTTTTCACTGGGAAAGGCAAACATGCATGCTTTTAAACAAAAGTAGGTCGTACGAAGGCATCTTAGATTTGTATGATGGGGTGAATCTACAGTGCTTTTCCCCACCAATAATTGATAGGGGAGATTGTTTCATCTCGTATTGCTTCTCCTGATAAAGTAAACAAAGAGATTGATGCCTTCCCTGGAAGGAAAGCTTGAGTTGTACACAAACAGTCTCCGACTTTGACTGGACGGCTTCAGGAAAAGGAGTATCCTACATTCCTACTAGTGTAATGCTTGGTAAATTTTTTAAAAAAAATTGAGGAAAATATATTAATATTATAATAATAATTTTAATTGTTATAATTAAAGACTTTTTTTGATTTATTATAAACGTAGTATATTGTTATTTTTAGTAATTTAAAAACTAATATTTTTGGTAATTTAAAAACTAAGTTCGATAAATAATGAAATGAATGAGCTAATAATATTTTTTATTGTAAATAATAAAATTAGCCTAAATTTTGTTTTAAGGTATAAAAAAGTAATAAATAATAAAACTATCCCATATCTTTGTCTATATATTTAGTGAAGGTGTTGAGTCATTTTCAAACACCAAAACACATCTCTTCTTTCTACATTCAACATGGATAATCATCCAAATTCTAAAAACTTTAGTGAAATGTTTGGTTTTAATGATTTAACCCTAGATTCGGACTATTATTATTATATTCAAATACCCACTCAAGATCAACCATGTCTTCTCATCCGACTATTAACACCCTAAACACCCAAAACTCTCAATCTTCTGAAATCCCTGCATACACCACTCAACACCAGGATAGTTTATGGTGGTGGTGGTGGTGGTGGTGGTGGTTATGGTGAAGGTTATGGAGGTGGTGGTGGTTATGAAGCTCCTAGTAATGGTTAAAAATATAGTTAAAACAATTGTAATATTAAAAAGTTAGTGGGGGTATATTTGTAATATGATATGAGGAAATAAATAGGTGGGTGAGAAAAATAAGGTAAGACTAGAAATGAAGACCCATTAATAAACTAAAAAAGGAGTTTATAAGATTTTATTAGAGAAAAATTACAAAAGTGGTCCAAGACCTTCCTTTGAAGACCCATTGATAAAGTTGGTCTAAGTATGCACTTTTGATATTTATTACGTAGACTAAGTATGCACTTTTAATTTTTAGTATTAGAAGAAAAATTAATCAGGAAATAACATCTTCCACTTTCCAACATCAACCTGACTGTCAATATCCACACCTTCCCACCATGCATCCTTGTAAAAAGCATCAACCCAAATATTGTTTAGAAAAGATATACTACAATCAATTTTTGATAGTGTCGGCCTTAATTTATCACTGTAATGATTTTTGCAAGATCTCATGACCAAGAAAAAACATCTTCACAACTTCTAACATGCAAAATTACATACAATTTCATGAAATATACTAATACGATGAATGAGCAAACTGATTGATTAAACCCCATGATTGGATCTGATTGAATAAGAGAAACAATCAAAAGCCCATGAAATATACTAATATGATAAGTTGGGTAGTAAAGTTGCATACGTAAAGTTATGTACGCAAAGTTGGGTACATGAAGTTAGGTATGTGATTTCCCCCCTTCTTAGGATTATTAAAAAAAGTCACTCATTAGAAAAGTGCATAACTTGTACCCATTATAAAAAAAAGTGCATACTTACTAAAATGGTAAAAGCTAGGATTTTTGAATCCTAATTAATCATGATTAAGGGGGATTAATTTAATCATAGCAATTCACCCATAACTTGCGAATAGTGCGTAGATGACGAGTATGAATTCCACCGTAATGATCTTGGCGTAACTTTGGACTTATGGGGAAATTCTACTTTTTCATCTGGGGAATAATTTTTACCCCGCTGTTATTTGGAACATTTGGGAGCTCCAATAAATGAAATTGTAGTTGAAAGAAATGATCAGGACATGAGATATGTCTTAAATGTAAATAACATGAACAAGCACAACAGCCAAAAGAGTCGTTATTTTGTTTATTAGCAGCTAAGAAAGACGGCTTATGAATATGCATTTACAAGGAAATTGCGGAATAACTACCCACACAATATTCCGGAATTATTAGTCCAATTCCGAGAAGTTTGGAGAAAGGGCTCAAACCGTCTTCGGATCGGTAAAAGGATAATTATCGACCCTGCTAAAGGATAATCATTGACTTTGTTAAAGGATCATTATCAACTTTGCTAAAAGATAATGCTACAGGATAATTACCTGAAGAACCGAGTAGGTGATTAATAAGGATATAAATACTCTACAAGAGGGGGGGGCTTAAATAGAGTATGAGAACTTTTCGCAATATCGTATATCAATGCTTTCAAACTAAGTCTAATCTCAAGGCCTTGAAGTAGATCTCTACGCTTAGTGACAAAATTGTTTCTCACGGCTTTGGAGTGGATCTCAAGGCCTTGACTTCGAAACTTGCAGAAAGTTGTTAGTCACAATAAAACGCGATAATAAGTGTGGAATGTAAAAGACGACGCAGCGATATGTTTACAAAGCTCGGCCCTAACAACCTACTCTCAGCCTAGGGTTTCCGACCCTAGGATTCTAACTATCTATTATCTGTTTGTTGTGAGTCATAGATACAACCTAGAAAAACTTCTCTTATTCTCTCAATGTAGCCTCAATGCTACAATCTAGTCAACTCTATTCTAGCAATAATTGTCTAGTCACTTCGCAGAGTAACACACTCGAGTATAACACTATAATGATATGTCAATGGAGCTCTTGTGTTTATCTTACTCTAACGAATAAACTAATGTGAGCTTAAGAGGAAGATAAACTTTTGGATCGATGAAGATGTTCTTGTATGATCGCTTGGAAGGCTTGGTTACTTTCACTTGTCAGCTATATCTTCATCTTCTGTCGATGTCTTCATTCATAGTCTTCTACGGAGATCTTCTTCTAGCCGTTATCTTGCATCCATTTGATGACATGCATTATATACCATCATATTCATGAATTATACGATTTTATCACCTCAGTTTTACATGCATTTGATAAGGATTGTATGACTTTTAGTCCATGTTCATATATATTTCGAGAATAGAGGTCTACACACTCTTATTTGTGAAATTGTAGGTCAAAGGTGAAGATTTGGTGTGGAAATGGAGCATTATGGAACATGACATTATTAAGGATCAGGAAGGGAGATAAAATATACAAGAAGATATGAGAAAAGATCACAAGAGAAGATAAAAATCGGAACTAAAAGATATCACAAGACCAGAAGCAAAAATCGGATCATTATGTATTAAGATCGGTTGATCTCCCCTATAGATCATCCGATTTTTATCTTATACAATCTGATTGGTTGTAGGATTGTAACCATAAGATTATATCTCATACCCTATAAAAGGAGGACGTCTCACCACTTTTGGAATTATCCAATCCCATAGAGTATACAATCAAGGCATTGAGGAGAGCATTCGGAGTTGAAGATCGAAGGAAGCTTTGGAGTTCGAGTCCAAGAATAGAGTTCTTGGAAGTTTGTGAGTTTGTTAGTTATATTTTGTCATTGTGATCGTGATTTGGAGTTGCTTTTGAGTTTTTCTTTGAGTTTTGAAGGATTGAAATATTGTTCATACGTTCTTGGTTTGGTTTATTCAAAATTCAAAGTTTTCCAAAGTTCTTGTCTTTCTTGATTTAATATCTCTTTTGATTTTGATAATGTGTATTCTTGGCTAAAATCCTTGTGATTCTAGGGTGAGGGGTTGAAGACTGTGGTTGAGATGATGATAGACGATCCTTATAAACAGATTGGACCCTGGGAGTTGAGATTAACCATCGCAGAAGGCAAAAATTGGACTGTTCTTGGTCAGATCGGACGATCTCCTTTGATGAACAAACTGATTTTCCTTCTGTCGTACCTACCCTGCTTTATCATTGATCTTTGGTTAAAGATTGCTTAAACCCTATCCTTGTTGAACCTTTCTAACCTATATCCGAGTGTGGGAAGAGATTTACCCGGTGATTCCCGTTCTTGGTTACCAACGATTACAAGATCTAGGTAATAGAGGATTCAAACCCCTCTATTAAGGTTAAGTGTGCCAAAACCCTTACCTTTGAGAGTTAACCTGATTCCTTTGGGTTTTGTGTTTGGTTTTGAGAATATTATCCTTCCCTTAGATCCTCTATCTTATTGAGACTCAACATCCTTTATTTAGAGCCTTTGAGTTTGGACATGGGTGGTGGAGACTTCACCGTACATCATTCCGCTTTAGAACACATACCTTAGCAATCCCAACTCTGTTCATAGAATCTTTAGAAGTCTTGAATCGAAAACCACAATCGGATTCCTTGATCCTTATAATCCTTTTTCCCAAATCTTTACACAAAATCAATTCTTTGTCTTTCAATAGTTGCATCTTTCCTTGTTAGATTTCTTATTTTGATTTTGATTTCACCAAATCCCTGTGTTTGACCCTGGAATTCTTGCTTTTATTACAATCGATCCGTACACTACGGGTTCGCTTATTTGCATTTATCCTTGGTATAAATATTAAAACTTGCATACACCCTTTGGAGCGAACAAGTTTTTGGCGTCGTTGCCGGGGAGTTGACTTAGACCAAATTCGGCTTCGGTTATCTAACTTGGAAACTCCTTGCTTTTACTATTGATCACTTTACTTGAGTGTTCTTGCAGGATCTTTTTCGTAGGTTTATGCGAAAGACTCGAGCGAGTAAAGAAATCGTACCCTACGATCCCGAACCTGAAAAGACATACAAAAGGAGATTGAAAGAAGCTAAAAAGATGGTTGTTGCAAATAATAATGAAGGAGATGTAGATCTTCAAGCTGAATTAAATGAGGCTCTTGATCGAGTGAGAGAACGAGATGAAGCTCTCATTAGACTAAGGAATGAAGGAATTGATAAGGAATAACAACATCAAGCCGACATGGTTGAGATGAGAGAAGCTATTCGACTACTAAAAGAACAAACGGAAAGGAATGCTAGAGTTGTAGCAAATCCACCGGCAACTCTCATTGTGCCACCGCTTGCACCTAACCCTTTACAAGGAGTTGAGAGAATTGATCCACCAATGGGGATACCACAAACGTTGGGTGAAAGAATGGACCCCGTCAACAAACGCGCCGTCAGGGTGTGATGATCGATCCAACGGAGCAAAATATTGGATTTTTGCTCCAAGTTATTACTCTGAGCCGCCAAAGTCAATTTGGAGGATTGGAGAGGGAATCTCCACATCAACGCTTGCAGAACTATGAAATTCTCATGGAGAATATGAAACCTGCAGGAGCAACTAACAATAATTAAAATTAAGATCGTTTTATTTTTCTTTGAAGGATAGGGCGCTCGCTTGGTATCAATCACTTCCAACCGGAAGAGTAAATACTTGGGAGGAGATGACTTCGGAATTCCTCACCAAATTCTTTCCGCCATCAAAAACAGCGGAATTGAGAGGCAAGATTAATGCCTTCGTCATGAAAGACAATGATAGCTTGTACAAATCATGGGAAAGATTCAATGACATTCTATTGGATTGTCCTCATCATGGCATTCCCAAATTGGAGCTGTTGGAAATTTATTTCAAGGGTTTGGATGGAGAAACCAAATTCAAACTCCAATCTCTTTCTGTTGGAATATTTATGGATATGAGAGTCGATGACGCTTCGGAGTTTGTTGAAAAGTAAGCTCAAATTGTTGAGAAATATTCTCAACGATGACCCGATACTAGAATGACACCGTGTCTGATGGACTTCGGGCTCGGGTCGCACACCTAATTAAAATGGTAAATATTTGCATTAACATGAACGGGAAAATGTTGCATGTGGTTAGAGGTTAAAACCATAACCCGCCACCCGAAATCCTGACCCATACACTTGATTTGTCTGGCTACGACCTAAGAGCAAATGTTTGAATTAATCTAATCTATGCACTGGTGAGCTCACACCAAATCCAGAGCCGTATACGTAATGATTCCGAATCTGGTCCGGGATCGCTAATTGTAAATTCCATACGGCATTCACGTGCATCATTCATAAAAGCATGTTATCATCTCATACGCACGGTATATGATATTTGAATACATGTGTTGTGTTGTGATGTATTGGCATAATCTCTCGTTGATAGATTATGATCGGTAGCTAACGGTTTTAAACCAAATCTTTTTAGGTAATGCCGATCATAGGAACGCTTCAGGGATGTCAGCTACAGGAAGTGGACAGCCGTGACAGTGTTAACCCAAGGGTTGGTTGAATTTCTTTTGAAACTAATCGCTTGCAAGCGAGTCTTTTGGAGTTTGTGTGCAACTACGTACACGTGCTGATTTCAGGCTGATGTTTTAAGACCATTGTTCAGGTGTCATGTTTCGAAATGTCGTTTGGGGATATACATACTAACTGCATGCAAGTTTGATATGTAAATGTTTTCTAAATGACACGTTGGAGTTAAAGTTTATGTATTTTGATTTTATAAATATATAAAATGTACATGTAATATTTATTTTAAGTAAAAGGTGTAGTCACAATGGAATTAAAATCTAATCTAATTTAATAAAAAAAAATTTAATCTTTTTTTTAAAGAGAATGAGATCACAATGGAAGTAAGATGTAATTTAAACAAAAGATATGATCAAAATAGAAGTAAGATATTTCTTAAATAAAAGTTGCCTAATTATAGAAGTTATATCTAATTTAAAATGAATTTATTTTATTTTAATGGTAATGAAACTAAATTATAATCTATAAATAGAATTAAAAAAATTTGGCGAAACGAACGAGAATGCGACACTTAAGTTTATTACCTCTTATTTAGTACAATATATATAGATATAGATTGTATAATAAAATTATACATCTAGATGTACCATTATTTATTTTACAAATATATGTAAAACAATAACCACTTAATTTTAATTGTAATGTTTACTTATAAATAAATAAATAAATGGTTATTAGTAATATACAAAAATTTAACTCTTTTATTTCTTTCAAATTAATAATAAGTAAGTTCGGTAATTATTTATTATTATATATGATGTAATTTAGTTAATTTAGTGTGTAAGATGTTAAGTATATATATAGATATTTAAAAAGTAAGTTTGGTAAGTAGAAATCACCATATATTATGCAAGTTAGTTATTTTAGTATGTAAGATGACAAATATAAATAAATATTTAAAAAAACTAAAATTATGTAAAATTGACATGTCTTGTCGAATAGGTAAGAAAGTGACAGGTGGCGAGATGGACTTTGACTTTAATAGTAGTATATAGATTTGTTTCCATCCCGATTAGCATAACATATCCATTAAGTATCATCACCGTCGAGGATTTAAACTCATTCTCTTCTCCATTTCATAAGTTGTACCCATAACGTCAAGGATTCAACTTCATTCTCGTCTCTAGCTCATAAGTTCTCCCTTTGGATTTCACATTTACAAATTGTATTAAAACAATAAATTATAATTAATTTTTTCTACTTAATTTTCCCGTCGGAAATTCCTATGGTAAACGTCCATTGGGGGAGGATTTCCCCTTCTTCATCTCCATGCGATAAATTAAATTATGTCCTTATCCCATCTCTAACAATTTTCTCATCTACATCTCCGTCACTGCAAAATTGTTGTTGTTGTTGTTGTTGTTGTTGTTGTCGTCGTCGTCGCTGCTGATGTTGTTGTTGATGATGATGGTGATGATGTTGTTGGTGTTGTTGTTGTTATTGTTGTTGTTGTTGTTGTTGATGTTGTTGTTGTTATTGTTGTTGTTGTTGTTGATGATGATGCTATAATTGTTATTGTTGATGTTGTTGTTGTTGTTGTTGTTGTTGTTGTTGTTGTTGTTGTTGTTGTTGTTGTTGTTGTTGTTGTTGTTGTTTGTTGTTGTTGTTGTTTTTGCTGCTATTGTTGTTTCTGTTGTTGTTGTTGTTGTTGATGCTGCTGATGATGTTGATGCTATTATTGATGTTGCTGATGATGATGCTATTATTGTTGTTGGTGTTGATGTTGTTGTTGTTTGAATAATGTATAATATTATTGAAAATAATGTATAAATAAACCGCACAATAATAATTAAGAATAATAAATAATATTATTAAAAATAAAAAATATATGTAATTTTGATATGTTTATATCCATCTATTTATTCGGATAATCCGACCAACATTTGTGAAGGTGCAAGTAACACAAACCATCAATTAATATTATTATTATTATTATTATTATTATTATTTAAGGGAATTGGATGAAATGCACAAAATGATAAATTTCTTTTAGTAGATAACCTAGGTCTATAAATTATTAGGTGAATAACTTTATTAAACAAATAATGACATATTTGCCCTTATATATTATAATAAATTTTATCCTAATTTAGACATTTCTCTTGTAACTTTAAATTTATTCGTATTTTCTTGTAAATTTATAATTTATATTTGTAAATGACACTTGTTTTCTTATAATTTTATATTTCTTGAAAGCTTTTGTAATTTTATAATTCTTACAAGAAATACGAAAAATTAATATACGAATATAGTCACGGAAAATTAATCTCGGGTTGGTAGTCCCTCCACCCTAATACCAACCGGAAAGTTAAATCTCACGATTTATTCTTCTTTTAAAAGTTATAAATATAAGTTAATTATGGTACTTAAATTTTCTCTTATGCACTAATTTTCTTGTACAAGAACTATTGTAATTACATTTTCTTGTACCTTATTATTGTATTGAGGAAAAGGATGTTCAATAGGAAAAGTAGTAAACGACGAAGAATAATAGATACTTGAGACCCAAAGAGAAATACTCTAGTTTATAATATTTTGATTGAAAATTTAAAGGGGTGTTACGGACACGGTGATGGATTTCGTAAATGTACGACGGTTACGGAATCCGTGACCGTAAAAAATTTTTCCTTACATCACGGTTACGGGTTCTGTAACTGTGATGGTTCAGAATTTTTTTTTTGGGTTAGAATTCACATAGAAATTTACCACGGATCCGGAACCCGTAATCGTGACGGTTACGGGTTTCGTTAGCGTGATGATTTTCTTCACTTTTTTTAAAAATCTTTTTTTGTTAGAATTAACAAAGAAAATCATCACGGTTACGGGTTCCATAACCGTGAAAAATATGTCACGGATTCGAAAGCCGTAACCGTCACGATTAGGGATCCGTAACCGCCGTACATTTGTGTATTCCATCGCTGTGCGTTTACGACTTTCAAAAATTTATTACGTTAATCCAAATTATTGATGGTTAACGATTCACCTTACTATTATTATACGATTATTTTTGAAATTTTGCCAACCAAATATAATACGACCCTAGGGACTCGGCAGTCAATAGACTCAATACGGTCAATTGAGTCTCTTTTCTTCTCCATTAAACAAAACAAAAGAAACACAGTTCAACCCTATTTCAATCAGAGTCCAAAGCGTGAATGCAGTCTTTCCCTTTGGGTAAATTTTGCCTCCATTCTCCTCTCACATTGTACGTCTTCCATTTTCTCATGCTTCTCCCCATTTAGTCTACATAAACTCCCGCCTTCTGCATTGTGCTCCTCGTCAGCCATGGAACCGGCGGATACGAATTTCGATCAAATTCAAGAACCAACTTCTGACGTTCTTCCTTTCGCTAGGAGGTTTTGTTTTCTTTTCTCCAATTCTTTATCGGTTTAGATATCATACTAGTCGCTATTTACTTTTGTTTCTCGCACAGTTATCAAATTGAAGCACTTGAAAAAGCGATCAAAGAGAACACCATAGTGTTCTTGGAAACTGGTTCCGGAAAGACTCTCATAGCGATTATGCTTTTGAGAAGCTATGCTCATTCTCTCCGAAACCCTTCACCTTACAAAGCAGTTTTCTTGGTTCCCACTGTTGTTTTGGTATCCCAAGTAGGTTTTCCTTTCTCTTCTGTCTGCGGTTTAAAACTTTTTTGATCGTGATTTTAGGAGAAGCTTATCTAATTATTCATCTTATTGTTCTTGTGAGTAGCAAGCTGAAGTAGTCAAAATGCACACTGATTTGGAAGTGGGAAAGTACTGGGGAGACATGGGGGTGGACTACTGGGATGCTGCCACGTGGAAACAGGAGTTGGACAAATATGAGGTCACCGCTTGATGCTCTTCTACCTTGGAGTGGGTGTCTCAAAAGTTTAAAATGACGATGACATTGTATTTGTTTACTTGCAGGTGCTTGTGATGACACCAATGATCTTGCTAAATGCACTAAGACATAGTTTTATCACTATGGGGATGATCAAAGTTTTGATATTTGATGAATGCCATAACGCCAAGAAAAACCATTCATATGCCTGCATTATGAAGGTTATCCACTCCGTTCTTTGGCTGATATTGTTGTTTTGTATCATGGTTTGACTTCCGTGATAGTTAGTTGAAATTACACAAACTTTCATTCTTAGAAAGGAAAGAGAAAGAAAAGTGGCTAACAAGTTATGTATAAAACCCTCTGCTTCTACATTTCCAGTGGAAGAGGATAAGAATTTAGTGAATTACTAACTCACTAACCAATTGCATTAGCATAATGACCTATCTTTTTATACTTTTTAGTTCCTATTCCATGCATGTTTGTTGTTGTTTTTGAGCCACCAAGTTATTTGTTCAATTTAATAAGAATTTTAGTTTTTTTTTATTTAAAATCTTCAATCAGGTGCGCCATAGTGCCTTTTAGAACAGTGGGATGGAGTGACATTTAGGCCTTGTTTGTCAAGAATATTATAAATCTTATTGATGGTTGTTGAGTCATTTATGTATCATGGTACCATTGTCTAATTAATAAGATTAAGTCGTCATCAACCCAACCTAGTTTCTTTTCATGAGGATCTCTTTGTAGATGGATGAGGTATTACTATACTTATTTTCTCAAAATTATAAGGTATACATATACTCTTAGTAATAAAATCTTCAATATAGGGCATACTATTTTGCCATGATATATGAAGTTTGTTCTGTATTTGCAGGAATTCTATCACGCCCTGTTGCAGAAATCTGAACTTCCGAGAATATTTGGCATGACTGCGTCACCCATCAAATCAAAAGGTAGTCTCTCAATAGATACATATTTTATATAATTCTTTTCTTCTAATAAACCAATGTCTGGATCAAAAACAGGCTCCAATGCAAAAAGTGTCTACTTAAAGGAGATTCAAGAGCTAGAAAACCTTATGAATTCAAAGGTAACTATTTTCTTTTAGGCATTATAACAACCTGTTCATTAATTGCGACCTCTGTATTGTGGTCACAGTTGTTCTTGTTTTGGTAATATCTTCTTTCGGTAATGATTTCAAACTTATAGAGGTTCTACTATGTTTTTTGTTTTAAAAAAATAAATTACCTAATGCTGTTTTGTTGTACAACTGTACAAGCCTTCTGTCTTTGTTGTCATATTCATACACCTGCAATTATTTGGGAATTTCTCTTAACAATTATGCCACATTTCTAAGGTTGGTATATGGGTATGTTCCTTGGTATCAGATTCTGGTTTTCGAGGGATTACTATCATCTACTCAATTTGATTTCCATATTTGCTACATTAAGTTTACCCTTTCTCAAGCAAAGAAACTTTTCATAAGGATGAATGAAGTTGGTCTTGACTTGTTGCTTATGGATGGCATGAATGAAGTGCTTGATTGTTTTCGCTTGGCGCTAGTCCTTTTTACCTGCTATATGTTTGCTTTTTCACTGACACATTTTTCTTTACATTAAAGGTTTACACTTGTATCAACCAATCTGTGCTGGCAGAGTACATCTCATTTCCAAATACAAAGTTCAAGTTCTATGAACAAATTGATTCACCTTTTTTTGAGGATGTAAGGTACAAGTTACACCAGCTGGTGGAAAAGGTAAGATTGCTTCATTTTTTCGAGTTCTTCTATGCCTTATAACCATTACGTATTCTTATTGATTCTTTTTTTTCATGAGTAAATCAACAATTCCTCTTTTCTGTCATTTATTATACTTCTGCTCATACTAAAAATCGAGCTTAATGTGAGTTTGCATGATATTTCTTCTAGGGAGTGATTTTAACTATAATATGTGATGTCTTATTGAAGGATAAATTCAAAGTATGTCTTTTTGCTATCTCATGTAATGATCCTTATCCCGCGTCCATTTCTAGCATGTCTCCTCCATCAGAGAAAGCCCTCTTGAAGAAGCTGCAGGACACTCCGCCCGTAACAAACTTAAAAAGTTGGCCAAAACGTTTTACTTTTGTGCAACTGAACTCGGTCTTTGGCTGGCTTCAAAGGTACTAAATATTTTTCTTTCTTCCAGATATGTCTATAATTTGTGATCTTCTTTTTTTAACTCAAACCTCATTGGTGTAACAGGCTGCAGAATCCTTCTCTTCTGTAGGTGCTGATATTTTTATCTGGTGTGATTTAAATGTCATCAGTAAAAATGCTATGGAAAGTTTCAGTCGTGATGCGAAAGAGTTGTTCTTATCCTATTTTCCATCTGGTACTTATTTTTTTTGAATGGAAAGTTGGTACCATATATTGCTTATTCTTATTCAACATTTTTTCGTGCTACTTAATAGTATATAACACATTTTTTTTTCTTCCACATTCAGCATGGTCAATGTATGATGATATGAAGGCAAATGCTGAAGCTGGTTTTTTATCAGATAAAGTTTTCTCCCTTATTCAATCTCTATTCGAATATAGGTTTGTGCTCAATCTCTACTTGTATGGCATGCACTACCTTGCTTCTTAAAGGTCGAACAAAGTCAAGAGCCTTAGTCACATTTGTTGTTTTTTTGATAAGATATTTATTCATTCGGAAATGCGTTCTCTCTCTTATCCATGCAGTTTCATGCATAGTGCATGACATACGATATAATGTTCCACATTTTGTCAACATAAAATTCATCTTGACATTGTTTATCTTCAGCTGACATTTACTCTACCCTGAAGTGTACTCTGTTACATATTTGAAGGGATGTTGGAGAACTAAGATGCATTATATTTGTTGAGAGGGTTGTAAGTGCCATTGCTCTTGAATCATTTCTAAACGAGTTACTTCCAAAATATGGGAAGTGGAAAGCAAAGTACATAGCTGGAAATCAGAATGTATTACAATCACAGAGCAGGAACCAACAGAACAAAATTGTTGAAGAGTTCCGCGAAGGCAATGTATGTTTTGTTTATACAAAGTTTAAACGATTTATTCTTCATTCTTTTCCTTCTACTAGTATTACTCTGGGATCTACTACTAAATTGAAATGTGAAGCTAGTACTAAAATCAGGGGTATAATATTTGCAGGCAAATATTATTGTTGCAACCTCAATTCTCGAGGAGGGTCTAGACGTTCAGAGCTGCAATTTGGTCATTCGTTTTGATCCTTCAAACAACGTTTGCAGTTTCATCCAATCTAGAGGTCGTGCTCGAATGAAGAACTCAGATTTTCTGTTAATGGTGAAAAGGTCTCAATTCTAAAGTGCTTTTTATCTGTACAAGACTAACGTGTAAAAAAACCTGTTGAGACTTATAATTTATTGACTGCTTCGTTTGATGAACAGTGGAGATGCTAGCGCATTGGCTCAAGCCAAAAGATACATTGCTAGTGTTGATATAATACGGGAGGAATCTCTAAAGCACTCTTCACTTCCCTGCAAACCTATTGAGGTTGATATTCTCGATAACATATTCTACTGTGTCAAAAGCACTGGGGCGATTGTGAACCTGAGGTCTTGCATTAGTTTGATATACTTCTATTGCTCTAGGCTTCCATCAGACGGGTCTGTTTTGATACCTGAAACTACTTATTCTATACATTCACTCATTTTTTTCTGTAAGCTGCAAGATCTAAGCTATCAAGTATGTTCATCGTAGGTACTTTAAGCCGCTGCCACGTTGCAGTGTTGATGAGGCTGCAGATAGTTGCACCTTACAGTTTCCAATAAGCTGTCCACTTCAGTCAGTTACTGTCGGAGGCAGAGGTAAATTATTGAAAAGATTTGCTTGCTTGGAGGCTTGTAAGAAGCTTCACCAGATGGGTGCTTTAACTGACAATCTAGTCCCTGATACTGTGGTAGAAGAGGCTGAAGTTCAAGAACTAGGTAAGCAGACTTTCCAATAAATTATTACCACGACATCATAGCTGAAAACAGTATCTTGTAAAGGTTTTTGATGCAAGGGCTTCTTCTTATAATATGCAGAGGATGAACTTTATGATTATGACCAAGCTATCTACGTTCCACCTGAATTGGTCAATGATGGCCCTATTCAGCAATCAGTGTTGTACCATTGCTATTTAATAGAGCTGAAGACGGACTCCGTTTCTAATGTTCCAATAGATAATGCTATCCTTCTTATCAATACTAAGCTTGATCTTGATGATGGAAGCACCCTTTGGGATTTAGAAGCTAATTATGGGACCATAGGTGTGGAAGTGAAGTACATGAAAAAGTGTAGGTTCACCCATGAGCTGGTAAATGGCCTCTTTCTGGATTTTAAGCTTATAATCTTGCTCCTACAAAACTAACATCAGACTTCTGACAGCTAATACCTATAACTATTTTTTGTACAGGTAGATATATGTAGAATGTTTCAGTTTGCTATTTTCAGAGCTTTGCTTGATCATAATTATGATAAACTAAAGAAAGCCTTAGAAGAAAATCAGACTAGTGCAGATTGCACATATTTGGACTACCTTGTTCTCCCATGTACTGGCTCTTCTTGCAACTCGCCAGACATTGACTGGAGATGTGTTAGGTCTGTATCGTGTCAGTCCCATGATATCTCAAATCACAAATGTTCTCTTCCAATGGGCCCCGTTCAAGTCCACACAAAGAACGGTTTGATATGTCGTTGTATGATTGAGAGTTGCTTGGTTTGTACTCCTCACAATGGTCGTATATACTGCACCTTAGGAAGTTCAGATCATCTAAACGGTAACTCAGATATGAGTTTGGAAAACAGTGGAGATGTGATAACTTACAAACAGTATTTTAAAATACAGTAAGAAATTGCCTCTCTCACTTCTCTTTGGTCTAAATGTGTATGAAATTTCTTGTAGTTAGGTTATGAACAATCGCTGGATTTTTACTTTGTAATTAATGTGATCTTCAACTTTTCAGGCATGGAATTGATCTACATTTTGAGGATGAAGTACTATTAAATGCAAGGCCCATTTTCCGGATTCAAAGTTTACTTCCAAGATGCAGGCAAGAGAAGCACAGAGGTAGAATAATTTTGAACAAGATTATGCGTGCTCATTATTTGTTTTCTTTACCAGACATAGAAAGAGATTATTCTCAGATGCATGGGAGGTTTATATTCACCAAACACTCGTTTTACCATCTCCATTTCAGATCGTGGATCTACTTTTGAATTGCCTCCGGAGCTATGTTGTGTTATTATGTCTCCTATATCTGTTGCCACGGTTTGTACTTTCTCACTTGTGCCCTTAATCATGCACCGCATTGAATCTTTGCTTGTGGCTGCAAACCTAAAAAGAATCTATGCGGATCACTGCCCGCAAAAAGTCAACATCCCAACTATGAAGGTATTTGTTGTGAAGTCCCCATCCCACCCCATATTTTCCAGGCATATCCTTTGATGATTAATATTCGTTTGTGCTTATTAATCTTTCTAGGTTTTGGAAGCAATAACGACGAAGAGATGTCAAGAAACTTTTCATTTAGAATCGTTGGAGACTCTTGGTGATTCATTTTTGAAGTATGCTGTCAGTCAGCAATTGTTTAAAGCCAATCAGGATCAACATGAAGGGATACTAAGCTTCCAAAGACAGAAATTAATTACCAATATTGCACTATTCAAGCTAGGTTGTAAACGCAAGATTCCGGTATGGCTCTAGCACTAGGGAAAAAAATACAGGGCTATAAATTAGGTAATTACACATACTACAAGTTTTCCCTTTATACTGACATTATTATTGTGCTTGTGTGTAGGGTTTCATCCGCAATGACATGTTTGAGCCCAAAAATTGGTCCGTTCCTGGTGATAAACATGCAAGTAATATATTAGAAGAAGAATGGGTTGCCTCTAATAGAAAAATGTACAAGAGGGGAGCTCAAAAATTAAAATCAAAGAGAATAGCCGACGTTGTTGAAGCGCTAATTGGGGCATTCCTTAGTAGTGGGGGTGAAGTCGCTGCTTTGTCATTCATGAACTGGCTTGGCATTGAGGTGGACTTCTCATATGTACCATACAATAGGGAATTCCATGTTGATCCAGCGAAGCATGTGAATATAAATCATTTTAAAAAATTGTTGAACTATTCATTCCGTGATCCATCTTTGTTGCTTGAGGCATTAACACATGGTTCCTATATGATGCCTGGGATCTCTAGATGCTATCAAGTAAGTGTTCATTCAGCTTACTTTCCATATAATTTTTTTTCCAACTAGTTCAGATTCATACTTTGTAAAGCAATGGATACGTTTTGAGCAGTTTAATATAATAACTCTATTCACAATTTTTATATAAAAGGGTTAAGAAGTTTGGTTTGGAAAGATTTCCTTAGATTTAGTTATCGAGCATTCCTTTTAGTTTTTGTAGATTTTATCCATTTGTTGGTAGGAGAACCTTTCCAAACCATGCTCTTCTTAACCTATGTCCCGTGGACATACTTTGGACAGATTGATGTTGCCACAATGTTAAATGATCCCTTTTTTTTGACAGAGATTGGAGTTTCTTGGTGACTCAGTTCTGGATCATCTCATAACCCTGCACTTATACTCCACATATCCTGGACTATCACCGGGCTTGTTGACTGATATGAGATCTGCATCTGTCAATAATGAGTGCTATGCCTGTGCAGCTATTCGAGCTGAGTTACATAAACATATTTTATATACTTCACCCGGGCTTCACAAAGACATGATCTTGGTTATAGATAGCTTCAAGCAATTGCTTCCAGAATCGACTTTTGGATGGGAAGTTGATGTTCACTTTCCAAAGGTTAGGTTTTGAACTTTGAAACCGTGAACACTTGTTGGATCACATATAACATCTGTCAGCACTATGCAAATAAAAACTTTAACTTTACTTCATTTGTACAGGTTCTAGCAGATATCATTGAATCTTTGGCAGGGGCAATCTTTGTGGACTCGGGGTACAACAAAGACGTTGTATTTGAAAGCATGAAGCCGTTGCTAGGGCAACTAGTGACGCCCGAGACATTAAAGATCCATCCAGTACAAGAACTGCAACTCGTCTGTCAAAAGAACCATTTCATTGTGAGGGAGCCTTTGGTTTGCAAGCTGGAAAATGGTGAAGCTTCCTACACACTTGAGGTTGACGCTTATGGGGCTGTACATAGTCATACCTGTACCGCAACAGACAAAAATCTAGCCCATAAAATCACTTCTAGGGCAGTTTTGAAATCCTTGAAGGACAATATTCCAGGGATATGAAAAATAGGTAACTTCTCGGATCAAATATAGGTTTTATTGTATATCTCAATACTAGGAGTCTTCCTTGCAAGGTAAACTGGGGAGGCTTAGCTGATTTTGGCTTTTGCTCAAATTGACTTGTGGCAACATTTATATGATCAACCGTTATTTACTATGTAACTTGACATTCTTTGCTCTGTTCTTATTTTGGTATTTTCATGAAATAAAACCAAGATAGTTGTTGCATCTCCTGAACTTCCAAATCTATGCTTGATCTAAAAAGTAAATGTGGGTGAGACATGGATCATACAATATACAAACGTAAATGTGGGTAGTTAATTCGTAAACCTCTCCCTTTACCTTTACTAGGAGAGTTCAAGACAACTATGACGTTTTCGTATACAAGTCCTTGCTCGTTGTCGTGGAACATAACCTCTTCCTTCTCCGTCAGATGTTTTGGATGTTCATCTCCAAAAGAAGCAAAAACATGCAACATGTACGGTGTAATTCTGTGCGTGTTGTTTGTGTGAAGTTTCCAAGTTGTGAAGTGTTTACCCATTCGGACTAATGAATACTATGCATCCGATTGCAACACTGTTTATTTGAGTCTGGTTCTGATCGAACCGGGTTTAATGTATTGTTGCTTTGTAAAAACTGAACCAATCTTGAGCTGAATTTGCCCCTAATTCAAACGACGACGAGGTTGGCGCAACTCCTCGCCTTGGTCTAGGTCTGAAGAAAAGGAGCCATAAGGGGTGTAAACGAGCCAAATACTTTTTGAAGAAGAGACGAGTGATATATAGGTTAGTTGGTGACTTTGAAGCCCTAATTCTTCTACCGCTACTCCTCTCTTCTTTTCTGCTCCAAGAGCTTCTTCTTTGAGCATTCTTGTAAGAGCTCACCTTAAAGAGAGATCGAGCGTTGTTCTTGACATCGGCTTACAACAAGCTTGTGAACCACCATTTACATAGGCACGAAGAAAGTCCTTGGGCTTTCTGTAAGACCCATGCCCTTAGGAGACCCCGCGACCGCGTGTCGCTCGCCCACAGGCGCG
This sequence comes from Fagopyrum homotropicum, assembly GCA_033239125.1. Classification (NCBI taxonomy): domain Eukaryota; kingdom Viridiplantae; phylum Streptophyta; class Magnoliopsida; order Caryophyllales; family Polygonaceae; genus Fagopyrum; species Fagopyrum homotropicum. Next base: position 68,369,084 of record BSWB01000006.1, on the reverse strand, counting down.
TTACCGCAGGTGCGGCTCTGCCGGACCGCGTTTGTGGGATAGTTGTGAGCAACCGCCTTCTTTGACCGTCTTGCTTTCCGTTTCTTCTCCTTTAAGTATTTATTGTCCCCTTCAATCTATAAGGGTTTCAGACCTTCTCTCCCGATCTTCTTCTTCTCTCTCTTTCTCACGCATACTCTCTTCTTCCTTCTTCTTTCTTCCTTCTTCCTCTTTGTTCTTTTCTTCTTCCTTGATCTTTGGCTTGTGAAGGTTTATGATGATGATGATGATGATGGTTAAGTTATTGCTGTGAGAAGCTGACAAAGTGCAGATGGAATTCTTCATCAGGATATTTACAAAGGAGTGGTGAGCTCTCATCTCTTTCCTTTCTTCCTCTTCTCTTCTCCTTCTCCTTTCTTGTTTGGAAATCCAACAAGTTGGTCTTGTTGAGATGTATATATGAACCGTTGGTGTATTGTGTATGTGTATATGAAGGTAGACTGTTTAGCCTTGATTGCTCCCAATGTGGAGAAGTGGTGGATCAAAGATCTGTCCAAAAGCTCTTAAGAGTTGTGCTTTGTTGAAGCGCCGCACCCGCACCTTGCAGTCGCCGCCCCTGTGGCTAGAGCCTTGTCGCCGCCCCCGCGGTGTCTCCTTCCCGCTGTCGCGGCTTGTCTTCGCGCCCACACTTCTCCATTCCCGCGAGTGCACCTTCTTCCAGGACATACCAAGTGTTCGTATGTTTGTTTCCGTCCTTTGTGTTATGGGTTGATTTGGAAAGCATGCTAGGTTAGTAAGGTGATGAGATTGATTATGATATTATGGATATATGCTTTGATGAGGCTTTGAGGTTTGATTTGATATTCAAGGTTGATTATGATGTTATGATACTTATGGATCCTTTGGGACTAGGAGTGATTCTTCTAGTATGCTGAAGCGATGATTGATATATTAATGTCATTTTATCCGACGGTGTTCATTCCTACGGTAATTTGAGAGGTTGAACGTTGTTGAGATTATTTGGATTCAGGATGGCAGCAAAGCCGCGACAACGGCACTCCATGCAACCTAACAACTTCCGTTTGACCATCCATTTGAGGATGACTTGTAACATCCGGAATTTTTATTCCGAATTGTTAGCAAGTTACCGACCTTCCCGCAGGCGCGGCTCAGTTTTCCCGCAAGCACGAGGCGCTGAGTAACAGGATTTATTCCAAAATCCCGCACCGACCCTTCGTTTTGGGGAACCGATCCCTCGTTTCTTCTAAGTTGACTCCTCGTTGCCTCCCTTTGGCTTATCCCTTCAGCTGAACCTCTCTCTCTCTCTCTCTCTCTCTCTCTTCCCTTTTCACTCTCACGTGTTATTTCTTTTTTTCCCCTTTCCCCTTTGCTTCTTCTCTATCCTTTGGCTTGAGCTTGGTAGCTCTCCTTGATGACCTTCCCTCTCTTCTCCTTGCTTGATGTCCAGCAGTGAGTTGTGCTACAGATCCGGATTGGTAATGGTGAGTTCTTCCTTCCTTCTTCATTCCTTCACCTTCATCTTCTTCCTTGAGCTTCAATGGAGGAAGCCATGGATTCACCTTGTTCTTCCCTCTTCTTGTGTTGCATGTGTTTGGATCGAGTCTTGAATGATTATGTGAGTGTGGATCCAAGTGGGGATGTTCAAGAGCCAAGCAAGGAAGCTAGGAGGCCATTGCACACCAAGGAACCATCGAAGAAGCTGTTTGAGATCGGCCACTGGAGTTCGACCGCCCCCACGGCTGGACAGCGTCGCAGGGGCGGCCTTTGCACTGAACCGCAAGTGCGGCCAGCCTGGGCCGTAGGGGCGGCAAGACCAGGCCGCAGGGGCGGCTACTGGCTTTGCCGGCCCTCCCTTGCGGTCTTCTTTCCCCTTTCGCGGTTGCTCTTCTTCCTTTCGATCCCGTGCCTTTGCTGGGTGAGTTCCCTACCTTGAGTATGTATTCTTAGATGATCTTAGAGAGTTTTGTTGATAGAAGCATGCTAGGTTTGGACCTAGGATAGTTGGAATGCCATGTAGTGGCTTGTGGACCTTAGTCGAGTATGGAGAGGTTGTTGGTTTGTTCTAAGGGTTAAGGGCTGTATGTTTCTGAGTGGTACCTGGGATGAGTATAGGGATATCCTTGTGAGGCTTGTGAGGTTGATATTAGAAGTTTATAGTTGTGAGCTTATGGTTGTTGAGATTACGGGCTAGGATATGCGTATCCTAGCATAGTGTTGTTACCATTGTGATCATGGAGACTAGGCATGTTATCCTAGTGGTGTTGTGAGTATGATCTTGTGAGATCCGAGGGCTTAGAAGTCTTAGGACTTATAGCTTCTGTTGAGTGTGATGTGAGCATGAGGGATTCTAGGATGCGGTCCTAGAATTGAGAGTCAAATGGTCTTGCGTAGATTATTTGTTTAGAAGTCTTAGACTTCTATTGTGAGTGGGTTGTTGTTGATATAGTTATCTTCTTGTGAGTAGGTTATGAGCTTCTCCCTAAGGAAGCGAGAGTGTTGTGATTTGAATGCAGTGACGAGGTAAGTCTCCGGACTTATTTAGCTCGTATTCCTTGTATTAGCGTTGATGCGTGTTTGGTGGTGTGTGCTTATTGTTTATGTTATAACAATTAAACCAGAAATAGGACCACCGATATATATATATATATATATATATATATATATATAGAGTATAGATCCTATGAGAACATCCCCTAACGTGAGAACATGAGAACAAATTCGTAATTATTATTAGTTTTGTTACGAAGGTGTTATATCGTTTAATGTATTATTCGTAGTTATTGTTGGTTGAGTGGATTATTCGTAGTTATTGTGTTATTCCTAATTATTATTATTCCTAATTATTATTAATTATAATATCTACTCTAAATCTCAACCCTTAATACTCACCATCCAACGGTGTACGATTGTTCTCACGTTCTCACGTTAGGGGTGTTCTCATAGGAACCACACCCTATATATATATATATATATATATATATATATATATATATATATATATATTGTTTGGCCCAAGTTTATGATAACGGACGGTGACATCATTGCCTAGCTCTTGCGAAAGCTAGGGGGTTCTCGGCGACTGGCCCGTGCTGGTTAGACGGTCGGAGGCATCCGAACCGTTCCATTGCCGGAAGAAGGAACCGAGGAGAGTTTCGGGAGATTCTCGTGTCACAAAAGAAGTTGAACTAGAACGGGATATGACCTACTAAATAGAGATAAATAACTGGACTTGTTTGTTGAGCATGATTATGTGATGTATTATATATGAGTGTGTTTGTGCCTTCCCATTGATTCTAATGCTTCGAATATGAGCTAACAATTTTATACCAATTGTTGTAGATTGTCTTGCAGGTTAGGAATGCGGCCGAGAGATCCGGAAGAGTGGGCAGCCGGGGTCCGTACATTTTAGGAAGGGTTTATTAGTTGGAGTCGAGTTACGTTTTGTCTTTCGGTTATTGTGTTCTGTATGCCGCATGTTTGGCGTTTGGTTTTGAGTTGTATCTCAGTTGAAGTTTGTTGTTGCATTCTTTCGGGTTTCTTATCATTTGCATTAGAATGATTTACAATTTTGCCTTTATTTGTGCCATGTTGGAAAGGTCCGGTGAAATTGTTGTCAAGATAAGGGTTGGGACCCATTGTGAGGTCTCGCCCGTAGCATTCCCGAGTCCCGCGGATTCGGGGTGTTACAAAGTGGTATCAGAGCACTAGGTTGACAACAAATCAGAACCCGTGAGGTTCTGAGTTTTCGTTTTCAAAATCACATGCACGAGTCGGGGTAGAATGTACGGACCACCACTCCTTCCGCGGATCTCGTCAGCTTAGTTTATTGGATTTTTGATATTTATATATATGTACATATATAGATATGGATATGAGGTTTGTAGTTATGCATGATGGAATTGATGTGTATCTTTGTGGATTGTAGTTGCATGATGGACATGATTTATGTGTATAGTTGTATATGTGGACGATTATATGTTTTAGACTTTGTATTGATATGATGGCATGTCGAATGTGTTACATTGGTAGAGATATGGACTTAGGACTTATATAGTTATGTATACGTAGTCTTATTCATATAGTAGTATATGGAGCTATGGGACCTTGGAGCTAAGATGATGATACGATATCATCATCACCTTTAAGACGATGATGTGGCTTATGATGACGTTCATATGTGGAGGAGTACGCTCAAGTATCGAGTTGGATATTTCGTGCTAACGAACACAATGATGTTCTCGAATTCCTTCTAAAGGATGTCGAAGAGGAGGATTAGAGACGACGTAAATAAAGGACAACCAAGCAAAAGAAGAACAACCAAGCAAAAGAAGAACACGAGATCACTTAAGAGAGTAACATGAAGATGTGGAAGTGGTTACCAAAGAAGGCACGAATGGAAAGATAGCAAGACCAATGGAGATAACGTATATAAGTTCCCCAAGAAGACGCGTGGACCACTAAAGATGCAAGTCAAGAAGGAGATGGGTGCAATCCCACAATGTTAGAGACAACGTCCCAGTATGAAAAGTAAAGCTTATTTTAGACGCTCCTAAGCTTTGGAGTCAAGATGTGAAGAGTGATCGAACCCGGTGTGAAGGATGTAGGATACCGTAAGTTAAGCTTACGAGGTACCATTAAGTGAAGAGTTAAAATTACGAGAGTAATGAGAAGAATGGTATGACAAGGATTCACGTGGATTTGACCGTTTCAGAAACTTGTTTTTAGGGGGATTAGTTGTAACATCCGGAATTTTTATTCCGGATTGTTAGTAAGTTACCGACCTTCCTGCAGGCGCGGCTCCGTTTTCCGCAGGCACGAGGCGCTGAGTAACGGGATTTATTCCAAAATCCCTCACCGACCCTTCGTTTTGGGAAACCGACCCCTCGTTTCCCCTAAGTTGACCCCTAGTTGCTTCCCTTTGGCTTATCCCTTCATCTGAACCTCTCTCTCTCTCTTCCCCTTTCACTCTCACGTGTTATTTCTTTTTTTCCCCTCTTTTTCCCCTTTGCTTCTTCTCCATCCTTTGGCTTGAGCTTGGTAGCTCTCCTTGATGACCTTCCCTCTCTTCTCCTTGCATGATGTCCAGCTATGAGTTGTGCTACAGATCCGGATTGGTAATGGTGAGTTCTTCCTTCCTTCTTCATTCCTTCACCTTCATCTTCTTCCTTGAGCTTCAATGGAGGAAGCCATGGATTCACCTTGTTCTTCCCTCTTCTTGTGTTGCATGTGTTTGGATCGAGTCTTGAATGATTATGTGAGTGTGGATCCAAGTGGGGATATTCATGAGCCAAGCAAGGAAGCTAGGAGGCCATTACACACCAAGGAACCATCGAAGAAGTTGTTCGAGATTGGCCACTGGAGTTCGACCGCCCCCACGGTTGGACAGTGCCGTAGGGGCGGCCTTTGCACTGAACCGCAGGTGCGGCCACACCAGGCCGCAGGGGCACCCACTGGCTCTGCCGGCCCTCCCTTGCGGTCTTCTTTCCCCTTTCGCGGTTGCTCTTCTTCCTTCCGATCCCGTGCCTTTGCTGGGTGAGTTCCCTACCTTGAGTATGTATTCTTAGATGATCTTAGAGAGTGTTGTTGATAGAATCATGCTAGGTTTGAACCTGGGATAGTTGGAATGTCATGTAGTGGCTTGTGGACCTTAGGCGAGTATGGAGAGGTTGTTGGTTTGTTCTAAGGGTTAAGGGCTGTATGTTTCTGAGTGGTACCTGGGATGAGTGTAGGGATATCCTTGTGAGGCTTGTCAGGTTGAGATTGTAAGTTTATAGTTGTGAGCTTATGGTTATTGAGATTATGGGCTAGGATATGCGTATCCTAGCATAGTGTTGTTACCATTGTGATCATGGAGACTAGGCATGTTATCTTAGTGGTGTTGTGAGTATGATCTTGTGAGATCCGAGGGCTTAGAAGTCTTAGGACTTCTAGCTTCTGTTGAGTGTAATGTGAGCATGAGGGATTCTAGGATGCGATCCTAGAATTGAGAGTCAAATGGTCTTGCGTAGATGTTGATATAGTTATCTTCTTGTGAGCAGGTTATGAGCTTCTCCCTAAGGAAGCGAGAGTGTTGTGATTTAAATGCGGTGACGAGGTAAGTCTCCGGACTTACTCAGCTCGTATTCCTTGTATTAGCGTTGATGCGTGTTTGGTTGTGTGTGTTTATTGTTTATGTTATAACAATTAAACCAGAAATAGGACCACCAACATTTATATATATATTGTTTGGCCCAAGTTTATGATAACGGGCGGTGACATCACTGCCTAGCTCTTGCGAGAGCTAAGGGGGTTCTTGGCGATTGGCCCGTGCTGGTTAGACGGTCTGAGGCATCTGAACCGTTCCATTGGCGGAAGAAGGGATCGAGGCGAGTTTCGGGAGATTCTCTTGTCACAAAAGAAGTTGAACTAGAACGGGATATGACCTAATAAATAGAGATAAATAACTGGACTTGTTTGTTGAGCATGATTATGTGATGTTATTATATATGAGTGTGTTTTTGCCTTCCCATTGATTCTAATGCTTCGAATATGAGCTAACGGTTTTATACCAATTGTTGTAGATTGTCTTGCAGGTTAGGAATGCGGCCGAGAGATCCGGAAGAGTGGGCAGCCGGGGTCCGTACATTTTAGGAAGGGTTTATTAGTTGGAGTCGAGTTGCGTTTTGTCTTTCGGTTATTGCGTTTTGTATGCCGCGTGTTTGGCGTTTGGTTTTGAGTTGTATCTCAGTTGAAGTTTGTTGTTGCATTCTTTTGGGTTTCTTATCATTTGCGTTAGAATGATTTACAGTTTTGCCTTTATTTGTGCCATGTTGGAAAGGTCCGGTGAAATTGTTGTCAAGATAAGGGTCGGGACCCATTGTGAGGTCTCGGCCGTAGTATTCCCGAGTCCCGCGGATTCGGGGTGTTACATGAGTAGAAGTTGAAAGCAACAATTTGGTACCTAGGTTTCCCCAAATAGTCTTTCAAAAGAAACTAAGGAACTTGACATCTCTATCACTTACAATAGTCCGCGACACTCCATGCAACCTAACAACTTCCCTAAAGAACAAGTTAGCGACATTATAAGCACATCAGTTTTATGACAAGCATAAAAGTGAACCATTTTAGAAAAACGGTCAACAACCACAAAAATAAAATCGCTCCCCTTCTTAGTCCTTGGTAAACTTACAACAAAATTCATACCAATATCAAGCCATGGTGAAGTAGGAATAGGTAAAGGAGTATACAAACAGTGTGGCTTCAGTTTTTTGCTTTCAAGCAAATAATACAGCTCTTGATCAAATGTTCAACATCCTTAAGCATATGAGGCCAAAATAAATGTGAATGAAGCATATGATAAGTCTTATCTCTTCCAAAGTGTCCCATTAATCCTCCCATATGAGACTCCTCAACTAATAATAATCTCACAAAACATCTAGGCATACAAACTTTACCATAACACAAAGGAAGGAAAGGACACATACCAACACTTGGAATCTCCTAGACAAAGATGCACCTGCGGGGAGAAGTAACGCAGGGGCGGTGACAAGGTCCAACGAAGCCGTGACAGTGGCAGATAGGGCCGTAGGGGCGGTGACAAGCTCCAGTCTCAGGGGCGGTACTAGCAAGGTGAGGGGGCAACAACAATGCAAAGGGATGGCCTACTTGCCCCTCAACGATCTCTCGATGGATCTTCTATGTTTTTATGGTCCCAAAGGCAAGCTCGTCTTCTAGATTGGGTTAAAATAAACTTAAGGCAAAAGAGTGAATACAACTTAAGGAAAAATGTTCTATGGGTTAAGGAAAAAATATACATACCCTTTTAGCCGTATACCATTTGCACATAAAACGTATAATATTTACAAGTAGGTTGTATTTATCCCCGTATTTGCTCTTTGTATCACTTCTCGGCAATTCCTCTTGTGGTGCTTCGAGGTAAGGTTCCTATAAGATATTCAATGAAATTATCAAGGAAGTAGAGTGTTCCTAAAAGGAAAAACAAAAAAAGACAATAAAGGGAAAGAACGATCAAACTCATAGGTTACCTCCCATGAAACGCTTGTTTAAGGTCTGTTGCTTGACCTAATTCCACTCAATAAGGATGTTCAATAATCCGATACTTCCAATGTTGAGACCTTTACCGTCGTGTTCTTAGCATACCACGACATGCCCCATACCTTCATCAACACGAACTTCTCCTTTGGATGCACTTTTGAATCTTTGTCTTGAAGTTATTGAAGAATACGGCTTAAGTGGAAGGGATATACAGTTTAAATGGAAAAAATTATATGGTGTTCAGGTCGTATAAGGGTTTAATACATAAACCGGCTATGTCTCTTGAGACTTGAAATCTTCGTCTTCTTCAGCAATCTGCAAAGGTAATTCAAAGTTAGTCTCATGGTTAACCAGTTCATATGATGTTACCTCGTCATATGCCTCAATAGACAACTCTTGTCTCTTTCTTGCAGCGTGCCTTGCCAATTTTTTTTTTCATTTTAAAGATTTTGTCAACGATAGGTAGGAATTCATCTCCAAGTTCTTTTTGTTGGGCAAGTTGATTAAATGTCTCTTTTGACGAGTCATGATTCTTGATCATCTTGTTGTGTTGGTGAGCTTATCCTCTAGTTCATCTATAGATCTCTCAATTCCACATCTCTTCGAAACTGTAAAGTTTCGAAATTCTAAGAGCTTATTCAGTCTGTACGTGAGGAGTACGATGGGTTCGAGTGTTCGAACCAAACACTCCATCTCCTTTATCTTTCAAGATATCAACCTGCAAGACAAAGGCAAAAAGGAACCAAAGATCAAAAGTATCAAGAAACTTATAATAACAAGAATCAAACAAAACCAAACTAGTTGCACTCCTCGGCAGCGGCGCCAACAACTTGATCGTTGAAGTTTTAACCGAATAGTTAACTATAACCTCACCCGCAAGTATTACGGGATCATATGCAGTATATTAGGTATCAAATCAGGGATACCGTGTCCGTTTGCATATTTATGATCACAACTACGCTAAGTAAATGGAGAAGAGGGCAAGAAAACAGAAGAGGAAAATCTATCTTTGTAAGTGTTTATGAAAGCAAGAAAGCAAGCAATGATTGCTAAGATAAGAAATGAGGAGGGAGGCAATCGAAAGAAACATGAATCCCCACTATAATAAATTAAAATAATACTGTATTTATGAAACTCATAAACATTGATATATGAACATTACAGGTAACCATCTAAAATAGCCTTTGGCATAAACAAACAAAGACCGTGTTGTCCAACTCGTGTGACTCTCAATCTAGCGGTTCGGCAAGTATAGGAAAACCCATTAAGAACTTAAAAATATGGAAAAGACCAAGAAAAACCTTTGCTTTTGTCTTTTCAGTTAAAACAAAGGTACAAATACTAGAACTTTCTACGATAGCTAGAAATCCTCGAGGCAATGATAAAACGTTACTCTCAAAACCAAGTCATTTTCAATAGATACAATAAAACGCCCTTCGCTTGTGTATCTTCAGTTGTTTTATCTAAATTAGTTAAAAATAAAACTTCTTTCGATGGTAAATAAAAAGTAGAGAAGAAGTAGTTTGAAAAGAACCAATATCACAATCTTAATTCACAAGCATATATGCAATAATAAATCAAACCATTATAAGGATCATCCAAGCCTTACATCAAGAAGAATCAATCAAACATGATAAAACAAGAGAAACCTTTTATAAATATCAAAGTTGAAAAGTATACGGAACAAAGTAAAGGAAAATCTAACTCTACTGTTGTTCGCCCTAAAACATGCGTGCAATCAAATCTTAAATTTATAGAACTAGGATAAAAGCAAGCGAACCCGCAGTGTACGGATCGACGTAGATTAGCAAATATTCCAGAGTATCGATCACAGGGATTTGGTGAAATAAAACCCAGTCTCAAGTTATCGAGCAATTAAAAGGTAAAGCTTTGCAAGTATTGGGAAAACAACAACCCTAAAGATCCAGGTATCTATTTGTGGCAATCGATTCAAGATATACTATATATGTAAGGACAGAGTTAAGAATTGCAAAGGTATACTAAAGTAAGGTTATGTACGGTGAAGTTCCAAAACCCTATGTCTAACCCAAAGAACTCTCTATAAAGGTTGTTGAGGCTTCAGTATAGAAAGGATCTAAGGACTAGAATTGATCTCAAATACCCAAACTTATAACCCAAGGATCAAGATAAACACAAACGGATAAGGTTGTGACATTCGAAGCCGAAATAGAGGATGTTGAGACTCATTACTACCTAGGAAAGGCAAGCCAAGGCTAAGTTAAAGCTAATCTTTAACTTTGGATTAAAGTAAAAGCAAAGTTCATAAACTGAGGTAAATCACGGTTAGATCTTGAGAACCACGGCCGTGGAAACCTAAGAACAGGCCGTGATTTGGGTTCGTCGACAATATTTCTCTAACTCTCAGGGTCTAATCAAATTACGATCGATCTATCATCATCTAAGCCACAACTATCAACCCTTCACCTTAGAATTGCTAAAGGGTTTTAGCTAACAATCATTGTCATGATATCAATATTCAAATCAAAGAGAATAAAAGATGAAAACCCTCGAATACTCAATAAAACTTCAAAACCAATTCTCAAATCCGAAACACAAGAATCAATGTTTAATGGATTCAGAATGTATAACACAAAACCTCACAAGAATCTAAGGCAAGTATGAAGAACAGGTTGTCAATCCGTCTTCAATCTCAAAACCTAAGAAAGAGGTTAAACCTTCGGCGATCTTCAATCAACCCTAGGCAAGAATGCTCCAAGTAAGGTAAGCGGCCATTCACGTCCATCGGCGTCTAAACGGGATCAAACGCGAGTATTGCGAGATTTTAGCGGGCGTAAGCGCGGATCCCCAAAACTCTCTTTTCCGACCTTTTTATAAGACGGGAAAGAAATAACCATCCAGGACCATTATGTAAATAACGTGGCAAATAAAGACTCGTCAAAAGATCGCCTAAATCACGGTCTCAAGGGTTTCCACGACCGTGGTTTAGGGCGTGGAAATGGATTACGGTCTCTTGTGACTTCCACGACCGTACTTTAGGCCGTGTAACTTACTGGAATGCTCCACGCTCATGATGCCAAGATCCACAGTCGTGGTTTAGAGCGTGGACTCTTCTACGGCCGTAATTCAGGGCGTGGAAGTGTAGAATACTTGTAGTTCCCTTTGTGTCGTGACATTCTTCATCCTAGTTCCTTCCTTAGCTTCCTTGATGTGTTCCTAATCCTCGAATATGATCGATTACTCTCTTTTCTCTCTCAATAGCTCCTATTTAGCTCCTTTTCGCCTACAATCAACCCAAAGCTAGTGTAGACATCCATATCGACAATAATAGAGGAACAAGCTAACAATTGCTTCTAAACTTCATCCATGTACACAATAACGAGGGAAAAACAACCAAAATAAGTGCCTAGAATATCGCAATATTTTATGCTAACAAAATATCCCATACTTGTCACTTGCTTGTCCCCAAGCAAGGTCTTCGAAAGCACTAAAATACAAGTTAGAAAGAAATATGCATGCAATCTCAAAACAAAAACATCCATTAGGTAAATGTGCTTCTAGTCAATAGATCATTCTCAAATCTTGCTTCATTCATCCTTGAAAAACACTTGTATACATAAACCAAAGAATGTAAAGTAAAGAAATATCACAAATCGCTTAAACTTTGAGACAAACATCATAACCTTCAAGTATTGTCAAAACCAAGCATAAGAAATTTCAATTTAGATCACCAAGTCAAATAACATTCTTTTGATCTTAAGGACTTTCAAGTAAGGTCTAGAATGCGGAAGGGAGGAAAACTTATAAGGGATGTGGTGCATGAATCCGGGAAAATGGATAACCCAACTCTAGTCAATAGATCATCCTCAAATCTTGCTTCATTCATCCTTGAAAACACTTGTATACATAAACCAAAGAATGTAAAGTAAAGAAACATCACAAATCGCTTAAACTTTGAGACAAACATCATAACCTTCAAGTATTGTCAAAATCAAGCATAAGAAATTTAAATTTAGATCACCAAGTCAAATAACATTCTTTTGATCTTAAGGACTTTCAAGTAAGGTCTAGAATGCGGAAGGGAAGGAAACTTATAAGGGATGTGGTGCATGAATCCGGGAAAATGGATAACCCAACTCTTTTTCTTTTTATTTTAAATTGCAACACCATCAACTTTGAGCTTTGCTCTCTTCTTTTTCACATTATTTTTCGACTTTAATTTTTGAAAGATGGACAGAGGTGCACAAAAACCGAAGCCTAGGAGATTGGCGTTTCTCAATTTCGAAATGCCTCAAACCCTTGATGCACATACCATAATTCGTTAGGAATATCGCTCAATCCGACTTTGGCAAGACACAAACACCCGACTATGTGAATGGTGCCGAGTTACTCATCGTCATGATTGACTTCCCCAAACCTATTAATTCTATTATTTGAATGCAAAAATTTGCTTTCATGGCCCTCCCACATCAAACATGCCAAATATCAACTCCTCTAAATTCCCGGATAGGTAAGGGAGGTAATTACTTTCATTGTGGGGCTAAGTGATCAAAGAAAGAAGTAAGAAAATTGAATTACCTTAATCATTTCATAAAGAAGTATAAGAACTCATCATGCGATTTCAACCTCAATTTCTCAAAATGATTTAGATAGAACTTTCACATTATGAAACTTGCAAGAAAGGATAAACAACACATTCAATTTCTTTTTAATTCATTATTCCGTTTAAGCATAGAATTGTCATAAAAAACTCATTCCACAAGTAAGAACTATCATAGAAGTCATCTCTAATCTTAGAAGCACAAGAACTCTTTCAAAATTTTCCAAAATTTTCAAATTTTTATGGGTTTTTCAAACTTTTTTTTATGCAATGCAATAATGAAACGTGTGACTATGAAAATAAAACATACAAAGTGTTATGGATAGAAGCAAGCAAGCAATGTAGTAGAGTTATTACAACACATAGTCACACCCCACCCCATACTTAGAACATACATTGTCCTCAATGTTCGAAAAAGAAATAAAGAAAAGAAGAAAAGAAAAATGAACTCACTAAAAACGGTGGTGGGGCGGCTGAACTGTCAATCCTTAAGGCTTATCACTGTGGTGGTGGTGGTGGTGGGAATGGGTGGAACTCGGAGCTGAAATGCCGCCTAAAATGCTGGTGGTAAATGTCTCTCATCATCTGATCATGCTCATCAGCCCGTACATCGCCAGTGTCCTGACGGATCTCCAAGTCACCGACTCGCCTAGAAAGGTCGGTAGCTCACTCCGGTAGCTGCTCATACCAGGCCGGTGGCTGGCCGTACCATGCCGGTATGTCCTGTGGAGTCGGTGTTGCTGGTGCCTGACTGTACCATGGTGGTGGAGCTCCCATCCACTCTGGCTGTGCTCCGTACCAAGTGGGCGGAGTATCTATCCATGTCGGCCTCTCACTCACGCTATCACGGCGAGAGGAAGAGACTCTTAAAAGTCCAGCTGGTCGTGGTGAACGCCTAGGAGGGTCAGGGAAGTGTGCCGGCTGATCCGGGAAAGTGCCAAAGTCCTGCTCCTCACCTCCTCCCTCAAAACCATCACCTCCTCCTATCTCCTCCTCAACATCTGCAGCCGGTACCTCATCGGGGACGTAGGAAGGTACTACTAGCCTATTCGCATGCATAGGAGCGAAGGTCTGCTTCCAATTATGGCGTCCAGCCATAATGGAATACTCAGGGAGCCACGGGATGCCTCTACCTCCTCTCTCCTCCCAAGTCATACCGGCGATAGGTAGACCGCGGTGCCTAGGGAAGATGATACCCCTCGTCATCAAACTATTGAGACCTAAAGGTCTCGCTGCAATCCTAGTACAAGCAGAAAAATCTATCCCCAGCTGCCTAGCAATGTGGGTAACCATACCACCATATCCAATGTTGCCGGCTCTCTTATTCTTGAGCTTACTCATGGTGGAGGCTAAGAGGGTAGCACAGTCAGCAGGTCTACCGTGCAGCATAGAGTAAAGAAGGAACAACTCATCTGTCTTAATCTTCTGAGGGGTCTCGGTCCTAGGGAAAAGACACTCAGAAAGGACTCTATGGGTTATCTTCAAGGCTAATTGATAGATGAGCTTAGCCTTAGTGTCAGCTGGCTGCAGCGGTGCTCGCTAGCATAGATCATGGCTATGTCCTCCCAGAAGTCCTTAGCGTGTACACCGCTAGGAAAACGACCATTGAAGGTCTCTTGGAACCCAAAGAAGGCTCCGAACTCCAAGATCGAGAACTCGTAGTTCTCCTCCATCAGCCTAAAAGAAACTGTCCTATCCATAACACTATGCTCAAAAGAAATCACAAACTCCTTAGTAATCTCCTCATATGCGTCTTCCCTAATAGCGGAGAAGACGATCAAACCGGCTCTATCTAGAAGCCATGTCAAGTCATTCACTATATTCAGCGGCTCTAACTCTTCAAGAACTAAGTAGCGTGGTCCTATGACCGGCCTCTTCTCGATCCTTTCCAAGGCATCGAGGTAATCTTCATGGATTGTTGGAATTCTAGGAGGTGGGGGTGATGGTGGCTCACTAGGGGGTACTTAGGAGGAGGAGGAAGTGTCACCTTTCCTCTTCTTGCTCCTAGTCGACATTCTACTTACAAAATCCATTTCAGAGGGAAAATCACGGCCTGTTCTATAGAAACCACGGCCGTGGAACCTACAGGGACCGTGGTTCGGCTCTGTTTTGCTCAAATCTCAACAAATCAATCACCAAACTCAGCAAAGCCTGTCCTAGACTAATTTCAATCTCAATCCTATGCAATGCCTCTAAGTTCTTGCGAGAAATAGACCTGAATTGACAAAGTAGAGAAATAGAAGAAAAACCTAGGTTTTTGGATCTTTGAACCCAAATTCTGTCTTTTACAGGGATTGTCCACTTGATTTGTTGATTGGATCTTTTAGATGATCGGAAATGCTTCACTTTAGCACCAAGAATCGTTTGAAACGGTTTCCGAACGAAGAATTTCGAGATGGGGAGGATTTTTGGCCTTTAGGTCGTGGAAGAGGGGCGTGGAATTGGGGAATGAGGAGGATTTTGTGAAGGAAGGTGGTTTATATAGTGGCCGTAAAAATCTTTGAAAATCACGGTCACTCGGGGTGTTCCACGGTCGTGGTTTTGTACAGAACCGTGGTTTTGGTGATTTTTCTCAAATTTTTGCAAATTACGGTCACTGTAGCTTCCACGACCGTGGTTTAGGGCGTGGAACTCTCTATAATGTGCCAAAATCCAAGTTTCGTCAATTCCTTCTAAATTTTTCCTTTCCATTGCCTATCCCATTGTTCCTACATCCAAAAACACGACATACCGGGAGGTATCGAGGGCAAAAACAAAGCAAAAACGACTAAACTAATCTAATCTAAGAATGATAAACAAAAGCATAAGTGCAATACCTTGGGTTGCCTCCCAAGAAGCGCTTGTTTAAGGTCCGTAGCTAGACCGTACCTGCGTCTATTCGAGAGCGGTAGGCGCAAACTCCTCGGCCTGGAGCTCCGGTGAATACTTCTTGAGTCGTTGACCGTTCACCTTAAAACTTCCGCCCTTTTTACCCCATACTTCAACTACACCATGGGGAAAAACATGTTTGATTAGATAAGGTCCAATCCAACGAGATTTAAGCTTACCTGGAAAGAGACGAAGTCTTGAATTAAAGAGGAGAACGTGATCTCCTTCTTTGAGGTCCTTTGGAATGATATGTTTATCATGCCAACGCTTCGCTCTCTCCTTATAGATCTTGGCGTTCTCATAAGCGTTTAAGCGAAGTTCTTCAAGCTCGTTAAGGTCCAAGAGGCGCTTTTTGCCCGCTTCCTTCATGCTGAAGTTCAACCACTTTACCGCCCAATACGCCTTATGTTCCAGCTCCACCGGTAAGTGACAAGACTTCCCATACACAAGGTTGTATGGTGTCGTTCCTATGAGAGTCTTGTATGCAGTCCGGTATGCCCACAATGCATAATCTAGCGTCAAAGACCAATCTTTCCTTATCTTCGAAACTATTTTCTCTAGGATTCCTTTCATCTCCCGATTCGAAATCTCCACTTGTCCACTCGTTTGTGGATGATAAGGGGTGGTGATCTTGTGAGTCACCCCATACTTGGCTAGTAGAGCTTCGAATCGTCGGGCAAGGAAGTGAGAGCCTCCATCACTAATGATAGTCCGTGGTGTCCCAAACCTTGTGAATATAGTCTTGGTAAAGAACTTAACCACAACCGTGACATCATTAGTTGGAGAGGCAATTGCTTCAACCCATCTCTAAACATAATCTACAGCTAGAAGTTTGTATTGGTTTCCACAAGATGATGGGAAAGGTCCCATGAAGTCTACTCCCCAAACGTCAAAGATTTCTACCTCCTGAATGTTGTTAAGAGGCATTTCGTTTCTCCTAGAAATGTTCCCTGTTCTTTGACAAGCATCGCAGCAGGAAACAAAGGTTTGCACATCTTTAAATAAAGTAGGCCAAAAAAATCCAGATTGCAATACCTTAGCGCTAGTCTTGTTCGAGCTAGCGTGTCCTCCACATGGTAGTGAATGACAATGACGGATGACGCTTTGCATCTCGTCTTCCGGCACACATCTTCGAATGATGCTGTCAGGACCTCTTTTGAAGAGTAGAGGTTCATTCCAAAAGTATTCCCGGACATCCTTAAAGAACTTCTTCCTTTATGCATAGGATAGTCCGGGTGGTATCTCCTGACAAACCAAATAGTTAACAAAATCAGCAAACCATGGTTCGTTACCTTTAGTTATCTTGTCGATGCACTCCTCTATGATGTGTAAATGCTCGTCCGGAAAGGAGTCATCTATAGGTAGATTTTCGTCCTCTAGATGTGATAGACGACTCAAATGATCCGCAACAGAATTTTCCGAACCCTTCTTGTCACGGATCTCTAGATCGAATTCTTGTAGGAGAAGAATCCATCTAATCAGCCTTGGTTTCGCATCCTTCTTTGCAAGTAGATACCGGATCGCAGCATGATCCGTGTATACAATCACCTTTGCACCTACAAGATAAGAACGAAACTTTTCAAAAGCATAAACAATAGATAGAAATTCCTTTTCAGTAGTGGCGTAGTTAAGCTGCGCTTCATCTAGCGTCTTGCTAGCGTAGTAGATAGCATGGGTTCGGCCTTCCTTCTTTTGCCCAAGCACAGATTCTATAGCTACGTCACTTGCATCACACATAACCTCGAATGGAAGATTCCAGTCCGGAGGTTGGATGATCGGGGCTGAGATTAGAGCTTCCCGAATTTTATGAAACGCATCTAAACAATCCTGCGAGAAATCAAAAACTGCATCCTTCATCAATAGATTAGTAAGCGGTTTTGATATCTTAGAGAAATCCTTCATAAATCGTCTATAAAATCCAGCATGTCCTAGAAAGCTTCTTATCCCCTTCACCGAAGATGGAGAGGGAGCTTTTCTATGGTTTCTATCTTAGCCTTATCTACCTCAATCCCTCTACTAGAGATCAAGTGTCCGAGTACAATGCCTTCCTTCACCATAAATTGACATTTCTCCCAATTAAGAACTAGGTTAGTGTCTTCACACCTTTGTAGCACAAGAGAAAGGTTAGAGAGACAATTATCGAAAGAGGAACCATAAACAGAAAAGTCATCCATGAAAACCTCCATGATCTCCTCTACGTACTCCGAGAAGATGGTCATCATGCACCTTCGTAAGGTGGCTGGGGCGTTGCAAAGCCCGAACGGCATTCTCCTATAAGCGAACGTACCCTATGGGCACGTGAATGTTGTCTTTTCTTGATCGTCTGGATGAATCGGGATCTGAAAGAAGCCACTATAGCCGTCAAGATAGCAAAAATGAGAGTGTTGTGCTAACCTTTCAAGCATTTGATCAATGAAGGGTAATGGGAAGTGGTCCTTTCTAGTTGCATTGTTTAGCATCCGGTAATCAATGCACATCCTCCATCCAGTCACGGTCCTTGTAGGAATGAGCTCATTGTTCTTATTAGTGATAACCGTCATTCTTCCCTTCTTTGGAACAACCTGTACGGGACTCACCCACTTGCTATCAGAGATAGGGTAGATGATACCTGCATCAAGTAGTTTAAGAATTTCCTTCTTGACAACCTCCTTCATGGTCGGATTTAACCGCCTTTGAGGTTGTTGTGAAGTTCTAAAGTCTTCTTCCATTAGGATCTTATGCATGCACAATGAAGACTTAATTCCTACTAGATCCTCTATAGTGTAACCTAAGGCTTTCCTATGTTTCCTTAGAACAACCATAAGCTTACTATGTTCATCTTCACTTAGATCGGAACTAACAATTACCGGAAAGGTAGAATTAGATCCTAGAAATGTGTACCTTAGATGTGTGGGAAGCGGTTTCAATTCCATCACTATTGGAGTCTCTAGTGGCTCTTGAGGAGTATCCAATGCTTCCTTAGAAGTCTCTAAGGGTATAGAAGTTGTTGAAGAAGACTCAAGAGCATTGGTGGAGAGGACGTAATTTTTCTCAGAATTTCCCAAAATTACGGCACCACTGTTACTTCCACGGCCGTGGTTTAGAGCGTGGAAGTCAATTACGGCACCTCTGATAGTTCCACGGCCATGGTTTTGGCCGTGTAACTTACTGGAGTCCTCTGAATAGCTAATTATGGTCATGTTGGTGGGAACCACGGCCGTAGAATAGCACGACTGGCCGTGATTCCTCACGTTTTCTGACCCATCGTAGAGTTTTTCAAACTCTTCTTCATGCACTTCCTTTAGCTCCTCTAAAGCTTCAATTTCCTTATTGCATTCCTCTTCCTCTCCTTTCTCCATAATGCTCATAGTGATCACCTTTTGCAATGGATCCTTGAATAGAATCGAGCTTACTTCCTCTCTAGATGCCTCTTCATCATGGATGTTGAACATATCTTCTCCAAGAGTTGGCTCTTTCATCATAGTGGAAAGAACAAACTCTACTTTTTCCTCTCCTATGTTGAAGGCGAGTCTAGCATTCTTGCAATCCACCATACATCTGGATGTTGCAAGAAACGGTCTTCCGAGTATGATCGGGACCGGACTATCTGCAAGAATGTCAAGCACAAAAAAGTCTATTGGAACATAGAACTTATCAAGCTTGATCGGGACGTCTTCAATGATACCGACGGGACAAGTTATGGATCGATCCGCCATGTATAATGTCATCTTCACCGGTTTAGGTTCGCCAAAACCGATCTTCCTACATAAGGCAAGCGGAATGATGCTAACGCTTGCTCCTAAATCACATAATGCATCATATGTGACATCTCCTACTCCGATTGGAACACAAAATGACCCCGGATCCTTCAGCTTTGGGGGCATCTTTTCCTTCATCGTTTTGATGAGATCCGACGATTCCGAACTCATCTTGACTTCTCCAAAGTCTTCCAGTTTCCTCTTGTTAGAGAGGATATCCTTTAAGAACTTTCCATAAGCTGGCATACCTACAATTTCATCAATGAGAGGTATATTAATATGCAGTTTGCTCATGAGTTCAATGAACTTACCGAATTGCTTGTCTAGACGCGCTCTTGCTCTAGATTGTGGGAATTGTAGGGGAGGTTTGTAAGCTGGAGGAGGAATGCAGATGTCTTCCTTCTCCTTCTCCTTTTCTTTCTCCTTTTCGACGGGAACTTCAACAAACTTAGGTTGCGGGTCGGTGGTTGTTGCTCCGCTTCTAGTTGTGATAGCCATCACCCTTCCTTTCGGGTTATCCTCCGTCTTTCCTGGAAGTTTTCCTTAGTTTCTAGGAACTTCCTCAACATTGCTGAACATTTGGTTTTCTAAAACCTTTTGAGCTTTATCAACCTTAGTGATGTGACTCTCTAGCCCTTGAAGCTTTCCCAAGATCGTTTCCAGCATGGGATCGGGCTTCTCTTTCCCCGAAGTGCTTCTACTATTAGATGTTTGCCCTTGGCTTTTCAAAGGAATGGAAGAAGAAGATGGTGGAGTTAGTGAATTTCCTGAATTGGGATAAGAATTACCGGAATTTTGTTGTTGGTTGGAACACCAATTGTTGTTGCTTGAACTCCTATTGTTGTTCCAATTACTGTTCCGGTTGTTGTTGTTCCAATTGTTCCGGTTGTTGTTCCGGCTGTTGCGATTGGTGTTCTCATTCCCATTATGGTTATTGTTGTTTCCTAAATACCAACATCTTGTTCCTTAGGCTTTTGAAAGCTAGCTTTGATGACTTCCTTCAATTCTTTAATCTCGGTGTTGAGAGAAAAGATTTGAGTTTGAGCAGCTTGTGTTAGCTTCGCTCCTTGCTCTACTTGGTTAGCTTCCGCCTTCCGGTGAGAGTATTTCTCAATGACTCGAGCTTGCTTCTCAATAAAGTCCCAAGCGTTATCTTCCCTCATGTCCATGAATGAGCCACATGAAAGAGATTGGAGCTTGAATTGTGTTTCCACATCTAGCCTCTTTTAGTATATCTCCAACAACCCCAATTTGGAAATGCCATGGTGTGGGCAATCCAATAGTAAATCCTGAAATCTTTCCCAAGACTGAAACAAACTTTCGTTAGATCTCATAGAAAAAGGATTGATTTTACCTCTCAACTCCGCTGTCTTGGATGGCGGAAAGAACTTGGTTAGGAACTCTGAAGATAGATCCTCCCATGTGTTGAGTCTTCCATTAGGAAGAGCTTGATACCAAGATAAAGCTTTCCCTTTCAAAGAGAAGAAGAATGGCTTGATCTTGTAATTGTTGGTGGTTGCATTTTTTGGCTTCATTGTCTCCATCAAGATCTCAAAATTCTGTAAATGTTGATGTGGAGATTCAACACTCCTTCCTCCAAACTGGCTTTGGCGAACGATGGTAATAACTTGTGGGTTAAAGCTAAACCCCTAAATATCGTCAGCATCAAAGTTCACACCTAGACGGCGTGGTTGCTGAATTGGATTCATCCTTTGGCCAAGAGTTCTTGGCTCTTCTTCTACACGAGCGACTCTCACACCCCCAGCTGGGACATGAGGAATGGCGGCTGGTGTTGGATTAATCCGGACTGGATTGATCGTTGGATCAATCTCCACTAGTGGTGGCATATCCAGATCAAATTCCTCATCATCGGATGATTCCACTCTAATGGACTTAGTTGGCTTCTTGACCTTCTTCTTCTTTTTAGAATCATTTAGCTCTAACTTCATGTCCAACATCATAGCCCTGAGTTCATCAATTTGGAATTGATGACTCGTTTCCGCATCTAAACGAGCTTTCTCACTAAACTTAAGTTGACGTTGAGATTCGTCTAATTCCGCTTGTAAATCTCTCTCTTTATTTTCAGCCATCTTTCTTTCCTTGACTTTCTTCCTAAGAGTTTTCTCAAGTTCCGGATCAAAAGGTACGAGGTCTTTGTTGGATCTAGACCTGCGCATATACCCAAAAGAACCTTCAAATAACACTCACAAGAGATATCAAATAACAAGAGCAAAGCTCCCAAGCTCGACAACCGAAAACCGAAGTTTGGTTTAGACCAAATCCCCGGCAACGGCGCCAAAAACTTGTTCGCCCTAAAACATGTGTGCAATCAAGTCTTAAATTTATAAAACTAGAATAAAAGCAAGCGAATCCGCAGTGTACGGATCGACGTAGATTAGCAAATATTTCAGAGTATCGATCACAGGGATTTGGTGAAACAAAACCCAGTCTCAAGTTATCGAGCAATTAAAAGGTAAAGCTTTGCAAGTATTGGGAAAACAGTAACACTAAAGATCCAGGTATCTAATTGTGGAAATCGATTCAAGATATACTATATATGTAAGGACAGAGTTTAGAATTGCAAAGGTATACTAAAGTAAGGTTATGTACGGTGAAGTTCCAAAACCCTATATGTCTAACCCAAAGAACTCTCTATAAAGGTTGTTGAGGCTTCAATATAGAAAGGATCTAAGGACTAGAATTGATCTCAAATACCCAAACTTGTAACCCAAGGATCAAGATAAACTCAAACGGCTAAGGTTGTGACACTCAAAGCCGAAATAGAGGATGTTGAGTCTCACTACTACCTAGGAAAGGCAAGTCAAGGCTAGGTTAAAGCTAATCTTTAACTTTGGATTAAAGTAAAAGCAAAGTTCGTAAACTGAGGTAAATCACGGTCTGATCTTGAGAACCACGACCGTGGAAACCTAAGAACAGGTCGTGATTTGGGTTCGTCGACAATATTTCTCTAACTCTCAGGGTCCAATCAAATTACGATCGATCTATCATCATCTAAGCCACAACTATCAACCCTTCACCTTAGAATTGCTAAAGGGTTTTAGCCAACAATCATTGTCATGCTATCAATATTCAAATCAAAGAGAATAAAAGATGAAAACCCTCGAATACTCAATAAATCTTCAAAACCAATTCTCAAATTCGAAACACAAGAGCAATGTTTAATGGATTCAGAATGTATAACACAAAACCTCACAAAAATCTAAGGCAAGTATGAAGAACAGGTTGTCAATCCGTCTTCAATGTCAAAACCTAAGAAAGAGGTTGGCAAGAATGCTCCAAGCAAGGTAAGCGGCCGTTCACGTCCGTCGGCGTCTAAACGGGATCAAATGCGAGTATTGCGAGATTTTAGCGGGCGTAAGCGCGGATCCCCAAAACTCTCTTTTCCGACCTTTTTATAAGACGGGAAGAAATAACCGTCCAGGCCCATTATGTAAATAACGTGGCAAATAAAGACTCGTCAAAAGATCGCCTAAATCACGGTCTCAAGGGTTTCCACGACCGTGGTTTAGGGCGTGGAAATGGATTACGGTCTCTTGTGACTTCCACGACCGTACTTTAGGCCGTGTAACTTACTGGAATGCTCCACGCTCATGATGCCAAGATCCACGGCCGTGGTTTAGAGCGTGGACTCTTCTACGGTCGTAATTCAGGGCGTGTAAGTGTAGAATACTTGTAGTTCCCTTTGTGTCGTGACATTCTTCATCCTAGCTCCTTCCTTAGCTTCCTTGATGTGTTCCTAATCCTCGAATATGATCGATTACTCTCTTTTTTCTCTTAATAGCTCCTATTTAGCTCCTTTTCGCCTACAATCAACACAAAGCTAGTGTAGACATCCATATCGACAATAATAGAGGAACAAGCTAACAATTGCTTCTAAACTTCATCCATGTACACAATAACGAGGGAAAAACAACCAAAATAAGTGCCTAGAATATCGCAATATTTCATGCTAACAACTGTGCCGCGACGCGGACTTGGAATTTTGAAATCTTGGAAACTCGTCCACCCTACGGTGGGATGCGACACCACTCTAATCTGAACTAAAAAGGTCTAAATATAATGTCTAGATCAAACCTGATGCGGGGTTGAAGCCACAATTCCCGATCTAGATTTAAAGTCCTCGTCAAAAGCAAATCTCAGGTGGATAGTTGAAATCTCGGGCGAGATTTCGTGAAGAATAAGCTGAGATTTCAGAAACTCAGAAAACGGAATAATGGATGATATGGACAGATAAGAAGATGAATATGGAATGATAAATATAGGATGATATGAACCAAGATATTCCCGCAAAGAACCTTGACCAATGATGTGTCAAAACCCCTTAACGAAGAGCTTACCTTAGCCCTCACTTCTTTAACCTTACACACGTCTTCTAAGTAAGATAAGAACAAGGAGGGACTAGTATTGACCAGGAGCACCGACCTTCAAAAAGATTAACACACACAAGAACAATCTAGCAAGGACTTCACAATGATTTAATCAAGGCTCTCTCTTTGATTGAATAGGAATGAATAAAATACAAACTTCATAAGTGAAGCTGTAGGTCACACAATATGTGGAATAATATCAAATCTATTCTATCTAATAATCTCCCCCTCTAAGGCTATTTATAAGGGATATCTTCTATGTAACTAAGAAAGATATCTTTAGAAGATATTCTAAAAAATCTATAAAATAATCCCAAAGATAGGATAAAAAACTAACAACTACCTTAAAGAATGTTTGAGAGCTTCTAAGGTAAGAAATATAAAGATAATTTCCAAATTTGAAAGATCTTCGGCCGGATCTTCAAACGCGTGTCAAAGAACAAATCTCGGACAAATATCTCGGCCGAGATTCCTGTAGGTTGGCCGAGATTTATTCTTTGAGACTTCTTTCTCTTGGTTTGAACAACATCTCCTTGCAATTCCAATTTGCCTTTGAAGCGACGGTTTGCGCTTTTTGTTTCAGCCTTATGCGTGTTTTCTTATGTAATTCCTTTATGAACTCCACCTGTTTTCCTGCAATGAAATCTACTCGCTCCTCTAAAGGCAACGGTATAAAATCAAAAGTAGTCAAATGATTCACTCCATAGACACACTCAAAAGGCGTTAAATTAGTAGATGAATGCAAGGTACGATTATAAGCAAATTCTACATGTTATAAATCATCTTCCCAAGCATTCAAATTATCTTTTAAAATAACTCTTCAAAAAGTAGTCAAGGTCCAGTTAGTTACCTCCGTTTGACCATCCGTTTGAGGATGACTAGAAGTTGAAAACAACAATTTGGTACCTAGCTTTCCCCAAAGAGTCTTCCAAAAGAAACTAAGGAACTTGACATCTCTATCACTTACAATAGTCCGCAGCACTCCATGCAACCTAACAACTTTCCTAAAGAACAAGTTAGCCAGATTATAAGCATCACCACTTTTATGACAAGCATAAAAGAAAACCATTTTAGAAAAGCGGTCAACGACCACAAAAATAGAATCGCTCCCCTTCTTAGTCCTTGGTAAACCTACAAAAAAATCCATACCAATATCAAGCCATGGTGAAGTAGGAATAGGTAAAGGAGTATACAAACAGTGTGGCTTCAGTTTTGACTTTGCTTTCAAGCAAATAATGCACCTCTTGATCAAATGTTCAACATCCTTAAGCATATGAGGCCAAAAGAAATGTGAATGAAGCAGATGATAAATCTTATCTCTTCCAAAGTGTTCCATTAATCCTCTCATATGAGCCTCCTCAACTAATAATAATCTCATAAAACATCTAGGCATACAAACTTTATTCTCATGAAACAAAAATCCTTCAAAGAGATAATACTTACCTCTTAAATAGGGCAAACCACTGTTTAAATCTCAGCTGAGATTCTTGGCAGTAGGACGAGATGTACACTGGACGTAAATTTCTCCGAAATATGTGTCATCCTGGTATTGGTCTTTGGTATAATGGAATCCTAGGACCTTAGAATCCATGGTTGTGATCAAAGTATACCTTATGGAAAGGGCATCTACTACAATATTATCCTTCCCATATGTACTTAATGATATAAGGAAAAGTCTCAATAAACTCCATCCATCTTCCATGTCTCCTATCCAACTTATCTTGACTTAGAAAATGCTTCAAAGACTCATGATCAGTTCTAAGGATCGATTCATTAGGCCAAAGATAATGTTGCAATGTCTTGAAAATTCGAAATGAAGCATATATTTCCTTATCATATGTTGAATAGTTCAAACATGGACCCTTTAATTTTTCACTAAAGCAAGCTAGAGGCTTACCTTCTTGCATGAGTACTCCTCCAATACCAATACCTGAAGCATCACATTCCACTTCGAATGGCTTGGTGAAATCCAGAAGTGCTAGAAGAGGTGCGCTTGATGGTTACCTCTATAGCTTCGTGAATGCTTTCTCTTGCGCTTCTCCCTACTCAAACTATACTTGCTTCTTCATGAGATGTGTGAGAGAAATTCAATGGTACTAAGATCCTTCACAAACGTTGCCAATCCATGGAAAGATTGCACATGTCCAATGGTGGTAGGTGTAGGCCATTCTTGGATGGCTTTGATATTCTCTTTGTTCACTTCAAGACCTCTTGTGCTTACTACAAATCTAAGGAAAACAACTTTATTAGTACTAAACTCAAATTCTTAATATTAGCATATCAAGATTCATCTAAGAGTTCCTAGTACTTCCCTTAAGTGTTCTTCATGCTCCTCAATGGATTTGCTATAAATGAGGATGCCCTCGAAGTAGACAACCACGAACTTTCCAATATAATGACGTAAGACATGATTCATTAACCTCATAAAAGTGCTAGGAGCGTTAGTCAAACCAAAAGGCATAACCAACTACTCATAAAGTTCAAACTTGGTCTTGAATGCTGTCTTTCATTCATCTCCTTCCCTCATCCGGATTTGATGATATCCACTCCTAAGGTCGATCTTGGAGAAGAAGGTGGATCCACTAAGCTCATCTAGCATGTTATCTATTCTGGGCATGAGGTGTATTGATAGCATGAAATATGACCTTGTTTTAGGCACTTATTTTGGTTGTTTTCCCCTTCTTTTATGTTTATGGATATAAGTTTGAAGCATTTATGAGCACATTCACCTATTATGTTGGTATAGAGATCTACGCAAGCTCTGTTGTGTTTTTAGGTAAATAAAGGCTTGGATTGGAGCATATATAGAGTGAGTAAGAGTATTTGATCATGCTAGGCATCAAGAAGATGCATTGGAGAAGCTAAGAAAGGAGCATGATAAGAGAGCTTTACGAAACAAAGGCTTTTACAAAGAAATTGGAGTTCCCACGGCCAAAAATGAAGAACCACGGCCGTGGTTTAGGCATCGAGGTTGTGGAAAATAAGGTCGAGAGCAACAGAAAGGTTCCACGGTCCATTTCCAAGTGTCATATCTACCACGTCAGCAGCGATTATTGGGCTTTCGTAACCCTATTTTTCCCCTATAAGAAGGATGAAGAAATGAGGAAAACGGAGATCTTGCATCCAGCGGCATTTCGAGGCATTCATTTGGAGAGATTTCGGAAGATCTTATTGCATACAGGGAAGATTCGGAGAAGGACACATTTTGAGATTGCGTATTTGGAGAAGATCTTAGGATTTCTTTTGAAGACGGATTGACATCCCGTGCTTCATTGTTCCTAGAGATTTTTGTGAGGTTTTCTGTTCTT
The DNA here is from genome assembly GCA_033239125.1 of Fagopyrum homotropicum. Taxonomy (NCBI): domain Eukaryota; kingdom Viridiplantae; phylum Streptophyta; class Magnoliopsida; order Caryophyllales; family Polygonaceae; genus Fagopyrum; species Fagopyrum homotropicum. Next base: position 68,342,170 of record BSWB01000006.1, on the reverse strand, counting down.
TGATTCTACTTTCATTAGAACACAAACACGTCTTGATTATCTTTGAGATTGATTGTTCGGATATTATTGAGTTTTTGAAGTTTTACCCTTTTTCTCTTTTGAAATTGATTATTGATTTGATGATGATGATTGTTGGCTAAAACCCTTAAGCGATTCTAAGGTGAAGGGTTGATAGTTGTGGCATAGATGATGATAGATTGAACCAAAATAGATTGGACCCTGAGAGTTGCAAAAAATCTAGTCGTCAAGGCTTTCCACGGCTTGTTCTTGCGTTCCACGGCTGTGGTTCCTCAAGATCTGGCCGTGGTTTCCTCTGTCGTACATCCCTTGCTTTTGCTTTGATCCAAAGTTAAAGATTTGCTTTAACCTAGCCTTTGGCTTACCTTTTCTAGGTAGTAGTGAGACTCAACATCCTCTACTTCGGTTTCGAGTGTCACAACCTTAGCCATTTTGGCTTATCTTTGATTCTCTTGGGTTTGGGCAGGGGTATTTGAGAGTAATTCTTATCCCTTGATCCTTTCTATACTACAACCTCAACAACCTTTATAGTGAGAGCCTTTGAGTGAGACATATAGCTTTGGAACTTCACCGTACAATTCCCTACCTTAATTATACCTTTGCAATCCCGACTCTGTCCTTATATCCTTAGAATATCTTGAATTGATTGCCACAATTGGATACCTGAATCTTTAGAATCGTTGTTTTCCCAATATATCTACAAAAGCTTTTTACTTGCCTAACAATTTTTATAAACTGAATTTGTTCCCCCCAAATCCCTGAGTTCAATACTCTGGAATTCTTGATTTACTACACCGATCCGTACACTGCGGGTTCGCTTTGCTTTGATTCCAGTTTTATAATTTTAAAGTTTATTTGCACGCACACTTTCGAGCGAACATGTATGTACTTTTTAGTGATGTTATTGATTGCTCTACAATCAACACACATCCTCCAAGTATTGTCCTTCTTGGACACCAACAGAACTGGAACCGCACAAGGACTCAAACTCTCTCAAATGTAACCTTTATTCTAAAGGTATTGCACTTGATCTTGAATTTCTTGACTTTCTTGTGGACTCATTCTATAAGCGGGACGATTAGGAAGGGATGAACCTGGAATGAAAGTCAATCCGATGCTCAATGCCTTAAAAAGGTGGAAGACCTGAGGAATCTCATCTGGAAATACATCTTTATACTCATCTAAAGCCTTTAAAATGTTTTAAGGCAGGGTAGCCTTCACCTTATCACTTAAAGTCAGTAGGCTTTTACATAAGCTCAATAAAGAAAGATCCAAAGGAACATATTCATCAAGAAACTCCCTTTTGGATGATAAAAGTGTTCGATGATGCTCAAGAGAAGGAATCTCGGGCTGGTTATAGGAATCTTGGCCAAGATTTCCCTGTTGGGACCGAGATTTGTCAGTGGAATGTGACGGGTCTTCAAATCTCGGGCAAGATTTCGATGATCCACAAGTGGTTTCTTCTCTGAGAGTTGTTTCTTGTTCCTTTTCCTTGCGTTTGTCCTTCTTCTTGTCGTAATGTTCCGCAATCTGCAAGGGCGTCACATGTTTAAGAGTAATTTCTTTTCGCTTAAACTCAAAGGAGTGTTTGTTAGAAAAACCATCACGCATAACACATTCTATCAAATTGCCATGGACGGCCTAACAAATTATGAAATGCTTCCATAGGTACAACATCACAAATGATAATATCCTCATTCATTCTTAAGGTAAACGCAATTCTAGCTTGCTTTTAACTTTCAAATCTTCATAATCATTCATCCAATGCAACTTATAAGGTCTAGTGATGACATGAATTATGACCTTAGTTTACGAATGCATTTAGGTAGATTTTTCCTTTGTTTTGCATGCATAGGCATATATTCACATCGATTTTGTTAATATTATCATACTTTGCGGAATTAGAGGTCTACACGCAGTTTTGTTGCAATTGTAGGTAATAAGTTGCATTTTGGAGCAAAAGGGAGCATAAGGAGATGATGAGTCAGAAGAGAGCACAGTGGAGATGCATTAAGGAAAAGAAAAAGATGAAGGATAACTGAAGAAGAAGATTCAGTTAGAAAAGAAGCAAAGGGCAGAAGAAAGTACGTAACATAAGAGAAATATCGGTTGAAGAGATACTATCTCGGCCAATATTTTCTTCGGGCCCGACCGAGATTTTTTATCAGAAAACAACCCGCGGCGCAAAGTTAAAACCCTAATTTTATCATTAAAAGGAATTCTCAGTGAGGACTTAACGGAGGACTTTTCGAGGACTTCCAAGGACTTTTGAGATGATTCTTTTTTAAGACGGATTTTACACGCTTCTTAGCGGCAAGTACGTAAGGTTGAAGATTGGTAGAAGGAAGAAAATCAAAGGGTTGAAGATCTGCATTGATTGCCTTGAGGTTTTGTGAGTTATTTTTGGAAGGATATCTTAAGTTGTTATTTTCTTTATTGGATTGAAAGGTCGAACCTTTTTTGTTACTTTGGCTTGAGTTTGATTTATTGAAGATTGTTAAGTAAAGTTTTATTTGCTTTTCTTGGTTTATCTCTTGGTGAAACCAAATTGTAAAAGCAATTTAGATAGACAATTTGCAAATAACGAGACTGATTAGAACAAAATGCAATGATATGAATATATGATAACCGGGAAAGTGCAGATTCTAGAGATCAAGGTATCCAATTGTGGTTTTCGATTCAAGACTTCTAAAGATCTATGGACAGAGCTAGGATCGCCAAGGAAAGGTGTTTTTAAGGTGGGAAATATCACTGGGGAGGTCTCACTATCCACTATCCCAACCCAAAGGTCATATCACCGGGTAAGTCTCAAGGATCTAAGGAAAGGAACTATAATCTCAAACCAACCACTCAACCTAAGGGAATAGAACTAACCTTTACCGGGTAAGTCCCAGGTTAACTCACAAAGGCAAGAAGAAGGAACACTCAAATCTAATAAAGGGTAAACCTTTAAAACTCAACATCTTTGGCAACCAAGAAAGGGAATCACCGGGTAAGTGTCTTCCCAAGCTTGAATATAAGCTTGAAAGGCTCAACAAGGCTAGGATTTAGGCAATCTACAACCTAGGCTTAAGGATATAACAAAAACGGAACAACAAAAGAAACCACGGGCTGTTCTTGGTGAAATCTCGGCCGAGATTCTTATGTTCGAAAGTAAAAACAACTCTCAAGGTCCAATCTAAACTTAAAGGCTTAGTCTATCATCATCTAAACCACAACCATTAACCAATCATCCTAGAATCGCAAGAGTTTTCGCCAACAACACACATATTCAAATCAAGATAGATATGTGAACAAGAAACCAAAATATCCAATAAACCCAAAAGAAAGTTAAGAAATACTTAACAAAAGGTCTTCAATATCCAAAATCTATATGAAAGCAATAACAAAGGTCAAGTCTTGTGTTCAAAAGCAATGAAATCTAAAAACTAAGTATCCTTCCAAGAATCTTCACAATCTCTCTCAATCCTCAATGTTGTTGTTTATCAATCAATGTAATCTCTCAATGTGTTGTCGTACGGTGTGTCAAGCCGTGTCAAATTCAGTCCTTGTCTATCGTCCTCTTTTGATTGTTGCAGCTATCAAGTCTTATACAAGAAGTTAGGGTTTGAAGTTTGCCTTTTAGGCCGTTTTCAATAAACCACGGGTGAACCCGTACACAAGCTCGGCCAAGATTTCCTCTAATCAATCGAGATTTGTAATATGCAACGTGTTATCTCTTAGGTCTTCCTTCTATCTTATTTTATGATATCTTTTTTCTCCTAGTATGCTCCAAAATATTTCCCATGTGGTCCACCTTGTTGCCTTGCCCATGAATGTTCCATTTCCGCTCCAAATTGTGCCAATTTACCTACAATTGCAATAAAACTTTGTGTAGATCTCTACTCTAACAAAATAGGTAAATATATGCTCAATTGCTATGAATCATATGTCTATGCCTCCAAAAGAAAGGAAAAAACCACCTATATGCATGTCTATACTAAGGTCATAATTCTTGTCATCAAAACACATACCGACACACGGATGCATGCATGCCAACTGAATTATTTAGCGTACAATTAATGTCTCACCTACGAGATATAGTAGCTAGAAACCCCTTAAAAAAAAGAACGAAGTTGGTGGCATTAAGTAGCTCGCTAGAGAAAGTAGATACACTAATACACATGTGTACACATGTGCATGTGGGGACGATGTAAGAGTTTATTACAACATTGCAAATAAAGTATATTCAAAATTTATTTGAGTGGTTGGATCTTTGAATATCTATTTTATTAGTTATAATAATAATAATAATAATAATAATAATAATAATAATAATAATAATAATAATAATAATTATTATTATTATTATTATTTTGCGGTAAATTAAGACAAATTCTACTAGGCCTAAAAACAGTTATAATTTTTAAAATGAATTTAGAAAAAAAAAGAGTAACCACAATAACATTAAAATATAATTTTTTAAAGAATAGTAGCATTTGGACTAAAAAAGCACTTTTGACAATCCAAAATAAACAATATATGCTAAAATAATGATAAGATAGGTAAAATAAGGGTTTTCTATTGCCAAATTTGTCCAATTACCTTCTAAATGACGTTTTACATGGAAGGCAACAAACATGCCCCTACACATAGCAGGTTTAGAAATGTGAAGTGCGGTTCAACCAAATCAACGACTCGAATTCAAATATTACCGCTCAAAGAATTGGTCACATATACAAGATTTTTTACTCCTCCGATCATAAATAAATAAATGTTATTTTAACATTAAAAATTTGATCACAATTATTTGTTGGTTAAAGTTTTCTAAACCTCTAATTAAACAATAATTATGAGAGTTGTTCTCGAATAAAAAAAAAATAATTTTTTACTTTTTTAAAAATAAATTCTATTATTTTAAAAAATTATTTAAAAAAAAATATATATCTCCTTACTATAATAAAAGTGAGACTTCCCCAAATGTATAGGGGATTTCCAAAAATGCTCTTAGTGTCACTATTTTCCCTATTTTACCCTTGTCTAAATGTGAGAGTTTTTCCGGTGAATAAGGATTTCCCATTTTACCCTTTTAACTTCCCCCCTATTTTTCCTATTTTGCCCTTATCTAAATGTGGAAGTTTCCCCGGTGAATATTCCCATTTTACCCTTTTAACTTTTTTCCCTGCCCTTATTTTGATGACTTACCTTTCCTTACTTCACTGTCTTCTTCTCCAAGCATCATTGTGGCTTCTTCTGAAAGTGTCAACTTCTCCAAGTCCCGTTGTGGCTTCTTCTGAAAGCACCTTTTTTTTTTTTTTTATATCTTGTCGATTCCTATTTTTTTCTTCTCATCTCTATCAAACAATTTCTCTTCTCATCTCTACCCCAATATTTCTCAATCCAAATCTATGAATTGGGGATTAGAGGCTTCTCCTCCCGCTGATTTCTTTATTCGTTCCTCTCAATCGGTCGCCGCCTTCCTCGCGATGGAACGAAACCATCTAGGCATTGCTCTACTATCTCGATTTTTTCTTCCTTATTTCTTCATTCTTCTTGTGTTTTCCTCTAGGGTTTCCATTCTGTTGCGATGGAATAACTAACGAGTGTTTGTACCATGCTGAAGATGCTCAGGGCTTGTAACTACATCATTCCTTCCTCCGAAGTCGACCTCTCCCTCACTGGATTTAACGACATTTACGGGTCCAAAGCAGACACTGACCACCTCCGTATCTCTATCTTCCTCCGATCCGACACCGATAAGAAGGTTCCCCTTTTCCTCTCTCTAGGTTTTGATTTTTGCTCACTATAATTAGGGTTTGATTCCCCCTTCCTGTTGTTTTTCCTTACAACGATAGTCTTGCATGAATGTGTCTGTACCAAGACTTAAATGACTTTATTGGTGGATTCATGGTGCTACAACCATGTGTCATATAGATTGAACAAACATTTTCATATCTTACTATCGACGCCTAATTCAAATCATTGTAGATGTTGGTGGTGTTTTGTGGGACTGCGAGGATCAAGGTCTTTATAATCCGAGGCATTCTAAGCCAGATCGTCAATAGGGAGAGTTTAACCGGTCTCATATTAGTGGTGTAAAACCAGATCACTAGCCACGCCATGAAATCACAATTGAGTAGAAAGTTCGAATTCCCTATTTTTATTATGCCTTCTTGTGCTTGTGTTTCTACACTACATGCACAAATCCTTGATTCTACTGGAACTGAAGTTTTAAGAGCAACAACTCGTGAAAACACTAATGACTATGATTTATACTATCTTGATGCCAAACTAATTTAGCAAAGCGATTTAAGATATTTTCAATGGCATTGGAGCAATGCACAACTTGTTATTGTGAGGAATGTGTTGAAAACTGCCACTGGATTGTTGGCTCCCAAGGGTTATGTGGCGTGCCTTGCGTCAAATTACCAAAGCTAAATACAACAAACAATTGTCTGTTCAAGCGCTTGATTGTCTTGACTTGTGAGAGGTCAGTTTTTTGGATTATGTCATTTAATATTTGTATCATTTTTGAATCATTAACCATTGTTGTCCTTTGTTTTAGGTTGTATGTTGTTATATTTATTGTCTATTTCTATTCTAAATTCTTGTTGTTTTCATGAGTGAAATGAATAATATAGTATTTGGTAGTTTTTTGTTTGTGAATTTAATCTCGGAGCTTCAATTCTGCAGTTGTTACTCGACTTTGTTTAGTATTAGGGCTTCGGATGTAATCTTGCCCGTATCAATTTGGGCTTTCATGAGATGTATGTTTGGTGTTAGATTGCAAGCTGAGGAGGCACAAACATTGATCCAACTGTTTGGGAAGACTAGAAGAGTGTTGCCGCGTCTCCCTTCACTGTTCAGGTTTGTAGGTAATCAATCTTTACATTTTATTGATTTAAACTCTAATTAGTATTTACAGCTTCTACCTGTTATTCATTGTATATCTGTTTACTTATATTTAGAAGCGCTATGACTCGTTGAATATGGGGTATAAATATTTCCCATTTTCACTCTGTACCATAAGCTCAATATGTTCTTTCTTTGTGAATTTTCAGTTCAATAAAAAAACCTATGTTACAATATTTACAGAATAATCAGTTCTGTTTTACCTTGTTCATCGGTTTATGTATTCATTCCTCATTTAGTCGTTCATAGTAGATCTTGATCTTAGTGAATATTCTTGATATATTTGTGACCTTCGATGGTGTTTTTTATGTCTTATTTAGGTCTATAAGCCACAAGAATTTTGCAAGTACTTTAGTCTATATCCATTTTGTCTAGCTTATTGAATGATTTATGGCTGCTTTACCTGGTATTTATGTGTTTAATTTTAGTACTGGAATGATCAACAAAATAACTCTTGATGATGACATCACCGCTATGGATCAAGATTATATGGCCATCTTATCTTTTGTGGGGATGCTCGGGCATAATCCTCATTACACTAGGTGATTGAATTTGCAAGGAAGTATATACACTCTAACTCGGTAAATGATCAAAGAAACGTGACCTTATGGAACATTTATGCGTGAGATTATATTTTAAGTCATCATGGTCTAGGATGGCTTCAGCGAGAGGGAGTCTAATGATTTGATGTATAACTCAGTTGATCCAAGCAACCTTTGAGCAGAAGAGTAGATTATAATAATTCTCTTTTGTTTGAAATTCATTAGGATCCATGCATGTAAATGATTATGTATTATATGAAAGCTTGGCCTAAGCGTCTAACAAAGAGAATCATGGATATTTTTTTAGCACAAATTCAATGTCTAATCCTATTTGGAATCTCAAATTGGAATCTCAATAGGATGGCTTCACCGAGAGGGAGTCTAATGATTTGATGTGTAACTCAGTTGATCCAAGCAACCTTTGAGCAGAAGAGTAGCTTGTAATAATTCTCTTTTGCAGAATCTCAAATTGGGGGTTCCTCGATCCCCTCTCTATGAACAAACTACTTTGTAGTTTTATAAATTGTAGAAAATTATGTATCAATCCTAAAATATATCCACAATTGTATCTTGCATACTCAAGTTTGTAAATGTATTTATCAATTCATTACTTGTCTCAAGACACTTTTTCACCTTGTAAGGTCACTTGTAACTTTCACTCAGCTCAACGCAACTAATATCAAAATGTAACACCTTTTCCTTTCAATCATTTAACGATAAATTTAACGTTTCATTTCAATGTAACACCAAATTCATTTCAATGCAACACCTTTTCCTTTTGATCATTTTACGATAAATTTACGTTTTTAATTCGCGGCGCGCATGCGTAGCACGCGCGTCCATACTAGTTGTTTTAAAAAACATCTAGACTTTTTTTTTTTACTTGGTTTGCTTTTTGAGGAAAATACTAGAAATCACCCCTTAAATAGGGTTATTTACAACTAACCACCTATTATATTTAAAATTACCAAAAACCACCCTTTACAACGTATCCGTTAGCAACTTAACACCCCGCTACTGTTCCATCTCATTTCATGTTAAAGGGTCCCACTTTTGATTATAATATTATTATCCCACTCTTAACCATGGACCGAACGGGGTTAACATTTAAACCGAACCGAACCAGATTTTTATTTAAAAAAAAAACGAACCAACCAACTTCTAACAACACTTCTCCGTTGGTAGTTCAATCGAAATTATCTCGCTAGGGTTTCGGATGAAGATGATCTCCGATTTCCTTGCTTCTCAAGACCTCCAAGGCGGGGGGGATTGTGCTTAACGACGATTGACGGTGTGGTTGTCACTGATTCTGGTTCGATTCACATTGTTTGAAAACGAAAGTCAAAAAAATGGATGGAGCTACTAGGAATGAGGGATTAGCTATTATGACCTTCAACGAATCAGTATAAACAATAGGAATAATTCAAAGTCAAGAGAATATGTAAAATATAAAAGAACATAGAAGACATGGTGGAAAGGCCGATTGTCGAACAATAAAGCTCATACTTGTTCCTAGAAACCTCAACCCACAATGGCGAATCTGAATTCGGGGTAATCTTTTCCACAAATATTTGCACGATATACCTCCAAAAGGAAAGGTTCGATTGTCATTCAATTCAACACTACGAATGGAACTAGAATCAGCTACAACCACCTTGTCAATCGTCGTTAAATACAATCCTCGCCTTGGAGTCTCGAGAAGCAAGGAATTAGAAATCATCTTCATCCGAAACCCTAGCAAGATAACTCAGATTGAACTACCAACGGAGAAGTGTTGTTAGGAGTTGGTTGGTTCACAACATTTTTTAAACAATAACCCGGTTCGGTTTGTTTTAAATGATAACCCCGTTCAGTCCATGATTTAGAGTGAGAGAATACTAATATAATCAAAAGTGAGGCCCTTTAAAGAGAAATGAGACAAAATAGTTACGAGGTGTTATTCTACGGACAAAGATGTTGTAAAGGGTGGTTTCCGGTAATTTTGAATATAACGGGTAGTTAGTTACAAATGATCCTATTTAAGGGGTGGTTTCCGGTATTTTCCTCTTGGTTTTATTAAAAAACTCAGTTCACTTCGGTCTTCATACTAAATTGATTCACACGGTTCATGATTTAGAGGAAATAATATTAAAATATTGAAAAGTGGGGCCTTTAACGAAAATTTTGAGGGATCATGGGGATGAATGACTTTTTGCTAATGGAACACATGTAATGGGTCTTTTTATGAAATAAGCCATTTAATGGGTGGTTAGTTGCCAATGATTCTATTTAATTGGTGGTTTTCGGTAATTTACTGATAACATGAATTATGATCTAAGTATTGGCATGTGTTTTAATGGTTTCTATTCATTATTCTATATGTATAGGCATATATTCATATTGATTATGCTATTAATTGCCTACTTTGCAAAGAATCGAGATCTACACCTAGTTTGGTTGTACTTGTAGGAATTAGGGCACATTTTGGATCGAAAGGGGTATGGAAGGATAAGGAGTCTAGAGAACGGCATGATGGAATACCTTGCACTGCAAGAAGAAGACCAAGCATCTTAGAAGATGGATGCAAGAAGAAATCAAGAGAGGAATCGAAGAAAAGTACGTAACTGTAATAACCGGAAAATTTATTTCCGATTAATTCCGAGTCAAACCGAGATGTGGGGACCCTCGACCTCTTTCAGTTACCCAGCTTTATGTCTAGCACTAACTTTATCATTTTATGTAAGCTTTATAACCACATAAAATGATGAAATATATACCAAACTCTAGTTATATATATATATATATATATATATATATATATATATATATATATATATATATATATATATATATATATATATATATATATATATATATATATATATATATATATATATATATATATATATGTCTTTTTTTTACAAGGCCATGACAAACCCTTGGCAAAGAAATGACGAAGCCCTGACGAGGCCATGACGAGACCAATACAAGTTTATGACAAGACCAAGATAAGCCATGGGATTTCTTGATAGACCATCTAGGCTCTTACCATCCGTTGTGGGCTTCTTGGGAGGAGACATGGAGCCGGCCCAACCCGTGTAGCACCTCCTCTAGACATCACCATACCCTACGTCAGCTCAGGAAGAGAACCAGCCCAAGAATGCAGCGCTGCCGCACGTTCTCTTCTTCCTGATTTCACGCCATATCTCAGATCTCCCTTCCTTAATCTCTCGCATGTATCAGCCTCTACGTACGTCTAGATGCACGCCTCCTACGAGATTTGCTTCTTCGTCCAGATCTGCAAGTTTCGCCTCCCCCTTGGACCTTGAAGGAATCGGATCTGCTGTGCTCTTATTTCTGCACACAACTCACCAACTCTCAGCCCTCTACTCCAGCCTCATCGACGCCTCCAAACAGCAGTAGCGCCGACGTGGATCCTAGCCTCTGTTGCAATGCCAAGCCTTCCAACCTCTACCACTGCAGCATCGTCGGCGGCCCCATCGAGCCTCCCGGACCTACAGAAGGGATACCATCGAGCCCCTCGACCGCTGCCGCAACGCAGCCATGGACACCCCGTACGTCCTTCTGCACTACACCGTACTATCACCATCCTTTTCACGTTGGTGTTCGCTGCAACCCTTCAAGCTCCAACAATAGCAACAACATCGACATAGCTTCAGACGCTCGACCAAGTAAGCCTCCTAACCCTCCTGCTTCATTTAACCCTCAACTCAGGCAGGCCTTGACTGTCTATTTTTCTCATCCATCTCCTACGTACGACCAGATTTACGGACCTCTACGGTGTGACAATAACCAGCGCCGGGGGTCTCATCTTTGCCATCATCAACGGGAAGTGTGTAGGCAAGGTGCGACTCCATCCTGATCTCAATAGAATAGAGAGGCTGCTTGTTGATACCCTCTCTCGTACACCATCATAGGCGTCAGATAGGCTACAGAAGTGTCCCTCCTTTCGACTCCAGCCAACCCCCGTCTTGCATAGGTGCGCCGCTCTCCTCTTGGGTCGAGTACATGTTTCAGTAAGGATGGTCTTCCTTCTCCTTGTCTTCCTTGATATATTCTAGGGCTGATGGATACTTGTAAACCTTGTACAAAAACACAACAATAGCGAGAAGGATTCCGGGTTGTTGAATGTGCATGAAGTGACAAGCAGGCATTTTCGAGTCCAGATGCGGGTATGCTAGACACCTCCTTTCTTGCTAAATTTCGGATATGTTGTAGTCAGTATTGCATAGTAGATCATGCTAAAATTTCGGAAGAATCGGAGTTACCATTGGAGAGTTATGGTGTCCCAAAGTTGACTACTCATGTAGTTTTCTAAGTATGCTGAGTTTGAGAAAAACTGCTTGGGATGCAGTTTTGTGGAATAGATGTGGATGGGTTATTGACTACTGTTGGACTTGAATTTTAGGCATGTTATAGTTGGTATAATATAGTAGATCATACTGAAATTTGAGAGAAATCCGAGTTATAGTTTAAGAGTTATGGTGTCCCAAAGTAGAGACCTTGAACAGTTTCTAAGTAGTGTTGAATTGTTGAGAAAACTGCTTGTGATGCAGTATTGTGGTGCCGATTTGATTTGGTTATATTCCTTTGAATTTTGGATATGTCGTAGTTAGGATTGCATAGTATAATATATCAAAATTTGAGAGGATTTCATCAAGAGGTTTAGGTGTTATGAATTTTCGAAGTCGAGGCTGTAAGCAGTTTCTGGATGTTGCTGAAATTTTCTAAGTGCTGAAAATATCTGGTGTTGTGCAGTCATGTTTGAACTTAAGGTTGGGTACCTTATAATCATAATTCACTGTTCAATTTTTAATAAAACATAGATAGATATGTATACTGTGATGTATCAGAAGCGGAGACCAATCCAACGTTCGGATCCGGATCTATAGGAGCTCAAAGTCGACTATTTGTGCAGTTTGGAAAATGACTCAGATTTGGCTAAGTATAGAATTCCTGGATTTTGTAGCCAACTTTGGAGAATTGTGTAGAAGTTATTGTTGAGTATTTTTGAGATTTTCTTGCTTCTATGAGCAGAGTGCATCATGTAGAAGACCTAGATATTTTATTTGGAATTGTTATATTTTTATTCGGTTTTTATATCTTAAGCCAAAGTTGGACCTTAGCGACTTTTTATGAAAGTCAAGAATGTAGTTAACTCTTCTAGATCTTTAGCAAACTTCTGTTTGAGAGTTTTGAATGTTGTTGTGAGTTCCAAGGAATACTTTGGAACTTTGTTATAGAATTTTATAAAGTTTCGGGACCAGGAGTAAAATGGTCATTTACCCGTATAAGGGTATTTTGGTAATTCTTTATGATCGATTATATATCTTAGAGGTTGGAGACTTGCAAGAAAGTGAGATACATTATTGATCCACTTGCCTTGTATAACAGGCGATGGAGTATTCTACGGTTGCTGACCAAATTGAGATTTAAATAGTCGAGATGAATTCAGGTAAGTCCTTTGGGCTTACTTAGCTAGCTGTCAGATATGAGTGTGAATGATGATAATGCTGTTTGAATGATGTGTGTACATTGTATTTCATAGTAACCATCGACCGACTCACATATCTGGCCTAAGAGTAACGGGCGGTAGCATTCTGCTCAGTTAGCCCGAGGGCGTTGGGGGTTTCTTTTGGGACTAGTCCATACTTGGTTTATGGGGACGCCACCGGTGGAGGTGTGCCAAACCATCAACAGTTGGATAAGGAATGGAGGCGGAAAATCTTAAGATTTCTCGTGCTACAAATTTTAAAATGGGATAAAGAGAATCACCTCAGTTATCAAATAATAACCGGATTGTGTGCCAACATGTTGAGTGTTTATATTCTTCTTCTGTGTGTTTGTGCTATCTTTATTCCTCTTATATTTAGATTGTTAGCTAACGATTTATCCGCGTTGTAGATTTTGTAGAGTTAAACAGTTGTAGAGAGATTCAGGCCGGATGGTCAGCCGGGTCCACGTACTCATTAGACGGGGACGGGGGAGTCTTCCATACGGCATGCATGTTATGTACCTATATATATATATATATATATATATATATGTTTGTAAGGCTGTCACTTGTGTACATTCATACCAAAAAAATATTATGTTTTGAAAATATTTTAAATACATTTGTACCTTGTTGTAAGATCCTAGTAAAGTTGTTGTTAAACCAAGGTCAGGACCCATTGTGAGGTCCTAACCAGTAGCTTCTCGAGTTCCAAGAATTCGGGGTGTTACAGTAACTGAGCCAAAATCTCAGATGAAGGCAAATACTATCTCGACCGAGATGCTTTTACTGGGCTCGATCGAGATCGATGGCCCATGACCCATAAGATATTTTACCCTTAGTTTTTGTATAAAAATGGAATATGGATATTAATCAAAGGACGGTTGGATGTTGTGAGTTCGGTTCTCTTTTCGACGACAACTATGGAAGGAGTGCATCCAAAGGATTGGTTGATTGAAAGGCTTGTGAAGATCAAGATTAAGGTTAAGGAGAAGAAGATTTGAAGACACTTTGTAAGGTTTTCTTTGAGGAAAATTTAGTTGTTGTTATCATCTTTTTTGGAACACAATATTGATACTTTGTTGGATTGTTTTGCCCTTTTTATTATTAAAGACCTTTTGCTAAGTATTTTCTCCCTTTTTCTTGGTATTTTGATTGAATATATATTGGTTTCTTTGAACATGATGATTGTTGCCTAAAACCCTTGCGATTATAAGGTGATTAGTTGAAGGTTGTGGTATAGATGATGAAAGACTAGACCTTTATCTCGAGTGGACCTTGAAAGTTGAGTTTAACCTATGCAGTTGTGCGTCTCGGGCTGTTCTTCAGGAATCTCGGCCGAGATTGGGCAAAAATAGAACGATATTTGACCTGATCGATCGATCTTGAAGCTTAGGTTATAATTTGTCAAATCCTATCCTTGTTGTACCTTTCCTGGTCTATATCCAAGCCTACGAAGAGACTTACACGGTGATTTCTTTGCTCGTTTACCTATGATCATGAATGATAGGTAACAAAGGTAAAGAACCGAATAGGTGAATAATAAGAATGATTGCTTTTAAAGGGCATGTCAAATCAATTTAAGGCATATCAATATTTTGAGAAAATCAAGGTCTTGAAAATCAAATTGATTTGCATGTTTTCCTAATAAATCAAAACCAATTTTTAAAATAAGATTTTTAATTTTGTAAACAAAATCGTGGTGAATATTTTTGAAATCATTTTAAAAATTCTTCTTTAGAATGATTTGATGATCAATCATTTAAAAGGATAAAAACCATAAATCTGATCCGTGGTTATCAATGTAGTCCTTGAAATCCGTTTCAAGACCTTGTATTGCATTTCAAGGCCTTAAAATGGAAAAGTGGACTGCATTAAAAGGAGAAAATAAAACGATTTACTCCCATAAGATAATGCTTCCTTTTTCAACATCTCAAGCTTCAATCTAATAAAATTGAATCGATCTTCTGGTAGAGGCTTAGTGAATATACCTGCCAGTTGCAAGTTAGTCGAAATATAAAGATATCGATACATCACCTTTTTCAATATCATCACGTATGAAGTGATGTCTTACGCCAATATGCTTTGTTCTTGAATGCCGCACAAGATTTTTATTTATCGAAATAGCACTAGTATTATCACATTTAATAGGTATACCTTTGAGATCAAAACCAAGATCACGAAGTTGTTGAGCTATCCACATAATTTGTGAACAACAGGCTCCAAAAACTATGTATTCGGCTTTAGCTGTGGATAGGGCGACATTATTTTGCTTCTTGGAGTGACAACCGATTAGGAATGGCCCTAAGAATTGACAACATTCAAAAGTGATCTTTCTATCAACCTTATAGTGTGCAAAGTCTGCATTTGAATAGCCAACGAGGTGAAATGAGTTTTGACATGGATACCATAACCCTAAATCCTTAGTGCCATTGAGATACCAAAATATCCTTTTTACAGCTATCAAGAGTGACTCTTTGGGTTCATCTTGAAATCTCGCACTCATGCACACACTAAACATAACGTCAGGTCGACTAGAGGTTAAATATAACAAAGAACCAATTATACCTCGATACTCATTTTGTACGACACTCTTACCATTTTTGTCTTGATCTCATGAAAGGGTAGAAATCATACGAGTTTTCCCTACCTTGGATTGATCCATTTTATATATCTTAAGCAAACCCTTGGTATACTTGTTTTGATTAAGAAATATTCCTTTCTTACCTTGAGTAGCTTGAAGACTAAGAAAGAAATTCAACTCTTTCATCAAGCTCATCTCAAATTCTCTACACATGAGAATTGTCAGTAGCACCAAATAATATATTATCAACATAGATTTGTACTACTAATAAATCGTTGGCTTTGATTTTGACAAACAAAGTTTTGTCAATCATGTAACACCCCAATCCGCGGGACTCGGGATGCCCCATTGGGCTAGGATCTCACAGTGGATCCTGACCCTAGCCTGACAACAAGTCTACTGGACCTTACAACAGGGCACTGATAGATATAAAACAAATACATAAACCTGTACATCAAAAGGTATAGAAGATCATAGCCGAGTAAAAAACATCGCCCTCCCATAGGAGGTATAGAGGCGGTATATAAAATATCCCAAAAACCATAACCACCTAATGTACGAGAGTCCTCGGCCTGTCACCCTGCCAAATCACTCAACAGCTCGCCTATCCTGCAAGGCATCTACAACATGATATGAAACCATTAGCTAACGATACGTATATAAGGTAATGCATAAGCACAAACACATAATCATGCTATCACACATTTACCCATTTTATCATCATTATATAATAGTCATTCACTCAAATCGTATATATAAGGATATATGAAACTATGTGACACGAGGAACATATCATCATTGTACCCTATGAGAGTGGATTGCGCCCTTGTACCCTATGGGAGTGGATTGCGCCCTTCCTGTAAAGCTAGTCTGGCCTGACGTCAGAGAACCTCCAAGACTCCACGGGGGAATAAATAAAACATAGGTCGGTAATAATCGATATCAGATGCTATCATATCAAACATATAACACACACCACTCATGCAAACACCTAATATAAGCATGGTAGCTAAGTAAGTCCTACGGACTTACCTCAACCTCGTACAATCACAACCACGATCAACCTCCAATCCTGAGAGGGACACTGCCTAATAACAAGGCAAAAAGAGATATCAATACTCCTATCAATCAAAAAGATCACACCTAGACCCAAGGGATCCATAAGGATCATAATCAATCTATAAGTCTCACAACCAACTAAACCTCAATATCTCAACATAACTCACAATTCCTCAAATCTCAAGGTAGTATCTAATCATCATTCCTCAATCTCAATTCTAATCCTAATTTAATTAATTAACCTTTAATTAATTAATTAAATTTCGCTAGAATAATGTTTTGCCCGAACGCAATTTCTAAACCCCTGTCATCAGATTCCATCAAACAAACAACCCATAATCACCAGAATAATATAACGACCATAATGGAATTTCTAATTATCCATTTTGACAAGCCTAAACTCAATTTAGGCCAAATTGCAGTACGGAAAATGAATAAATTCATAACTTATTCGTTACTAACCCGATTGGCGAATTGAAAGAAGATTCAGAATCACAACGACGCAGGCTACACATGGACAACATCAAATTCACCGGAATCTGAGCGACGAAACTTGCCTGGTTACATATATGATCGATCAACTCTTCATCTGCTCGAAAATGCAGAAAATCGGTACCGATATGAAGAGAATAAAGAGAGGAATCCAGAAACTCAAACGGAATTGAAATCGGATTAGAAACGGAGAGTAGATTTGAGTTTGAAGGTTGAGAGAAATTAGAGATTTTACGAGGAAACGTGAAAGGAAATGAATTAATAAAGGATTTTCCGCTATTTATAGTGAACACGATAATTATCCTTTAGCGAAGTCGATAATTATCCTTTAACCGATCCAAAGGCGTGTCAAACCTCCTTCTCCAAACTTCTCGAGATTGGAATAATAAATCTGGAATATTGTAGGGATAATTATTCCACAATTGCCTCGAAAAACGTGTATACCTAAGCCGTCTTTCTTAACCTTTGAAGAAACGAAATAACGACTCTTTTGACCGTTTTGTCTCTCCATGTTATTTCATATCTAGGACATATCCGATATCCTGATCATTTCTCTTAACTGCATTTTTATTAATCGGAGCTCCCAAATGCTCCAAATAACACCGGAGGGTAAAATTAATTACCCGGGGAAAAAAGTGAAAATTTTCCCAAACGTCCAAAATTACGCCAGGAACATAACGGTTGGACTCATACTCATCACTTGCGAAATCTTCGTGAGTTATATGTCAATTACTATCAATGATTAAGTTAATCAACATTAATTAGAATTCGGAAATCCTAACTATTACAAATCAAACCTCTTTTGAAATTATTTTCAAGGAGATACTTGAACAATCTTTCATACCAAGTTCGAGGAGCTTGCTTAAGACCATAAAGAGTTTTGTCCAATTTAAAAACGTGAAAGGAAATGAATTAATAAAGGATTTTCCGCTATTTATAGTGAACACAATAATTATCCTTTAGCGAAGTCGATAATTATCCTTTAACCGATCCAAAGGCGGGTCAAACCTCCTTCTCCAAACTTCTCGAGATTGGAATAATAAATCTGGAATATTGTAGGGATAATTATTCCACAATTGCCTCGGAAACGTGTATACCTAAGCCGTCTTTCTTAACCTTTGAAGAAACGAAATAACGACTCTTTTGACCGTTTTGTCTCTCCATGTTATTTCATATCTAGGACATATCCGATATCCTGATCATTTCTCTTAACTGCATTTTTATTAATCGGAGCTCCCAAATGCTCCAAATAACACCGGAGGGTAAAATTAATTACCCGGGGGAAAAAGTGAAAATTTCCCCAAACGTCCAAAATTACGCCAGGAACATAACGGTTGGACTCATACTCATCACTTGCGAAATCTTCGTGAGTTATATGTCAATTACTATCAATGATTAAGTTAATCAACATTAATTAGAATTCGGAAATCCTAACTATTACAAATCAAACCTCTTTTGAAATTATTTTCAAGGAGATACTTGAACAATCTTTCATACCAAGTTCGAGGAGCTTGCTTAAGACCATAAAGAGTTTTGTCCAATTTAAAAACGTGATCCGAAAAATCATCATTTTCAAAACCAGGAGGTTGAACAACGTAGACTTCTTCTTCTAAGAAGCCATTATAAGAAAAGAACACTTAACATCCATTTGAAAAAGCTTTATGTTTATGAAGGATGCAAATGCAAGTAGTATACACATGGATTCTAACCTAGAAACCGGAGCAAAAGTCTCTTCATAATCAATACCTTCTTCTTGGTTATAGCATTGAGCTACAAGTCGTGCTTTGTTTCGAATGACTTTACCATTTTCATCCAACTTGTTTCGCAACACCCATTTTGTTCCTATGATGGATTGTTGTTTGGGTCTAGACGTGAGGGTCTAGACTTTGTTTCTCTCAAATTCATTTAGCTCATTTTATATGGAAATGATCCAATTAGGTTCTTGAAGTTCTTGGACATAGTTCTTGGGCTATACAAGAGACACAAATGCCGAAAAAGCACACAAGTTGTTTACCCTTGATCGTGTTTGCACACCTGCTTTTGGATGTGAGATCACATTCTCTTGAGGATGATATGAAGAATGTCGAAACCTTCTTCTCTTGAAGATTGGAACGGATTCTGATGATTGAGGCTCGTTTACTTGAATGGATTCAGGTACTGTTGGAATTGTGCCCTTGTTTCCTATGTCAAGGCCTTGAAGTTGGATTTTAAGGCCTTGAAATTGATTTTCAGCAGTGTTATTGTTTGTCGTTTGAAGTTCTTGCAGATGCGTCTCAAGGTTTTAAGGTTGTTCTCCGGTATCCTAAATTTGTTCTTGCATGCTCTTATCTCGAGCTTTAGGGTCATCTTCTTCATCAGAATTTTGATCTCCATGTCGATTTAGATTCAGATCTGTGAAGTTATGACTCAAAGTACCATCATTGCTTTCATCAAAAATAATATGAATACTTTCTTCAATAATTTTGGTACGTTTATTATAAATTCGATAAGCTTTACTATTTGAAGAATATCCTATAGAGATAGCTTCATCAATACGTGCATCAAACATTCCAAGGTTGTCTTTGCCGTTATTATGGACAAAGCACGTACATCCAAAGGGTTTGAAATAAGAAATATTTGGTTTTGTCCTTTAAAGAGTTCGTAAGGACTCTTTTCAAAATAGGGCGTATTAGACATCTATTTAAGATGTAATTAGCCGTGTTAACAATTTCAGCCCAAAAACTTTTTGGCAAACTATTTTCTAAAAGTATAGTCCTAGACATGTCCTCCAAGGTGTGGTATTACGTTCCACAATCCCGTTTTGTTGAGGTGTTCTAGGAGCTGAAAAGTTGTGTGAAATACCATATTTTGCACAAAACAAATCAAACTTAAGTTGATCAAATTCTCTACCATGATCACTTCGAATAGAAACGATAGGTAGGTTTTTCAAAGTTTGTAACTCCTTACAAAGTTTTGAAAACTCATACAAAGCTTGCGATTTTTCTGTAGAAATGAGATCCATGTAAAACGAGAAAAATCATCCACAATGACTAGGATGTAATATTTTCCCTTGGGAAATTTTACACGGATAGGACCACATAAATCCATATGTAAAAGTTCAATAGGTCAAGAAGAACTTACAACCTTTTGGGGTTTGAATGAACCTTTTTTTTTAACTTGTGTACAAGCCTTACATAGTTCATCAACCTTGAAGTTTAGGTTTGGTAAACCATGTACCAAATCCTTTGAAATAAGTTTCTTCATCATATGCATGCTACATGACCAAGTCGTCTATGCCAAAGCCTTGGATCGTCAGTCAAGGCCTTGAGACACGTTATTTTCATTCCTAAAACTTGGTTAGTGCTCATTGAATATACATCATTACATCTAGGAGTTGTAAGCACGATATCACCCAATAATTTATCTTGAACATCACATTTTTCTGAATCAAACATCACTTTATTGCCTTTGTCACAAATTTGAGAGATGCTAAGCAACTTATATCTTAATTCGTCAATAAGATAAACATCATCAATAAAGTTAGATGAATTATAACCGATTTTACCTACGCCAATGTTGTTACACTTCCCTTTATCACCAAGAGTAATGGTTCCAAATGATTGTTTCTTTAAATCTGAAAACAATGAGCTTTTTACACTCATATTTCTTGCGCAACCACTATCTAATATCCATTTATGCTCCTTAACCTTGGTCATATCTTGCAAAATAGCAAACTTCAACCTTTTCGGGTAGACCAAATGACATATTTTGGTCCATATTCAAGTTCAATCATGTTTGGAGGTCTAGTACCTTTAGAAACCTAGATTTTCTTAACTTGTTTCCTAAGACATAGAGGATAAGTATATCTAATGATGTAGGGATCATTTCTTCTATATGGACAAGTTGATTTTACATGTCCCTTTTTACAACAATAGAAACATGTGGGCATATGTGAACTTCCTTTAGGTTTAACAAAGATGGTTGTCATTTTTGTAGGAAAGTTTATATGATAGCCAATACAACTTTTATTAAGTGAGGATTGTTATTCACCCATCATCCTTTCAAGATTAGCTTTTGAACGAGTGAATTATATAAGTGCAGTATTCTGGTCTCTACACGTCACAGTTAGATCAACCTTCTCTTTCTCTAGATTAATATAATCTTGATGTAGAGAAGAGAGATTGTCCTTGAAAATCGTATTTTCCGATTCCAAGGCCTTGATATTGTCATCAAGGTCTAACTTTTCAGTTTTGAGATTTTTAACTTCCAAAGATAATTCACTTACTCGTTTCTCTTGTTTGATGAGCTTTTGTCTTAAGGCACTTATCTTAATCCTATGTTCTTTATCACATATTATAATATCTTTAAGGAATTGTGTGAGTTCAAAGGTAGACTGAGACGTAATGGTACTTACTACTCCATCAACATAGAGGTTTGGATCCTCTTCTTGATCGATCATTAAACACAAGTTTGCTTTTCGTCCACTGACTCATTTGTTGAATCTGAGTCACTCCACGATGCGACCATAGCTTTCTTCTTTTGATCATTTTTCCTAAAGTTGTTCATCTTCTTTTGTGGACAATCCTTTACGAGATGATCTGCTTCACCATATTCAAAACAAGTCAATACTTTAGTTTTCTTATTAGGGTTAGAAAATTTACCTCTAGATCTTGACGATCGTGGATATTCTTTGTTGTTTGAGAATTGCTTCTTCATCTGAACAATTCTTGCACGACCTCTTGAAATCAAGGCAGATGAATCTTCCTCCTCATCATCACTCTCTTCATCATCCGATGGAATGTTATCCTTCTTGGATCTTAAAGCAAGGTTCTTTGTGTTTGATAGTAGCTCTCTATCTTCTTCACCAAGAACCATTTCATGGGTGATTAGATTTCCAAGAAGGTCGTTGTGAGGTAATGTTGTGAGATTCTGAGCTTCTTCAACGGCGGTCACCACTTAGCTTTAGGCAAGCTTCTCAATACTTTCCTTACTTTTTCTTCATTTGTGAAGACCTTTCCAAGTGAATCAAGATTGTTCACAATCTCAATGAATCGTGTGAACATATCTTTGACCGTCTCGTTGGAGTTCATCTTGAATAACTCATAGGAAGATGCTTATCTTTTTCTCCTTGACTTGTTCCTTCGTACGTAAATATTAACTTGTCCCATATTTCCTTTTGACTCTTGCATGATTAGAAACGGTTGAATTCATTTGCATCCAATCCATAATAGAGCAAGTTCATGGCCTTGTATTTCTTTGCTACACTATCCAAGTCCGTTTGACTTGGACTTGGACTCCTTCAACCGTAGTGGTTGGGATTTTAGGGCCAGTTTGAATGATGCTCTATAGTTTCATGTCCTGATCAAAAATAAACATTTGCATTAGTGCTCTCCAATGGGCAAAGTTGTTACCGCAGAAGAGGGGTGGTCGAGATGTGGATCTTCCTTGAACGAATCTTTAACCAGTCGAGATCAACGCGACTAGATTATCGTATATCAAGGCTTTGATACCAATTGAAGAACCATATAGGCATATAATAAGGATATAAATACTCTAAAAGGGGGGTTGAGTAGAGTATGAGAACTTTTTGCAATATCGTATATCAACGATTTGAAACTAATCTCAAGGCCTTGAAGTCGATCTGTGCACTTAGTTACAAAATTGTTTCGCAAGGCTTTGAAGTGGATTCCAAGGCCTTGACTTCGAAACTTGCAAAAGATTGTTAGTCACAATATAAGAGATAGAATGTGCTGAATATAAAAGATCGATGAGACGATATATTTACGAAGTTCGACCCTAACAACCTACTCTCCGCCTAGGGTTTCCGACCCTAGGATTATAATTATCTATTATCTGCTTTTTGTGAGTCCTAGATACAACCTATAAGAATTACAATTCTTCTCTCAAAGCAACCTTAATGCTACAATCTACTCAACTGCATTCTAGCAACAAAAGCCTAGTTACTTCACAGAGTAACACACTCGAGTATAGCACTCTCTAGATATGCCAATGAAGCTCTTGTGTTTATCTCACTCTAAGAAATAAACGAATGTAAGCATAAGACGAAAATAAACTTTTGATCGATAAAGACGTATGATCGCTTGAAGACTTGGATTATTTTCCATGTAAGCTATTGTCTCTTTCTTCTTCAATTGCCATCTTCATTTATAGTCTTCCATAGAGATCTTCTTTAGCCGTTGTAAGATAGCCGTTGTAACATTTCTATTTCTCCATAGAATATGTTGCTTGGTTGAACGAGATCTTTGTTATGAAGTAGTTGTTGCAAGATCTTCAAACTCAAGCCCTATATCTTCTCTTGATAATCGTTGTAGATTTTCTTCACCGTATCTTCTTGTTAGGTCTTCTTAAGATCTTCTTGTTATCTTCTTTTCCAGCCGTTGAGAATCTTTAATCCAGGCGAGATCTTCTTCACTTGAAAGGGCCGTTGGAGATCTTCTTATCTTCACTTGATATCCGTTAAAGATCTTTGAGTATCTTCACTTTGAAACGAGATCTTCTTATCTTCAAACTCATCTAACTCTTTCATCCGAGATCTTCGTGTTGGTTTAGATAGAATCTTCAAATGAGATCTTCTAAGATCTTCTTGTTTGATTAGTTGGCGTTTGAAGATCTTCTCCTAGATTCTCTCTTTTGGTTGTTGTAGATGTGTGTGTGTTATAACGAATCTTGTAGCCGAGTCCTTCCTTTGTAATGCTTTTCAAGGCTCGAGTTCTTCCCTTGTAATGCATTTCAAGGCCTACACAAATTTTAACAAACAAACCATCACATGCAATCTAAAAATATAATCGATATTTGTTAGTTTATAAAACCGCATTTATATTTGAAGTCTTCCATCATTCACATAAAACGATTCACAATCAAGGTGGAGTTATCAAAAGGTTTATCCTTTGCTAGGTTTGATTGTGCCTTCACCTTGCTTTTGTGAGTTAACTTGAGACTTACCCGGTAAAGGTTAGTTCTATTCCCTTAGGTAGTGTGTTGGTTTGAGTTTATAGTTCCTCACCTTAGTTCCTTGAGACTTACCCAGTAATAGGACCTTTGGCTTGGGATAGTGGATAGTGAGACCTCCCTCGTGATCTATCCCATCTTAGAAACACCTTTCCTTAGCAACCTCAGCTTTGTCGGCGCTTATCTTTAGAAGTCTTGAATCGAAACCACAGCCGGATACTTTGATGTCTAGAATCTACATTTCCTTAT
The DNA here is from genome assembly GCA_033239125.1 of Fagopyrum homotropicum. Taxonomy (NCBI): domain Eukaryota; kingdom Viridiplantae; phylum Streptophyta; class Magnoliopsida; order Caryophyllales; family Polygonaceae; genus Fagopyrum; species Fagopyrum homotropicum. Next base: position 68,317,893 of record BSWB01000006.1, on the reverse strand, counting down.
CTATTTTCTCTCATATAAACACACGTTTTAGAGCGAACAATTTTTTGGCTCCGTTGCTGGGGAGTTGGTTTAGACCAAGTCGGTATTTGGTTGTCTTGGGCGCTACTTGCCCATTGCTATTAATCATTCTTCTTGAGTGTTCTTGCAGGACCTTCCTTTAGGTTTATGCGTAGATCCCGAGCTAGTAAGGAAATCGTTCCCTACGACTCGGAGCCAGAAAAATACTTTTAGAAGAAAGTTAAAGGAAGCTAAAATGGCTTTGATTGACGATAGAGATCTCCAAGTTGATATGGATGATTTACAATTGAAACTTCGAGATGAACTCTAGCTGAAGAAAGAGCTACTGTACACGAAAAAGATGAAGGAATTCGAGCTGATTTGGACGAAATGCAAGCTACTATGAGGCAGTTATTCCTTAACAAAAGGGACAATGCTATGATTGAGGTAGGCCCACCCGTCGTACCTTTAGTTGCACCACCACCCGCACCTCGCTATCCAGCGAGGAATGAGAGGATTGATCCATTTGTGGGAGAGCCGTAAATGCTTGGTCAAAGGATGGATCCAGCTCAACAAGTACGGCGTCCGGGCGTTAATCTAGGAGATCCATCAACACACAATTATGAGCTTCGCTCTCCAGCTCTTCAATTGATACAACAAAATCTGTTTGGAAGATTAGAGGGAGAATCTCCACATCAGCACTTGCAGAACTATAAGGTTTTTATGGAGACTTTGAGGCCTCCAAGATTGGAAAATAATAATCACAAGTTGAGGGGTTACTCTTTCTCCTTGAAGGAGAAAGCTCTTGCATGGTATCAATCACTACCGTTCGGAAGGGTTAGTACGTGGGAGGAGATGACAACGGAATTTCTCACTAAGTTATTCCCACCATCAAAAGATCACGGAGTTGAGCGGTAAGATCAATGCTTTTGTGAAGAAAGATAGAGAAAGTTTGTTCAAGTCATGGGAACGGTTTAAGAACCTTATGTTGGATTGCCCTCATCATGGGATTCCAAAGATCGAGCTGCTCGAGATTTATTTCAAGGGTTTGGACGAGGAATCTCAATTCAAACTTCAATCCCTTTCTGGAGGGACATTCATGGAGAAGACTGTTGATGATGCATGAGAGTTTGTAGAGAAGCAAGCTCTCATTATTGATAAATATTCTCATCGGCTTGATGATAGAAATCGAAGATCCGGATTCCAAAAGTTAAATCTTACTACTTCTAGTAGTGCTCAACTCAATATACTCAATAATGAAGTTAAAGCTTTGAAGGGGTTATTGAAGTCACAAAAGCAAGCTAGAGTTCCGTCAAAGAAGCAAGACGTTAACTACATGGGACGAGGTAATTGTCAAGGGCCAAGGAACTAATACAACAACAACAAGAATTACAACAATTGGCATTCTAATAACAACAACCCCGGAAACCCTTATTCACATTCCGATGGCGCTCTCAACTCACCCACTTCATCTAGTCATACTCCACTTAAGAGTCAAGAATCTCCCGAAGGTTCAAATCAGCCACTCAAAGACAAGATGGAAGCCATGCTTGAGGAAATGATGGGAAAATTGAGTAGCTTGGAAAGTTCGGTGACATCTATTTCTAAAGCTCAAAAGGCTTTGGAAAATCAAGTGTTTAGTAAGGCCGAAGAAATTCCTAGAGATCTAGGAAAGCTTCCGGGAAGGAATGAGAATAATCCCAAAGGCCAAGTCATGGCTATTACTACTAGAAGCGGTTTGAAGATCAATGAACCGCTACCCAAAAGTGTCGACAAAGGAAAACAGCCCATGTCGGACGAGAATCCAGTCCGATTTGATGAGGAGAAGAAGAAAGAAACAGTATATGTACCTCCTCCAACATATAAACATCCACTACCGTTCCCACAATCTAGAGTGAGAGCGCGTCTAGATAAACACTTATGTAAGTTTCTTGACCTTGTGAGTAAACTCCACATTAATATACCTTTTATTGATGCAATTGTAGGTATGCTCGCTTACGGGAAGTTCTTGAAGGAGATCCTCACCAACAAGAGGAAACTAGAGGATTTTAGAGAAGTATAGATGACTTCTAGATCATCCGAACTCATCAAGATTATGAAAGAAAAGATGCATCCAAATTAAGAGATCCCGGATCTTTTTGTATCCCCGTTGGCGTTATAGAAGTCACCTACGATGCATTATGTGATCTGGGAGCAAGTGTGAGTATCATTCCCGTTGCTTTGTGCGAAGAAATTGGATTGGGAGAGCCTAAACTGGTGAAGATGACTTTATACACGGCGGATAGATCCATAAATCGTCTGGTGGGGATCTTAAAAGACATTCCCATAAATTTGGGTAAGTTCTACATACCTATAGATTTTGTGGTGTTGGACATTCCTGCAGACTATTCTATCCCGATCATTATTGGACGACCACTCCTTGCAACTTTCGGTTGCATGGTCGATTGCAAGAACGCCACACTATCCTTCAACATTGGTGAGGAGCACATTGAGTTCATGCTCTCAACAATGATAAAAGGTCAAGCTTTAGGGGAAGACATTTTCAACATCTACTACGAAGAGGAATCAAGGGAATTGGTGAGTTCAATCTTAATCAAAGATCCTCTTGAAAAGGTTTTAAGTTTTAGTATTATGTAGGAAGGTGTAGATGCAATTTGTAATGCACAAATAAGAATTTTAGAAGCCTTGGAAAAGGATCCAAAGAATGTCTTTGAAAAGCTCGAACGAAGGGAGAAAAACTGCATAGATCTCGGACCACCCCCAAGAATCTTGGTCGAGATGGATTTGGGGGCACCCGAGATGAACACCACAGGGAGTGACCTCAATCCACATCTCGTTTGAGGTATATCTGGGCCGGGCGAGATTCATGAGTCTTTGAAACCTCTTCATACGATGATTGCAAGCGTTGCAAACCTTAGCCATGCCTCCTCCGAAGCTTCGCAAGATGATCCTAGAGGTACAAATCCTCTACATAAAGAACCTCCTATCTTGGAGCTTAAACCTCTTCCACAACACTTAATGTATGCATTTCTTTTACCAAATTCTTCTTAACCGGTCATAGTTAGTGCTAACCTTACTGATGATGAACTATGCAAGTTGATGTATGAGTTAAAATTACATAGAAAGGTTTTAGGGTATACTATTTAAGATCTTGTTGGAATTAAACCTTCTCTATGATCGAGACTATTGAAAAACTTCCTCCTCATTGTTCTATTAAGGGGGTACGGAGTTTCCTAGGGCATGCAAGATTCTACCGGAGGTTCATCAAGGATTTTTCTAAAATCTCTGAACCATTGACTAACCTACTGAATAAGGATGTGTTTTTTGAGTTTTTGCAGGATTGTTTAGATGCATTTTATAGGTTGAAGAAAGCATTGATATCTGCTCCCATCACTCAACCTCCTCATTGGAACCTTCCCTTTGAAGTCATGTGTGTCGCAAGTGATGTGGCCGTAGGAGCAGTTCTTGGACAGAAGTAGGATGACCGCACTAATGCCATATATTATGCTAGCAAGACGCTAGTTGAAGCTCAACTAAATTATGCCACAACTGAAAAGGAGCTTTTGGCGGTAGTATATGCCTTCGAGAAGTTTTGATCCTACCTTGTAGGGGAGAAAGTCATCGTCTATACCGATCACGCCGCCATTCGATATTTGCTCACTAAGAAAGATGCAAAGCCGTGTCTTATTCGATGGATTATCCTACGTTAAGAAATTGAGTTGGAGATCCGCGACAAGAAGGGATCCGAGAATTTTGTAGCAGATCATCTTAGCTGGTTACTTGCCATTGCTTTGGAGAGGGAAGGCATGCCCATCAACTATTCTTTTCCGGATGAGAAGTTGCATTGGATGGAGCATTGTCTTCATCAAATTTATGGAGGTAACAAACCTTGGTACGCCGATATTGTTAACTATCTCATTTGCCAGGAAATCCTCCGAGTTTGTCATACGCACAAAGGAAGAAATTCTTTAAGGATGTGCGTCATTACTTTTGGAATGAACCTCTTCCGTTTAAAAGAGGTCCGGAAGAAATTCTTTAAGGATGTGCGTCATTACTTTTGACGTGGGAACCATAACCCTAGATCCTTAATGCCATTTAAATACCGAAAGATTCTTTTCACAGCTATCAAGTGTGACTCTTTAGGATCAGCTTGAAATCTTGCACACATGCACACGCTAAACATAATGTCAGGACGACTAGTAGTTAGGTACAACAATGAACCGATCATACTTCGATACTCCTTTTGTACTACACTTTTGTCATTCTTGTCATGATCTAGCAAAAGTGTTGAACTCATAGGAGTCTTTGCAACCTTAGATTGATCCATTTTGTACTTTTTAAGCAAGTCTTTAGTATACTTGCTTTGATTGAGAAAAATTCCTTTCTTTGCTTGTGTAACTTGAAGTCCAAGAAAGAAATTTAGCTCTCCCATTAAGCTCACTTCAAATTCCCTACACATAATATCTGAAAATTCCTTGCAAAGGGAATCATTAGTAGCACCGAATAATATATCATCAACATAGATTTGTACTACTAGAATGTCGTTGCCTCTAGTTTTAATAAACAATGTTTTATCAATCAAACCTCTTTTGAATTTGTTTTCAAGAAGATATTTAGATATTTTTCATACCAAGCTCGAGGAGCTTGCTTAAGACCATAGAGAGATTTGTCTAGTTTAAAAACATGATCTGGAAATTCATCATTTTCAAAACCAAGAGGTTGAGCAATGTAGACTTCTTCTTCTAAGAAGCCGTTTAGAAAAGCACATTTTACATCCATTTGAAGAAGTTTTATGCTCATAAAAGATGCAAATACAAGTAGCATATGTATGGCTTCTTACCTGGCAACTGGAGCAAAAGTCTCCTCATAATCAATACCTTCTTCTTGGTTATATCCTTGTGCTACAAGTCGTGCTTTATTTCGTATGACTTTGCCACTTTCATCCAATTTGTTTCGAAAGACCCATTTCGTGCCAATAACTGATTGATGTTTTGGTCTTGAAGTAAGAGTCCATACCTTGTTCCTCTCAAATTCATTCAATTCATTTTGCATGGCAATGATCCAATCAGGTTCTTGAAGAGCTTGAACGTAGTTCTTTGGCTCGACAAGCGATACAAAAGTGGAGAAGGCCCATAGATTGTTCACTTTAGATCTAGTTTGAACTCCGGCATTTGGATTTGAGATCACATTCTCTTGTGGATGATATGAGGAGTGTTGAACTTTTCTTCTTTTGACAGATGGAGTAGATCCAAAAGGTTGAGCTTTATATGTTTGACTAGATTCAGGTACCGTTGCTATATTACTTGTTGATTCAATCTCAAGGCCTTGAAGTTGGGTTTCAATCCCTTGAAGCGGAGTTCTGTTATCACAGTTTTCTGTTTCAAGGTCTTGAAGGTGTGTTTCAAGGTCTTGAGGATTTTCTTTGGTATCTTGAATCTTTTCCTGCATATTCTTGTCTCGATCTTTAGGATCTTCCTCTTCATCTGAATTATGATCTTCTCTTTGATTCAGATTTAGATCTGCAAAACTCTAACTCAAAGTACCATCATTGCTTTCATAAAAAATAATATGAATGCTTTCCTCAACAATTTTTGTACGTTTGTTATAGACGTGATAAGCTTTGCTATTTGAAGCATATCCAATGAATATAGCTTCATCACTACGTGCATCAAATTTTCCAAGATTATATTTGTCATTGTTATGAACAAAACAAGTACATCCAAAGGTTTGAAATATGAAATATTTGGTTTTCTTCCTTTAAAGAGTTCATAAGGGGTCTTTTTCAAGATAGGGCAAATTAAACATCTATTCAAAATATAATTTGCAGTGTTTACTGCTTCAACCCAAAAAATTTTTGGCAAATTGTTTTCTAAAAGCATTGTCCTAGACATATCCTCAAGAGTTCGGTTCATACGTTTCACAACTCCGTTTTGTTGAGGAGTTCTAGGAGTTGAAAATTTATGTGAAATGCCATATTTTGCACAAAACAAATCAAACTTTAGTTGATCAAATTCTCTATCATGATCACTTCTTATAGAAACAATTGGTAGGTTTTTTAAAGTTTGTAACTCCTTACACAATTTTGAAAACTCAAATAAAGCTTCAGATTTTTCTCGTAGAAAAAAAATCCATGTGAAACGAGAGAAATCATCCACTATAACAAGGATGTACTGCTTGCCTCTGGGAGATTTGACACGCATAGGTCCACAAAGATCCATGTGTAAAAGTTCAATGGGTCGAGAAGAACTTACAGCTTTCTTAGGTTTGAATAAACCTCTTGTTTGTTTACCTTATGTACACGCCTTACATAGATTATTAACCTTGAAATTTAGGTTTGGCAAACCACGTACCAAATCTTTTGTAAGTAGCTTCTGCATGGTGTGCATGCTTACGTGGCCAAGTCTTTTATGCCAAAGCCTTGGATCATCAATCAAGGCCTTTAGACATTTTAGCTTAGTTCCTAAAACTTGGTTAGTACTCATTGAATAAATATTATTACATCTAGGAGTAGTAAGCAACACTTCACCCGTCTTTTTGTTTTGAACCTCACATTTATCTGAATCAAACATGACTTTATTGCCTTTATCACAAATTTGAGAAATACTTAGCAGATTATATTTTAAACCATCAACCAGATAAACATCATCAATAAAGTTAGATGAATTATAGCAAATTTTACCAATGCCAATAATGTCACACTTTCCTTTATCACCAAGAGTAATGGTTCCATATGATTGCTTCTTTAAATCTGAGAATAAAGAGCTTTTTCCACTCATGTGTCTTGAGCAACCACTTTCTAATATCTATTTGTGCTCTTTTACCTTGGCGATATCCTACAAAACAGCAAACATCAACCTTTCCGGGTCGACAAAATGGCATATTTTGGTTCATATTCAGGTTCGATCATGTTTGGTGGTCTAGTACCTTTAGGAATCCAGATTTGTTTGACATATTTCCTTAAACATAATGGATAGGTGTTTCTGATGATATAAGGATCATTTCTTCTATAAGACATGTAGATTTACAATGACCCTTTTTACAACAGTAGAAGCAAGTAGGCATATGAATGCTTCCTTTGGCCTTGACAAAAGTGGTGGTAGGTTTTCTATGAAAGCTTCTATGATAACCTATACCATTTTTGTTAAGGAAGGACTGTTGTTCACCCATCATTTTCTCAAGATTAGCTTTTGAACGTGTAAACTTAACAAGTGCAGCCTTCTGGTCTTGACACGTCAAAGTTAGATCAACTTTCTCTTTCTCTAGATCGATATAGTTTCGATGAGGAGAGGAGAGGTTGTCCTTGAGAATCGGGTTCTCTAATTCCAAGGCCTTGATATTGTCATCAAGGTCTACTTTTTCTGTGTTAAGATTTTCAATCTCCAGAGACATTTTACTTAGTTGTTTTTCTTGTTCAAGTAGCTTTTCTTTTAAAGAATTTATCCTTATTCTATGTTCCTTATCACATATGATAATATCTTTAAGGAATTGTTTCAGGTTAGTTTCAGATTGAGACATAATTGTACTTACCACATTGTCAACATACAGATTTGAATCTTCTTCATGATCGGTCATGAGACACAAGTTTGCTTGTTCTTTTTCGTCTTCTGATTCATTTGTTGATTCTGAATCACTCCATGAAGCAACCATAGCTTTCTTCTTTCGATCATTTTTCTTGAAGTTGATCCTCTTCTTTTGTGGATAGTCCTTCACAAGATGATCTGTTTCACCACATTCAAAACAAGTCAGGTACTCGTTTTCTTATTAGAGTTAGAAAACTTACCTCGGGGTTTTAATGCTCGTGGATAACTCTATTAGCATATTGTTTCTTAATCTTGAGAATTCTTGTGAGACCCTTAGAGATCATGGCAATTGCATCTTCTTCATCATCATCATCACTATTCTGTTCGTCAGATGGTAATTCATCTCTTCTTGATTTTAGCCAAATTCATGGAGTTGGATGGGAGCTCTCCATCTTCTTCACCAAGAACCATTTCATGTGTGATGAGTTTTCCAAGGAGTTCATCAAGAGGAAGAATTGTGAGATTTTGAGCTTCTTCAATAGCAGTCATCTTTGGTCCCCACTTGGCTTTAGGTAGGCTCCTTAGAACCTTCCTCACTTTCTCTTCATTTGTGAAGATCTTTCCTAGTGAGTCCAGGTTGTTCACGATTAGTGAATTTGGTGAACATTTCTTTGATTGTTTCATTTGGATTCATCTTGAATAGCTCGTATTGTCTGAGGAAGATGCTAATGTTTGTTTCTTTGACTTGATTGGTTCCTTCGTAAGTGACAACAAGCTTGTCCCAAATTTTTTTAGCACTCTTACATGATGAGATGCGGCTGAAATTCATTGGCATCTAATCCGCAATATAGTAGGTTCATTGCTTTGTAATTCTTTGATACACTGTCTAGGTCAGCCTGTGTGAAGTCAGCTTCCTTCTTTGGAACTTGGACATCTTCAACCTTGTCAATGGAACTTTAGGTCCATTTTGAATGATGCTCCAAAGCTCCATGTCCTGGTCAATAATGAACATACGCATGAGTGCTCTCCAATGAGCAAAGGTGTTGCCACAGAAGAGTGGTGGTCGAGATGAGGATCTTCCTTGAGAAAATCCACCATCACCTACAGGATTCATGATTAGTCTCACTGATGGTTAAATCAATAAACGTGAGTCTAGCTCTGATACCAATTGAAGAACCGGTAGGTAAAATAAACTAGTTAAAAGATACTCTAGAAAGGGGGTTGAATAGAGTATGAGAACTTTTCGCAAACCAAATCTCAAGGCCTTGAAACTCCTTTCAAGGGCCTTGATGTCGATCTGTGCTCTTTGTGAAACTTTGATTTCAAGGGCTTTGAAACAACTTTCAAGGACCTTGACTTCGTGCTCCTGCAAAACAAAGTTAGTCACAATAGCAAAATATAGTGCGGAATGTAAAAGATTGACACGAGGATATGTTTACGAAGTTCGGCTCTAAATAGCCTACTCTCCGTCCTAGGGTATAGCCTTAGGATCTAACTATCTATTATCAGCTTCAAAGAGTCCTAGATACAAACTAGAAGAAATCCCCTTCTTCTCTCACTGTAGCCAATGCTACGATCTAGCTCCAACTCTCAACCTAGCTATAATAGCCTAGATACATCGCAGAGTAACACACACTCTAGTATAGCACTATTTAGATCTTCCAATGGAGCTCTTGTGTTTTCTCTCTCTAAGGGGATAAAGCTTTTGCGTAAATAAGAGAAAGAAAAACAACGAATCAAATGAAGATGTTTCGGTTGCTTGAAGACGTAAAGATGTTTTCCGTATATGCTTGTGTGTCTTTTCTTCTTCGATTACCATCTTCAATTATACTCTTCTATGGAGAGGTCTTCTAGCCGTTGGAGAGATGACCGTTTGAAGATGAATCTTCTTCTCCATGAAGACCGCTTCTTGTTTTGACATAAGGTAGACGTTGTAGATCTTCAACTCCTGAGAACATGTCGAATCCTTAGCTCCTTAATCTTCTCGTTTTTTGTTGAACCGAAGAGAAGATATCTTGACGCTTTTCGGTTTAAGAAAATCTTCTAAAAAGATTCTCTAATCTTTGGTTGAAATCTTTGGTTTAAATCTTCGGTTGAAAAGATCTTCCCTGAAATCTTTCTATTGAGCAAATCATTCTTGGAAAATCTTCTTTGCATTTGAATCCTTGTTTCGTGCAACTATATAACTCCAAGGCCTTCGAGATAATTCCTTTATAGCACTGAATTCCATATCCAGGCCCTTGACAATCGATAAGACCTGCACTGAATTCAAACCAGCCAAGCATCTAGAGAATATAATCAATACATTGTTAGTGTATCCAACTACTACATTTGTGTTAAATCTTCCATCATCAACACCTGTAAAACATTATAAACAAGGTGGAGTTTTCAATTAATTGGGGAAACAACGATTCTAAAGATTCAGGTATCCAATTGTGGCGATCGATTCAAGATACTCTAAAGATATAAAGACAAATTCGGGATTGCAAAGGTATATCTAAGGTAGGTAATCGTACGGTGAAGTTCTAATCCCAAATATCTCACCCAAAGGCTCTCTCTATAAAGGTTGGTTAGGCTGCAATATAGAAAGAATCGAAGGATAAGATTAAATTCTCAAATACCCATGCCCAAACCCAAGGGAATCAAAGATAAGCCAAAACGGTTAAGGTTATGACACTCGAAACCAAAGTAGAGGATGTTGAGTCTCACTACTACCTAGAAAAGGTAAGCCAAGGCTAGGTTATAGTCAATCTTTAACTTTGGATTAAAGAAAAAGCAAAGAACGTACGACAGAGGAAAACCACGATCAGATCTAGAAGAACCACGGCCGTGGAACTCAGGAACAGGTCGTGGAAAACCTCGACGACGAAGTTACTCGCAACTCTCAGGGTCCAATCTATTTTGGTTCAATCTATCATCATCTATGCCACAACTATCAAAACTTCACCTTAGAATCGCTTAAGGGTTTTAGCCAACAATCATCATAATGAAATCCAAAATCAAATATAAAAGAGAGAAAAGGTAGAACCTTGAAATCTCAATAACAAATCCAAAACCAGTTAATCAAACACAAAAATCATAACTTGCATTCAATGGATGTAGAATAGAATAAGAATCTCTCACAAATCTCAAAGAACAAAGAAGAATGGGATGTTAATCCGCCTTCAAGATGAAGCCCTCATATCTTTTCTGAGTACGCAATCTTCAAGTGCGTACTTCTCCAAATCTTTCCTTCACGTAATGAAATCTTCTCGAAATCTCTCTAACAATGCCGTAAATGTAGCGTTGGATGTGAATCCCTAGCCGATGCTGATATTTCTCTCTTTCTTCAGCCTTCTTATAGGAGGAAAGTAGGGTTACGAAAGCCCAATAACCGCTACTGACGTGGAAAATATGACACGTGGCGACCGTTACAAGAACCACAGTCAAGAACAACTTTCCACGCCCGTGGAACCACCGTGGAACTACTTCTTCGCTCTCGATTTGATTTCCCATGGGTGGAATTAAATTAAATCCCAAAACCACGGCCGTGGTCCCTTTGTGTTTGGCCGTGGAATGACCAAATTCTTCGTAAAAGGCTTTGTTTCGTAAAGCTTTCTAATCATGCTCCTTCCTTAGCTACTCCAATGCATCCTCTTGATGCCTAGCATGATCAAATACTCCTACATACTCCATTTATGCTCCAATCCAAGCCTTTATTCACCTAAAAACACAACAAAGCTTGTGTAGATCTCTATACCAACATAATAGGTGAATGTGCTCATAAATGCTTCAAAATCATATCCATAAACACAAAAGAAAGGGAAAAACAACCAAAACATGTGCCTAAAATATCGTCATATTTCATGCTATCAAAATACCCCATACTTATCTCTTGCTTGTCCCCAAACAAGGCTTTCAAAAGCTAGAATCAATGGTAGAATGAAATATGAATGCAAAACAAGGTAAAACAAATCTTTTTGGCATTGTGCTTCTATTCAATAGATCACCCTCAAATCTTGCTTCATGTTTCCTTGAAAACTTCTATGTACATAAAACGAATCATGTCAAGCAAAAGAAACATCATATATTGCAAAAACTCCAAGACAAACATCATAACCCAAAGCAATGTCAAAATCAATTATGTGGAAATTCAATTTAGATCACCAAGCCAAACAACAATCCAAAGATCTTAAGAGCTTTCAAGCAAAGGTAAAGAAACGTGAATAGGTGAGATGCATTTAGGGTGTGTGGTGCAAAAATCCGGGAAAAGGGAACAACACAAACTCTTTTCTTTTGCAACTTGAATCAGCCACCATTTGAGAGCTTTGCTCTCCCTTTTCAACACAAAATACTTTTTCGACTTTACTTTTGGAAGTATGGACAGTGGTGCACAAAAACTGAAGCCTAGGAGATTGGCGTTTCTCAATTTCGAGATGCCTCAAACCTTTGATGCACATACCATAATCCGTTAGGAATATCGCTCAATCCGACTTTGGCAAGACACAAACACCCAGCTATGTGAATGGTGACGAGTTACTCATCATCATGATTGACTTCCCCAAACCTATTTTCTATACTTTGAATGAACAAAATTTTCTTTCGTGGCCCTCCCACATCAAACATGCCAAAATCAAACTCTTCCTAATTCCCGGATAGGTAAAGGAGGCAAAAAATTCAATGAGGGGCTAAATGAACATAGAAGAAGCAAGAAAAATCAAGGTGCCTTAATCATTTCAAAAAGATGCGCAAAAACTTATAATGTGATTTCAACCTTCATTACTCAATATGATTTAGACAAAAACTTTCAGATTATGAAACTTGTAAGAAGATCAAACAATATATTCAATTTCTTCACAATTCACAACACAATTCACAATTCACAACTCCATTCAAACAATGTATTCAACTTCCACGGCCTGTTCTTGAGTTCCACGGCCGTGGAACTCAAGAACAGGCCGTGAAAAGCCTCGACGACGAGGTTTCTCGCAACTCTAAGGGTACAATCTGTTTTGGTTCAATTTATCATCATTTATGCCACAACTATCAACCCTTCACCTCAAAATTGCTTAAGGGTTTTAGCCAACAATCATCATAAAGAAATCCAAAAACAGATATAAAAGAGAGAAAAGGTAGAACCTTGAAATCTCAATAACAAATTCAAAACCAATGTTAATCAAACACAAAAATCGCAACTTGCATTCAATGGATGTAGAATAGAATAAGAATCTCTCACAAATCTCAAGGAACAAAGAAGAACGGGATGTCAATCCGCCTTCAAGATGAAACCCTAAGATCTTTTTCGAGTACGCAATCTTCAAGTTCGTACTTCTCCAAATCTTCCCTTCATGCAATGAAATCTCTCAAAATCTCTCTAACAATGCCGTAATTATAGCGCTGGATGTGAATCCCTAGCCGATGATGATATTTCTCTCTTTCTTCAGCCTTCTAATAGGAGGAAAGTAGGGTTACGAAAGCCCAATATCTGCTGCTGACGTGGCAAATATGACACGTGGCGACCATTACAAGAACCACGGTCAAGAACAACTATCCACGCCCGTTTAACCACCATGGAACTACTTCTTCGCTCTCGATATGATTTCCCACGGCTAGAATTAAATTAAATCCCAAAACCACGGCCGTGGTCCCTTTGTGTTTGGCCGTGGAATGTCCAAATTCTTCGTAAAAGGCTTTGTTTTGTAAAGCTTTCTAATCATGCTCCTTCCTTAGCTACTCCAATGCATCCTCTTGATGCCAAGCATGATCAAATACTCCTACATACTCTATTTATGCTCCAATCCAAGCCTTTATTCACGTAAAAACACAACAAAGCTTGTGTAGATCTATATACCAACATAATAGGTTAATGTGCTTATAAATGCTTCAAACTCATATTCAGATACACAAAAGAAAGGAAAAAACAACAAAAACATGTGCCTAAAATATCGTCATATTTCATGCTCAATTTAAAGCATACAATATCTCTAGCATGTAAAGTAGAGTTAGAAGTGCTCCTTTTATTATCCTTTAAAGGCTCATTCAAAGGACGAGACTGAGTAGAAGGCTTATGGATTGCTGGATCAGGAAGGGATCTTTTTCCTTCTTCTTTCTAAGGAAGCTATCGGTTGGAATCTCGGCTGAGATTCTTGTAGGATGGTCGAGATTTCTTCTTTTTCGTCCAACATCTTGTCCCTTGATTCTGTTCTTTAATCTTCTTCTCCACCTAGATAGCCAAATGCAGTAAGTTAGTTATTGATGCATAGGGATATAAATCAATTTTATTAGCTAAAGAAGGATGCAAGATTCGTAAAAATTGAGCCATGGAGGACTCCTCATCCTCTTGCCGTTAGCTTTCACCATTGTCGTTTGCATGGCGGTATAGACTTCTTCTACAGTCATGGAACCTTGCTTGAGGTTCAATAATCATTGCATCACTTCCCTACCATAGTGTGGAGGCACTGATCTACCTTTCATCAAGGCCTTCAATTTTTCCCAAGTGTTGATGTCCGGATCTAACGTTCTTCTTCGCTCTTTAATGAAATGATCCCACCAAACTAAGCCATATCCTTGGAATCCCAATGCATCAAGTTGGATCTTCCGTTGCTCACTAAAATTATGGCAAGACCAAATTTGTTCAATTTTAGTCTCTCATTCCATGTAAGTGTCCGGGTCGCATTTGCCTTCAAAACTTAGAATCTTGACCTTTACTCCCCAAATCCCTCATTATCCTAAGGGGGTCTATAATGGTCATTGTCACGTCCTCTTCGTGGGTTATAATGATGTCGGGGTCTATAATGGTCATTGCCACATCCTCTTCGTGGGTTATAATGACGTCGGGGGTACTCTCTCCACATGCCCTCATCTTCTTCATCACCTAACTCTTGAAATTCTTCACCAAAACGCAGATTGTTATTAGCATTAAAGAATAGATAAGGGTGAGTATTACCGGAAGCAGGGGAATGATTTGGAGCTGGTACGGGGGCTGGTGGTGCGGGTTGCGGAGTTAAGGTGCTGCCGCCTACCTCAAAGACAAATCTCGGGTAAAATCTTGGGCAAGATTCTGACCGAGATTTTGCACAAGGCCTTGCTTCGATCTATTCCAATCGTTTGTTGAAGGTTAAAAAATAGCCATTGGTTGTTTGAGAATCTCCATGGCATCGGGCCCTAGAGAATCACTCTTTTTGGATGCTCGTGGATTATCTCTTCCTAACATCTACACAAACACGCAAAGTAACAGCAAACTTGTGATGTTAGGGAGAACGAAAATACCTCTTTTGTTTTCTCTCGCACTCACGTTCTGTTGTGTTATCGTAACCTGGTTTGATGTAATTTCCTTGGATGGATTAATGCTTCTTTACCAATCAATGCTTTGGCCTAACTAGAACTCCTTGGTTGAATCAAGTAGTCAACTTGGCTCGGATAATGGTTCTTGTGTTGTGAGATGGTTAAGGAACTCCTGTAGGAAGTTTATTCCACACAAGACAAGGTAGAAAAAATATTGCGGATAAACACACTAGTATGTTAGGAAGTATAAATACTAACTAACACATCCAAGGAAATAAGACTCAAGTGTTTAGAGTAGAAAGAGGCTAAGAAAAAGGCATACAAGAGATTAAGAAGAGAGAAAGAACGTAACTTGAATTTGTACAGATAGAAAGATAGATAGCCTGGATTGGTTTTGGGTATGGCTAGGACTCTTAACTAGATCAAGGTTGGTATATAAACTCTTCATTTGATGTACTCTTGCACACGGTGGACTTGGATTCTTCAGATTATGCCTCCAAATTTCTTGAGAATTGGACAACAATAGCTTTTTCGGATGAAATCTCGGCCGAGATTTCTTATGAACTGGCTGAGATTGTTGAAAAGTCGATGTTTGATATCGACGTTCAACAATCACCTTTAGGGTTGCTACTCCTTGGTTGCCTTGTGATCTTTAACTGTTGGAGAAGCGTATGTATCATTGCTTTGACAAGAATGGATATAATCTTACCTACTAGATAAGCTCTCAACTTTAAGCGCAAACTTTTATCACATTTTCCGTAGGGTTGGGCGAGGTTTTCAAGGTTAATGGTTGGCTTGTGTTTGGTTATGGTGTGTCTCTCTTCCAAAACTTTGCACAAGTCAATGCACGTTAATCTTAAATAATCTCGCAAGGATGGCGAACAAGAAAAGACTCAACTTTTATATGACATAAAGAAGACTAAAAAAAAGTTGACTTACACTTGAAAAGGAATTCAATCGCTTAGCTCTGATACAACTTTGATGCGGGGTTGAAGCCGTAGTTCCCAATATAGATTGAAAGTCCTCCACATAAGCAAATCTCGGATGGATAATGAAAATCTCGGGTGAGATTTTTAGAAACTCAAAACGCGGAATGATGAATAATATGGAAAGATAAGAAGATGAATAATGGAATGAAATATGATAAGTATATGAAGATATGAACCAAGAAATTCCCGCAAAGAACCTTGATCAATGATGTGTCAAAACCCCTTCAACGAAGAGCTTACCTTAACCCTCACTTCTTTAACCTTACACAAGTCTTCTAAGTAAGACAAGCACAAGGAGGAACTAGTATTGACTAAGAATTTTGATAGCATGAAATATGACGATATTTTAGGCACATGTTTTGGTTGTTTTTCCCCTTCTTTTGTGTATATGGATATGAGTTTGAAGCATTTATGAGCACATTCACCTATTATATTGGTATAGAGATCTACACAAACTTTGTTGTGTTTTTAGGTGAATAAATGCTTGGATTGGAGCATAAATGGAGTATATAGGAGTAATTGATCATGCTAGACATCAAGAGGATGCATTGGATTAGCTAAGGAAGGAGCGTGATTAGAAAGCTTTGCGAAACAAAGGCTTTCACGAAGATTTTGGACATTCCACGGCCAAACACAAGATTCCACGGCCGTGGCTTTGGGAATTAAATTAATTATGGCCGTGAGAATGTATGTCGAGAGCAAGAAAATTACTCCACGGTGTATTCCACGGGCGTGGAATTATGTACTTGACCGTGGTTCTTCTAACGGCTGCCACATGTCATATTTGACACGTCAGCAGCGATTATGGGCTTTTGTAACCCTATTTTCTCTTATAAAAAGGCTGAAGGAAGAGAGAAAATACACACCACGCTAGAGAGAGAAGATTTGGAAGGAAGATTTGGAGAAGTACGCACTTGGAGATTACGTACTCGGAAGATCTTAGGGTTTCAGTTTGAAGGCGGATTGACATCCCGTTCTTCTTTGTCCTTAATATTTGAGAGATTTCTTACTATTTTCTGCATCTATTGAACGCAAGTTACGGATTTGCGTTTTATTGAGATTGACTTTGTGTTTGTTATTGAGATTTCAAGGTTCTACCTTTTCCTTCTTTTAATCTTGATTATTGATTTCATTATGATGATTGTTGGCTAAAACCCTTAACTGATTCTAAGGTGAAGGGTTGATAGTTGTGGCACAGATGATGATAGATTGAATCAAAATAGATTGGACCCTGAGAGTTGCGAGAAATATCGTCGTCGAGGCTTTCCACGGCCTATTCTTGAGTTCCACGGCCGTGGTTCTTCAAGATAGGACCGTGGTTTTACTCTGTCGTACGTTCTTTGATTTTGCTTTGATCCAAAGTTAAAGATTTGCTTTAACCTAGCCTTGACTTATCTTTTCTAGGTAGTAGAGAGACTCAACATCCTCTACTATGGTTTCGAGTGTCACAACCATAACCGTTTTGGCTTATCTTTGATTCCCTTGGGTTTGGGCATGGGTATTTGAGAGTTTAATCTTGTTCTTCGATCCTCTTAGTAATGAGACTCAAAATCTTTTATTGAGAGAGCCTTTGGGTGAGACTTATGGGTTTTTGGAATTTCACCGTACAACACCCTACCTTAGATCTATACATTTGCAATCCTAACTTTGTCCTTATATCTTTAGAACATTTTGAATCGATTGCCACAATTGGATACCTGAATCTTCAGAATCGTTGTTTTCCCAATTATCTTTACAAAAGCTTTTTATCTTGCCAAACAATTTACGAACTGAATTTTATCCCCTAAATCTCAGAGTTCGATACTCTGGAATTCTTGCTTTACTATACCAATCCGTACATTGCGGGTTCGCTTTGCTTGATTTCATTTTTTATAAATTTAAGACTTAGTGACGCACACTTTCGAGCGAACAAGTTTTTGGCACTGTTGTCGGGGATTTGGTTTAGGCCAAATTCGGTTTTTGGTTGTCGGGCTTGGGA
This sequence comes from Fagopyrum homotropicum, assembly GCA_033239125.1. NCBI lineage: Eukaryota > Viridiplantae > Streptophyta > Magnoliopsida > Caryophyllales > Polygonaceae > Fagopyrum > Fagopyrum homotropicum. The sequence continues at coordinate 68,300,146 of BSWB01000006.1, read as the reverse complement.
GCTTTTGCTCTTGTTATTTGATCTATCTGCTTGAGTGATTTTGCAGATTTTTCTTTAGATATATGTGAAGGTCTCGATCTGAGAAAGACCTCGTTCCTTTTGATCTTGAACTGGAGAAGACTCTAAAGTCACGGTTAAGGGAGAAAATAATGGTTGCACATAATGAAAAGAACCTTCAAGAGGAGTTGGATGAAACTCGAGCTCTTCTTAATACAAGTGAAAGAAGACGTATTGAGGGGCAAGTTGTAGCTCATGCTGATAGGGAGTGAATGCAACTTCAGATGGATGAAATCAAGGCAATGCTATTACAATAAAAATTGGATAAAAGCGCCAGGAGTAAGAAGAGTGAATCATGTGATGATGATGATATGCCGGAGCTGGAAGATATACCACCCAATCAACCATTTAATCATCGTGTATATATCGATCCTCGCATTCCTGTTAGAGAGGCGAGAGCTGCTCATGTCGTGGCTGAACCACGCACCCTTGGACAACGTATGGATCCGATTCAGCAACCGTGCCGTTTAGGTGTGAATCTTGGAGATTCGCCATCAAGTCATTACTATGATCCGCCAAAGTCAGTTTGGTGGAATGGAAGCTGAATCTCCGCATCAATATTTGCAAAATTATGAGATTCTTATGGATGCTTTGAAGCCTCCAAGAGCTGTCAAAAACAACTACAAGTTGAGACCGTTCTTCTTCTCTTTGAAGGAAAAAGCTTTAGCTTGGTATCAAGATCTTCCAACTGGAAGATTTAATACATGGGAGGAGTTGGCTTCGGAATTCCTCACCAAGTTCTTTCCGCCATCCAAAACAGCGGAATTGAGAGGTAAAATAAATGCCTTTTCTATGAAACCTAATGTAATTTTTTTTAAATCTTGGGAAAGGTTTCAAGATCTTCTATTGGATTGCCTGTACCATGACATTTCAAAGCTGGAATTATTAGAGATTTATTATAAAGGATTGGATGTGGAAACGCAATTCAAACTTCAATCCCTTTCATGTGTAACTTTTATGGATATGAGAGAGGATGATGCTTAGGATTTTATTGAGAAGCAAGCTCTATTGATTGAGAAGTATTCCCATAGGAAAGTTGATGGTGGGAATCGAGATTCCGTGGAGCCGGGAGCAAAATTAAATCCAGCAGCCCAAGCTCAAATTTTCTCCCTCAACAATGAAATTAAGCAGCTGAAAGAAGTTCTAAAATCCAGCTTGCAATCGAAAAAGGAGCAGGATGTTGGCTATTTAGGAAGGGAGAACAACCAAGGAAATAGGAACAACAACCGGAACAATAATTAGAACAACAACACGAACTTCAACAATAATTGGAGATCCAACCAACAAAATCCCGGTAATCCTTACTCCCACGCTGAAAATGCACTAACATCTCCGCCTTCTTCTTCTTCTACTCCTTTAAAAAGCCAGGGGCAAGCTTCAAATAATTCAAACCAGCCGGAGAAGGACAAATTCGATGAAATGATGGAAACAATCTTGGGAAAGATACAAGGAATGGAGAGTCACATTACTTCGATTTCTAAAGCACAAAAAGCTTTGGAAAATCAAGTATTCAACAAGGCCGGAGAAGTTTCTAGAGATCAAGGGAAGCTTCCCGGAAAAACGGAGGACAATCCGAAAGGAAGGGTGATTGCGATTACAACAAGAAGTGGTGTAACAACCACCTATCCACATCCCACATTCGTTGAGATTCCCGTTGAGAAGGAGAAAGAAAAGGGGAAGGAGAAGGAAGATGTCTATGTTCCCCCTCCAGCTTATTATTTCCATTCCTGCAATCTAGAGCAAGAGCGCGTCTAGACAAGCAATTCGGTAAGTTTGTTGATCTCATGAGTAAGTTGCATATTAACATACCTTTTATCGATACAATTTTACGTATGCCCGCTTATGGGAAGTTCTTAAAGGAGATCCTCTCTAACAAGAGGAAACTTGAAGACTTTGGTGAAGTCAAGATGAGTTCGGAGTCTTCGGAACTCATTAAAACGATGACAAAAAAGATGCCCCCAAAGCTGCGAGATCCGGAGTCAATTTTGTATACCAATAGGAGTGGGAGAAGTCACATATGATGCATTTTGTGACTTGGGAGCAATTGTGAGCATTATTCCACTTGTTTTGTGTAGGAAGGTTGGTTTAGGTGAACCTAAACCGGTGAAGATGACGTTGCATATGGCGGATCGAACCATTACTAGACCCGTTGGAATCATTGAAGATGTCCCGATTAAGCTCGGTAAATTCTATATTCCTATAGATTTTGTTGTGCTTGATATTCCTGTAGATAGTCCGGTCCCAATTATACTTGGGAGAAATTTTCTTGCAACTTCCGGTTGTATGGTTGATTGCAAGAACGCTAGATCAGCCTTCGATATTGGAGAAGAGAAGGTTGAATTTGTTCTCTCAACTTTGACAAAAGAGCCAGCATTTGGGGAGGATATGTTCAACATATATGATGAAGAGGTATCTAGAGAGGAAGTGAGTTCGATCTTGTTCAAAGATCCATTGCAAAAGGTCATAACTATGAGCATTATGGAAAGGGGAGAAGAAGAGGATTGTAATGCTGAGATTGATGCTTCGGAAGAGTTAGACGAAGTGCAAGTTGAAGAAATCGAAAAATTGTACGATGGTTCAGAAAACATCAGAAACCACGGTCAGTCGGTGTTTTCCACGGGCGTGGTTTCACCAATTCCACCCGTGGAAAAGTATGTCGAGAGCGACCATTCAATTGACACACAAAACCACGGCCAACAATACACCTTTCACGGCTATGGAAGTAATAGTGACACCGTGGAATCTGAGAATGCTGAGAAAAATTCCGTTCTCTCTACAAACGTTCTTGCTTCTTCTTCCACCACTTCCACGCCCTTGGAGACTTCCAAGGAGACCTCGGAAATCCCTCACAACACTCCAAAGGCATCTATAACTTTGGAATTGAAGCCACTTCCCGCACATCTAAGGTATGCGTTTCTTGGATCTAACTCTACGTTTCCCGTCATGGTTAGTTCTAGCTTAAGTGAAGATGAGCATGATAGGCTTACGATTGTTTTGAGAAAACATAGAAAGCTTTAGGCTACACCATAGAGGATCTTGTAGGTATTAAACCGTCTTTATGCATGCACAAGATACTAATGGAAGAGGATTATAAACCTTCATGTCAACCTCAACGACGGTCAAATCCGATCATGAAAGAGGTCGTGAAGAAGGAGATTCTCAAATTACTTGATGCATGTATCATATTCCCGATTTCTGATAGCAAGTGGGTGAGTCCTGTTCAAGTTGTCCCAAAGAAGGGAGGAATGACCGTTGTGGCCAACAAGAATAACGAACTCATTAACAAGAACGGTGACAGAATGGAGGATGTGTATAGACTATCACAAGCTGAACAATGCGACGACGACGGGTCACTTCCCGCTGCCCTTCATTCATCAAATGCTTGAGAGGTTAGCGCAACATTCTTACTTTTGTTACATTGACGGTTATAGTGGTTTCTTTCAGATTCCGATTCATCCGGACGATCAAAAAAAGACCATATTCACGTGCCCATGGGGTACGTTTGCTTATAGGAGGATGTCATTCGGATTATGCAACGCTCCAGCCACCTTTCAAAGGTGTATGATGGCCATCTTCTCGGAATACATTGAGGAAATCATGGAGGTTTTTATGGATGATTTTTCTGTTTATGGCTCCTCATTTGATGATTGTCTTGCTAACCTATCTTTTGTTCTACAAAGGTGTGAAGACATAAACCTAGTTCTAAATTGGGAGAAGTGTCATTTTATGATTAGGGAAGACATTGTTTTAGGACACATGATCTCTAATAGAGGGAGTGAGGTTGACAAGGCTAAGATTGAGACAATAGAGAAGCTTCCCCCTCCATCTTTGGTGAAGGGGATTAGAAGTTTTCTAGGACATGTTGGATTCTATAGGAAATTCATTAAAAACTTTTCGAAAATCTCTAAACCATTGACTAATCTATTGATGAAGGATGCTGTTTTTGAATTTTCGAAAGAGTGTTTGGATGCTTTTTACAGGATTCGAGAAGCTCTAATCTCAGCCCTAATAATTCAACCTCCGGATTGGAGTCTTCCATTTGAGGTCATGTGCGCTGCAAGTGGCGTAGCTGTAGGAGAGGTGCTTGGACAAAAGAAAGATGGACGCACTCATGCCATCTATTATGCTAGCAAGACGCCAGATGAAGCTCAGCTCAAGTACGCCACAACGGAAAAGGAATTTCTTGCTGTTGTATATGCATTTGAAAATTTTCGTTCTTATCTTGTAGGAGCGAATGTGATTGTATACACGAATCATTCAGCAATTAGGAATTTGCTTGCCAAGAAAGATGCAAAGCCAAGGCTTATTAGACGGATTCTCTTCCTTCAAGAGTTCGATCTTGAGATCCGTGACAAGAAAGGATCCGAAAATTCTATTGCGGATCACTTGAGTCGTCTACCATATGTCACTAATGATGACTTACTTATTGATGACTCTTTCCCGGATGAACAATTGCATCAAATGGAAGAGTGCATCGATCATATTTCTAGAGGTAACGAACCTTGGTTTGCTGATTTTGTGAATTATTTGGTTTGTCAGGAAATACCTCCCGAACTATCTTACGCACAAAGAAAGAGGTTCTTTAGGAATGTCTGTCAATACTATTGGAATGAATCTCTACTCTTCAAGAGAGGTCCAGATGGCATCATTAGAAGATGTGTGCCTGAAGACGAAATACAAAGTGCCATTCGTCATTGTCATTCGCTTCCTTGTGGAGGACACACTAGCTCTCACAAGACTAGCGCTAAGGTATTGCAATCTGGATTTTTTTGGCCTACAATATTTAAGGATGTGCAAACCTTTGTTGCTTGTTGAGATGCTTGTCAAAGAGCAGGGAACATATCTAGGAGGAACGAAATGCCTCTCAACAACATCCAAGAAGTGGAAATCTTTGACGTTTGGGAAGTTGACTTCATGGGACCATTCCCATCATCTTGTGGTAATCAATACATACTTCTAGCTATAGATTATGTTTCAAGATGGGTTGAAGATATTGCTTCTCCAACTAATGATGCGATGGTGGTTGTTAAGTTCTTTAATTGAACTATTTTCCCAAGATTTGGGACAACCCGAACCATCATTAGTGACGGAGGATCACACTTCATTGCCCGTTGATTTGAAGCTCTACTAGCTAAGTAAGGGGTGACTCAGAAGATCGCCACACCCTACCATCTGCAAACAAGTGGAGATTTCTAATAGGGAGATCTAAGAAATTTTGGAGAAAACGGTGTCAAGGACAAGGAAGGATTGGTCGTTAAAGCTGGATGACGCATTATGGGAGTATAGAACGGCATACAAGACTCTCATTGGCACAACACCATACAATCTTGTGTATGGGAAGTCTTGTCATCTTCCGGTGGAGCTGGAACATAAGGCGTATTAGGTTGTTAAGTGGTTGAACTTTGGCATGAAGAAAGCGGGAGAGAAACGTCTCTTGGATCTTAACGAGCTAAAAGAACTCCGCTTGAACGCCTATGAGAACACCAAGATCTACAAGGAGGGAGTGAAGTATTGGCATGATAAGCACATCATTCCAAAAGACTTCAAAGAAGGAGACCTTGTTCTTCTCTTTAATTATAGACTTTGACTCTTTCCCGGTAAGCTTAAATCTCGTTGGACAGGACCTTATGTTATTAAACACGTTTTCCCCATGGTGCAGTTGAAGTATGGGGTGAGAAGTGTGGAAGTTTCAAAGTGAATGGCCAACGGCTCAAGAAGTATTCTTCGGAACTCCAAACTGAGGAAGTCGCACCAATTCTCTTCACTTAAGCACAAAGGATGGTCTAGCTACGGACCTAAAATAAAGCGCTACTTGGGAGGCAACCCAAGGTAATCCATTCTTGTTTTTCTTTTCGTTTTTCTTATATTATATTAGCGTAGTTTGTTTTTGTTTGTTTTTCGTCGATGTCTTCGGGTATGTCTTGTGTCTTTGGATGTCAGGGTTGAGAAACGACCAAAAGAAGTGAAGAAAGCCAAAGGAACACCGAAAGTATGATTTTTGGCAGAAAAAGAGTTTTCCACGGGTTAAAATACGATTCCACGGCCGTGGTTTTGTTAATTTTGGCCGTGGAAAAGTATTTTGAGAGCAGCCAAATAAAAGGACGCAAAACCACGGCCTTATTGTTACTTCCACGGCCGTGGAATTGCACGACAGGCCGTGGTTTTTGAAAATTTTACGGGGCTATATAAGTTCTTCTTCTTTACAAACCACACAACTCCACGCCCTAAACCACGCCCAAATCCCCTCATACCGCATTTCCTCATTTGGTGATCGTTTTGCACGATTCTTCACTCCAAACTGAAGCAAATCTGATTCTATTGCGGATTGTGGCCATAAACAGCACAAACATTCAACGATCGGGTGAGATTTTGGATTTATTCAAATCCAAAACCTAGGTTTTCTCTCAACTCTTTCCTTGGTTGATTTCCTTCATTTTCTTTGAAGATTTGTACGAGAACTGAACGGAATTGAACCTAGAAATAGTTTAGGACTGCTGTTGTTGAGATTGTTGTGGAATTTCTGGATTTTTGAGGGAAATCGTGCATTTCCACGGGCTGCCGTACAAAACCACGGGCGTGGAACCTCAAGAACAGGCCGTGGTTTTCTGAAAATGTTTGGGACTCGCAAATCAAACCGAAACAAGAAGCAAAAAGGCGAAGGCTCCTCTTCCCGACCCCCTTCCGTTGTCCAACCTACCCCTAGGATCCCTACCATCCATGAAAACCACTTGGGAGCTTTTGAAAAGATCCACAAACGCAAAGTTATTGCTCCTAGGTACATTGTGCTTGAAGAGTTTGAAGATTTGCATGTGGTGAATGATCTTAGGTGGATGCTTGAAAGAGTTGGGATGACTACATTTGCTAGCATTAGAGAAGATGCTTATGAAGAGATCACAAGGGAATTCATAACCTCTTTTGACCATAGTGTTGTTAACCGAACGGTATCCTTCCGGTTGATGGACCACACCTACCGTATGTCCATAGATCAGTTTGGAGCATAGTTCGGCTTTGTTGACACATACAATGGGACATTCCCTAAGAGTTCTAGAGCTCGAGAGTTTTGGGAGGAGATTGCTATGATAGTGGGTCATGAGGATCGTTGGCAACCGGCCGACTCAAAAGCCAAGCTCATCTATAACCTCTCCTTTAAGATTGCCCATAGGATCCTCTCCGTGTGCCTTTTTCCTAGGACCGAGACTCCCCAAAAGCTCAAGGCTGATGAGTTTTATATCCTTTATTGTATGGCGGCCGGTGTCACTCCGGATTGCGCCACTATACTTGCTTCTACTCTTAGCAAGATCAAGAACAAAGCAAAGGGGAATATCGGTTATGGAGGGATGGTGACCTATATAGCAAAGTAGTTTGGAGTTGATTATTCTGCTTGTGAGATGGTTGTTGTTGCGAGGCCTTTGGGCTTCAAGGTTTCATGACTAGGGGGATCTTGATTCCCTGGCACCGAGGTCCACCGTTTGTATCCATGCCTTGGGAGGACAAGGGAGGACGAGGTCTTGAATGGAGTGCTGATTAGTCCATTAGGAACCGGCAGAACTAGAAGGCTACATTTGTCCCAATAAATGCCAACCGCCTAGGAGCTCCACCTTATTACCCCGAGGAGTGCTAGTTGCTGAGGATGAGGATGTTGATGAGGAGATGGGCGGTGATGAGTTCCCGGATATTGGAGGTGGTGAGGCGGCTTTTGGAGATTTTCCGGATTAGCCGGTGGATTTCCAAGAGCCATCTAGGAGATCTACCTACTAGTAGAGGCCTTCCGCTTCTTCCTCCTCCCGACGTGCCAGCGTGAGCGAGAGACCTACATGGGTGGAGGCACCTCCAGCTTGGATGGATGCTCCTCCAGCTCGGATGGGAGCACCGCCGGAGTGGATTGTGCAACGACCCGCATGGATGGACCAGTAGCTGGAGTGGGTTACCGGACTTACACGGAGGATGGATGCTCTTGAGACTCGCTTTGATGAACATGAGGATGAGCACCGTGAAAATGCTAGGATCCTCCGCGACGTTTACCGGCAGCAGTTTGGGTGCCCGTTCGATCCAAACTTCTACCCATACCCACCACCTCCACCTTCTACGGATGAGCTTGATTGACTTGGTTCGAGATGCTCCACCACCTTAGTGAGTTTTCTTTGTTCTTTTTCCTTTTTATTTTTTTCATAGATTGAGGACAATGTGTATCTTAAGTATGGGGTGGGGTATAATTCTCATGAGATGTAATAACTAGACATATTTGCTTCGCTTTATCCATGAACACTTGCATCTTTATTTTCTTTGTCACACATTTCTTCTTTGTATTTCATTTTTAAGCTTTGAAAAACCCATAAAAATTTGAAAAATTTTGAAAAATATTGTGTTTCTAGGATTGGAAATGACCTTAATGATGAATCTACTTGTGGATTGAATTTTTGTTGACAATTATGTGCTTGATTTGAGTTGTGAATTGTAGAGAAGTTGAATACATTGTTTGATCTTCTTGCAAGTTTCATAATGTGAAAGATTTTTTGTCTAAACCATATTGAGGAATGAAGGTTGAAATCGCATTATAAGTTCTTGCGCTTCTTTTTTAAATGATTAAGGCACCTCGATTTTTCTTGCTTCTTCTTTATTCATTTAGCCCCTTAATGAAATTTTTACCTCCTTTACCTATCCGGAAATTAGGAAGAGTGTAAATTTTGGCATGGTTGATGTGGGAGGGCCATGAAAGAAAATTGTGCATTCAAAGTATAGAAAATAGGTTTGGGGAAGTCAATCATGATGATGAGTAACTCGGCACCATTCACATAGCCGGGTGTTTGTGTCTTGCCAAAGTCGGATTGAGCGATATTCCTAACGGAAAATGGTATGTGCATCAAGGGTTTGAGGCATCTCGAAATTGAGACTCCTAGGCTTCGGTTTTTGTGCACCGTTGTCCATACTTCCAAAAAGTGAAGTCGAAAAAGAACTTTGTGCTGAAAAGGGAGAGCAAAGCTCTCAACAGTGTTTGATTCAAGTTTGCAAAAAGAAAAATTTTGTGTTGTGTTGTTCCTTTTTTTCCCGGATTTTTGCACCACATACCCTATATGCATCCCACCTATTCACGTTTCCTGACCTTTGCTTGAAAGTCCTTAAGATTTTTGGATTGTTGTTTGGCTTGGTGTTCTAAATTGGATTTCCACATGATGATTTTGACATTACTTTGGGTTATGATGTTTGTCTTGGAGCTTTTTCAATATATGATGTTTCTTTTACTTGACATGATTCGTTTTGTGTACATAGAAGTTTTCAAGGAAACATGAAGCAAGATTTGAGAGTGATCTATTGATTAGAAGCACAATACCAAAAAGATTTGTTTTTCCTTGTTTTGCATTCATATTTTATCCTACCTTATGTTCTAGCTTTTGAAAACCTTGCTTGGGGACAAGCAAGAGACAAGTATGGGGTATTTTGATAGCATGGAATATGACGATATTTTAGGCACATGTTTTGGTTGTTTTCCGCCTTCTTTTGTGTATATGGATATGAGTTTGAAGCATTTATGAGCACATTCACCTATTATGTTGGTATAGAGATCTACACAAGCTTAGTTGTGTTTTTAGATGAATAAAGGCTTGGATTGGAGCATAAATGGAGTATATAGGAGTAATTGATCATGCTAGGCATCAAGAGGATGCATTGGATTAGCTAAGGAAGGAGCATGATTAGAAAGCTTTGTGAAATAAAGGCTTTCACAAAAATTTTGGACATTCCACGGCCAAACAAAAGATTCCACGGCCGTGGTTTTGGGAATTATATTAATTATGGCCGTGGGAATGTATGTCGAGAGCAAGAAAACCACTCCATGGTGTATTCCACGGGCGTGGAATTATGTACTTGACCGTGGTTCTTCTAACAGCTGCCACGTGTCATATTTGTCATGTCAGTAGCGGTTATAGGCTTTTGTAACCCTATTTTCTCCTATAAGAAGGCTGAAGGAAGAGAGAAAATACACACCACGCTAGAGAGAGAAAGTGAATTATTGCGGAATATCTTATTGTGAGAAGATTTAGAAGGAAGATTTGGAGAAGTACGCACTTGGAGATTACGTACTCGGAAGATCTAAGGGTTTCACTCTGAAGGCGGATTGACATCCCGTTCTTCTTTGTCCTTAACATTTGTGAGAGATTTCTTACTCTTTCCTGCATCTATTGAATGCAAGTTACGGATTTGAGTTTTATTGAGATTGACTTTGTGTTTGTTATTGAGATTTCAAGGTTCTACCTTTTGCTTCTTTTAATCTTGATTATTGATTTCATTATGATGATTGTTGGCTAAAACCCTTAAGCGATTCTAAGGTGAAGGGTTGATAGTTGTGGCATAGATGATGATAGATTGAACCAAAACAGATTGGACCCTGAGAGTTGCGAGAAATATCGTCGTCGAGGCTTTCCACGACATGTTCTTGAGTTCCACGGCCGTGGTTCTTCAAGATCCGACTGTGGTTTTCCTTTGTCGTACATTCTTTGCTTTTGCTTTGATCCAAAGTTAAAGATTTGCTATAACCTAGACTTGGTTTACCTTTTCTAGGTAGTAGTGTGACTCAACATCCTCTACTTTGGTTTCGAGTGTCACAACCTTAACCGTTTTGGCTTATCTTTGATTCTCTTGGGTTTGGGCATGGGTATTTGAGAGTTTAATCTTGTCCTTCGATCCACTTATTAACGAGACTCAACATCCTTTATTGAGAGAGCCTTTGGGTGAGACTTATGGATTTTGGAACTTCACCGTACAACACCCTACCTTAGATCTATAACTTTGCAATCCTAACTCTGTCCTTATTGTAATATCCGGAATTTTTATTCGTTTAATTCCGAAACAAATCGGACTTCGAGCCGTTGACGGTTTCCATTCTATCTAGTATTTCTTTCTTCACAAATTTTATCATTTTATGTAGAATTTAATTCACATAAAATGATAAAATTATATCAAGCTCTAATTCTTATAATTATTTATCATTTTAGGTAGAATTTAATTCACATAAAATGATAGAATTATATCAAACCCTAATTCTTATAATTAATTCTTAATGACGACTTTAGACGAGATCATGACAAGGCTGAGACGAGGCCTTGACACGTTTTGACAAGGTTGTGACAAAGCCAAGACAACTCTTTCAGCCCACTATTCCTACCTTGCTTCAGCCCAATTCGCAACCCACTCTTCCTCACTTCAGCCAGTGTAGCGCCAACCCACTCTCTCGCTTCAACCAGTGCAGCGCCAACCCACTCTCTCGCTTCAGCCAGTGCAGCGCCAGCCCACTCCTATGCTTCAGCCCAGACCCTTGCTCGTGCTAGCCCAGCTACACGCTCAACCCAGGAAGAAGTAACAGTCGGCCCTTCCTCTCCCTTTTCTTCACAACGTAACCGCTGCTGAGTTGAAGAAGAGCTTCTGTAACGACTCCTTAATTCACGCAGCAAAGATCCATTCAGCATGCACGTTCCCCTACACCTCTCTACGTACAGAAACTCGATTTGAGAAGCAACCGTTCAAGCTTCTTCACGCAGCACCCGGGTCAAACGCTCCTGCACACAGCAAACGAATAGCCTCTCATCTCAAGCTGCGTTTAGGACTCCATCTGAGTGCACGCAAAACTGAGAAGCTGTTCAGACGGCTCCAGGACGCGACACACCAGTAAGCTCACCATCTCCCTTTCATCTAATTATATATGCAGAAGAATCTACCCTAATCCTTGATGTTTCCCTCCCTACACCTTGGATTGCGCCACAGAAGGAGACTCGGGGCTATGAGGTACACCAGTCCGTCTAGAAACAACATCGAAGCCTGCTTAAAACAGTAAGTGCATCCACCTTATGAGTCTCTTGTGTAGATGTAATTTAAGGGATGAACCATGATTGTATGTGTGTATCGATTCAATAGGACTCGAAAGAAAGAGTTGTGCTCACCAAATTGTTGGGAAAGGAGAGGCTGCAAAGGCTCAAACCTGAGGTGTGTAGGAGACTCCAATAACGCACTAACCAGAGGTGACAATCGTAAATGAGATCCTATGTTGTTTCGTGAATTTTTGTACTCCAGAAACTATGATGAGCAGTCAAGTTTGAGCATAAATTTCGATGTCTTAGAGATAGAATCCACCGTTCAAATTTTAGTATGTTATAGAGTGATATGCATATTGTAAGGTATCAAAAATTAGGACTTAACCAACGGTTAGATTTAGATCTGTGAAGGTGCAAAAGTGACTAGTTAGGTTGTTTGAGAAATGATCCTAGGAAAATGCTAAGTATAGATTTTTGGATCCGCCAGCTGTGGATGTACCTGCTGAGGAGGTGGCTGAGAGTATTGTTCCAGAAGTTAGGGATGGGACTGCTCTAGGTCCGGAGTACGGAGTGCAGGGCCTGCTGATTCTGGCCGTGTATCGATAACAACTAATATTAATAGTATTAACAATGAATATCTATAAAAACAAAATCCAATAGTAATATTATACTTATATAATGATTGTCCTGTGATGTCAAATTATATTGTAGAATAATTATTATAAATTAAGTTTTGTAAAATAGAAAATTAAGGTATCAATCTAAAATTTTCTTGTACAAATGTTAATTACTCTACCATACTAATCTTAGTAAATTGATAAGATACTTTCTAAATTTTAATTAATTATAAAAATATCTACATAATTTTATAAGAAAATCTAGTCGTGTGGCAGCTTATAATCTATTTAGGGCCCGTTTGTAACCAAATCCGGAAAACGGAAGTGGAATAGAACGAATTTAGTCCATACGTATATCTTAATTTATGAAATTTTATGAAATAATTCCTTGTGGTTTACTGCAAAATACACTTGTTTCTACACATTTTGTTTCATTCTAGTATATCAAAAGGGTATATGCATGAACTAGATTCGTTTTCAATCCGTTTTCGATGTCGGAGTTAAAAACCAAACGGGCCGTTAAAGTATTTCATTTCCATATTCGCACTTTTGACTAGGAAACAAAGTATTCCTTGCACTAAAAAGGAAAATACTTTATAATGTGGATTCTTTTCTGTTTGATAATTTATAGAAAAGGATGAAAATAAATGTATAAAAACAGAGCGTGCAACCAACGTCACTAGATGAAAGAGTGAGTCAGCAGACAGCAGTAGCACACAACTTATTTAGCGACCACAAGAAAGAGACTCGCTGCGTGGTGGTCGTCGTCTCTCTAAGAAACCGCTCAACTGACCCAACGCACTCACCAAGCCTTGAGAAAAAGGGCGAAAATGGCGATCGCAGTCTCCTCCGCGCTCTCCTCTGGTCTCACCAACCTTCCCCTTCGCCGACACAACCAACGCTCCTCCTTCTCCTTAACATGCTTCGTCGATTCTCCATCCATCGGAACCGCTGCATTCCCCCGCCTCACCGCCCTCGTCCCCAAGGCCAAGCGCCTTTCTCCGATTCCACCGCTTTTGGCGTTTTCTTCCGGCGGAAGCGATGATTCCAATGGAGGAAGTGGTGGTGGTGGTGGTGGTGGTGGAGGAGGAAGTGGTGACTCTGGTGGTGATGACGGGGGTGATAGTAGGAGGAAGGATGAGGCACTGTTGGCGTTAGCGCAGATCGGACGGTCGGTAGACAGCTTGCCGAAAGATTTAGCGTCGGCAATTCAATCTGGGAGGATCCCTGTGGAGATTGTAATGAGGTATATTGAACTGGAGAAGTCGCCTATTTACCGGTGGTTGCTTCAGTTCGGTGCTTTCAAGGAGCGGTTGTTGGCAGATGATCTGTTCTTGGCTAAAGTCGCCATGGAATGTGGCGTTGGAGTTTTCACCAAAGTATGGATTTTATTTTTCCTGCTCTAAAATCATTTGATTCTTTGATTTCTCTTTCATATCAGGAATTAAGTACTAGTAGATTTTGGACTTATTGTTTATCAGCATTTGTGTATTGCGTTTGATTGATGATTCTGTATAAGTGATGTGGAATGTTGAGCTGAGATTTATATGGATATTGAAGACTGTAGTTTCATTTTGCTGATTATTAGGGAAAGAACATTGATGTATCTGTCAAATAGGAAGCTTGGTTTTAGTTTCTGGGAACTGTCTACTACTATTAACTTCCGTCTGAATATTGCGGATTTGTTTTTGTTTTTTTTTCTTCTGGCTCTATCTGGCTTTCTGGACCACTGCACGTAACGTTGAGCAATGGGCGTGGTGTAAGACTTTTCTCATTATTTTTTTTAAAAGAATTCTAAGGATCAGTTATTGACCTGCAATTCTAGAATCTAGAGGTCTACTTGAGAAAATTGTGAGAAACCAGACTAATTGAGGTCACATCTGAAATATGACAAAGTCTTAGTCTTGGACTCACTTTGTAGGCTTATGCTGTATGATCCAAGTTAATGTTCCATTTGTTTATCTGCAACTTAGTATAAGAATTTGTATCTCGAATTAAGATTTTTTAGGAGAACTGAACCCAAGATTTCCTATGATTTGAATTCATTCCTATATGCTAATGCTAATCATCTTCATCTTACGTGTTTGTGCTCGCATTCCTCCTTCTCTTGCATGTTTGTACCATTCTCTTTTCTTGAGATGTACCTTTTATTTTGCCTTTTTTCATGCTAGACTGCAGCAGAATATGAACGCAGGAGAGAGAACTTCTTCAAGGAGATAGAAATTGTTTGTGCTGATGTGGTATGCTATTTCTCTCTTGGTTGATGTTATGGACATAGAGGTTTAATGTTGTTCTTTCTTTTTTTTTCCTTCTGATTATATGTATGCAAGCTTTCTTTGCTTATTTATGAATCTGTTTTTTAAGTGGGGCTATTGGATGTTAGCGCATTAAAACTTGTGCATATGCATTTCAATTGGTGTAAGAAAGCCATTGGACATGATTGATCACTAGGAGATTGTAAGCATTACTGTGATATGGGGGTAATTTTCAATAAAAAAAAAACAATTTTGAAGATAACGCATATACATGTTTTCATATAAAACAGCTGGAGGTGTTTAAGAACTTGAGGTTCTTCTTTTTATGTTAATTACTTGGGCTGTGGTTGAGGGGTGATTGTGAACCTTTCCTAATCATGATCATTTGTCTGAGAAACTAAAAAGAAAAAAAAAACAAATGGGTGGAGAAGTGAACACAGTAAAACTCCCAGCTTGCAGCTGGTGAGGTGAAACAATCATACCCTATGCCACAATAATAGCTTATGCTCTATTTTTCTGGTCTTCTACCTAGGTTATGGCCATTATTGCGGATTTCATGCTTGTTTTTCTTCCCGCACCTACTATTGCTCTTCGACCAGCTCTTGCAGTTAATGCCGGGAGTATTGCTAAGTTCTTTCATGGCTGCCCAGATAATGCATTTCAGGTCTAGTTATTTGATTGCTGGTGATCTCTTGGTTCAGGTTTTTCCTTGTTTCAATTTGCTCAGTCTTTCTGATTAAAACCTATATTTTGCAGATTGCTCTTGGTGGAACATCATATTCTTTATTGCAAAGAATAGGTGCAATTGTGGTACGTACAATTTTCTTATAAAAGTCGACTGTTGTGATGATGTTTCAGAAGCAACTGGGCTTTCAGCTATTAAGCTAAACATTTCTTATTTCTCCTTTTCTTTTCAACTCAGCGCAACGGGGCAAAGCTTTTCGCCGTTGGAGCCACTTCTTCTCTGGTAAATAACTAATATCAAATTCCTATTTTGAAACTACTATATTTCCCTTTGGCCACCTTTGTTAGATATAACCTTCTTGCCCTCATTTGGACAACAGGTTGAAGTTTATGCTTCAATGAACATGAAAAACACCAATGTTCATAGTTTTTTTGTGCTTGGAAACATAAAACGCGCTCATAAAAATACTGAATATCCTACAAAAAAGATGAATGCCAAACATAGTTTTGTCCTTGAATACCGGTTGATCCAACTCTCAAATATGGAGATCGATTAGGGTTATGTGCTCTATATATATGTGGATGCTTTTATGTTCCTTTAAAGCCTGACATCATGACACATTTTTCTTAAATTGCTCATCGGCCTTTCCAATCAAAATGAAAAAAGAAACAGAAAATTTCATGATTATCTTACATGGTTGTTTGTGAATGCTTATTTATTGTGGAATGGAGTACCTGGACTCAAAATGCTAAAACTGTGGTGATGATTTTGTCTAGGTTGGAACATCCATCACCAATGCTTTTATTAATGCAAAGAAGGCTGTTGACAAGTCTTCTGCAGAAGAGGCTGAAAATGTGCCCATACTGTCAACTAGTGCTGCCTATGGTGTGTATATGGCAGTTTCTAGCAACCTTAGGTATGAGCATTAACCCTCCCCGGTATGTTTTAGGTAGACTATATAAGTGCTTGTATGAAAATTTTGGTGTATTTTTTGCAGGTACCAAATATTAGCCGGTATAATTGAACAACGGTTATTGGAACCCTTGCTACACAATAACAAGCTCCTGCTGAGTGCCCTGTGCTTTGCTGTCCGAACCGGAAATACCTTTTTGGGTTCATTACTGTGAGTCTTTTGGTCACCTTAAACTAGCCCTTTTTCATTTCGCTCTCATTGCCCGTGAAACTTGATGCCGTGCAGGTGGGTGGACTATGCATGCTTGATTGGAATTCAGAACAATCACTCTGAAGAACATCCATAACGCGTCTCGTCTCATGTGAATCGAAGCTCCTGCTGCTTAATTATCTGCCGACCATCCTCAGTTAATGTCGTCGTCTTTAAACTTTTGTTTCTTCTTGAAGCATTAGGAGTACCAATTATCCAAACGGATAGACACAATTTGTGATAAAAATGGAGAGATTATATCTCTGTTATATTTTTACTTGTGTGATTAGGCATCAATTAGAAATCCCATTCCCGTGAAAAGCTTTTTCCATTTGAGATAATGTTTTCTTAGCTTTTTCTTTGGGCTAACATTTAGCCGCATGTTGTGAACAGTATGCTTCATTTGTACTATTTTCATGTACCTGTGGACAATATCTAAGCCACTATATCCGGGCGTTTTATCAGTCAGTAGTTTGTTTTATTGTCTACCTATTGAAAATCAAGAGAATTAAATATCACGCTTATAATTCAATTAGAAATCCCATTCAGATCTCAATATCTAAGCCACTATATCCGGGAGCTTCATTGCATCCTAACAGCGTTGAAAAGGAAGGGTGTTAGCGCTTTCCGGCAGCGCCCAAGTTGAATTCCTACATAAAATGCGAGCGGGTGTTGCAACTCTCCTTACGATTTCCGGTGATTATCGAGTGATAGATCCACATAAGAGAATCCAATACGGGAAACGTAAGCTCCATGCCATCGAACTAAAACTTGATTCTCACCTTGCTATGTTTTTATTCCGATTTTGAATTTCCATTCGATTTTTTTTTAATTTAGATGTTGAAGCTCTTAGATTAGGTGGTAGTGATTGAACTTATTTAAAATTGGTGTTGAAATGGGTGTTAAACTGATCGAAATGTGAAAAGGGGGAAAACAAGGAAGAACGTCGCGTTGAGGAAGAAGGGCCAAACTTCAACGCTTCCCTGACACGCTGATGCTGGACTCCAATGCTCACCTCCGACCGGACTCAAGCACTTCCCTCGGGTTTATTTAAGGTATGTTTAACTAATTCTATTTTTTTTTTCCTAGGGTTCTATTTTTTTTCCTAGGACTCAAGCTCACCCGTCTGCGTTGTTCTATGATGTTGGATTTAGAAATTTTCTATATAAGTTATGGTGAAATATTCCTTTGATACATGATCTTCAAGGTGTTGTTGGTTTAAGGTGATAGTCTAGACCTCATACCTTCATGTTGAGTCCGATATAAAGATAAATGCACCATCTTTAAGTACGTGACAATCGATGGTAACTACATTGATGTATGCAAGCAAAGTCTTGACCACATGACAATCGAGCAAATTTGTCTCCCCCATAACTATGACCTACATTCGGTATTGCGGAACTATTAACTAAGATCTATCTTATATGCATGTTGTGGTGATCTGAATTGTGAAATTGCTTTATCAGATTGATATATATTGTTTCCTTTCATCTTCTCTACTATATGATTTCGAACTATCCAAAGACCCAAACTTTCACATGTCTTTCGTCTTTATCTTCAAAGATGTTTTGCAAAGCGCTCGAGAAGAATCCCTCAGGGAGATCGGACGACTGGTCTTGAGGAAACTCGAGCTTTCGCTCTGATTTTGTTTTTTGTTATTTTTTTCGTCTCTAGTTACCTGTATATTAATTTCTAGTTTAAAATTCGCATTTTAATCCGGTCGATCACGCCTTGCTCAGTCGACCAGGGCACTCGTTCTTTGATGTTCGGTTTCTGTTTGCATTTTTGTACCTTTTGTATATCTTTTTTTAATTTTATTAATTTTAAATTCTTAATTAATTTTTCAAAGCGAGACATCACCTTCCTTGTGTTCGATCCTAACTCCGTATACTATAACAAATCTTGTAAGTATTTGTGAGATTTGAGGCTCGCACTTCAACCCTCATCAAGAATCAATTCAACAACATAGATCAACGCAACTGTGCTCTCCACACTCTAGAAAAGATGAGAATTAGCCGTGCATACCTGAACAAAACTCAAATGCTTTATTAAGGACTTGAAAACGAGCTAGTTGTTCACCCTCTAGTAGGACGGTCGTTCGACATTAAGGGAAAAACACCGAGGCGGAAATTCATAACTTGTATAAGAGAATATATCTAACCTAATGGTTGTAATATTTATAGACATAAATTAAACCAACTCCCTAAGATAATGTCTTCTAATAAGATAAGAACTTATCAAACTACATGATCATATCTTCTAACAAGATAAGATTAATTTAAAAGACAACAACGTCCAAGTGGACGGACTGAAATTCCAACCCAAACAAAAGGAATAAAATAATAAGAATAATTGTTGTGGAAGTGGGCTTCTCGTTCCATATGATCGATCGACTTAATTGGGTCAGATTGATGGGTATGGTCCAAAACTTGTTCCTTGACCTTAACACTTCGACATGAGGTCATTTGCAAGTCACATGCATGGAGGAGCATAGTAAGGTCGGTCGACCCTACTACTCGTTGTTCACTCCTAGACGCTTCCCGTTGTGTTCTTCATTTCACTCTTTGACTTCAGTCATTTCTGATTGACCTTTGACTTCTTTGACCGCATGAGAGATCCTTAATTAGTGTGTATGAGGTCATTCCGGTATATATATATATATATATATATATATATATATATATATATATATATATATATATATATATATCGTTTGTACTCCGCAAATGCCTGAAATGCTTGCAATTAAAAAAATCAACCGGTATATCTCCAAAACACTAATAGGAAAGAAATACATCGAGAAGATATGTTATTAAACCCGGAAAAGGAAGGGAATTGAATAGAATGATGGTAGAAAAAGACACTAATTTAAGTGATATTAAATACCCATACTTGAACTTACTTGCCCTCAAGTAAGATCCGTAGATATCTCTCAAATGGAATCAAATATCCGTCTCAAATGCAACAAAACCAAGCACTCAAATCTTATTATCAACAGATATCATAATATAAGATATAACTCAAAGCTCATAAGTTTTATGACCACTCAAGGAATGTGTATAACTCTCTCACTTGTGTTTAAAGAATGTATATAGTTAGAGGTGTCAAATTGAGTTCAAGTCTGGTCAAATTTGTTTCGGCATGTCAATTTTGCCTATAATGTCATGCTGGATTTATTCAGGTTGGGTCGGGTTAAGTCGGGTGCCCTCACACAAACTGATAATCGGGTTTTCGGACTATTTTGGGTTGTTTTAATCGGTTATCGGGATAATTCGGTTCGGTCTTAGGTCGGGTCAAGATCACTTGTACAATTGAAATTCGGGTTCACAATCTCTTTCGGGTTGGGTTGCTTCATTTATCGGGTTATTTTGGGTCAGTCTAATTTATGTATCGTGTAAATTCGAGTTAAATTACATTGGGTATAATCAGGTTTGATTGTTTTCAGGTCTACAATTTTTTGGATTTGATTGTTTTTGGGTTGGACTAAATTTTTGTGATGGGTCGATTCTCAGAGGCTCAAACTTATTGTGCTTTTTTCTTCGTATTTATAGGTCGGTCTCTATTCATTCAATTTGAGGTATTCATATTTAAAAAAAAAAATAGAATAATCGGGTCGATTAACCTATACCTTTTGACCAAGAGAGTTAAAAACGCAGGTCCGACCATGAGCATGTGGAGATGAACATGTGGTTAAGACCGGTTTGGTCGGTTGGTGGGTGGTTGTACCTACGCCTATACCTACTATACCTACCCCCATCAACCATCAATTTCACCCATCAACTCCTCACCACGTACCCAAAATTTATCACATTTTCACCCGTATATTCGGTTTGGTTAGGGCTGTGCAAAATCAGACCGGACCGGAAAACCGGACCGGACTAGAATTTACGGTCCGGTCCGGTTTATGATCCATGTTTTTTTGAAAACTCGGGTAAAGGTCCGGGTCCGGTTTTGGACCGTAATAAACCGTAACCCGGGTTGCACCGTAAATTGCGAATATCCGGTCCGCTCTGGTGTAGTCCGGTCCGGTCAAGTCCAATCCGGTCCGGTTTTGGACCGGAAAATCTCACTAAAATTGCACAATTTAGGTATCCGGTCCGAAATATTCAAAATTGCATAATTTAGGTACAAACCGGTCCAACCTGAAACCGGAACGGTCTGGACCAGACCGTAATGGTCCGGTCCTTGTCCGGTCTACGGTCCAAGGTGTTATCAATTTACGGTCCACCGGTCCGGTCCGGTCCGTATCCACAACCCTAGGTTCGGTTGACTAACTAGGTCGGGTGGTTGTTCACCCATTTACATCCCTATGTTCGAGGTGAGCACATGTGCATGAGAGCACCTTGGTTTAGTTAAAATATGTTGTTATATTATTTTTGTGTATGAATTATAAGCGTGAAGTGTCATTGTCCTAGTGGTTGAGGATCCTTACAAAAGTCTTTAAGTTCGAGTCTTACCCGATGCATTTTCCATTTACAAGCTATTTTCAATACTTTAGGCTATTTATTTACTTTTCAAACAAAAAAATACCACTTCTAAATTTAGTTTATAAATTGATGATATATTACAATTGTAAAAATAATATATCAATTATTTTTTAGTTATAATTGTAATGAAAAATACAATTATTATGGTGTTTTGATGTATTTATAATTTAAAGTGAATTTACAAGTTGATTTTATGTACTTGATGTTATTAAATAATGTAGCAATTATTTCTTAGTTATAACTTCAATGAAAAATACAATTATTATGGTGTTTTGATGTATTTATAATTTAAATTGATTTTACAAGTTAATTTCATGTATTTGAGGCTATTTTTTTCTTTCAGAAAAGAACCTCCACAATTGGATGTATTTAATGATTTTTATTTACTGTATAACAATTGGATGTATTTAATGATTTTTATTTATTGTATAATTGTAATTCTAATTTAATATTTAAAAGTAATAAATAATTTAAACAAGGCCTCCATAATTAAGTGATCGGCCTTTCACAATTTGGTCTTTTGCGAAAGTCATTTTACAAAAGTGCTTTACTAGTAGTAACTTATAAGTAATTAGTATGCCTATAATTTTGTAAATTATAAAATATAGATTAATAAATTAATTTTTAAAATTATGAAAATAAGTTTAAATTGTAGTTAATAAAAATATAAAACATAATTTTAAATAAATATTTGATGTATATATTGTGATTTGTGTAATAATATGATATGTATCAATACAATCGTATATGATGACTAACTATTTTTCATCTTTGTTCATTTGCTTAACCATTGTATTGATTTAATGCAAATTCAAAGTATAAGAATTTATTTTATGAACAATAGCATCATAGTACTATAGTTTGCATGTACACACAAAGTCAAAATTGGCTAACATTAACATCTCTATTTTGTATGTTTATAAAAACTCAATTAATTCACGAGTTACATTATAAATTTACAATCAAAGTATATGATTATTAATTTCGTATTCTTTTTCATGCATAAAATTATAAACAATTTAACTAATATTGTTTAAATAAATTATGCATCATATTAATCAATATATATTACTAAAACAACTCTCATTTTGTCCACGTGTCAACCTGTAAGGCTGTTTGCATCAGCATTTTTCGATTTATTTACAAATTTTTCACAATATATTTACTGATTTTCCATTAATTATTTTTATACCTTTTTATTAGAATTAGTAAATAGTAATCATGCCAAATCAATTTTGTTAAAAAAGAATTAAAATAATATAAATTTACTTTTCTACATATCAAAATTAACAAATTGATTTATTATAATTCGACTTAGTGAGAAATCTCACGCAAATGTTCTAACAAGATTTTACACATTTTTTAAATTTAAAAGTGAATCAAAATTTGTTCCTTTAGGTTTATATAAGTAACTGATGTCATTGAGAATCAAAGTCCACTCTCATCACTTTTATTTCTTATTTTGATTTCTTCCCTTGATAATATATAGAGGTATAAATATAATATTCTAGAAATAAACTTTGTAATGGATTTTTAATTATGTCCTTTCAATTCATCAAAAAAATTGTAATTTAATCTTCAAAGATGTTAGTCATATTAATTGATAAAAAAAATTTTCTTTTATAGAATAATATCCAATACATGATGTATAAAAGTGAAAATATAAAAATTTTATTCAGACAAAACCCGCACAAGTTGCAGACACTAAACAAGTATAATATTACAATACTAATTTGTAACACCCCTAAGTCTCGGAACTCGGGGAGCTACTAGTTAGGACCTCACAATGGCTCTCAAACCTCAATTTTGACAACAACATTATTGAATCTTACAACAAGGCACAAACATAGTAAAACAAATTGAAATCCATTAAGGTTAAAATGAGGAATGTATACATGGGTCAACCTTACAAAATGTAAACATAACATAGTGCATGCAGAAACGGAAAGGCCCTCCCATCCCATCTAAATGAGTACTTGGACCCGGCTGACCATCCACTCCGGATCTCTCTACCACTCTTAAACTGCATGACATCTACAACAACGGATAAACCGTTAGCTAACATTCCATACATCAGGATAACAATAGTAGCACATACGCACATAAGGTAACATAAAACACATAGCATGCTCGAACGACATCCGGTTATTATTTGTCATTAGGTGATTCACTTTACTAATTCAACTTCTTTTGTGACACGAGAATCTCCCAAAACTTGCCTTTGTCCCCTTATACCAACAGGAATGGATCCTGAAAACTCCACCTTGTTTATAATGTTTTACACGTATTGATGATGGAAGATTTAACACAAATGTAGTAGTTTGATACACTAACAATGTATTGATTATATTCTCTAGATGCTTGGTTGGTTTGAATTCAGTAAAGGTTTTATCGAATGTCAAGGGCCTTGATATAGACTTCAAGGGCCTTGAAATATCACTCAAGAACACAAGGAAGATAGCGTTACAAAGGGACGATCTCAAAGGCCTTGAAGTTATATAGTTGCACGAAACAAGGATTCACTCAACAGAAAGATTTCAAGAAAGATCTTTTCAACCGGAGATCTCAACCGAAGATTAGAGAATCTTTTTAAAAGATTTTCTAAAATAGAAAAGCGTCAAAATATCTTCTGTTTCGGTTCAACAGAGAACGAGAAGATCAAGGAGCTAAGGACTCGACGTGTTCTCAAGAGTTGAAGATTTGCAACGTCTACCTTATCTCGAAACAGGAAGCGATCTTCATGGAGAAGAAGATTCATCTTCAAACGGTCATCTCTCCAACGGCTAGAAGATCTCTCCATAGAAGAGTATAAATGAAGATGATGGTCGAAGAAGAAAGAACACACAGGCATATACAGAAAACATCTTTACGTCTTCAAGCAACCTAAACATCTTCATTCGTTGTTTTTGTTTCTCTCATTTACGCAAAAGTTTTATCCCCTTAGAGAGAGAAAACACAAGAGCTCCATTGGAAGATCTAAATAGTGTTATACTATAGTGTGTGTTACTCTGTGAAGTAACTAGGCTATTATAGCTAGGTTGAGAGTTGGAGCTAGAGCGTAGCATTGACTACAGTGAGAGAAGAAGGGGATTTCTTTTAGTTTGTATCTAGAACTCTTTGAAGCTGATAATAGATAGTTAGATCCTAAGGCTATACCTTGGGACGGAGAGTAGGCTATTTAGAGCCGAACTTCGTAAACATATCCTCGTGTCAATCTTTTACATTCCGCACTATATTTTGCTATTGTGACTAACTTTGTTTTTCCAGGAGCACGAAGTCAAGGCCCTTAAAAGTTGTTTCAAAGCCCTTGAAATCAAAGTTTCACTAAGAGCAAAGATTGACATCAAGGCCCTTGAAAGGAGTTTCAAGGCCTTGAGATTTGGTTTGCGAAAAGTTTTCATACTCTATTCAACCCCCCTTCTAGAGTATCTTTTAACTTATTTATTTCACCTACCGGTTCTTCAATTGGTATCAGAGCTATACTCACGTTTATTGATTTAACCATCAGTGAGACTAATCATGAATCTTGTAGGTGATGGTGGATTTTCTCAAGGAATATCCTCATCTTGACCACCACTCTTCTGTGGCAACAACTTTGCTCATTGGAGAGCACTCATGCGTATGTTCATTATTGACCAGGACATGGAGCTTTGGAGCATCATTCAAAATGGAGCTAAAGTTCCAATGACAACGTTGAAGGTGTCCAAGTCCCAAAGAAGGAAGCTGACTTCACACAAACTGACCTGGACATCGTATCAAAGAACTACAAAGCAATGAACCTACTATACTACGGATTAGATTCCAATGAATTCAACCGCATCTCATCATGCAAGAGTGCTAAAGAAATACGGGACAAGCTTGTTGTCACTTACGAAGGAGCAAGTCAAGTTAGAGAAACAAAGATTAGCATCTTCCTCAGACAATACGAGCTATTCAAGATGAATCCAAATGAAACAGTCAAAGAAATGTTCACCAGATTCACTGAGATCGTGAACAATCTGGACTCACTAGGAAAGATCTTCACAAATAAAGAGAAAGTGAGGAAGGTTCTAAGGAGCCTACCTAAAGTCAAGTGGGGACCAAAGATGACTGCTATTGAAGAAGCTCAGAATCTCACAACTCTTCCTCTTGATGACCTCCTTGGAATACTCATTACACATGAAATGGTTCTTGGTGAAGAAGATGGAGAACTCCCATCCAATTCCAAGAATTTGGCATTAAAATCAAGAAGAGATGAATTACCATCTGATGAAGAGGATAGTGATGACGATGATGAAGAAGATGCAATCGCCATGATTTCGAAGGGTCTCACAAGAATTTTCAAGATTAAGAAACAATATAACAATAGAGAATATCCACGAGCATAAAACCCCAAGGTAAGTTTTCTAACTCTAATAAGAAAACGAGAGTACTGACTTGTTTTGAATGTGGTGAAACAGATCATCTTGTGAAAGATTGTCCACAAAAGAAGAGGATCAACTTTAAGAAAAATGATCCAAAGAAGAAAGCTATGGTTGCTTCATGGAGTGATTTAGAATCAACAAATGAATCAGAAGACGAAAAACAACAAGCAAACTTGTGTCTCATGGCCGATCATGAAGAAGATTCAAAATCTGTATGTTGACAATGTGGTAAGTACAATTATGTCTTAACCTGAAACTGACCTGAAACAATTCCTTAAAGATATTATCATATGTGATAAGGAACATAGAATAAGGATAAATTTTTTAAAAGAAAAGCTACTCGAACAAGAAAAACAACTAAGTGAAATGTCTTTGGAGATTGAAAATCTTAACACAGAAAAAGTAGACATTGTTGACAATATGAAGGTCTTGGAATCAGAGAACCTGATTCTCAAGGACAACCTCTCCTCTCTTCATCGAAACTATATCGATCTAGAGAAAGAGAAAGTTGATCTAACTTTGACGTGTCAAGACCAGAAGGCTGCACTTGTTAAGTTTACACGTTCAAAAGCTAATCTTGAGAAAATGATGGGTGAACAACAGTCCTCCCTTAACAAAAATGGTATAGGTTATCATAGAAGCTTTCATAGAAAACCTACCACCACTTTTGTCAATGCCAAAGGAAGCATTCATATGCCTACTTGTTCTACTGTTGTAAAAAGGGTCATGGTAAATCTACATGTCCTTATAGAAGAAATGATCCTTATATCATCAGAAACACCTATCCATTATGTTTAAGGAAACAGGTCAAACAAATCTGGATTTCTAAAGGTACTAGACCACCAAACATGATCGAACCTGAATATGAACCAAAATATGCCATTTGGTCGTCCCGGAAAGGTTGATGTTTGTTGTTTTGCAGGATATCACCAAGGTAAAGGAGCATAAATGGATATTAGAAAGTGGTTGCTCAAGACACATGAGTGGAAAAAGCTCTTTATTCTCAGATTTAAAGAAGCAATCATTTGGTACCATTACTCTTGGTGATAAAGGAAAGTGTGACATCATTGGCATTGGTAAAATTTGCTATAATTCATCTAACTTTATTGATGATGTTTATTTGGTTGATGGTTTGAAATATATTCTGCTAAGTATTTCTCAAATTTGTGATAAAGGCAATAAAGTCATGTTTGATTCAGATAAATGTGAGGTTCAAGACAAAAAGATGGGTGAAGTGTTGCTCAATGCTCCTAGATGTAATAATGTTTATTCAATGAGTACTAACCAAGTTTCAGGAACTAAGCTAAAATGTCTAAAGGCCTTGACTGATGATCCAAGGCTTTGACATAGAAGACTTGGTCACGTAAGCATGCACACCATGCAGAAGATACTTACAAAAGATTTAGTACGTGGTTTGCCAAACCTAAATTTCAAGGTAAATGATCTATGTAAGGCGTGTACACAAGGTAAAGAAACAAGAGGTTCATTCAAACCTAAGAAAGCTGTAAGTTCTTCTCGACCCATTGAACTTTTACACATGAATCTTTGTGGACCTATGCGTGTCAAATCTCCCAAAGGCAAGCAGTAAGTACATCCTTGTTATAGTGGATGATTTCTCTCGTTTCACATGGATTTCTTTTCTACGAGAAAAATCTGAAGCTTTATTTGAGTTTTCAAAATTGTGTAAGGAGTTAGAAACTTTGAAAAACCTACCAATTGTTTCTATAAGAAGTGATCATGGTAGAAAATTTGATCAACTGAAGTTTAATTTGTTTTGTGCAAAATATGGCATTTCACATAATTTTTCAGTTCCTAGAACTCCTCAACAAAATGGAGTTGTGGAACGTAAGAACCACACTCTTGTGGATATGTCTAGGACAATGCTTTTAGAAAACAATTTGCCAAAAATTTTTTGGGCTGAAGCAGTAAACACTTTGAATTATATTTTGAATAGATATTTAATTCGCCTTATCTTGAAAAAAACTCCTTATGAACTCTTTGAAGGAAGAAAACCAAATATTTCATATTTCAAACCCTTTGGATGTACTTGTTTTGTTCATAACAACGGCAAAGATAATCTTGAAAAATTTGATGCACGTAGTGATGAAGTTATATTCATTGGATATGCTTCAAATAGCAAAGCTTATCGTGTCTATAACAAACGTACCAAAATTGTTGAGGAAAGCATTCATATTATTTTTTATGAAAGCAATGATTGTACTTTGAGTGAGAGTTTTGCAGATCTAAATCTGAATCAAAGAGAAGATCATAATTCGGATGAAGAGGAAGATCCTAAAGATCGAGACAAGAATATGTAGGAAAAGATTCAAAATACCGAAGAAAACCCTCAAGACCTTGAAACACACCTTCAAGACCTTGAAACAGGAAACTATGATAACAAAACTCCGCTTCAAGGGCTTGAAACCCAACTTCAAGGCCTTGAGATTGGATCAACATGTAATATACCAACGGTACCTTAATCTAGTCAAACATACGAAGCTCAACCTTCTAGATCTGCTCCATCTGTCAAAAGAAGAAAAGTTCAACACTCCTCATATCATCCACAAGAGAATGTGATCTCAGATCCAAATGCTGGAGTTCAAACTAGATCTAAAGTGAACAATCTATGCGCCTTCTCCGCTTTTGTATCGCTTGTCAAGCCAAAGAACTACGTTCAAGCTCTTCAAGAACCTGATTGGATCATTGCCATGCAAAATGAATTGAATGAATTTGAGAGGAACAAGGTATGGACTCTTACTTCAAGACCAAAACATCAATCAGTTATTGACACGAAATCGGTCTTTCAAAACAAATTGGATGAAAGTGGCAAAGTCATACGAAATAAAGCACGACTTATAGCACAAGGCTATAACTAAGAAGAAGGTATTGATTATGAGGAGACTTTTGTTCCAGTTGCCAGGTTAGAAGCCATACCTATGCTACTTGCATTTGCATCTTTTATGAGCATAAAACTTTTTCAAATGGATGTAAAATGTGCTTTTCTAAACGGCTTCTTAGAAGTAAAAGTCTACGTATCTCAACCTCTTGGTTTTGAAAATGATGAATTTCCAAATCATGTTTTTAAACTAGACAAAGCTCTCTATGGTCTTAAGCAAGCTCCTCGAGCTTGGTATGAAAGATTATCTAAATATCTTCTTGAAAACAATTTCAAAAGAGGTTTGATTGATAAAACATTGTTTATCAAAACTAGAGACAACGATATTCTAGTAGTGCAAATCTATGTTGATGATATATTATTCGATGTTACTAATGATTCCCTTTGCAAGGAATTTTCAGATATTATGTGCAGGAAATTTGAAATGAGCTTAATGGGAGAGCTAAATTTCTTTCTTGAACTTCAAGTTACACAAGCAAAGAAAGGAATTTTTCTCAATCAAAGCAAGTATACTAAAGACTTGCTTAAGAAGTGCAAAATGGATCAATCTAAGGTTGCAAAGTCTCTTATGAGTTCAACACTTTCGCTAGATCATGACAAGAATGGCAAAAGTGTAGTACAAAAGGAGTATCGAGGTATGATCGGTTCATTGTTGTATCTAACTACTAGTCGTCCTGACATTATATTTAGCGTGTGCACATGTAGATTTTAAGCTGATCCTAAAGAGTCACACTTGATAGTTGTGGAAAGAATTTTTCGGTATCTCAATGGCACTAAGGATCTAGGGTTATGGTACCTACGCCAAAGCTCGTTTCATCTTGTTGGCTATTCAGATGCAAACTTTGCAGGTTATAAGGTCGATAGAAAAAAGTACTTCTGGATGTTGCCAATTCTTCGGAGGATCCCTAATTAGCTTGCACTCCAAGAAGCAAAACTTTGTTGCCCTATCCACAGCTGAAGCTGAATATATAGCTGCAGGAGCCTGTTGTGCACAAATTCTTTGGATTTCTCAACAACTTCGTGAGCTTGGCTTTGACTTGAAAGGTATTCCTATAAAATGTGATAATACTAGTGCTATTTCTATAACCAAAAATCCTGTGCAATATTCAAGGACTAAGCATATTGATGTAAGGCATCACTTCATACGTGATCATGTTGAGAAATGTGATGTTTCGATCTCTTTTATCTCAACTAACTTGCAGCTTGCAGATATCATTACCAAGCCTCTTCCTGAGGAACAATTTAATTTTATTAGATTGGAGCTTGGTATGTTGAACAAGGAAGCATTAACGTAGGGGGAGTAAACGAGTTCAATTGTTCCTACGCATGCAGCCCAATTGATGTTTTCAAGGGCCTTGAAATGAAATTGAAGGGGCCTTGAAACATTTTTCACAAGGTATATTAAATTTACGGATCTTTTAAGAATTAATATCTTTTAGATATTTCAATTCTTAAAATATTTTTATAAATCTTTTGTTTGAAATTTTGAAAAAGATTTGATATTGTTTCATTGGTATTAAAATTGGTCTTTTAAAAGCTTTGATTTTCTCTAGATCTTGTTATTTCCTTGTTAAAAAGGACCTACTTTTTTTTATCTTTCACAAGAAACCCTATTTCAAAATCCCTTGATTTCTCTCTCAAATTTTCCTCATGGCACCCAGAAGTAAGAAATCTGCTCCTCAAGCTCCCAAAAAGAAAGTCGTTCAGAGTCCCTCAATTGCTAAAGAAGAACAATCTTCTGAGGATCTAGATACATCTTAGACGACTGGTCTTCCCTCATCACAATTTGTTAATTTTCAAGCTTCTAGATCTTGGCTTGATGAGTTTCACAATCGACCGCTCTACATGTGTGATCTAGTGGACACTGATTTTCTCGACACTCTTAAGATTCCCTGCATAGACAAGCTAAAAGGTTCAATTATCTAGAAGGTTCTAAACCTTGGAGATTTTGCTTTTCCACGACTCACGAGACTATTCTATGTTAATCTCACCACAAAAAGGGACAAAGGATGTATCACTCTTGAATATTCAGTTAAAGGTACTCCGATTTCACTCACTCCTTCTATTTTAAGTGAGATTTTTGGAATTCCTACAGATGTTGTATTCAACCATCCTTCAAGATCAGAGAGTGTTCGTATTGCTAAGGAGAAATTTCTAGTTTCGAATTCAACCTCACGACAACTTACTCATACATCTCTAACCTTAGAGGATAAAATAGTGTTTACTATACTGGTTCGATGTGTTGTTCCTCGTGCAAACTCAAGAGAGCTGTTGACTGATCAATATCTGAAATTAATTCATCTGCTTATGTTTGATTTGGACATAGATGTACCTAATCTGATTCTCAACCATATGATACATTCTGTCAATTCTAAGAGACCTATTCCTCTGCCTTATAGAAATTTGCTGCCTAAGGTCTTTGATTATTATAAAATTGACACATCGTTTGAGAAAAGACATACTATTTCTGGCAAAATTGATGAAAACTGTTTAGAACGTCTAGGGATTGAGAAAACTCTTGCAGGAACATGGACTTTAAAAGGAAAATGAACTACTCAAAATCCAACTAAAGAAGCTAAACCTTCTCCTACTCTAGAAATCAGGTTAGAAGGTTGTGAAAAATAAATAGTTTATCTCAGTCGTGAATTATCTGATTTTCAGTTTGACACCAAGAGGAGTATGAATACAAATTTCGAGTTGCTAGCTACCATAAATGCTAAAGTCAATGAAATGTATTTGATGAATGCTCTTACACTGACTACAATGGGAGGTATTTTGCCCATGCCTGAAGATGTAGCTCAAAATACTCAAGAGAAAGTTGAGAATGTGCTGATGAATTGCAAAAGGCGTGTACAACATAAATCAATTCTGTATCCAACTCATGTTGAGCCAATGTTTTTGCCAACAGTTGAGTATGAAGTAGTTAAGCAGAGAAGAGTTGAAGAAAAGAGAAGATGTTTGGCAGCTGAAATGGATGATTGGCGCTATAAGAAATCTTCATCCAAAGGGAAGAGGAAGTTCTATGAGGAGAATTGAGCTGACTGGTTTTCTGAAAATCTTTTTATGTGGTTTGTGAAAATACTCTTTTGGGTCTGTAATCGTGTTTAAAAGTCCCGTGCTTTGACTAATTTTTCTCCCTTGTTGAAAGACAAAGGGGGAGAAATGAATGATCCGACATTCGATATAGTGCATTATGCATTTTAGTTTTGATTTTCATCTGCATTGCTAAACTAACAAATGCAAGTACGATAAACATTTGTGTTGTCTTCCATCAAGGGGGAGATTGAAAACTCCACCTTGTTTATAATGTTTTACAGGTATTGATGATGGAAGATTTAACACAAATGTAGTAGTTTGATACACTAACAATGTATTAATTATATTCTCTAGATGCTTGGTTGGTTTGAATTCAGTGCAAGTCTTATCGAATGTCAAGGGCCTTGATATAGACTTCAAGGGCCTTGAAATATCACTCAAGGACACAAGGAAGATAGTGTTACAAAGGGACGATCTCAAAGGCCTTGGAGTTATATAGTTGCACAAAACTAGGATTCACTCAACAGAAAGATTTCACGGAAGATCTTTTCAACCGGAGATCTCAACTAAAGATTAGAGAATCTTTTCAGAAGATTTTCTAAAATAGAAAAGCGTCAAAATATCTTCTCTTTCGGTTCAACAGAGAACGAGAAGATCAAGGAGCTAAGGACTCGACGTGTTCTCAAGAGTTGAAGATTTGCAACGTCTACCTTATCTCGAAACAGGAAGCGATCTTCATGGAGAAGAAGATTCATCTTCAAACGGTCATCTCTCCAACGGCTTGAAGACCTCTCCATAGAAGAGTATAAATGAAGATGATGGTAGAAGAAGAAAGAACACACAAGCATATACGGAAAACATCTTTACGTCTTCAAGCAACCTAAACATCTTCATTTGTTTTTTTTGTTTCTCTCATTTACGCAAAAGTTTTATCCCCTTAGAGAGAGAAAACACAAGAGCTCCATTGGAAGATCTAAATAATATTATACTAGAGTGTGTATTACTCTGTGAAGTAACTAGGCTATTATAGCTAGGTTGAGAGTTGAAGCTAGATCGTAGCATTGGCTACAGTGAGAGAAGAAGGGGATTTCTTCTAGTTTGTATCTAGGACTCTTTGAAGCTGATAATAGATAGTTAGATCCTAAGGCTATACCCTGGGACGGAGAGTAGGCTATTTAGAGCCGAACTTCGTAAACATATCCTCGTGTCAATCTTTTACATTCCGCACTATATTTTGCTATTTTGACTAACTTTGTTTTTCCAGGAGCATGAAGTCAAGGCCCTTGAAAGTTGTTTCAAAGCCCTTGAAATCAAAGTTTCACTAAGAGCACAGATTAACATCAAGGTCCTTGAAAGGAGTTTTAAGGCCTTGAGATTTGGTTTGCAAAAAGTTTCCATATGATATTCAACCCCCCTTCTAGAGTATCTTTTAACTTATTTATTTCACCTACCGGTTCTTTATATCCAATGCATCTCACCGTTAAGAACCTCCAAGTCTCCTATAGAACTGGACAAGTTAACACCGCCTGGTTATCATACACTTGGGTCAATCATTATATAAGATCGTCCTAGCATGTTCTTTAACATTTAAACAACTAGCACACACCACTATCATAGCTATGCTAACACATTGAAGGCAGCTAAGTAAGTCCAAGGGACTTACCAGTCTCAAGGTAAACCTAACTTATAATACCACGCTCAGCTTCCCGCAGTACTCTATGCCTGATCAAACAAGGATCCCAAATTAACTACCATCTAAAATGATAGAAATCTTCAACTTCTAGTCTCAATGATCTCTACAAGATCATATAGCAATATGCTAGAAGATTACTACTTCTAGTTTTAAAGGCCCACTCGCTGTTGTATGATGGTATGCTAGGATGTTCCAAATTCCTAGTCTCAAGATCCACACATGATCAACAACAATACAACACATCTCCATGCTCTCACAAAGCTTACATAACCACCTAAGGCGTTCAACCACAATTGAACTCACAACCACTAGTTGGCATTCTCACTTGTTCAGCTAGGTTCCAACTTATCATGATACTACTCTAGAACCGATAACTACAACCAAAAGGAAAATACATGTCAAACAAGAGAACTCACTGAAGGTAAGACGGGGCCGAGGAGGAAAGGAGATGCGGTCGCGGAGGGAGGACATAAGACAAGGCACGCCAGCGGATGGACCGGCGACTTATGGCTGGCCGCACCCGCGGCTTCAGCAAGCCGCACCTGTGGTTGGTGTGGCCCGGCGCCTTTAAAGCTAAGGGAAGGCGCCTATGCGGCTGATGCAAATCGCAATTCGTAGATCCACTGCTCTATAAGTTGTCGAGTCCATCTCGAATCAACCCAACCATTATCCTCATCGACAGGTCTGTAAAGCTATGATGTCTCAACCACAAGGGGGAGAAGGAGAGATTAAAACCGTGCTGCTGGAGGATTCGAAACAAAGAAGGAAAGAAATTGATTACCGAATTGCTACTGCTGACACGGAGGAGAGGAAGGGTTGTTGTCTTTAGTAGGCAAGGACAAGAGAAGTCAAAGGCTAGATCCGGCTCCGTCTGGTGTTATTATTGTTGTCCAAGGGAGACCGACATTCCATGGAAAAAGAAGAAGGGAGATTGATGAAACGTGTGGCTAGGGTTTGAGTAGAGAGGAGGAGAAGGAAAGTAACGTAGGAGGGAAAAGGCCGTTGAGTTACGTAAGAAGGAGAAGCAACAATCAGCCTCTTAATGATCCCATCTAGCCCACTCATGATGGGCCTTTATGACCTACAACACACAACCGAAAAGGCTTGATTCCACGTGGGCTGACTTAGTTCAAAAAGGCTACAAGGGGAAGAAGAACATAACTTAAGAACCTCACATAAAATGATAGATTTTATGTAGGTCATTTATAGAAATCCAAAAAGACACTTGGATCGATAAAGAAAGAAGGTGGAAGAGATATCAAAACCGTTTGAGGTCCGGCTTGCCTCGGACTTCATTAGAAATAAAATTTCCGGGTGTTAGATCAGTTTCCCCTAAAAGAAAGTTTCGTCCCGAAACTTAGATAACACTGATCCTCTCGGTCTTACATGCCGAGGTATACATACAAGTTCCCCAAGAAGAAGTCATCCTTTTAAGCTACACACAAGCTCTAGTTCTATGTTCGCCCCTAGAGGTGTGTGCAAATAAGTTTTAAATTTATAAAACTAGAATCAAGCAGCGAACCCGCAGTGTACGGATCGATATAGTTAAGCAAGAATTCCAGAGTATTGAACACAGGGATTTGGGGGGTTAAATCCAGTTGTAGGTTATCAAGCGAGTAAATGTAAGAGCTTTTCGAATTATTGGGAAAACAACAATCCTAAAGATCCAGGTATCCAGCTGTGGCAATCGATTCAAGATATACTTAATGATGTAAAGACAGAGTTGAGATATGCAAAGGTATACTAATGTAAGGTAATCGTACGGTGAAGTTCCAAAAACCTTATATAACTCACCTACAAGGCACTCTCTATGCAGGTTGTTGAGGCTCAATATAGAAGGATTCTAGAGACGAGAATTAGTGTCAAATACCCAAACTTATAACCCAAGGATCAAGACTAACTTAACCGATTGAGGTTGTGACACTCACAATCGAGGTAGAGGTTGTTGAGGCTTCACTACCACCTAGAAAAGACAAGTCTAAACTAAGCTAAAGCAAATCTTTAACTTTAGATTAAAGTAAAAGCAGGTTCGTAGACTTAAGGGAAATCACGGTTAGTTCTTGAGGTTCCACGGCCGTGGACTCAAGAACAGACCGTAATTTAGGTTTGTCGGCGAGTCTCTCTAACTCTCAGGGTCTAATCTGTTTGCGATCGATCTATCATCATCTAAGCCACAACTATCAACCCTTCACCTTAGAATTGTTAAGGGTTTTTAGCCAATAATAGTCATGTTGATATCAATTCAAGAATTAAAAGATAAAAAGATGAAAACTTTCAAGAACTTTCAATAATCTTCAATTCAATCTCAAAGTCACAAAGAGAACAAGCAATGTCAAAAGATTCACAATAGAACAAGTAATCGTAATCCTAGGAAAGAAAAGAGAAAACGGGATGTCAATCCGTTTTCCGAGTCAAACCTAAACAAGAAGAGAGATCTTCTTGCAAAATCTTCCAAGAACTTCGATCTTCCGCCAATCCGGAGATCTCAACAGCAATCTCCACCAAAAGTGCGAGATTAGAGGAATTGCCAAACACAAACTTCGATCTCTCAAAGAGATGTCAATAATTCCAAGTAAGCTAAGCGAAGTGTAAGCGTGTCTAAGCGGTCCTAAGCGATGATGAATGAGGGTAAGCGGGGGTAAGCGAAGGTGACGGAATCTTGCTTCGTCCGTCTTTTTATAATGCAGGGCAAAATGTCGGCCCGGCCCAATCTTTAAAAGATCGTGGCTTCAAAGTGTGGCGAAAAGATTCGCCAAGATCACGGTCGTGGAAGTGTTCCACGACCGTAATTTAGAGCGTGGAAACAAATACGGTTTGCAACATATGTTCCACGGCCGTGTAATCCCCTGGAATGAACATGAATTTCTGACTCCAAATCCACGGTCGTGGAACTGAACGTGGAATGTGATACGGCCGTATTTTAGGGCGTGGTTTAGGGCAAGAACGTGATTCTTCCCTAAACTCGTGCATTCCTCAAGCTAAAACTCCAATTTGCTTCCAAAGAATGTCCTCAATTCATGGACATATCAACTCAACTCTCCTTTGCTCGATTCCGTTCGGAAATAGCTCCAAATCACCTATAATCAACATAGAACTAGTGTAGACATCCATATCGACAATATAGGTAATACTAGCTCACATATGCACAAAGTTCAATCAAAGACTATCAATATGAATCAAATATGTTTAGAAAACGTGCCTAAAATATCACAATATTTCATGCTAACAAATAACCCCATACTTAACACTTGCTTGTCCCTAAGCAAGGTCTTTCAAAAAGCTTTAAACAAGAGTTAGGATGAAATATGTGTACCTTCTTTTGGATGAATGTGACTTCTAAAGAATAGATCATTCTCAAACCTTGCTTTAATCGTTTTTCAAACTTTCACACACTTAATCAAAGTGTAAAAGGCAAAGAAAATTCATGAACCAACTTAACTTCCAAACAAGCATTATAACCTTCAAACATTATCAAAATCAATCACAAGAAACTTCAATTTAGATCACCAAGTCATATAACATTCTTTTGATCTTAAGGACTTTCAAAGAAAAGGTCTAGAATATGGAAGGGAGGGGAAAACTTTAAGGGAAAGTGGTGCATAAATCCGGGAAAGTGGACAACTACCTTCTTCTTCTTATGTGGTTTCCGCAACACTTCAACTTAGAGCTTTGCTCTCTTCTTTTCACTTTTCGACTTTACTTTTGGAGTTATGGATAGAGGTGCACAAAAACCGAAGCCTAGGAGATCGGCGTTTCTCAAATTTTTCAAGAGATGCCTCAAACCCTTAGCGCACATACCATAATCCGCTAGGAATATCGCTCAATCCGACTTTGGCAAGACACAAACACCCGGCTATGTGAATGGTGCCGAGTTACTCATCGTCATGATTGACTTCCCCAAACCTATAATTTCTTTCTATTCAATTGATTGCAAATAATTGCTCTCATGGCCCTCCCACATCAAACATGCCTTTTTCTCATTCACTTCTCCAAATTCCCGGATAGGTAAAAGAGGCTAATATTTCAATGAGGAGCTAGATGATCAAAGAAAGAAGAAAGAAAGTATTTAATTGCCTTAGTCATTTCAATAAGAAGTATAGGAACTTATAACGTGATTTCAACTTCAATTTCCTATCATGATTTAGGTAACATTTTCTCATTATAA
The DNA here is from genome assembly GCA_033239125.1 of Fagopyrum homotropicum. Lineage (NCBI taxonomy): Eukaryota > Viridiplantae > Streptophyta > Magnoliopsida > Caryophyllales > Polygonaceae > Fagopyrum > Fagopyrum homotropicum. Next base: position 68,262,889 of record BSWB01000006.1, on the reverse strand, counting down.
AACTTGCAAAAGAGGTGAAATTCATTCATTCAAATTCTTTTCAATTCACAATCCTTCTAAGCATGCAATTGTCATCAAACTCAATTCACAAGTAGTGATTATCATGGAAATCATCTCAATTCATTAGAAGCACAAAATTTTCAAAATTTTTCAAATTTTTATGGGTTTTTCAAGTCACTTTTTCATGCAATGCAATAAGGAAACGTGTAACACATAATGAAGATGCAAAGATAGTCTCGAATGAAAGCAAACATAGAGAGTAGAGTTATTACAAACTTTTAGTACATCCCACCCCATACTTAGGACGAACATTGTCCCTAATGTTCAAAAGAAATAAGGAAAAGAAGAAAAGAAAAAGAAACTCACAAAATGGTGGCGGGAATGTCTAAAACAAACGATCATGCGTCCAATCACTGCGGCGGCGGTGGAGGTGGGAATGGAGAGAAACTCGGATCATAGAACCGCCCAAACTGCTGGCGGTAGACGTCCCTCATCATGTGGTCAAGGTCGTCTAAGCGTCCGTGTCTAGCATCCGCCCGAATCTCTAGCGCTCCAACTCTCTCCGAAAGTCCGGTAGCCCAATCCGGCATATGCTCGTACCATCCTGGGGCGTGACTGTACCATGATGGGGCATCGGACGGTACTGGTGCTGGTGGTGGTGGTGGTGCTGCTGGCTGCTCCGTGGACCAAGGAGGTGGGGTGGAATACCATGTGGGAGGTGTGGCCATCCACGTGGGCCTCTCACTCACGCTAGCGCGGCGAGATGACGAGCCTGAGGCTCTAGCCGGACGTGGAGAGCGTCGAGGTACATCTGGGGCCGCCTCCGGCTGGTCCGGAAACGTGCCAAACTCGTGCTCCGCTCCTCCTCCACTCTCGAACTGATCTCCCATATCCTCCTCCTCCACAACCGGTGGTGGAACGTAAGGGGGAGCTACTAGCCTGTTCGCATGCATCGCAGCGAACGTCTCCTTCCAATTGTGGCGTCCCGCCACAATGGAATACTCCGGCAGCCACTCAATCCCCCTACCCGTCCTAGTCTCCCAAGGCATGCCCGCATAAGGCGGACCTCCATGTGTGGGGAAGATGAGTCCCCTAACCATAAAAGCATGTAGCCCTAAGGGAACGGCCGGTATGCGGGTGCAAGCAGAAAAATCTACACCAAATGTCCTAGCAATGTGGGTAACTATCCCACCATATCCAATGTTCCCCTTCTTCTTGTTCTTGAGTTTACTCATCGTAGCCGCCAAAAGAGTGGCATAATCTGCACGGCGACCGTATAGCATGCTATAGAGCAAGAATAGCTCATCCGTCTTGATCTTTTGGGGCGTCTCCGTCCTAGGAAAGAGACACTCCGAAAGAACGCGGTGTGCTATCTTCAAGGCTAGATGGTACATCAATCTAGCCTTGGTATCGGCGGGTTGCCAACGGTCCTCGTCGGCGTATATCATCGCTACTTCCTCCCAAAAGTTCTTGGGGTAAACTCCACTAGGAAATCGACCGTTATAGGTCTCATGGAACCCGAAAATGGTCCCAAACTCAACAATACTCAAATGGTAGTCTTGTTCCATGAGACGGAAGGAGACGGTCCTATCTACGTGACTGTGCTCGAAGGACGTCACAACCTCCCGGGTGATCTCCTCATAGGCATCTTCACGAATGTTCGTGAAGACAAGCAATCCGGCTCTATCCAAGAGCCATGTAAGATCATCAACAATGTTGAGAGGATGTAGATCCTCCAACAACAAATACCTAGGACCTATCACTGTCCTCTCCTTGATCCGGTCAAGTGCAGCAAGGTGGTTCTCATGTATGGTTGGGATGCTAGGGTGAGGAGGTGAAGATGGAGGTGAAGGTGAGGATGGTAGTGAGGGAGATGAGGGTGGTGGTGCCCTAGAGGTGGAGGGATTGCCCTTTCTTTTCTTATTTTGCTCTCCCTTTTTCTCTTTTATCCTTCCCGACATTCTCCTTACAAAATCCATTTTTCACCAAAATTACGGTCTGTTCTTCAGGTTCCACGGCCGTGGTTTACCCAGAGACCGTGATTCGTCTCAGAATCTTGCGAATCTCAGCAAATTCACCAACAATCACCACAACAAGCAGTCCTAATCTAATTCCTTCCAGTCTTTGTCAGTTCTTCCTAAAAATCTATAGCAAAAACGAACCAAATCCGCGAAAATCAAGAAGAAAGAATAAACCTCTTTTTCGGATTGAAAAATCCGAAATGCGCGTTTGTTGACGGATTTCCGCTCGGTTTGTCGCTTGGATCTTGTTCGTGGTTGGATTTGCTGCAGTTTAGGATGAAGAATCGTTGAAAACGATTAGAAAACGAGGAATTGGAGGAGGTCGTGGGGTTTCGGCGTTTAGGGCGTGGAAAGGGGTAAGTTTTTGGGAAATTTTGTGAAGAATGTGGCTTATATAGTCGCAGGCAAAATTTTGAAAATCACGGTCTGTCGGGGTGTTCCACGGCCGTGGAAGTGTACGGACCCGTGGTTTTGGTGATTTTTCAAAGGCTTTTGAGAATTACGGCCACTGTAGCTATGACGACCGTAATTTAGACCGTGGAACCTTCTGTAAAGCTTCAAAGTCCAAATTTCGTCGCTCTTCTTCGACATTATTCTCCCTTTCTCCTTTTCCATCGATCCTACAACCAAAAACACGAACATACCGGAAGAAATCGAGGCAAAATAAAGCGAAAACGTCTATTCTAAGCTAAACTATGAATCGAAAACAAAAACGAGAATGCAATACCTTGGGTTGCCTCCCAAGAAGCGCTTTGTTTAAGGTCCGTAGCTAGACCAATCTCGCACTTATTCGAGTGCGGTAGGCGCAAACTCCTCAGCTTGGAGTTCCGGTGTATACTTCTTGAGTCGTTGACCGTTCACCTTAAAACTTCCGCTAGCTTCACCCCATACTTCAACTGGAAAGAGGCGAAGTCTTGAATTGAAGAGGAGAACTTGATCCCCTTCTTTGAAGTCCTTTGGAATGATATGCTTATCATGCCAACGCTTTGCTCTTTCCTTGTAGATCTTAGCGTTTTCATAGGCGTTCAAGCGAAGTTCATCCAGCTTGTTGATGTCTAGGAGACGCTTCTCTCCCGCTTCCTTCATGCCGAAATTCAGCCACTTGATAGCCCAAAACGCTTTGTGCTCCAGCTCTACCGGCAAATGACAAGACTTCCCATACACAAGGTTGTATGGTGTGGTTCCTATGGGAGTCTTGTACGCAGTCCGGTACGCCCATAATGCATCATCTAGTTTCAAGGACCAATCCTTCCTAGTCCTTGAAACCGTCTTCTCTAGGATTTCCTTGATCTCCCTATTTGAGATCTCAACTTGTCCACTCGTTTGTGGATGGTAAGGGGTAGCGATCTTGTGAGTAACCCCATACTTAGCTAGAAGAGCTTCAAAGCGACGGGCTATGAAGTGAGAACCTCCATCACTAATGATTGTCCTTGGTGTTCCAAATCGCGGAAAGATGGTCTTGTTGAAGAACTTAACCACCACCATGGCATCATTTGTGGGAGAGGCAATTGCTTCCACCCATCTAGAAACGTAGTCTACCGCCAATAGTATGTATTGGTTTCCACAAGAAGATGGGAATGGTCCCATGAAATCGACTGCCCAAACGTCGAAAATCTCCACCTCTTGGATGTTGTTGAGGGGCATCTCGTTCCTTCTAGAAATATTGCCTGTTCTTTGACAAGTATCGCAGCAAGAGACAAAGGATTGCACATCTCTAAATAAAGTAGGCCAATAGAATCCAGATTGCAATACCTTTGCGCTAGTCTTGTTCGAACTAGCGTGTCCTCCACAAGATAGTGAATGACAATGGCGGATGACACTTTGCATCTCATCTTTCGGCACACATCGCTGGATGATGCCATCCGGACCTCTCTTAAAGAGGAGAGGCTCGTTCCAATAGTATTCCCGGACGTCCTTAAAGAACTTCTTCCTTTGTGCGTAGGATAGTCCGGGCGGTATCTCCTGGCAAACCAAATAGTTAACAAAATCAGCAAACCATGGTTTGTTACCTTTGGAGATCTCGTTGATGCACTCCTCTATGATGTGTAGGTGTTCGTCCGGAAAGGAGTCATCAATGGGTAGATGGTCGTCCTCTAGATGTGTGAGGCGACTCAAATGATCCGCAACAGAATTTTCTGAACCTTTCTTGTCGCGGATCTCAAGATCGAATTCTTGTAGGAGAAGAATCCATCTAATTAGCCTTGGCTTCGCTTCTTTCTTCGCAAGGAGGTACCGGATCGCGGCATGATCCGTGTAGACAATCACCTTTGCACCTACAAGATAAGAGCGAAACTTGTCAATAGCGTAGACAATGGCTAGAAATTCTTTCTCTGTAGTGGCGTAGTTGAGCTGAGCTTCGTCTAGCGTCTTGCTAGCGTAGTATATGGCATGGGTTCGCCCTTCCTTTCGTTGTCCAAGAACAACTCCAATAGCTACGTCACTAGCATCACACATAATCTCGAAGGGGAGAGTCCAATCCGGGGGTTGGATAATAGGTGCTGAAATTAGAGCTTGCCGAATGGTGTTAAACGCATCTAAACATTCCTGCGAAAACTCAAAAACCGCATCCTTCATCAATAGATTAGTGAGAGGTTTTGATATCTTAGAAAAGTTCTTAATGAAGCGTCTATAAAATCCAGCATGTCCTAGGAAACTTCTTATCCCTTTCACCGAAATTGGGGGAGGAAGTTTCTCTATGGTGTCTATCTTAGCCTTGTCTACCTCTATCCCTCTACTAGAGACTAAGTGACCTAATACGATTCCTTCCTTAACCATGAATTGACACTTCTCCCAATTAAGAACTAGGTTAGTGTCTTCACAACGTTGTAAAACAAGAGAAAGGTTAGAAAGGCAATCGTTAAAAGAGGAACCGTATACGGAGAAGTCGTCCATGAAGACTTCCATGATTTCCTCTACGTACTCGGAGAAGATGGCCATCATGCACCGTTGAAAGGTGGCTGGGGCGTTGCAAAGCCCGAACGGCATTCTCCTATAAGCGAACGTACCCCAAGGGCACGTGAATGTGGTCTTCTCCTGATCGTCCGGATGTATCGGAATCTGAAAGAAACCACTATAACCGTCAAGGTAGCAAAAATGTGAATGTTGTGCTAACCTTTCAAGCATTTGATCGATGAATGGTAAGGGAAAGTGATCCTTCCGCGTCGCGTTGTTGAGCTTGCGATAGTCTATGCACATTCGCCATCCAGTCACGGTTCGGGTAGGAATGAGTTCGTTGTTTTTGTTGGTGATGACCGTCATCCCTCCCTTCTTCGGAACTACTTGAACTGGACTCACCCATTTGCTATCGGAGATAGGATAGATGATACCTGCATCAAGAAGTTTAAGAATTTCCTTCTTGACAACCTCCTTCATGGTCGGATTCAACCGCCTTTGAGGTTGTCTTGAAGTTCTAAAATCCTCCTCCATTAGTATCTTATGCATACATAGGGAGGGTTTAATTCCTACTAAGTCCTCGATAGTGTAGCCTATGGCTTTTCTATGTTTCCTAAGGACTATCATGAGCTGTTCATGTTCATCTATGCTTAGTTCGGAGCTAACAATGACCGGAAAGGTAGAATTAGATCCAAGAAAAGCGTACCTTAGATGAGTAGGAAGTGGTTTGAGTTCCATCACTTTCGGAGCTTCCAATGGTCCTTGAGGGGCATCCGACATTTCCTTAGAAGTTTCTAAGGTTGTTGAGTGGTTTGGAGAAGAATCAAAAGAAGTTGAAGAAGTAAGCCGATCACCTTCTTCCACGGTCAGAATTACGGCCTCTCCATGTGTTCCACGGCCGTGTAATCCCCCGGAATGGAGGTCGATTTTGGTTGTGAAATCCACGGTCGTGGAATACAGGGTATGACCGTGGATTCTTACATTCTCAGCCTCATCGTGGAGTTTCTCAAACTCCACTTCATGCATCTCTTCTTGTGCTTCTAAGGCTTCAATTTCCTCTTTGCACTCTTCTTCTTCCCCTACATTGGTTAGACTCATAGTGATAACCTTTTGTAAAGGATCGTTGAAGAGAATCGCACTTACCTCCTCCCTAGACAAACCTTCTTCATCTTGGATATCGTAAATATCCTCGTCAAAGATTGGCTCCTTTACTAGAGTGGAAAGAACGAACTCTACTTTCTCTTCTCCAATATCAAAAGCGAGTCTCCCATTCTTGCAATCGACCATGCAGCCGGAAGTCGCAAGAAACGGTCTTCCGAGTATGATCGGGACCGGACTATCTGCAGGAATGTCAAGCACGACAAAATCAATGGGGACAAAGAATTTACCTAACTTGACCGGGACGTCTTCTACAATACCGACGGGGCGAGTGATGGATCGATCCGCCATGTATAACGTCATCTTGACCGATTTAGGGTCGCCTAAACCGATCTTCCTACATAATGCAAGTGGTATGATGCTCACACTTGCTCCCAAGTCACATAAAGCGTCGTATGTGACATCTCCCACTCCAATGGGAATGCAAAATGACCCCGGATCCTTCAACTTTGGGGGCATTTTCTCCTTCATAGTCTTGATGAGATCCGAAGAATCCGAACTCATCTTGACCTCACCGAAATCTTCTAGCTTCCTCTTGTTAGAGAGAAGCTCCTTCAAGAACTTGCCATAAGCCGGCATACCTACAATAGCATCACTGAAGGGTATATTAATATGCAGCTTGCTCATGAGTTCTATGAACTTACCGAATTGTTTGTCTAGGCGCGCTCGCGCTCTAGATTGAGGGAACGGTAGGGGAGGTTTGTAAGCTGGTGGAGGAACATAGACATCTTCCTTCTCCTTCCCCTTTCCTTTGTCCTTCTCTACGGGGACTTCAACGAACGTAGGCTGCGGATCGGTGGTAGTCACTCCGCTCCTAGTTGTAATCGCCATTACCCTTCCCTTAGGGTTGTCCTCCGTCTTTCCTGGAAGTTTCCCTTGATTTCTAGGAACTTCCTCCGCGTGGTTGAACAATTGGTTTTCCAAAACTTTTTGAGCTTTGTCAACCTTAGAGACTTGATCGTCAACCTTGATGAGGCGGTTCTCCAACCCTTGAAGCTTTCCCAAGATTGTCTCCAACATGGGATCGGACTTCTCCTTTCCCGTATTGTTTCCTCCATTAGATGATTGCCCCTGGCTTTTCAAAGGAGTAGAGGAAGAGGAAGGTGGAGTTAGCGAATTAGAATTGGAAGGATAGGAGTTACCGGAATTTTGTTGATTGGAGCGCCAATTGTTGTTGTTTGAACCCCTATTGTTGTTCCAATTGTTGTTGTTCCGGTTGTTGTTGTTTCCATTCCAATTGTTATTCCGGTTATTGTTCCGGTTATTGTTGTTGCGGTTGGTGTTATCACCGCCATTGTTGTTGCCCAAATAGCCAACATCCTTCTCTTGTTGCTTTGGGAAGTTGGTCTTGATAGTCTCCTTCAACTCTTTGATCTCATTGTTGAGGGAGAAAATTTGATTTTGAGCTTCATGTGTGAGCTTCGCTCCTTGCTCTACACGATTTCCCTCCGCTTTCCGGTGGGAGTACTTCTCTATGACTCTTGCTTGCTTCTCAATGAAGTCCCAAGCGTCATCTTCTCTCATGTCCATGAACGTTCCGCATGAGAGGGATTGGAGGTTGAATTGCGTTCCCGCATCCAGCCCTTTGTAGTAGATCTCCAGCAAGGCAAGCTTGGATATGCCATGATGAGGGCAATCCAAGAGCAAGTCCTGAAACCTTTCCCAAGATTGAAACAAGCTTTCGTTAGGTCTCATTGAAAAAGCATTAATCTTACCTCTAAGTTCCGCCGTTTTGGAGGGCGGGAAGAATTTGGTGAGAAACTCCGCGGAAAGGTCTTCCCACGTGTCTAGTTTCCCATTGGGAAGAGCTTGATACCATGACAACGCTTTCCCTTTCAAAGAGAAAAAGAAAGGTTTGAGCTTATAGCTGTTGGTAGTAGCGTTCTTTGGTCTCATCGTCTCCATCATACACTCAAAGTTTTGCAAGTGTTGGTGTGGAGATTCAGCGCTTGTACCGCCAAATTGGCTTTGGCGAACAAGAGTGATAACTTGAGGGTTAAAGCTAAACCCTTGCACATCTTCAGCATCAAATTTCACACCCAAGCAGCGTGGTTATTGTGTTGGATCCATCCGCTGGCCAAGAGTTCTTGGCTCATTATCCACACGTTCGACTCTCACATTCCTAGGTGGAATGCGGCGATTAGCAGCTCCTTGTGGATGGAAAGGATTCATATTGATCGTGGGATCAATCTCTTCTAACGGTGGCATGGAAGAGTCACTATCATCAGCGGATGAGTGGCTTTTTCTTCTAGATCTTGATCTCCTTCTTGAGGATTTCTTGCTTCCCTTATTCTTAAGGTCGCTCATCTCTATCCTCATTTGGAAGATCATGTCTTGTAGACCGTTAACTTGAGATTGATGACGATCCATCTCATCCTGGCGGAGAGTCTCATTCCATCGGAGTTGAGCTTCCTTCTCCGCCAACTCCGTTTGAAGATCACGTTCGTGTTCTTCAGCCATCTTCTTTTCCTTGCGCTTTTGCCTCAAGGTTTTCTCTAGCTCTTGATCAAGAGGTAAGAGATCTGCAGTGTTCCTAGACCTGCGCATGCACTCAAAGAGATATCAAATAACGAGAGCAAGCTCCCAAGCTTGACAACCGGTTACCGGATTCGGCCTAAACCAAATCCCCGGCAACGGCGCCAAAAACTTGTTTGCCCCTAGAGGTGTGTGCAAATAAGTTTTAAATTTATAAAACTAGAATCAAGCAGCGAACCCGCAGTGTACGGATCGATATAGTTAAGCAAGAATTCTAGAGTATCGAACACAAGGATTTGGGGGGTTAAATCCAGTTGTAGGTTATCAAGCGAGTAAATGTAAGAGCTTTTCGAATTATTGGGAAAACAACAATCCTAAAGATCCAGGTATCCAGCTGTGGAAATCGATTCAAGATATACTTAATGATGTAAAGACAGAGTTGAGATATGTAAAGGTATACTAATGTAAGGTAATCGTACGGTGAAGTTCCAAAAACCTTATATAACTCACCTACAAGGCACTCTCTATGCAGGTTGTTGAGGCTCAATATAGAAGGATTCTAGAGACGAGAATTAGTGTCTAATACCCAAACTTATAACCCAAGGATCAAGACTAACTTAACCGATTGAGGTTGTGACACTCACAATCGAGGTAGAGGTTGTTGAGGCGTCACTACCACCTAGAAAAGACAAGTCTAAACTAAGCTAAAGCAAATCTTTAACTTTAGATTAAAGTAAAAGCAGGTTCGTAGACTTAAGGGAAATCACGGTTAGTTCTTGAGGTTCCACGGCCGTGGACTCAAGAACAGACCGTAATTTAGGTTTGTCGGCGAGTCTCTCTAACTCTCAGGGTCTAATCTGTTTGCGATCGATCTATCATCATCTAAGCCACAACTATCAACCCTTCACCTTAGAATTGTTAAGGGTTTTTAGCCAATAACAGTCATGTTGATATCAATTCAAGAATTAAAAGATAAAAAGATGAAAACTTTCAAGAACTTTCAATAATCTTCAATTCAATCTCAAAGTCACAAAGAGAACAAGCAATGTCAAAAGATTCACAATAGAACAAGTAATCGTAATCCTAGGAAAGAAAAGAGAAAACGGGATGTCAATCCGTTTTCCGAGTCAAACCTAAACAAGAAGAGAGATCTTCTTGCAAAATCTTCCAAGAACTTCGATCTTCCGCCAATCCGGAGATCTCAACAGCAATCTCCACCAAAAGTGCGAGATTAGAGGAATTGCCAAACACGAACTTCGATCTCTCAAAGAGATGTCAATAATTCCAAGTAAGCTAAGCGAAGTGTAAGCGTGTCTAAGCGGTCCTAAGCGATGATGAATGAGGGTAAGCGGGGGTAAGCGAAGGTGACGGAATCTTGCTTCGTCCGTCTTTTTATAATGCAGGGCAAAATGTCGGCCCGGCCCAATCTTTAAAAGATCGTGGCTTCAAAGTGTGGCGAAAAGATTCGCCAAGATCACGGTCGTGGAAGTGTTCCACGACCGTAATTTAGAGCGTGGAAACAAATACGGTTTGCAACATATGTTCCACGGCCGTGTAATCCCCTGGAATGAACATGAATTTCTGACTCCAAATCCACGGTCGTGGAACTGAACGTGGAATGTGATACGGCCGTATTTTAGGGCGTGGTTTAGGGCAAGAACGTGATTCTTCCCTAAACTCGTGCATTCCTCAAGATAAAACTCCAATTTGCTTCCAAAGAATGTCCTCAATTCATGGACATATCAACTCAACTCTCCTTTGCTCGATTCCGTTCGGAAATAGCTCTAAATCACCTATAATCAACATAGAACTAGTGTAGACATCCATATCGACAATATAGGTAATACTAGCTCACATATGCACAAAGTTCAATCAAAGACTATCAATATGAATCAAATATGTTTAGAAAACGTGCCTAAAATATCACAATATTTCATGCTAACATTCTACTAGCATATCAGGTCTAGCATGATCACATATCGCATTCCCGAACGGAACGTAACAACACATAACATCACATACGCACGTAATCTCAACAGAATTGGGTGGGACTAACCCTCCGGTACCTCTCAATGTAACTAGCTTATCAAAACTCTAGATAGCTCATCCGGATACTATCCATCGTCTCTCTAGTAGCCTCGACAACTCCTTGTCTAGACCACTGTACGTTCATCCTCTATATGCCATTTGATCGTGAGTGCGTCGTACTACGCTCAAGAAAAGCTATCAAATACTCTACCAATGTGTGGTCCGACTCGACTACTAGACCCACTTAACTGACTATGTGTCTCGGTCCGGTATGTACTTCCGTAGTTGAGACACATGAAGGATCAAGTGAACACCCTCTAGTCTCGATAGTAATACAAATCTGTATGCCACCTCTCTAACTCGCCCAAGAATCTCACAAAGGTTCGACACATTGGGACTCATCTTCCCTAATGGTTGAAGCATTTGAAACCTCGCGTCAGTGATGCTCGTAACCATGCCAGAGTTTCCACTCTAAATTCTAGAGGTCAGCGCCTCTTTTCAGGATAAGACTTTCTGGCAACTCTACGCGGCCAGTACGCTCCAACTAAAAACTACTCGGGTCATGTCATCTTGTATCAGCTCAAGTGCTACCTCACTAGCTCAACCTAACTCATCCCAAAAATAGAGGCGTACGACATCTCCGCCCGAGCCGTGTCTCATAAGGTGCCGTCCTCACTAACGCGTGACAATTATTATTATAGGAAAGTTTCATCTTAGGGACGATGATCTAGTCATACGAGTACTCAATCCCAAACACGCTCTCAGTATGTCCTCGAAAGTCTATATGGTCCTCTCCGACCGGTCGTCGGTCTAAGGGTGATATGTTGTCGTAAACTGAAGGCTCGTACCCCGGCGGCGTGCACCTGCTGCCGAAAATTCGAGGTAAATTATCCCTCTCAATCATTGATGATAGTCCTCAATACACGTGGAATGTCAGTAGCTGCTTAGTGAACTCCTCATCTAACCGATTTACCGGCCAAGTTTCCTACAAAAGAAAGAAACGCGCGGTTTTAGTTAGCCGGTCTACCACAACCTAGATAGCGTCGAAATTCCTACTCGGTCTTAAACCGGTGACGAAAACTATGAAGATGTCCACTCACATCCACTACGGTGTTGTAGTGGGTGGAACTCTCCTCTTGACTTGAGTGCTCAATCTTGTCCTGCTGACAGGTCGCCCACTTGCTACGTACCTAACCATAACTGTTTTAAACCCACTCCCAGGAGAAGGAGCGTCTCACGTCCTGATACACCTTACTCTCTCATGGAAGATCCAAGGCTAAAGGGATGATAGCATGAATTATTGTCTATATTTTGGGGCTAGTTTAGACGTTTTATCTTCAATAATCTGCATGTTTGGATGTATATTATGTGATCATATTGTCGTTTCATCTACCTTTACGGGAATCGAGGTCTACACCAAGTTTCGTTGTAATCGTAGGTAAAATGGCACGTTTTGGACTAAAATGGAGCTAAAGGAGCTAAGGAATCATTGGAGCTACATTCAGGAGCTTAAAGAGGAGTTCAGGAAGCAAGGAATTAACAAAGAGATTTACTTTGGACCAGATTTGAGAGATTTCACCTTCAGTTGAGGTTCACCTCGGTCAGCTACAGTACCATCTCGACCGAGGTGATCTAGCGGAGGGTCCCGACCGAGGCGAACACCTTGGACGCGGCGAAATATATTTTATTCTTGGGTGAGATCTTTTATTTTTGGAAGGAGAGATCTTATATTTTTGGGCTGGATTTCTGGAAGGAAGATCATATATTTAAGGGATTTATTTATGAGAGATAGATATATTTTATTAGGAAAATATCTTTTCAAGATATTTTATCTTTGGAGGGTAATTTTCCTATATAAAGGGTTGGATTTTCCACAAATTCAACCATGCTTATACAAGCCTAAAGGGCTGATAGCATCCAGCAATTGAAGGACTTTTGGAAGGTTGAAGGAAGATTGAAGGAAGATTGAAAAAAGGAAGTTGATAGCTTTTATAGCTTTTGTGAAGGGTTTTGTAAGATTCTCTTAGATTCCCTTCTTGTTGACTTGTCTTGTGGGATTGTGATCCAAGGAATGCTTATTTGTTTGATATTTGATTCAGTTATTAAAACCTTGTTTTTAAGGTTTTTGTGTTCAAATATTCATTCTCTTCCCATATATTTGATTTTTGCTTTCATGATGATGAGTGACTAATTTCTTTGTGCGATTCTAGGGTGATTGGCTGAAGGTTGTGGGAAAAACAATGATAGAATAATCTTAAATTCCAGTAGGACCCTGAAAGCTCGAGTCTTTATCTTAACCATAGAACATCTCGTTCAGTCGATGAACATCTCGGCCGGGGTGGAATTCGTCTGACCGAGGTGACCCTTCTGATCCAAAACTAAGAGTTAAGTGTTAGAGTTTGCCAAATCCTATTCTTATTACACCTTTCCTGGTTCAATGCAAGCCTAGGATGAGACTTACCCGGTAATTCCTTTGTTTGTTTACCTAAGATCATAAGTATAGGTAATAAAGGTTTATCCTTTATTGGGGTTTGAGTGTGCTTTCATTCCATCTTTGTGAGTTAGCTTGAGACTTACCCGGTAAAGGTTGATTCTATTCCCTTAGTTGGAGTGTTGGTTTGAGATTATAATTCCTTTCCTTAGTACCTTGAGACTTACCCGGTAATGGGAGCTTTTGGTTTGGAGTTAGTGAGTAGTGAGACTTACCCGGTGATCTATTCCACTTTAGAAACACCTTCCCTTTGCAAAATCTCAGCTTTGTCCGCTTATCTTGAGATCTTGAGTTGGAACCACAACTAGATGCTTTAATCCCTAGAATTTGCATATTTCCTTAATTGACTATATTATCATCTTCGATTGTTTTAATCGCTTTTGTGGTTAGTTGCAATATTGACAACCTATACTTGCTTTGTTTCACCTAAGTCCCTGAGATCGACACCCCGGAATTCTTGCTTTTACTACGATTGACCCGTACACTACGGGTTCGCATCCTTGTTTTAAGCATACATCTTGGGTTATGAATTTAAAGCTTGCACACACTGTTTGGAGTGAACAAGTTTTTGGCGCCGTTGCCGGGGACTTGGTCTAGACCGAGCCGGTTGCGGTTGTCTTTCTGGGCACTTGCCCCTGTTTTTACTAACCACTCTACTTGAGTGACTTTCGCAGGTTCTTTCTTGTAGGTTTATGCAAAGAACCCGCACTGGGAAGGAAATCGTTCCTTACGATTCCGAACCAAAAAAGACATACAAAAGACGCTTGAAAGAAGCTAAGATGGCCAATCAAGAGAATTGCGATCTTGAGGCCGAATTGAAGGAGGCATTGGAATAGCTACGCCTCAACAAAGAAGAATTGCAACTGGAAAAGGAGGAAACTCGCGCAAGAACGGAAGCGATCGAAGCAGATATGGCGACTTTACGGGACCAATATCTACCTCGACCAACTCCAACTCCTCGACCGAGGCAGGACCCAGCTCCAGCTGCCCTGGCCGAGATACTTCCACCTCGGATGCCAGTCCGAGATGCTCTTTTTGTAGGTATTCCACAGACCCTAGGGCAGAGGATGGACCCCAACCAGCAATTGAGGCATCCAGGAGTCAACCTAGGTGATCCAGCGGACCATGATTATGAGCTTCGACCGCAAGTTCTTTCCATGATTCGCCAATGCTAGTTTGGAGGGTTAGAGAGGGAGTCTCCGCATCAAAATCTACAAAACTATGAAATCTTGATGGAGACCTTGACACCTTCAAGGTTGGAAAACAACAATTACAAGCTAAGGCCTTTCTACTTCTCTTTGAAAGATAGGGCGCTTACTTGGTATCAATCTCTCCCTCCAGGAAAAATCAACACTTGGGAGGAGATGACGACGGAGTTCTTGACTAAATTCTTTCCCCCCTCTAAGACCGCAGAAATGAGAGGGAAAATTAATGCATTCATCATGAAGGACAAGGAGAGCTTGTCCAAGTCATGGGAGAGATTTAAAGACATTCTTTTGGATTGCCCACATCATGAGATTCCAAAGATAGAGTTGTTGGAGATATACTTCAAAGGACTGGACGGAAACACCTAGTTCAACCTTCAACTACTATCCGCTGGCACTGTCATGGACATGCCGATTGACGAAACTTGGGAGTTTATAGAGAAGCAAGCTTTGCACATGGAGAAATACTCCCACCAAGGAGCTGAAGGTGGAGTTAAAAGAGTCAACTTTCAAGAAGCTCAACCTAACAATGATCAACTCACTTCTTTGAAGAATGATGTGAAGCAATTGAAACAACTTTTGGTTGCTCAAACCAAGAAAGAAGATGAAGGATATCAAGGCTCAAGGAACAACAATGGTTACCGAAACAACAACGGTTCCCGGAACAACTACAACAACAATAAAGGATCCAACAGCAACAATTGGAGGACAAACAATCAAAATTCGGGTAACCCTTACTCTAACTCCAATTCGAATGACTCCTCTAATCCTTTCCTCTCTTCTTCTTCTCCTTCTACTCCATTGAAGAGCCAGGAGCCTGGATCAAGTTCGTCCCAGCCGGAGAAGAAAGATGCGGTGCTGGAGGCCATCTTGATCAAGCTCAACTCTATGGAGATATCCATGACTTCATTTTCGAAGGCACAAAAGGCCTTAGAACAACAATTCTTTAACAAGGCGAATAAAGCGCCAAGAGATCCAGGGAAGCTTCTAGCAAGGACGCTCTTTGGGCTTATAGGACCGCATTCAAGACTCCCATTGGTACCACCCCTTATAATTTGGTATATGGGAAGTCTTTCCATTTACCCGTTGAGGTGGAACATAAAGCATATTGGGCGATCAAATGGTTAAACTTCGACATCAAAGACGCCGGTGAAAAGCGGCTATTGGACATCAACGAGCTGGAGGAGCTGCGTTTGAACGCTTATGAGAATGCCAAGATCTACAAAGAAAGGACAAAGAAATGGCATGACAAGCGTATCATTCCTAAGGAGCTTAAAGAGGGAGACTTAGTTCTACTCTTCAACTCCCGCCTCCGCCTCTTTTCAAGTAAGTTGAAATCTAGATGGACCGGACCTTATGTTTTTGAAACATGTTTTCCCTTATGGTGCAGTTGAGATTTGGGGAGAAATAAGTGGAAGCTTCAAGGTCAATGGTCATAGACTTAAGAAATACAAACCGGAAGTCCCGGTTGAGGAAGTTGCACCACTATACCTTGTTTAGAGACATCGTACGGTCCAGCTAGCGACCTTAAATCAAGCGCTTCTTGGAAGGCAACCCAAGATATTGCTTTCTTTTCCCTTTTTCTAGTCTAGCTTTAGATAGTTTGCTTTTGCTTTGCTTTTGTTTTTTGCATCCTAGACAAACAACATGTGACATCTAAGGAAGGAATATAACCCAGGAGCAACACTAGAAGGACAGAAGTTCGAGAATTTGAGAAGACGGAGTTTGACTGAGACACATCTCGGTTGCTGTCACAACACCTCGGCCGAGGTGATTCTTGAGCAACCGAGGCGACTAGGGTTATTGAAGATCCACCTAGGTCCGTACCACCTCGGTCCAATCGAGACCATCTTGACCGAGGTGACAGCAGTTCCAGAAAAGGGTATAAAAGGGGGTTGAGATTTCTCTCTCTTACCTCTCTCACCTTCTCGACCGCGGCGCACAGATTCATTTCGTTCTCCATTCTTCGATCGTTTTCGACGATTCTTGCTTCCAAACTGCAAGGAAAGGGTAGCATCGGTTTGGAAGAAACAATCTGCAAAAAAAACGCTCCAAATCGACCAAATCTGGGGTAATTCGGAAAAAACCCTAACTCTCCCTTCTTCACTGTTTTCGATCGATTTGGGCTTTGGTTGCCCCTGCATTGTGCTGAAAAGGATTAAGTACCCCATAGGAATCATTGGTAGTGATATTGGGGGAAAAGAACTGGATTTCTGAGAGTTTCGATCGAACAGCACATCGCCTCGGCCGAGGTGTTCTTGAGAGTTGTCAGGGCAACCGAGGTGGTTTGACAGAGAGAGAGAGAAAGATGAGTTCTGACAGGCAACTTGTTCTGAGAGACAGATCCTCCCCTTCTCCTTCTTCTTCTTCTTCTCGCCGCTCATACCGGTGATCCATGAGCGTCACCGAGTAGACTATGACCGTATAGCGGCGCGTCTAGTGATTGCACCACGATTTCTAGATGTGGCTGCGTTTGATTGCCTCTATGTGGATGATGATTTGAGGCGGATGATAGCTATGGTAGGGTTGGAGCAGTTCATGGAGATTAGAGCTCCAGCCTACCTTGAGCCGACCTTGGAGTTTGTTAGCTCCGTCACTTACTTGCCTACAGAGCGCGCCATCAAGTACCGGTTGATGAACCGGAACTAATTAGTTCCGATGGACCACTAGAGGGACATTTTTGGTTTCCCGGCCCCCACAGTTTCTGACATTCCTTCTCGAGCTGTAGCTCGAGAGTTCTGGGGTCAGATAGCTCATGTAGTTGAGCACGCTGACAGGTGGAGACCTGGAGATTCCAAAGAGCGTATTATCTTCCACCTAGCCTTTAGACTTGCTCACCGGATCTTCAGCGAGACACTTCTGGCGCGTACTGAGACACCCCAGAAGATTAGCCAGGGGGAGCTGCTGAGTCTATACTGTATGGTGCCCGGAGGAGTTCCGGATTTTGGAGTGATGCTGGCGGAGGATCTTCACAGGATCAAGGCGAAGGCGAGAGGAGATATCTGCTGCGGAGGTCTAGTGACTCACATCGCGAGTTACATGGACCTTGATTTGAGTGCTTGTACTATGGTGGCGGTTGCCAAGCCGCTCGGGCTGCAGGAGATGATCACTAGGAGGATCTTGGTTCCTCGTGGACTTACTACGCCGTATTTGGCGATGCCTTAGGAGCAGACTGCACCTCAGGGTATTAGATGGTCATCTCAGTTTACAGTGTTCGACCCTCAGTACTGGCACACCGCGTGGATTCCTCTTATGGAGGACGCGAGAGACGCAGCAGCGGTATCTTAGGGACAGGATGAGGATGATGAGGCTGATGAGCAGGAGGATGAGGATGAGGATGGCGGTGCTGCCATGGACACAGGTACAGATACAGCTGGTACCAACATACCAGTCGTCGATCTAGACGACGAGAAGACAGAGAAGGAGCCAGCTGCAGCACCAGCACGTCCCGCCAGGCGTAGAGTACGCAGACAGAGGGATCCAGTTGCTCACCGCCGGATTGATGATCTGACGGACCAGATGATAGATTCCTACGCTGTCTTATCCCTAAAGATGAGAGAGATGCGGGAGAGCCAGTACTACCAGCACCGGATGATGGAGATCCAATTTCAACACATGATGGGCTATCCTTTTGACCCATCCCAGCATCCGTACGTGCCACCACCACCACCGGATTGGGATTAGAGCTTGCAGGATTTCTTTATTTATTTATTATGCAGCTCAGCATTGTTCGGTGAGTACTTTGTTTCTTTAGACTTATTTTGACCCATTGGGACAATGTGTCCCAAGTATGGGGTATGCGGATGTGTATTATTTGACTTATGTGGATGTTTGTATGACTTGATTCGGATATTTATGATTTTCCTTATGCTCTATGTGCTTATCTGAGATTACATGCATGCATACAGGATATTTGATTGAGAAAAACGTCAAAAACTGGTTTGAAAAAAAAATTTATGACCTCGACCGAAGTGACTCTGACCAATCGAGGTGCAGCACCTCGGTTGACTTAGAACATCTCGACCGAGGTGGTTTAACTGAGAAAGTTTTCGAAACGATTTTGTGCTTCTTATCTGGATATGACCTCAGTGATGATTTTGTTTGCAGATTGGTTTTGAAATCTTTATATGTTTGAAAGGTTTTATAATATGTTTAAGTTGCTAAGTGCTTTGTTTAAAATTTTGGCATGTTTAATACTTTGTTTTTATCCAAATTATGTTGAATTTGAAGGTTGACACTACATGATGAGTTGTCTCACTTTCTTCCTGGAAAAATCAAGGCAATTCATTCTCTTCTCTTCTTCTTCTTCTTGATCATGCTTAGCCCCTCATGTACATATTTGTCTTCCTTTACCTATCCGGGAATTTGGAAGCAAGCAAGTGAAAAGCAAGTGAAAGAAAAGTTGAGATGTTGGCTGAAAGTTAGAAACGAACAAATAGGTTTGGGGAAGTCAATCATGATGATGAGTAACTCGGTACCATTCACATAGCCGGGTGTTTGTGTCTTGCCAAAGTCGGATTGAGTGATATTCCTAACGGGTCATGGTATTTGCATCAAGGGTTTGAGGCATCTCGAGAAATTGACGATTGCTGATCTCCTAGGCTTCGGTTATTGTGCAACTCTGTCCATGCATCCCAAAAAGTAAAGTAAAAAAGTAAATAAGCAAAGCTTATTGGTGGAAGATGTTGAAGTTCAAAGGAAGTGAAGTAAAGATCCTTTTCCCGGATTCTAGCACCACGTTCCTTATATACATCCTACCCTCACACGTTTCTTGACTTCTCTTTTGAAAAGCCCTTGAGACCTCGAGCTTGTTGATTGACTTGGTGGTTTAAACTGGATTATGCATGATTAATTTTGATAATTATGATATATTATGCATTCTATGAATTTTGTGCAAAGATGAACAACTTTCTTATATTTATAAAATGTTTTGATTTTATTTTCCATTAAGCATTCTCTTAGAGTGATCTATGAGTGGAGCACACCATTAAAATGTTTTGAAATACTTTTCATTGATCTTTATGACTTATAATCCATTATATCTTGTACTTAAGATTTGGAACTTGCTTGGGGACAAGCAAGGGACAAGTATGGGATATTTTGATAGCATGAATTATTGTCTATATTTTGGGGCTAGTTTAGACGTTTTATCTTCAATAATCTACATGTTTGGATGTATATTATGTGATTATATTGTCGTTTCATCCACCTTTATGGGAATCGAGGTCTACACCAAGTTTCGTTGTAATCGTAGGTAAAATGGCACGTTTTGGACTAAAATGGAGCTAAAGGAGCTAAGGAATCATTGGAGCTACATTCAGGAGCTTAAAGAGGAGTTCAAGAAGCAAGGAATTAACAAAGAGATTTACTTTGGACCAGATTTGAGAGATTTCACCTTCAGTTGAGGTTCACCTCGGTCAGCTACAGTACCATCTCGACCGAGGTGATCTAGAGGAGCATCCCGACCGAGGCGAACACCTTGGACGCGGCGAGATATATTTTATTCTTGGCTGAGATCTTTTATTTTTGGAAGGAGAGATCTTATATTTTTTGGCTGGATTTCTGGAAGGAAGATCATATATTTTAGGGATTTATTTATGAGAGATAGATATATTTTATTAGGAAAATATCTTTTCAAGATATTTTATCTTTGGAGAGTAATTTTCCTATATAAAGGGTTGGATTTTCCACAAATTCAACCATGCTTATACAAGCCTAAAGGGCTGATAGCATCCAGCAATTGAAGGACTTTTGGAAGGTTGAAGGAAGATTGAAAGAAGAAAGTTGATAGCTTTTATAGCTTTTGTGAAGGGTTTTGTAAGATTCTCTTAGATTCCCTTCTTGTTGACTTGTCTTGTTGGATTATGATCCAAGGAACGCTTATTTGTTAGATATTTGATTCAGTTATTGAAACCTTGTTTTTAAGGTTTTTGTGTTCAAATATTCATTCTCTTCCCATATATTTGATTATTGCTTTCATGATGATGAGTGGCTAATTTCTTTGTGCGATTCTAGGGTGATTGGTTGAAGGTTGTGGGAAAAACAATGATAGAATAATCTTAAATTCCAGTAGGACCCTGAAAGCTCGAGTCTTTATCCTTAACCATAGAACATCTCGTTCAGTCGATGAACATCTCGGCCGGGGTGGAATTCGTCTGACCGAGGTGACCCTTCTGATCCGAAACTAAGAGTTAAGTGTTAGACTTTGCCAAATCCTATTCTTATTACACCTTTCCTGGTTCAATGCAAGCCTAGGATGAGACTTACCCGGTAATTCCTTTGTTTATTTACCTAAGATCATAAGTGTAGGTAATAAAGGTTTATCCTTTATTGGGGTTTGAGTGTGCTTTCATTCTATCTTTGTGAGTTAGCCTGAGACTTACCCGGTAAAGGTTGATTCTATTCCCTTAGTTGGAGTGTTGGTTTGAGATTATAATTCCTTTCCTTAGTGCCTTGTGACTTACCCGGTAATAGGAGCTTTTGGTTTGGAGTTAGTGAGTAGTGAGACTTACCCGGTGATCTATTCCACTTGAAAAACACCTTCCCTTTGCAAAATTTCAGCTTTGTCCACTTATCTTGAGATCTTGAGTTGGAACCACAACTAGATGCTTTAATCCCTAGAATTTGCATATTTCCTTAATTGACTATATTATCATCTTTGATTGTTTTAATCGCTTTTGTGGTTAGTTGCAATATTAACAACCTATACTTGCTTTGTTTCACCTAAGTCCCTGAGATCGACACCCCGGAATTCTTGCTTTTACTATGATTGAGCCGTACATTACGGGTTCGCATCCTTGTTTTAAGCATACATCTTGGGTTATAAATTTAAAGTTTGCACACACCGTTTGGAGCGAACATGTCAGTAGGGTGTAAACCTTCTTCTTGGGCTCTTTGACCGAAGGCGCACATGTGCACTCCTAGTGTCTCATCCCCTAGTCAGCACCTACTGTAAACAGCGGTGCCTCGCCTCAAGGCATCATGTCTTGGATATTCCTCAATGCCGGACATCTCCTTTGCTTCTGTCGGATTTCTCCCTACATATTAGGTAGTGTCTTCTACGTAGATAAGTAGATGTCCGCATCCAAAACTGGATATCCACTCTATCCATGCTAGATCCCTCTATAATTGAGGCTATACCGTCAGTCAACTATTGCCTTCTCACGAGACGTCTTCCCGATAAGGGCGTTGATAACTACATTTGCCCTTCCCATACAAAACTCCGGATTGGAGTCTTTGATCAACTCTAGTCATCTCTTCTGATGGTTACTCAATTGCTTCTGAGGATATACGTACTCAAGACTCTTATGGTCAAAGAAACTCCAGCATGACGCTCCATAAAATGTCCTATCTTAAGAGCGTGCACTACGACGGCTAACTCTAGATCTCTCGTCGGGTAAACATACGTCCTCCACATAAACAAAGACCATTTTTTTTGTTGCATTCAACACATCCCAAGTGCCGCTTGGATGTATCACTATTAACCACAGAGCCCTTAAGAGTCTTGCCCATACGCAAGGGAATTGGAGTAGGTCACTCGCCTCTTCGGCTCTTCTAAACTTTACGGACATGACTTGGACCAACTTGATTGTCGCTGAATCAACCTTGATCCCTGCAGCTGTAACTACATGATATAGTATGCCACCGTAAACATCCCAACTTACTCTTAGATAACTTGAAACATGATTCTCATCCTGCATAACTCGTAACACTGACATCGAGTATATTGCTTTGCTCTTCTCGACTCTGAGAGCACACTAACATATTTCCGATAAACGCCACTGTAACCCAATCCACAAAAATCGTTAAATACCATTGTCAATTCCGTAACCCGTCAAGCGCACTCGTTAGCCCAAATGGTCCCGCTACAACTAGTAGTGGCCATACCGGATCCGAAATTCCGTCTCAAGTATGTCTGGCTCTCTCTCACCCTCAATTGGTGACATCTCAACTTACGTCAATTGTGGAGGAAACTACCTATCCACTATACTAGCGAGTCGTGAATACAAAAAAGGTACTTCTTCTTGTGGTCCAATTTTCGCATCTCTCGACAGTCGATATACGACTTCACCGACTCGTCATTTTTTCCCGCCACAGTACCCGTATGCCCATGGGGAACGCCCAACTTGCAGAGTTGCTATCATCAAGCCTTCATGACTCTTTTGTGTGAGCCTGGAAGGTTGACTCGACTTACCCTCGCACCAACCATTTATCTGTTTCCTTGGAACAGATTACCATGCATCCGCTTTATTTACTTCCATTACGTAGGGCGATAGTTGCAACATACGCCATATTGTTGCTCTTCTAGCTCTCTTTGCACTAATCAACCTTGAAATTCTGATCATTTTCAACTACCCATGGGTCGATCCAATAACTTGGGGAGGCCGCCTAGGGTCGTTATCACTCCCCCCTGGGAGGTTTGTTTACAGTTACTAGTTTTGACTCATTCAACGCTACTTGCTCATAGTATTCGCGCTTCTGTTGATCTACTCCTCATATGTTGACATTGAACCACTGAGGGAGTCCTCCAAGGTATTGTTAGCATTACTCCATGAATCTGCACTCACGGTCATCTTTTTCTATCCGACCATAACTCGTCAATACCAAACCGACATGTGCACATTCTCAATTGTTGCTGGTCAATCTATAGTTTACTTCCTTATAAGATTCTGGAGTCACTCTTCTCATAATTCCGCTGACATTGAGTTTCCTTGTGAGTACCAAATACTCAGTTAATCCATTTATACTTATTTAGTTTGTTTTGCACTCCACACTTCCGGTTCCTTTGAAACTAACTCCATTTTTCGAGTTTAAATGTGCCCTTCATGTGGTATACATAGTTCCTTCAAGCCCTCCATGATAGCTTCTAAGCACATCTTTGTTGTTCCTATGATCTTAATTGTCATCCACTTGTTGTTTCTTAACATTGCTTCTAGGTAGTTTCGATGTTTCAGTTACAAGGCTTCTACCTCCTTTTGACACTTACTCTACCATTTTGGCTCTTGCATCAGGATTTCTTCCAAAGTCCTTGTATCTTTGAAGACGTCAAACCATCACTACGCTTCTGAAATCTACTTTCCGCTTTAAACTCAAGGTAACTCTCCATCCCGTGCGTATTTAGATATTCATATCCGGTCGACATCCTAACTCTTCTGGTCTCCCGTGCCCATACTTGTCTATGAGGCATCCACCTCGATTGTAATGTCCTCTACCAAGCGTGGTTATACTTTGACTTGTTTAATTCGTATTCCACCATTGCCGACTCCAGTCTGTGTGTTTGTCAGTCATTCCATGCTTCTCCGGGTTCCATCTATCGGCTTCATACCGCAAGATTCCTTGTACGACTTTCTATCACCTCCATTTGAGTTGACTATAGAATTCCTTGCTCATCTGATTGTTCTTCCTTGTTGAAATCCACTTATAGTCTTTCCTTCTTGTCCACCCATCCCCGGGATGTTGTAGAAATTCTCAAGAAGTCCGCTAGAACATATACTACTCGAGGTCTAAGTCCGCTACTTGTATTGAAACTTTTTCCAAGTCTACTATCGTTTACCATGCGGTGATGACTGCAACATGATAACTCAACTAAAGGATATAAAATATCCCTTTAGGTCACTAACATGTTATATATATATATATATATAGAGAGAGAGAGAGAGAGGTTGTCTCACATGTAAACAACTCTTACCATGTAAAATGAGAAAAATTGTATTCGTTAGATCGTTAAATAGATGGTTAAGATTAGGCGATATTAAAGGGAAAAAAATCGTGTGATTAGTGGAATAAATATTCGCCGGACCTGATTCATATATTCGGTGGTATAGTCACATATATTCGGCGGTATAGTCACATATATTCGGTGTTTACATGTTCACATGCTAAGAGTTGTTTACATATGAGTCAGGACATATATAGGCTTTTGTTCAGGTACGGTTCAATTAATGCGGTACGGTCGTACGGCCGACATGTGTCCCGGAAAAAAAAAATCTTTTTTTTTTTAGAAACAAATTTTTTTTTTCAGAAACGAATAAAAATTTGTTTGAACTACCATGTTATAATTTATGCACTATTCTCCTATAAACTTTGAATTATTCTCATATAATCCATGAACTATTACTTTTTAATATATTTTATCAAATTATTCATAAATTAATCGTTTATATGTTATGAACTATTCAATTGTAATTCATGAACTATCATTTTATAAGTTATGCACTATCCTTTATAAATTTTGCACTTTGAACTATTCTATTATAATTCATGAACTATCTCATAATAAGTTTTGAACTATTACTTTCACTCCTTTATAAATTTTGCACTTTAAACTATTCTATTATAATTCATGAACTATCCCATAATAAGTTTTAAACTATTACTTTCACTCCTTTATAAATTTTGCACTATGAACTATTCTAATATAATTCATGAACTATCCTTTTAGAAGTGATGAACTATTCCTTAATAAGTTTTGAACTATTACTTTAATTTCTTTATAAATTTTGCACTATGAACTATTCTATTATAATTCATGAACTATCCTTTTATAAGTTATGAGCTATTCCATAATAAGTTTTGAACTATTACTTTTACTCGTTTTAAAAAAAAAAAAGAAAACTCGTTCAGAAAGAAAAAAAATTTTCTTTTTTTTTCAGGACACGTGTCGGCCGTACGGTCGGCCGCACGGCCGTACCGGAATAATGTGCCTTACTTGAACAACACCCTATATATATATAATTATATAATTATATAATAAACATCAGTACACAGCTATAGGTCCATATAATATCATCTTAGAATACTAAGATGTACAAATCCACGGAGATCGATGGTGGTCCGACGTATTACTATCCTAACAACCCGACTATGCGCATGCTTAAAAGCAAAAATTCATTTTGAAATTCTTTGACCCCTTTCGGATTCTAGTTATTTTCTACATCCGGTCTTTCAGAAGATTCCAAGTGCCATTATTTCCAACCTTCCTATGATACCATTTTGTAACACTCCAAATTCTCGGAACTCGGAGAGCTACTAGTTAGGACCTCACAATGGCTACCGACCTCAATTTTGACAACAACATTACTAGATCTTACAACAAGGAACAAACGTAGTAAAACAAATTAAAATCCATTAAGGTTAAAATGAGGAATGTATACATGGGTCAACCTTACAAAATATAAACATAACATAGTGCATGTAGAAACGGAAAGACCCTCCTATCCCATCTAAATGAGTACGTGGACCTGACTGATCATCCACTCCAGATCTCTCTACAACTCTTAACCTGCAAGACATCTACAACGGCGGATAAACCTAACAGCTAACATTCCATATATCAAGATAACGATAATAGCACATACACACATAAGGTAACATAAAACACTTAGCATACTCGCACGACATCCGGTTATTATCTTTCATTAGGTGATTCACTTTACTAATTCAACTTATTTTCTGACATGAGATGTAACACCCCAAATCCGCGACTCCGAGTGCCACAGGGCTAGGATCTCACAGTGAATCTTGACCCAAGGCTGACAACAAGTTCACAAGATCTTACAACAAGGCACAAATAGATATAAAACCAAATACATAAAACAGTATAAA
This sequence comes from Fagopyrum homotropicum, assembly GCA_033239125.1. NCBI lineage: Eukaryota > Viridiplantae > Streptophyta > Magnoliopsida > Caryophyllales > Polygonaceae > Fagopyrum > Fagopyrum homotropicum. Next base: position 68,237,015 of record BSWB01000006.1, on the reverse strand, counting down.
TATACATCAAAAGGTTTAGAACATCACAACCGAATACAAAACAGCAAACACATATCCATAAATATACAAAACACCCAAAACCCTCGCACAACCTAGTGTACGGAAGCCCTCAGCCGATCACCCATCTGGCTCACTCTGCAGTCCTCCTATCCTGTAGAAGATCTACAACACGGTATAAAACCATTAGCTAACAAAATATGAATAAGAATGAAAGCAATAGCACATACATCACCTCAACATATCACAATACCCAATGTCAAACACACAATCGTTTATTATCTTCAATTATGTTATTCCATTGCTAATTCAACTTCTTTTTTGGCACGAGAAGTCTTAAGAACCTCGCCGATGTCCCCTTTCACACAAGTTTTGCATGGGGATTTACCTCCACCATGGAGTACCGGTTTCAAAGCACCTTCTCCACTCTCGGCGACCTTTGACACGTGGTCACAAGCCGGTATAATACACTTGAGCCTTTTAATATACATATGTGGTCATCCTAGTCCGGTTTAGGTTATAAATGCAACAATCATATGCACACAAACACCACCATCACAATCACTCAAATCCACAACTGCTCGCTAAGTAAGTCCAATAGGCTTATCTGATATCAACGTAACATGTACCGCGTCGCAGCTTCCCCTCGAGGAAATGATCAGCGTCTGCATCAGAAAGGCACACACAATATCAATCATTGTCTAGTTTAGGAGACTCGTCTCCTACACCCCATAACCATAACCAAACTACAACTCGAATCTAAACCTTGATACCTAAACATATTCATAAATGCCTAAGGCATTACTTCAACATATACGTCACCATACTCATCACACACCACACTAGCCTAGCTACACTCTCAAGCCAAGGTCAAAGGAAAGGAAAGATGCATACCAATGTTGGTATGTCATTGACACGCACCTGCGAAAGCAAAAATATGATGGGGCGGCGAGACACCGCAAGGGCGGTGACACTCGGCCGCAGGGGCAGCGATACAGGTGCAACCGCAGGGGCGGCACTGTCACGGCGCGAGAGAGACTACACAAAAGAGGGTGATTCTCTGCTTTATCTTTTCTCCTCCTCTCAATTCTCTTCACTTCCCCAAAGGTAGTCAATATACATACATATGATCATCATAAACGTCCAGGAAAGATCAACACAAGCATTGCTTGTGGGAATTCCTAACCTAAGGAAGAAGAAAGAAAGAAAAAAGAAGGTAAGGAGAAGGAAGGGAATGAGAAGCTTACTACTGCAAACTCTGGAAAGGAAGAACCTCACAACTGCCTATCCACAGCACAACAACACAACAACCTCAACATCTCAGCATTATCATCATCAAAGCTTCAACACAACACTTTCAAAGATTAACTCTAGCAAGGAGATTAAAGAAGAACCAAGGAAAGAAGAGAACGTGGGAGCTGAAGCTGAAGATTGGAAACCCTCATTTGAAGAGAAGGAAAGAAGCTTAAGGAAGAAGGAAAAGGTAAAAGCACGGGTCAAAGGGTCAAAAAAACGGTTGAGGCCGCCTAAGCCGCAGGGCGGGTCCTCAGTACCGCGGGGGCGGTGCCGCACCTGCAGCCAAGTTGTGGCAGGGGTGATGTCCCTATAATGACTAAGGCTCTTACATTAGATTCCCCTAAAAAGAAGTTTCGTCCCGAAACTTGAACAATTCTCAAATCCTCTCGGACCCTTACGCCGAGGTATACAACTCTCTCTATCAGAGGTATCACATCTCCGCTCAAAAGGTTACAACCTATGAGATTCTATAACCTCAAAACACAACATGCAGGAATCATCTACTCTAGCAACACGATCATAACATTGACCAAGGCATAGAGGAAAACCATCTCTAGCCAACCTATAACCACATCAAAATGGCATGGAGGAAAACCATCTCCAGCCAAACCGTATACATAACGCAGGGTGTGGAGGAAAACCGTCTCCACTCAACTATGTCCATAAACATTAGCATGGAGGAATAACCGTCTCTAGCTAAACCCTAAACACAACACAATAGCATGGAGGAAGAACCATCTCCAGCTATAAACACAACTCGTGCTAGTAAAACAAGATCTAATAAGATCATATGCACACATCACAGGTAGCACGAAAGCACATCATATCACATAAAAACATAACATAATACTCACCAAGATAATACTAAGATATACTCGTGGATCCTACAGGTACATCTATCTCGGCATAAAACTCTTGATAGTTCCTCTAGATACTATCCTCTATCTCCCAGGTAGCCTCATCAGGTCCTCGTCTAGACTACTGTATCCTCAACATAGGAATGTCCTTTAAACGCATGCGTCTCACACCTCGCTCTAGGACTGCAACTGGGTGCTCCACAAAAGTGTGGTCCGGCTCAAACACTAAGTCATGATAAATGACAATGTGTCTCGGATCTAGTATGTACTCCCTCAGCTGAGAAACATGAAACAGGGTGAACACCCTCTAACCTCGGTGGTAAAGCCAATATGTTCGCTGCTCTCCCAACTCTATCCAATATCTCAAAGGGACTAACATACTGGGGACTCAGCTTCCCTTTATGCCAAAACGTCTGACGCCTCGCCTCGGAGATACTCTCAGCCAAACATGAGCTCCAATCATGAACTCTAGAGGCCGACGCCTCTTGTCTACATATGACTTCTAGCGACTCAGTTCAGCCAGCATCCTCTCTCTGATAGCGCTATTCGTGTAATATCATCCTGAATCTTCTCAGGAGCTATACCACTGACACTGGTAGGCTCATCCCAACATAACGGTGTACGACAACTGTGTCCATACAATGCCTCATATGGGGCCATCCCAATCGATGCATGCCAGCTGTTGTTGTACGAGAACTCAGCCAATGGGAGGTGATCTGACCATCCATGTCCCCAGTCCAACACACGAGCTCGCAGCATATCCTCTAGCGTCTGAATTGTCCTCTTTGACTGCCCATCTATCTGAGGATGAAACGTAGTCGTGAAGTGCAAACTCGCACCCAAGGCAGTCTGAAACTGCTTTCGAAACCTCGATGTAAATCGTCCGTCTCGATTTGAGACGATCATCCTGGGCATACCATGGAGTCTCACTATCTGTCTAGTGAACTCCTCATCTAATTTGCTCACTGGCCACATTTCCATGATAAGGATGAAATTTACAAGGTTCGTCATTTGTCAACCACAACCCAGATTGCATCAAATCTCCTACTCGGCCTCCATCTTGTCATGAAGTCCATGGAGATATCCTCCCACTTCCACTACGGTACTGGTAGTGGGTGGAGCTCTCCTCCTGGTCTGTAATGCTCTATCTTGACCTGCTGGCAGGTCGCACAATGAGCCATAAACTTGGGTACATCATACTTCAGCCCTCCCCACCAGTAGGAACGTCTCCAATCTTCATACATCTTACTCACACCTGGGTGTATGGAGTAAGGTGTAGAGTGAGCATCCCATAAAACCCTCTGTCTCAGCTCCACATCAGTGCAGGTACACACAAGCGATCGCATTGTCTCATCACTCCATGTGCTCCTATAGAGAACTGCGGGGCCTCACCACGAGACATCCTATCTCGTATCCTCCTTAACTTCGGGCAGGTCTCCCTTTTTTGTTGGATCTCGCCTAACAGATCAGATAGAACCTCTAAGGTATACAACTAGGCATCCTCATCACGAAATTGAATGTCCATCTATAGCCCTGCTGGATCTCTTTGCAACTGAGGCTGAACAGTCAGTCACCCAATCGCCTTCTCTCGAGGCGTCTTCCTACTAAGGGCATCGGCGACAACGTTCGCCTTCCCTGGATGGTACAAAATCTCAAGGTCAAAATTCTTGATCATCTAAAGCCATCCACGCTGGCGGTTATTCAATTCCCGCTACTTGAAAACATACTTCAGACTCTTATGGTGTGTGAAGATCTGGCATATCGCACCATACAAGTAATGTCTCCAAATCTTCAATGCATGAACTACCAATGCCAACTCCAAATCATGAGTCGGGTAGTTCTCCTCATATATCTTCAACTGTCTAGACGCATAGGCAATCACTCTACCACACTGCATCAGATGACATCCTAAGCCCAGCTTGGATGCGTCACTATAGACAACAAAGTCCTCTGTGCCCTCCAGCTGCACTAAGATGGGAGCGGAAGTCAGACATCTCTTCAGCCCCTCAAAACTCTGAGTACACGGCTTGGACCATACAAACCGGGTAGTCGTCCTCAACAGACTGGTAAGTAGACGGGCAATCACAGAGAATCCCTCCACAAACCGACGGTAATAACTGGCTAGGCCAAGAAAGTTGCGTACTTCCTTGACGTTCGTCGGTGTCGTCCACGTTGCTACAAACTCCATCTTCGCCGGATCAACCTTGATCCCTTCGGCGGAAGCAACATGACCTAGAAATGCTACCTCTACTATCCAGAATTCACACTTAGAGAACTTGGCATACAGTTCTCTATCTCGCAAAACTCACAACACTGTCCTTAGATGTCTTACATGTTCCTCTCTACTACGAGAGTACACCAAGATATCGTCTATGAAGACCGCCACAAGCTGATCCAGGAAGTCGAAGAATATGCCATTCATCAACTCCATAAAGATGGCGGGCGCTTTCGTGAGCCCGAATGGTATCACTACAAACTGATACTGGCCATACCGAGTCCGAAATGCCGTCTTATGCACATCTTGCTCTCTCACCCTCAGTTGGTGATATTCCGAGCGCAAGCCGATCCTGGAGAACACAATCGCTCCCTGAAGCTGATCTAACAAGTCATCGATACGAGGCAAAGGATACTTGTTTTTTATGGTCACCTTGTTAAACTCTCTATAGTCGATGCACAATCTTAATAATCCGTCTGTAACACCCCGAATTCTCAAAACTCGGGACATTACTAGTTAGGACCTCACAATGGGTCCCGACTCAGTTTGACAACAATATTACTAGGATCTTGCAACAAGACACAAATAAGAAAAACCGAAATTCATAAAATATATTTGTAAAAGGATGAATGCAACACTGTCTAGCAGCCTAAAGTACTTAAACAAAAGAAAAGAACACTGTCTTAACCAAAAGAAAGAAAAGACAAACACAACCCCCAACCCCCACTCTAAGGAGTACGGAGACCCGGCTGACCACTACTTCCGGATCACTCAGCTGCTGGTCTAACCTGCGGTAAATCTAAAACACAACAAGAGGAACCGTTAGCTAGTTATCTAAATATTAGCAGAATCATAGTAGCACACACACACACATAAAATATAAACACCCAACATGCTTTCAAACAAGTCCGTTTTATTATCTTGAATTAAGTTACTCTTTCACACTAATGATACTTATTTTGTGACACGAGGGATTCCCAAACCTCGCCTCCGCCCCCGTGTAACCATCAGGAATGGATCCGATGCATCTCACCTTGTACCTGCCTGGTCTGGGTATAGAGAACCTCCCAGTCTCCTGTCAGAGCTGGGTAGTGATGTCACGGCCCGTTATACATACACTTGGGCCCTAAACATAATAATAACAGTCGTCCTAGCAAGTTATTATTATTAAAACACGCACATAGCACACACAACCACTATCACTCAACTAATATCCAGAAACTGGCTAAGTAAGTCGCAAGGACTTACTTGAGTCAAAACACACTCTAACACGTCTCAACACAATCCGTACTCGTGATAACTCAAACGCCTGTCAAATAAGGCATGTGGATCAGAATCACATCTAGATGTCCAACCTCATGCGAAGGAATTACGGAAAAAGCTCTCTTACGGTAAAAGACCATTTTACCCTTAATGTCGGAAATTCTCAAAGTTTATTCTTGAATTCTACTAATTTCTTTCTTATCTTGTTTTCCATAGATTATGTCTCTCGGGTAGCTACTTATAGGTTATAAGGTCAAACTCGAGACAACTCGAAGAAGGACAACATTCCTTCTCTCCGGTTACCAATTACGCTACTACAAATATTATACCGTCAGCATGTTTTAACCTTTCTCCTCAACTCATTTATTTTACATAGTTTCTTAACTCCCAACTCGTACTTATGTATTAACTCATATAGTTATATAATCTACATTTATGCTTGTAATTATATTCTTATATATAAAAAAAAAAAAGAAGATACATTTCTATTAATTCTATGCTTTTATTTAGTTTATTCATACACTCACTTATACCTCTATATACATATATTCGTATTATTGTGCATTTAAGTATTTATATATATATAAGTATATATCTCTACTGCGGTACCTCACTCTAATGTCTAATATATATGTATATATATACATCCGTACACAACTCTTCTCTTTCCACCTCCATGTTAAAGTATATATACATATACTATCATATTACCACATTTCACATTACAGATGTATATATCTCCAACTTATACATTTATATATATATCCGTATCACTGTACATCTACATATTTTATTTTCCATCTTGTACGGGTATAGGTACACTTACGTCATGAGTATATATTCTTATGGTTCTTTATATATATAAATCCTGAAATCCCGACTTATTTATATATATATTTATATCTCCTTTATATTTTACTCACCTTTATTATTTTTACAAAGCATTGTAGTGCAAAAATATATACACTTATACACATGTGTCTATCTCTCTCGTTCATACTAATATACTCACAACAATCAAGGTCCTTCTACATCAGCAAACCCGGCCTCAAAACGTACATACCGTCCTAACCCAAACCCCTTTCTGCTACACCCTAACGTTGACAGTAACCCAATTACTGCATAACTCAGATACAACAAAGAGAGAGGGATAAGACAGTGAGGTAGAGGGGCTCACTTCCGCCGGATAAGACGAGTCACTGTACGTCTTAGGCAGCCAACCGCAATCCTCGCTTGACCTGCTCATCGATCCAGTACCGGGCTCTTGCTGGGCGGTCCACTATTGCAAGGGAGGAGGGCGCTGCTGGTATCGAAAGCCACGGGATTCAGCGGAGGAAGGAGTAAAACGGTTTAGAGAAATTGACGGAGGGGCTGTACCTTCGTGACGGTTCCGCCTGGGCTCAAGGCGGCGGCGCTCCGGCTGCAGGGAGGGACGGAATAACGGCATCGGCTGCCGGAGGCTGTAGATCGAACGCTGCACAGGAGGTTTAGTGGTGCTGAAGTCGGGAAAGGAGGTTGCGAGGAGGAAGAAAGCGGCAGCTTACCAGGTGTTCCGGCGGTGTCTGGCGGTCGACTGAAGGCGGTGTGGTGGCTCCGTGGCGGCTGCAGTCGCCGGCGACGAGGAAGGTAGACGAGGCGCGTGGCGGCGGCGTATTCGGATGAGGCGGAAGAGCTGTTGGTTACGCTCTTCAGAAGGTAGGGGAAAGCGGCAGCAGCAGCAGCGTAAGTTAGAGTTAGGGTTAGATTAGGTTAATTAAATAATTAGTTTAGGGTTAGGATTAGTTTAATGATATGGCTGATGGGCTGATAAGATATGTGGGCTTGTTAGTGGGCCAATCGGCCTGCTCTCTCATTAGAACGGAATAGGAACTCGTTACTCGCCCGGATTTCTGGTTAGGTGCGGGAATTTATATAATACGGAATTATATCCCGTATTATATAAATTATTATTAATATTATAAAAAAAAATTTATTATTATTTTATTTTAAGGTGCGTAAACTATTTCCAGTTGCAAAGTTTCATCATTTTATGTGACTTAAGGTCACATAAAATGATAGAACTTAAAACTCGTTTTAATTGTTTATTTAATCATTTATTTAAGATTGACGTATCGGAATTCGGTTAAATTCGGGTTTAACGGAAATTTAAAAAATTTCGGTTATTACATCAGTGCCCCCTTAAAAGAAGTTTCGTCCCGAAACTTAGAATAATATACCTAAACACACGACTTTCTTGATATCTTTTAGTTTCCTAACAATTTCGTTTTCTACCATGCAACTAGTCAAACCTCATAATCAGACATGCATCACATAAAACGTAATCACTCAAATCAATATAAAACCTGAAAGGTCAAACAACACAACATCCGAGTACTAACTCGTCAAAACAGGAGTAACCTCTAACCCCGCAAAGAACTCGGGATAACTACGTCTAATACTCTCCTCTATCTCCCAGGTAGCCTCATCAGCTCCTCGTCTAGACCACTGGAACTCTACAAAAGTATCAACCGGCTAAATTTTCTGATCTTCATAGTTGATGACGTATCTCGGATTCGGTAGGTACTTTCTCACGGTTTGGTTTTCTAAACTTACCTCCAGCTCTGTTGATGACTCTACCAAACCATAAAAACTTTTTCCTTTCGAAAGTTCCCGACCATCGATTATGAAATAATGATCTTAAACTTCTGTCGCCTAATGCTCTTTGTAATACAAACCGCTTGACCCGGTTTCTCAATGTGACCTTATCGGATCATTCCTCATTTAAATTTTTTTTTTCTTTTTTTTTTTTCCACCTACTTCTTGTCAAGCTTTAAAATTTATATAACTCCAAACAAATCACACACCCAAGTGGACTTTTTCATATAGATCACTAATTCCTTATTGAAATCAGAGTTAACCTAACATTGATTTTCTTCATCTGTGGTTTATGGGCCTACCACGCTTTTGGTGTAACACCCATTAGTCACAATGGCGTCTTTCTAAGGGTCAACATGATTTACCCAACTCCCGCCTATACTTTTCTTCTACTACTAACAAGATCCTCCTCAAACAGATCCTTACTCTCTTACTCACCCGTAGACTGTTCTTAACCAACTAGTAAGCAACCTCTAACCGATTCTCTCTATATCTTTAGATCACCCCAGAAAGTTGTCGTTGCCTACTTGGGGATTCCTCCAAGTCATCGGTAAGATGTCAGTCACTCTATAACTAACTTAACTCAATATTCCGGACCTGCTCTTCTCATACCTATACTGGCGTTAAATTCTTGGTGAGCATCATCTGCTCGATTAATCCTTTCATGCTTCACTAATTCGTTTTCTATTCCACACTTCTGTTTCCTTAGGCTAACTCTACTTCTCGAGCTCAACTGGGTCATTCATCTTGACCTAAAGGGTCATTCCAAGTCTTCAACGATAGCTGGTAAGTGTCGTTGTAGTTTTGATGATTTTAGTTATCATCCCCTTGCAGTTCCCCTTGCACGGACCGTCGGTTTTGATGACTTAGGTCCCGTGATAATTGGGGTTACCTTGGACTTTCGAGTCCGCCAAGGCCGTCCTTATATATACATTCCTTCGCTGGTGTTACCGGCAACATTGCCTTCATGATACTCCGTTGTTTTCCGCTACAGGGCTTCAACTCTTTGATACCGACATTGCGATTTCTTTCAAATTCCTATATTTTTGAGGAGGTTAAAACCTCTCCACGCTTGTAAAGTCTACATTTGCATCTACACTCCATTGTAGGTATCCCTTCCATGCACCTTAGACCCTCATATCCGGGTCGACATTTTATCTCTTTTGGCCTTACAAGCTTTTCTTGTGAACTATTTTGCTAGGTCACTCGTCTTATACATTTTTCTTCTATGCATCGGTCTCTAACTGTCTGTTGATCATTACTACCCATTCTGTGTTGGAACTTCAAATGCTTTGTACTCTTGCATAGATTTCCTAAGGACATCCTCATCTCAAAACTTTATTTAAAATTTATCATAACCCGCAATTTTGATACATGTCTTTCCTTCTCACTGGATAAGTTATACACTTGGTTTACACTAAATCAATCATAGTGTCATCAGTCCGTTGGTATGATTGTTATTAAACATCCAATGGTACCATTTGTATACAACACATTAGGTGCGTATGATTTTCCCACCAATCAAATTTCTCGCATCGCATTTATTATGTCTTCCTTATACTCATGTCGCTTTACCTTCTTTGATATTTACACCTCGTAACATAGTTAAATCCCTTTGAGTTTTCTCGTACACACTTTACAACTGCGTTGGTTGGTCTTATTACTTTCCTCAACTCTTAGGTCATCCGTCCAGCTGAATTTTCCATGGAGTACCTCCATTTCTCCTTAAATAACAGTCTTTAGTCCTTTCGGTAACCATCTTATTGGTGTGATACCGGATCCATATAACAACCTTTAGTCTTTCACTTTTACTCCTTCTCATGTCTGTTTTAGTCGACTTGTAGATTCTATCTACAATCACCTCACACTCGACCACACATTTCACCATGGCTTTATATCATACTCCTTATGTTTGTGCCGCCTCGGAATTTCCAATAATTCTGTGTCACATCTTAAATCACAAGGGTTTTCCCTGTCAATCTAGACAGTCTGACCCTACTTTTTCTCGAAGGAGCACCATCAGTCTTACTTGTGTGGAATGCTAAGACATAGGACATGTTTCCAATCATCTACTTCCTCTTAATCTTCTAGTTCTTATTACAGGGATCCCTTCATTCTAACTCTGATATGTATCTTTCGTAGTCAGTAGTAAGTAACTACTTCCAACAATTCCCTTTTCACCATTACTATCATCAAGGGTCATTACCGACCGTCAAGAGTTGCTCTTAAATTTCTTTATTAAAGTTATCATATTGGACTCATTTAACGTTACCATCCAGGCTACTAGTACTTGTATTGATTTAACTTCACCATTTTTGTCGTGGATCTCCGAAAGAAATTCACTAGATGTCGATAAAATTCTTTTATAACCTTGTGGTTATTCTTCTTATCGGTTAACTAACCATCACTAGTTAACCCGCACATGTAACTTTTAAGTTGTCCAAGTAGGATGTAGTTGACCTTCTACAACATCATAGACTTACTTTTTTTTTTTTTTTTTTTTTTTGAGGCGTGATATACTTGGTGAAATATATCTCCTCCAGTCTCTCTATTTATTCTTCTTTAGCTCCTCCTACAATCTACACTTTTGTAAGATTGTTATACTCTTACGAGTCCAGTTGTATCATTCTTCTCCCTTGGGTGTTGCTTGTAATGCTGCCTTTACAGAAGCTGGTTATTGTTGTATCCCGGTCTATGTCGGAATTCTCCTGTTTCTACGAGATCACTCCACTTCTACGTTGGTGAAATCCACCTTTCCCTTTCTAGCAATGCGTAAGCTTCCAAGTTGCAGCTCTTTAATTCTTTCTATTTGGATGGATAATGTATCTCGTGTTGACTTTCATATTCTTGACTGTCTCGGTTATCAATCTGGATTGTGGTGGCAATTAGCTTGTTGAGAGTGATCATATTTCGCCTTGCTTTTGGCATCAACTTTCACTTCCTAGTCTGTCAGTGAGCTTAAATTTTATGTCCCTTTTCTTGATCGCTACTATATCTCCCTTTTGGCTTTCATGTGCATGGCAAATTTTTCGACATCATCCTCTTTGTTTGTGAAGTCACTTTACACAACTTGAAAGAGCCTCTCCGTTGTCTTTCTCAATTCCCTAGTTGGCGATCATCACTTGCTTCTCCGGAACTACTCTCTTGTATATCCTTCATTTGATCCCGTTGAGTTGATTCGGGATTCTCTTCTTGTCATCGTAATTGGTGTTGTCTTTGAGTATTCACTTTTCCGTCTCGACGTTCCTCAACAAGCTCGAAGGAGTTGTCCGACGTTCGTCTACCCAAATGCACATAAGATGTGCATACTAATCTTCACATTGACACCCTTCAAAAACTACTTAGATGTGTCCAAGGGGTGAGAAACTCATTATGTTATCTCCGTTAAGGACATAACATAACTACAATTTCTACTAATCTTCGGCATATACCTATCTATATAACATATCTCTATAAACAAGCTAAAAGTCCAACTACAGTAAAACCTAAAGTCCATACTAAGCAAACTGAGATCCGCGTTAGTAGTGGTGGTCAGCCGTACTTTTCTATTCCCAACCAGACTATGCATGCATTTAAAAACCAAAATTCTCTTTTTAAAACTCAGACCCCTTTTCGGGTTCTGCTTAAAACTTATTCGGTCTTTCAGAAGATTTCAAGTGCCATTGTTGCCAACCTAGAGCTCTGATACCATGTTGTAACACCCCGAATTCTCAGAACTCGGGACATTACTGGTTAGGACCTCACAATGGGTCCCGACTCAGTTTGACAACAATATTACTAGGATCTTGCAACAAGACACAAATAAGAAAAACCGAAATTCATAAAATATATTTGTAAAAGGATGAATGCAACACTGTCTAGCAGCCTAAAGTACTTAAACAAAAGAAAAGAACACTGTCTTAACCAAAAGAAAGAAAAGACAAACACAACCCCCAACCCCCACTCTAAGGAGTACGGAGACCCGGCTGACCACTACTTCCGGATCACTCAGCTGCTGGTCTAACCTGCGGTAAATCTAAAACACAACAAGAGGAACCGTTAGCTAGTTATCTAAATATTAGCAGAATCATAGTAGCGCACACACACACATAAAATATAAACACCCAACATGCTTTCAAACAAGTCCGTTTTATTATCTTGAATTAAGTTACTCTTTCACGCTAATGATACTTATTTTGTGACACGAGGGATTCCCAAACCTCGCCTCCGCCCCCGTGTAACCATCAGGAATGGATCCGATGCATCTCACCTTGTACCTGCCTGGTCTGGGTATAGAGAACCTCCCAGTCTCCTGTCAGAGCTGGGCAGTGATGTCACGGCCCGTTATACATACACTTGGGCCCTAAACATAATAATAACAGTCGTCCTAGCAAGTTATTATTATTAAAACACGCACATAGCACACACAACCACTATCACTCAACTAATATCCAGAAACTGGCTAAGTAAGTCGCAAGGACTTACCTGAGTCAAAACACACTCTAACACGTCTCAACACAATCCGTACTCGTGATAACTCAAACGCCTGTCAAATAAGGCATGTGGATCAGAATCACATCTAGATGTCCAACCTCATGCGAAGGAATTACGGAAAAAGCTCTCTTACGGTAAAAGACCATTTTACCCTTAATGTCGGAAATTCTCAAAGTTTATTCTTGAATTCTACTAATTTCTTTCTTATCTTGTTTTCCATAGATTATGTCTCTCGGGTAGCTACTTATAGGTTATAAGGTCAAACTCGAGACAACTCGAAGAAGGACAACATTCCTTCTCTCCGGTTACCAATTACGCTACTACAAATATTATACCGTCAGCATGTTTTAACCTTTCTCCTCAACTCATTTATTTTACATAGTTTCTTAACTCCCAACTCGTACTTATGTATTAACTCATATAGTTATATAATCTACATTTATGCTTGTAATTATATTCTTATATATAAAAAAAAAGAAGAAGATACATTTCTATTAATTCTATGCTTTTATTTAGTTTATTCATACACTCACTTATACCTCTATATACATATATTCGTATTATTGTGCATTTAAGTATTTATATATATATAAGTATATATCTCTACTGCGGTACCTCACTCTAATGTCTAATATATATGTATATATATACATCCGTACACAACTCTTCTCTTTCCACCTCCATGTTAAAGTATATATACATATACTATCATATTACCACATTTCACATTACAGATGTATATATCTCCAACTTATACATTTATATATATATCCGTATCACTGTACATCTACATATTTTATTTTCCATCTTGTACGGGTATAGGTACACTTACGTCATGAGTATATATTCTTATGGTTCTTTATATATATAAATCCTGAAATCCCGACTTATTTATATATATATTTATATCTCCTTTATATTTTACTCACCTTTATTATTTTTACAAAGCATTGTAGTGCAAAAATATATACACTTATACACATGTGTCTATCTCTCTCGTTCATACTAATATACTCACAACAATCAAGGTCCTTCTACATCAGCAAACCCGGCCTCAAAACGTACATACCGTCCTAACCCAAACCCCTTTCTGCTACACCCTAACGTTGACAGTAACCCAATTACTGCATAACTCAGATACAACAAAGAGAGAGGGATAAGACAGTGAGGTAGAGGGGCTCACTTCCGCCGGATAAGACGAGTCACTGTACGTCTTAGGCAGCCAACCGCAATCCTCGCTTGACCTGCTCGTCGATCCAGTACCGGGCTCTTGCTGGGCGGTCCACTATTGCAAGGGAGGAGGGCGCTGCTGGTATCGAAAGCCACGGGATTCAGCGGAGGAAGGAGTAAAACGGTTTAGAGAAATTGACGGAGGGGTTGTACCTTCGTGACGGTTCCGCCTGGGCTCAAGGCGGCGGCGCTCCGGCTGCAGGGAGGGACGGAATAACGGCATCGGCTGCCGGAGGCTGTAGATCGAACGCTGCACAGGAGGTTTAGTGGTGCTGAAGTCGGGAAAGGAGGTTGCGAGGAGGAAGAAAGCGGCAGCTTACCAGGTGTTCCGGCGGTGTCTGGCGGTCGACTGAAGGCGGTGTGGTGGCTCCGTGGCGGCTGCAGTCGCCGGCGACGAGGAAGGTAGACGAGGCGCGTGGCGGCGGCGTATTCGGATGAGGCGGAAGAGCTGTTGGTTACGCTCTTCAGAAGGTAGGGGAAAGCGGCAGCAGCAGCAGCGTAAGTTAGAGTTAGGGTTAGATTAGGTTAATTAAATAATTAGTTTAGGGTTAGGATTAGTTTAATGATATGGCTGATGGGCTGATAAGATATGTGGGCTTGTTAGTGGGCCAATCGGCCTGCTCTCTCATTAGAACGGAATAGGAACTCGTTACTCGCCCGGATTTCTGGTTAGGTGCGGGAATTTATATAATACGGAATTATATCCCGTATTATATAAATTATTATTAATATTATAAAAAAAAATTTATTATTATTTTATTTTAAGGTGCGTAAACTATTTCCAGTTGCAAAGTTTCATCATTTTATGTGACTTAAGGTCACATAAAATGATAGAACTTAAAACTCGTTTTAATTGTTTATTTAATCATTTATTTAAGATTGACGTATCGGAATTCGGTTAAATTCGGGTTTAACGGAAATTTAAAAAATTTCGGTTATTACACCGTCCTTCTTCCGTCCGAAGAGGACAGGTGCTCCCCACGGGGATACGCTAGGACGGATGAAGCCTTTCTCAACCAACTCCTCGAGTTGCTTCTTCAGCTCTAACAACTCGATAGACAACATACGGTATGGGGCCTTCGAGATCGGTCCCGTATCAGGCTTCAACTCGATGCCGAAATCTACACTCCTCTGAGACGGTAAACTAGACGGCTTAACAAACACATCTGTAAACTCGCTAACAACAAGAATGTCCTCTAACGATGGACTCTTGATCTCCTTCATCCCATAACACTAGAAGGCATCACATCTCTATGCTATCAACCTCGTTGCTCGTACTGTGCTAATAACCATGCCCGACTTTCCAAGTCCCAACCTCGAAAAATCTCAATCTGACCTGACTCGGTAGAGACCGTCATGGTCCTCCTACTTACATCTAACACAACATGATGTCTATCCATCCAATCCATACCCAGAATGACTTCTTCGCGCACGAGCGGCATGACAAAGAAGTCCACTAACAAATCGCGGTTTCCCAAATGTATAGGACAACTGTGTACCTCTCGGGTACCTTTTACCTGACCCCATCTGGTAACCCTATCGCAAAAGGTCTACCCTCTACCGTATCTAACGTCATTCTATCAACGCATGCATCGGAAATGAAAGAGTGCATAGCACCCGTATCAAACCAAACTCTAACAGGTAAACCATTAATCAGAATGGTAATTGTAGTAGTTGGCGCTAGCGGCTCCTCAACTCAAAAACTCTACCTCTGGCTCCCCTAGTATCAGTGGTACCTCCATCTCGACCTTTGCCTCTACTCGATCCTGGAGCAGAACCTTGAGTAGCAAGATGATTCGGGACTCTTCGATGTACCTATGTCTGGTACTAGGGCGGTCTTTGCCAACCTCCTGCTGCACTAGCAGGGGAAGAACCCTACTGTGATGATGTCTTTCCCTGACAGCAGAATATATCCCGATGTTCTGGCTTCTCGTAAGAGAAGCATGTCAGTGGTGCTCTCGGGCAGTCAACTCTCACATGCCCTATCCCTCTGTAGTTGTAACACTGCCGGCCTCTCTTAGAAGTTTGTGCAGAAACTAGGTAACTCGAGCGGCCTTGAGTCTGGCCTCGCCCGTACCCTGAGGCTCTTGCACCTGTCTACCCAGTACAATGCCTCTTCTCAGACCATCCCGTTTGAGAAGTCCTCCTCTGGCTGGCCCACTCATGCTCGTAAGCTTAAGTTTTGTCTTGGTAGTCTGTCAAAGACTCACAATGAAAACCCACCATATAAGAGCAGGTACTCTCCCTCAGCCAATAGGAGAGCAGATACATGTGTTGGTTCTCTGCAGGTGTAGCTGGACACAATAGTGCCAACTCCTCTTGGAATCTGTTAATCGTCTTTCCTATCAGCATGTCCTCGAAGCAAGCCTCAATAAAATCTTGTAGTTTCTACCTCCTCAAAAAGGTAAGGCAGAAACACTCTCTAATCAGGCTCTGTATATAGTCATAGATGGTGGCTCGAATCCGCATGGTCCTCCACCACTAATGAGTTAGGTCACGAAATAGAGTATGTACTAACTCTATCCGTATGTCCTTTGGACAACTCATAGACTCAAGGGCTGAGTCTACATGTCCGATTCATACCTCAACCTCTAACCCCACCTTTCTAGAGAAAGGAGGTACTCCCATCAAATGAAATGCCTTCAACCAAGTGTCTTGTAGAGGCCCTCTCGACTCCACTGGAGCTTTAACAACCTCAACAGCGCATGCTGGTATGACTAGCACCTGAGTAGCTCCTTGGGACATCTCTGAGGATTCCACTTGTACTGGTGAATCCGGGGCACGTCTACCTACCTTGGCAGCCTCCTCGACTTTACGGATGTAAGTGTGGAACTCTGGTCCCCTCATCGAGACATGATCCGAGTCATTTGACTAGACTCATTGTGATCTTTGTCTCGTAACTACACCGCTCCTAGTCTCACGAAAAATGCTCTCAACAACCTCCTTATGTACGTCCTCCGCTATAGGCGGGTCAGCAATAGGAACTCGTCCCTCACCTATCACTACTGGAGGAAGAGGGGGTCTTTCCCTACCTCGCCCAACTGTAGATGTCGTTCTAGCCCGAGCCATCTGCGGCGTATGCACACCTAACTTATAAGGCTATATATATATATATATATATATATATATATATATATATATATATATATATATATATATATGCCATATGTGTATATATATATATATATATATATATATATATATATATATATATATTGTCTAGATCCTCAAAAGGGTGATGACTTTCGTACATTCTATCCCAAAACAATTGTACTCATTCCAAAACCAAAATCCTTTTAAAAGTCAGACCCCTTTCGGGTTTTGTTTATTTATCTATTCGACCTTTATCGTAGATTGCAACTGTCATTGTTGTCAACCTAAGGCCCTTATACCAACTTCGTAACACTCCGAATCCGCAGGACTTGGAGTGCAACACGGCTAGGATTTCACAGTGGATCCTGACCCTATCCTGACATTAAGTTCACTAGATCTTACAACAAGACACAAATAGATATAAAACCAAATACATAAAATTGTATAAATATGCATCAAAAGGTTTACAACATTACAACCGAGTACAAAACGGCAAACACATATCCATACATATACAAAACACCCAAAACCCTTGCACAATCTAGTGTACGGAAGCCTTTGGCTGATCAAACATCTGGCTCACTCTATAGTCCTCTTATCCTGCAGAAGATCTACAACATGGTATGAAACCGTTAGCTAACAGAATATGCATAAGAATGAAAGCAATAGCACATACAACACCTCAACATATCACAATATGCAATGTCACATACACAATCGTTTATTATCTTCAATTATGTTATTCCATTACTAATTCAACTTCTTTTATGACACAAGGAGCCTTAAGAACCTCGCCTTTGTCCCCTTACACATAGTTTTTGCATGGGGATCTACCTCCCCCTGGAGTACCGATTTTAGAGCACCTTCTCCACTCTCGGCGAGCTTTGACAGGTGGTCACGACCCGTTATAATACACTTGGGCCTTTTAGTATACATATGTGGTCATCCTAGTCCGGTTTAGGTTATAAATGCAACAATCATATGCGCGCACACACTATCATCACAATCACTCAAATCCACAACTGCTTGCTAAGTAAGTCCAATGGACTTACCTGATATCAACGTAACTTGTACCATGTCACAGTTTCCCATCGAGGAAACGATCAGCGCCTGCATCAGTAAGGCACACACATTATCAATCGTTGTCAAGGTTAGGAGACTCGTCTCCTACAACCATTAACCATAACCAAATTACAACTCGAATCTAAACCTTGATACCTTAACATACTCATAAATTCCTAAGGCATTACCTCAACATATACGTCACCATACTCATCACACACCTTACTAACCTAGCTACACTCTCAAGTCAAGGCCAAAGGAAAGGAAAGAAGCATACCAATCTTGGTATGTAATGGACACGCACATGCGGAAGCAAAAAGGCGCTAGGGCGGTGACACTCGGCCGCAGGGGCGGCGATACAGGTGCAGCCGCAGGGGCAGCGACACAGGTGCAGCCGCAGGGGCGGCGACATAGGTGCAGCCGCAAGGGCGGCGCTGTCACAGCGCGGGGACGGCTACTCAGTAGAGGGCGATTCTCTGCTTCGTCTTCGCTCTTCCTCTCCATTCTCTTCACTTCTTCACTGCCCCAAAGGCAGTCAATATACACATATACATACATATGATCATCAGAAACGTCCAGGAAAGATCAACACAAGCATTGCTTGTGGGAATTCCTAACCTAAGGAAGAAGAAGAAAGAAAGAAAGAAAGAAAGAAAGAAGAAGCTAAGGAGATTGTAGAGAATGAGAAGCTTACCACTGCAAATTCTAGGTAGGAAGAACCTCACAACTGCCTATCCACAACACAACAACACAACAACACAACAACCTTAACATCTCAACATCATCATCATCAAAGCTTCAACAAAACACTTTCAAAGATCAACTCTAGCAAGGTGATTAAAGAAGAACGAACGAAAGAAGAAGAATGTGGGAGCTGAAGCTGAAGAGAGGAAACTCTCATTTGAAGAGAAGGAACGAAGCTTAAGGAAGAAGGAAAAGTTAAAAGCACGGGTCAAAGGGTCAAAGAAAACGGTTGTGGCCACCTAAGCCGCGGGGGCGGGTCCACAGTACCGCGGGGCGATGACGCACCTGCGGTCAAGTTGTGGCGCATGGGCGTTGTCCTTATAAAGACTAAGGTTCTTACACGAGAATCTCTTGAAACTTACCTTTGTCCCCTAATACCAACAGGAATGAATCCGATGCATCTCACCGTTTACCTGTCTGGACTAGTTGCAGAGAACCTCTCAATCTCCTGTAGAACTGACAAGTTGTCACCACCCGGTTATCATACACTTGGATAAATCATTATATAAGGTCGTCTTAGCATGTTCTTTAACATATAAACAATTAGAACACACCACTATCATAATTGTGCTAACACATAGAAGGAATCTAAGTAAGTCCAAGGGACTTACCTGTCTCAAGGTAAACCCAGCTTATAATACCACGCTCAACTTCCCGAAGGAATGTACTTTATGCCTGGTCAAACAAGGAATACAAATCAACTACCATCCAAAATGCTAGAAGTCTTTCACTTTTAGTCTCAATGATCTCTACAAGATCATATAGCAATATGCTAGAAGATTACTTCTTCTAGTCTCAAAGGTTCACTCACTATTGTATGATGGTATGCTAGGATGTTCCAAATTCCTATTCTCAAGATCCACACATGATCAACAATAAAATAACAACCAAAAGGAAAAGACATGTTGAATAAGAGAACACACTGGAGATAAGATGCGGCCGTGAAGGAAAGGAGGTGTAGTTACGAAGGGAAGACAGAAGAGAAGACGCGCCAGCAAATGGACCAGCGGATCATGGTTGGCCGCACCTGCGGCTCCAGGTGGCCGCACCCGCGGCTAAGACTGCCGCACTACGGATCCAGGTGGCTGCATCTGCGGCTCCAGGTGGCCGCACCAACAGCTGGTGTGACCCGGCGCCCTTGCGGCTTAAAGAAGGTGCCCCTGCGTAGATCGTGATTCATAGATCCACTAATCTATAAGTTGGTGAGTCCATCTCGAACTAACCCAACCACTGTCCTCATCGACGGGTCTGCAAAGTTATGATTCCTCAACCACAAGGGGGAGAAGGAGAGAACAAAACCTTGTTGTTTGAGAATTCGAAACAAAGAAGGGAGGTGATTGTTTACCGAATTGTTGTTGTTGACACAGAGGAGAGGAATGGTTGTTGTCTTCAGTCGGTGAGGACGAGAGAAGTCGAAGGCTAGATCTGGCGCCATTTGTTGTTCTTGTTGATGTCCAAGGGAGGCCGTCATTCCATGGAATAAGAAGGGAGATCGATGAAACGTGAGGTTAGGGTTTGAGTAGAGGGGAGGAGAAGGAAAGTAACGTAGGAGGGAAAAACTATTGAGTTACATAAGAAAGAGAAGCAACAATCAGCCTCCTAATGGGCCCATCTAACCCACTCATGATGGGCTTCGATGACCTACAACTCAGAGCCTAAAAGGCCTGATTCCACATGGGCTGACTTGCTTCAAAAAAGCTACAAGGGGGAGAAGAACATAACTTAGGAACCTCACATAAAATGATAGATTTTATGTGTGTTATTTATAGAAATCCAAGAGGACACTTGGATCGATCAAGAAAGAAGGTGGAAGAGGTCCGGCTTTCCTCAGACTTCATCGGACATATATTTTTCGGATGATACATATTTTACATTCAACTCAACAACAAATTTTTTAAAGAGAAATTTGTATTATGTCATTACATTAAGCTATACTCGACTTGTATGCATGACTAATTATATTATTTATAAAAAAATTTAATTCGTATCAATTTTATTATAAATTTTATGCTCAATTAAGCTACAATTGGAAAAAAAAAACATAAACCATAACAAAATGGATACACATTCTAATACATGACTCAACCAGTAACTATTATTAGTATCTATATATCTACATGTTAATGCCTAATAGAAAAAAAAAAAAAAAAAACTCTTAACAATTAATAGTAACAACATGTGTCAATTTTTTATTCATTTCACCGCTGCCATTTTTTACGCATGTTTATTTTACAAATTTATAATTTAAAAAAAATATGTGAACTAACTATCTATTTCGAAATACATTCTATATACATTTTAACAAATTCTTCTATTATCTTGCACGTTCCTTATTAAATTGTCATCTAACACACTTTATATTTATAATATATAAAAAAATTATACTCCCTCTGTTCTCAAATAATTGTCGTTTTACCCTTATACTTTTATTAAAGAATAATTCTCATTTTAGCTATTTAGGGATTTACTTTACACATTTATACTTCTAATCATTAGTAGTTTGCTAGTTTTAATTTTCAATAAAGTAAAAATTAAATGAATGATTAGGGTAAATTTGTATATTTTTTTTATAGTTTTCTTAATAAGTGTGCAAAATGCTAAATCGATAATTATTTGTGAACGGGGAGAGTAATTAGATACAATATAGTATATAATCACTAAATCATTCATTTTTTCTATAAATTTTTATTTTTTTAGCATGATAAATAATATTCTAAGATTATTAAATATAGATATTTTTGACAAAATTATAATTTTTATGTAACATCTCAAATTCTAGGAAATCGGGATGTTGTGGGCTAGGACCTCACAGTGAGTCCTGACCCTTAGCTTGACAATAATTTTACTAGATCTTGCAACAAGGCACAAATAAATGAAATTCCAAAATATAAATAAAGTAATCAAGGTTTAACATCATAAAAGAAACAGACTCTGAGCCGAGTTCAACAACGTCAACAGAAAGACAACTCGAAATAAATAAAAAAACTCAACTCCCGTCCTATAATGTATGAGACCCCCCGGCTGACAACTTTGACCGGATCACTCGGAAGCATCCCTAACCTGCAAGGCATCTACACAACGGATCAACCGTTAGCTAACATTCTATTAATCAGAATAATTATAACAACACAATCACACATCAAGTGAAAACAACACATCAACATGCTTTCACTCCAAACAGGTTATTATCTTTCATTAGGTTATAATTTTTACTAATTCAACTTCTTTTGTGAAACGAGAATCTCCCGATACTCGCCTCTGTCCCCTTATACCAACAGTAATGGATCCGATGCATCTCACTGTAACACCCCAAATCCATGGGACTTGGAGTGTCACATTGGGCTAGGATCTCACAATGGATCTTGACCCAAGCCTGACAACAAGTTCACTGGATCTTACAACAAGGCACAGGTAGATTAAAACAAAATACATAAAAGTTGTATATGATACATCAAAAGAGTTTACAAACTCAGAGCCGAGTACAAAACATCAAACCACAACATCTGATACAAAAGATCTCATATCCCGCGCATCCTAATGTACAGAAGTCCTCGGCTGGCCACACCATCTGTCTCACCCTGCAGTCTTCCTAACCTGTAGATCATCTACAACACCGTATGAAACCGTTAGTTACAGCAATGAAAAGCATGAAGGTAATAGCACAACCACACATCATCTCATACATGCAATGCCACACACATTCATTTGTTATCTTTCATTACGTTATTCCATTACTAATTCAACTTCTTTTGTAACACGAGGAACCTAAAGAACCTTGTCCCTTTCCCCGTTAACACAGGGGTTTGCATTGGGGGTGATCGTCACTCGTCCCCCCTGTGTTACTGGCTTCCAGGCACCTCTACCTAACCAGCAGGCGGAGACCGGTGGTTACCACCCGTTATAATACACTTGGGTCAAATAAATGTAATAAATGGTCATCCTAGTCCAATTTAGGTTATAAAAGCACAATCATATGAACACACACAATCATCACAATCATACAATCCACAACTGCATGCTAAGTAAGTCCTATGGACTTACCTGATATACTCGTAACCTGTACCACGTCACAGCTTCCCCTTGGGGAAGTAATCAACGCCTGCAATAGCAAGGCACACACAATCACATACTGCAATGGTTAGGAGACTCGTCTCACTAACCATAACCAACCTATATCTCAAATCTAAACCTCAGATGCTCAACATATTTATAAATGCCTAAGGCATATCCTCAACATAACATCTCATCATACTCGTACACATACTAAATCTTAAAGCCATAACCGATATCCATAACATCATCCTGATCCACAACTCATTCTGACACCTAGCATGCATCTAATCAGTACTCCTCAATCTCAAATTTAATCCTAATTTAATTAATTAACCTTTAATTAATTAATTAAATTTCACCAGAATAACGTATTGCCCGCATGCAATTTTTAAACCCACCTGTCCTCAGATTTCATCAAACAAACAACCCATAAACACCAGAATAATATAATGATCATAATGAAATTTCTAATTATCCATTTTGAAAAGCCCAAGGTCAATTTAGGCCAAATCGCAGTACGGAAAACGAATAAATTCATAACTTATTTGTTACTAACCCGATTGACGATCTGAAAGAAGATTCGGAATCACAACGACGCAGGCTACGCATGTACAACATCAAATTCACCGGAATCTGAGCGACGGAACCGTCCTGGTGACACATATGCTTGACCAGGTCTTCATCTGCTCGGAAATTGCAGAAACTCGGTACCGATATGAAGAGAATGAAGAGAGGAATCCAGAAACTCAAACGGAATTGAAATCGGATTAGAAACGGAGGGTAGATCTGAGTTTGAAGTTTGAGAGAAATCAGAGTTTTTACGAGGAAACGTGAAAGGAAATGAATTAATAAATGATTTTCCGCTATTTATAGTGAAATCGATAATTATCCTTTAGCGAAGTCGATAATTATCCTTTAACCGATCTAATGGCGGGTTGAACCCAAACTTATCGAAATTGGAACAATAAATCTTGAATATTGTAGGGATAATTATCCCACAATTGCCTCGGAAAACGTGTATTCCTAAGCCGTCTTTCTTAGCCGTTAAGGAACGAAATAGCGACTCTTTTGGCCGTTTTGCATTTCCATGTTATTTCATATCTAGGACATGTCCTATGTCCTGATCATTTCTCTCAACTGCATTTTTTATTAATTGGAGCTCCCAAATGCTCCAAATAATACCGGAGGGTAAAAATAATTACCCGGGGGAAAAAGTGAAAATTTCACCATAAGCCCAAAATTACGCTAGGAACATAACAGTGAGACTTATACTCAACATTTACGCAATCTTCGCGAGTTATATGTCAATTATTATCACTGATTAAGTTAATCAACATTAATTAGAATTCGGAAATCCTAGCTATTACATCACACACCCCTTAAGAAAAAGTTTCGTCCCGAAATTTGAACAATTCCCAAATCCTCTCGGACCCATACACCGAGGTATAGACACTCTCTCTATCAGAGGTATCACATCTCCGTTCAAACGTATCAACCTATAACACTCTATAACCTCAAAACACAGCATGGAGGAATCACCAACTTCAGCAACAAGATCATAATGCTATCCAAAGGCATAAAGAAAAAATCATCTCTAGCCAACTACTAACCACGTCACAAGGCATGGAGGAAAGCCGTCTCCAGCCAATCGTACTCGTAACACAACTATGTGGAGGAAAACCGTCTCCACTCACACTATATCCATCAATAATAGCATGGAGGAAAGAACCATCTCCAGCTAATCCTAAACATATTACAATAGCATGGAGGAAAGAACCATCTCCCGCTATACCTATATCGTGCTAGCAAACAAGATCTAACAGATCAGATGCACATATCAAAACTAGCATGAAAACACATCATATCACATAAGCACATAGCATACAAGCACTCACCAAAAAGGCACTAAGATCTACTCGTGGATCCTACGGGTGCCTCTAACTCCGCATAGAACTTTGGATAGTTCCTCTGGATACTATCCACTATATCCTCATCATAGGAATATCCTTCGAATGCAGGCGTCTCACACCTCGCTCTAGGACTGCAATAGGGTGCTCTACAAAGGTGTGGTCCGGCTCAACCACCAGATCATCATAACTCACAATGTGCCTCGGGTCTGGTATGTACTCCCTCAATTGAGACACATAAAATACAAGGTGAACACCCTCTAACCTCGGAGGCAATGCTAATCTGTAAGCTGCACTCCCAACTCTATCCAGTATCTCAAAAGGACCGACATATCCGGGACTCAACTTCCCCTTTATGCCAAAACATATGACGCCTCGTGTCGGAGATACCCTCAACCAGACATGAGCTCCAACCCTGAACTCTAGAGGTCGATGCCTCCTATCTACATATGACTTCTGGCGACTCTGTGCAGCCAGCATCCTCTCTCTGATCAGCGTTACTCGAGCCATATCATCCTGAATCTGTTCTGGCGCTATCCCACTGGTACTGCTAGGCTCCTCCCATCATAAAGGTGTACGACACCTATCTCTACACAACGCCTCATAGGGGACATCCCTATAGATGCATACCAACGGTGGGGGTATAAGAACTCAACGAGTGGGAGATAAACAGATCGTCCCTGTTCCCAATCCATCCCACAAGCTCACAACATGTCCTCTACGGTCTAGAGGGTTCTCTCAGACTGACCGTCTGTCTGAGGTAAAACTCAATCATGATATGTGGACGCGTTCCCCAAGCAGTTTGAATCTGCTATCAAAACCTCAAAGTAAACCGTCTACTACAATCATAGTCGATCGTCCTAGGTACACTTATGGAGTCCCACCATCTGTCTAGTGTAATCCTTCGTTACTTCATTCACTGGCCACGTCTCTCTGTAGAGATGGAACGTGTCGACTTTGTAAATCTGTTACTAATAATCTGGATAACACCAAAACTCTTACTGGGTCTCAATCCCATCACAAGTCCACAGAATAGTCCTCTCACTTCCACTACAGCACTGGTAGTGGATGAGCTCATCTTCAGGCCAGTAACACTTCAACCTGATTTACTACTTCGTGGTACCTCTTATTCGTTCATGGATGTACTAAAGAAGGTGTACTATGAGTGTACTGTAATCTTCTCCACTCGACTCCGCATAAGCGGTTATACTGACGCAATTGCGGCGCCTCATACTCCTTCTGTTCCATTAAAGAACTATGGTGCCTCGCCATGAGGCATCCTTCCATCAAGTTCCCTCAGGGTCAGGCAAGTCCCCTGTTTTTGTTGGACCTCATCCAACAAACCAAGTAAAATCCCTAAACATGAAACTAACGTCCTTATCAGCAATTGTAGGTCCAACTCTAACCAAGCTAGATCATTTTGAAACTGAGATTGTACAGCAATTCCAACAATCATCTTCTCTCGAGGCGTCTTCTTATTCAAGGCATCAGTGACCACATTCTCCTTGCCAGAATGGTACAAATATCAAGGTCAGCGTCCTTGATCAACTCAAACCATCGACGCTGGCAGTTATTCAACCTTTATTGCATAAAAATATGCTTCAGCCTCATATGATATGTGAAACTCTAACACGAAATGTCACACAAGTATTGTCTTCAAATCTTGGAACTTGAACTACCACCACTAACTCGAAATCATGAGTCGGGTAGTTCTCCTCATACGTTCTCAGCACCGTAGTCACGTGATTCCCAGAATCTTCTCATTATCACCGAATAGAAGCAGGGGTCAAATGCTTCCTCTACTCTTCAGAGCTTCGACATACTACTGCAATCACACAACTATGGTGGTCTTCCTCAGAAGACTCATTGATAGATGTACTGGCAAAAATCTCTAATAGTCACCACAACTACACACTTCTCCTGCGTAATTGATAGGGTCATTGATGTGATCCCCACCGGGGAAGAAATCATCGTCATCAAGCCGGAACCAATCGTTTTGCCACCAACCGTCCAAGTCAAAAGTCAGCCGGAACCTATCAAAATCAATAGTTATGTGTTAGAGGTCATGCCTAAAACTGAGCCAAAATCTATTGAAATCAAACCGAAAAAGCTTGCTCCGAGCATGCCCAATGCAAGCCAATTTTCACTCTCTCCGGCTAAGCTGTCAGGTTTGCGCACTATCAGTAAATCGCCTATAACTGAGGCAATACTTGGAATTAAAATACCCATGAGTATTACATTGAAAGGTATTTTCAATATCTACAACTTTATAGTTTACACAAAGTCGAGATTCCAAGAGGAAGAGGGTGCAAATGACCCTACATTGCAGCAACTATGGTACTTGTATGGATTGTTGGGCAAGATTATGCATGGAGGCATGAAAGATGGTTATACAAAACATATGCACGTCCAACCAATACATATTTCATGCAACATACCATGCTCATATTATTCATATATTGTGCATGAATTTATGTATTAGTCATGTGAAGGTTAACAAGTCAACATTCAATCAAACATTGAAGGCATCTTCACACACATACATTGAATGGCGGCCAAGTTAGTTCAATGGTCTTCTTCTCCTTCAATATGGACGTCAAGATATGATTAGACCCTCTTTGATGTGTTGTCCAAGTGAATAGATTAAGATCCAAGAGTCATCTTTGAATAAAGGCTAAATGTGGCCATTTATGTGTTTGAATTTCCTAGAAAAACTCTTGAATTTCTTTTATTTCCTTTTGATAAATCTTTGATATTTCTAGCACTTAATTAGGGAGTTTCTAGACTGAGTTTTGTGGCTATATAAAGCCTTGTATCCTCCCATTGTAAGGGAAGTCAAGTTAAATGAAGTAAGTTAGCCTTTGTGCTTTCAAAGTTGTTGTTTGCTTTTAAACAAAACCCAAATTCTAGGTGAGATGCTTAGTTTTCAAACATCTAGGTGAGATGCTTAGGTGGTTCTAAGTTGAGAGGCCGAGGAACGAAGGTTCGAACCCCAAAGTGAGATTCTGAGGGTAGTTCGTTCGAGTTGAGGGATTCCCAAAGTGAGAGGCCGAGGGAATTTGCCCTTCATATCCAAAAAAAACATAAAAAAAAATAGTTTCATTTCACCGATTCCAATCCGAGTGTGAACTTGTGCCGGTGGATCCTCGTGTTCGAATCGAGTTCGACCGCATCAGTCATCAACTACGCATATGGGGTGCGTAGTTGGAGTCCATGAAAAAAAAATTCAACTACACATATGAAGAGCGTAGTAGTAGTTCCCTAAAAAAATTGTTTTTTTTGGGAAGCACTACTAAACTCCCCATATGCGTAGTTGATATTTGTTTTTTGGGAAACTACTACTACGCTTCACATATGTGAAGCTGGGGACCCTATCAACTACACACGTGAAGTACGTAGTTGTGGTGTCTAATTAGAGACTTTCACCGGTACATTTAGAAACCACGACAGATTATTACGAGAATTAAAGAGCAAGAGCGTGGGAGAAGAAGAAACCAAACATAGCCTTTTGGACATCCCTTAGCACCCACCAAATATACCTATAGTTATCATAAATCTAGACTTCTTTCCAGCATCTCCAACTAACGTGTACACCGCAACCAACTCATCAACCTTGATCTTTGTGTTCTCAAAATTTATAGCTATTATGCACAACTTAGGACTAGTTGATGCATTTATGGGAAACTTTGGACTACTTTATGACATCTACTCCCGCATTCCATGGCCCCAAGTGGAAATTCATTGTCATATCTTGTGTACCCAACTTAATTTTCAGGGATATATGTGTAAAGCAACACTAATAAGTGACATCTATACCTTATCCCCGAACGGAAAAGTTTCGGGTCATCATATATGGAACGTTTTTCATCATACACCATGAGAAACTAAGAGTTAGCAAGGCTGAATTTTATATCCTCTCTAATGGAAATTTTATGTCTGCGTTTTTCATAGGTATTATACATAAGGAGTCATCACCCTCGATTACATCTCACCGAGACAACTCGGATTCATGGTCGATTCCTTTTAAGGAGGGGTTGATGCGGGAGCATATCCGGAACCACCTAGCAAGAGTAAGAAGTTAAAATCAAGGAGAAGGAAGGACATGAACATTTGGAATTTGACATCTAAGAAAAGAAGATAGGAAATTGTCAAGAAGAATAAGAGACTAAGGCAGCCTAGATCTCTTCATACTAAAAGATCGAGGGTGCATGAAAGTTTACCATGCACATATACACAAAAGGAAGAGGTTCATTTCACACATGCATAACAACAAACAACTCACTCATGCACATCTTCCAGATCAACCATGCAAGGATGAAGCGAGCACCAATCATGCAAGATCTTCGGGTTATTCATGCAAGTACATACACTCCTTGGCTCAAGGATGCAACGACGTAGAAGGGTATGGCCCCATACTTCCCTTCTCGGTTCAACCATGGAACTACGTAAAAGGGTCCAGGACCACATCCTCCCCGGTCCAACCATACAACTCTTCGAATTGGCTCCTCCATGCAAGTCCAGCTGATCAGTGATCACCCATGCATACATACACCTTCCTCGGATCGGGTAGTCCATGCGAACCTGTCGAACCAAGCATGCATACGTAGAGTAGAGGCCAACCATGCCAGGTACGTCGAACTCCCATGCATCCATGAAAATCGAGGCACCCATGCAAGTCTACCCGAACCAACATGCATAAATGAAGATTGGTCAATGCATGCCATTTTCGAACCTGGCATACATGAAGAATGGTCTGGTTCTTGTGGCTAGTTTTGGGTTCAAGATATTATATTTTCATCCCATAAAGACATCTTAACTATGGGTTATTTTTTGGGATTTTATTTGTTATTTTTTAGCCCATGTTTCTTTCAAATGTTTTTGTCAAATAGTTAAAGTCTTCTAATAGAGAAATTTAAAGATAGATTGAGAGAATCGTATCTTTCACAAGATATATTCGATTAATGCTAGAAGATCCTATCTTATTAGAATATAGATCTTATCTTAGAGTACAAGATCAAATCTCATCCTACATAAGATAGATCTTACCCGGATCTTTTGCTTGTAGAACACTCAAGCCGCTCCTATATACATAGGATACTCAACCCTCTCGTAAGGTATCCAATTCATAATTTAAAACATTTATTATTCGTTTATTGCTCGTGCAATTTTTATTTGGCTTCCAACGCGGAGTAGAGAGCGAGTGATGTCTCGTTCATCCTATAGCTTGGACTTGTTTGAGTTGTTTTGTTTGTGTCTACGAGTTAGTATCTCCTCCGGCTTTTCACAAGCCTCCTTCTTTGTTCATAGGTGGACGTGTCATTGTTCATTGATTGTAGCATAAGGGTTATGCGATCGTTCTTGATTGTGTGTTAGTAGTTTTCCTATCGTGCTACAAGACGTTTCTTAGGCTTAGAACTAATCCATTAAATACCGATTCAATAACATCATCGGGTAACAACACTCATTCCCACTTAGACTCCATCCGAACCATTCATCACATTTTTCAAGATCTATCCTCGTTTGCGTGATCCTTGTAATAAGAGGATCGAGAAGAGTCATTAGTGTCGAAAAATCGGGACTCATCACACGGTTAGCCCCGTATCACTAGAAGATGTTCATCTTTTAAGAAGGTAATATTAAGATATAGAAGAGAGTAGGAACATAAGAGTTTATGATCAAATTCTTAAGCTATTGTCTTAATCATTACAAATAAGATTTTCTTGTATTTTGAAGAGATATTTTTGGAGAAATGAAGAGGAAAAATCGGTTATGGTGAAAGTCAAGGAAGATGATGAGTCAACTATGAGGAAAAATAAAGTCAAAGGGGTTTATAAAAAGATGAAAGTGAATTATCCACCCTTGATTAAATTTTAGGCTTTAATCTTAAGCCTTGATTGAATCATCTATCAATAGAAGACTAAATGGACCAATGAGAAGCCTTTGAATGATCAACCTACCAAAGGAGTAAGTTGACAATGTTGTTTTACCTTGTAATCGTAAAAAATGGTTAAGTACAAAGCACGAGATTATTTGTGTGGAGAGTGAACTTTTATCTTGTTTCCTAGTGTATATGGTCAGCCACATGGGTGTGTAAGGGATGAATTTTAGCTCCTGATGTGTCCAACAACATTATCATGTGTTATGTTAAAGATGTTACATCTCCTTGGATGGGTGCATTTTAGCTACACATATTAAGCAACATTTTAATGTGTGATTAACGTAAAGATAATGGGCAGTCGTTGTGCAAACAGAATCCCAAATTTATAAATTCATAGTGTGCATGCTCCACTCGTCCTTAAACCGCCTACGCCACCATATCTGGAAATATCAACCCTACCACTCGAGAGTTCAGCAGGAATGAGAACTCAAGCAAACGACACCAGTTGAATCTATTATACTTACTAAACAGAGCACGGGTCGATGACGTGGCGCGCTGTGAACGCAGGATTTTTGAAATGGAGCTCCCACAATTAAAGCCAATAAATCTTTATTTTTTACACTATTTTTTTAACCATAAAATCTTTTATTATTAAAATAATAATTTTATAGAAACCAAATCAATATATCTTTATTTTTTACACTATTTTTTAAATCATAAAATCTTTTATTATTAAAATAATAATTTTATAAAAACCAAATCAATTTAACAACCAAATCACCTTAACAACCAAATCAGTATATTTAAATTAATATTGATAAAAAGATATTAAAATTACTAAATCTTATATAACAATCTTACGTCCAAACATATTTTCAGAATTTTGAGAATCTTCTACAAAGGTAGTGCTTTCAGAATTTTCAGAATCTTCTACAGAGGTAGTGCTTTAACGCTATCTTCATTCTCCATTATTGTATCTAATTTATATTTTGATTGAATTTGTATCAGGCTTCAAAGGATCATCGTCCCGACGAGAAATAAGCAGTCTATGCATCCAAGGTATACTAATTTAACGCCTTTCGCTGAATCCATTCATGCATCCAAGGTATACTAATTTAACGCCTTTAATTGAATCCATTATTGTATCCAAGGTATACTAATTTATCTCTCTCCTCCCTGTACTGATCGATCTCGATCTAACCGGTACCTTTCATTAAATCCATTCATGCAGTACACTATACTGACAACCGGAAACAAACTCAGTTGATAGCGAGCGTTTCATCGACGAAAAATAAGCATCCTTTGCATCCAAGGTATACTAATTTAACGCCTCCTAATCTCTCTCCTCCTTGTACTGATCGATCTGATCGATCTAACCCACACCTTTCATTGACTTCATTCATGCAGTACACTATACCGACGACCGGAAACAAACTCAGTTGATACCGAGCGTTTCATCGATGACCAATAAGCAGCCTGCATCCAAGGTATACTGATTTAACTCCTCCTAATCTCTCTCCTCCCTGTACTGATCGATCTGATCGATCTAACCCGTGATTAAGTCCAGTTTTAGCAGTAATCAAAGTAACTCAAATGGTTATACTCTATTTATCTTAAAAAAAGAAAGACTTTTAGCAGTAAATTTTTTATCAAAACAAACTGGACTTAATCATTCGGTAGTAACGTACAGGGGGCAACAAAGAGATGATGATTATGACGTGGAGGCACCAAATGCTTATTTTATGTGAGATTCTGTTATTTATTATGTATTTTAATTTATGTGAGATTAACAAATGGTTATACTTGAATCTTTACCTTCGGAAAGAGTTGGGTACAAAGAAGAAACCAATACATTTATGTGATATTAAGTTATTTTATTATGTAATTTATTTTAGCTTATTTACTAATTAGTAACATCTAATTGAATCTATTACTTTATTTGAACGCAGATTTCACTGTAGGAGACATAAATGATGAACAATTCACATACTTTGGATGAGATCAACTTGAACTACCGCCTTAAATGGAAGATCATAGTTACGGTTTGTCACTTGTGGAACAACTTTTCGTGGAAAAATCCCGCGGAAATCTACTCAATGGATATGATATTATCGGATCGGAAGGTATAGTATACTTCTATAGACAATATAGTTATTTAAAAAATATTTTTTAATTTTTATGGACTAATAACTTTTTATTATGAATGTCATTGTAGAGGAACAAAATATTTGCAAGTATTCGAAATGAGGAAATTGATCAATATTCATTTCTACGTGTGGGATCAAGTTATTCGATTACCAATTTTGGTATATCGAATAAACACGGTCAATTCCTTTATTCTCCATTGCCTCATAAGATATTATTCTTTCGGAACACGTCTTGTATTCCAGTAGATATGCCTGAAATTCCGAAGAATGTATTTTATTTAACCGATTTTCAAACCATTTGGAGTAAAGAAGTTGATAAACGTCGTTTAGTACGTAAGTTTTGTATATATAAATTATGTTAATTCTAATTAATATGAAATAATTCTTGCTTTGTCATTATTTACAGATGTTATTGGCCGGTTGATATCAATCGGTCCAATAAACGAAGAGCATAAAAGAAGAGATATATATTCGGAACTTAAGGTCGGTAATCATTACGTATTGTTCACGGTACAAAACTAATATAGACCTATATAAAATCATGTTTATATTGTTCTCATTTCAGAAACGAGACTTTGAAGTGCACCATGTGGAATCCATATTGTTACCAATTTGACCGTTTTGAAAAAAACGGTCAAATGAAAGACCTTGTCATACTAATTTTACAATTTGTTATGATAAAGGAATGGAGAGGTAAGAAACATGTATTTTACTTTTTGTTAGATTTCATTTTATTCTTAATAATATATAAAAATTGTAGATCCCATTTTTTTAAACAAATAAAGTAACATTTACTTTTTAATATTTTTTAGGTCAAAGTTATGTTTCTAATACGGTTGGAGGCACCAAGATATTATTTGATGATGATATTACAAAAATATCGCAATTCAGAAAAAGGTAAAATATTAAAAAAAATAATAATTCCGTTTTATGTCAGTTTTTTTACATTTAAGATTGTACCGCTAATCTTTAACTTGTATTTTTTTGGAACAGCTTAATTGATCTCAATAAATCTGGTGCCCTTCCAAATATATCAGTTCCAGAAATTGTTCCCTCGCACTCTATATCAGATCATTTTCTTATTAAAAATCCGAGGAAAACAATAAGGGAGATTCTTGATACTACGGAGGCGGGCTCATGTGTTACTATTGCAACCGTGGAAAGCATCGATGATTTGTTTGGATGGTATTATAATGCATGTAAAACATGCATGTCGAGGCTTGAGGTGGACGATAAATACAGATGCAAGAGATGTGACAAAATCGTCCAATTTCCTATTCCTAGGTACGTAGTTATGAAATTATGTATCATAATACTATTCCATAAATCGTTTTAAAATTGATTTGTTTTTAAAAAAATCTATTAAACTTTAACATTATTTTCTAATCAGGATGAAACTGTCCTTGAGGGTTACGGTTACGTCGGGGAGCACCGTGTTCATTATGTTTGAGAGGCAAATTAATCAAATAGTCAAAAAGTCCGTGTCTACTATACAAGAGTCGGTGCCGAAGGTATTGTTTTTAAGATTTGATTTTTGTAAAATACATATCACTTTTTCATAATATTTAATACCCACTACACTTAATTGAATGTTTCTTCATACAGGATGCTGAGATGTTTGAAATCCCAAGTGACTTCAATGTTTTTCTAAACAAAATCTTTTTGTTTACAATTGTCGTATCCAATTACAACATTGGTCAAAAGGGCAATTTTTCTGCTGGATATACCATAAGTAAATTTACCGATGATCCTGCCATTATAAAAGAGTTCAAAGTTATACATTCTATTCCGGAGGTAACTAGACAAATTAAATAATAAGCAAATACAATTTCGATTATTTTATTATGTTATTATATATAATCATATATTCTAATCGTATGATATATTTGTTATTCAGGATGTAACTATTGAATGTAGCGAACAAGTTGACCATGTGAGCATTACTCCCTCCAAGAGAAAAGCCGGACATACAATGGCAGATTATAACACATCCTCAAGTGACATTCCGCATGATGACCGTGGCAAGCGTAAATTGTTCGAGGATGATAGTGAAACAATCGATCTTGAAAAAGAGTTAGATTGTGACGTTCGCCCAATTCATAAGTATGTCAATGTGAAGGTCGAGAAATGAGCCATATGGTCAACGACTGAAACTTGATGTATTTTTTCGATACATTATGTCTCTTCCCGGTTTTAGTTTAATTACACATGAACGAATTTATAGTTTGTTTTCTTTTTTTATATCTTATTGCAAATAAAATATTCGACGAGAGATTGATTTGCCAGTTTATATACCGATAATATCACTGCATAAAATATTCGGAGATGTTGTTTATTATGTTCGGATCTAATTTTGTAAGTTATGATTTAATGATTTAACCTACCCGATTAAAGCCAATAAAAATTCAAAAGTCCGAACATTTAATTTAAAAAGAATCGTTTTTGATCAAAATAAAACATAAAATTTTTTAAACATATCCAAATTTGATTTGATTCTCCTATAGAATTCGTTCATGTCTATCAGATCTACATAAAAAAATTGATAAAACATGAGATATTCCGGTCGTAATAATAATTCTAATTTTCTATCAATGTATCATATTAACATTTTTTATATAAAAAAATTTAAAAATGAGCCTACGTATATGTATATATAAGAAGGAAACTACTTGTAACATCTATTATATATACTAAAACAGAGCACGTGTTGATGACGTGACGCGATGTGGAAGCAATATTTTTAAAATGGAGCTTCCACAATTAAAGGCAAAAAATCTTTATTTTTAAACAATTTTTTAAGTCAAAAAATCTTTTATTATTAAATAAATTATCAATTTTATACGAACCAAATCACATTAGTTCGAACAAATCTTTTTTGGTACAATTTTTTTAATAAAAATTAAGCCAAAAAATTATAAATTTTTTGGACGATTACAAAATTTTATTTCCCAAATTTTTTGTTTTGATTTATTTTTTTATATTAAAAATTAAGATATAAAATTTTGAATTTTTTGAACGATTACAAAATCTGATTTTCCGAATTTTTTGACAAACAAGAATAAAGATCATAACCGAATTAACATTGTTTAAAAATTAATAAATTTAATTGAATAATAGAAATAGCTAACACGATAGGATCAATTATATAGTTAAATCTCGATTTTTTCGGTTCTTATCGGATCCTTGAAAATTCCACAGTACAATTCTTATGTGTTGATTTCTATTCTATAAATACTGTACTTCATAACGTAAAACTGTATCTGCTGCTTTGTTATTCTTCCCAAAACTT
This sequence comes from Fagopyrum homotropicum, assembly GCA_033239125.1. NCBI lineage: Eukaryota > Viridiplantae > Streptophyta > Magnoliopsida > Caryophyllales > Polygonaceae > Fagopyrum > Fagopyrum homotropicum. The sequence continues at coordinate 68,200,877 of BSWB01000006.1, read as the reverse complement.
ATAATCCATTCCTCCTCATTGTTTCGTTCTCGTAGAGGTAATTTTGTTCTTATTCTCAATTATATAACCCATTACTATATAACTACATAACGGATATTGATTTATCATTCCCATCTTTTTAATAATTTGCATTGTCATTCTTCATGCATTGCAGGAATCGTAGACTTTCCAATTTTGCTGTTTAGGATCTGATTTTCTGGTCAATTCATAGATACGGGTTTTTCCTAACTAAATACCCGATTATTATATCAGTTTTCCGATGCTTTTTTTTAAATGATTATACTGTTAGAATTTTGAATAAGGTTAACTAAATAATTCTAAATATTTAAAAAAAAATTGCCTCCGAATTTGAAAAAAAAACAATCACGAGAATGTTTTGTTTTCGATCGTATATATGTACATAAAATATCACTAATTAATTGTATCTTAAATCTGCTTTCTTTCTGATAACATATTGGGTTACTAACTAATCTGTTTGAAAATACAATGGCGCAGACACCTTTTTGATCGGATTTTATTTTCTTTTCTAAAAATATATTTTAAAATGTTTTTAAAATATATGATAGCATCTTAAATCTCTATATCTATATATACTACTAAAGTACACTACACTAATGTTAATGTGACGTCCCCTAATTTTTCATGGATTAAATATTTTACTAAATCACAAGTTAAATCAATAAATAATTTTTTTACTAAAACAAAATCTAATTCCAAATCTTTTTTAACCAATCTTTTAAAAATTAATCCAAAATAAGTTAAATATATTACTTCTAAACTTCTCATGTACGTTTTATCAAAAAAATATCAAAATCTAACAATATCTATGGATTCCACAATTTAAGTTGGTCGAATCATAAAACCTAAACTTCTCTTGTACGTTTTACTTCTCCTACACGTTTTATCTCTCACTCTATATATGTGGATACCCCATCCTTTCGGTGATAGTTTTTGTCTTTCAATATTAATCATATTTTTTCATCCTTTCAGAGTTGTGATAATTCGAAGATCGGATTTTTCAAAGTTGCTTTGTCTGAATTTTTAGGTTATCCTCTACGTTATCAATCGTCGCATTCATTTTTCTATTGTTTATATTCCGTAATTTATTTTCAACAAGTGTTATTCCAACAACTTTGGTTTCAGTATTCTCTATATATGAAGGTCTCCCCCTTCCACCTTTCATCTCACTTTCCTACTCGCATACAGATCTTATGAAATCCGCCTTGGAGATCCATCAATATTTAAATATACCCGCACCTTGTGCGGATATAAACTAGTATATATAACACTGTGCGGCAACAAAATCATTGACACGTAAGTGATAAAAAAAAAAACAGGAATTATACAAATGATTGTTTTAGCTTTGAAAAACTAGAGTATTGTTTTACACACTGACTTGGAATAAAATCATGCGTATGCTGCCATTCTTTTTGCTTTACTGTATCAGCAATTGAGTCTAAAGATTGTAGCTTCAAAGCTTCTATGGAAGAGGAGAGTTGAGACCTTCCTGCTCATGTAGCGGATAGGACGGTTGAAATCTCTTGGACGGGAAAGCTGATTTCCTGAATGAAGCCCTCTTCTTCAGTTGCTTTATGGCTTTCTTAGAGTAGAACGATTTAAACACAGGTGCAGCTCTCTCCTTGAACTTGAGTACCAAGAAGAAGAGGATCCTGTAGGACAGTACAATCACATACACTGCTGCCAAATCAACCCACTTCGAATGACCCTTTGGGATCCCTAACATTGTGTTTATTATAACAGATCCCTTCAGTTTCGCATCACCGGGTATTAGAGGATCGAATTCAAGCCCAATTAGATCATTCTTGTACGACCCCTGCAATCACATACTCTCAATCATGCTTACTGCAACTATTTCAACAATAAATGCCATCAAGAAACACTACCTGTAATGCCCAGGATGAGAAACTTATGTACGAAACCGGGTAGCGCCAGAACACCTTGGGAAGATCGTTGATCAAACGAAAGAAGCCGGACGTCATCATGACGATTCCCTGTTCCAAAAATGTACAATCTTGGTCAAGCCATGAAGAAGTTATAATTAGCAAGTGCTACATACAAGGTCTTCAACAAGTCTTACAATGACACCGGAACCAATGACAAGGCCCATCATATAGTTTGGTACAACAGAAGCAATCACCATCATGCAACTCTCTACTGCAGAAATGGATCCAAAGATTGTGAGGGTGTAGAATACAAAGTGCGAAAACTCTTTCCTGAATTTCACCATGTAAAAAGATATGGAACCGGTAGCAAGTGCAATTGCCACCAGGTATGGAAACGACGACACGTAGTTTGATATAATGTACACTGCTACTCCATAGTAGCCATTATGCCTCTCTTTGTAAAACACCTGTTTTCAAAATATATACACACATCAGTGATCAGTAGCTGTCATATGGAAACTTCTTTTATTAGTTTCTGATACCTTCATTTCTTCGATGAAGGATGGGAAGCCTCCAATGGACATAAATATCATGAAACCAGACACAAAGCCTCCACAAGCGCCGCGAGCCAGTATAGCCGAGTAAGAAGTGCCAACGTCATAATAGATTGAGCCCACACATATGGAGACAACGATATAAGTAGCAACACGCGCCCAATAGTATCCTATGTCTCTTGACATGTTCAAAAAGGATCTCTTGGTCAGTGTTGTAAGTTGCTTCGACCAACTTGCTTGGCCTCCCCTTTTCAATTCAACATCAGACTCTGGCTGCAAAACATTTTCCTCATCATACTCATCTCCCGTCTTACAAAATTTCAGCTTTATATAACTTACCATTGACGAGATTTGTTGCATCCTAGTTCTGACACTCTGCGCATACTCTGACCATTTGTACTTCTCAACAAGCGTGGCTTTGATCTCTGCTGTCCCCATGCTCATCAGAGGCTCTAAAGTCTTTTCCACTTGCTGTAACAACAATAAGCAGTAATCAACAAAAACATGTCAATTGTCATACAACAGAAGAGGATTTGCTATGTATAATCAGCAAAGTTTGCATACCCGTCTTCCCATAGATCCCTCTAATGTGGCTGTAACTTTGTCAAAGTCTGAATTGATACATCTCAGGAAATGGTCAGATGGGTTTCTTTTGCTTGGACATGGAAACCCAGCTTCTGCAAAGAACTGCACATATATTTGTGTGTTTAAGCAGAAAACCAAGAATCAAAATTTATTATATGAGAAGCTTTTTACTATATCATGTACAAGACCTCTACAGCTTTCTTTGCTTCTCCAAAATAGACAGGCTCACCACCCGACAGAAGAAAAAGGTCATCAAAAAGAGCGAAAGTTTCGCTGCTTGGCTGGTGAATTGAAGATATAACCGTTCTGTTACCCCGAGCAATGTTTCGCAGAATCTGCACCACAAAAAAGGAAGCTGCACTATCAAGACCACTGGTGGGCTCGTCCAAGAAGAGTATTTGTGGACGAGTGAGAATCTCGAGAGCAATGCTGAGTCTTTTCTTTTCTCCGCCACTGACACCGCGTAAATGCCAATTTCCAATGAGGCGATCAGAACAATCTTGGAGACCCATGTCTATTATGGTTCCTTCTACTATGCCTTGGATCTCTTCTTTGGTTAGAGTAGGAGGAAACCTTAAATAAGCAGAATAGGTGATGGTTTCCCTTACTGTCAAGGTACCTAACAAGGTATCTTCTTGGGTGACATAAGCCTGCAAAGAGACAAACACATAAACAAAACAAATTGAAGTAGTCGACCAAACAGCTCTTCAATCACTTACCACGCCACCATAGTCTAGCTGCTGCTTTCTACCATTGACGAGTATATTTCCGGTCATGATGACACTATTTGACAGTCTGCCTGTGGATACAAACCCATCATCATATGTTTAGTTTAGCTACCACGAACTTGTAAATTAGTGAAACGTAAATCAGACCAAATTTAAGGCATGAATGATATGAAAGGATTGAAACTTTCCTTTTATGGTCCGCAGTGGCCAAATATCAAAGCATTCTATTGTTGAATACAGTAGAAGAGTAGCTAGTTATGTAATTCGGTCCCATTGCTTAAAATGGAGAGTAATGAATAGAAAGCAAGATCCAAGCGTATATCAAGTAAAGAGAAGATCCAAAAAAAAATGTTTTGTTTTTTTCCTTCGCTTGAGAGTGGAAAAGAAGTATTGAGGGGAATTGAACCTGCCAAGGAATCAAGAAGTGTAGATTTGCCGGAACCGGAAGGACCCATAATAGCCATGATCCTGCCCGGTTGAGCGTACCCATTTAAGCCATTCAATATCCTCTTAGTGTGGCCATTTCCAGTGGTGCTCGGAAGAAGCACGGTGAGATCCTCCCAGACGAGGTAAGCTCCACCGGCAGCACCAGCGTAGCCGGCGGTGTCGACTCCGGCGACGTATCCTCCTCGCGTGGAGTAGCCCGAGTAGTCAGCGGTGGGTGCCGCCTCAATCTCCATAATTAGCCGGAACAGAAGAAGAAGTTTTTTGGTCTTAATAAAAGGTTTTGCGGAAAGAAAATATCTGTTAGGAGCAATGAATCTATGATGAAAAAGTATAAATAATTGTATGGTTGGATGCAATATGGTAATAAATGAGCGTGCTGGTTGGCGAGTAGAAGACCATTGAATGCGATCTTAGCGATGGATTCAAGTTTGTTGCTAAGACAAATCATCAATTCAGTTACAATTTTAAATTTGAATAGTAAAGTCCCTCTCTTTTTTTTATTTTTTTTTGTACTAGAGCTGGAGCAGCAGCCATGCAGGGATGGTGAAATAGAGTAAACTTCACTGGGGCTGGGGCTGGGGCTGGGGCTGCTATTTCTATGGAGAAAACCTAATCAACGTTGAGTAAAACATTTATCATGCATAGAGTGACATCGAAATACCTACTTATCCTAACCGTCTTAAATTCTGGAATGACAAGAGACACTAGGAGGATAAGATTATGAATTAGTTTAAAAATTGGGTATGGGGCTATTCAATCCTTTCACTGCGCATCAATGGTCCACCCCAATTTCACTCTCCATAGGCCCAAATCTCTCCATACATAATACTATGGAAAATATGTTACACTACAATTTACATGTTTAAGACTCAACTCGATTGGTCTTGCTTTCCCCTTCAATATAGCATATGTGATTAAAACACATGTAAATAATATTTCTGAGTTCAAATAATTAACACAAAGCAAAGTAAAGAATTATAAACAAGGTCAAAACTAATATCTAAAGCATAGTTAACAAGTATAAAATCATACGGATAGTATTTGAGTTTTGGGAAACTTAACAACTTCTGACTATCTAAACTAGACTGTATATGCAGGCTCAAAGATTGAGTCGTGCCGGAGGGGGAGTTGAATCAATTGGCACTTAATAGAGGAGTGAAGATGATAGAATGAGAAATTAACGTAAATGCAAAAAGTTTTATGCTCGTTTGAACCCATCTAGAGGGGGATTGACTCGATCAAAACTAAAACATAAATTAAAATTTTGAAAAATACAAGAGGGAGGAGAATCTAAAGATTTTAGGGCTCGTTTATGGGTTTGAAATCAAAAATCGGAATAGAATAAGGAATTGAAATAACCATTCATAATACTCGTTTATGGCACCATGACATCGATAAGAGTAATATAACAACAATATGACATTGTCTAAACAGATCATAAATGTTGATAGTTGCGCCGGTCTCAAGAGAGGAGTTTTCAAACCTCCCATAAATCATGAAGCTCAACCGTTTTCCCTTCATGAACACCATTCAAAAGCTTCACAAATGAGAGGTTCTACAAAAAAATAAATAGACGATAATATATATAATCATAAATTTGATCCCATAAAAATAAAACAATATGATATTACCTGCGTAAACTCCATACTTGAACCAATTTGTCTACATTCCACACTTGTTTGGCAAGTTGACTGAGACTGATCATATTGCAATATTAGTGTGTTGGATGAATTCTACTTAAAAATGATTGTAGGAGGCCCACTTAAAAAAAAAGATCAAAAACAGAAAATGATCACAAATATTACATGTCTCGGGCATCCAAGATGAGGACCGGACATATCAGGCTCCCTAGGAGGATCAAGCACAACATGTTCAACAACGGTGGATGATAACACGATTTATGACTTAGGTTTAGGTAATCATTTAGATAGATTTCTCACTCATTCATGCACGGTTTAGCACTAATTCACGACGTTTGCACTCAAATCACGTATTTTGTCGAGATAGACGTCTACACGGACTTGTGCGTTGCTTTGTAGGTATTTCGGGGGTCTTTTGGACATTAACCGATACATTAGAGGGTCAAGCCTCATGATGGTACACATCCAAAGCTTTGGAGGAGCATAATTGGAGCAACAAAGGACACAAAGACCACTATTGGTGCAAGCAATGGAGCAACTCATGGCTAGACGATCATAGCATGATTCTGCTGAAGAAAATCGGACCAACTAGCAGCTAAATCGGCCGATTTAATTCACTAGGTCGATTTTTGGGCCTTTGACAACTTAAGCCACGTGTCCCACGATCTCTTGTCCGGCCTTGCTCTTGGTGGAGAATATAAGTGGTCCTGCAGGTTGTTGCTGGGCATCTCTCCTCTCCCACACTCTCATTCACAGCTCATCAATTTGGGGGGAAAGATTGGAGGAGAAGAAAAACTCTCAAGGATTGAAGGAAGAAGAAGAACACCATTCTAAGAGTGATAGTGAGATTTTGAGTGATTTTGAGTTACTTTCGTAGTCTTGGATTGAAGAACTGTTTCAAGGATTATTAGGAACGTTTTGAATCTTTATTTAAGAGTTTGTAAGTCTTGCTACAACTTGGATTCAGTTGAGATTTATTGATTTTACTTGTTTATCTTTCATAATCCATCTATGAACACCATGTATGCTTGTGTGATGATTTTGGATCTTAATATGCATACTATTGGCTAGTTTGTTGTGATTCTGGAGTGATGGATTGATGGTTATGGCTAGGGTGATGATAGGATGGGCTTATATGTTAGAAGGAAAAATCGGCCTGTTCATCAGGTAAATCGGCCGATTTTCCCATGATCCATCCGATTTTCTTCTCTGTTGGTCTTTGATTGATGAATCTGTATGTTAGGGTGTTAGGTTGTTAAATCCTAGTGTTTATTAAGCCTAATTTAGCTTAGGATCACCTAATGCTATCAATCTAAGTGAGGGAAGAGATCTACCCGATGATTTCCGACCTTACATACCTAAGATGATGAATGCTAGGTAGTAGCGAGCCTCATAAGCCGCTATTGGATCGAGTGTGCTAGGATTAGTACTTGAGACTTCCCTATTCCGAGACTTACCCGGTAAGGAGAGGGTTGCACCCTTAAGTAGTATCCGGTTCGTGTAGAACTCCCTATTTAACCACCTTGAGACCTACCCGGTAATAGGAGTTAGATGCGGGACTAGTGAAGTGAAAGACCTACCCGGTAATTGCTTCCATTAGTGAAACACTCTTCCCCAACACCGCAACTTGTCCTTAGAATCCTTAGAACCTTGAGTCCTATGCCATAACCGGAAATCTTGACCTCTAGAATCCACTTTTCTCTCTTGATCATATACTTGTGTTTTGAGTTACTTGTTTGATTGCTAGTTGAGTTGTTAGCTTGTTTCATTGTCTTTCTTGATATGTGATCCTCGTTTGATCACTACAAAAACCAACCAAAAATATCATCATTTTCATTTCTTTGTTCCTTGACTTTTTCTTTGATCATATCAACACTATCTATGACCATTGTTTGACTCGATTTCACCTTAGTCTTTGTGTTCGACCTCGGAATACTATCCCTACTACAAACGTCCCGTACACTGCGGGTTCGCTAGGAGTTAGGATAATTATAACGAGTATAAATTTAAAGCTTATTGCGTGCACATATCACACATATCCTGAGCGTAACAGTGGATAATTGCTTCTTCTTTGCTCTTTTTCCTCGTGTTGCCTTTTCAAGAGCACCTATAATTCTTTTACCTGATCGATTTCCAAATTTCGGTTTTAACTTTATGCCTCTAATTGTCTTCGACTTGTCACTTTGACACATAGGCACATCTTCACTTGGAATTTGACATATAAGCACATCTTCATTACCGGGGGTAGATTGCATTGTTTTTCCCGTAGCACTTAAATCAATCCGTTTTAGTAAATTTACTAGAACTTCTTTCACAATAGTGTAAACTTCTTCAGATCCTCCAGATCTTGTGGCCAAACGAGTTGAATAACGGCATATTTCCCTGTAACGCCTTCCCATCGCTACTTTAGGGTCTACATCAGCTGAACTTGCATTGATAATCACATTGCTCTTTTTTTTGGCATCTCTAGTCCATCTTTTCAAATGTACTTTTCCGGAACTTTCATGATGCCTTTAAGAGAAAGTATTTTTAATATGTGACAACATAATATCTTGACAAACTCGAATTTTCTGCAACTACAAAACACCATATCTTCTGTAGAACTATATGAGACAACATACCTATGGTTGTTCATGGATGGTTTGACAACATATCTGACAGAATTTACCACCTCATCAGAAGACGACGATGTCTCAATCCGACAGTCATAAGCTCTACCTAACTCAGCTTGAAATAATGAAAACACCTCTGGTGTATAAACACTTGCAACATGCTTCAAAATTTCCACTTCAAAAACTAATGTTACTTTTCTGTGGTTGGTTTTGAAATCTGCAACCATCTCATCATATCGGCAATCATCAAGTAATCGTTGGAAGTGTTCAAAAAAGCGTCTCAATTCATGTTTGTAACTTACATAGTGCTTGATGACCTTATTCATGCTCTCACTCCGTTGTGTACTGATCATGTCTGCACAAAATGTATCCCTTCCATAGACCAATGCCCATTTTTCTTTGACAATGAACAACCTCTTTAACCAATCATTGCTTTGCAAACTATACTTTTGCAATATCTTATCCCAAGCATCTAAAAAATCTTCCTCAAAATCATGGTCATAAACACAACTACTGAAATCAGTTGTGAATTCCTTAATGCTCCCGAAAACGCTACTCAAATGTGTGGCTGCATTTTGGAAAATATACCATATACAAAGTCGATGGAAAGTCGTTGGTCATTGACAAGAAAGTGCTTTAGACATTGCAGCATGTTGATCAGTGAGTATCGTCTTTGGTAGCTTTTCACCCATAGTATTTGCAAACGTGTCAAACAACCACATAAACGAGTTTGTTGTCTCATCATACAACAATGCAACACCAAAGATAATAGATTGTTTATGATGATTCACCTCAACAAATAGAGCAATTGGTCGGCCATCCTTATGTTTGCGATATGTAGTATCAAAGCACACTACATCACCAAAATCATCATAGTCGGATACCATTCTTCCATCAGCCCAGAAAATATTAGTGATCAAATCATCTTCATCCACTTGAATAGCATAAAAGAAGTTAGGATCCTCCAACTGCATCATCTTCAAGTACTCAAGAACACCACATGTTTCCCCTGTCCTTACTTGCAAATTGCGCTTACCTCGTAAGTGGTTGTTATAATCCATACGAATAAATCCAAGACTTTCACGGCCACCTGTTTGCCTAGCCATGAGCTCAATTGCATTTCTGGGTGCAATACCTGACCCATCAGCCATTTCTACTTCTATTATTTAAGACGTTGACACTTTTCGGTGTGATCTAAATAGATGAGCCTTGCTTGGACTTGCCAATAAGTGATTATGCTTAGGCACAAATTTTTCAACCGTGTACTTGAAGGTATGGCGAAATTTAATTTTCAACATAGCCAAACATCCAAACCTTGTTTCCGGTCGATGAGATTTGTAAGTATCATCACGCTTATCTCGTCCCCTTTTACCCTCACAAGAACAAACAAATTTTCTATCTACCAAGATTCCCTTAAGGCTATGTGACTTGCTTCTTCGAACCGAGAATCCAACTTCTATTGCATAAGCATTGTAAAACACATAAGCTGCCTCTTCACTTTCAAATTCCATTCCGAGCTTGGTACCATTTCTGTAGATATCTTGGAATGTATTGAGTTTTCACTTTCATCATCCATGCAAAAATTAGTAGCATCATTATTGTCCTCAAATTCCAAACGTCTACATGCTTGCCCATCTTGTATAGAAATGTCCATTACCTTAACAAAATATAGCAAACAATCTCATATTACAAATTAAGATTACTTAAAAAAAATTAACAATATCAAAGAATCTTGTTAATTTCACTTATGTTTCCCACTTATCTTTGTTAGTACACGAAGACGAAAGTGTTGGCATTTACATAGAAGTACATTAGGGTGAACAACAACACTAAATGCTCAATAAAAATAAAATAGGGAAGGACATGAATGTTGACATAGATGATGAAAAATCATTGTTTTTCCTTCTGCATGTGAAAGTGAAAATTGCAGTAATCATATATTTTGTACAAGCTACATACAAAACCAAACTTAGAATATGATAGTTTTGTTTTCACTACTATTTGGCTTTTATCAATTTATATTTTGATATAAAATTCAGTTCTGGATCTAGATGTAAAGAATCGATTAAGTCAAATTGATTTAGATCTTTGTAGCAAGATTATTTACTTGTTCATAAGCTCCTTGCCTATCTTATTTAGAAGATGCAACCTATTTCAAGTCCTAATAATAAAATTTAGCATTTTAGACAATATCCAGTAAAAAGAAAATTTATGAATTTGAATGCAATATTGCTTGATTATAGGATAAGTGGAAAGCATACACTTTTGCTGCTACAACTAATTAATGATGAAGATGAAAAGCATTATCAACATGCTACCGAACATAACAAAACAACGGTGGAAAAAGTCTCCAATATTTGCTTATCTATGGTGTTTTTACCTGTTTGCAAAATTGAATTTTTATTTT